>CAUDMG010000378.1:30000-1465000 GCA_958450375.1 Homarus gammarus | reverse complement strand
TTTAAAATGGAAGACAAAGAAGAAGGTCTTGAATAAGAGTGAAGAAGTTTGCAGGTAAGAGAAAAATATTGATGGCGAGAAAAGTTTGTGAGCAAGGAAAGTAAACTGAGTTGGCTGAGAGAAATAAAAAAACCCTTGATTGAGATAGAATACTGAGTGAGTCAGGTGAAAATAGTGTATTGTTGTATAATACTTACACTTGGACATACAGACAGACAGAAGCTTTACGAGTGATGAAGGAAATATAAGATGAATTAAAGGATTTAGATGAAGTTATGGGAGGGTAAACAGGAAGACCGTGTCGGAGGAGCTAAATATGTATAGTTATATGCAGAAGTTTATCAAATTCTGTTAAGATAATTTTTTCCTGACAGTCATAATGTGTGTGTGTGTGTGTGTGTGTGTGTGTGAGAATTCATTTCAATAATTCACAAATATCATGAAGGATCACAAATACCAAGTTAATATTCTCCAAATACATGTAATAACTAAACCATCTAACTAACTAATTCCTTGAAGACCTTTTATCAACCACAGATTCTTTCTCACTCCACCTACAGACACTGCCAGAGATGTCCAGTAACCAGTCCGAGATGGATTTCCTGATGGAGGCTCTGATCATGTCCAAGTTTGCTCACCCTAACATTGTACACTTCATCGGGGTCTGCTTCGATAAACTGCCTCGCTTCATCGTGCTTGAGCTTCTGTCCGGCGGCGACCTCAAGAGTTTCCTAAGAGAAGCAAGACCCAAACCCGTAAGTGTTGGTGAAGTTCAGTTGTTTGTGTATGAGTGGGTGTTTGGTTTGTTTGCTGTATGAGGGTGTTTGTATGTGGGGGGTTTTCTGTATAAGGGTGTTTTTGTGTAAGTTTATTCTATTATAAGGACTACCACTATCACTAACACTAACACGACCACTATCACTAACACAACCACTATCACTACCACTACCACTACCACTATCACTGCCACTAACACTACCACTATCACTAACACGACCACTATCACTAACACAACCACTATCACTAACACTACCACTACCACTAACACTACCACTAACACTACCACTAACACTACCACTAACACTACCACTAACACTAACACTACCACTAACACTACCACTAACACTAACACTATCACTAACACTACCACTAACACTACCACTATCGCTACCACTAACACTACCACTATCACTAACACAACCACTATCACTACCACTACCACTACCACTATCACTGCCACTAACACTACCACTATCACTTACGCTATCACTACCACAACCACTATCACTACCACTATCACTACCACTAACACTAACACAACCACTATCACTACCACTACCACTACCACTAACACTCCCACTAACACTCCCACTATCACTATCACTAACACTAGCACTACCACTAACACTACCACTAACACTAACACTACCACTAACACTAACACTACCACTAACACTACCACTAACACTAACACTACCACTACCACTAACACTCCCACTAACACTCCCACTATCACTATCACTAACACTAGCACTACCACTAACACTACCACTAACACTAACACTACCACTAACACTAACACTACCACTAACACTACCACTACCACTACCACTACCACTAACACTAACACTATCACTAACACTACCACTAACACTAACACTACCACTACCACTAACACTACCACTAACACTACCACTAACACTACCACTAACACTAACACTAACACTACCACTAACACTACCACTACCACTACCACTAACACTACCACTAACACTAACACTACCACTAACACTACCACTAACACTACCACTAACCTTACCACTAACACTACCACTACCACTAACACTATCACTACCACTACCACTAACACTACCACTAACACTACCACTACCACTACCACTACCACTAACACTAACACTACCACTAACACTATCACTAACACTAACACTAACACTACCACTAACACTACCACTAACACTAACACTAACACTACCACTAACACTACCACTAACACTAACACTAACACTACCACTAACACTACCACTAACACTACCACTAACACTACCACTACCACTAACACTAACACTAACACTACCACTACCACTCCCACTACCACTCCCACTAACACTAACACTAACACTACCACTAACACTACCACTAACACTACCACAATCTCCTTCATGGTCCCCCGTGTCGTGTTGACTGCCTAGGGTTCAAGTCAAGTCTAAATACACACATACTGGTTGACCTTTCATGTACGAGTCATGTTTCCAGGTGTCATCTTAAGGCTTACCTGAGGGTCATTGAAGAGGTCAGAGGTCATGGTTGAGTTTCCTTAGCGGTAATGGTGCAGGTTTGGTGGTCATGGTAGTAATGTATGGTTACTTATTTTTCCATTTTCTTTGATTATCTCCCTATTTTAATGTATGTTTACGTCGTCTTCTTCTTCTTCCCTCCTTTCCCTCCTCCTCCTCCTTTGCCTATTCTTTTTCCTCTTCATGATCATCCTTTTCTTCTTCTACTTTCCTTCTTGCTTCTTCCTCTTTCTCTTGACTTCCTCCTCCACCTCCTCCTCTTCCTTGATTCTTCCTCTTTTTCCTCCCATTCCTGGTCCTTCTCTTCTTCTTCCCCCTCCTCTTCTCTTCCTCCTCTTCTCTCCTCCTCCTCTTCTCTTCCCCCTCCTCTTCTTCCTCCTCCTCTTCTCTTCCCCCTCCTCTTCTTCCTCCTCCTCTTCTCTTCCTCCCCCTCTTCTCTTCCTCTTGTCCTCAGATATAGGGCGAGAAGAGCCGACCCAGATAAGATTGAATTAATCATGATACTGGAGGAGAGAAGATGAAGGTGTGTTGACTCAGCCAGGCACCGCACACACTCACCCAGGCACCACACACACTCACCCAGGCACCGCACACACTCACCACACACACTCAGCCAGGCACCATACACACTCAGCCAGGCACCGCACACACTCACCACACACACTCACCACACACACTCAGCCAGGCACCACACACACTCACCCAGGCACCACACACACTCACCCAGGCACCACACACACTCACCACACACACTCACCCAGGCACCACACACACTCACCAGATACTCCTGCAGGCACCACACATACTCACCAAACACTCGCCCAGGCACCACACACACTCACCAGGCACTCACCACACGCACTCACCACACGCACTCACCACACACACTCACCACACATTCACCACACACACACTCACGCACCCAGGCACCACACACACTCACCACACACTCACCACACGCTCTCACACTCACCCTACACTCTCACACTCAGCAAATACTCATCCAGGCACCACACACACTCACCCAGGTACTCACCACACGCACTCCCCACACACACTCACCGCACACACTCACCACACACACTCACCACACACTCACCACACACACACACTCACGTACCCAGGCACCACACACACTCACCACACACTCACCACACGTTCTCACACTCACCCCACACTCTCACACTCAGCAAATACTCATCCAGGCACCACACACACTCACCCAGGCACTCACCACACGCACTCACCTCACACACTCACTACACACTCACCACACACACACAATCACGCACCCAGGCACCACACACACTCACCACACATACTCATCCAGGTACCACACACTGATCCAGGCACCACACACACTCACACAGGCACCACACACTTACCCCACACTCACCACACACACCTTCACGCACCCAGGTACCACACACACTCACCACACACTGATCCAGGCACCACGCACTCACACATTCACCACCCACTCACCCCACACTCACCAGATACTCATCCAGGCACCACACACTCATCCAGGCACCACACACATTCACCACACACTCACCCAGGCACCACACACACTCACCCCACACTCAGCAAATACTCATCCAAGCACCACACACACTCACCACACAGTCACCCAGGCACCACACACACACGCACCCAGGCAGCTCACACATGCACGAAGACACGCGTGTGTGTGTGTGTGTGCGCTGGTCGTCTGCTTTCACACTCGATGCCCCGGCAAGTGAGGTACGGCTCTTTGGTGGACTGGTGAAGAGAGGAAGGGAGGGAGAGAAGTAGGGAAGGGAAGGGAGAGAAGTAGGGAAGGGAAGGGAAAGAGGGACGGAGGGAGGGATGATAGAAAGAGAGAAGGGAAAGAGGTAGGGTGTGAGGGAAGAAGGGAAAGGAGAAGGGGAGAACTGAGGGTAGAAAAGGAGAGAAGGAAGGAGGAAAAAAAGGAGGTAAGGAGCCACACTGTTCCTGAAAATGCTGGCCGGAGAGTCGGACCGTCAACCACGCCCAGCCCTCACTGACAACACGATACACTTTATTTATTTCTATTTTCATTTTTTTGGCCTAAAGGAAAAAAATCTGGTTTTTGGTTTGTGATCCCTCCCTCCCTCCCTCCCTCCCTCCCTCCCTACCTCCCTCCCTCCCTCCCTCCCTCCCTCCCTACCTCCCTACCTCCCTCCCTACCTCATCCCTCCCTCCCCACCTCATCCCTACCTCCCTCCCTCCCTCCCTCCCTCCCTCCCTACCTCATCCCTCCCTCCCTCCCTACCTCCCTCCCTCCCTCCCTCCCTCCCTCCCTACCTCATCCCTCCCTCCCTCCCTCCCTCCCTCCCTCCCCACCTCATCCCTCCCTCCCTCCCTCCCTCCCTCCCTCCCTACCTCACCTCCCTCCCTCCCTCCCTCCCTCCCTCCCTCCCTACATCATCCCTCCCTCCCTCCCTCCCTCCCTCCCTCCCTACCTCATCCCTCCCTCCCTCCCTCCCTCCCTCCCTCCTTACCAGCTGACCTTATTTCAACGCTCATCGGCGCATCTTGAGGAATCTGGAACAATCGGGTCAACAAGAGGTCAAAGTCACTAACAGTTCATTGACCTTTTAACCTTTATTAACATTTTTAGTTGACCTTTTAGGGTTATTTTAGGAAGTGAGTGAGAGAAAATGAAGGAGAAAACAGATAATGAGAGTGTGAGAGAAGAAAAAGAGAGAGAGAGAGAGAGAGAGAGAGAGAGAGAGAGAGAGAGAAGAGGAGCTCCTCCCAGGCTAAGATTAAATATTTTATTTTGTTGACAAACTGAGCCGGGGAAACTGGCGCACCCTAGTGAGAGAGAGAGAGAAAAATGAAGACGAGAGAGAGAACGTTAGTGTGTTGTATGTGTATGTATGTCTGTGTATGTATGTATGTGTGTATGTATATATATATGCATGTGTATGTACGTATGTATGTATGTATGTTTGTTTGTTCGTACGTTATCTCAAAAGACAATTTAGACTCAATAGTGACGAATAAACTTTAACAAAAACGGCATTATATATTTGTTATTGTTATTTAAAAAAAAATTCATAATGTAAATATATTTTGTTCATGTGTGTGATGAACAGAGAACGTATTTGAACAATATTTTACTATGTTATTGGGTCTTTGGGTAAACTCATTTCTGACGAACCTGTTCTGGGTGTTGGGAGTCTTCGTGTTGGTGCTCTTAGAGGCTTTGGGGTCCGCCTCTTCCTCCTCCTCCACTCCTCCTACCCCCGTTTATCTTCCTCCTGCTCCTCTTCCAATACCCACATCTCTCCTCCCTACACCAACATTGACCTAATCACTGTCAAATACTTCTTCGACTTCAGCCTCCCTTGACAACTTCTCCTTACACACAACTCCTTCAGTCTTCCTTGTCGCTGTAAACAAGAGATATTGTACCTGCTATTCTGACCTTGATACGTCACTCCTGCCCTGTAAATAACAAGGACGGATGGAAGGAACGGACGGAAGGACTGGTTGATCTAAGGACATGATTCTCTGGTATCCATATATATGCTGTTTATACGACACACATAGACACCATACGTAGACACACACACACACATATACAGGCACCATATATACTCGTACACACACACATACACAGATAGGCACTACACGCACACCACCGCTGGAAGGAATTGGGCCATCACTCTTGTAGCGGTGGTTGCAATAACTTTCAATATTCCAAAACGTAGTTGATGAGGCCGCGAGGGAAAAATATATATTGCACAAAAAGAGACGCTAGACAGGTACATTGCAACAACTTTCAATATTGCACAGAGGAGAAACACAACAAACTATTTCGGGTAAAACAGAGACATTATACTGTATGATTGCAATAAATTTTAGTATTGCAAAAATTGAATTATTTGAGTCAGAGAGAACTGCAAGGGCAAACATAAAAGAAACGGTACTGCATTGGCAAATTGCAACATCACTTTCAACATTGTAAAGCTGAGATTTTCTTCCGAGAGAGAGAGAGAGAGAGAGAGAGAGAGAGAGAGAGAGAGAGAGAGAGAGCAGAAGAGACAGATATAGAGAGAGAGATACGAAGAGAGAGAGAGAGAGAGAGAGAGAGAGAGAGAGAGAAGTGGGGGGGGGGGGGGACGTACAGGTGATCAATGGGAGTTGCACTCGAGGCTGTTTCTCTGGAGACCAATTTGGCTAAAGTTCGCAGCCTCACTAAGATGGCCGACACACACCATTGTCTTGAGTGGGGTGTCTTGAGTGGGGTGTCTTGAGTAGTGTGTCTTGAGTAGGGTGTCTTGAGTAGGGTGTCTTGAGTGGTGTGTCTTGAGTGGGGTGTCTTGAGTAGTGTGTCTTGAGTAGGGTGTCTTGAGTAGTGTGTCTTGAGTGGGGTGTCTTGAGTAGTGTGTCTTGAGTAGGGTGTCTTTAGTGGGGTGTCTTGAGTAGTGTGTCTTGAGTAGTGTGTCTTGAGTAGGGTGTCTTTAGTGGGGTGTCTTGAGTGGGGTGTCTTGAGTAGTGTGCCTTGAGTAGTGTGTCTTGAGTGGGGTGTCTTGAGTGGGGTGTCTTGAGTGGGGTGTCTTGAGTGGGGTGCCTTGAGTAGTGTGCCTTGAGTAGTGTGTCTTGAGTAGTGTGTCTTAGGTGGGGTGTCTTGAGTGGGGTGTCTTGAGTAGTGTGTCTTGAGTGGGGTGTCTTGAGTAGTATGCCTTGAGTGGAGTGTCTTGAGTGGGGTGTCTTGGAGTGGGAGTGTCTGAGTCGTGTGTATTGTAGTGTGTCATCGAGTAGTGGGGCATAGGGTGTGTCTTGAGTGGTGTGTCTTGAGTGGGGTGTCTTGAGTGGGGTGTCTTGAGTAGTGTGTCTTGAGTAGTGTGTCTTGAGTAGTGTGTCTTGAGTGGGGTGTCTTGAGTGGGGTGTCTTCAGTAGTGTATCTTCAGTAGTGTGTCTTGAGTAGTGTGTCTTGAGTGGGGTGTCTTGAGTGGTGTGTCTTGAGTAGTGTGTCTTGAGTGGGGTGTCTTGAGTGGTGTGTCTTCAGTAGTGTGTCTTCAGTAGTGTCTTGAGTGGGGTGTCTTGAGTGGTGTGTCTTGAGTGGTGTGTCTTGAGTAGTGTGTCTTGAGTGGGGTGTCTTGAGTAGTGTGTCTTGAGTAGTGTGTCTTGAGTGGTGTGTCTTGAGTAGTGTGTCTTGAGTAGTGTGTCTTGAGTGGGGTTTCTTGAGTGGGGTGTCTTGAGTGGGGTGCCTTGAGTGGTGTGTCTTTAGTGGGGTGTCTTGAGTGGGGTGCCTTGAGTGGGGTGTCTTGAGTAGTGTGTCTTGAGTAGTGTGTTTTCAGTGGGGTGCCTTGAGTGGGGTGTCTTGAGTGGGGTGCCTTGAGTGGGGTGTCTTGAGTAGTGTGTCTTGAGTGGGACTTGTATAGTAAATAATATGACTTTTATAGATATATAATAACACTTGCTGTCTCTACTACTTCTGCTGTGTCGTGTTGTGTTGTGTCGTGCTGTGGTGTCGTGCTGTGGTGTCGTGTTGTGTCGTGCTGTGGTGTCGTGCTGTGGTGTCGTGCTGTGGTGTCGTGCTGTGGTGTCGTGCTGTGGTGTCGTGTTGTGTCGTGCTGTGGTGTCGTGGCATGTTGTGTCCTGTTGCGTTGTGTCTTGTCGCGTTGTGTCTTGTCGCGTTGTGTTGTGTCGAGATAAAACAGCATCTTTCTTACCTCCGTAGTCCATTAATTACCTGTGTGTTGATGGTTGGTACACCTGAGTGGTGTTGTTAATGAGTTTACCTACCTGGTGAGCCAACATCATCATCATCCTCCTTCTCCTTTCCTTCACTTTAGGCTCCTCCTCCTTCTTTCCTTCGCCTCATCCTTATCCTCCTCTTTCTTGTTTTACTCTTCTTTATCCTTGTTCTCCTCCTCCTCCTCCGGGTACGCACGAGGGGTCCAGGAGCACTGTACAGGACGCGTGGCGGCATAAGATAGTCTTTGTATGTATAAATATTCATGTGTTGATTATCACGAGTGAGCGGACTGACCTGCAGCTGCTGTTGAGGCCACCTGCTGTTGAGGCCACCTGCTGTTGAGGCCACCAACTGCTGAGCCCACCTGCTGCTGAGGCCACCAGCTGCTGAATCCGTATAGTAGATTGTGGTTACCGTGTGACAGCTCGTGGTTGCAGAAGATGCCAACAGGTTAGGGACCTTTTGCGTGTAACACTTCAAGACAATTATAAAAATAAGTTATACTGAAAGAAAACGAAACGTAAAAGTACTAAGACTGACTGAAAGAAAGAATAAACTACTGAAAATATAGATAATAAGAAAAATAAGATGAGATAAATAGAGATGAGGGAGAATGATGAAGAGATTAATAGGTAAATGAGAGGGGGGGGGCAGAGGAGGGAAGAGATTGGATTGGATGATTGGAATTAAAAGCTGTAGTCCGGTCCCAGGGGAGACACATAATCAGGGAGGATTAGTAAACACAGCCTGGGAATAATAGACGGAGTGGTGAGCCCTGGAAGGAAGGAAGGAGGAGGAGGAGAGGAGAGAGAAGGAAGAAGGAAGGAAGGTAGGAGAGAAGATAAAGAAACGGAGGAGGAGGCGAGGAAGGAAGGAGAAGGGCAAGTGAAGAGAAGGGGAGGAAGGAAGGAAGGAGGGAGAAGGAGAGGAGAGAAAGTAACGAAGTAGGAAAAGGAAAAGGAAAAAGGAGGAAGAGGACACTAAAGGAAAAAAAAACACTAACCAGTTCCATGCTCGTGTGGTTAAGGAGCTGAGAGAGAGAGACAGACAGATAAATGAACACTGGCTTGAGAACGTGTGGCTGTGGTGAAGGAATTCCTCTTACCTACCAGAACAAGGGGTGAGATATGATGGCAGAGACTTAACTGACTGGGGAAGGGGCGCTGGACGGCTCTACCTGACGAAGGAACGTGATGATGTTTATGCTTGTATTTACCCGAGATATTTGATGGATTTCCGGATAAGAATTTAAACTAGACTGGCGTAAGGTTTTGGTATAGTGATCAGAGTAGACTTTGGGTATTTTTGTGGTGAATTTGGTGTTTAGGAATTTTTTTAAAGTATATTTATAAGAATTTGACGGAAAGATGAAACTAATTTAAGGTGTGTTGATAAGAATTTCAATTACGAATATTTGTTAAGACTTTTTTAAGAAGATGGAGAGGGAGAAGGGTAGAGGGAGGGAGGGGGTTAAAGGGAGAGAGGGGGTAAAGGGAGAGAGGGGGTAGAGGGAGGGAGGGGGTAGAGGGAGGGAGGGGGTAGAGGGAGGTAAGGGAGAGATAAGATGAAGGGAGATAGAGATAAATTAGATCCGCCTTTATTAAAATTTTATTAGTAGTATATCTTACCTCTTTCCCTCTTACCCCCTGTTTCCCTTTTCTATCCCGTTTCCCCCTTCCCCTTACCACCTCCCCTTCTCATCCCTTCTTTCCCTCTCCTTCCCTCTCTTTCCCTCCTTTCCCTCTCCTTCCCTCTCTTTCCCTCCTTTCCATCTCTTTCCCTCTCCTTCCCCTCCCTCCCCTCCCTCCTACTTCACCCCACCACCACCACCACCGCATTCACAAGATGAAAATGTCGGACCACTTTATTGTAGATACCGAGAAGAACCAAAGCCAAAAATTGTCTCTTCTGTCTGTCTGTCTTATCTCCCCTCTGTCCCTGTCACACGTTTTTCTGTCTGTTTTATCTCTGTGTCTTTCTGTCGCCTGTCTGTTCCCTCTCCCTTCACGCAAGTTGGGTTCCGCCTCACCGAAATTACCTCCCGTGTTTTCAATCGACTGACTAGAAACTGTTAAGACAATTGTGGTAGAAGAGTGTGTTGACCAGGGTGTGTGCTGACCAGAGTGTGTTGACCAGGGTGTGTGTTGACCAGGGTGTGTGTTGACCAGAGTGTGTTGACCAGGGTGTGTGTTGACCAGGGTGTGTGTTGACCAGGGTGTGTGTTGACCAGGGTGTGTGTTGACCAGGGTGTGTGTTGACCAGGGTGTGTGTTGACCAGGGTGTGTGTTGACCAGGGTGTGTGTTGACCAGGGTGTGTGTTGACCAGGGTGTGTGTTGACCAGGGTGTGTGTTGACCAGGGTGTGTGTTGACCAGGGTGTGTGTTGACCAGGGTGTGTGTTGACCAGGGTGTGTGTTGACCAGGGTGTGTGTTGACCAGGGTGTGTGTTGACCAGGGTGTCTGTTGACCAGGGTGTGTGTGTTGACCAGAGTGTGTTGACCATGGTGCGTGATACAAGTGTGTGCGCGCATGTAAGGCAGGATGTGTGTGAGTGTGTGTTTAATACGTTCACGAGGAGAAACATCAAAATATATCACTGAGCTTTATGAGGAAATTCTATTGAGATGTTTCCTCACAAACTCTGGGGCGACTCACAGAGGAAGGTTCACGTCTGGGCGGGTCCTGATGGCAAGGTCAACAATGGCTCAATACCTCTTATCCTGCCTTATAAGTCTATCAACGTATATAACCTAATCTTATCCAACCTTAAAATCTCTTCTTCTAACTTTAAATCCCTTATCCGAACTTTAAATCCCTTATCCGAACTTTAAATCCCTTATCCGAACTTTAAATCCTTTATCCGAACTTTAAATCACTTATCCGAACTTTAAATTACTTATCCGAACTTTAAATCCCTTATCCGAACTTTAAATCACTTATCTTCTCTTAAAATCCCTAATCCTAACTTATAATCTTCTATCCTAACTTAAAATCCCATATCCTCACCTAAAATCCCTTATCCTTGCCTAAAATCCATTACCTTAACCTATAATCCAATATCCTAACTCAAAATCCCTTTAAAAATGAGTACCTAACCCCTTAATCTATTCTAAAATGCTATAACCTGTATCCTAAGCTAAAATCCCTTTAAAGTAAGCACCTCTCCTTATCCTATCCTAAAATCAGGTATCCAGCCTTAAGAAACCGTAATCCTCCGCTGCTGTCATTTCATCTCGTCTCCTCACACACACACACACACACTGGAGGCTGATCAACAGGAGAGACCCTCTTGCTGTTTGCTAGATGTTTATTATTGTAAGATATTTTGGTAACTGTTATCCGTGTGCTCAAGAGGACTACAACCTCCTGATTTGGAAATACAGTGAAAAGTCTATTTAACAGACGATATGGAGAAAAGTCCGTTATGTAGACGGTCCATTAGATGTGAAACCTCCATCTAACGGATTATATGGAAAAATATGTCCCGCTATATAGAGGTTTCACTGGTATATCACTAAAGGAACTATAATATCTGAAATCTATAGTTGTCTTCAGCCTTATCAGAGGCCGAGGTAGCCAGTAAAGGTCTTTGTTCCTCACGAATTAGATACAAAACGAAGTTATTTATTACGTCAAAATCTTACTGTAAATATTATATCACTTTCCCACCATTGTTTAACGATACCTCGAGTGTTTTAGTTCGGTCCTGGGGCTTCTGGTCTCGGGGTACATAAAGTAGTGATCTCCGGGAGTGTTGTAGTGTATCTTGAGGCCAAAATATAGCCAATAAGAGTGTTTGTGTACATATTGTCGAGGGTGTGTTGACATTCTTGTGTGTGTGTGTGTGTGTGTGTGTGTGTAGAGCAAGATGAGGCCGGTGGTAGCTCGAGGCAGTGTTAATTAAAGAACAATGTCGCCGCCTACCTGTGTACCGAGTGTTAATAAAGCGGATTACCTGCAACTTTTGGACAGGGGAATATTTTTCTCTCCGGTCTTTGTTGTTTTCAAGGTTTTTTGTTATTGTTTGATGGTAAATTTTCTGGTAAATGTTGTATTATTTAGTCGGTTGTCCAATTAACACACTTTACCGGACTCTCTCTCTCTCTCTCTCTCTCTCTCTCTCTCTCTCTCTCT
This sequence comes from Homarus gammarus, assembly GCA_958450375.1. Classification (NCBI taxonomy): domain Eukaryota; kingdom Metazoa; phylum Arthropoda; class Malacostraca; order Decapoda; family Nephropidae; genus Homarus; species Homarus gammarus. The sequence goes on along the minus strand of CAUDMG010000378.1, from coordinate 1,452,833 downwards.
CTCTCAGCAGTAGGATGCAGTGATGGCAGGTTCCCAGGGCGGCTGGTCTGGTGTATCCTAAAGTTGTGGTGTTGGTCCTGGCCGAGCTGGAGACCGCTTTCCTCCACCACTCCTTCGCCACCACTACTCCTTCGTCATCACTACTTCTCCTCCACTACCACCATTTCTCCACCACTACTACTACTACTACTACTACTCCACCAAACACATCCACCATACAACACCACCGCCACCACTCCTTCACCACAACCACCAAACATCATCACTAACACGAAACATCACCACACACTACTACCAACCCCCACCACAACCCACCCACAACCACCCCCACCACAACCCACCCACAACCACCCCCACCACAACCCACCCACAACCACCACCACCACAACCCACCCACAACCACCACCACCACAACCCACCCATAACCACCACCACCACCACAACCCACCCACAACCACCACCACCACAACCCACCCACAACCACCACCACCACAACCCACCCACAACCACCACACAACCACCACCCACCCACAACCACCACTACACTTCTTTGCCAAACTTATCAGGGAAAATAACTAGACCATTGGGAAGATAATTACAAAACTATTTAAAGTTGTGTTTGTAGTCTGTTAATAATTCAAGGTGTGTAGTAATGGTCACGGCGAATTATTATTTTTTTTTTGTACCCTGGTTAACTTTTAGCTCAAGTCACAGGTGAAGGAGTTGGTTAAGGTGATGATAAAGTTCCCTGGTATCACTAGGCCACAGGTGAGGTCTGGTTCTAAACTGTGGGACAAGAAAGACGAGTTGCAAAAGTCTCATTAATCGTCTGGTCGTGGATGGGGGAGTTTATTCTTGGTGGGTCACAGGTGTTGGGGATTTTTTGGTCACCGCCCTTGCTTACACTCCTCATCTTCCTCTTTTTCCTCCTCTTCTTTCTTCTTCTTCCTCCTTCCTCTCCTTCCTCCCCTTTCCTCTCCTTCCTCATCCTTACTCCTCCTGCTCCTCCTTCTCCTCTTCTCAATCTGTCCCTAGATTTAGTGTAGATCTCTCTCTCTCTCTCTCTCTCTCTCTCTCTCTCTCTCTCTCTCTCTCTCTCTCTAGTCTAGTTAAAACTCTAAGGGGTTAATGCCTCCCATTTGAGAGTTAAATTCACACTGCCCAGGTAATGTCGTATCAACATTGGGGTTATGTAAACAGTTGAGAGGTGTGAGGACTGAGGTGAGGATCGTCTTCTTCAGGACGCTACAACATGGTCTCAATACACACTCGGTACAGGAAGACCCTTAATGGAACTAATGGAACTAAGGTGCTAATGGAGCTATGGAAATATGAAACAAATAGAAGTAATGGAACTATAGAACTATGGTACTATGGAACTAAGCTTATGGTGTCTTTAATGGGTTCGGCTCTCTTGTTTACCACTGTTTGTATACCTGCAGTGTGTACTGTACCACTAACTGTACCTGTACTAGTAATTACAGCTATACCTATATTTTTAACCTGTAAAATGTAACTACCTGTACCTCTCCTTGCACCTATACCTTTATAACCTTCAAATGTACCCGTAACTGAACTAGTAACTACCTGCACCTATTTTTCCGTCCCTAAATTGATAACATAAACGAACTGAGCTCTAAAAAATAATGTTGGTCGACGAAGAAATGTGAATAGACCCGCGGCATTACAAAAACCTTTTCTCCTCCCTGAATGAAAAATAAACTAATTCCTATATAACAGCAGCTGGCGTAAAAAGATTTTATAAAATGTTTGTGGTTTTGCGGAGGCGGGAAAATATATGAACAGTTTTGAAGAGTCGAGAGGGAGGTGAGGGGATGGGTAGAGGGAGACGGGAGGAGACTGTCAACTGTTCAGGTTTTCGGAAGTGAGATGCACGAGTTCAACACTGGAGCTCGCCCACTGTCCCTGCTTTTGATTCAATCTTTTTTATACGTTTTTCTATTGACAGATTAATTCGCTTTACGTGACGTTCTTTTGTTTTGTTTTATATTCACTCGTTTTGATGCGTTTATGTTTTTCCTTTGATGTTTTAATTAGTTTGTTTATGATTTCTTTTGTTTTTTGTTTGTAGTACTTGTTCATTTCCTTTCGTTTTTATTTAGATATTGAATGATTCGTTAATATTATCGTTTATTAATGTTATAATATAACCCTTGGAGTGTTTTTAATCAGAATTTTGGTTCAGGGATTTTGTTAACACTTTTTTTTGTTTTCGTTCATATATTTTCGATTTTTTTTTTCGTTTACTCGTATTATTTTATTTTATTTAGTGTTTCTTTGTATTTCTAAATTTATATTTACAATGAATTTATTGAGCTTTTGTGGAAGATGTATTGCCTGTCAGTGTGGGAGGAGAGAGAGAGAGAGAGCTATTGGCCGCGCACACACACACACACACGACCATTACACAGTCAAGTGTTGTTATTCTCCAGCGAGGGAAGAAGGGAGGAGGGACCGAGGCTGTTCTACCACCCTAATGCGTCTCTCTCTCTCTCTCTCTCTCTCTCTCTCTCTCTCTCTCTCTCCGCCCATTTGTCCGTCTACTTACTAAACCTTGGCTTAAAGTTCTAACCAGTTCACTCATTTTCAGCGACACTAGACGTAATATTTTTTCTTGCCTAATGTTTCTGTTTACGTTTTCGCCACAACGCAATGAATCCGGATTTATCTTTGCATAATCTGGATTTGTTTACATTTGCAAGTTGGGTTTTTTCGAACTACACTATATCCAGACAGATTTTGGCGGTCTGTGTGTGTGTGTGTGTGTGTGTGTCTAGGTCTGTGTATGCATACAAGAATATGTATACACGCCTGCTGTAGCACATACACGAGTCTTTAATATTTTTTGTGTGTTTTTCCACTATGTAAACAACCGCTTGGAAGCTGCATGCTTATGAGAGTGTACACGAGTGCTTGTACATGTACGTAGTTGAGCTCTGGTGTACCTGAGTGAAGAGACGTGTACACCTGCTGGAGTCATCTTCAGTCACTGTGAATATTTGAGTGTTTCTCCTCACTTGTAGAGACGAGGGAAAAAAAAAAAGACCCGAATATGAATTACTCTCTCTCTCTCTCTCTCTCTCTCTCTCTCTCTCTCTCTCTCTCTCTCTCTCTCTCTCTCTCTCACAGCACCAGGGAACTTCATAATAGTCTAAATAGTACTAACCTACATTGGTCGTCTTTAGATAGTGTCATAACCTAACCTAACCTTATCTAAACATACCTAACCTAACCTAACCTTATCTAACCATACCTAACCTACCCTTACCTAACCTAACCTAACCTTACCTTTCCTTACCTTACCTTACCTTAGCTTAGCTTAGCTTAGCTTACCTAACCTACTCTAGTCTAACCTTCAACTAACAAGATTTTAATCCTCGGCTGTCCTGACCCAACCTTACCAATCTCTCAAGCTAACCAAATTACCATCAGAGAGAGAGAGAGAGAGAGAGAGAGAGAGGGTAATCTTTAACCCCAGGACAAATTAAGACTCAAAGCATAACTGGATTACACTAAAGTTCTCTGGCCCGATTGGTGGATTAGATGCCATTCATGTACTCTGGTCCTTGTACTCTAGTCCTTGTACTCTAGTCCTTGTACTCTAGTCCTTTGTACTCTAGTCCTTGTACTCTAGTCCTTGTACTCTACGCCTCTCAAGCGAATATTAATCCAGTTTGCATTATGTCTCTATACTCAAGGTTTCTAATACCCGGGATTAACTTTGTCATCGTAATGTAAATATTTTCTAAGGGATTCTTCAACCACACTATAATCCGGTGACCAAAACAGAACACCGTAATCCAAGTGTGGTGTTAGGAACGCTGAGAAACACTTGTAAAATAACGCCGCCACTTTTGATATTTTCTTGTCTGTTTGTGAGACCCAGAAAAGTATTCGTGTATCATAACAAAGGTTGGTGGACCCTTCATGAGCACAGCGATATAGTCTGGTGTGTATTGTGGAAGTGTGTAGTGGATTAAAGCATTCATATCTTGTGTTGTGGTCGAGAGTCTTGTGAGAAGGAGAGAGAGAGAGAGAAAGTGGGAGAGAGAGTGAGAGAGGAAGAAAGAAAGTGAGAGAGGGAGAAAGAAAGTGAGAGAAATAGAGAGAAATTGTCCTCATTGGATTCATTTAGAACTCCTAAATCAATATTTCACTCCAGAAACCTTGACATGATACCCCATCTTATCTGTCCAATCTATACCTGTCCAACCTACTACCTGTCCCACCACCTGTCCTACCTGTGCTGTGTTCTATAGTGACTTACAAAACATCACACGGAGACTTACTAATGAGATGCGTCCTGTCTGGTCTGGTGAGCATGACTAATACATAAGGCGGGGCTCTGGTGCACATTATAATCCCTGGAGCCCTACCACTCCAAGGCTGACCAAAAATTTAAGCAATGTAATTATGGCGGGGATGAAGTTGTCGTGTGTGTGTGTGTGTGTGTGTGTGTGTGTGTGTCCTGAGATGGTCAACACAGGTGAAAAGTGTACTGTAATTATGTTCTGACTCCTCGTAAATACAGACCTAACCAAGCCATAACCTAACCTAACCATAACATAACCTAACCAAACCCAAACTATTATCATGTTAAGTATATCAAATCATTTATTATATTATACTATGTTTGTGTTGTCTCATGTAACAAAATATTCTTGTCTGTTATGAAGGAAAATATTCTTGTTATGCGGAAAGTTGGAGAGTGGAGGAGAGGGGTTGGTGGGGGAGAGGGGTTGGTGGGGGAGAGGGGTTGGTGGGGGAGTGGGGGGAGAGAGGAGTGGGGGGAGAGAGGGCCAACTTCGCAACTTCATAAATCAGTTCACTTCGGCAAGACTAACATTGTTGACATTCTTGAAATATTTGTAAGAGACTACCTGCTGCTCTCTCTCTCTCTCTCTCTCTCTCTCTCTCTCTCTCTCTCTCTCTCTCTCTCTCTCTCTCTCTCTCTCATGATAGGTTGAGAGATAGATAAAGAGAGAGACAGCAGATAGAGAAACTGAGAGATATGTCCCATCCATGTGTCAAAAATCTGTCTTTCCCACTTGTTGCATCCTATTGTTGACTATGTATGTATGTATGTATGTATGTATGGATGGATGGATGGACGGATGGATGGATGGATGAACGGATGGGTGGATGGCTCACATCACTCGTCAGCCCCGAACAACATAACCACCTTATTCTTTACTTGCCTCACACAGGACCGCCCCTCAGCGCTAATGATGAGGGACTTGCTCACGTGTGCTATGGACGTAGCTAAGGGCTGTGAATACCTGGAGGAGAATCATTTCATCCACAGAGACATCGCCGCCCGTAACTGTCTCCTCACCACTAAGGGACCCGGCAGAGTCGTCAAAATAGCCGACTTTGGTATGGCCAGAGATATTTACAGGTGAGTTAATTACCTTTTTTTAACAGGAGTGTTTTGTTTACTATTTCTAATGGTATTGTTGTGTTTTATTTGTTATCTCTTCGTATGTCTCTGTCTGTTGGTCCAAATGTGATGTATTTTATTGATAGTCATTCACTCGGTCATTAAAGGTGACTCATTCGTTTACTCACTTATTTACTAGCTCACTCACTTACTCTCACTCACATGTTCATTCATTCATACAAACTCACTCAACCATTGATTTAAGTATACAGTACAGGTACAGTCATTTCCACGCGGTTACAGTATAAAGGCATTGCTGAAACCTAAATACGTATTATTAAGCTGCATGAAAAACCCAGTATCTGTATCTGTATTTTAAATGAGAATACTTAATTTTTGTTATTGCTTGTGTACATGTCAGCACCTCTGTATTCTTCGCACGTACATCTCATTACAGTGTGTGGGTGTGTGTGTGTGTGTGTGGGTGGGTGGGTGGGTGGTCATGCTCACGTCAACAAGGTATCATTAGTGTGGTCTTACATTCTATTAGGTGGAATTATGAACATTAAGATCTTGTGCCTCAGTGATGAATCATGTTTTTACCTCTCTCTCTCTCTCTCTCTCTCTCTCTCTCTCTCTCTCTCTCTCTCTCTCTCTCTCTCTCTCTCTCTCTCTCTCCTTTGTCTTAGTGTGTTGGGTTTGGTAGGTCATTCAGGTGTCGAGGGGCGATCCGTCAGCTCTCACCTGCCTCTGAATAATTAGAGGTTGACTTGTTGCCTGACATATTCTGTTAGGGGGAGAGGTTACCCCCTACCTGGACCCTTACCACCTTCACCTGGGATTTTTATATCTCCCTTCCCTCTCTCTCTCTCTCTCTCTCTCTCTCTCTCTCTCTCTCTCTCTCTCTCTCTCTCTCTCTCTCTCTACCCTGTGATCCGTCTCCCCCCCCCCAGATAAGGGACTAATGTATGATAATGGGTAATGGTTAAGCGTACCATTAAGAGTTAATTACCGCAGGGAAGGTTTGAGTGGTGTAGTTTCCGTTGTGTTGATTATTAAGATGAGGGAGAGAAGGGGAGAGGAAGAGAAGGGGAGAGGAAGAGAGAGATGGGGGGAGAAGGAGAGAAAGAGATGGTGAGAGAAAGGAAGATAGAGAGAGAGTGAGAGACAGAGATGGGTAAAGGTGAGGCGACGGTGAGAGAAAGATAAAGGTACAAAGAGAGAGAGAGAGAAAGCGATGAATAAAGGAGACAGACGGACAGACAGACAGACAGACAGACAGGACAATGATACAGGCGAGGAAGGAGACAGGGCGAGACACACAGACGGACACCTAGACAAAGAATGTGTTTGTTAGTGAGAATTTTTCAGCACGAGGAGAGAGAGAGAGAGAGAGAGAGAGAGAGAGAGAGAGAGAGAGAGAGAGAGAGAAGCCGTGATTCATCCATAGTCATATATGTATGATGTGTGTGTGTGTGTGTGTGTGTGTGTGTGTGGTCATACATACGCTCTGACACCTCCCACATATGCATACATGAATACATATGCACTGAAATCTCCCTCTCTAACACACGCACGCACACACACACACACACACGCACACACCACAAGGCTTTAGACTATTATCAGTGACTTAATAAGAACGTCCTCGGCCAGATACTGTGGGAAGGATGAACGAGGCTCCGATAATGACGGGAGTGTCAGGGACCTTTCGCTTTTCGCCCGAGGATGTTAACAACGTCAGAGTTTATTAAACTTTAAGCAGTCACGGGACATGTTTTGACCTCGACTGATGGGCTGGATAATGTTAGCTCGTGTAACTCTATATAAAAAAAGTCAAAGGTCAATACTGAAGGATAGAGACTTGACCTCGCTGTTCTGTCGTGGAATCCCCCCCCCCCCCCCTTAACATGAGGTCAAAAATAGCCCCAGACGTGTTGTGTTTGATTCATCATGTCAGGTGATCTTGTTCATGGTCTGTGGTCACCGTTAAACACGACACTGGGAGATGAGTCTGTCTTATGGTGGCATAGACTGTGTGCTCCTCTTAGCCACAGAGGAGCAGATGGAAGTAATCAAGTTGTCAGTAAAAATCGTCCTGCGGTTGACAGCACTTGTCTGGGACCTGCTGCCTCACAGTCAGTCAAGCTTAAGTACTGTGGCAGAGGTGAGGAGACTGATGGGGTGTTATTATAGTTTGTCTCCCTTACCTGTGTGGGTGTACAGGTCGGCGTGTGTGGGTGTACAGGTCGGTGTGTGTGGGTGTACAGGTCGGTGTGTGTGGGTGTACAGGTCGGTGTGTGTGGGTGTACAGGTCGGTGTGTGTGGGTGTACAGGTCTGTGTGTGTGGGTGTACAGGTCGGAGTGTGTGGGTGTACAGTTCGGAGTGTGTGGGTGTACAGGTCGGCGTGTGTGGGTGTACAGTTCGGAGTGTGTGGGTGTACAAGTCAGAGTGTGTGGGTGTACAGGTCGGTGTGTGTGGGTGTGCAGGTCGGTGTGTGTGGGTGTACAGTTCGGTGTGTGTGGGTGTACAGGTCGGAGTGTGTGGGTGTACAGGTCGGAGTGTGTAGGTGTACAGGTCGGTGTGTGTGGAGGTGTACATACAGGTTGGTGTGTGTGGGTGTACAGGTCGGGGTGTGTGGGTGTACAGGTCGGAGTGTGTAGGTGTACAGGTCGGTGTGTGTGGGTGTACAGGTCGGAGTGTGTGGGTGTACAGGTCGGTGTGTGTGGGTGTACAGGTCGGGGTGTGTGGGTGTACAGGTCGGAGTGTGTGGGTGTACAAGTCGGAGTGTGTGGGTGTACAGGTCGGTGTGTGTGGGTGTACAGGTCGGAGTGTGGAGGTGTACAGGTCGGAGTGTGTAGGTGTGCAGGTCAGAGTGTGGAGGTGTGCAGGTCGGAGTGTGTGGGTGTACAGGTCGGGGTGTGTGGGTGTACAGGTCTGGGTGTGTGGGTGTACAGGTCGGAGTGTGTGGGTGTAGTTAGGCTTGAGTTCCTACAATAATTTAATACAATATAAATCATGAGAAATACTGGACTTATTCACATAATATATCCACCATTTGAGGATTTGGTTAACTGTTGGGGCTTAATAGTGGTGGCGGCAGCTTCTGATTCCCTCACTGCATCCTGTACCGAAGGATTACACCTGTTAGAGAATATCACAGGTAACTAGGCGGAGATTGTGTAGCAGGTGTCTCTCTCTCTCTCTCTCTCTCTCTCTCTCTCTCTCTCTCTCTCTCTCTCTCTCTCTCTCTCTCTCTCTCCCTCAGATCTGCATCATTGATAGACATTCAGGAATTAACACTGCCAGAGAGACAGACACTGAGTCTCTAGAGTACTATACTGTACCTGGGAGAGATCAGACAACAGACACAAACACTACCAGTGAACGTGGGAGATGGGAGGGTCACTTGTGGCTCATACGTCATACAGAACACGACATACAGTATGTTAAAGATAGACTGTATTGTTTTCTTAAGGTTAGACTTTATTAAGTTGTATTATTTTATTCCTTTATTGACTGTCATCGTAGTTGTTGTGATGACGTGTGGCTGTTCTACTCGTCTCGTTAAGTGATACTAGTTGTCGATGGATAACCTCTAGTGACGTCACTCAATAGTTCAAATACTCGACTTTAATTGTGTGGGGGCTTTTCCCGCAAAAATTTTACTTTCTGAAAAAAATCATTTGGTTTTTAGTTTTTTTTTTGTCAATTATGGAAAGTACTAAAAGTAACAAAAAAGTATAGAGATGAAGTTGACATTTAATTAACCACTGAATACATGTATACATTAATATACACAACAAAGGTTTCATACTCTCTCTCATCTATAGTACCTTTGTTAAGTCACCTTTATGGTACTGTGGACTCACTAAAAGCATTTTACTGTATACCTGTACTTGATAATTTATATAGCGTTGGCGGCGTAGGTGGGCGGCGAGTTTTCCAGGCTAAGCAAGTGTTTACCAGCGGGTGATGTAGTCATAATGAAGTGGATGGCTGGTAGGTTATGTGTGCGGGTAGATTCGGTGAGTGGTTTACATTCAGTGGGCAGGTAGGTTAGGTGGACAGGTAGGTAAGGTAAGCAGGTGGGTTGAGTGGGCGTGTGGGCGGGTGGGTGTGCGGCTTCCATCAAATCGGAGAAGTAAACAGTTTTGAATTATTAACCAGGCTTAGTCCGGAGCGTAATTGGAAGCTGAGATCAAATATTAATAGAGTTTGTGAAGTAATGTTTCCATCAAGTCGCCACCATCTTTGCCGACAGCTTAACCTAATCTATTCAACTTGGCCACGATAAGGCGGTTATGTTTTACTCTTTGTGTGTGTGTGGGGGGGGGGGGGGGGGGGGGGGGGGGGGGAGGGTATTTCTGTGTGTGTGCGTGTGTCCTTGTGTGGCTGTGTATGTCTGTGTGTGTGAGTAATTATGTCTGTGTATAAATATATGCGTGTTTGTGTCCCTGTACGGCTGTGTATTCATATATGTGTCTGTCTATATGTGTGATTAATTATGTATGTATGTATCTATGTGCGTGTGTGAGCGGCTGTGTTTGTGTAATTTAATCTACCTCATATTATTCTAATTTCTCCCTGTGTAATAATCTGTTATAATTACCATTTCAGGGACACTAAATTACCTCTGTTATTATGTTCCCGCTGGTGGTATTAAGCCCTCAGGTTGTCTGTCAGTAAGTTCATTTATTATTTTAACAGCTTTCGGTCATTATCCTCACAGCTAATGACCTGACGAGTGATTGGTTACGAGTCGACGATTTTTCTGTTGTCAGATTAGTCATTGTTGTTGTTATTGTTATTATTATTATTATTATTATTATTATTATTATTATTATTATTATTATTATTATTATTATTATTATTATTATTATTATTATTATTATTATTATTATTATTATTATTATTATTGTTGTTATTGTTATTGCTATTATTATTATTTTTATTGCTATTATTATTATTATTGTTACTTTTATTATTATTAGTAGTAGTAGTAGTAGTAGTATTATTAGTATTATTATTATTATTATTATTATTATTATTGTTATTGCTATTTTTATTATCATTATTATATTATTATTAGTATTATTATTATTATTATTATTATGTATTGTTATTGCTATATTATTATTTTTATTGCTATATTATTATATTGTTACTTTTATTATTATTATAGTAGTAGTAGTATTATTATTATTATTATTATTATTATTATTATTATTATTATTATTATTGTTATTGCTATTTTTATTATCATTATTATTATTATTATTATTATTATTATTATTATTATTATTGTTGTTGTTATTTTTATTATTTATTTTTTTAATTATAATTGTTATTATTATTTTATTATTATTATAATTATTATTATTATTTACGGGAGTCTTCTATCCATCCCCTTCCTCTTCCTCCTCCTCCTATCTCCTTCCCATCACTATCTCATTTTCTTCCCCTTTCATTTCCACCTCCACCTTCCCCTCCCCTACCCCTTCACTCCTCCCCTTCCAATAACCCTTCACCTCTCTCCTCCCCCATTACCACTTCATCGCCCCTCCCTGACCCATGGCATGCCTCTCACAGCGTGGAGGAGGGAGGAAGGGGGGAAAGGAGGGAGGGGGGAAAGGAGGGAGGGTTTAGGAATTATTCATATCAGACAACGAGGTAAACACTACCTTAACTCTCCTTCCCTCCACCTCCCTCACCTTTTCTCAATCTCTCTCACCTTCCCTTCACCCCTCTTCCATCTCCCTCACCTTCCCTCCACCCCTCCTCCATCTCCCTCACCTTCCCTCCACCCCTCCTCCATCTTCCTCACCTTCCCTCCACCCCTCCTCCATCTCCCTCACCTTCCCTCCACCCCTCCTCCATCTCTCTCACCTTCCCTCCACCCCTCCTCCATCTCTCTCACCTTCCCTCCACCCCTCCTCCATCTCCCTCACCTTCCCTCCACCCCTCCTCCATCTCCCTCACCTTCCCTCCACCCCTCCTCCATCTCTCTCACCTTCCCTCCACCCCTCCTCCATCTCTCTCACCTTCCCTCCACCCCTCCTCCATCTCCCTCACCTTCCCTCCACCCCTCCTCCATCTCCCTCACCTTCCCTCCACCCCTCCTCCATCTCTCTCACCTTCCCTCCACCCCTCCTCCATCTCTCTCACCTTCCCTCCACCCCTCCTCCATCTCCCTCACCTTCCCTCCACCCCTCCTCCATCTCTCTCACCTTCCCTCCACCCCTCTTCCATCTCCCTCACCTTCCCTCCACCTCCTCCATCTCTCTCACCTTCCCTCCACCCCTCTTCCATCTCCCTCACCTTTTCTCCACCTCCCTCACCTTCCCTCCACCTCCCTCCACCCCTCCTCCATCTCCCTCACCTTCCCTCCACCTCCCTCACCTTTTCTCCACCTCCCTCACCTTCCCTCCGCCTGCCTCACCTTCCCTCCACCCCTCCTTCACCTCCCTCACCTTCGCTCCACTTCCCCACCTCTCCTCCACCTCTCCACCTTCCCTCCACTCCTCCACCGGGTTTAAAGGCGCCCAACGTGTCAGTCCTCACAATGAAAACAGAATAATTATGAACGTCTCAAAAATTTATAAAGCCGCAGGTGTGGCTCATCCCCCCCCCCCCTCCCTGCACACTTACCTCCCCCCCCTGCACACTTACCCCCCCTCACACACACACACACACACACCTGACCCCCCCCCCCCAGGCCAGGTGTTGTCAAAAAGATCTGTTCTGTGTGTGTGTGTGTGTGTGTGTGTGTGTGTGTGTGTGTGTCCCCTCCAGAGTCAATAAGACGTCTGGACCTCAGCTGCTTCCAGTATGTTTGGTTTCCTGTCGCCTGCCCTAACCTCTCACTACTGATGAATAGTTGACTGACACTTATGGCAGCCAAGTACCATAACACATGGGTTAGGTTAAGTTATCTGGGTGTGGTGTTGGGTTACTGTGAGCTGAATCGATTTTACACTTAACCTAACGTAACCAACCTAACCTTAACCACCTTCTCTCTCCACCACAGAAACGACTACTACAGGAAAGGTGGCAAGGCTATGTTACCTGTTAAGTGGATGCCGCCTGAAGCCTTCCTGGACGGCATCTTTACCTCTAAAACTGACGTCTGGTGAGTGTATCTCTCTCTCTCTCTCTCTCTCTCTCTCTCTCTCTCTCTCTCTCTCTCAGTTTATAGAATTAGTCCAGTCTATACAATAAGATCATCCCTCATACACCACTAACACCTTTAAAGCTCCAGTAACGAATAATGGCGCCATAATATCAATTCGTATCCAAAATTAGCGTATTATTTCACATTCAGGTAAACACGAGGAGAAGAAAGCACTTCCCTCTCTTGCACACCACCGCGTATTGTCTCCCCTCAAAGGAGTTGTGGGGTGAGACAACACAGAGGAGAAGGATGTAAACAAGAGGCTTTATATCGTGGCCTTATTATCTGGTCCCCCCCTCCCCCACGGCCACCTGCTGAGAGAGGCTTTTGTACATGTGTTTGTGTGAGTGGGTGTCTGTCTAAAACCAGCTATTTTATATAGTCTCGCGGCACCACTGACATGATCGTTGCTGGCCGCTGGATTCTGAAACGCCATGAACAGCGCTGTCACCTGTCGCCTTACTAAGATCTTTGGCTTAGGAAGTCTGTGTGTGTGTGTATGTGTGTGTGTGTGTGTGTGTGTACAAACTAATAGAGCAGCTAATACGTTACAGCAGATGCCTCGTCACATACAACAGCTGTCATCAAAAACAACTACTTATGATGTTTTACTTCAAATAATTTATCAAAGGCTTCTAAATGCTATATATTATTATCCCTTTATAATATAAGTCTCACCTAATATATATCTCTGACGAGATGCGAGTGTACAATATATGTTATAACGCCATATAAGGTTCTGTATACATGTATTTATAGGTCTAAATATAGTTTATTTTCACGCGCTAGATATAAGACCTTAAATTGCCTTACAGACAAACACATTGAATACTGTATGATTGTTTTTCCTGCTCTCTCTCTCTCTCTCTCTCTCTCTCTCTCTCTCTCTCTCTCTCTCTTCTGGTTGGTCGGTCGGTCCATGTCACGTGAAGAAACTTAACTATTTTGGCTGTTATAATTAAAGCAAGGAGTCAGGGAGGGAGAGAGGCAGGGAGGTACACAGGCAGGCAGGGGAACAAGCAAGGGAGCCCTGGAAAGCAGTCAGTGCTTGCCTAAAAGCTTGTATTCACTTGATAACACCGAAAAAAAGTTGCTTAAAAAAAAAGATCTTCACTCTCATACACTTTCACTTTCCCCGGAAAAAAAATCTATTCATGGGAAACATTATAATGGCGTCCCGAGCGTCTAGGTCCTAAGCGTCTTGACCTTTCATACGGTGAGATTTTTTTTCCCTCACCTTTATGAACAAATAATAAAACCCCTAGAAGAGGCTTTAGAGTCTTAATGCACATTCGGCGCCATTTTAAGGGGGATATTTTTTTTTGTTCTGCAGTGAATGATCTTGTGAAGGAAAGGACCAGAAACTTTGTCTTGAGGTGAACGTTCTTTACTGGGGGAGTACACTCTTGGACGATAGCGTGTGTCGATAAGAGATTACTCTCTCTCTCTCTCTCTCTCTCTCTCTCTCTCTCTCTCTCTCTCTCCACCATCGACCCACATACAACTAATCACTTTACTCTCTACCCTCGGAACAGGTCCTTCGGGGTGTTGCTGTGGGAGGTGATGTCCTTGGGTTACATGCCATACCCAGGACGAGGTAACCAGGAGGTGATGCAGCTAGTGACCAACGGAGGACGCCTCGAGCCACCCACCAACTGCCCCGGGCCCGTGTACCGCATCATGACCCAGTGTTGGCACCCCATACCTGACGAGCGGCCCACCTTCACCACCATACTGGAGCGGCTCGGATACTGTATACAGGTAAACTTCGTGCTAATTGAATTCCTTGGAAGGTGATTTAAGTATAAAGTGAGATTCGTGTACAGTTTAGGCGTAACCTAAACCTAACCTAACCTGACCCCCCCCCCCCCCCCACTTCACCTAGGTAGTATTTGGGTGTTTAATTATTAGGTGAAAGAAAATTGAGTAAGTAAGCTTCAGGTAATCTTTTAGGATTTTGGTTTTTATTTTTCTTTCCTTCTGTGATTGTTAGACAGAAAAATATATGTTTACGTCAGAAGTTCAAAGTTGGCGCGATGTTTTTGTTTTGTTTTTTAGAACCTTTGTTTGTTTCTCGTGGTTTAAAAGTGAGGGCCAAGCCAACCATGAATTTAAAACACTGAATCAAAGATGAAGAGATGCATTTTATGTCGACGCCCGAGTTTACTTTGTTTTTGTTTGTGTCTGTATTTTACCTGAGGTGGTTAAGAACTTGTGTTTGTTCTGTTAGAGTTGGTCAAAAAATTTGGATATTTATTCTTTTGAATAATGTTGGTTAATAAGTAGTGTGTCGAGGAGGTTGATATTTCTACTACCTAACCCGGATTGTGTGTGTTTTTCTCCACTATAGGACCCGGATGTAGTGAGTCACGTGCTGCCAGTGTTCCAGCGGCCGCCGTCAGCTGAGCGGGACGCGACGGTGATGCGACCGCTGGACAACGACTCTTGTCTCACTGTATCGCGACGCTCCGACGAGCCTCAGAGTCCCGCGTCCACCGACTACCTGATCCCCCTGCCATCCTCCTACTCCCTCTCCACAGTTCGCTCTGAACTGAACTCTACGCCCTCTCTGGACTCTGGCACAGACTGCTGCCAGATGGAAAGGCTCTTGGACGCCGCCCCTCCTCCTCCTCCACCACCCACCTGGGAGACCAGCTTCACCAACGAGCCCCCGCCACCTGCCGCTGTCACCCATCCGCGCAACAAGCCAGTGCCCCCGCCCACGAGTATGGCCTCACGCACGCCCTCACACACACCCTCAAGGATGGCAGAGTCTCAGTCCACGCAGCCATTGCTCAAGTCTTCACCCCCCGGCTCCCCGCGCTCACAAGAGGCCCGTGAGCGACTCATGCGCCCTGGCGAGCGGCCAGAACCCAACCCCATGATACCCATGCAGACTGTGGGCGCCACGCGGGACCGCCCACGTTCTCACCACTACCACCCACATCGTTACAACAACAGCGGCAGTAGTAACAACAGCAGCAGTAGCAACAGCAGTAGCACCAACAGTAGCAACAGCGCGAACAGCAACAGTAGCGCCAGTACCCTGCCTCTGGACCCCACCGCCCTACCCTGCATCCCGCCGCCCCTGCAGTACGTCAACGTCCAGGTGCGTCACGAGCCCTACATCATCCACGAGACGCGGGAACACCGCGAGATCTCCTGCTAAAGTACACCTGCTGCTGCATATGACTACAGCTGCTCTAAGACTACAGCTGCTGCTTCCCTTATGGTACAGCGCTGCTGTGCCTCCCACCCCCCAGGGTGATGGCAGACGGTAGGTCACCAGTGTGGGCTCACCTGCCACCTTACCAGGATACAATGAAATGAATCGTTCATTCTTGGAGTTGTTAATCACTGACTGCTTCAGCCAACCTGTGTGCACGTCCAGGGTGTACACTTAGCCGGACCTCTAGCGAGTACACACAGCCGGTGACAGTGTGCTGGACAAGACTGTGAGGGCGCTTAGGCGAGCTGGCCTTCAGTGCCACTATCAGGTGGCACTCAGCCGCCACCAGCAACGAAAATATAACCTTTGGGATCTTAGGTGGTGCACAGTGAACTCTGGTGACCCAAGATCTTGTGTGAATGTATTGCAGTGCCAAATATAAGATGAACAGTATTAACTACTAGTGAAAGCAAAAGTGTAATGGTAATTTTTATAACTTTTGTGAGAGGTAAAAGATGATGGTATATAGACCATCTCCCCGGCACCGGCTGTCACAGTGTCGTCGCCTCATAGACGCTGATGCGAAGAGTGAAATTATGTATTTATATATAACACTGATCCTTCTTTACTTAAGGTAAATGGAGACTTGACCGTCGTCTCCCCAACTCTGAAGACCTCGTGATCTTCACATACTAGTTATAAGGTCGGAAAGACGTGTGATGTTTAGGTGTAAGGAAGCTCAAGGGGTTGTGGAAAATTACTTCACACGACGCATGTAAGGTGTGTCGGGCCGGGTCATGTGAGGCTCGAGGTACAGCCACACCACCACTACCACACCACTATCGCCACACTACCACCACGGTACACCATCACCACCATCCACTACACCACCATCCGCCACACCATCATCCACTACACCATCATCCACTACACCGTCATCGACTACACCACCCTGCACCACACCATCATCCACTACACCACCATCCACCACACCATCATCCACCACACCACCATCATCCACCACACCACCATCATCCACCACACCACCATCCACCACACAACCATCCACCATACCACCATCCACTACACCACCACCATCCACTACACCACCACCATCCACCACACCACAACCATCCACCACACCACCACCATCCACCACACCTCCACCACCACCATCCACTACACCACCACCATCCACTACACCACCACCATCCATCACACCACCCTCCACCACCATCCACCACACCACCACCATCCACCACACCACCATCATCCACCACACCACAACCATCCACCACACCACCACCATCCACCACACCACAACCATCCACCACACCACCATCCACCACACCTCCACCATCCACCACACCATCACCATCCACCACACCACCACCATCGACCACACCACCATCCACCACACCACCACCATACACCACACCACCACCATACACCACACCACCACCATCCACCACACCTCCACCACCACCATCCACCACACCACCACCATCCACCACACCGCCATCATCCACCACACCACCATCATCCACCACATCACCATCCATCACACCGCCATCCACCACACCACCATCCACCACACCACCACCATCCAACCACACCACCACCATCCACCACACCACCATCATCATCCACCACACCACCATCCACCACACCACCACCATCGATCACACCACCATCCACCACACCACCATCCATCACACCGCCATCCACCACACCACCATCCACCACACCACCACCATCCAACCACACCACCACCATCCAACCACACCACCACCATCCACCACACCACCATCATCCACCACACCACCATCCACCACACCACCACCATCGATCACACCACCATCCACCACACCACCATCCACCACATCACTATCCACCACATCACTATCCACCACACCACCACCATCAACCACACCACCACCATCAACCACACCACCACCATCCACTACACCATCATCATCCACCACACCACCATCATCCACCACACCACCATCCACCACACCACCACTATCCACCACACCACTATCCACCACACCACCATCCACCACACCACCATCCACCACACCACCATCCACCACACCACTATCCACCACACCACTATCCACCACTCCACCACACCACCATCATCCACCACACCATCCACCACCACACCATCATCCACCACCACACCATCATCCACCATCAATCACCACACCACCACCATCAACCACACCACCATCATCCACCATCATTCACCATTCCATCCACCACATCATCCACCATTCCATCCACTACACCATCCACCACATCATCATCCACCATACCATCCACCACCCCATCCACCACACCACCATCATCCATCATACCATCCACCACCCCATCCACCACACCACCATCATCCACCATACTATCCACCACACCACCATCATCCACCATACTATCCACCACACCACCATCATCCACCATACTATCCACCACACCATCCACCACACCACCCGGCAATTGCCGCACTATTACTACACCGCCAAACAGTACCACAGATCATCGCTAAGTCAGTGTACCATCAGACCATCTCGAGGTGATTGTCCAGGAGCTTCTTGGTGAATCTTGTCAGAGAGGAGACAGTGACGGGTGTGTTTCTATCATCCATCCAGTTGACAGGTGTAGTTTGTATCAGCTAATCAAGTGACAGGTGCAGTTTGTATCATCCATTCAACTGACGGGTGCAGTTCTCTCATCCAAGCAGGTAACGGGTGCAGCTTCTGCCATCCAAGTAGGTGATGGGTGAAGGCTTCTGCCATCCAAGGAGGTGACGGGTGCAGCTACTGCCATCCAATCAGGTGACGGATGTAGCTTCTGACATCCATCTGTCAGCTGTTCGACCAGTTGAGTGATCAGACAGTCATCCGCTATGCAACCATCGACAATAAAAGGTGAAGAAGATGTGTTCACTGGTGTTAATGGTGGTGGTGAAAGTAAAAGTAGCAAGAGAATTAAAAGTAAATTAACAAGTATGGTAATAGTTGTAGTGGTGGTGGGAGTTATACGAGCAGGTTATGGTAATAAGTAGTGGTGGTTCTGATAACAAGACAGGGGGTAATGGTGGTTGTGATGGTAGGAGAGGTATAAGGGTGTATGGGAAATAATAGTATTAGTGATGGTGGTAACGGTGGTTGTGACGATATTACCAAGAACAAGAGAAAGATAGTGGTAGGTGTAGTGGTAAATAAGGGTGGTAGTGGTGGTGATGGTGGTGCTGGTAGTAGTAGTGGTGGTGATGGTGGTGGTAGTAGTGGTGATCGTAGTGGTGGTAGTATTGGTGATGATGGTGGGGGTAGTAGTGTGATGGTGGTGGTAGTAGTGGTGATAGTGGTGGTGGTAGCATCTTCTGTCTGGCTGTATCACTGACCCTCACATCTCCCCCCCTCCTCCCCCCTACCCACCAGACAGTGCCATGTAAACACAAGCACTGTCTGGTGGATGACATGTTAAACAAGGCGGGGGAAGAAGATGACGATGAAAGTAATAATAATAATATAAAAGCATTGAAATAAATTATCCTAGTCACCGAAGCAGGGTATACTCAGTACTGCATAAAGTACTCAGTCAGTACTCCTATGTGTACTCATGTCTGTACTGTAGCTTTGCGTAATTTTCACACACCCCCTCTAATAAAAACAGGTATTATCGCACTCTCCCCGCCAGTCAGCATCTCTCCTCATTATAGTAAACAAACAACTATATATAGAGACAAGAGGAGATACTGTGACCACACTTCCAGGCGACCACACCTGAAGTGAACATATATATAGTTTTATACGTCTTTGAGTAAGGTGTTAGTGGGTACTCAAGTGGGTTCTGCTTCTTGTGAGTAAAAGTTCTTGACAAGGACTCAAGTGGGTTATTCTTCTGAGTAAGTTTCTTGAGCAGGACTCAAGTGGGTTCTGCTTCACAGTACTGTTATAAGCAGTTCTCATACGGGTTCTACTGCTCTACATAAGTACTCGAGCAGGAATCAAGTGGGTTTTGATTCTGAGTAAAGGGCTTGTATATTGTACACACACACACACACACACACACACACACACACACACATGTATATATACAGTATATATTCCTCCAGTGGTTTTGTGTCGCACTGATCAGCCAGGATAATAAAACCAGAGCTTTATGAAACCTTGTACATCAATGCCGTTCTGAGTTGTAGTCAGTTATGAACGGTGGGGGAGGTTGTAGGAGAGGCGGTGGTTGTGTCTTGCCTGGGTTACGACCTCAATTTATGGGGGTTGTTAATGAACCGTGAAGGCTTTTGGCGGACTGTCCTGCGACTCTCTGCTCTGTAGTCAAAAGTTACATGGTATGAATGATGTCTTTTGTATATAATGTCAGTAGTTTGTTTTCGTTTTTTTATTTTTTTTTTTTGGGGGGGGGGTTATTGATCTGTATGGCCTGGGGATCAGAGGGTCAGCGACACTTGCCTGGCAGGGGAAAATCAGGTCGAGTGATGACTGTGGCGGGTTAGAAGGAAGGCGGTGTACCTGCCCAGAGATCAGTCGAGGACGCTCACCTTGCATGACCCCTGAGGTGCCGCCCTAGACACACCTTCGTGGTGTTGTTATACCTTTGGTTTCATTCATTTTCTGGTGGTGGGGAATAATTTGTGTTTTTTGGATAATAAAATAAAGAAGAAGTTGACATTAATGATAAGGGATGAGCTTGATGTTAATATGGATGATGATAAGAACGAGGATGACGCAGATAAAAGCTAGGAAAGGTTTCTACCAATAAGACACACGAGGGGCAACTTTCTACCCGGTGGGAACTTCACAATTTTAGAGGGAGAGACTAAGGCAGTTACGGTGTGTTACACAAAGAAAGTGTAGTGAAGGAAAAATATATCCCAACGGGTGAAAAGTTACAACATATTTTAATTTTTTATTAGAAACTTTCCGGCCAGCGTGTACTGTACAGCGGGCGGTGGTACAGGAGTGTATTATGTTTTAGCTACTGGTATGTATCAATCCTGTGTATACTTATACCTTATTCTACCACTATTGGTATTACACACACACACACACACACACACACACACACACACACACATTCGCATAAATATATCCAATAAAATATTGATTCACCAAAACTTAACCATCTCCATTTAGTACGTGCGTGGGGGTAGGTGTGTGTGTGTGTGTGTGTGTGTGTGTGTGTGTGTGTGTCAAGGTCCAGGTTAAAGTAGTAGTGTTGGTGAGTCGTTGCTTTACTTTATTCTCTTGTATGAAAAGTTAAAAAAAATTTGTACCTCACTGTCATAATGCAGTTTATACATTGATTCAGTTTCGGTTGTCAGTGCCATACTATGTAGAGTGCCATACCATGCAAGGTGCCATACCATGCAAGGTGCCATACCATGTGGTGTCCCATGCTATGTAGGGTGCCATAACAGACAGACTGCCATACCACGTTTGATGCCATACCATGCAGGGGTGCCATACCATTGTGAGTGCCAAAAATAGAAAGAGAGTGAAAGAGGGAGAAAGAGAAAGACATTTGTAGTGATATCAGATCAATAATGCTGAGACTGCTCGTGACCTTCCCAGGGTCCACGTTCTCAAAGACTCATACGTCAAATCTTCCCGCCGTGACGGACGACAACAGAGACGCATTTTGATACAGTCGAGTCTCGGTAAAGTGTTCACACCATGGATAACTGTCATCTTTGTGTAGGCAGCAGATTAATCGAGTTAGTATCGACTCGTTCTGTATAGTAGCACCAGTCAGCTAACCAAGGAAACCTTCTTGCGAGTCAGTGAAAGCGAGTGAGTCAAAATCCGTTCTCAAATCTTGTACGTTTTTACCTTTGAAAATTCCAACTCTCTTTGTTCGTTATCTCGGAGTGTTGATTGGGTTTCTGGGTAAAATTTCTTCTTTATCTTATTCACACACACACACACACACACACACACACGTCAGGAGTTATTGTGTTAGTTTAATGTGTTAATTCTGATAGATATTATCACTCCTGTCAAAATCTGTTTCTGGTCATAATCTCACTTACAGTATATTGTCCCTAAGCTCACACCTGTTATGAATATAATTATATTTTCACCATATCTTTACACCTGTCACGGCTGCCTCCAACTTTACACCTGTCACGGCTGCCTCCAACTTTACACCTGTCACGGCTGCCTCCAACTTTACACCTGTCACGGCTGCCTCCAACTTTACACCTGTCACGGCTGCCTCCAACTTTACACCGGCATGGCTGACAACAAGACTTGACACCTGTCTTAATTTGACCTCGGCTGTGAGCATGACTTGGCATTAGACGATTCTCTCGCTATTTGACCTTTATAGGGTCATGACCTCTCTTAATTCCCCGGGTCACGAAAAGAAGAAACGGTTTAATATACGAGTGAACTCTTAATTACTATCACCTGCTTTATTGAACCTGTTACCTAAGGCGCCACAGTCAAAGATGCTTTTCAGAACGAGCTCATTTTCAAGTAATATTCATCTGATTCTTTTTTCTTCTTTTTTTTTAATATCTGGTAATATCACTTTACTTTTTTTTTTCGATACAAATATCATTGTTTCTGGTACCCAAAGTTGATTGATTGACTGACATTCACAAGTATTGTAAAAACTATGATTTTGTTTCCCCAACTTAAAATTAATGAGAGATTTTACAAGTCGACACGTAACGGAAGATGAGAGATATTTCTGATGGTGACACTACCACTGTAAGACTGGGGAGGAGGGGTCGTGTTATCAGTGACTCACTGGTGTACCTCTCACGACAACCTGACACACACACACTTGTATATAGACACACATACACACGTACGTATATATTTGTATATAGACATTCATACAGTCCATAATCATACGCACACACAGGATCTGTACACCCGTTAGAGCAGCAGAACACCAGACTGGCAGCAACATTTATGGCGCTGATTTAGTTTGCCATAGTCATATATTTTTCCCTGGAGCTTTAGTTGATGAAGATGGTGTTGGGAGAGTGTGTGGGTGGGAGGAGGGAGGGTGGAGGCAGGCGGTGAGGGACCCGGGCGGTGAATGCGCAAGATACCGCCTCAATGTTATACAAGAAAACGGTCGGGTCTGTGTCATTCTCTGTGACTGTTTCTTCGCTGTCGTCACTATGCTTCTTTTCGGCCGGATTTTTTTTACACCGTCATTTTTTTTCTTTAAATTTGTGATATATATTCATAATTTTCTATTTATTTTTATACATCTACCAGTGTGGGTTTAATCGTGGAAGTGGAAGGTGAACACATGTTGTAGTCGCGCCTCAAAGGTCGGTGGCCAGTTTTGATTATTGTCATTGTTCTTACAAACAATAACAATGGTGGTTCAAGCAGTGTGTCTAAAAAAAAAGGAAAAATAAGAGTAAGGTATTTAGTTTATCTTGTTGAAGGAGTTAAAACTAAGTGAGGTTGAGTCTTCGATAATTACTGGTTCATGTGCTTAATAATTCTCTCTTGGCATGTAATTAATATTTTCAGTATGATTAAGTCCCATACAACGAAGACGAATAATGTATGAGTGTGTGGTAACCCGGAAATAGCGGGGTAAAATGTCAATTAAAATTATTTGTTTCGCCCAAGGGGTGAACAAGGTCCTCAGTCCACCAGTCTAGTGGACATGGCTTAAAGTACACCGCGTTCATCAAGGCTGCGTCAATACTTGATACCCATCACCTTGAACTAAGCCTGATAAAACCACTACAGCAATAACCATACGACACTATAAGCTTGCTAAGACCCAGGAGAACCTAACTTGGAGTAGATTTGGTAAATCAGTTGTGTGAAGCGACAGTCATAGTCGCTCAAGATCTCTGGATAGTATTTTGTGAGTGAGTGAACCTGGTAGTGGTAGCTGCCAGTTATTGTATGTACTCATGAGGAGAGAAATTGGGTTTGTTGAAGATTATGTTGCAATGTAATTCCTCGTGGTCTTGTAAGAAACACTTAAGTAATCGTAAACGACAATATATTTCATTGAACAAAGTTAAATCAAAAAATATTTCACACAAATGGAATTGTAAAATATTTTTAAATATAGGCTAGCTATTTATGATACATACTTTAATGAGAAATTCACAAATTTACGACAATAAAGTGGCGTCAATGTTTCGTCATTTGATGTTGGCACAGTGTCAGGTGACAGACAATAATGAAATAAGGTAAACAGGGTAACTCAGCCGGGGTGAGCCAGGGTGTATTGTGAGGCTCCGAAGAATGAGGCTCACGCTGTTCCCGGAGGAGGAGTAGTAACGGATGACTCCTCCATAGGTCACGAGGTAACTTGTGGAGGCTCACAACAGACAGACAGACGGGCTAGCAGAAGAACGCGACACACCCGGTCGTAAAGACGCCGCCTGTATCAGAAACTCTCCCGCTCGCCCGGCCGACGCAGTGCTAACATGTACAATATAAAATCAACAGCATTGTATGTATAAATAACATAATGGTGACCTGAGATATAATTTAAGAACTATATAGGGGACGCCGTTGCTTCGTGTAATCATTTCAAAGATGTATATTCGAGATGCTTCTCCTAATAATATATTTTCGGTGGGAGCGTACAACTATGGTGTCCTCTTAATAGTTTACACGAATCCTCGACTTTTTCCTCGCCGCGAGTACACGCAGGGAAAGGTGTAAAGTCAAATTAGAATTTTATTTGTCTGTTTCATCGTAGAGAACATTTTGTTGTCTCAGTGATATACTTAGGCGGACTTAGTGGCAGCTCACCAACATTCAACCACCTTCAACTCAACCAGACCACCACTTTCTTGGTAGTCCATCACATCGGGTCTTGAAGTGGGTTAATTTTGTTCCTTCCATTTACATCATTCATAATAGACAGTAAAAACATCTGGTGTGTACGGAGGTTGTGGTATTGGTTTACACAACATTAAATTTTGCTCAATATTCATAGAAACGTAACAGATGAAATGAGGTGACCGCAGACTAAGCAATATGCACGAAGACTACTGCATGCTGGTATGAGCGTTGACCTGTGAGGGGTCGTGCGTCGTGAACCAGCTGACGTGTAGAAGGATGATCAAGTGATAGGGGTTACAAGTCAAATGGGCCCCATTCCTAATAGGCCCCAACCCAACCTAACCTAACCATGAGGAACAGGACCTGTTAGAACTGAGGTCTGTTTGACAGGTCACGAGTGAATGGTGGTGGTGGTAAGGCCCCACACACTGACAGGAGGAGGGTGATGGCCGGAGCAGGTCGCGCCACCCTCACGCCTCCTGGCCAAGGTATTAACAGCTTCTAGTATCGCACAAGTCAGGAGACATCTAACAGGAAGCTAAAAAGAATAGCTAGCTAAAAACCTCAGTGCAATAACTCATGTTGCCACCAACCAGTCAGATGACATGGTCTCCGTGTTATCCCTCAGGTGTGCCAATCAGGACGCTACCACCCACATGACTCAAACCTGCCAATTATTCCTACTGCAAATGTATGATAAATGTCCTCAACAAGTAGGATGAACCACGGTGTTCTGATCATCAACATTCATTATACATAGTTTAGTTTCCTTTCTATATAAATAGTTTTAACGTTGATCAACCGTATATGAAACCGAACTTTTAATCTATTTTATAATTTTTAAGCTCTTCAATAACAGGGGTTGAAACACAATAAATCACTCCTTCAGTGTGATTGATCGATTAGTAACGCCTTTAGTGTTTTCATTTAGTTATTACTGAAGGTGGGTCATCACTGTGAGTACCGAGAGCCCGCGGCAGTGAGGGCCAGATGGAGGGTCACTGTTACAACCTTTGTGACGTGGTACACTGTTACAACCTTTGTGACGTAGTACACTGTTACAACCTTTGTGACGTAGTACACTGTTACAACCTTTGTGACGTAGTACACTGTTACAACCTTTGTGACGTAGTACACTGTTACAACCTTTGTGACGTAGTACACTGTTACAACCTTTGTGACGTAGTACACCGTTTACAACCTTTGTGACGTAGTACACTGTTACAACCGTTGTGACGTAGTACACTGTTACAACCTTTGTGACGTAGTACACCGTTACAACCTTTGTGACGTAGTACACTTTTACAACCTTTGTGACGTAGTACACTTTTACAACCTTTGTGACGTAGTACACTTTTACAACCATTGTGACGTAGTACACTGTTACAAACTTGTGACGTAGTACACCGTTACAAACTTGTGACGCAGTACACCGTTACAACCTTTGTGACGTAGTACACTGTTACAACCTTTGTGACGTAGTACACTGTTACAACCTTTGTGACGTAGAACACTGTTACAACCTTTGTGACGTAGTAGAGACAGTGGTTCAGCACCTCACCACACTCATGACTGGGTGGTGGTGGTGGTGGTTGTAAGCTTGTCCACCACATACTCTTAATAGTTGGAGGTGTTGGTAATTGCCGGACGCCCTCGGAGGCCATGGCCAGGTCGAGTCACCAAGGCATTATTCCTCCATTATGAACTTGGCCAGTCAGTACAAAATGTCTAGTTTGGCATCAGGTGCTCAGTACGACACTGTCATTATTCTTAATTGTTTTTATTATGTAAACAAAAAGTAATTCATACTAAAGGAGCTGACATATAAATATTTAGATTTGATTTTTTGCTGATTTCAATGGTTCTGTTTTCACAAATAATAATAATGTTGATATGTGTGTATTATATGTATATATGTATCGACCCTTCCTATCAAATAAATGGAAGAAGCTTCGTATGTGTTTTACTGTCACCACTGAGTGTGTCCTGGTAACACAAACAATCTATCATAAAATATAGAGCAACTTAGTCTGTCATAGTTGTTGTCAACTCACTCAGCTAACTATATGATGTTTCTTAAGAAGGACAATAATGACAACATGCATAAGAACAACAATAATAATAATTATAATACTAAAAATAATAATAATAATAATAATAATAATAATAATAATAACTGGCCAACACAGTCCTGACACTTCAGGAGTTGAACTCCTGGGTAATAATGGATTTCACCACACCTGCCAGAGGAGTGTCACCACACCTGCCGGAGGAGTGTCACCACACCTGCGGGAGGAGTGACACCACACCTGCGGTAGGAGTGTCACCACACCTGCGGGAGGATTGACACCACACCTGCGGGAGGAGTGACACCACACTTGCAGGAGGAGTGTCACCACACCTGCGGGAGGAGTGTCACCACACCTGCGGGAGGAGTGTCACCGCACCTGCAGGAGATGTGTCACCACATCTGCAGGAGGAGTGTCACCACACCTGCAGGAGTAGTGTCACCACACTTGCAGGGGGAGTGTCACCACACCTGCGGGAGGAGAGTCACCACACCTGCAGGAGATGTGTCACCACACCTGCAGGACGAGTGTCACCACACCTGCATGAGGAGTGTCACGACTCCTGCGGGAGGAGTGTCACCACACTTGCAGGAGGAGTGTCACCACACCTGCAGGAGGAGTGTCACCATACCTGCAGGAGGAGTTTCACCACACCTGCAGGAGAAGTGTCACCACACCTGCAGGAAGAGTATCACCACACCTGCAGGAGGAGTGTCACCACACCTGCAGGAGAAGTGTCACCACACCTGCAGGAGGATTGTCACCACACCTGCAAGACGAGTGTCACCACACCTGCAGGTGGAGTGCAACCACACATGCAGGAGGATTGTTACCACACCTGCAGGTGGAATGTTAACACACCTGCAAGAGGATTGTCACCACACCTGAAGGAGGAGTGACACCACACTTGCAGAAGCAGTGTCACCACACCTGCAGGACGAGTGTCACCACACCTACAGGAGGAGTGTCACCACACCTGCAGGAGGATTGTCACCACACCTGCAGGAGATGTCACCACACCTGCAGGACGAGTGTCACCACACCTGCATGAGGAGTGTCACCACTCCTGCGGGAGGAGTGTCACCACACTTGCAGGAGGAGTGTCACCACACCTGCAGGAAGAGTATCACCACACCTGCAGGAGGAGTGTCACCACACCTGCAGGAGGAGTGTCACCACACCTGCAGGAGGAGTGTCACCACACCTGCAGGAGGAGTGACACCACACTTGCAGAAGCAGTGTCAACACACCTGCAGGAAGTATCACCACACCTGCAGGTGGATTGTCAACATACCTGCAGGAGGAGTGTCACCACACCTGCGGGAGGAGTGTCAACACACCTGCAGGAAGTGTCACTACAACTGCAGGAGGAGTGCCACCACACTTGCAGGAGGATTGTCACCACACCTGCAGGTGGAGTGTTACCACACCTGCAGGTGGAGTGTTACCACACCTGCAGGTGGATTGTCACCACACCTGCAGGACGAGTGTCACCACACCTGCAGGTGGAGTGCTACCACACCGGCAGGAGGAATGTTACCACACCTGCAGGTGGAGTGTTACCACACATGCAAGAGGATTGTCGCCACTCCTGCAGGACGAGTGTCACCACACCTGCAGGTGGAGTGTTACCACACCTGCAGGACGAGTGTCACCACACTTGCAGGAGGCGTGTCACCACACCTGCAGGAGATGTGTCACAAACACCCGCAGGGCGAGTTTCACCACACCTGCAGGACGAGTGTCACCACACCTGCAGGAGGAGTGTCACCACACCTGCAGGAGTGTCACCACACCTGCAGGACGAGTGTCACCACACCTGCAGGAGGAGTGTCACCACACCTGCGGGAGGAATGGCACCACACTTGCAGGAGGAGTGTCACCACACCTGCGGGAGGAGTGTCACCACACCTGCGGGAAGGTGTCACCACACCTGCAGGAGATGTGTCACCACATCTGCAGGAGGAGTGTCAACACACCTGCAGGAAGTATCACCACACCTGCAGGTGGATTGTCACCACACCTGCAGGTGGAGTGTTACCACACCTGCAAGAGGATTCTCACCACACCTGCAGGACGAGTGTCACCACACCTACAGGTGGAGTGTTACCACACCTGCAGGAGGAGAGTCACCACACTGGCAGGTGGAGTGTCACCACACCTGCAGGAGATGTCACCACACCTGCAGGACGAGTTTCACCACACCTGCAGAACGAGTGT
Organism: Homarus gammarus; assembly: GCA_958450375.1. Classification (NCBI taxonomy): domain Eukaryota; kingdom Metazoa; phylum Arthropoda; class Malacostraca; order Decapoda; family Nephropidae; genus Homarus; species Homarus gammarus. The sequence continues at coordinate 1,423,989 of CAUDMG010000378.1, read as the reverse complement.
CACCACACCTGCAGGAGGAGTGTCACCACACATACAGGAGTGTCACCACACCTGCAGGACGAGTATCACCACACTTGCAGGGGGAGTGTCACCACACCTGCGGGAGGAGTGTCACCACACCTGCAGGAGGAGTATCACCACACCTGCAATAGGAGTGTCACAACACCTGCAGGAATAGTATCACCACACCTGCAGGAAGTGTCACAACAACTGCAGGAGGATTGTCACCACACCTGCAGGTGGAGTGTTACCACACCTGCAGGAGGATTGTCACCACAACCTGCAGGACGAGTGTCACCACACCTGCAGGTGGAGTGCTACCACACCGGCAGGAGGATTGTTACCACACCTGCAGGTGGAGTGTTACCACACATGCAAGAGGATTGTCGCCACTCCTGCAGGACGAGTGTCACCACACCTGCAGGTGGAGTGCTACCACACCTGCAGGACGAGTGTCACCACACTTGCAGGAGGAGTGTCACCACACCTGCAGGAGATGTGTCACAAACACCTGCAGGGCGAGTTTCACCACACCTGCAGGACGAGTGTCACCACACCTGCAGGAGGAGTGTCACCACACCTGCAGGGCGAGTGTCACCACACCTGCAGGAGGAGTGTCACCACACCTGCAGAGGAGTGTCACCACACCTGCAGGAGTGTCACCACACCTGCAGGAACAGTATCACCACACCTGCATGAGGAGTGTCACCACACCTGCGGGAGGAGTGTCACCACACCTGCAGGAGGAGTGTCACCACACCTGCAGGAGGAGTGACACCACACTTGCAGAAGGTGTGTCAACACACCTGCAGGAAGAATCACCACACCTGCAGGTGGATTGTCAACACACCTGCAGGTGGAGTGTTACCACACCAGCAGGAGGATTGTCACCACACCTGCAAGACGAGTGTCACCATACCTGTAGGTGGAGTGCTACCACACATGCAGGCGGATTGTTACCACACCTGCAGGTGGAGTGCTACCACACATGCAGGCGGATTGTTACCACACCTGCAGGTGGAGTGCTACCACACCTGCAGGAGGAGTGTCACCACACTGGCAGGAGGAGTGTCACAACACCTGCAGGAGATGTGTCACCACACCTTGCCGACGAGTGTCACCACACCTGCAGGAGTTTCACCACACCTGCAGGAGTTTCACCACACCTGCAGGAGGAGTGTCACCATACCTGCAGGTGGAGTGCTACCACACCTGCAGGAGGAGTGTTACCACACCTGAAGGTGGAGTGTTACCACACCTGCAAGAGGATTGTCACCACACCTGCAGGACGAGTGTCACCACACCTACAGGTGGAGCGTTACCACACCTGCAGGAGGAGTGTCACCACACTGGCAGGAGGAGTGTCACCACAACTGCAGGAGATGTGTCACCACACCTGCAGGACGAGTTTCACCACACCTACAGAACGAGTGTCAACACACCTGCAGGAGGAGTGTCACCACACCTGCAGGAGTGTCACCACACCTGCAGGAGGAGTGTCACCACACCTGCAGGAATAGTATCACCACACTTGCAGAAGGAGTGTCACCACAACTGCAGGAGGAGTGTCACCACAACTGCAGGAGGAGTGTCACCACACTTGCAGGAGGATTGTCACCACACCTGCAGGTGGAGTGTTACGACACCTGCAGGACGAGTGTCACCACACCAGCATGTGGAGTGTTACCACACCTGCAAGAGGATTGTCACCACACCTGAAGGTGGAGTGTTACCACACCTGCAGGAGGATTGTCACCACACCTGCAGGGCGAGTGTCACCACACCTGCAGGTGGAGTGCTACCACACCGGCAGGAGGATTGTTACGACACTTGCAGGTGGAGTGTTAGCACACATGCAAGAGGATTGTCGCCACTCCTGCAGGACGAGTGTCACCACACCTACAGGTGGAGCGTTACCACACCTGCAGGAGGAGTGTCACCACACCTGCAGGAGGAGTGTCACCACACCTGCAGGAGGATTGTCACCACACCTGCAGGAGGATTGTCAGCAGACCTGCAGGTGGAGTGTTACGACACCTGCAGGATGAGTGTCACCACACCTGCAGGAGGAGTGTCACCACACCTGCAGGAGGATTGTCACCACACCTGCAGGACGAGTGTCACCACACCTGCATGACGAGTGTCACCACACCTGCAGGAGGAGTGACACCACACTTGCAGAAGCAGTGTCACCACACCTGCAGGTGGAGTGTTACGACACCTGCAGGACGAGTGTCACCACACCAGCATGTGGAGTGTTACCACACCTGCAAGAGGATTGTCACCACACCTGAAGGTGGAGTGTTACCACACCTGCAGGAGGATTGTCACCACACCTGCAGGGCGAGTGTCACCACACCTGCAGGTGGAGTGCTACCACACCGGCAGGAGGATTGTTACGACACTTGCAGGTGGAGTGTTAGCACACATGCAAGAGGATTGTCGCCACTCCTGCAGGACGAGTGTTACCACACCTACAGGTGGAGCGTTACCACACCTGCAGGAGGAGTGTCACCACACCTGCAGGACGAGTGTCACCACACTTGCAGGAGGAGTGTCACCACACCTGCAGGAGAAGTGTCACAAACACCCGCAGGGCGAGTTTCACCACACCTGCAGGACGAGTGTCACCACACCTGCAGGAGGAGTGTCACCACACCTGCAGGAGGAGTGTCACCACACCTGCAGGACGAGTATCACCACACCTGCATGAGGAGTGTCACCACACCTGCAGGACGAGTGTCACCACACCTGCAGGACGAGTGTCACCACACCTGCAGGAGGATTATCACCACACCTGCAGGAGGAGTGTCACCACACCTGCAGGAGGAGTGTCACCACACCTGCAGGAGGAGTGTTACCACACCTGCAGGAGGATTGTCACCACACCTGCAGGACTAGTGTCACCACACCTGCAGGTGGAGTACTACCACACCGGCAGGAGGAGTGACACCACACTTGCAGAAGCAGTGTCACCACACCTGCAGGAGGAGTGTCACCACACCTGCAGGAGGAGTGTCACCACACCTGCAGGAGGATTGTCACCAGACCTGCAGGTGGAGTGTTACGACACCTGCAGGATGAGTGTCACCACACCTGCAGGAGGAGTGTCACCACACCTGCAGGAGGATTGTCACCACACCTGCAGGACGAGTGTCACCACACCTGCAGGACGAGTGTCACCACACCTGCAGGAGGAGTGACACCACACTTGCAGAAGCAGTGTCACCACACCTGCAGAAGGAGTGTCACCACACCTGCAGGAGGAGTGTCACCACACCTGCAGGAGTGTCACCACACCTGCAGGAGGATTGTCACCACACTTGCAGGACGAGTGTCACCACACCTGCAGGTAGATGTCACCTCACCTGCAGGAAATGTGTCACCACACTTGCAGATGTGTCACCACACCTGCAGGAGTGTCACCACACTTGCAGGAGATGTCACCACACCTGCAGGAGTGTCACCACACTTGGAGGAGGAGTGTCACCACACCTGCAGGTAACACCAGCAGGTAACACCGTCAGGTAACCACAGCAGGTAACACCAACAGGTAACCACAGCAGGTAACACCAGCAGGTAACCACAGCTGGTAACAACAGTCGGTAACACCAGCAGGTAACACCGGCAGGTAACCACAGCAAGTAACACCGGCAGGTAACCACAGCTGGTAACACCAGCAGGTAACCACAGCTGGTAACCACAGTAGGTAACACCGGCAGGTAACCACAGCAGGTAACACCAGCAGGTAACCACAGCTGGTAACACCAGCAGGTAACACCGGCAGGTAAGCACAGCTGGTAACACCAGCAGGTAACACCGGCAGGTAACCACAGCAGGTAACACCGGCAGGTAACCACAGCTGGTAACACCAGCAGGTAACACCTTCAGGTAACCACAGCAGGCAACACCGGCAGGTAACCACAGCTGGTAACACCAGCAGGTAGCCACAGCTGGTAACACCAGCAGGAAACCACAGCTGGTAACACCAGCAGGTAACACCAGCAGGTAACCACAGCAGGCAACACCGGCAGGTAACCACATTCGGTAACCACAGCAGGTAACACCAGCAGGTAACCACAGCAGGCAACACCGGCAGGTAACCACAGTAGGCAACACCAGCAGGTAACACCGGCAGGTAACCACAGTCGGTAACCACAGCAGGTAACACCGGCAGGTAACCACAGCAGGTAACCACAGTAGGTAACACCAGCAGGTAACACCGGCAGGTAACCACAGTCGGTAACCACAGCAGGAAACACCGGCAGGTAACCACAGCAGGCAACACCGGCAGGTAACCACAGCAGGCAACACCGGCAGGTAACACCGGCAGGTAACCACAGCAGGCAACACCGGCAGGTAACCACAGCTGGTAACACCAGCAGGTAACACCGGCAGGTAACCACAGCAGGCAACACCGGCAGGTAACCACAGTCGGCAACCACAGCAGGTAACACCGGCAGGTTACCACAGCTGGTAACACCAGCAGGTAACCACAGTCGGTAACCACAGCAGGTAACACCGGCAGGTAACCACAGCAGGTAACACCGGCAGGTAACCACAGTCGGTAACCACAGCAGGTAACCACCGGCAGGTAACCACAGCAGGTAACACCGGCAGGTAACCACAGTCGGTAACCACAGCAGGCAACACCGGCAGGTAACCACAGCAGGCAACACCGGCAGGTAGCCACAGCAGGCAACACCGGCAGGTAACCACAGCTGGTAACAGCAACAGGTAACCACAGTAGGTAACACCAGCTGGTAGCCACAGCAGGTAACATCAGCAAGTAACACCAGCAGGTAACACCAGCAAGTAACACCAGCAGGCAACACCAACAGGTAACACCAACAGGTAACTACAGTAGGTAACACCAGTAGTTAACACCAACAGGTAACACCAACAGGTAACTACAGTAGGTAGCACCAGCAGGTAACACCAACAGGTAACTAAAGTAGGTAACACCATCAGGTAACACCAACAGGTAGCTACAGTAGGTAACCCCAACAGGTAACACCAATAGGTAACTACAGTAGGTAACACCAACAGGTAACCACAGTACGTAACACCAGCAGGTAACCACAGTAGGTAACACCAGCAAGTAACACCAGCAGGTAACTACAGTAGGTAACACCAGCAAGTAACACCAACAGGTAACACCAGCAGGTAACTACAGTAGGTAACACCTGCAGGTAACACCAACAGGTAACACCAACAGGTAACTACAGTAGGTAGCTACAGTAGGTAACACCAACAGGTACACCAGCAGGTAACTACAGTAGGTAACACCAGCAAGTAACACCAACAGGTAACCACAGTAGGTAACACCAGCAGGTAACCACAGTAGGTAACACCAGCAAGTAACATCAACAGGTAACACCAGCAGGTAACTACAGTAGGTAACACCAACAGGTAACACCAGCAGGTAACTACAGTAGGTAACACCAACAGGTAACACCAACAGGTAACACCAGCAGGTAACTACAGTAGGTAACACCAGCAAGTAACACCAACAGGTAACACCAGCAGGTAACTACAGTAGGTAACACCAGCAGGTAACACCAACAGGTAACACCAGCAGGCAACTGCAGTAGGTAACACCAGCAGGTAACACTAGCAGGTAACCACAGTATGTAGCACCAGCAGGTAACACCAGCAGGTAACACCAACAGGCAACCACAGTAGGTAACACCAGCAGGTAACCACAGTAGGTAACACCAGCAAGTAACACTAACAGGTAACACCAGCAGGTAACACCAACAGGTAACACCAGCAGGTAACCACAGTAGGTAACACCAGCAAGTAACACTAACAGGTAACACCAGAAGGTAACACCAACAGGTAACACCAGCAGGTAACACCAGCAGGTAACCACAGTATTTAACACCAGCAGGTAACACCAACAGGCAACACCAGCAGGTAACTACAGTAGGTAACACCAGCAGGTAACACCAGCAGGTAACTACAGTAGGTAACACCAGCAGGTAACACCAGCAGGTAACCAGAGTAGGTAACACCAGCAGGTAACCACAGTAGGTAACCACAGTAGGTAACACCAGCAGGTAACACCAGCAGGTAACCACAGTAGGTAACACCAGCAGGTAACCACAGTAGGTAAAACCAGCAGGTAACCACAGTAACACCAGCAGGTAACCACAGTAGGTAACACCAGCTGGTAACACCAGCAGGTAACCACAGTAGGTATCCACGGTAGGCAACCACAGTAAGTAACACCAGCTGGTAACCACAGTAGGTAACACCAGCAGGTAACCAAAGTAGGTAGCCACGGTAGGTAACCACAGTAGGTAACACCAACAGGTAACCACAGTAAGTAACACCAGCTGGTAACCACAGTATGTAGCACCAGCAGGTAACCACAGTAAGTAATACCAGTAGGTAACCACAGTAGGTAACACCAACAGGTAGCCACAGTAAGTAACACCAGTAGGTAACCACAGTAGGTAACACCAGCAGGTAACCACAGTAGGTAACGCCAACAGGTAACGACAGTAGATAACACCAACAGGTAACCACAGTAAGTAACACCAGCTGGTAACCACGGTATGTAACCACAGTAGGTAACCACAGTAAGTAACACCAGTAGGTAACCACAGTAGGTAACACCAACAGGTAACCACAGTAGATAACACCAACAGGTAACCACAGTAAGTAACACCAGCTGGTAACCACGGTAGGTAACCACAGTAGGTAACCACAGTAAGTAATACCAGCTGGTAACCACAGTAGGTAACACCAGCAGGTAACCACAGTAGGTAACACCAACAGGTAACCACAGTAAGTAACACCAGCTGGTAACCACAGTAGGTAACACCAGCAGGTAACCACAGTAAGTAATACCAGTAGGTAACCACAGTAGGTAACACCAGCAGGTAACCACAGCTGGTAACACCAGTAGGTAACCACAGTAGGTAACACCAACAGGTAACCACAGTAAGTAACACCAGTTGGTAACCACAGTAGGTAACACCAACAGGTAACCACAGCTGGTAACACCAGTAGGTAACCACAGTAGATAACACCAGCTGGTAACCACGGTAGGTAACCACAGTAGGTAACCACCGTAAGTAACACCAGCGGGTAACCACAGTAAGGAACACCAGGAGGTAACCACAGTAGGTAACACCAGTAGGTAACCACAGTAAGTAACACCATGAGGTAACCACAGTAAATAACACCAGCAGGTAACCACAGTAAGTAACACCAGTAGGTAACCACAGTAAGTAACACCAGCTGGTAACCACAGTAAGTAACCCCAGCAGGTAACCACAGTAAGTAACACCAGCTGGTAACCACGGTAGGTAACCACAGTAAGTAACCCTAGCAGGTAACCACAGTAAGTAACACCAGCTGGTAACCACAGTAGGTAACCCCAGCAGGTAACACCAGCTGGTAGCCACAGTAGGGAACACCAGCTGGTAACCACAGTAAGTAACACCAGCAGGTAACCACAGTAAGTAACACCAGCTGGTAACCACAGTAAGTAACACCAGTAGGGAACACCAGCTGGTAACTACAGTAAGTAACACCAGCAGGTGACCACAGTAAGTAACACCAGCAGGTAACCACAGTAAGTAACACCAGGAGGTAACCACAGTAGGTAACCCCAGCAGGTAACACCAGCAGGTAACCACAGTAAGTAACACCAGCAGGTAACCACAGTAAGTAACCCCAGCAGGTAACCACAGTAAGTAACACCAGGAGGTACCCACAGTAGGTAACCCCAGCAGGTAACACCAGCAGGTAACACCAGCAGGTAACCACAATAAGTAACCCCAGCAGGTAACACCAGCAAGTAACCACAGTAAGTAACACCAGCAGGTAGCCACAGTAAGTAACCCCAGCAGGTAACCACAGTAATTAACACCAGCAGGTAACCACAGTAAGTAACCCCAGCAGGTAACACCAGCAGGTAACCACAGTAAGTAACCCCAGCAGGTAACACCAGCAGGTAACCACAGTAAGTAACACCAGCAGGTAACCACAGTAAGTAACACCAGCAGGTAACCACAGTAAGTAACACCAGGAGGTAACCACAGTAGGTAACCCCAGCAGGTAACACCAGCAGGTAACCACAGTAAGTAACACCAGCAGGTAACCACAGTAAGTAACCCCAGCAGGTAACCACAGTAAGTAACACCAGGAGGTAACCACAGTAGGTAACCCCAGCAGGTAACACCAGCAGGTAACCACAGTAAGTAACCCCAGCAAGTAACCACAGTAAGTAACACCAGCAGGTAACCACAGTAATTAACACCAGCAGGTAACCACAGTAAGTAACCCCAGCAGGTAACACCAGCAGGTAACCACAGTAAGTAACCCCAGCAGGTAACACCAGCAGGTAACCACAGTAAGTAACCCCAGCAGGTAACACCAGGAGGTAACCACAGTAGGTAACCCCAGCAGGTAACACCAGCAGGTAACCCCAGCAGGTAACCACAGTAAGTAACCCCAGCAGGTGCGCTGCTTACACCTGCTGTTTGAGGCTTTTGGCTTGTCATTACGTGTTTTTAAAGGGGAAGTCATATATATGTATGTTATTGTCTGTACGTTTGTGTTTTAGATTTTTTCGTGGTGTGTGTGTGTGTGTGTGTGTTTCTGTGTGAGTGTGTGTGTGTGTGTGTGTGAGTGTGCTGGTAATATATAATGCAAGCTTCTGTGTAGAATCTTACACACACACACACACACACACACATGCATATGATCGTGTAACTACTTGCACGCTCATATGTACTGTATGTACAGTACTGCACACACAGACACACGTGCACCGAAGTAATTCATTTATATTTGGTATTATTATCATTACCCTCCCCTGTCAAAGGTACACTAGTAAGGGCAATGATCAGGAATTGCCGACCTAAGCCCAGAAATGTAGTGCATAATAGCCTCATTTTGTGTACTGTTCTTGTATAATCATTTCTCTAAACCTTACTCTTCTAATTTTATTTCAAAACAAGTTATCTCCTGTGATCATGAACCCGGAAGCCACACACTCCGTGCAACACAACTGCGTACATTGTCGAGTGAGAGAAGTTATCGTACAGGCAAACGTAAACCATCTTTAAATTAAATGTGAAAAGTTAAAATGGCCAAATTTGGTTCATTTCGCGAGCCAATTACGGTGGTGGTATTTTTGAGTTGTTATAACCAGAGTTTATTATATTGTGCCGTTGTTTATGGCGAGTTTTGTTACTGCTGCTCCTCTTTAAGTCTTCTTTATACGAGCAGTTGTGTACAGCCTCTGTTTTCCCGGTTTTAATTTGAGTCTCATTTTTGTGTCGTGTAAACACACTAGTATACAAGTTAAAGCAAATCCACCTTCACTACCTACTCCGAAATGACATCACACCGTCACTACCACCTACCATCACCACTACCACCTACCATCACCCGACTCATAAATGTTATAAATACAGGTATAAATGTTTTGACAAATTAGGAACTGAAGAGCGTTTACCATGGTTACCACAGTGTACATTGGTATCACATTTTAGCATTTCTCTATTAAATGTGTAATTTTTATGTGTTATCGAGTTCATTATGTGTGAATATCTAGCGTTGTATTAAGTTTCGCCCTACTGCGTGGTGCAATTATTTAGATAAACTGGGGCGGGTATGGCGATGTTTTTTTTGTTTTTCTTGTTTTTTGGAAATTTTCACCTCAGTTGAGGGGGGGTGCTGGTGGTAGAGTGGTACCGCTCTTGCCTTCGCAAGCGAGATGTCACCGGTTCGATTCCCGGGCCGGTGGAAGTTGTTTGGACATACTTCCTTGAGGGGGGGTGCTGGTGGTAGAGTGGTACCGCTCTTGCCTTCGCAAGCGAGATGTCACCGGTTCGATTCCTGGGCCGGTGGAAGTTGTTTGGACATACTTCCTCGCCCCCATTAGTCCCTGTTCACCTAGCAGTAAAGTAGGTACCTGTTGTAAATCGAAAGTTGCGAATTCGTATTCAGGGACAAGTTGTTGGAGCTTCCAATAACTTGATGACATAAACCATTGACTCTTCAGGCTTCTATGCCCTTGACTCTTCAGGCTTCTACGCTCTTAACTCATGAGACATAAGGGCAAGCATGAACTTAGCATGCTTCCCTGTTGGGCACTGTAAATGCTTCTGCGCTTCACCTTACACAAAGATGTAGGGGAGTGGCCAAAAAAAAACAAAAACACCTCAGCTGAGACTGTATACACGCTCACTCTTCTCTCTACGTTTCCCATTCTATTTGTGACACACTGCGACGAGGACATGAGCAGGGTTCTGTTATCTTACGTGATGTACTGTACAAGGTAAGGCTTTGTTGTTTATTTAGCCTGTAAGTAAGATTTGTTTTGGGCATAGGGCAGGAAGTGACCAGCAAGACCATAAATGCTTGTCTTTCTCCTTGTATCTAATTTTCTTAGTATTATCTGTATGAATTATAGTATTTTAAGAATGAAATTTTGTTATATTATTATTTTTGTGGCGTTTGTATCTGTGCTTTTGGGAAGTGTGTGACGTTCATGTAGGGGAGATGGTCGTAACAACATACCCACTTACCACTTCATACTATCACCATCTACCACCACGTACCATCACCACCACTTACCATCACCACCACGCACCATCACCACCACTTACCATCATCACCACGCACCATCACCATTTACCAACACCACCACTTACCATCACCACCACTAACCATCACCACCACGCACCATCACCACCTACCGCATGGTTAGTGAGATTAACGGCCGTATTCAAGAAAGTGAAGCGTTGGGTGTGGTTGCGTCTCCTAAGGGCGTTGTAAGGCTGCCAACCTGGGTCAAGGGGCGGACTTATCGACGAAGTTTCCTTATATATCCGTTAATATCAATTTGCCCAATAAATACCATCGAGTAAGATCGATTCAGATTTAAATTCTACCGAAGATGAACCAATTGTCATCCTAACCCAACTAATACTGAAAACTAAAAATTTAGAAGGTAATATTGTGGAAAAAAGTGTGTGGGTTAACAAACAACATTGAAAAACTTTTAAATAAATAATATTTCATTTTTCATTAACATCCCAAAATTGAGAAGGAATAATTTTTTACTAAACCTAACCTAACCAAAAAAGAGAAACCAAAAGTACAATACCTAAGGAACCAAAACTAGCGACTCATATATCAGGATGCAGGACTTTACCAACCTAACTTAACATCCCGGCTACATAACCTCCAGTCAGCCCAGCCGGGAATTCCTTCTAAGTAGCCGCTTCCAACTCAATTAACTGTTGTAGACCACCCATCCTGGTGAATAAGATAAATTTTCGTTCATCATTTTGGAAGGTAGCAGCCAAGGCACATTTCCTGGTGCACGAGGGTAATGCTGATTCATTTCGATTCGTTCATGTTCAAAAAGTTATTAGATCATAACTTCATTACTGAATTGTCTACTCTAATATTATTTGCATTATTTATATTACGTAAGATTGCAATACATTATCCAGTGCAATATTTGTATTATTGAACTATAGAATTTTATCCTATTTTACTTTTGACAAATATATTTCAGGTCAATACAAGTCAACGGCAAAGAAGAACATCTAAGTTGCCAAGTTGGACCCGAAATTGTAATCGCAAGTCAACACCATGAGACGTGTGGACGGGCCCTGTTCTGCAACGCTCGTGTGAAATAAAAATACTGTGATAGAAAAACACTTGTACTGGTTCACTCTACTGCAGGAACAGTCAACACTCAACACTAAGACTCAGCAATGTTTAGGTGGTCGCTTGACGGTGTTGGTGACCTTGTAACGTGAAGTAAGTGAGAAAAGGGGTTCAGCCTCAGGTGAGATGTGTGACGAACTGTACAAAACTGACATGAGTACCAGATGTGGGTACGTGTGTAGTGCCACGAGACAAGAAATAATTAGAGTATTAGACTAAGTTATATATATTACGTTAACGATTTATGTATTACCGTACTTAAACAATTCATACATGAAATTATGTCCATCATTAACCATATATGATGGAATGTGTTGTTTCATGAGGACAACAGTAAACACTAAAAAAAACAAATTTGTGCGGTGCTTTACGTCAGGTCCGTAATGACACTTTTCATTTAAGGTTTATATTATATTTATCTATATACAATGTTCGTTCCTGTATACACGCCAAGCTGTATGAGGCGTGATATACCACTTGGTAATATGATGGCAGATATACAGCCATTGACTTCGTATTAAACGTGGCACAGGTCCAACTAACACGTGTTATAATCATTACTTCATCACAATATCTGTCTCAGCTCAAAGCTAATACACACGTTCTGGTCATAATGTATGTCTTGCCTCAGTCACTCTCCAGCACCCGGCCATCCCTACCACATAATGCTCTCCAATACAACTGTTCCTCTTAGCATGCAGCCACTACAGGTGTCTTCATAAAACTGCAATATACACTTGTTATATACAGCTTTAATATACTCTATATATACAGCTGTAATATACACTTGCTCTATACAGCTTTAATATACTCTATAGTCTATATATACAGCTGTAATATACACTTGATATTAATTATACAGTCGTAAACTCAAGTAAATTTCCAAACTTGTGATTTTTCTCCCAAGGTAAGCCACAACGAGAGGTCAAGGTCGAGAATCCTTCATCACACGATTTAGAATTCCATTAAATACAGATTATTTTATTTATTTTATTCAGAAACAACAGTGTCAGTCACAGGTGTAAATACGATCACAGGTGTATATACGATCCCAGGTGTATATGCGATCACAGATGTATATACAGTCACTGGTTTAAAGAAGTATAAATTACTTGGGCTCGTGTGGTGCCATTGTGTAGTACTTGTTAGGTTCATAAACTTTTACTTTTGTGTCTATACCTATTGCATTTATAGATGTAAGTGCTGCGAATGTTTTAATCTTATTATCATCGTCGTTATTATTATTATTTTGGTATTATTATTATTATTATTATTATTATTATTATTATTATTATTATTTAGGTCAGCTGTTTTCACATAACGTGGATGTATGAAGGTCTGGCAAAACTTGGCGTGAGTTAACTTTTTGACGTCTGTTCATTAACTTTAGTTTCATTTGACAAATTCCTGTGAAGTCTGGTGGAGACCCATTACCCTGAGGTAAACACACGCCATGTCCACTTTTGACGACTCAGCCTCTCACGGCCCCGGGGTGGTCCTCTCAAAACTTGTATTTTTCGTATTCAACCATTGAGATATTTTGTTTTATACTCTATATTTTATTTCGTTCATACAGTGATACCTCTATTTAACGGACTACATGGAGAAGAAACTCCGTTATATCGAGGGTCAGTCGTATGATAAACTCACCTCAGAATATTTCTCTACTAAAATGAAACACCAATGAAAAATAGTACGGAGATGGTGTCTGGGGTGGAGGTTGCGGGTAGGTCGTCTTAATCATATCGTGAAACAGGACATTTTTGGGGGGTTAGTTTTTGATCAGGTAATGAAGCGATGTGCACGAGGAGCCAAGAGTCTAGGGCAGTGTTGTGTTGTGGTCACGAAGACGCCTCTAATATCAATACCACTTATAGTATCAACGTAATTGTATTTAATATCTACTTTCCTAGTAAACTGTACAAGGTGATGTACATTGATCCTAAATTTAATTTGTTGCCTATTATAATTTTAATATTGTTGTACCTGTATTCGTGTGTGTAATAATAATAATAATAATAAACGGTTTATTAATAGAGTTGCACGCTGGTGTGTGTGTGTGTGTGTGTGTGTGTGTGCGTGCGTGCGTGCATGCTAATGTTTCAAAATACATTAAAGTGAACTGAAATTAAACTTTATCTTATTAAAATTAATAACTTTTCCATTCAAATTTACTGAGATACACAGGAGAAAATTTTCATAACTGACACAGCGTTTTTAATGTGAGGAATTTCCAATGTCGGATAAAAGAAAATGTTTCTGACGGGACACTGAAAAGATAAATAAATTCTTTTCTTTTTTATTTTAATGAGGACTAAAATACTGGTTACAAAAACCCTGGTCCTGGAGATTTTCAGACATTAATTTCTTTCTGGTAATTGTTGACGATGACACAACCTGTCTCGTTAGTCCATCAGTTCCTTTTTATGAAATTTTATTTTATCATGCTTGGTATCGCCAGACATCCTGCCTCTAAAATGTCTCCGTCACACTAATGGTTGCCTCTGTATGAAGGCTGCCCTGCAATACACGATGCTTAAGTTCATACATACTGTAGAAAGGAGGAATACTGTAGGTGTGCAATACAGGGCTGTATGTACTTAGTTGTGACGTTAGCTGGGAATACAGAGTAGAGGTCAGGATATTGTGGCGTTAAATGTTAGAGTATTTCCAGTATATTGTTTGTTTAGTTCTGTACATTGGAGTTGCCTTATCTAACGGGTGTAAAGTGTGATACTGTCTTACTATATCAGCTATCTTGCCATCAGAGATAAAGTGTTGTGCCACTGTATACAGTATGTTTGGACTTGTCCCTAAAGGGTTCTATTTTCTCATGGTTTAAGAAGTACTGTAGTGTTCTAGTGTGGCCATGTGAAGGTCTTACTGCCAGAAGAAATTATAACCTTAGTCTAGCAGTTAAAACATCTTGCGGTCTACTGATCATGTTACTTGACTGAGAAGCCTAGATTATAATCAACAGTGTCTTTGTTATGCTCAAGTTTAGCTGGGATGTTAACTCTTGTTATGTTTACAGTATCATAGAATACAAGGTAAGACACATGTTAAATCATTTTAAAGTCACTAAAATATATAAGTTAACTCTAGTTCCCAGATAATTGATAAAGTCTATCAATCTTTTAACTTAAGTTTTTATTCAGTGCAGTAAAGTTTTTAATTATTTTATATTAATTCCATCTACTTGCAATATCAATTTTCCATAACATTGATAAAATTAAATGAAGGAGAGGAACTGTCCGAACACACATATCACAACACTGTACACATTATTACTGAACTTAAATTATGAACACAGAACAAATTTTATATTACACAATAAACAGACTCTTGAGGCTGAGTCAAGTGTCTCTACGTTTGTCTACTCCTTATATACTTCTTTATGTCTTATATGCAACGATGAAAACGTTTATTGATGTATGTATGTATGTATGTATGTCTGTGTATGTATATAAATTATGTATGTCTGTGTATGTATATAAATTATGTATGTCTGTGTATGTATATATGTATGTAGCATAGTTAACACACACGTATGTAACAATTACTGACATACAAGCAGTCTGATATGTTTCCTTTGGTTAACTGGTTCACTAGAGTCACGAGGAAGCTGGCAACAGATTCAATTTTGTAACACGTATTTAATATAATGTAATCATTGTAAGTATTGATAGAAGTGTGTAGTCAGGGGTGTGGGCGGTAGTGAGGGAGAAGGCAGGGTGTGGGCGGTAGTGGGGGAGAAGGCAGGGTGTGGGCGGTAGAGTGAGGGAATTGAATTTGATTTTGCAGCGGACAGCAGCTAATTTATTGTTCACCCTATACTCATCCTGTGAGCGGTAGCGCAAAAAGGGTTAAAGAATATAGGTCATAAAGGGTGTTTATCAGACCCTAGTGACTAATATTATGGCAATGAATGCTACAAAGTATTTCTAGTTCATTGTTTGTTTAAGTCGGTACATAGAATTTTGATTAGGTACTAAATGCGAAGTGTGGATACAACCTTAGTGTGTCATTTATGTTGCCATCAGAGATAAAGTACTGTGCCATTGCATACACAGTGTGTTTGGAGCTATCCCTATAATATTTTTTCACAGTCTCTATGAAGTAGTGTTGGAGTGTGTGGCCATTTGTCTGGCCACACACACTCTGCATTTAGTTTTGTTCTCATCTGCCTGAGGGACATACTGCCAGAGGTACTTATACCCTAATCTTAGTCTACCGGTTACATCATCTTGTAATCTAGTGATTCTGTTACTTGCTCTATATACATGATTTACTTGATACATCTCATCATGGTAAACAAATGGATTTACTAGAGCCTGTTTGCACTTGTCTACCGGCTTCAAATTCATCAAAAAGCTCTTTTCGGATTAAAGTTTTAAAGGTTCTGTTTGAGTCCCAGATTGTACTCAACATTGTCATTGTTGGAC
Organism: Homarus gammarus; assembly: GCA_958450375.1. Lineage (NCBI taxonomy): Eukaryota > Metazoa > Arthropoda > Malacostraca > Decapoda > Nephropidae > Homarus > Homarus gammarus. The sequence goes on along the minus strand of CAUDMG010000378.1, from coordinate 1,407,838 downwards.
GCGAGGTTAGTTAAGGCATCAACTCTTATCAAGTTCACTAATGCCTAGATGAGAAGGGATCCACAGCACCTTGACCCTAATTCCCCCGTCAACAAGACACATATGCTTGTGTCTGGCTTCAAAGATAAGCGGGTGACAATCTGAGTTTGGGGTACCAAGAACAAGTAGTGAGGAGAAGGAGTCAGTGATGAGGCTGTCAGTGGCAGTGTCTTCAACAAGTTTCAGGGCTGAGTATGGCAAATAGTTCAGTCTCTAGAGTGGATGACAGTTACTAATTCTAGCTCTTTTTCTATTACATTACCGTTAGGCTGAGTCACAATGATAGTACTTCCAGCCCTCCCACTTGTAGTATCTTGCGTTATTTAATGGGAGAATGACAAGCACATGGTCGGTCTGGCTGGGCGTTTATTCTCTATTCTTGGTTACAACGTGCCTAACACATTTCGTGTTTACACAAGCCTAAACACTTTCTGACTTTGGTAAGAAGTAAGATAATATATAATCTATATATATTCAATAAAGGCAGCATATAAACATACATATATATAACACCACAGACAGTGTTAAGAGAGCCGCCAGTGTAGATGGTCTATGTGATGTTATTATCAGTCTGCAGGTTATGTATGTGGTCAAGAGCTCTGACTTTGGCAGCGTGTTGGAGATGAGGATGATGTGTGTTCAGTGGTTTAGGCGGGTATGTTGGTGTTGTGATGTTGAAGGGAACTGTCCGCCAGGGAGCGCTGCTGTGTCTCATCTTTGTACAAATAGTCTAGTCCAAACATCCTCATATGTGTAGCTGTAGTTTGGATCTATTTAGATTCACCACTTTCATGACTCATACAGTATATTCCAGCAGTTTTTTTTAGAATTTATGTTATCAGGATCACCACGCAAAAGCCTCAGGGCTATCATGAGGTTGACTTCAATTATTCTATCTTTGACGCTGGGTATACCTAGTTTTTTCCCCATATCAAGTACTTCGGTGCTCATGGGACAGCCTAAAATAATTCTGAGGGTTTTATTTTGCATTTTCCCGTCACGAAGGACCAGGGCTTGTACGTGGTAATCTATCATAGATCTTATATAGCCTAGATACATCGTTTTGGCAGTGCTGATATTAGCGCCAGGTCAGGTGTGTGGGTGTGGGCGGTAGAGTGAGGGAGAAGGCACGGTGTGGGCGGTAGTGAGGGAGAAGGCAGGGTGTGGGCGGTAAGGGAGGGAGGGAAGGGAGAGGCTTAGGAGTGGGTGCCGTGAGTAGTGTCAGAAGGGCGATGGTTCCTCCGCCGCTCAATAGATGGCAGCACCACACCCATTCACCGCCAGGCCATACTCGACTCACCGCCCTCCTGTGTGAGTAAAAGTTCTCTTCATCTGTATATGTACAGTTTGGGTGGATTTTATTAAAATATTTGGACTAATTAGGGTTCTTAATTACGTCTGTAAACACTGTATGAATCGGTTTAATAATGTTAGAAAAAGACGTGCAAATACTGTCGGTTCACTGAGCTGTTATAGGCCTAACATTAAAAACAATATTTACTCCATACTTTCCGAACGATATATCCTGTAGAATATAAATAAATAATATAACATTTATATTATGTTCACCATGATATAACTAAACGATATAAAATTACGAGGTACAGGCAGGCTGTGACGTCAGTGACATATATTCACGAAACTATGTTAAAGAGGAACACAAACAGAACCATTAATCCAAAACAATTTTTTTTGAACCGAAGCGAGATAAAGAAAACCTAATCTAATAATGTTAACATAGTTGTGGTTCGCTTTACATATCTGAAAAGATTAAAATTAGGTTAGCAATGCGGTTCGTGGTATCTTTTTTAACATGGACAAAGCTCTAACCGGAGTCTGCTTCTCAAACATTAGAATGAAAGTGGAGATGAGGACACCCACACACACACACACCCACACACCCACACACACACACACACCACACACACACAATACCTTCAGCTTTACTAATGGTTGATGGTCAGCTTACTTCTTGGTGTTAAAGCGTAAATGCTGATGGTTACTGAGTTATTTAGTTGACTGAGGATGGGAGATGAAGGGTCGTTAAACTAACTATACAATGTGTTGGCAGTTATCACATCTTTATACTGATGTTTACGTCGATGAAGACAGACAACGCTCGCCAGACCGTATATCTTCATCACTGGACCAAGAGGATGTATCAGGGTCAAGATCAAGTGATTTTTCGTGCATTTATAAGCCCATCACTGTCAAGCTAAATAGCCCAGCTTCGGTGATTTCATAGTGTGTACATGCATGTGTCTACATGAGTGTATGTGCAATCGTATTCAAGTATTTCATGTGCGCATATTTGTGTGTAATAATAAGTAGGAACACATTTTCACAACTGTACTTATACCGTATGTATATAATATATAATGGCATAGGGGAGAGGGTCATCTAACAAGGAATTTCAGCACAGCTGCAGTGTAAAAATGAGATTGGCAATATACAATGGTTGAATTGGGACTGTTCTGAAGCGACCAGTACGTGGTCGCTAGGCTGGATGCGTTTGTAGATACGGTAGCGAGGATAGCGGCGGCGTTTCACTTTTTCCGTCATTTTCGTGCATCAATTTTCTAAAGATTGTTATTTTCTGAGCGAGCCCTGGTCAGTGGTCACACAAAGAGAAGGCGCTCCAGTCTTCGGTGTTCGTCAATTATAAACAAAAAAGATTGCATCGAATAACATCAGATGTATTTACGAATATCAATATCAATAAAAAATGCACTTAAGCAATTTATTAAAAATACGATACTGAATAATTCTAAAATATTTTTTTTTTCATGATTCAGTATTTATTTCATATAAATGTCATGAACGGGGGTATAGATCTTTACTTAACCACGGAAATTGAAGCAAGCCAATCAGGCGGAAACGATACGAGGGAAAAAACACAAACGGGAAATGGTTGACGGAAAAAGTGCTAGTGTGACCCGCCATTAATGTGTTTACGTGTGTGTGACTTTATACGACAATTCCCTGTCTGGTGACCAATTGTTTTGTGTTTTATACGGTCAAAACACCAAGACTGAGCTGTTCTCACATCTCCAGCTAGTCAACACACTGGATCAGCGAGAGTGTTCTGGTTGGTGTCCTTCACATTATAACATTTGTGAGGTATGACAGCTTTCCTCGGGGTAGTGTGCTTCTCCTACACATCAACCATATTCTCTCCCTCACCGACAACCTCATCTTCAAGTGTGTTAGGAAATCACCATTTTCCCCACGACTCACACTGCAGACCTTCTACTGTATAAAACAGATTCAACTAAGCTGTCCCTATGAGCACCAGCTCCCTTGAACATGTGGTAGCTGACAGTCTCTTCCTCACTTTGCACTGTTAAAATATAAACTGACAATGTTAGCTGACGTGACACCGACCTTTACTAATCCTGTGATAACGCGGTCCTTACTTGCGGTTGCACTGTACAGAGTTGTGTTTATATAAATGAAGATCACTAACTCACAATGTCTGTCCGTTAGAGAATCTTTCAGTTACCTTCTCGATAATGTATATGGATGGATCTTGTCAGGCATGGTTGAATTATTTTAAATGGGATCACCTGAAGATTAGACACTCCAGCTTATTTTACCATAATATAATCTTAACTAATCTATCTTACCCTAAATTGACCTAATCTAAACCACCCCAGGTAGCAATAGGGTGTTTTATCAGGTGCTTGTATGTATGTGTGTGTCTGGCTCTATCTTTGTAACCTTTGCTAAGGTGTGAGTATATGTGTATGTATGTTTCATGAATAAGATGGTTTGAACACTGTTGGTGATGACAGAGGTGTGGTATGACAAATATTGCATGACATACACTTGAACATTCATGGACACACACACACACACACACCAAAGTAACCAATATATAAGCCTGGGTTGTTTCTTGTCACTGTACGTACAAACACCAAACTCAATACAATACTCTGCTTAAACTGTCTAAACTTTTATTTTTATATACTAACAAGGTTTTTCTTATAATATTAGTTAATTGTATAGTTTGGTGTCTGAGTTAAAATTATCAGTAAAGTTTTGTTTTAATCAACAAGTATTTAATGAGTAATTGTCGTGAGTGATCAAATATTTTTTACGTAAATTTCTTTTTAATATCAGTTGTTATAATTACAGTATCTGAATTTCCACCTGTATGCTAAGTATTATTGTTTTACATCTAATCTTTTGCTGCGTTTGTTGTGTGAGCAGCTTGTCAGTCAGTCAGCCAAGGAGAACATATAACGGCCCATGCTTGGTTCTTTCACAAAACAGAGGCGACGGTGAATATAGGTCAGGGCCTTGACGGAACACCAACCTCTCTCAACCCGCTACCGATTACTTGTCTCAAATTCTAGAGCCACTGTTACTTGAAGTATTTTAGTGTTCCTTTTGCATAACTTATAGAAATCAGCCTCTTTTTCATTAGTTGATATAATGATAATATTCAACTCAAAACCAGAGTATGTTGTGTGAGTATATTCCATGTAATAAATTGAAACAGTTAAGTCTCGAGAGGGAAAAGGAATACGCTGTGATGGAAACAGTAAGCGCCTGCGTGGAACAGGACAGAGGAACTAAGAATGGAAGCGCTCGATCCCATCGGAAGTGAGGATGTTACGCCCCTGCCAGACGCAAGAATTTACCCTTACACTTTTTAATTACTGATGTTACCATTGAGTTTTATTAACTATCTGTGCTGTATATTTGGTCTTATATGCGTTACTTAGGGTTTTTGCCGCACCAATTAACTAAATATCTACTATAGAGGTGATATTAATTGACACACATCGTACTGTTGTGCCCCGAACTCGGAACCGTTTCCGATCGAGCAAAAAAAAGAAATCCATTCATGTAGACGAGCTGTATCCTTGAGGGGTAATGGGCCGCTGGTGTCTGAGAATATGTGTCTTTGTGTAGTGCGCCACTTGTGACTTACAGAATACTACTGCGCACGCGCAAACACTGCCTCTAACACCTCGTGACCATATTATCAATGAATGTTGGGTGAAGAAAGGTTACCTCTAGTTAGGTTACGACACCCATACAGTGCTAGGAAAAAAGAGATGGAAGATTATAATAAAGGCGAATGTCAAAGTATATATAAATAGTATATTCCAAATCTAGTTAGGGTGACTATTATGTATATAAGTTAAGTAAATAATCTGTAGCTAAGATATAAGCCCCTTACTGTATTAGCAGTAGTGAACAAGAAATGTAGAGTACAGTGTTTGTGTCGAGTACAGTGTATGTATGTAGACTACAGTGTGTGTATGTAGAGTACGGTGTGTATGTAGAGTACAGTGTATGTGTGTGTGAAATATAATGTATAATCGAGCCTTGATCAACAGAGACTTGTGCTAGTGATGAACAGCAGCGTCCAGGCCAACAGCGTACCCAAGCACCCCAACCAGTGTTCACAAGGCGCTAAATAATAATAATAATAATAATAATAATAATAATAATAAATAATAAATACTTTGACCATCAATAACTGTTGTTTCGTCTCTCTAAGACCACATTCTCGAACGTTCTTACTATGAATGTTACTCGAAGCTGGAGATGTAAGGATTCACCGACTGGTCGACAATGTAACTAAAATACAAATCTAGAGGTCCAGGACTTTCTGCCTCCATATTTGGATCACTTGAAGATTATCCCCCCAGCTTATTTCACCTGCTGACCAAATACACCTTAGCCTATCCTCACCTAACCTAACCTGTCCTAACCTATCCTAACCTCATTTGTCCTAACCATGTCTAGCCTAAACTAGTCTAACCCATCCTATCCTAACCTAACCAAATCAACCCAAATAAACGTAACCTAACCTAACCTCACCTAACTAACCTAACCTATCCTATCCTATCCTATCCTATCCTTTCCTAATCCCCAAGGTAGCGTGAGTGAATAAACTGGGGTGGCTAATATTCATGTGATCCAAGTATTTTCACGTAAACTTGTGATGTAACTAATTATAATGTTAGTTATTAAATGTTAAGTTTGTGTTTTAGAGGAAGTTAAGTTCACATATCTTTAGTTACGAACCTTTAAATATTAACTAACGATGATTTAGCCTATAGTATGATGACAACCAGTTGAGTACAATAACTTAACCTTTTGAGTACGATGACTTAACCACTTGAGTACGATGACTTAACCACTTGAGTACAATGACTTACAGTAACTTCTTGAGTATGATGACTTAACCACTTGAGTACGATGACTTAATCCCCGGAGTACGATGACTTAATCCCCGGAGTACGATGACTTAACCCCTTTACAAAATAACATCCAGATTTACGGTAAGTTAATACCTTCACTGGATACGTTCACTTGACACTAGTCGGGAAACAAAATTACCGTAAAAAAGTTCTCAGGTTACGAAATAATCATGGCGACCAAATTAGCTCCGAATTTGTACTGAGATTATGCAGTAAACAGTTCGGTTATTTTATCAATAATTACGAGGGAAAATAAACAAAATTATGGATATTTTAATAACTTTAATTCCTGGCAGTAAGTAACTATATAACGATTGATATAGGGAGGCGGGGGAATTCTATCGAAATTATCTTATGATTTGTATAATACGTACGTCGCTTCCTTCCCTGTGTAGAGGAAAGGAGGACTTACATTACGGTAACTTGCAGGTGTTATCTTAATGCTGGTCGTAAATACAACCTGAGTATAGTGAACCAGGGGGACCTGTAGTGTACCAGGGAGGACCAAGGGGACCTGTAGTGTACCAGGGAGGACCAGAGGGACCTGTAGTGTACCAGGGAGGACCAAGGGGACCTGTAGTGTACCAGGGAGGACCAGAGGGACCTGTATTGTACTACATACCAGGAATACACTACCTTATACGGATGTTGTCTATTGAAGCCTTCCACTACCCTTACTGAAGCCTTCCACCAGCCTTACTGAAGCCTTCCACTACCCTTACTGAAGCCTTCCACCAGCCTTACTGAAGCCTTCCACTACCCTTACTGAAGCCTTCCACCAGCCTTACTGAAGCCTTCCACTACCCTTACTGAAGCCTTCCACTAGCCTTTACTGAAGCCTTACACTACCCTTACTGAAGCCTTCCACCACCCTTCCTGAAGCCTTCCACTACCCCTACTGAAGCCTTCCACCAGCCTTACTGAAGCCTTCCTCCAGCCTTACTGAAGCCTTCCACTACCCTTACAGAAGCCTTCCACTACCCTTACTGAAGCCTTCCACCACCCTTACTGAAGCCTTCCTCCAGCCTTACTGAAGCCTTCCACTACCCTTACTGAAGCCTTCCACTAGCCCTCACTGAAGCCTTCCATCAGCCTTACTGAAGCCTTCCACCAGCCTTACTGAAGCCTTCCACTACCCTTACATAAGCCTTCCACCACCTTTACTGAAGCCTTCCACCACCCTTACTGAAGCCTTCCACTACCCTTACTGAAGCCTTCCACTACCCTTACTGAAGCCTTCCACCACCCTTACTGAAGCCTTCCACTACCCTTACTGAAGCCTTCCACCACCCTTACTGAAGCCTTCCACCACCCTTACTGAAGCCTTCCACTAGCCTTACTGAAGCCTTCCACTACCCTTACTGAAGCCTTCCACCAGCCTTACTGAAGCCTTCCACTACCCTTACTGAAGCCTTCCACTAGCCTTTACTGAAGCCTTACACTACCCTTACTGAAGCCTTCCACCACCCTTCCTGAAGCCTTCCACTAGCCCTACTGAAGCCTTCCACCAGCCTTACTGAAGCCTTCCTCCAGCCTTACTGAAGCCTTCCACTACCCTTACAGAAGCCTTCCACTACCCTTACTGAAGCCTTCCACCACCCTTACTGAAGCCTTCCTCCAGCCTTACTGAAGCCTTCCACTACCCTTACTGAAGCCATCCACTAGCCCTCACTGAAGCCTTCCATCAGCCTTACTGAAGCCTTCCACCAGCCTTACTGAAGCCTTCCACTACCCTTACATAAGCCTTCCACCACCCTTACTGAAGCCTTCCACTATCCTTACTGAAGCCTTCCACTACCCTTACTGAAGCCTTCCACTACCCTTACTGAAGCCTTCCACCACCCTTACTGAAGCCTTCCACCAGCCTTACTGAAGCCTTCCACTACCCTTACTGAAGCCTTCCACTAGCCCTTACTGAAGCCTTCCACTACCCTTACTGAAGCCTTCCACCAACCTTACTGAAGCCTTCCACTTCCCTTACTGAAGCCTTCCACCAGCCTTACAGAAACCTTCCATTACCCTTACTGAAGCCTTCCACTACCCTTACTGAAGCCTTCCACCAGCCTTCCTGAAGCCTTCCACTGCCCTTACTGAAGCCTTCCACCAGCCTTACTGAAGCCTTCCACTACCCTTACTGAAGCCTTCCACCACCCTTATTGAAGCCTTCCACCAGCCTTCCTGAAGCCTTCCACTACCCTTACTGAAGTCTTCCACCAGCCTTACTGAAGCCTTCCACTACCCTTACTGAAGCCTTTCACCACCCTTACTGAAGCCTTCCACCAGCCTTCGTGAAGCCTTCCACTACCCTTACTGAAGCCTTCCACCAGCGTTCCTGAAGCCTTCCACTACCCTTACTGAAGCCTTCCACCAGCCTTACTGAAGCCTTCCACTACCCTTACTGAAGCCTTCCACCACCCTTACTGAAGCCTTACACCAGCCTTCCTGAAGCCTTCCACTACCCTTACTGAAGCCTTCCACCAGCCTTACTGAAGCCTTCCACTACCCTTACTGAAGCCTTCCACTACCCTTACTGAAGCCTTCCACCAGCCTTACTGAAGCCTTCCACTACCCTTACTGAAGCCTTCCACCAGCCTTACTGAAGCCTTCCACCAGCCTTACTGAAGCCTTCCACTACCCTTACTGAAGCCTTCCACTACCCTTACTGAGGCCTTCCACCACCCTTACTGAAGCCTTCCACCAGCCTTACTGAAGCCTTCCACTACCCTTACTGAAGTCTTCCACCAGCCTTACTGAAGCCTTCCACTACCCTTACTGAAGCCTTCCACCAGCCTTACTGAAGCCTTCCACCACCCTTACTGAAGCCTTCCACCACCCTTACTGAAACCTTCCACCAGCCTTACTGAAGCCTTCCACTACCCTTACTGAAGCCTTCCACTACCCTTACTGAAGCCTTCCACTACCCTTACTAAAGCCTTCCACCACCCTTACTGAAGCCTTCCACCAGCCTTACTGAAGCCTTCCACTACTCTCTCCGCCCAATATCGTTTAGTGTTAGAACAAGCTATGCCCCGCCGCGTCAAATCACTTTCCTCTCCGCTATTATACATATTAATTACCTTTAGAACTGGCTGGATATATACGTCGAGCTGTTGTAATAATTGGTTGTTTATGTGGCCATGGCCAAGCGTAAGTTATGTTTGTTGATTCTCCGCAGGTCGGGCCATGGCCAATATGAATGATAACGAGGTGTGGATGATGCAGCGCTGTAGTGGTGGTGGTGGTTGCTGCTACGGAGTTATTGGCTCTGTCTGAAGGATATGTAGAGGACCAGGGAGGACCAGGGACCTGTAGTGTACCAGGGAGGACCAGGGACCTGTAGTGTACCAGGTAGGACACAGGGACCTGTAGTGTACCAGGGAGGACCAGGGACCTGTAGTGTACCAGGGAAGACCAGGGAACTGTAGTGTACCAGGGAAGACTAGGGAACTGTAGTGTACCAGGAAAGACCAGGGACTTGTAGTGTACCAGGGAGGACCAGGGACCTGTAGTGTACCAGGGAGGACCGAGGACCTGTAGTGTACCAGGAAGGACCAGGGACCTGTAGTGTACCAGGGAGGACCAGGGACCTGTAGTGTACCAGGGAGGCCCAGGGACCTGTAGTGTACCAGAGAGGACCAGGGACTTGTAGTGTACTAGGGAGGACCAGGGACCTGTAGTGTACCAGGGAGGACCAGGGGTATCTGTATTGTACCAGGGAGGACCAGGGACCTGTTGTGTACCAGGGAGGGCCAGGGGGACCTATATTGTATCAGGGTGGACCAGGGGGTCCTGTAGTGTACCAGGTAAGACCAGGAGGACCTGTAGTGTACCAGGGAGGACCAGAGGGACCTGTAGTGTACCAGGGAGGACCAGGGCGTCCTGTAGTGTACCAGTGAGGACCAGGGCGTCCTCTAGTGTACCAGGGAGGACCAGGGGGACCTGTAATGTACCAGGGAGGATCAGGAGGACCAGGGGGACCTGTAGTGTACCAGGTAGGACCAGGAGGACCTGTAGTGTACCAGGGAGGACCAGAGGGACCTGTAGTGTACCAGGGAGGACCAGGGCGTCCTGTAGTGTACCAGAGAGGACCAGGAGGACCTGTAGTGTACCAGGGAGGACCAGATGGACCTGTGGTGTACCAGGAAGGACCAAAGGGACCTGTAGTGTACCAGGGAGGACCAGGGGGACCTGTAGTGTACCAGGGAAGACAAGAGGGACCTTTAGTGTACCAGGGAGGACCAGGGGTATCTGTATTGTACCAGGGAGGACCAGGGACCTGTTGTGTACCAGGGAGGCCTAGGGGGACCTATATTGTACCAGGGTGGACCAGGGGGTCCTGTAGTGTACCAGGGAGGGCCAGGGGGACCTGTAGTGTACCAGGGAGGACCAGTGACCTTTTAGTTTACCAGGGAGGACCAGGGTGACTTGTAGTGTACCAGGGAGGACCAGGAGGACCTGTAGTGTACCAGGGAGGACCAGGGTGACCTGTAGTGTACCAGGGAGGACCAGGGGGACCTGTAGTGTACCATGGAGGACCAGGGGGACCTCTAGTGTACCAGGGAGGACCAGGGGGACCTGTAGTGTACCGGGGAGGACCAGGGGGACCTCTAGTGTACCAGGGAGGACCAGGGGGACCTGTAGTGTACCGGGGAGGACCAGGGGGATCTGTAGTGTACCAGGGAGGAGCACAGGGACCTGTAGTGTACCAGGGAGGACCAGAGGGACCTGTAGTGTACCAGGGAGGACCAGGGGGACCTGTAGTGTACCAGGGAGGACCAGGAGGACCTGTAGTGTACCAGGGAGGACCAGGGGGACCTGTAGTGTACCAGGGAGGACCAGGAGGACCTGTAGTGTACCAGGGAGGACCAGGAGGACCTGTAGTGTACCAGGGAGGACCAGGGGGACCTGTTGTGTACCAGGGAGGACCAGGAGGACCTGTGGTGTACTAGGGAGGACCAGGGTAACCTGTAGTATACCAGGGAGGACCAGGGGGACCTCTAGTGTACCAGGGAGGACCTGGGGGACCTGTAGTGTACCGGGGAGGACCAGGAGGATCTGTAGTGTACCTGGGAGGACCAGGGGGACCTGTAGTGTACCATGGAGGACCAGGGTGACCTGTAGTTTACCAGTGAGGACCAGGGGGATCTGTAGTGTACCAGGGAGGACCAGGGGGACCTCTAGTGTACCAGGGAGGACCTGAGGGACCTGTAGTGTACCATGGAGGACCAGAGTGACCTGTAGTGTACCAGTGAGGACCAGGAGGACCTGTAGTGTACCAGGGAGGACCAGGGGGACCTCTAGTGTACCAGGGAGGACCTGGGGGACCTGTAGTGTACCAGGGAGGACCAGGGGGTCGTGTAGTGTACCAGAGAGGACCAGGGGGACCTGTAGTGTACCGGGGAGGACCAGGGGGACCTGTAGTATACCATGGAGGACCAGGGAGACCTGTAGTGTACCATGGAGGACCAGGGGGACCTGTAGTGTACCATGGAGGACCAGAGTGACTTGCAGTGTACCAGGGAGGACCAGGGGGACCTGTAGTGTACCAGGGAGGACCAGGGGGACCTGTAGTGTACCACGGAGGACCAGGGGGATCTGTAGTGTACCATGGAGGACCAGGGGGACCTGTTGTGTACCAGGGAGGACCAGAGGGACCTGTAGTGTACCAGGGAGGACCAGGGACCTGTTGTGTACCAGGGAGGACCAGGGACCCCAATAGTGTACCAGAGAGGACCAGCGGGACTTGTTGTATACCAGGGAGGACCAGGGGGACCTGTAGTGTACCAGGGAGAACCAGGGACCTTTTAGTTTACCATGGAGGACCAGGGACCTTTTAGTTTACCAGGGAGGACCAGGGGATCCTGGTGTGTTCTAGGGAGGACCAGGGGGACCTGTAGTGTACCAGGGAGGACCAGGGTGACCTGTAGTGTACCAGGGAGGACCAGGGACCTTTTAGTTTACCAGGGAGGACCAGGGGATCCTGGTGTGTTCTAGGGAGGACCAGGGGGACCTGTAGTGTACCAGGGAGGACCAGGGGGACCTGTAGTGTACCAGGGAGGACCAGGGTGACCTGTAGTGTACCAGGGAGGACCAGGGACCTTTTAGTTTACCAGGGAGGACCAGGGGATCCTGGTGTGTTCTAGGGAGGACCAGGGGGACCTGTAGTGTACCAGGGAGGACCAGGGTGACCTGTAGTGTACCAGGGAGGACCAGGGGGACCTGTAGTGTACCAGGGAGGACCAGGGGGACCTGTAGTGTACCAGGGAGGACCAGGGTGACCTGTAGTGTACCAGGGAGGACCAGGGACCTTTTAGTTTACCAGGGAGGACCAGGGGGACCTGTAGTGTACCATGGAGGAGCAGGGGGACCTGTAGTATACCATGGAGGATCAGGGTGACTCTAGTGTACCAGGGAGGTCCAGGAGGACCTGTAGTGTTCCAGGGAGGAGCAGAGGGACCTGTAGTGTACCAGGGAGGACCAGAGGGACCTCTAGTGTACCATGGAGGACCAGGGGGACCTCTAGTGTACCAGGGAGGACCAGGGGGACCTGTAGTGTACCGGGGAGGACCAGGGGGACCTCTAGTGTACCAGGGAGGACCAGAGGGACCTGTAGTGTACCGGGGAGGACCAGGGGGATCTGTAGTGTGCCAGGGAGGACCAGGGGGATCTGTAGTGTACCAGGGAGGACCAGAGGGACCTGTAGTGTACCTGGGAGGACCAGAGGGACCTCTAGTGTACCAGGGAGGACCAGTGGGACCTGTAGTGTACCTGGGAGGACCAGGGGGACCTCTAGTGTACCAGGGAGGACCAGGGGGACCTGTAGTGTACCGGGGAGGACCAGGGGGATCTGTAGTGTACCATGTAGGACAAGGGGGACCTGTTGTGTACCAGGGAGGACCAGGGGAACATGTAGTGTATCAGGGAGGACCAGGAGGACCTGTAGTGTACCAGGGTGGACCTGGGACCTGTAGTGTACCAGGGAGGACCAGGGGAACTTGTAGTGTATCAGGGAGGACCAGGAGGACCCATAGTGTACCAGGGAGGACCAGGGGGACCTGTAGTGTACCAGGGAGGACCAGGGGGACCTGTAGTGTACCAGGGAGGATCAGGGTGACTCTAGTGTACCAGGGAGGACCAGGGCGTCCTGTAGTGTACCAGGGAGACCTGCAATGATAGACTTTCCGTGTGTGTGTGTATGTATGTGTGTAAACTCGGTGTCCTGTTGAAGCACTGGGCAGGTCAAGCACCGAGGATAAACTAACCGAGGAGGAACCTTTGAGAAACTCTGTGTCCTGGTCTACGGCAGTTCATCTCCCTAGACTTAATGTTCATTTACAGTCATTTTTGTTTTTAGTAACGAAATTGAAAGTTACACACACACACACACACACACACACACACACACACACACACACACTCACACACACACACACACACACACACTCACACACACACACACACACACACACACACACACACACACACATGATATTAACGTATGTAGTAGTATATTATTTAGATAGTTTGGAAGAGAGACAACAAATTCTACATACACTGTACTTTACATACAAACATACATAATACATACATACTGCACATACACTCTATATACTGATCTATATACTGTTAAATCGTGTACTCGCATCTGTGGTTTGCAAATGTTTGTGTGTTCCATTATGATGAAGGCAATTCATTCACACACTAACACACACACACACACACATCCTTACCCCTAATCGCCCATTTGTACAAACTGTGTGTGTATGTACACTATCGGATGCACTTACCGAGGTGAAACAACCTTGGGGGGACAGCAAGGTGGTGTAACCTATTGACTGTACATTTATTAGATTATCAGGGCCATTAATACACCCCTCATAGTATACCTCTTAACGCACGCACATCAAGTTCAGCCGCCTCACAATACTACCAGAAACAATAAAACCATTTCTTCTGAAATTATTATTAAATCAAAGTTTGTTTAGACCACAAGGACCCGAAAACAACCAGGAACCTAAAACAATATTACACTTACGTTACAGTATGGTACAATACACTACAGTACAGTTATAGTACGGTAAAGTACAGTTACGGTATAGTACAGTACAAACACAGTACGGTACAGTTACAGTACGGCGTTACAGTACAGTACGGTACATACAGTAATAGTGCAGTTAAGGACGGTTACGGTACAGGATGGTCCATACAGTACAGGCACGTACAGTAACAGTGCAGTAGAGGTACAGTACAGTAAAAGAAACAAATTATACAAGTGTACACCAATTATCATTATACATACAGGATCACAAGTACTGTCGGTTTTCCGCACACAAGCTATTAAACACTAGCGACTATTATATACCTACATTGAAATATGCTCCCATATATAGTATATATATATATATTATATTTATATATATATTCTATAGATATAATTATATATAATATATATATACAGTATGTATATCATATATATATATATATTTATATATATAATTATATATAGATATCTATATATTATATATATATATATATATATATATATATGTACACACTCGCTTCCTCACCCAAGCGAGTGTTAATTTTGAAGGGGGCCGCCGCCGGATGCCGGAAAAAACATTGGGTTAGAAGAATATTATGATGAACCGATCGAATTTGGTGTATACAACAGCGTCAAACCACGGGTTCTCTGTTCTGGCTTGTGTTTACCTTCCTTGCAGTACTGAGTCAACACAATATACTCCTAAAACTATCCACTCATCATTTTACCGATGCCAAAATATCATATAGGTAGCTATGAGTATGTTAAATTAGATAAATTGTACCGGAAAATTCAGCATGTAATACACTAATTGCATAATCTGGTGGCACTGCTCCCCCTCTCCCATCTAACCCCCCCCCTTCCCCGCTCCCGATCCTGGCCTCTGCGGTAACCAACGCAATTTCTACAGTAATATTTGTGTGATCCTTGGTCCAACGTTAATGTATCCTGCGCCTATAATGATACCCCGAATTTTGCCTATACAAAGGAAAAATATAAGTACCTAACTGGTGTCTTAGCGGTGAATATATAAGAGAAATATTTACCAATGTCGGTATCCGAGTTTTTAACCCCCACCAATTCATTTCTATGACTCCCAATATCCCCCAACATGAATGACAACGACAGCTTTACTCCTCCCCCTTATCTAACCACACCTACATGACCAGTGACTCTTAACAGACTATTTTACATCAACAAAGCAGAGGTTTACACTTAGGTCAAGCCAAAACGAATACAACAGCCCGAATTCAGGGTTCCGCCATCAATGCTCTGCCATCATTGAATTGAGCTGAAGGAAGACGGGCGTACAGGTGCCTGAAGGAGTAATTTAAAGCATAAACTTTAGTTCACCCAGGTATAATTGATGCTAAATGGACATGTTTTTATAAGTAAGCGTACATATAATACAGCAGTAGGTAAAATTATGAGAAAATTTTCAATGTCTGTTTAACCCAAATTAAAGTGTGAAAAAGCATTATTCCGTCTTCCCCAAAACGCAGAGGAGTACGAAACGTTTCCACACAGAGCGTTGGAGAGCGAAATATTGTGTAAAGTGTACTATGGTGAGACGGCGCCGCCAGCAGCTATAGCAAGCTGGTGGTGTGTTCTTCCGCAGCAGTGCTCCCAAGTTTATTCAGAGGAGACGGTTTTCTCTTCTAGACCCCAAATATTGTAAATAATACAAGAACTAAGATTGTATAGTGATATTTTGACATTAGGTGGCCAAACTAAGAAAACCTATTTTAGGGACTAGTTTGGTGCGCGAGTAGAGGTGCGCGGAGCCGAGAGCTTAAACCAAGGATCTGTGTGTTTGGGGGTGTTTCCATGAAGTTTAGTTACCATGAAAATGTGCATCAGGAGGGCAAAAAAACGCCAAAATAGCCACCTGTACTATATAAAACATGACAGAGGGAAATGATGAGTAAGTATATTCAATCTAACAAGTGGAAAATGGCTTAAATCTGTTGAAAATGGTGATGAAAACATTGGTGGTGGAGTCTGATCGTGCCTCCATTTTCTCTCGCAAAGATTCAGGGGACGTCGCTTTGTTGGTAAATGTTTGGTGATAGTGATTAAAGTGCTAGTTAAGCAGGAATCATTCTGAATTTTAGAATGGTCTCGTGAAAGTGTATATCAGACTTCGAATTTTGTATATGGTTAAAGTGTATTGTCACTGTGTGTGTTTACCACCAAAGCGGTGTCCCCTGACTTACATTCATTGATGGAGTGGCTCAGATGGGACTGGGTTATTTAGTGAATCAAGTTGATCATGTATTTTCGTGTGAGACAACCCCTCCCCTCCCCACACTCCCTGCCAGCACAGTAAGTAGCTCTTGAGTTTTATTCATCGTCGACTGTTGTGTTGGTGGTTTGTCATGTCTCCTCCCCTTGGCTGTCCATTCACGGTTTTCACTCACAACTTGCCACACCAGTGACCATTTACGACTTGTCTTTTCTATTTATGTTAGCTGTGTCAGTGAGGATCATCTTTTTCCAAGTGCCAAAGTCTGTGCTCTTTATTTATCGAGACATATATGAAGACCACTGCACCCTACGTGTTAAATTTACGCTCTACCTACTTTTTTGATATCGTGGTATATATTATTTGTTAAGTTATATTATTTAAAACAATGGAGAAATATAAATATAAAAAGCTGCACGAGGGAGTGAGTAATTTGTGCATAGAGAGACGACCACGGGCGGGGGATTGCTTGGTTGTCAGTGGGCTGGCCTATTGCGTAATCGGGGGCATTCATTCATTATTTTCGAGGACCCTCCCTGGAGTGAAGTAGCATTTGTGCCGAGTTTTGGTGGTGTTGGGGGAGGCGCAGTAGCGTATTCCCTTGTTGCACTAGATAGTAATTATTTTATCCCTCTCCCTGATCTGTAACACGACCTGTCAAAATCAGTTATGTTCTTGGGACTACTAGAACCTGTCACTACTAACTGGTGCACTTCATAACTGGCGCTACTACTAGTAACTAATGCACTTAAAAGTTAACGAAATAGACCTCCACAACTCTGCCTTCGTCCTCACGTATCTCACAAACGTTGAGTTCGATTCAATTTTAACATCATGGAACAGGAATGCAAGTGACATCAGATCAATTATTGGAATTTAGGTTATGGTGAAATTCATGCCAGGGTTTTGCCATTTATATAGGTGGACTCGGTCGTAGATGAAGCCCCTTCTCTCCTACAGCTTCAGCAGACAACCTGTAGGCATGACATACGTTATCTGATGGGTTGTTAGCCGCAGGATGGTGTAAGTGGGCAGGGCAGGGCAGGGCAGGAGTAACCTAGTTTCGTGAATGGACGGCCTCGGCTTAGGCTGGGGGCCGGATGGTGTGGGGGGGGGGGGGGGGGGAGGAGGACTAACCAGCACCAACCCCACCAATATAATAGCTCAGATGGACACCACTACCCTGGACTATTGATCTCCTGTCAGACCAGGTTAGGATTTCTTCCGAGTAACACAATCGATCCCAAAGAAAATGAAATATTGAATTGATCCTGACTTGTGATGAAATAATTTAATCCAAAAAGGTTAAGTGGTTTATTTTAACTGGTTTATTGTTAGGTAGAACAAGATATTGATTTAATAGTGATAAAAGATGGGGACTAGAAATTGACTCAATACTACATTAAACTATTGATTTGCTCTTGGTAGAACATAGCATAACAGATTTGATCCTGTGTGGAATGTTTTATAACTGATTTGAACCTAACTAGAATTTTTAACTGATTTGATGAATAGCATGAGTGTTTAGAACCAAGTAGAGTTGGTAAAGTAAATACTAGCTGATTTAAGTCTTGGTTAATAAAATAGCTGAATTGATTCTACCAAATGTTACACAAAGTATCGAATATAACCCAACGTACAGAAAGCATTATCCTCACTGACTTAATTGATCTCGACAGTGTACAGTAGCCCCACCCGACAGCCTAATTCATTCACTGGTAACCTGCAGAACACATAAGCCTTTATACTAATCCAAAGTTGTTTAAGGAAGTAATATTACTCACCTGGACAGAATTGGTATGTCTATGAAATTTTTGTATAAATATGAATCATTAAGTTTTTGTTTTGTTCCAAGTAGTAATACGGTGCTTAGAGGATCACTTTGAGAAACAAATTAGAATTAGATGAAGTTTTAAATTATAGCTGCTCCAGCCAGTTTGATGTTTGGAAGGCTGTTATAATTTGTTTTTCTACTATTGTAGTGGAGAGGTGAGGTTCAGCCTTTGTGTGGGTCAGAATAGATCAGTATTGCTTAAGATTGTTAGAGTAAGTAAACCTGTGTTAGTTTTAGTTACATTCTCTGGAACATTGGAACGACAACAGTAAGTAACCTGTAAGGGAGACATCACTGGCTACATGTTAGGAGAGCTTGGGTGTTGAACTGGACGTGTCAGAAAGTGAGTAACACAGAATAGTCATAAATCCAGGTCACCTGTCAAGCTTATCATTAGCTGTCACAGGTGGTGATACTGGTAGCCAGAGGCGCGGGGTGGGGCCAGTATGGACGGACACCTCAGTCATAGCCTAGTGCAGGTCAGAGGGGCCCCACTCACAATATGAATCAACCTAACCTAACCATAATGATTGGGACTAGACCCTAACTGTGATGGGTCGTTTTGGTTTTAGGCATATAACTAATCACCATCTTAGCCAGTAGTTTAAACTAATTATTTTACACTAGAGAATTGACAAGGAACAATCTTAGGGTAGTTAATTATTCTCGGGGACATATGATGTATGATGAGCCAGTAATGGTTTGCCATGATTCCCAAAACATCCCAACCTGTATACAGTATTCTCATTAACTGGTGAAAAAAGTATCGAGCTACAGTAATGTCTCAGTGTAACTCATGATGACTGCAATCTTTATGGGTCGGTTCTTCAAGGAGGCAACTAGATGAGTCTTGCATCTGTATATATTAAATAAGGCCGGTTCAGAGAGACAACACCGCAGTTTATTAGCAGAGTTTCGTTGTGTTTGTCATCTGACCTAACCTAATCCAATATAACCTTACCTAACCTAACCTAACGTTGCCTTGCCTTGCCCAGCTTTGTCCTTAAGGTTAACACGGCTTAACCTGCTCAACACACCTGGTCCACCTGAAGTTTAAACACAACTAATCACTTAATTTCATTGAGGAACACCAGCTCCAGTAAATACTACTCCTATGGTTTAATCTTATAATTGTAGTCAAAAGTGTTCTCATTACACTTCAGGTTTTTCTATGTACAGTACAGTGTTATACGGCACAGTAACTCAACCTGTGTTTGTAATATCAAGTCGGGTAGCAGAATCAAAGCAAAGTATTTTCCTTTGTAAATAGTACATTAATCGTGAGGTAATGGATGCTAAAAGAACTCGTATATAATTTTTAGTGTAATCAATGAATTGGTTGTGTTATATCGTAAATTAATCCAAGGCGCAGCTGTGGGTAGAGTTAATCTGCTCACACACTGGAATTACTTATCTCTAGTTAACAAAACTGTACTTGTAGTTACCCTCTTTGTTACATACACTGTATATAAGGAAGTATGTGTGTAACGAGTTTAATTGGTGAATATTGTGTAATAATGCCGTCAGTTGTTGAAGCATGGGACACACACACACACACCCACACACACCCCGTCAGATCTCTGGAGTACATTTATGTAGGCGAGTCCGGTGGAATAGCAGCACTTTGTTCCATTAAACAAATGTGCAATGTTTGATATCACTCGGGAAACGGTGGCATCACATCTTAACAGAGGACACCCCCCACCTTCACCAGCCCACCCCATCCTCTCCGCCCACTCCATCCTCTCCGCCCACTCCATCCTCTCCGCCCAACACCATCCTACGCCCACCCCATCCTCTCCTCTCAGCATGGGCAGCGTGGTTCGAAGAAAGTGTGGGTGGGAGCATGAGGAGGGTTGGTTTCTTCACCGTTCATAGGATTTCAGGTCTCACTCAAGTGCTATGGTGTCAGGTGTGAGCATTGAATCCCTTAAACATTTTGACCCCCTTCCCATAAATATGCTGTCGCTTTGAGCCTTAATTCCATAAATAAATAAATAAATCAATCCTGTAAATATATATTATATACCTAATTATGATCGCCTGTGTTGGGATAGTTTGTAAACTCCATATAACAGGGTTTACAAAACTTGGTAGCATCGGCTCCAGTATGCGGGAGATAAGGTTAAGTTAGGTTATGGTTGGTTGCTGTTAGACGTATAACATTCGGTATCTTCCATTCCACACTGTGGGGCACCTTGCCCTACCTGACAGTGGGTGGTGCAGGAGGAGGGTGAGAGACAGTTGTGAGTCATAGAGTTGTACATAAACTTAATTCTTTCTTATGAAAGTGGGTCCCATAGGCGTGAGGGCCTCTCTGGTACAGTGAGAATAACGCTCACTACAGTATATACTATACTAAGTCTTTGGTACACAAGTGGCCGACATTGTTCACCTGCCGTCTCATCTTCAACTGTAAAATTAGGTATCCGTTCACAGCTGTGTGGACTGGTGCACAAACCAGCTACTGGAGGTTTGCTTTATATCCACTCGGTCGCCTCACACTCCTCTCCCCGGTAATGGGTGATAAAACACCTCCTCTGAGTGATTAGGCACGATTTTCCTGTCAACTTCATTTCTTTAATTCAGTGAGTTGCCAAGAGGCATTACGGTACGAGTCTTGAGCCCAGTCCCAGTCTTACACGAGATGATGATGATTAATAGTGAAGATGAGTGAGGTTTACGCTGAGGTCCTGTTTGTAAATCTCTCATGTGTAGACGGACACCCGCGTAGTGGATGCACAGTCTATGCCATTTTGGTGTGCTTTCTTTATCTTTGGTTCAGTGAATCAGATTCATTCTCTCGTCTTTAATTAAGGGGACAATTTTTAACACTGAAATATTTGAGGATCCAGGGGTCTATTTAGTGAAGCTTTGTGCCACGACTTTTGGGTTGGATTCCCGTGTCTCTCTCCCCGCACCCTTTATAACCCGTCCAGTGTGACCCCCTTACTGCCCGTGTCCTGTTCTCAGTCAGCCTGTGTGATCACTGTGGTAACCAAAGTCGTGCTGTTTAGACGTCGTGAAGCTCCTTGGCTCGTTGCACCTTCAACTATCCACTACTTATGGTAATTACCTCTTTATAAAAATGTATCTAATTGGCTGCTTCAGTTACCATATAATGATGGCTTAAAGGTCGTCTAATTTATCCAGAAATACTAGTAAATGGATAATTTCTCATTTAGTGATAGAAATCCACATCTAAATCCTCGCGTATCAGAACCCAGCTTGATTGGTTGGCAGAGACGGTGTAGGTTAGGTTAGGTTGGTGGGGGTTAGGTTAGGTCAGGTCGGTGGAGGTTAGGTTAGGTTAGGTCGATGGAGGTCAGGTTAGGTCGGTGGAGGTTAGGTTGGTGGTCAGGTTAGGTTGGTGGAGGTTAGGTTAGGTTGGTGGAGGTTAGGTTAGGTCGGTGGAGGTCAGGTTAGGTTGGTGGAGGTTAGGTTAGGTCGGTGGAGGTTCGGTTAAGTCAGTGGAGGTTAGGTTGGTGGTCAGGTTAGGTTGGTGGAGGTCAGGTTAGGTCGGTGGAGGTTAGGTTAGGTTAGGTCGATGGAGGTTAGGTTAGGTCGGTGGAGGTTAGGTTAGGTCGGTGGAGGTTCGGTTAAGTCAGTGGAGGTTAGGTTAGGTTGGTGGCGGTTAGGTTAGGTCAGGTCGATGGAGGTTCGGTTAGGTCGGTGGAGGTTAGGTTGGTGGTCAGGTTAGGTTGGTGGAGGTCAGGTTAGGTCGGTGGAGGTTAGGTTAGGTCGGTGGAGGTCAGGTTAGGTTGGTGGAGGTTAGGTTAGGTTGGTGGAGGTTAGGTTAGGTTGGTGGAGGTTAGGTTAAGTCAGTGGAGGTTAGGTTAGGTCGGTGGAAGTTAGGTTAGGTCAGGTCAGGTCGCCTCAGTTAAAAGTCACCTCCAGCAAAGAAGAAAAACTGGCTCTTTGTTTCGACGAAGGCAGTTATGTGTGTGTCCTGGTGACATATCCAGAGTCTTATTATCATACATTGGGTTTTAATTAATGAAATGAGTGATTTATTGAATTGGATGACATTATCACACACACACTAAATTAAAAGAAGCACTGTCAAAGTTATTCAGACATCAGTACAGTATATACCAGTACAGATTTATGTACCGTATAAAGTATAGGTACAATGGCTCTCGTGTGGTGACAAAGACAGTGCTTTAATGTATACTTAAAAATCATTTATTCATACACAGTAGTTAGACAGTCATCTACAACACAGGAAATAAACAAAGCCAAAATAAATGTGTCCAGCAGCTAGTTTATTTGGCAGCTGTTGGCTAAGCATGGCGGTGGTGGTGGTGGTGGTGATGATGGTAGTGGTGATGATGGTGGTAGTGGTGATGGTGGTTGATTGGGGCTAAGTCCACATGGGTCCCAACCTAATCCAGGTTAACTATAAGGATTGCTAGCCAAGTCCACATGGCCTAATCCTGCCTAACTTACGTTCTTTTAGTCCCCAGCATTATTTCCCGTCTGTAGATTAGATAAATGAGACACAACATATGGATTTGGATTATCGTATTTATTAGTATTTATACCATTTCCTCTCTTACAGTCAATTAAGTCCCTACGGAACTCTCCCTGTCAGTCCTCTCTCTCATCCGTGAACCTTGAGACTCGTGAACCTGTGAATCCGAGACATCACACAGTGTATCAGCTATGAACCCAACCATGTGTCATGTCTCGGATTCACAGGTACTCATATGTGTCTCCAGGTCTCATATGTGTCCCCAGGTCTCATATATGTGTCCCCAGGTCTCATGTATGTGTCCCCGGGTCTCATGTATGTGTCCCCAGGTCTCATGTATGTGTCCCCGGGTCTCATGTATGTGTCTCCGGGTCTCATGTATGTGTCCCCGGGTCTCATGTATGTGTCCCCAGGTCTCATATATGTGTCCTTAGGTCTCATGTATGTGTCCCCGGGTCTCATATATGTGTCCCCAGGTCTCATATGTGTCCCCGGGTCTCATATGTGTCCCCGGGTCTCATATATGTGTCCCCGGGTCTCATGTATGTGTCCCCAGGTCTCATGTATGTGTTCCCAGGTCTCATGTGTGTCTCCAGGTCTCTTATGTTTGTCTCCAGGTCTCATATATGTGTCCCCAGGTCTCATATATGTGTCCCCAGGTCTCATGTATGTGTCCTCAGGTCTCATGTATGTGTCCCCGGGTCTCATGTATGTGTCCCCGGGTCTCATATATGTGTCCCCAGGTCTCATATATGTGTCCCCAGGTCTCTATATGTGTCCCCAGGTCTCTATATGTGTCCTCAGGTCTCATGTATGTGTCCCCGGGTCTCATGTATGTGTCCCCAGGTCTCATGTATGTGTCCCCGGGTCTCATGTATGTGTCCCCGGGTCTCATGTATGTGTCCCCGGGTCTCATGTATGTGTCCCCAGGTCTCATATATGTGTCCCCAGGTCTCATATATGTGTCCCCGGGTCTCATGTATGTGTCCCCGGGTCTCATATATGTGTCCCCAGGTCTCATATATGTGTCCCCAAGTCTCATATATGTGTCCCCGGCTCTCATATATGTGTCCCCAGATCTCATATATGTGTCCCCAGGTCTCATGTATGTGTCCCCAGGTCTCATGTATGTGTTCCCAGGTCTCATGTGTGTTCCCAGGTCTCTTATGTGTGTCTCCAGGTCTCATATATGTGTCCCCAGGTCTCATATATGTGTCTTCGAGTCTCATATGTGTCTCCAAATCTCATACATGTGACCCCAGGTATTATATGTGTCTCCAGGTCTTAGGTACATTTATAATGGATACGTAATTTATTCTGTAGATAGGTTTAGTGACAACGTGATTTATTTCGTGGATATTAAATAACTTTACGTTGGTAGTTTATTCGTTAAGCATTTAATAACTTCCTGTACGTGATTTATTCCTTAGACACGCTAAAAGGAGTTTATCAATGTTCATTTAAACTAAACATCAAAGCTTTGAATGTGTTTAAATAAGCTGAACATCTTGGCGTTAAATAATCTATGTAGACATTTGTAGTTTGTCGTTCCTGTAGGTATAATGTTCTAAATTTATAATACATACATACAGGTTTTAGCATAACTCGTAATAATCTTCACTTGTACGAATTTACCGAAACCATACATTAATATTTATGTTGATTTACATAAATTGACCAACTTGTCACACACCCGTCACTAACACCTCTGGCGAACGTATTAGTCTTAGATACACATTTTATATAAGACTTGGGATATACAATTATACAGTAGACAAAATATATCAATTAAATCTGACATATATGTTGTAAACAGTGGGAAATATACCACAGTAGACAATTATGTGTAAACCAAATCGGTGATACGTGGTTAGGTTATAATTATGTAAAGTATATGTGGGATACGTATGTCACTATATTACACACGAGACATATACGTGATAGACAATATGTGTAGCTCTGATATATAATATGGTATAGCTATATTGAATCACGAATAAACTCCAGGTAATATAAGTAAACCTGACATACACGCTATCAACTATAACTTATAAATACCATTACTACACAACCCTGATAAATAACATTACTACACAACCCTTATAAATACCATTGCTACACAACCCTGGTATAAGAAAAGCTGTAACCTGGACTGGCGACTCGCAGGGACTAGTACAGTTTACTAGTCCACCTGCCCTAAGTGACCACCAGGTACTATACGTTGTGATCAGGGAGCCTTTGTCAGCTGAGTGGTGGAGACTCGCTGGGCTCCTTATATAATGTGATAGGTAGATAGGTAGGCAGGTGAGTGGGGTAGGTAGGCAGGCAGGCAGGCAGGTGAGTGGGTAGGTAGGTAGGTAGGCAGGCAGGTGAGTGGGTAAGGTAGGTAGGAAGACAGGTAGGTAGGTAGACAGGTAGGTAGGTAGGTAGGTAGGTATTTGTTCAGTTAAAACATTATGTATGTTCACATTGATTTAGCTTGGATGCAGTGCAGGTGTATATACAGTGTGCATAGACTAGGTAGGTAGGTAGGTCTACAAATAGTTTATATAGACAGGGCAGGCTATACAATTTATATAGACGGCATTTATACACAAGTTTATATACACAGGACGTGTATAAAATGTGCATATACAGGACAGATATATATGCAGTTTATATAGACAGGACAGGTATAAGTACAGTTTATATAGAATTAAACCTAACGTAACCTAGCCTAGCCTAACCTAACCTAACCTAACCCAACCTAACCTAACCTAACCTAACCTAACCTAACCTAACCTAGCCTAACCTAACCCAACCGAACCGAAATAAGACGTGGTCTCAGTCATAATGGTAGTTAAATTGGGTATTATGAAGCCTGGAGCATATTAGTAGCGGCACTGGACCTATTTGACCAGTCACCTCCTTATTATTGGCACTGATGGGTGGTAGAGGGCCACTGATGGGTGGTAGAGGGGCACTGGTGGGTGGTAGAGGCACTGATGGGTGGTAGAGGCACTGGTGGGTGGTAGAGGCACTGGTGGGTGGTAGGGCACTGATGGGTGGTAGAGGCACTGATGGGTGGTAGAGGCACTGGTGGGTGGTAGAGGCCACTGTTGGGTGGTAGAGGCACTGGTGGGTGGTAGAGGCACTGGTGGGTGGTAGAGGCACTGGTGGGTGGTAGAGGCACTGGTGGGTGGTAGAGGGGCACAGTTGGGTGGTAGAGGCACTGGTGGGTGGCAGGGGCACTGATGGGTGGTAGAGGCACTGGTGGGTGGTAGAGGCACTGGTGGGTGGTAGAGGCACTGATGGGTGGTAGAGGGGCACAGTTGGGTGGTAGAGGGGCACAGTTGGGTGGTAGAGGCACTGGTGGGTGGTAGAGGCACTGGTGGGTGGTAGGGGCACTGGTGGGTGGTAGAGGCACTGATGGGTGTGAAGCACTGGTGGGTGGTAGAGGCACTGATGGGTGGTAGAGGCACTGGTGGGTGGTAGAGGGGCACTGGTGGGTGGTAGAGGCACAGTTGGGTGGTAGAGGCACTGATGGGTGGTAGAGGCACTGATGGGTGGTAGAGGCACTGGTGGGTGGTAGAGGCACAGTTGGGTGGTAGAGGGGCACAGTTGGGTGGTAGAGGGGCACAGTTGGGTGGTAGAGGGGCACAGTTGGGTGGTAGAGGCACTGGTGGGTGGTAGAGGCACTGATGGGTGGTAGAGGCACTGGTGGGTGGTAGAGGCACAGTTGGGTGGTAGAGGGGCACAGTTGGGTGGTAGAGGGGCACAGTTGGGTGGTAGAGGGGCACAGTGGGTGGTAGAGGCACTGGTGGGTGGTAGAGGCACTGATGGGTGGTAGAGGCACTGGTGGGTGGTAGAGGCACTGGTGGGTGGTAGAGGCACTGGTGGGTGGTAGAGGGGCACAGTTGGGTGGTAGAGGCACTGGTGGGTGGCAGGGGCACTGATGGGTGGTAGAGGCACTGGTGGGTGGTAGAGGCACTGGTGGGTGGTAGAGGCACTGATGGGTGGTAGAGGGGCACAGTTGGGTGGTAGAGGGGCACAGTTGGGTGGTAGAGGCACTGGTGGGTGGTAGAGGCACTGGTGGGTGGTAGGGGCACTGGTGGGTGGTAGAGGCACTGGTGGGTGGTTGAGGCACTGGTGGGTGGTAGAGGCACTGATGGGTGGTAGAGGCACTGGTGGGTGGTAGAGGGGCACTGGTGGGTGGTAGAGGCACAGTTGGGTGGTAGAGGCACTGATGGGTGGTAGAGGCACTGATGGGTGGTAGAGGCACTGGTGGGTGGTAGAGGCACAGTTGGGTGGTAGAGGGGCACAGTTGGGTGGTAGAGGGGCACAGTTGGGTGGTAGAGGGGCACAGTTGGGTGGTAGAGGCACTGGTGGGTGGTAGAGGCACTGATGGGTGGTAGAGGCACTGGTGGGTGGTAGAGGCACTGGTGGGTGGTAGAGGCACTGATGGGTGGTAGAGGCACTGGTGGGTGGTAGGGGCACTGATGGGTGGTAGAGGCACTGGTGGGTGGTAGAGGCACTGGTGGGTGGTAGAGGCACTGATGGGTGGTAGAGGCACTGATGGGTGGTAGAGGCACTGGTGGGTGGTAGAGGGGCACAGTTGGGTGGTAGAGGCACTGATGGGTGGTAGAGGGGCACAGTTGGGTGGTAGAGGCACTGGTGGGTGGTAGAGGGGCACAGTTGGGTGGTAGAGGCACTGGTGGGTGATAGAGGGGCACAGTTGGGTGGTAGAGGCACTGATGGGTGGTAGAGGCACTAATGGGTGGTAGAGGGGCACAGTTGGGTGGTAGAGGCACTGATGGGTGGTAGAGGCACTGGTGGGTGGTAGAGGCATTGGTGGGTGGTAGAGGCACTGATGGGTGGTAGAGGGGCACAGTTGGGTGGTAGAGGCACTGGTGGGTGGTAGAGGCACTGATGGGTGGTAGAGGCACTGGTGGGTGGTAGGGGCACTGGTGGGTGGTAGAGGCACTGGTGGGTGGTAGGGGCACTGGTGGGTGGTAGAGGCACTGGTGGGTGGTAGAGGCACTGATGGGTGGTAGAGGCACTGATGGGTGGTAGAGGCACTGGTGGGTGGTAGAGGCACTGGTGGGTGGTAGAGGGGCACAGTTGGGTGGTAGAGGCACTGATGGGTGGTAGAGGGGCACAGTTGGGTGGTAGAGGCACTGGTGGGTGGTAGAGGGGCACAGTTGGGTGGTAGAGGCACTGGTGGGTGATAGAGGGGCACAGTTGGGTGGTAGAGGCACTGATGGGTGGTAGAGGCACTAATGGGTGGTAGAGGGGCACAGTTGGGTGGTAGAGGCACTGATGGGTGGTAGAGGGGCACTGGTGGGTGGTAGAGGCACTGATGGGTGGTAGAGGCACTGGTGGGTGGTACAGGGGCACAGTTGGGTGGTAGAGGCACTGGTGGGTGGTAGAGGGGCACAGTTGGGTGGTAGAGGGGCACAGTTGGGTGGTAGAGGCACTGATGGGTGGTAGAGGCACTGGTGGGTGGTAGAGGGGCACAGTTGGGTGGTAGAGGCACTGGTGGGTGATAGAGGGGCACAGTTGGGTGGTAGAGGCACTGATGGGTGGTAGAGGCACTAATGGGTGGTAGAGGGGCACAGTTGGGTGGTAGAGGCACTGATGGGTGGTAGAGGGGCACTGGTGGGTGGTAGAGGCACTGATGGGTGGTAGAGGCACTGGTGGGTGGTACAGGGGCACAGTTGGGTGGTAGAGGCACTGGTGGGTGGTAGAGGGGCACAGTTGGGTGGTAGAGGGGCACAGTTCGGTGGTAGAGGCACTGATGGGTGGTAGAGGCACTGATGGGTGGTAGAGGGGCACAGTTGGGTGGTAGAGGCACTGATGGGTGGTAGAGGCACTGGTGGGTGGTACAGGGGCACAGTTGGGTGGTAGAGGCACTGGTGGGTGGTAGAGGGGCACAGTTGGGTGGTAGAGGCACAGTTGGGTGGTAGAGGGGCACAGTTGGGTGGTAGAGGCACTGGTGGGTGGTAGAGGGGCACAGTTGGGTGGTAGAGGCACTGGTGGGTGGTAGAGAGGCACAGTTGGGTGGTAGAGAGGCACAGTTGGGTGGTAGAGGCACTGGTGGGTGGTAGAGGGGCACAGTTGGGTGGTAGAGGCACTGGTGGGTGGTAGAGAGGCACAGTTGGGTGGTAGAGAGGCACAGTTGGGTGGTAGAGGGGCACAGTTGGGTGGTAGAGGCACTGATGGGTGGTAGAGGCACTGGTGGGTGGTAGAGGGGCACAGTTGGGTGGTAGAGGCACTGGTGGGTGGTAGAGGCACTGGTGGGTGGTAGAGGCACTGGTGGGTAGTAGAGGGGCACAGTTGGGTGGTAGAGGCACTGGTGGTTGGTAGAGGGGCACAGTTGGGTGGTAGAGGCACTGGTGGTTGGTAGAGGGGCACAGTTGGGTGGTAGAGGCACTGATGGGTGGTAGAGGCACTGCTGGGTGGTAGAGGGCACAGTTGGGTGGTAGAGGCACTGGTGGGTGGTAGAGGCACTGGTGGGTGGTAGAGGCACTGGTGGGTGGTAGAGGGGCACAGTTGGGTGGTAGAGGCACTGGTGGGTGGTAGAGGCACTGGTGGGTGGTAGAGGGGCACAGTTGGGTGGTAGAGGCACTGAGGTAGGGTGGTAGAGGGGCACAGTTGGGTGGTAGAGGCACTGGTGGGTGGTAGAGGCACTGGTGGGTGGTAGAGGCACTGATGGGTGGTAGAGGCACTGAGGTAGGGTCTGCTGGGACTGTACCGTGTAATAACTAGCTTTATCATTTCCTCTCCTACAGCTGTTTTATCCTCTCATGTTTGGTCCACTTATAAACATCTGGTGTATATTAATGGTGTAAACGTTTGTATATGTGGTTATTCAGTTTATATATACATTACTGGTATATAAATTACGTCCCACCGTTGTTATATGTTCCTTGCATTTTTTGAATATTTATTGTTTTGTCGTATTTTATTGTGATTCTGGTGTGTGTGTGTGTGTGTGTGTGTGTGTGTGTGTGTGTGTGTGTGTGTGTGTGTGTGTGTGTGTGACTTACTTACTTTAGTTCACACGTAGAATATAGTTAGAAAATACATCACCACACTTGTATCAGTAATTGTTTATTTCAATTTGTATAAGAGGAACACGACCTAACCTAACCAAACTCCTGTAGTTACCCTGAGTGAGTTAGGTGAGATTTATTTGGTTTGTGTCGTCTAAAAAGGGGGGGGGGATGATATGAGGGTGGTGTTCATGGTACTTTTCCAACAGGAGGCCATGTTGTCTACTCTAATATGAGGGTGGTGTTCGTGGTACTTTTCCAACAGGAGGCCATGTTGTCTACTCTAATTTGAGGGTGGTGTTCGTGGTACTTTTCCAACAGGAGGCCATGTTGTCTACTCTACCAGCACGACAGCTTGTAGGACCTCACTGTCGTCCTCGCTATGTTATATCTTAACCGAATCTGACTTATTAAAATTCATGGATACTATGGAGATGCCTTTATCCATGTGGCACCAAGCTACCCAGGTGACCAGACTGTTCCTGTAGCCCGTAGACTAATATATTTATGAGAGTTTAATGTATCAGTTGTAATCTTAGTCAATGTTGTTGTTATATTACTGGAAACATTGACTGATTCTGTGTTGGTGTTTGATATACGGGAGAGACTCGGGGCAAGTAATAGTATACCTGGAAGCTAGCGTGGTGACGTGTGTGTAACCCTCCATGTAGGTTTGGTTAGGTTAGGTTAAGTTGAGTTAGGTTAGGTAAGTTATGGTTAGGTATAGGCTACACCTTAACTACCTCCCTGATGCCATATACACACACCCACACACAACAGGTATTTGATGGTTGAGCCGCGGCGTCTGGTTGGCTGATTACCTATTGAGAGAACGAGGACACACACACACACGACGCGGCTCCTCACACCAAAAATAAGATATAATTTTCTCTCGTGTTCCATGTGTTTTGTGGTCATGACTCGCTTTACACTGGTTATCCAATCAAACGCCGTCTTTCCGCCAGTGATTACCTGTTGTTTACGTTATGGCAACCAGGCGCCAGGTTACGTCACTGGCCCGGAGTCTTAATGTAAAAGAATAGCTTAATAAACATCTTTACCTCTGTATGTACAATTGTATGTAACATTTTCTTTAACTGTTGACCCTAAAACAACAGATCATGACAGGTAGCTACAAGCAAAGGTATACAATTAGGCCAACAGGTAGCTACAGATAAAGGTATACAATTAGGCCAACAGGTAGCTACAGATAAAGGTATACAATTAGGCCAACAGGTAAGCTACAGATAAAGGTATACAACTAGGCCAACAGGTATCTACAGGTAAAGGTATACAATTTGGCCAACAGGTAGCTACAGGTAAAGGTATGCAATTAGGCCAACAGGTAAACTACAGGTACTCTGTTGGTCTAAAATTTTCAAAGTGATAATAATACACAAACACTACTGTCAACTCATGCAGGTGTCATGGTACAGCTGGTGCAGGTGTCATGGTACAGCTGGTGCAGGTGTCATGGTACAGCTGGTGCAGGTGTCATGGTACAGCTGGTGCAGGGGTCATGGTACAGCTGGTGCAGGGGTCATGGTACAGCTGGTGCAGGTGTCATGGTACAGCTGGTGCAGGTGTCATGGTACAGCTGGTGCAGGGGTCATGGTACAGCTGGTGCAGGGGTCATGGTACAGCTGGTGCAGGTGTTATGGTACAGCTGGTGCAGGTGTTATGGTACAGCTGGTGCAGGTGTCATGGTACAGCTGGTGCAGGTGTCATGGTACAGCTGGTGCAGGTGTCATGGTACAGCTGGTGCAGGTGTCATGGTACAGCTGGTGCAGGTGTCATGGTACAGCTGGTGCAGGTGTCAGGGTGCAGGGGTCAGGGTACAGCTGGTGCAGGGGTCATGGTACAGCTGGTGCAGGTGTCATGGTACAGCTGATGCAGGTGTCATGGTACAGCTGGTGCAGGTGTCATGGTACAGCTGGTGCAGGGGTCATGGTACAACTGGTGCAGGTGTCATAGTACAGCTGGTGCAGGTGTCATGGTACAGCTGGTGCAGGGGTCATGGTACAGCTGGTGCAGGTGTCATGTTACAGCTGTTGCAGGGGTCATGGTACAGCTGTTGCAGGTGTCATGGTACAGCTGGTGCAGGTGTCATGGTACAGCTGGTGCAGGGGTCATGGTACAGCTGGTGCAGGTGTCATGGTACAGCTGGTGCAGGTGTCATGGAACAGATGGTGTCTGTAACTCTGTCATTGTACCTCCCTCACCACTAGTATTGATAACCTTCATTATATACCAGACATACATTATATAATTCTCTTATATAATGATAATGGTGACGCTTGAGCCAACTTCCGTTACTTCCTTTCGTTATATATCATTGTACTAATTAACCCCCTTCGTGTATATACTTGTTCGTGATATATAGTTTTATAATGACACTTATGGACGGAGAGGAAGTCGTGTTGTTTAGACCAGTGATTCTCAAACTGGGCTCCGCGAAAAGTTTTTGAGGAATAGATCGTTTAACGTTTGTGAGAGATTTGACGATTCCAATTCTCAGGATATTTTGGATTTGGGTTGAAATGAACAAATGCTTTGGACTATGATTTATTCTTTGATTATTGACTATATTTGTATGTGTCATGGTATATAAGGGTCCTTGGTTTAGACACTCTGGGTAACGTCGTAATGACTGCCAATTTAACACGTCAAGACTTTGTTGTCCTTACCAGTGTAGTGTTCCTAGAGTGGGGGGGGGGGGGGGGGTCCGGGGGTGTGTAGGGGGTGTCCTGGGGTGTGTTGGGGAGGGTCCTGGGGTGTGTAGGGGGAGAGTCCTGGGGTGTGTAGGGGAGGGTCCTGGGGTGTGTAGGGGGAGAGTCCTGGGGTGTGTAGGGGAGAGGGGGGAGTCCTAGGGTATGTAGAGGAGACGGGGGAGAGTCCTGGGGTGTGTAGGGAAGAGGGGGGAGTCCTAGGGTATGTAGGGGAGACGGGGGAGGGTCCTGGGGTGTGTAGGGGAGAGGGGGAGTCCTAGTGTGTGTAGGGGAGGGGGGAGTCCTAGGGTGTGTAGGGGAGGGTCCTGGGGTGTGTAGGGGGAGTCCTGGGGTGTGTAGGGGGGAGTCCTGGGGTGTGTAAGGGAGAGGGGGGAGTCCTAGGGTGTGTAGGGGAGAGGGGGGAGTCCTGGGGTGTGTAGGGGGAGTCCTGGGGTGTGTAGGGGAGGGTCCTGGGGTGTGTAGGGGGGAGGGGGGGGAGTCCTAGGGTGTGTAGGGGAGAGGGGGGAGTCCTAGGGTGTGTAGGGGAGAGGGGGGAGTCCTAGGGTGTGTAGGGGAGAGAGGGAGTCCTAGGGTTTGTAAGGGAGAGGAGGGAGTCCTAGGGTGTGTAGGGGAGGGTCCTGGGGTGTGTAGGGGGAGTCCTGGGGTGTGTAGGGGGGGAGTCCTGGGGTGTGTAGGGGAGAGTCCTGGGGTGTGTAGGGGGGAGTCCTAGGGTGTGTAGGGGGGAGTCCTGGGTGTGTAGGGGAGGGTCCTGGGGTGTGTAGGGGAGGGTCCTGGGGAGTGTAGGGGGGAGTCCTGGGGAGTGTAGGGGGGAGTCCTGGGGTGTGTAGGGGAGGGTCCTGGGGAGTGTAGGGGGGAGTCCTAGGGTGTGCAGGGGAGGGTCCTGGGGTGTGTAGGGGGAGTCCTAGGGTGGGTGTGTAGGGGGGAGTCCTGGGGTGTGTAGGGGAGGGTCCTGGGGTGTGTAGGGGAGGGTCCTGGGGTGTGTAGGGGGGAGTCCTGGGGTGTGTAGGAGGTGACACATCATACATAGCTGGTGAATATGTTTGGGAATATCGCCACTTAATAAATTGACTGGGGTTATATCCACAGAAAATGACTGGCACTATGACTGTACAATATGACTGGGACTATGACTGGGATTATAGCCTCACAAAATGACTGACTGGAGCTAATCTATGACTGTATACATATTAACTGGGAATACAACAAGACGTACATACAAAACCAACCTCAGAAATTTTACTTCCGTTGGCAATATTATTCTCAGGTACATTATTGTTATTGTTGCCAGGTAAGTGAGGATGAGTACAGGTGTCGAGGCTAACATGATGAGTCACCACCATGTAGCTACGGGATTGGTCAGTTATTTCACCTGCCACCATCCTGATTGGCTAGCTACATATTTTGGGAAGGACCCGCCCAGCATTCAAGAGGGTGTTGGCTTGAATATAATCTAGGTCATATTATTCATATTTTCTGCCATATTTGCGTTATTTCTTGTATCTACGGTAAAATAGGACTCTTTTTTTTTTTTTTTTTTTACGTAGCTTTCAATGTTTTGGAAGGGATTAGTACATAAAGATATTAAGTCTGTTTTCTTGGTATGCCTGTCGCGGTGCACGGACAAAAACTCACTGGGCAGGTAAGGTGTCACTTGAGGTTAACATTAGGTTAGGTTAGTTCGGTGAGTTTTTGTCCTATTACAAGTGGGATACAGTACTAATAGAGAGACAGCTAGTTAGTTGTGGGTGTCAGGATGAGTTACACTGTATTAGTCTCTCTATGGTGATTGGTTGAGAATTTCCTCCAGTAATTAGTGTTAATATAGGAATTGGTTGGTACTATGTGGTGTAATATGTTGAACTATTTGGGAGGAGGGGGGGGGGGTAGTACCTCATGTTATGTGTGTGTTCAGGAGGAAGAGAAAAGGGAAAGGGAGGAGAAGAAGAAAGGAGGAAGAAGAGGGGAACGAAGAAGTAAGAGACTATAAAGAAAAACACTTTCCTTTTAAGTGTTCTTTGTATTCCCTCGCCGTTAGTGTGTCTGTCTGTCTGTGTCTCTTAAGTGTACCAAACCATCGGTGTTAAGAAAGTGGTTGGGTTTATTTTTAGCAGTTTATGGGCTCAGGCGTTGGCTATAGTGTGTGTGTGTGTGTGTGTGATAATAATTAACGGTTTATTGAAAGAGCTTGGCAGCCAGAAGGCTGAAAATATACAGTTACATATTTGGGGAATGGGTTACGAATTACAAATAATATACAAGTAACATAAGTGACACAAATAAGACATATAATGACTTAGATGGGGAAAAGCTCAGACTACAGTTCATTTCAACATAGTGACAGTGTAAGGAGCAGTGTTTACTGGGAGTGAATACACTGATTATTACAAGTTATTGATAATTTTTACAATGGTTGGGACTGGGCTGTTCTTATAGCGATCAGTTCGTGCACGTAAGGGCTGGATGCGGTTGTGGTGTCGAACAGCAATTCTCGGACAAGGGACCTCGGGTGGTAGTAGGAGCCGGTGTCGGGGATGGTGTAGAAGCTTCTTACCAATTTGCAGATGAGGTCGTGGTGATGGTCAGTGAGAGTCGAAAGGGTCAGTGTGTTGAGCGCTTCTTGATATGTGGAGTAGGAGGAGGAGAGAATAATCTTGCATGCCCTCTTTTGCACTTTTTCTAGGTGTTTACGTTGTGTGGCATTTAGGGAGGAAGACCAGGTGGGGGAGGCATAGGTGAGCTTGGGAAGTATGAATGTTGTGTAAACACTGAGGAGCTCGTGTGCAGGAACTCCGAGGGACTTGAGTCGGCGGAGGAGGTGGAGACGGAAACTGGAGGATTTGACAACTTCATTGACGTGTGGTTTCCAATTTAGTTTGTTGTCTATGGTGACGCCGAGGAGCTTCGTGGAATCTACGACCTGGAGTGTGTTCGGACCTAGAGTAATGGAAGGAGGTGGGACAATGTCGGAGGAGAGGTTGATGTGCATAACCATGGTCTTGGTATGGTTGATGGTGACATGGTTGTTGGTAGCCCAGTTTTGGAGACTGTTCAATAAATCCTGAAGGGCGGTATAGTTGGGAGCAGAATTGTTGACGCTGATCCCAATGGTGGAGTCGTCGACATATTTCCAGCGAGCAGGGGTTTCTCTTAGGGCATCATTGATGAGCATAAGGAAGCAGAGTGGTCCCATCTTGGTGCCTTGGGGGACGCCACAGGTGAGTGACTGAAAGGTGGAGACAGCCCCTCGGAAGCGTACAGCTTGGCGTCGGTCACTGAGGAAGTCTGTAAGCCATGGTATGAGGCTTCTTCGAAGCCCGAGGTCAATAGCTTTGTTGATGATTATATTGTGGTCGACTAGGTCGAACGCTTTAGTGAAATCAATGAAGGCGACAGCTACAGACGTTTTTCGTTTCTCGAGATGGCGGTATATGTAATCGAGAAAGCTGACAAGACAGTGAGTGGTGGAGGAAGTTTTCATGTTGCCAAATTGCTGAGGGTCTACGACTCCTGCAATATCAGCATAAGCCCAGTCGAACACAAAACTTTCACAGATTAGGCTGGGTATTGGGGTGATTGCAATAGGTCGTAGCTGATTTAAGGATTGTGGGCTGGTTGACTTGGGCACTGGTGATACATAAGAGGTCTTCCAGTCAGCTGGGCATCTGGCTTGACTGAGAGAAGCATTGATGATGGAGCAGGGGTGTGTGTGTGTGTGTGTGTGTGTGTGTGTGATAATAATTAACGGTTTATTGAAAGAGCTTGGCAGCCAGAAGGCTGAAAATATACAGTTACATATTTGGGGAATGGGTTACGAATTACAAATAATATACAAGTAACATAAGTGACACAAATAAGACATATAATGACTTAGATGGGGAAAAGCTCAGACTACAGTTCATTTCAACATAGTGACAGTGTAAGGAGCAGTGTTTACTGGGAGTGAATACACTGATTTATTACAAGTTATTGATAATTTTTACAATGGTTGGGACTGGGCTGTTCTTATAGCGATCAGTTCGTGCACGTATGGGCTGGATGCGGTTGTGGTGTCGAACAGCAATTCTCGGACAAGGGATCTCAGGTGTGTGTGGGGGTGTGTGTGTGTGTGTGTGTGTGTGTGTGTGTTGAGTAGGAGCACCTGTGTGGATGTGAGGTGTGTGTGTGTGTGTGTAAGAGGAGGAGGACGGGCCTGGCTGTAGTAGTTGTTGTTACCTTTCTCGTCACACTCCCACCTTTGAGGTATAGTCAGGATCAGTAAACATACTCACGTGGAAGAACTTGACTCATTCACACGCACACTACTACTACTAAATTACATCATCATCATCACCACCACCGCCACCAT
Source organism: Homarus gammarus (assembly GCA_958450375.1). Classification (NCBI taxonomy): domain Eukaryota; kingdom Metazoa; phylum Arthropoda; class Malacostraca; order Decapoda; family Nephropidae; genus Homarus; species Homarus gammarus. The sequence continues at coordinate 1,370,876 of CAUDMG010000378.1, read as the reverse complement.
CGCCACCACCATCATCATCATCATCATCATCATCATCATCACCACCACCACCACCACCACCAAAAAGTTAAAACACAGGTGACACATAGATTGTTCCTACTCCCCCAAAAATATAATTCTACGAACTTAATGCTGGAGATGAATTCTAGGAAAGGTCTGACTGGATTGTGTTCCGGAAAGGTTGGCGTTTACCTCAGGACGGCAGCACCTACGTATATTTGGGTATTGTAGAATGAGTCACTGTTACCTTTCTGTCTGCCTCTGTGTCTGTCTGTTTATGTCTCTCTGTCTGTCTGGTAGAGTTGACGTGACCTTTGAGGGAGGTAACTGCAGGTATGGCTGCTGTCTCATCCCTAGTATAGCTTTATAACTTAAGGAGATAACTGTACTATTCTGTTAAGTTTTATTTAATATACTATTGTTTTATGTCATGTAAACTATAATAAAACAGTAATGAGTTTAAACCAGGTCACATGCCTGTCTCACACGTAATTGCTAGTTCTTGTCTTGTTTCGTTGGTGTTTTGACCGCTACTGTATATTAGTAGTAGCGGTGGTGGTGGTAGCAGTATTAGTAGTAGTAGTAGTAGTAGCAGTGGTGGTGGTGGTGGTGGTAGTAGCATTAATGCTACTACCGCTTCAACTAATTAGTTGAAACGGTGGTGGTGGTAGTAGTAATAGTAGTAGTAGTAGTAGTAGAAGGTTTGCCCTCCCAATGCGTGTGGTTCTTCCTATGACGGCGATCACGCCATGGTGTGCAAGAAAGGTGGCTTCATATGCATGAGGCATGACGAAGTAAGGGACCTCACAGCAAATATGTTGAAGGAAATCTGCCGGGATGTCATGGTAGAACCGACCCTCCTTCCATTGGATGGTGAGATCTTCCAACATAGGACTTCAAACACATCTAACGAAGCCCGAGGATTCTGGACGCGGGGACAGCAAGCTTTCTTCGACATCAGGATTTTTGATCCCATGGCCGCATGTCACCGTAACCTAGCTCTTGATGCTGCACATAGGAGGAACGAGAACGACAAGAGAAGGGCATATGGGGAGAGAATTCAAAACGTTGATCAAGGCAGCTTCACTCCTCTAGTGTTCACAACCTCTGGTGGGATGGGCCCAAGTGCAAGATGTTTCTACGCCAGACTCGCGTAGGTGATCTCCGAACAGAAGCAGCAGCCCAGAAGTTATGTTACAGCCTGGATGAGATGTCGACTGTCTTTCTCTCTCCTTCGGTCGGCTTTGCTCTGCCTCAGGGGAACGAGAGCTTCTGCCCCAATGCCGACAACTGCTGTAGATATTGACTATGAGGCTACAGTCACTGAATGCCGCATAGATCTGCGGCTCAACTAATTCAACACAGATAGGATAGCTACTTATGTATTAGGATAATTAATATTAAGGTAATAAAATGGCGGCGAAGGTGTGGCTATTGGGGGAGGCTGGAGGCCATGTTAAAAAAAAAGTAGTAGTAGTAGCGGTGGTGGTGGTGGTGGTGGTGGTAGTAGTAGTACCTGTAGTAGTATTAGTGGTGGTAGTAGTAGTGTTGTGGTGGTGGTGGTGGTAGTAGTAGCAGCAGCATCGTGTGTGTATAGGGTGTGGTTGGAAAGCCAGATGGCAGTGAAAGTATTGCTACTGTTAGGCAGGTAGTGAAAGTGACTATGTGGTGCCCATATGGAGAAAGTAGCTACGATACTTATATGGTGAGAGAGTACTGCCTTTATGGTGCACTTAAGGAGGGGGGCGGGTGCTTCACGATGGTCGTAGGCAGGTAACCACAATCAGCACAGTTTCTCGAGTGAAGCTGTTATTTGTTTACGATTTTTTCATGTGATTTGTGGTACGCATTCTGGATGCCTACAGTGGCACCATATATAATGTACAGTGGCACCGTGGTAACCCGTGTCACCAAACTTATCCACCAATCACGTCCCTCGGTACGCCACCAATACCCATTCATTCATAAATACTGATACTACTACTGCGACGGTGCCGTTTACGGTTTGGAGACGGGGGGGGGGGGGGGGGGTGAAGGAACACATTTCCGCAACTGTATCAGATAATATGTGCAGTGGCACCATGTTTACGGTGGCACCATGTTTACAGTGGCACCATGTTTACAGTGGCACCATGTTTACAGTGGCACCATGTTTACGGTGGCACCATGTTTACAGTGGCACCATGTTTACAGTGGCACCATGTTTACGGTGGCAGCATGTTTACGGTGGCACCATGTTTACGGTGGCACCATGTTTACAGTGGCACCATGTTTACAGTGGCAGTATGTTTACAGTGGCACCATATATACGGTCCTATTGTACTGTCTACCCAACTTGTAAGTCCAGAGTCCTTGAACGATGAATTTATACACATCACTAACAAGACCTTTTGTGTGTCAGTCAAACACTCCAGTAAGTTGAAGACAAGTGACTGACTCCCCCCCCCCACCAAACGATGATAGAGATGGTTTCCTAGGTCGTGTTTGAGTCGTTTATTAAGAGAATGTTATTGTTTGTTCTTCACGGTGTTATAACGTGAAGGTCAACCCTACGGAGCAGTGACGTCAGCTTGATTTATTTTCCGTAACAGCTGTGTCTTCATACTGGGGGAGGATCATTCACGTGTACAATGGCGTGGTGGGTATTCTTGTTCACCTAACCTAAGATCTTTGTACCGTGTGTTAGTTAGTTGCGTGTTGATGGGTCCTCACAGAAGCTGCCTCCTAGGCCTAAAGTATCGGGTCAGATGGGCTTCTCGGTTACCCAGTCTTTGTCAACATCGACCTGACCTAACCGTCATTTTCTCAGTCATAATGTTTAAAGAAAATCCGTCCAATATCTTCAAGAGTAATCACATGTTTATGACCGACTGGTGGACTTGTTACCTAAATCTGTATGGTATTTCTGATGATAATTCTGAGTTAACTTTTAAGTGTGTGTGTGTGTGTGTGTGTGTGTGTGTGTGTGTGTACATCAATAGAAAGGGAGGCTGGCAGCTGTGATAGAGTGTAGCAAGCAGTGTGTTAGTATTAGTCGCCTCACATTACCACCACCACCACCCCTTCCTTGGGCTCTGGTTACTGGAGGGGGGGGGGGGTAAAGTGCCTCTCCTACACCCCTCACACTCCTCCACAACCCATGCCCACACTCTCCTCCACAACCCATGCCCACACTCTCCTCCACAACCCATGCCCACACTCTCCTCCACAACCCATGCCCACACTCTCCTTCACAACCCATGCCCACACTCCTTTACAACCCATGCTCACGTTGTAATTGATGCCCACACTACAAACCATTCGCACAGTACAAACCATTCATCTATTACAGTCCATGCCCCTTATTACAACCCATGCTTACTACAAAACCCACGTCCACAACACAACCCATATCCACATCATCCACACCGCCCGCCCACTCACTACCCATATCCACACGACAACCTTGATCCCCCCCCCCAAAAAAAAAATATCCAGAATCACTATCCAGACTCTGACATGTTCATAGTGAATTATTCTAGATTGTGACCCACTGTGTGATAATGATTACCTGTTATTATTATTATTATTATTATTGGCTTAGAGAAGTATTCAGTAACTCTACTAATTATAATGCTCTGTAAACCTGATCCATTTAGCTGTGATTGTCACCTACCCTACCCTACCCTGTCCTGACTTTGGGGTACTTGTAAGCCTGGACCTACGGCCTAGAAAACAGTGCGTCAATGTTCGAAATAAGGCAAACAGAGTATTAGGATTTATATCTAGAAGTGTAAGTAATAAGAGTGCAGAGGTCTTATTGAACTATATCTTGCGCTAGTCAGGCCGCACCTCGATTATGCGGTTCAGTTCTGGTGCCCTTATTATAGAATGGATATCAATTCACTGGAGTCGGTGCAGCGAAGAATGACGAAAATGATTCCGGGACTTAGAAACCTTCCATATCAGGATAGGTTAAAGAAACTTGCATTCCCTAGAAAGACGAAGAGAGCGGGGAGATATGATAGAAATATTTAAGTGGGTGAAAGGAATCAATAAAGGGGATATAGATAAAGTTCTTATAATATCCGAGCAGGATAGGACTCGTAGCAACGGATTCAAGTTGGATAAGTTCAGGTTTAGGAGGGAGATAGGAAGAAACTGGTTCACAAATAGGGTGGTGGACGAGTGGAACAAGCTTACCAACTTTGTAGTAAGTGCGGGAACTCTGGAAAGTTTCAAAAGGAGGCTAGATAGATTCATGGATGATAGAGAGTGGTAGTAACTCTCGACAGGAGCTGCCATGCACAGGCCAACCGGCCTATTGCAGACTCCTTATATTCTTATGTTCTCTCTCTTCCCTTCTACGATTCCTCCCTCCCTCCCTCCCTCCCTCTCTCCCCATCTACCCTTCTAAGTCTCCAGTTGAGATTTTTGACCTGAGGCGAGAGGAAGTAGCACTTGGGTGAGGTCTGTTGAGGTCACGTCAGAAGGCGGGTGGTCTCTCTCTCTCTCTCTCTCTCTCTCTCTCTCTCTCTCTCTCTCTCTCAAAAGATTTGTCAAAACTTCAATAACTATTATGGGATAACTTAACCCCTTTGGTACGATGACTTAACCCCTTTAGTACGATAACAACCCCTTTGATACGATGTCAACCCCCTTTAGTACGAAAACTTAACCCCTTTAGTACGATTACAACCCCTTTGATACGATGTCAACCCCCTTTAGTACGAAAACTTAACCCCTTTAGTACGGTGACTTAACCCCTTTAGTACGATAACAACCCCTTTGATACGATGTCTTAACCCCTTTAGTACGAAAACTTAACCCCTTTAGTCCGATAACTTAACCCCTTTAGTACGATGACAACCCCTTTGGTATGATGATTTAACCCCTTAAGTACGAGGTTTACATAAAGGATTTGTATGGAGGCATATTGTGGTCCGTCTATCTGTCTGTCCGTCCGCCCGTCCGTCTCTATCTCTGTCTGTCCGTCCGCCCGTCCGTCTATCTCTGTCTGTCCGTCTGTCCGTCTGTCTGTATTCCTAGTTCTATGTAAGTTGTTCCAGCCTTAATACAGTAGATGGAAATAAAATAAAGTAAAAAGTTTTATATCCTGGTTAAGTGATTGATGTTGACTACCGGGATTTACTTTATATGTCTTTATCCGCGTGAGTTATTGATGTAAATTTATTGATGTTAATTTATTGATGTTAAGGAATTGATGCTGAGTTACTGATGTTTATTAATTAATGTTGAATAGTTGATGTTGATGTAGAGGAAGAGGAGAAAGGGGTTGAAGAGGAGGGGGAGGAAGAGGAGAAAGGGGGTGAAGAGGAGGGGGAAGAGGAGAAAGGGGGTGAAGAGGGGGAGGAAGAGGAGAAAGGGGGTGAAGAGGAGGGGGAGGAAGAGGAGAAAGGGGGTGAAGAGGAGGGGGAGGAAGAGGAGAAAGGGGTTGAAGAGGAGGGGGAGGAAGAGGAGAAAGGGGGTGAAGAGGAGGGGGAAGAGGAGAAAGGGGGTGAAGAGGGGGAGGAAGAGGAGAAAGGGGGTGGAGGGGGAGGAAGAGGAGAAAGGGGGGGAAGGGGTGAAGAAGAGGGGGAGGAAAAGGAGAAAGGGAAGGAAGAAGAGAACAGGCAGAGGGGGAAGAGGAGTAGGAGAAACGGAGGAAAGGGATGGAAGAGGAGGTAAAGGGAGCGTCTTATACAGAGGAGTTACTGTGTATGGTAGTGTCTGGCATGTGACCTTGTTTATGAATGGAGAATCGACCCGACGAAGGTGTTTTTTTATGAAGGGGGGGTAGGCGTGTCATAGAGGGGGGGGGGATGAGGTGTGTCGGAAAGGAGAAGGAGGTGCCAGAGGGTGAAGGGAAGTTGTAGTTCATTCAAGAGGGAAGCCATTTTCGGTATCTGGAGATGGTTTTGTGTAGCGGTCCCGGGGGAGGAGGGCGTAAGGGTGGGTGGAATAATGATGATGTGAATGTGGGTGGATGGGTAGGAGGGGTCGGGTTGTAGCTGGGTGTATGGGTGGTGGTCAGGTTATGGGTGGATGGGTGGTGGTTAGGTTGTGGGTGTCCCGGTTGGGTGGTGGTCGGGTTGTGGGTGGATGGGTGGTGGCCAGGTTATGGGTGGGTGGATGGATGGGTGGTGGCCGGGTTGTGGAAGGGTGGGCCATCTCTTCCGCCAGCATGGGACGGCAGCTTCCGGCAGACCGTGGGAATGGAACCACTATCCTACCAACAATATTAGCCACACCCACACCTGCTATCCACACATTAACAAGGAACTATCCACACACGAACAAGGAACATCTACCCACACATGAACAAGGAACAACTATCTACACATTAACAAGGAACTATCCACACATGAACAAGGAACAACTATCCGCACATGAACAAGGAACATCTATCCACACATTAACAGGAACATCTATCCACACATTAACAAGGAACTATCCACACATGAACAAGGAACAACTATCCGCACATGAACAAGGAACAACTATCCACACATGAACAAGGAACAACTATCCACACATGAACAAGGAACAACTTTCCACACATGAACAAGGAACAACTATCCACACATGAACAAGGAACAACTATACACACATGAACAAGGAACAACTATCCACACATGAACAAGGAACAACTATCCACACATGAACAAGGAACAACTATACACACATGAACAAGGAACAACTATCCACACATCTCACAGAACACTCCTATGATTTCAATATGAAAATCGGTACAGGTACAGTTACCCATTACATAAGCTACAGGTACAGTCGTGAACAGAAGTCCTGTCACACCTTCTGCTGCTCCACGAACCCTGAGATTCAGACTCATGAATCCGAAGCATTTATGGGCAACTCAAGGACGTTTGTTTACTATAGTACGTTGTATAATATAATACGAAACATCGAAGCCCAACCATTAATAAAGCAACAGGGAACTGAGTAACCAATCACAGATAACCTTTTACATTCATTCATAATTTTTACTACGTACTAAAGTAAACAAACGGCCTTGAGTTGCCAGCTGTCTCCAGTAGTGTTTGGAGAATCTTGAACGAGACTGTACCTTCAGATGAATCATTTAAGAATTACCGGTACAGGTTTTGTGCAAGGAAATATTTTTATTATTATTATTTACATCTATTATATTCGGTTATTATTTTTATTTACATCTATTTACTCAGTTATTATTATTATTATTTACTTCTATTATATTTGGTTATTATTTTTATTTACATCTATTTACTCAGTTATTATTATTATTATTTACTTCTATTATATTCGGTTATTATTTTTATTTACATCTATTTACTGATATATATTTTGTACATTACGTATATTTTTACAGTATGACATCATTCATTATGAGAGCAACGTTGACACACCTGAGCGAGCCTTAGGTAGATGACACATTGGCAAGCGTTCAGGGGGAAGCTTGGCACTGACTACAGCTGTCTTAAATATAGCTCTTGTATTTGTTGTGCTTGTTTATACTGTATCTGATGGTGGTATTTGTTGTGCTTGTTTATACTGTATTTCATGGTGGTATTTGTTGTGCTTGTTTATACTGTATCTGATGGTAGTATTTGTTGTGCTTGTTTATACTGTATCTCATGGTGGTATTTGTTGTGCTTGTTTATACTGTATTTCATGGTGGTATTTGTTGTGCTTGTTTATACTGTATCTGATGGTAGTATTTGTTGTGCTTGTTTATACTGTATCTCATGGTGGTATTTGTTGTGCTTGTTTATACTGTATCTCATGGTGGTATTTGTTGTGCTTGTTTATACTGTATCTGATGGTGGTATTTGTTGTGCTTGTTTATACTGTATCTGATGGTAGTATTTGTTGTGCTTGTTTATACTGTATCTGATGGTGGTATTTGTTGTGCTTGTTTATACTGTATTTCATGGTAGTATTTGTTGTGCTTGTTTATACTGTATCTGATGGTAGTATTTGTTGTGCTTGTTTATACTGTATCTGATGGTGGTATTTGTTGTGCTTGTTTATACTGTATTTCATGGTAGTATTTGTTGTGCTTGTTTATACTGTATCTGATGGTAGTATTTGTTGTGCTTGTTTATACTGTATCTCATGGTGGTATTTGTTACTCTGTGTTATGGGTTGTAGGTAGCCTAGTAGTGTATATTATTTATAGTTGTGTGTGAGAGAGAGAGAGAGAGAGAGAGAGAGAGAGAGAGAGTACACAGCGGAAGTAGAGTCAGAAAGTAGGGGAAGTAGAGGGGATGTTTGTCGTGGGAAAATCCGCCTCAAACACACACACACACACACAGATGATGGGTGGCTCTGGGAAGATCCTGTTCTAGGGAATAGTTACACAGAATTAATATTGTGTCACATGAACACTTGGGTTGATGAAGAAGAGTGAGTATGAGAAAGAGTGAGCGAGCGCTTGCACCAATTTATACCTGTATTCCTTGTCCTCAGATTTATAGCCTTCGAAATTTGTTCATACATACATACGTACATACGTATTCGTGATCATATATGTATAATTAACAGAGTTCGACCTGTGATATGGATAGGCCACACAAACACACAGGCAGGAGGGGGGGGGGGGTACTGTACAGGTCGGATACAGTGGGCGGGGAACACACAGGCTTAATGTACGCTGTCCATGACACCAGTGTGAAACTAGATCTATGGGCGTTCTCTCTCTCTCTCTCTCTCTCTCTCTCTCTCTCTCTCTCTCTCTCTCTCTCTCTCTCTCTCTCTCTCTTGGTGGGTGGTGATAGTCGTTGATTGTCACAGTGGTTGTAGATCATGGTGGTGTCAGTAACACACTGTACTGTACTTGTTGACAACACCCGCCTCGATATACAGTATAACTCACTGCTCCACCGGAAACTTGCCAGTGTGTAACTTATGATCAGCACACACACACACACACACACACACACACCTTATTTAGTAAACAATATGTATGTGTGAATGTCCCCAGATGTCTATTAGTCTTCACCTGATCATTGTGTGTGTTTGCGGGTCACTCAGACTACAGTGCTACTTGTTAATGTGGAATGTGATTGGTCTTCGTCTGGCGTCTGTACATGTGTATATGCGGCCTCTCAAAGCACATTTGCTCCTCCATGTATTGAATCGCTAATCGTGGCGATGAACACCTGTAGCGCGGACCCTACGCCCTGTATGTATATATGTGTGTGTGTGTGTGTACTCGTTATTGAGACCGATGTTCACAGCTGTCAACACTCACACCTGCTCCCGTTTGAACACGCCGTTGTATTAGTTCTTTACCGCCGCCGCTGCTGCTGGTATTTATAACCCGGACTATATACAGGTAAATCTCTCCTGTTCATTGAGGGTTTAGTGGGGCAGTAGTTTGTATTATGTTTATTAAGAGGAACTGAATACTTCTTTCACTTCAACAAAGATAACTTGACATACTTACAGATCAGGTAACACACAAACGTTTAAATATGATACAGTTGAGATAACACACCGACGTTCTTCTTTACAGTTCAGGTCATAATAAACCTCAATTTGACAAAGAGACGAAAATGGTAATTACATTGTTCTGTACTCCCGTAGCAGTTTGTGAAGCTGTGTTATGTAATTCACCGTAATGAAAGGTTTACCGGTAAGATGATTTAAGATAGGGTGTCCAATATTAATGTAATCCGAGGGTGTCTATTCTTCATGTGGTCTAGGGTGTCTATTCTTCATGTGGTCTAAGGGTGTCTAATCTTCATGTGGTCTAGGGTGTCTATTCTTATGTGGTCTAGGGTGTCTATTCTTCATGTGGTCTAAGGGTGTCTATTCTTCATGTGATCTAAGGGTGTCTATTCTTCATGTGGTCTAAGGGTGTCTATTCTTCATGTGGTCTAAGGGTGTCTATTCTTCATGTGGTCTAGGGTGTCTATTCTTCATGTGGTCTAAGGGTGTCTATTCTTCATGTGGTCTAAGGGTGTCTATTCTTCATGTGGTCTAAGGGTGTCTATTCTTCATGTGGTCTAAGGGTGTCTATTCTTCATGTGGTCTAAGGGTGTCTAATCTTAATGTGGTCTAGGGTGTCTATTCTTCATGTGGTCTAAGGGTGTCTATTCTTCATGTGGTCGAAGGGTGTCTATTCTTCATGTGATCTAAGGGTGTCTATTCTTCATGTGGTCTAAGGGTGTCTATTCTTCATGTGGTCTAAGGGTGTCTATTCTTCATGTGGTCTAGGGTGTCTAATCTTCATGTGGTCTAAGGGTGTCTATTCTTCATGTGGTCTAGGGTGTCTATTCTTCATGTGGTCTAAGGGTGTCTATTCTTCATGTGATCTAAGGGTGTCTATTCTTCATGTGGTCTAAGGGTGTCTATTCTTCATGTGGTCTAAGGGTGTCTATTCTTCATGTGGTCTAAGGGTGTCTATTCTTCATGTGGTCTAAGGGTGTCTATTCTTCATGTGGTCTAGGGTGTCTATTCTTCATGTGGTCTAAGGGTGTCTATTCTTCATGTGGTCTAAGGGTGTCTATTCTTCATGTGGTCTAAGGGTGTCTATTCTTCATGTGGTCTAAGGGTGTCTATTCTTTATGTGATCTAAGGGTGTCTATTCTTCATGTGGTCTAAGGGTGTCTATTCTTCATGTGGTCTAAGGGTGTCTAATCTTCATGTGGCTCGACCTTTCTAGCAGTTGACTCTTAATCTCACACGGAAATAAAGTGTTAATTCAGTATCATATTCTGGGTGGAAGGTCAAGGTCACTCTGCTTAGTTAAGGTCACAGGATGTAATGTGTGCGGTTATTATCCTGGCTACTATTAGTGTGTGTGAGATAATAACGGTAATAAAATTGTAATAACTTTATTCTGACATCAAATCTGTGACTGACTGTGCATGCCTGGACACACACACACACACACACCCTGCCAAACACAACACTAAGGTACCGTACATTATCAGTAACACAAGGTAAATACCGAGTAAGTTATCATGAAGTACCGGTGTACAGGAGAGAGAGAGAGAGACTCCTGTAGTGTACCTCGCTGACGAAGAGTGCGGGGAGATATGATAGAAGTATTTAAGTGGGTGAAAGGAATCAATAAAGGGGATATAGATAAAGTTCTTATAATATCCGAGCAGGATAGGACTCGTAGCAACGGATTTAAGTTGCATAAGTTTAGGTTTAGGAGGGAGATAGGAAGGAACTGGTTCACAAATAGGGTGGTGGACGAGTGGAACAAGCTTAGCAATGTAGTAAGTGCTGGAACGCTGGAAAGTTTTAAAAGGAGACTGGATAGATTCATGGATGATAGAGTGTGGTAGTAACTCTCGACAGGAGCTGTCATGCACAGGCCAACCGGCCTATTGCAGACTCCTTATTTTCTTTTTCTTCTCATGTTATGGTTGTACACGTCACTAGCAACACGCCCTTATAGTGGCCACAAATACCAGTTGTTATTGTTGGTTTACCGACCTGAGTATCGTAGGTTGACTTGGTGACTGAGGTTTACTTATGAATGAAGGTTATATAGCTTCTGTAGTCAGTTGTTTTGCTTCTCTGCCATTATTTGATAATATATTGATTAGAAGTTTCCTTTTTAGTGTGTCAGGTGTGTTGTGTGTCAGGTATGTTGTGTGTCAGGTGTGTGGTGTTGTTAGGTATACTACATAGCTTTTATTTCTGTTGTTATTTTGTCTTGTATAGTGTGTGTAGGGGGGGAGGGTGGTGGAGAGTGAGGATATGGCTTGGGATTGATGTAGGTGGGGTGTGTGTGGAGGTGGGCGGGTGGTGTGTGGTGCAGCATCCGGTGGTGTGTGTGTGTGTTGGAGGGAGCTACCCATGCCTCCCTTCCTGTCCACTCTCCTCTCTCTCCCCTTCAGGTTAGGTTAGATTAATCTTCAGGTGAAATAAACTAGGGTATGATTCTGCAGGTAATCTCTTTATAGGTAAATAAACGAACACACACACACACCCATCCACCCACCCACCTTCTCCGTGGTAACCTCACCCTTTAGCATGATCCCATCGTACTCAATGGGTTAAATCAACGTAGTAAAGGGATTAAGTCATCATATTGAAAGGATTAAGTCATTTTAAGTTAAGTCATTTTGTAAGAGTAGTTTCGAGAAATATAGGGCCATTGCTTCTATTTTGAATATTATTATTATTATTTTTTGTATTTTTATTATTATTATTTTTTATTATTATTGTTATCATTATTATTATTATTATTATTGTTATTATTATTATTATTGTTGTTGTTGTTGTTGTTTATCATTGCTTTTTACTGATATTTAGGTAATAGAGGATTGTTATAGAGCTTAGGTTAGGTTACTGTAGGTTAACTTAGCTTTGCTTTGGTTAAGTTAGGTTAGGTTTGATTAGGTTTGGATGAGTCAGTGAAAATATAGGAAAGGTATGTGTTGAGAGGAAAGACATAGTTTGTGTGTGTGTGTGTGTGTAGTGACGGGTGTGTGTATATATGGTGACGTGTCTGTGGTGACGATTGTGATCAATAATAGAGTGACAAGAGGGATGTGAATGAACCAACAAGAATGGAATGTGTTGTAATAATCTTGAAGGATGTGTCAACTCCCTCTAGGTCTAGGTTGACACACCCCGTCCCACACATCACACCACAACGCCTCACTGAGACCGGTGGAGAATACTCCTGAAAAATACCTATAAATAAAGAATAACAAAACATAATATACATAAAAGATAAGTATTGTAGCTGTAGATGTATAATTAGGTGATAAAATACTTGTATATTGGTGTAGAAAGCTTACGTATAATAAATAAATTGTTCTTTCTTAGAAGTCAAACTCCACCTTCACCTCTGACTGGGTGTAAGAAGACGCCCCTCTTTATTTAGTTTCAACACTCGCGATATATTGTCCGTGACGTCCGTCCGTCCGTCCATGTAATAATAATAGTAATAATAATTAACGGTTTATTGAAAAAATTCTGCAGCCCGAAGGCTGAAAATATACATTGGACATAAATGACTTATTACATACATTGGTGGTTTAACAAAAGCCTTCATTAGAGAAAGGTAAAGGAACATACAGTGAACATAAAGATTAATGTAGGTGTTGAACAGCAAACTCGTAGTGTAGTAACTCCCTCCCAGATGGTGTTAGGAGGAACTCACGTGGTGTAGTAGTTCCCTCAGATGTTGTTATGAGGGACCTGGCGTGGTGTAGTAATTTCCTCGCAGATGGTGTTATGAGGGGCCTCACGTGGTGTAGTAATTCCCTCACAGATGGTGTTATGAGGGACCTCACGTGGTGTAGTAATTCCCTCACAGATGGTGTTATGAGGGACCTCACGTGGTGTAGTAATTACCTCACAGATGGTGTTATGAGGGACCTCACGTGGTGTAGTAACTCCCTCACAGATGGTGTTATGAGGTGCATCACGTGGTGTAGTAATTCCCTCACAGATGGTGTTATGAGGTGCATCACGTGGTGTAGTAATTCCCTCACAGATGGTGTTATGAGGGACCTGACGTGGTGTAGTAATTCCCTCAAGATGGTGTTATGAGGGACCTCACGTGGTGTAGTAATTCCCTCACATATGGTGTTATGAGGGACATGTAGTGTAGTAATTCCCTCACAGATGGTGTTATATGAGTGAGGTTTGGTCCCAGGCCTTCCTATGGTAGACGGATTAACACATCGGTGGTTGTTGTTGGGTCTCGCGGGGGCCGTTATCACTGGGTACCTGGGACCTCACTGTGTGAAGGTTAACTTGGGTATGACTGTTACTGTTGAGCTGTTCTCACTGACTTAAGCACTGTTCACCACTGTTCACCTCTGTTTAACACTGGTTCCGTTCCTTTCCTAAATGAAATTGTAACTTCTGGCGAGAACTTGTTGATATTCCGGTGGGGAGGGTTCAGGGGAGGGGGTTGGTATGGGCCAACTTAACAGTTGACCTGGCTGCTCCGAGAGGAGCGCCAGGTACGTCTTGATCCTTCGGTGGTCAGTGTGTGTGTGTGTGTGTTACTTAAATGAGACACATGCATTCTGGCGTTACCAGCTGGGGGACTGAGGGAACTGGGATAACATACGATACAATACTCCGAGAATCCGTAGTTCCGTTTGTTTGTTTGTCTTGGTGTATTTGTTATATTATACAAACATCTTAACATCGTCTCATAAGATTTTATCATTATTTATCACGAATCCTCTCAGTCTAAGACCTCCAATAAATATCAAGTTGTGAAGGTGTGGAACAACTTACCCCCACCCATCCGAGCAAAGACTACGCTCCCTTCCTTTAAATTATCTCTAAAAATATATCTATTGTCTTAGTATTAATATTTTGGTAATATCTTCTTTATATTTCTACCTTTATTGTACCAGCAAAACCATTATATCAGAAATTGTCAGGTAGATAGACTGAAATTACCATTGTATTAATTATATTTCTCGACAAGACATGATACTGACTGGTTCTGTCCCCTTGTTCCACCTTGATACAACCCAGATATCAACTCCTCTGTAAAATATGTCTATATTATAATATAAATGTAAAACAATTCTGATATGTTCTTACGACCACCATGTCACGTGTACTATTCCAGATGATACTAAATGTTACATAATACTTCCTTGAGATAAATGTACAGTATATGTCAGGTGCCCACAAGAGAGCTCAGGTTCTCAACCGGCTCAGCCATGTTAATGTTGTTATTATTATTCACTCTGTATCTGTGTTCTTCTGGCTAAATAAACTGTTTCAATATTAATATCAATAGCTATTTCTCAGGGCTGATTCTATTTCTCAGGGCTGATTCTATTTCTCAGGATTGTTTAATACTCACTACCCCCCACCACCGCCACCAAGGAAAATGGCGAAGGGTTGATTATTGTTTATTTATTTTAATATTATTATTACTATAATTACTACTATTATTATTATTATTATTATTATTATTATTATTATTATTATTATTATTATTATTACTATAATTACTACTACTATTATTATTATTATTATTATTATTATTATTACTATAATTATTATTATTATTATTATTATTATTATTATTATTATTATTATTATTATTATTATTATTACTATAATTACTATTATTATTATTATTATTATTATTATTATTATTATTGAGGTGGGTGTATCAGGATAGTGTACTTGACGTGGGTGTTAAGCGTAGGACAGGCACTCAGGCACTAGTCTAAGTGGCACTGGTTGAAATACTGCCTCACGATGCTCCCCTTTAACCCTTCCCTTCCCTCCTCTTCCCACCTGGTCACCCACTGTCTCTTGTTCACACCCCACCCTCCCTCCCGTGCACCCCAAAATAATCACAGGTTAATGAGCACAACAGGTGAGCTATTTTATGAGGTGTGTGTGTGTGTGTGTGTGTGTGTGTGTGTGTGTGTGTGTGTGTGTGTGTGTGTGTGTGTGTGTGTGTGCCCCTCTCAGACGCTCCTAAGACTCCCCTCATTCATTAACAGCGGCGCGATATGTGAATGGCACCCTCACCCTCGTCCTCCACTAGCGCCGCCACCAAGCCAGCTCTGGTCGCTGTGTCACCACCACCCCACTGCTGCCACACTCCACCACCACCACTCACTCTGTTGAAGGGTGGGGGGGGGGGGGGGCAGTATGTGGGCAAGGGACCCAATTTACCTATCTACCTTTACGTTTCCAATATGTGGAGAAGTGGTACCCGGCCTCGCTACCCTCATCCTGTGTGTGTGTGTGTGTGTGTGTGAACCCTCCCTCTCCCCTACCTTGTCCCCACATCCCCAGCCCTGGACACCCACCGTCTCTGACTCAACATTGACGTCTTGCCACACTTTAAAGCAGGTTTGGATACCGTCTGGTTCTCTGGTGGGTGAGGCGCTGTATACCTGTGGTGGTGAGTCAGGCGGCTGGGAGGGGTATTTTCTCTTATGACTTCAGTAGTGATGCAGGGACACACACACACACGCTGGTAGGTACAGAGGTGAGGGTCGACCAGGTGATGTTGCTTTATACATCGTTCACAAATTGTTCTTACCTTCCGGCCGAGACAGGTAGCAGTAGCGGCCCTTCTTAAAATATGCCTACCTGGAGAGAGGGAGGGAGAGGGGGTGGGCTAGGAGGAGAGGTGGGGGGGGGGGGGGGACTTGGGGGAGGGATACAAGCTCGCCCACGTCCTCGCTGGATAAGAGTGAGAGGGGAGATTGAACAGATATTTGAGTAGAGAATTATAGTTTGGTCGTGAGGGAGGTAGAGGCGAGGCGGAGTTGATGAGGGAGGCGAGGAGAATGTAGTTTTAGAGGGGTGTGTTGGGGTGGAAGGGGAGGCGGGGTGTGGTGGGGAGGAGGTAAGAGCGGGGGTGTGGTGGGGGAGGTGGCATGGACTCTGGCAGATAGACCCTCCCCCTTCCTCCTCCCCTTCACCCACTGAATGAATGAAATTCCTCTCCCATGCCACCTCTCCTCCTCGTCCCCTCTCCCCCCCCCCTCCCCCGTTACTCCTTGGCCCACTTCCTCTGCCACTCAACTACCAGTCCTCCCCCCCTTCTCTGATCCCCAAGTTAAGACGCCTCTCTCTCTCTCTCTCTCTCTCTCTCTCTCTCTCTCTCTCTCTCTCTCTCTCTCTCTCTCTCTCTCTCTCTCTCTCTCTCTGAGAGCCTTTTGAGAGGTGGTGGGGTACACGGGTTGACGTCACTTTGTACTTCTGTGTTGTTGTTGTTTTTTGGGGGGTACGTTGTTTCCTACGAGTAATTCAGGTACTGTAGCGTGAAATATTTATCAGATCATTACCATTATTATTGTCGTCATCATCATTATCCACATCACCACGATCATCATCTTTGGTCAGTTAGGTTTGGTTTCTCGACAATCATTCAATACCCGACCATCATGAGAGTGATAAAGAGACGAAATTTGTGTGTAGGATTACTGTAGTTTTTGCTTTATGGTTAAGAAAGAAGCCATATTAGGGGGGGGTATACTGTGTGAACTATTTTGAGAATCCCTGCAAAATCAACACACACACGCACGCAAGTCTGTTGTCGGTATCGGATATTTAACTCGAGGGGTTAAATCATTGTACTCAAGGATTCAAGTTATTGTTATCAGTGTGTGTGTGTGTGTGTGTGTTGTAATCGTCTCTTCCTGTCCTGGGGTGGCTGCCTAAAACACGGGTCACGCCCATCAACACGCCACACCCACATCCACCCTCACCCATCACCACCACACCCAGCCACACCCACATCCACCTTCACCCATCACCACCACACCCAGCCACACCCACATCCACCCTCACCCATCACCACCACACCCAGCCACACCCACATCCACCCTCACCCATCACCACCACACCCAGCCACACCCAGATCCACCCTCACCCATCACCACCACACCCAGCCACACACCCACATCCCTCACCCATCACCACCACCCAGCCACACCCACATCCACCCTCACCCATCACCACCACCACACCCAGCCACACCCACCCTCACCCATCACCACCACACCCAGCCACACCCACATCCACCCTCACCCATCACCACCACACCCAGCCACACCCATCACCACCATACCCAGCCACACCCACATCCACCCTCACCCATCACCACCACACCCAGCCACACCCATCACCACCATACCCAGCCACACCCACATCCACCCTCACCCATCACCACCACACCCAGCCACACCCACATCCACCCTCACCCATCACCACCACACCCAGCCACACCCACATCCACCCTCACCCATCACCACCACACACCCACATCCACCCTCACCCATCACCACCACACCCAGCCACACCCACCCTCACCCATCACCACCACACCCAGCCACACCCACCCTCACCCATCACCACCATACCCAGCCACACCCACATCCACCCTCACCCATCACCACCACACCCAGCCACACCCACCCTTACCCATCACCACCATACCCAGCCACACCCACATCCACCCTCACCCATCACCACCACACCCAGCCACACCCACCCTCACCCATCACCACCATACCCAGCCACACCCACATCCACCTTCACCCATCACCACCACACCCAGCCACACCCACCCTCACCCATCACCACCACACCCAGCCACACCCACATCCACCCTCACCCATCACCACCACACACCCACATCCACCCTCACCCATCACCACCACACCCAGCCACACCCACCCTCACCCATCACCACCATACCCAGCCACACCCACATCCACCCTCACCCATCACCACCACACCCAGCCACACCCACATCCACCCTCACCCATCACCATCACACCCAGCCACACCCACGCTCTCGGGTAGTAAGAAGGAGATAAGAGAGACAAACAGACATATCCTAGGGCACACACACACACACACACACACACACACACACACACACACACACACACACACACACTTCCCAAGCTCACCTATGCCTCCCCCACCTGGTCTTCCTCCCTAAATGCCACACAACGTAAACACCTAGAAAAAGTGCAAAAGAGGGCATGCAAGATTATTCTCTCCCCCTCCTACTCCACATATCAAGAAGCGCTCAACACACTGACCCTTTTGACTCTCACTGACCATCACCACGACCTCATCTGCAAATTTGGTAAGAAGTTTCTACACCATCCCCGACACCGGCTCCTACTACCACCTGAGATCCCTTGTCCGAGAATTGCTGTGCGACACCACAACCGCATCCAGCCCATACGTGCACGAACTGATCGCTATAAGAACAGCCCAGTCCCAACCATTGTAAAAATTATCAATAACTTGTAATACTGTAACACTGTCACTATGTTGAAATGAACTGTAGTTTGAGCTTTTCCCCATCTAAGTTATTATATGTCTTATTTGTGTCACTTATGTTACTTGTATATTATTTGTAATTCGTAACCCATTCCCCAAATATGTAACTGTATATTTTCAGCCTTCTGGCTGCCAAGCTCTTTCAATAAACCGTTAATTATTATTATTATTATTATTACACACACACACACACACACACACTTGTAGGTACGTAGATAGATTAGAGAGAGAACACTTAATAGTTAGGGAGAGAAATATAGCGGACAGATAATTAGTTACACACACTCCGGGTTAGCTGGAGGGATAGAGTGACACCTCCCACCCTCCCTCCTTCCCTTCCTTCCCTCCCTCCCTCCCTCCCTCCCTCCCTCCCTCGCCTTCCTTCCCTCCCTTCCTTCCCTCCCTTCCCCTTCCCTCCCTCCCTCCCTCCCTCCCTCCCTCCCTCCCTCCCTCCCTCCCTCGCCTTCCTTCCCTCCCTTCCTTCCCTCCCTTCCCTTCCTTTCCTTCCTTCCTTCCTTCCTTCCTTCCTTCCTTCCCTCCCTCCCTCCCTCCCTCCCTCCCTTCCTTCCTTCCTTCCCTCCCTCCCTCCCTCCCTCCCTCCCTCCCTCCCTTCCTTCCCTCCTTCCCTTTTCATTCATACTTACATCCTCACTTATGCTTTTTTCATTCAACCACAAACACACACACACACACACTAAGATTCTTTCTCCCTCTGTCCATCCTCATTCTCCCTTACCCTCCTTCATCCGCTCTCTATCCCTCACCCACCCTCTCTCCCTCATCCTCCCTCTCTCCCTCATCCTCCTTTAGCCTTCCTCATCCTCCCTTACCTTCTCTCACCCTCTCTTCCTTACCCACCCTCTCTCCCTCACCCCCTCTCCCTCTCTCCTTCAGCTACACCCGTTATTGAAGGACCGGATGTGAGGTATATCATAGTGACCCAACAACACCTCAGCCTCTTGCCTCCTGCTGTCTCCTCCTGCTGCCTCCTCCTGCTGTCTCCTGTTATCTCTTCCTGTTGTCTCCTCCTGTTGTCTCTTCCTGTTGTCTCCTTCTGCTGTCTACTCATGTTGTATCCTCTTGCTGCCTCCTCCTCCTGCTGTCTCCTCCTACTGCTACTGTTCATGCCTTTTCCTCCTCCTGACTCTATCCTTCTTATCAACTCCCTCATTCATAACCTCTATACACACACACACACACACACACACACACACACACACACACACACACGAGACAACATGTTATCTGATACGGTGTCCGGATGTGTGTTAAAACTTTTCCCCGTACCAAGAGATAAGATATGTCAGGTGTCTGTACTCCTAGAACCCTGATATGTACTCTTAGAACCCTGGTATGTACTCCTAGAACCCTGGTATGTACTCCTAGAACCCTGGTATGTACTCCTGGGTCCTGTCTGGTCGCTGTCGTGTTGTAGCTTCAGTGAGTCAAGTCAGTTGTAGATATTCTCAGGAGTATCGTAGCTCTTAGTCAGTCAGTCAGTTTTAAGGGCAGGCCTGGCGCCCTCTTTTGTGTGATATCGTAAGCCAGTCAGCCAGCTTTATATACAGTCTTTTAAGTGCATTAACACTTCTTTTATGTGGTATCGAAAGCCACTTAATTAGTTGTGTTGGATCTCAGTGCAGTTTTAACACCGCCTATAAACTGTGAAGGAAGTGAACCAGTTAGATAAGTTATCATGACACGAGTTAAGTCATCGTTTGAACCTTTGGTGAATCCAGGAGATAATAATAGGCGAACCTTTTCACTAAAGGGCGTCTCTCTTGATATTTTATTTGGCTGACGTGAGATGATTTTCAACTGGGAAGGGAGCCCGTACGTAAGGGGTTAATAATTATAATTTCCCTAAAGTCATCACCATCTTCATCATCACCCCCACCACCATCATCATCATCATCTAAGTCACATTGATATTGAAAGTTTAGTTAGCCAAAAAAAATACACAGTGGACAATAACAACAACATTGACTTGGAGTAAATCAAAATACACTACAGTCGAGGCTTAAGTGAACAAAATGAGGCTACGGAGGCTGGTGACCACAAAGTTTATTAATTGAATATCACTACATGTAAGAGGTTTACTGTAGGTAGAAAGTACAGCTACAGATGATTAACCAGCTTGACCTAACCCACCTTATTTTACCTGATGAATAAACACCCTAACTTAACCTAACCTAACACCGCCTAGGTAGTGTCGAGGTGTTTAATCATCAGGTGAAATAAACTGTGGGGGTTAATCTTCAGGTGACCCTATGATGATAACTACATTATAAACAACTCAGAATCAGTTTATATTATTGCCAGTTATAATCCAGTAAGGTAAAGCTACTTGATAATTCCACTCACATTGTTATTGCTGTGTGTGTGAGCTAGATGGCAGGACTCAGGTCGCTTAAACGAAATGTGAGATGTTTCGTTACCTTCTACACTGTATGACGGCGAGAGTACCAGTGATCGTTAACTATTTACTTAAAAGATATTAATTTGTGTTGTGTTGCGGCCAGTTCCTGCTGTTACCTTCACTACACATCTATCTCTCTCTGGACGGCCCCCCCCCCCCCCACCCTCACCTTTACTCTTCAACGTACCCCTACCACACAACCCACCAATCTTCCCCCTCTGGTTCCCCCCTACGCCAGTACTCCTTGTTTCCTGTGCATTTATAAAAGGTATCAACGTTGTAAACACGGGAAGCGAAAGTGTGAGTGTGTTTATATAACCATTGCCACTGTTACTTCAGAATGGTCGTACTTCTCAGAACCCTGATGTTTATTTATCTGTTGAAGTTGAATATATATATATATATATAATATATATATATATATATATATATATATATATATATATATATATATATATATATACTGTGTATATATATATATATATATTTATTTATTTATATATTTATTTATTTATATATTTACAGCGTACAATGAGATCCTTCACGGTGAACTGTACATGAAAACGGATGCGGGTTAGCCTCTTGAAAGAGAAGGGGCGGAGTCACAACCCCGCTCCCCCCCCCCCCCCTCCTCCCCCCATCCCTTCATATAGCCCTCCTCCCCTCCCTCCACCTCGTCTTCTACCATGAACTACGCGATTCATTCATGCCAAAATTCCATTGGCCAATAGGAGAGGGGGTAGAGTGAGCCAACCTGTGTGTGCTTGACGAACAAACACGACCTGCACAGTGACACGTACTAAGTCTCAAGTTTCTCTCTTACACACTACGCTCTTAGACTGTATGACTGGTCTTAAGGTGCCTCAAGTAAAGGGAATCTGGCAACTGTGAGTCTCAGCTCGGGGTAAACACAGTCCAGATATCCATTCACACGTTTGTTGAGTGAGGAGAGAGTGTGTGTGTGTGTAGGGCGAGAGGTGTAGTGGTGAGCAACGGATGGAAGCAAGTGCGCGCGCGTTTTGCTTCACTGATTCCACTACACTACACCAATGTGTTCACATTTACGCACAGAGTGTATTACTCCTGTGTCTGTTAACTTGAGAGAAGTAATTGTGTATCTAGAACAGCAGTGAATGTATGAGAGACACTCTTGATAAATGTACAAGGTTACTTGGCCTCTGAAAAACAAATACCATACCAAAGATACGTCGTTACATCTCGGCGCGTTTTATAGATGACTTTTAAACTTATTGTATCGACTAAACGAATATTTAATAAAAGAATATAAAGGAAACGTAACAAGTGAACAAGTGTACCGAGTGGTCGAGAAACACATTGGTCTATATAATATAACCGAAGAAATGTAACACAAGTGAATGTTGAGAGACATTTGTGGTGTAGTGTGTGTGTCCCTCTTGGCGGCCGTAGTGAGGACTCAACTGCGCCCACCACCCGCCTGCCACCCACTTCCGCCCACGGGTATCCGGGTATTTCCGTTCCCAGTTAAGCACTTCCGGTCTTGTGTTAAGCCCCCGGAGTTGCTGCCTTTGTGCTTGGTGGTTTTTGTTTCCCCGGTGAGGTGGTTGGTTTAGTGAGGGTCAGTTTAGTGGTGTGGACTGAGGTGCTCTTGGCATCCATCTCCACTCTCCCACCACCAACACATCTGTCCCCAGTCTGTGAGTGTCTTAAACCTGTGATCTCATTCATCACTGTGGTGGACGCCTCACCCACCAGACCATGAGTCAGGACCTTGGTTGTGGAGGCAGAATGGTTCGCTGGTTCAGGCTCTCCTCCAGTGGCAGGTTGGTTGTGTGGACATGTGTAAATATGTTATGTGGTGTGTGTGCTATCGCCCCCTCCCAGTACAACTTCAAGGAGTATAGTAGTGTGAATGATATTACCAAGAAGAACCTGTTTAACACGGTAGGTACGTAAACTTTCCCTTGACTGTCCCCATCACTAGCACCACATAAGACAAGGTAATAAATAAAATGCTGTGACTGTTAAGACTCAGGTATGTTATAGTGTCTGTCAAAAGTGTCATACTTAAGAAATGGAACTTAAATTCGTGTAATATGATGTCAAGCTCAATGTGGGAAACGTGTACTATTTTTTTTAGCTTCTGTACAACATTATGCGACACATTACAAATTTACCATGTACTGTATCTAGTCTGTACGTAGATTGATTTAATTTTAATTTTTGGGGTGTAAAATAATGAGATGAATAATTTTTTCTTTATTATTGTAGGAATTTTTAGGTAGGAAAGACATGTACATACATACATTTTGTTTAGAGGGGGGGGGGGGGGCTTATGAAGTCAGGCTTTGAGGCGACTACTAACATGTAGCTTTATGTTTCAGCGGCAACTATTTGGTTCGAGTGCGTGCTCAGGTGATGATGCGTGATGACAGCACTGGGGGTTGGCTGCCCTTGGGTGGGGGTGGCCTCTCCAACGTGTCTGTCAGGAAGCGTGTCACTCAACCCGACCTTGACGACCCTACTAAACACGAGTATCTCATCTACGGCAAGAGAATATCAGATCAACACGTTAGTACACTGCTTTCTGTCCCACTGTATGGTGGTGTGTCTCACTGCCCCTTGTCACACATTAGCATGGTGGCAGCAACACTCTTTAAATAAATATATGAATGTCAGTAGGAAACATTTCTACATTAGATTTTTAAATTCTGACAGGAGCCGCACCCAAAATAAACATTAGACTACTTGTAGGAACATTTTGTTGCTAAGAAGAAACTATTATATATTTGTGGAAATGTTTTCTAAATTAAACATATGACAGTTAGTAGGCACAGTAAATTATTTAAACATTGTTCATGCCAATAGGAACTCACTATTTAAGAGGAATACTTGTAAGAACCCTTCTATAAACTTAACATTGGAATGCCTATAAGAATACTCTTGGTTGATTACAGTATATTACTAAAATGGTTGTAGTCATAATTATTAGGCATATGAATATTAGATTGATGTGCCTTTACGTTCTTTGCAGCCTCACTCTCCAAACATCAGGATGGTTGGATCAATAATCCATGTGATTAGAGATAAAAATACTATTAGAAATACAGAGTTTTCAAGATTAAACCATGGAATACCAACAGACATAATGCTGTATATACTTGTAAAACATAGAAGTATTCGCAGGAGCATTTTTGTAGATAAAGTGTAATTATTGTGACAAACATTTCTTAACATTAATTTTAGAATACTGGCAGAGGCTGTTCTTAGTTCAACTTTTCCTTATAATAGATACTGTACTGTACTCCTAATTTTCTTCAGTACCTAATGGTATGCATTACTTATTGTGTTGTGTTATTACTGTATACTTAAGAACATTTCTCAAAATTAAATACTGTATAAGAATATTAACATAAACATTCCCTAGGTTAAATAAAAGAATACTAACATAAACAATCCCAAGGATGAATACAAGAATACTAACATACATTCCCAAGGTTAAATATAAGAATACATGAACATTTTGTATAGGCCTTGGTTATTACTGTGGTGTTATCTAAGCAGCTTTATTTGGAGTTTGCTAATCTTTAAAACGAAATATTAAAATATATTATTTAGTCATTATCTTTTACATGCTGTGTTTTATTAGGGCATTATGAAGCTAATATTTGAACATTTAATAATGAGATTGTATTGCTCAGAGTGTAGCTGTGTGTAAACTCACTCAAAAAAGTACAGCATCTTTATGATTTTATGAGACAATATGACAATGGACGAAGGGTTTTGAGAATCCAACCGAGACAACAGGAGTCGCGGTGTTCATTTTGAAATTCATCGGAGCCCTCGGTAAAGATACTTCTTGGAGTGAGTTTACAATATTTTCTAGTTAGAATGGTAAACAGATATATACTGTATACACGCTTACACTTTTGACTTGAGATTTATATTTTGTGAAAAGTTTTAACGTGTTTTCTTATGATTGCAGGTAGTGTTGAGTTGTACAATAAAAAAGGATTTTGAGTACAACAAAGTAATGCCCACCTTTCATCACTGGAAGACAGGAGACAAAAAATTTGGACTAACCTTTCAGACAGCCGCCGATGCCAGAGCATTTGACAAGGGCGTACGCATGGCGGTAGAGGATCTTTTAGATGGTCAGTAACTATGTCCATGTCTTGGAATTAGAATTTTTAATATCTCATCCTTAAATGTTACATCTAGCTACCCACTTCATTCCCCCACACTAAAACATTACACTGTACTATTCCGAGTTTTTAGACTAGTATTAACTAGTGTGCTAATTGCTTAAGGTGGCAGGTTGTGCAGGTTAGGTATGAATGCTAAGGTGACTCTTCCTCTTGGTTTTGAACTCATCTTGTATGTTTTTTTTTTTTTTTTTTTGTTTTTTTACGGGGATTAGCCCACCCGGACACAGGTCACTGACCCACATCGGGGCCTGGGGGGCGAAAATGTAATAATAATAATAATAATAATAATAATAAATAATAGTCATAATAATTCATAATAAATAAAATTTATGATAAAACAAACAAAAGTAAAATAATAAAATAATGATGATAATAATACAGTAACTGTAATAATAATAATTTTAATAATAAAGAACTATAAATGCAAAAATGAAAAAAAGATCAAAAGTGAGAAACGATATATGTATGTTGTGTTGTCAATGGTAAGAGAAACAATTGAGACCCTGCAATTGTGTGTAAATGAAGCAGAAAGTCAGACCAGCAACCTGGGACTTGGTCACAATTTTCGTGATGCCATATGGCAGCAGGGTCTACCATTAGACAACACATTATGCTCTATCTCAGTGCATTTTGCCTTTAGTAATTTAAAGTTTATTTACATTGGTGTGTTATATTTTACCTACATGAAAAGATTTACGTGTGATTAACAATATAAACTCTTAACAGCATTATCTTGGCTCCAATCTTATAAATACGGTAATGATAGGTAATAGTCTAGTTGATATTTGTCTGGAAGGAAATCACTGGTTTTTGGAAGTAAAAATTTTACTCCCAAAGGATGTTTTCCCTCTCTCTACGGTACCAGGTTTTTTAACATGAACTAGAGGGTCAGTGTAAAACCCCACATTATCACTCACATGCTGTGTTTTATGATCTGTCCCCCTTTAGTGATTTCCTGTACTTTAGTTTCACTTTTCTTTCTTACTTGTTATTTTATTTGGCTTATGATTTTTTACTCTTCTTTTATTCTTTTCATGATACAGCATATTATCATTCCTTTGCCTTCATTACTCCCTTCAAATGTACTTTTTATCATTTTTTCCTACTTCCCTGCTGTTTCTTTTTCATTGACCATGCTGAGGTAATCTTCATTTTTCTCACATAGGTCACACACTTAATGTAGGTAGTTGGCAACTGCTTCACATATGTGATGGCCAGACCAACATGCCAAATTCTTCAGCAAATATTTTGAGCATTACTGTTGGGCTACCCACCAATAATTGCTTTACTCACTACAGTAGCTAACTTAAGAAGTGGTTTTAGAGCTTTATTAAAAGTAAGAGAACTCATAATCAAACCTCCATATAACAGACTACAGCACTGTATATGGAGAAGAAAGCCCTGTATATCTCTAGGGTCTGTTAGATGGTAAACCTCCATTTAACAAACTTTAGAGATGAAAGTCCATTATATGAAGGGTCTGTTAGATGTGAAACCCCTGTTTCATAGATTATATGGAGATTATGTTGGGATTTGATCCTAATATCATATTTTATGATTGTGCCTGGGGTGGGAAATTCATGATGTTATACTGTATCCATTATGTCTGTAGGTTGAAAATTATGAAAACTAATGCACAAGGAATGATCTTCCCTGTCTTGTTGTTCAGGTACAAGGGAGGTTATCTCAATCATTCCTTCCTTTAGTCTTTTTCTCAAAAATATTTTTATCTAATCACTCAACACTAGATGATTTGTCTTGAAAAGCTGATCTGCTGAAGCATTTGATTGGGGGGTTGGAAATTTTTTCGACCTAATTACAGGACACCCTCTACTGCCAGTCAATGCTCCTTGTTTCCTCGCTCATCCTATTGTAATCACCATTATAATATTTGAACCATGACCTGCTTTCATTACATGCCAAAAAACATTAAATCTTAAGAACATTGTATTATTAGTACCAGCAGGCTAAATGTTTCAAGTTAGCCACCATACCCTCCGTGTTGGTTCTGACAAGATCCGGTGGTTTTGGTGTGTGGGTCAGGTGTTTATCATAGTGTAATAGAAATTGTCCCCTTGAGTCGCTACAAAAACAAAAAATTACAAGGTTATGAAGGTTTTTAGGTGTACTGTACAGTCATTCCTCAAGTCAATGTGGCCATATTAAGTCACCTACACATAAAGGACTTCTCTTTCCATACAATCCATAAGATGGGGGTTTCTCATCTAACAGACCCTTGATGTTACAGATCCTCGATATAACAGATTTTCCTCTCAATATAGTCCATTAAATAGAGGTTTCACTGTATTAACAAGAGGTAGGTAGGGTTTAGTGTTGTTACATTGTGTCTTAAGTATTTCCTTTCCCATGGTTCAAGTAAACAATAATTCAGTTGATCTGTGAGTGTCTCTTCACATCAGTATTGCATCACCACCTTCCGCTACCAGCCGACCCCACTTTATTTTTTACCTCCACTTCCACTTCACCTATACCAACAAAGAAGAGGGGTAAATATATTAAACAAGCAGAGGAGGCAAAGAAAAAAGATGAAGAGGAACATATAATTTGTAGTCATCAGTAATATGTGGAAAGTAACATGTATTGCCCTCTAGAAAAGTCATAATATAATGTACAGTATCTCAATCATTAGAGAATTGGTTGTGTGAAGGGGTGCCTCGTACACTTCTCACATGGCAGTGTTTTCATAGGTGACTGACTATAACTGGGCCGGTTAAAACTAGGAATTTTCAGCTCTCTTTCCATACTTATGTTTAGTCCCATGAGTGTAAGTCCAGCTCATTATTTGGATTAACATTTACTAATAGTCTTATTTTATTTTGTAAAAGGCTTAAGGTATTTTATTTATTTATTTATTTTTTCATTATATTAATCACCATCATGTATGTACTGTACTGTATATAGTTTGGGTAATATCCTCTTTGGGTCACCTTTTCGTGTGTAACATATACAGGCATCCCCCGTGTTACGGAAGGGTTCCGTTCCTGGAAAATTGACCGTATCGCGAAATCTCGTAACGCGAAACCTATTTTCCCATTGACTTCCATTATAAAACTGGAGATGCGTTCCTACGGAATTTTTTTAGGCCCCAAGAACATAATTCAAGCACTTTTATGAATGAAAATAAACATTTATAAACACATACAATACAGTACATTAAATAATTCATGATATACATGTAATATGAAGAGAAATACAGTTGGAATAAATAAAAATATTGTACTGTACTTACCACAAAAGATGTTGACTGCTGCGTGAGGATTGGTGGTGCGAAGGAAGTTATTGGGAGGGAGAGGGAGGGGCACTACTCTCTTCTGCCCTGCCCTGTAAATCATCAACTGCTTCATCATCTGCTTTCACCTTTTTTCTGAATAACTCATCCAAAGTTGTTTGACGTTTATGGCACACCTCCTTGTACAGCTCAGTGTAGGAACTGAGAGCATTGTTAACTGCGCTTGCAATCTTGATGCTCCTTTCACGGTTGGGGTCGTTATCAGCAAAGATTTGCAGACCTTCCTGTATTAGTGCAAATGCTTTAGACATATCCTTTGTTGTCAACTGAAGTGGGGTGGGTGGAGATTCTGTATCCTCTTCTTGTCCTGCAGCTCGCTCTTGTTCCAGCATCATCAGATCTTCACTAGTCAAATCTTCTCTATGGGACTCTAGCAACTCAACCACATCATTTTCCACAACTTCTTCAAAGCCTACATTATTTGCAAGTGTCACAATGTCTTGTTGAACTTTCTGTAGACTTTCAGCTTGTGAAAAACCTTGAAATTCATGGATACACTCTGGCCATATGTTTTTCCATGAACCATTCATAGCTGAGGTTTTCACTTCATCCCATGACTCGGCTATATTATCCACAGCATCCAAGATGTTGAACTTTTTCCAGAAGTCCCTAATTGTAGGTTTATCCTCCCCATCAATTGCTTTTATGAGCTGCACAAAAGTTTTCCTAAGATAATATGCCTTAAAGTTAGCTATCACACCTTGATCCATTGGCTGGAGCAAGAAAGTTGTGTTCTTGGGGATGTACTGCACTCTCACATTATCAGAAAGATCATTTAAATTTACTGGATGGCTTGGTGCATTGTCTAAGAGGAGCAATGCTTTATTAGATATGTTACGCCTGGCATTATATCTTTCTCCAGCAGGGCAAAAATAGTTAGTGAACCAGTCTTGGAAAAGGGTCATAGTCATCCAAGCCTTCTTATTGGAATGCCAAATCACAGGTAGATTGACTTGGCATAGCCCTTGAGAGCTCTTGGATTTTTTGAGTGATACACAAGTAGGGGCTTTAATTTCATGTCACCTGAAGCATTTCCTCCCAGAAGAAGTGTTAAACGATCTTTGGATGCTTTAAAGCCTGATGCTGATTTTTCTTCAGTGGAAATAAAAGTTCTAGCAGGCATGCGCTTCCAGAAAAGCCCAGTTTCATCTACATTGTACACTTGTTCTGGTGTGTAACCTCCTTCATCAATAATTTTCTTCAGCTCAGCAGGATATTTATTAGCTGAATCTGTATCAGCACTGGCAGCTTCACCGCTCATTTTTATGTTGTGTAAATTAAGGCGCTTCTTAAACCTTTCAAACCAGCCTTTACTAGCCAGAAAAGGTTTAACTTCAGAGGATGCACCTTCCTCTTCCTGCAAATCATTATATAAACTTATGGCTTTCTGTTGAATAACCATTGTGTTTAGTGGCACATTGCGTTTAGTCTGATCTTCAATCCAGACACTCAGGAGTCGTTCCATATTCAGCATCACATCACTTCGATGAAAATACAAGGTTCGAGCAGTTAATGGAGTAGCAGCTTGAGCACTTGACCTAATTTTGTCCTTATTATCACGGATTGTTCCCACTGCTGAAGTAGCAAGACCTAATGTTTTTTGCAATCTGGCTAAGTTTTTCTCCAGCATCAAACCTTCTTAAAACGTCAAGTTTAATATTCAATGTAATGCCTTTGCGGCTTCTTTTTGCACTACTGCAGTCACTTCCACTTGATGGCCTCTTTCCAGTCATCTTGAATAATGGTAATGCACTGTACTGTACTTACTGTATGTTTGTAAAAGTTAAATCAAACTGCTGGGGCTTGAAAAATGCGCCCACACTGGATGTAAACAATGGTCTGACTCCTCGTGGCAACGCTACGCTTGGCGGTAGCAAACACCAAGAAATCCACACCTAACAAATTATCATTTTTAATGAAAAAATTGAATTTTATAGTTTTTTTTTTTTTTTTTTTTTTTTTTTAATTGTTAAAATTTACCCCAATTTCCGTAAGGGCGGATTTACGGGCCATAACGCGAAATTAATGGTCGTAATTTACAAATTCCGTAAGAGCGAAATTCCGTAACCCGGGCTTCCGTAACGCAGGGGATGCCTGTATAAAGCCTTTCCCAGTTACTTGAAGGCTTGAATATGTTGTACTGTATACCTGTTTCTAACTTAAGTCGTAAGTTATTTTTGGAGTAAGAATCATTATTAAGTCAGAAACCCTCAGGTACATTAGTGATAGTTTACTCTACCACTACTGTACTGGACTACTATATAATCTCATTTCTCAGACAGATGCCAAATAGGACACAGTGTTGTAATCTTCCAGATTATTGTACAGTAATCGGTCTGTTTGGCTTAATCTTTCCATTATATTTTAACTTTACATCTGTAATGAACTAATATATTTTCTC
This sequence comes from Homarus gammarus, assembly GCA_958450375.1. NCBI lineage: Eukaryota > Metazoa > Arthropoda > Malacostraca > Decapoda > Nephropidae > Homarus > Homarus gammarus. The sequence goes on along the minus strand of CAUDMG010000378.1, from coordinate 1,339,803 downwards.
TCTTGTGTGCTGCAATGCTTGGGAATGTTATTGGTAAGTTACACCAAGATGTGTCTACATTTGAAATGTTAAATTTGCATTTTTTTTATTTATTTATTTATTTTTATTTATTTATTTATTTTTTTTTTTATTTTTTTTTATGTTTACGTGTAGCAAGATGCTTAGAACCTATAGTGCATCTGAAACATGTCATGAGATGTATTGTAATGAATATATCATTCTCAGGTCTCAACGATTTTCCTTCATATCGCCATGGCCTCAACATAGATGTTGGCGATGATAACGTGTTTATGGTAAGTGATGTACGTGTATTATTGTGTGTCTTCTTAAGATCTTTATTTTTTCAGTATTTAATTTCCTTTATTATTACTGTTAAAATAATTTTATAATTAATAAAGTGATTATTATTATGGATCTCCTCTATCAAGCTATTCATTTAAGTTTAATGTTATGATTTAATTATATTATTTTTGTCCTTTCTTAAGTTCCTGTTTTCCTCTTTGTTTCACTACGACAATTGTGTTGTGTAGATTAGATTTATTAGCTGATAATTATGAGCTGACATAGTTATTAATAAACAACCTTGACAGTGATGGTGATTTGCAGACGGTGAATCTTCCGGTGGAGATAGACACACGGTCGTCGTCAGGGTCGGTCAACACCTGCAGCAGCAGCCGTCACACACCCACCGCAACTCCCCTGCCCACCCCAGACCATCCCCCTCATCACCACGTCCACCATCCTCACCACGTCCACCATTTCCCATTACCCGGGGGTGGCATGGGGGGGCTCGGATCAGCGGGAGGAACTGGCATATCCACTACAAACACCTCTCCCTCTTCCACCACTTCTAACCTGGCCACATCTACGGCAGGGTCTACCACTCAGCCGTACCCCCACCCCCACCCACACGCCAACCACCACCACCAGCAACACCTGTGTCGCATCACATTTCCACCCCGGCCCAAACCTCCACTGCCCCATAACAATAACCCCCCCGACAAGCCATTAGATCTGGATTGTGAACTCAAGCCTGGCAACCCCCCAGACATGCCCCAAGACCAAGATAAAATTGGAATTCCTGGAGACAACTACTCCTATGTCCAGTTTGATCCAGATTACAGCTACCCAGTGGTTGAAGGCATAAAGGGGGAGAAAAGAGACAGTATAGCATCTCTCAAGAAGCAGCAGCAGTTTGAGCATGTCAGGGGAACTCATCCACAGCAAATGCCAGCTCCCTTAGTACCTAGTAAGAGACAAAAGAAAAAAGACAAGAGGGTCAGAAAGACCATAAAAGCCCGCTGCCGGCACTGCCAGGAGATGTTTACCTATGACATGAATTCACGCGGCAGTTGTGAATATGCCCCAGACTGTGTGCGCACAGCCATTGACTCACTGACATGCATCTCTTGTGCACAGTGTATGTTATACCACTGCATGAGTGATGCTGAAGGGGACTTTGCACACCATCCATGTGAATGTGGGGGTCCTGGAGGCACGGCAGATGAGTCGTGCGGGCGGCGGTGGCTCGGAGTAACTCTGTTATCCCTATTGGTGCCGTGCCTGTGGTGCTACTTACCACTACGAGCATGTCACCGATGTGCCGTCGCCTGCGGACTTTGTGGTGGCCGTCACGAGGCCTCCTGACTCACCGCCCCCACTCATGCCCAAGAGGATGAAGAAGATGATGAGGATGATGATGATGAGGAAGAAGATACTGTATTCACAGTAACAGGCAGCCCTACACTGCCCTCTCCACAACCTTGGTGTGATCAGGGGAGCAGTTCCCAACAGTCTGGTGTGGTCTTGGGCATGTATGTGGATGGTTGAACCAAACCAGATGATTTCTGGTTCAAATCTTGTAGCCAGTGAGGCGTTGTGACAGGGACGACAATGATGGTAGTGTGAACTGAAGAATGTGAGGGTGCTACTTATTAGCACAAATTTGTTTGTCAAACAGCCTACTGGAAAGAAAAGAAAGAATGTAACTGTGTGATATAAGGAGTGTGAATGTTACCACTTTTGATTAAGTGGCAAGAAAGGACACAACAGTTTGAGTGTTCTATGTACCTGATGGCCACACTTCGGCCTCAGAGAGTGTGTGTGCACGTGTGCATCCATGTGCATAGTACACACACTGCCGTACATGGCCAGTTCTCAACTCTTGCATTTGGAAACCCTTGTTCATCTATATGTGAGCTGCTGTATTGACGGTAAGTCTGTCCGCCTTGGCCTCTTTAATAATCTAAAGGGATCCCAATTTTTCAAGGGCTCAGGAGAAATTGTGACGCCCTTTGGAATTGCTGTGACTTTTTGTATGCTTTTAATTATTATTGTGATAGATGTTCTATATATTGATAGCTTTAGCTGGCCAAGACGGACAGGTGGCCAAGGCAGCTGGACTGTCACGTGTCACATAATAACTACGTGAAGTTCTCACTTGCGTTTGCCTTACATGCCAACACTTTGTGTTTAGTCTTTTGGCGATGATTAGCGCCGTTGTCACCACGTTGTGTATGCCGGACAACTTTATCAAGGGTTTCCTTGTCATTTTAGGTGCTATAGCACAAATCATGGATTTTCCTTTTTTTAAGTGAATAATTATTAAAAAACAAGGTTATTCAGTTGTGTTGCATTCAAAAGAACCGTTTTCTACACAACTTTGTATATAAACATGTGTAAGGCAGTTGCACTGTGAAACATAAAATACAAGGTGAAGTTTGGCTTCTTAAAAATCAAACTAAGGTAATGATGTCACTACATAATGTAGTAGTCCAATGATAAAAGACTAAACCTCCAAATTTCATTCATGTAAGGAACACAGGTGGCATATGAATTAATGCCCCGTGAAAAATCTTGTAACTACCATTGTCACAATTATCATGTATATTGATAATTCACTCATGTATGATTACCAAGAAGAGGCCAATTTTGTGTACAACCTAGATGGTGGCCCAACCAGCTCATGGTCACGCCCAAGATGACTGCAGGCCTCTCAGGTGTTCACTTCTCAGCCAGCGGCTCTGAAGGGAGTATGGCACCGTCTGCTTTCTTCTGTGGGGCTGCGGCCTGGGTTAAAATAGATGTTTTGGTAGCGGTGATTTGGGAGCAGCTAGGTCATCACCTTGATGGGGTTTGGGTCAACCTGAGGCTCCAGATATATAAGATTAACTAATTCTGTGGTAAAGAGGTGACCCAGACCAGTGTGACCCTGTGAATTGACCTAGTACATGTCAGCTCCCCGATCCTTGCGTTCATGCCACCCCTAGTCAAGTCACGAACAAAATTGCAACTAATGTCAGCAGTCTATCGTTTGTTTTCTTTGCAACAATTTTAAGCAAAAAGTCACAAAAGCTGTAGTTTCATTTTACCTTTATTGAAAATGTTACTCATCTTTAGAAAGTATACCACAGGTTTTCTGAATTCTCACTGTTTGTTTCAAGTGATTGTTCCAGTGACCTAATAATTTACCTTATGTGAATACTGTCTACATCATTGTCAAGTATAGGATGTAACAAAAAGATTTTATGAACAATAATGACAACCAAAGACATATCCTTTAACTTTAGTGTTTTATCCCTTATCTTTTATGGTCCCTTATTCTATATTGAGAAAGTTGAAGCAATATGGCTCCTTATTGTATATTGAGAAAGTTGAAGCAATATGGCTCTTTATTGTATATTGAGAAAGTTGAAGCAATATGGCTCCTTATTGTATATTGAGAAAGCTGAAGCAATATGGCTCCTTATTGTATACTGTATTGAAAATGTTGAAACTATGGCTCCTTATTGTATATTGAAAAATTTGAAGCAGTATGGCTCCTTATTGTACAAGAGTGTACATTGAAAAAGCTATGGCTCCTTATTGTACATTGAAAGGGTTGGATTAATATGGCTCCTTATTGTATATTGAGAAGGAAGCAATACTCTTTTCATATGTTCTGGAATGTAAAAAAAAAAAGATGTTTGGACATTACACTAGGAAGTACATGGTACAGTCTCAGGATGCAAGAATATTCTGTAATGTAAGAAGATCCAACTCCTAACTAAGAAAACTTTTGAGATCTAACAAAACTTACTGCACTTGTAAGATTCTTGAGAGAGAGATTCATCACATATATCACTTGGCTCTGGTGAACCATGGAAGCCTCAACCATTACCTTGGAAGAGTGGTGGCTCTTGTATCACATATATGTAGTATTTATATAAATGACCAATTTATACCAGTGGTTCTTAAACTCTTTTGGTACGACCCAAAATTAGATCGGTCAGGCATAATCACAGCCAACAGTATAAAGTAAACACAATCATTAAGGAAATAATTTTGTTCTTTATTTTGGTAGTACAGTATGGTATATACAAGGAACAGTGCAATATAATACAATACAACTCAAACTAATAATATACAATGATATATAAATTATAAATAATATAACTAGAAGTAGTGAGAAAGATGTTTTTTTTTTTACTGGGTCTTCAAAGTGAGCTATTGTGGCAGACAGGCTGCAGCCTGTTTTGAAGATTTTTCTTTGTCAGTACTACTGTTGAAAATTCTGCCTCTCACAGGTAAGCAGTTGTGAATGGCAGGACCCAGAAAGTACTAAGAGACTGCTGCTTGAAACTATGACACAGTAATTCATCATGTTGTATTTCTAGCAGTTTTTCCTGCAGTCCAAGTGTGCTATACTGTAGTGTGGAAAAATCTTCCACATAATATCTTGGTACAGTATCTTCAGCAGGAATATAGTAGTGTTTAATTTCTTCTCTGCGATTGTTCAAGTGCTCAGATGTCCTCAAACGATGTAGATGTATTTTCCTCAAATTCTTCCAACAGATGACTTAAGGATAGGAAAAACCCAGTCTTTCCTTGCACCAATTTATTTTTACAAAGCTTCAATTTGTCATTAAATGGGGACAGCTTATCAGTGAGTTCGATAAAAGTGTGGTCCTGATCTTGCATGAAAGCATTCAGGAAGTTAATTTCAATGAATAAGTTTACAAGGTAGGCCTCTTGAAGCAACCATTTCTGCTAGGAGAACCTTCCAGTCAAACCAAGTTTCTTCTCACTTCTTAGCTCTCAAGGCCATAACTCGTTTCAGACACACTTGACCTCTGGATAATACAGTAATTGGGTGTGTTCAGATCTGAAGTCTGAACACTTTCCTGAAACAGCCTCGAGTTAAGCGCTCTTGCTTTGATGAAGTTCAACACATGAATTGCTTCATTCATTACAATAGCTAACTCACCTGACAGGTTTTACAAAGCAAGGTTCTCATGATAAGAGTATGAATAATTGTCATGTTTTGATTTAGTTCCTTTACACTAGCAGCAAAGTCTTGTCTTACCCCAAGCATAGATGATACCCTGCCACTACAGTGGTCCCTCGGTTAAAGAGATTTCGGTTATCGAGTTACCTTCCATAAGATTCTTAACTTCGGTTAACGATCAATCCCTCGATTAACGAGTTTCTTACGAGCCGACCAGAACATGTTTTCGCTTGCATTTGGCGGTCCACCAGCTGTAGTATTAGTATGCCAATACAGTACACTGTAATCGGTTCTAGGGCTTAAATTCCTTACCATTTTAGCAAATATCAAGAAGTTTATACTACTCAATAATTTCAAAAGTTTGATATTAATTTTTTTTAGTCATTTTAACAATTATTGAACATAATTGAAGGTAATGAAACTAGTTTTATGCGCGCCATCCAGCCTCTCAACACACTATATAGGCGTCAGTCTTTGTGTCTTTTCAGTGGAGATAACATCTTGCTTGAGACTCTCTTCAACTAAATGCTTTTTTCTGTTTGCAAGCAAATTATTGGTCATTTTGAAATTTATTTTACATATTGACAATATATAATGCAGTGCAGTGTTGATTTAAAGAAAATAATCTTGAATTACACCAAGAGAACTAAAATTTTATGGGTGAAATGGCGCCATGGGGTGATTTCTCTTCCACCCCCATTTTAATTCCCATCATCATCATCCAGGAGCCTTCTACATACACACCTCAAAGTAAGTGTACTTTTCTACCTTTTTTGTTGAATTTAGGCAATTTTCGGTGAGCTGGAACCAATTACCCAAAAACCCATTGAAACAATGGTTTTCGGTTAATGAGCAACCTTCTAGAACGGATTGTGCTCGTTAACCGCGGGACCACTGTACATATGTAACATTGAGTCCATGTCAGCTCTTCTTCTTTGAAGAAGTGATGCGCCATGCAAAGGTGTCATGGCCTGTCGCATTTGTGACAGCGGGCAGGAAGAAAAAGCTTCCGTATCCTTCTCTCTTCTACAACTGACATACTGTAGCCAATCAGGTGAGTGTCATCACAGACGTATATTGTTTCATTCAGTTAAAGCTTTTACTGCTGCAATAATTTATTCCTTGATATTGAGCGACATATCGCTGATGCGAGAGCGGATTGTAACATTTGACAAAGGCACTGCATACTGTTTCTTAGCCACAGCAACTACCTATATCAACAACAGCAGGTTTAATGAGGTCTCCTCCAAATGTATGGGATGCCATTTTCCTTGCAACTCACCAAGCCATGAAGTAGAAAGCCAAGGTAGTTAGTCAATCCATTTGAACAACTCGGCAACCAAAATTTTGGTTGCGAGAACCGCTGATTTATACAGTATCTGTACCATGGTTTTGCTTATCACTTGCAATAGCAGTTTGGTTATAACTATTAGTACCAATTTGGTTATCACTTTATATACAGGGCAATATCACTTTAACGGGCAATGTTTGGTGGATTTGTCATCCTGTGTACCGCCTGCAAGGCGCGGGGCTCATAACACAGCCAAACTGTGGAATGCTCTGTCTCATGTGTTTCTATACTCGTACAATCTGGCTCTCTTCAAAAAGCTGGTTTTCTGGCATCTTCGTGGTGTTGATTAATATAGACTTTTTCTCTTCTGTTTTTAATTTCTTTTTACTAAAAACTGAATACACCTGTATTAGCAGCCTACAAATTTTCCTACTTCTCTCTAAGTTACTTATCTTTTCATACCGGTATTCAGTATACTGTACTGTATACAACTGTGGCTACACATTACTGTACCTTTACTTCAAACAAGTGATGATACAGAAGGTCTCTGCCTCGACTACATCAGTGATATGTACAAAAAGTGATGAAGTTGGATGTTCTGTAATGGAGGGTGTGAAGATGGGTGGTAGAAGACAATATTTTGAGAAATATTCCTCATACACACCCATTTTGGAAGGTAAACAGTGGAACATGTAATAAAAGTTAAATCTGAAACCTGAATGAAGCATCTAAATATAGAATGAAGGGAAAAAAGCATAAATGGAAGAAAGAAAAACTGTTGATGGGGATAAAGGTGACACTGCGTAATGTAATCTATTACCGTACTTTAGGAACATCCTCCTCATCAGTCATGGTTTCACTACTTCCTGGATGTTCCAAGAACATCCTTTGCCCTTTCTTTCCTTCTCAGAAAATAGGAACATCCTCCTCATCAGTCATGGTTTCACTGCAGACCTTGGTCAGCTCTCTGCCTGACACCTCTTTCATTCCCACTTCTTCACATTCCTTTACAGATTTTCTTATTCTTTGCATCTTATTCACCCCACATTTTGTTCTTTATCACATCATGTTTATATTGTACTTTTACTTGTAATTTTATCCTCCTCATTAGCTGCTGGGGCGATCGGTCACATCTCTGTTACTCACTGTTGGCAAGTACTGGGCATGCACTGGCTCCTGAATGTATCTGTGCACTGTACAGTACCTATTTCTTTCCCTTGGCTATTATGTGATTCTCCATGTCTTTCTTCAACTCTTTATTCTTTTCTCTTTATTTTGCCTTTGTTTACATTCATATACTGCAAATTGAAAAAGTGAGAATGATAATCACTTAAATTAAAACTAAAACCATTAAGAGGAAATAATAGAATGAAAAGAAATACTTGATGTTGATTCAGTCTTGAATGTGTAGAAAGCAATTAGAGAAAGAAGACAATATTTTTGAATTGTGATGGATTAACATAACTTTTTCGTTCCTTAGCTTATCACAAGTTATTTCATCCATTTATCTTTACGGTGTTGTTAAGTGTGTAATGCCGAACACATCACATGAGAGGTTCAGACCAAATTGACCCAAGAATTTATTATTATTGGCACTTTTTAATTTGTCTTAAATAAGTTTGATCAGTTTTTTTACACAATGATATATATATATATATATATATGCTGATAACCACCAGGAAAGAAGAAAACACGAAGTTCCCAAGCGCTTTCGTGTAATTCACATCTTCAGGGGTGAGTACATCTAGTCTGTACTCACCCCTGAAGATGTGAATTACACGAAAGCGCTTGGGAACTTCGTGTTTTCTTCTTTCCTGGTGGTTATCAGCATATACCTAGATCACGCGCACCTACAGTGATTTACTTGCATATATATATATATATATATATATATATATATATATATATATATATATATATATATATATATATATTTCATTAGCCCAATAAAGCACGCGGACTTCTACATACAATCAACACAGTGAAACCTCGATTAACCGACCACATATGGGGGGAAGGGGCCGACGGATTATCCGAAAGGTCGGTTAATAGTACATAAAGTCTACGGAAATAAAACATTCATTTTCAAAGTACCTTTCCCTAACCTATCTCATTTAATTCCTTCTATTAATTTTTGTTCATTTGCCATTCATATTTCAATAGAATTTGCTTTAAAACATTACCCACTTTAGTAAATAAATATGAACTAGCACAAAAACCGTGAATAAAAAATGGAAAAGTCAAAGAACATGTCATCACAAAAATTGTTACCAAGTCCCAGGTCGCTGATCTGACTTTCTAATTCATTTACTCACAATTGCAGGGTCTCAATTGCTTCTCTTACTATTGACAACACAACATACATATGTTGTTTCTCATTCTTGATGTTTTTTTCATTTTTGCATTTATTTATGGTTCTTTATTACTATTATTATTATTATTATCATTATCATTATCATTAATATTATTACATTATCACCACCCAGACTCCAAAGTGGGTCAGTGACATGTGCCCGGGTGGGCTAATCCCCGTAAAAAAAAAAAAAAAAATATTAGGAGTTCGGGATTGACGGTTAATCCGAAAGTCGATTAATCGAGGTTTTACTGTATATGGATCCTCGTGTTTCGAAGCCGGATTTGGTAAAACGTTACTCTGACCACCTAAGTGGTGCGGGTGGTCCCCATTAGAGGTTCACGGCGCCATAAGCTCGTTGAACAGGCTTTGTGTGAAATATAACAAAGTCTAGGACTGCTTTTTAGCATCCTGGTGGTCCAGCGGTTAGCGTTCCCCGGTCACAGTCATAGGCTTGTGGGCCGTGGGTTCGAATCCTGGCGGGTTGAGGTGTTGATTGTATGTAGAAGTCCGCGTGCTTTATTGGGCTAATGAAATATATATATATATCCAAGTAAATCACTGTAGGTGCGCGTGATCCAGGTATATGCTAATAAATACAAGGAAAAAGAAAACACGAAGTTCCCAGGCGCTTTCGTGTAATTCACATCTTCAGCGGTGAGTACAGACTAAGGAGGAGTACATAACAAGGTATTTATATACAGAGGAGGGTGATATCAAGTCCACATCCACAATGGTCAGGTATTAGGTAATGACCCTACTAATCTTCAAAAAGCACAGCAGCAGTCGGTGCTTTTTGAAGATTAGTAGGGTCATTACCTAATGACCTGACCCAGCTTGGAGAAGGACGTGTCCCCAAATTCTCCCGTAGTGACCAAGGAAAATGGCCGCCTTGGATCGTTGTGTCTTGGGGGAAGAGGAGAGTAGTGTGGGGAAAGACGACCTCTTGGCCACTCTGCTAAGGCAGCTGGGGCAGTTGAGGAGTGAAGAGCGGCGTGGAGAGTGGTTGTCTCCAAGGGGACTAAGGTCAGGCTCAGGAAAGCTGACCAGGGTGTGGAGTGTAGGAACCCCTACCAGGTGCTGGAGGAAGCTGGCAAGGAAGAGAAGAGGCAGGAAAGTGTGGTGCAGGTGGAGGAAAGGGCAGTTGTGCAAACCCTGCCCAGAGGTAAGGTCGTGGTAGTTGGGGACAGCCAGGTGAGGTTTTTAGATAGGACTTTTTGTACAAGAGATAGGAAATGTAGGACTAGGGTGTGTTTTCCTGGGGCTGGGATAGGGCATGTAGCTGAGAGGTTAGACAGGGTTTTGTCAGGGGAGGGTACCAATCCAGTAGTGTGTCTTAGTGTGGGAGGAAACGACATAGGAAAGGTTAGGAGTGAGGAACTTTTCAAGAGGTGTAGGGAGGCGCTGGGGAAGATTAGGGACAGGGGAGGGATCCCGATAGTATGTGGTGTCTTGCCTAGAAGAGGGGTTGGTCGTGAATGGCTGTCCAGGGCAATTGCTATAAATTGCCGACTGGAAAAACATTGTGCAAACAATGGTTGGGCATTCATTGATAGCTGGCAACGACTACCTGTACAGTCGTGACGGAGTACACTTGTCTCGTGCGGGGGTAAAGACGTTGTCTGCATCCCTGGAGCGTGAAATTGTCACTCCAAAGGGGGGGTTTCGCCAGTAGAGAGAGGTCGGGGAAAGTGGGAGTCAAAAAACAAGCAGGTCCTGGGAAGTAAAATTAGCTACTCAGGACCAGGGAAAGGTAGGCTTAAATGTATACTATACAAACAGTAGGAGCGTTAGAAATAAAATAGACTTGCTGAGAGCGGTTGTATGTACTGAGAATGTAGACGTCATAGCAATCACCGAAACTTGGATGAATCTGGTGAGCAAATTTGTTTTTATCAGAGTACCACATAGAAGGGTACAACCTTTTTCACAAGGACAAGGAAGGTAGGAAGGGGGGAGGGGTCGCACTCTTCGTCAAGGATACATTAAAATGTTGTATTAATAATTCAATAAAGGGTGAAATGGGAACCGAGTCTGTATGAGTAGAAATCACGGATGGAAGAGAAAACTAATTATGGGAGTGATTTACAGGCCCCCAAGTCTTGGCAAAGAAGCAGCTCAGCCCATATGGCAGGAAATAAGTAGGGCAGCAAAATATAACAACCTGTGCATTATGGGGGATTTCAACTTCAGAAATATTGACTGGGACAACATTGGAGGTGACTGAATCTGAAGACTTCCTAGACAATTTTTTGAAACAACTAATTACAGAACCTACTGGAGGTGACAATATATTAGACCTAGTATTAACAAATAAAGAAAATATTATCATAGATATCATAGTATGGGAAGAACTAGGTAACAGTGATCACAGAGAAATCAGGTTCACCCTAAATTGGGAAACAAAAACAATGACATTATGGTCAGAGTCCCAAACTTTCGGTTGGCGGATTATCAGGGATTAAGAAGGTACCTAGGCGAGGTCACCTGGGAACAGTCACGTCAGTCCCCAGGAGGAAGGGGTGAGGTCATAGATGACACAACAATTGATCGTGATTATAATATATTCACTAGTATACTACATAAGCACAAGAACAAAATATACCATACAGAAAAATTAGGTCAAATAAGAATGAGCCAAGGTGGATGACCAGAAAACTTAAACATGACATAGGAATAGAGAAAGAAATTTATAAGAAATTAAAGGGAGGGGAGGAGCAGCTCAGAAATAGGTATAATGAACTATTTAGGAATGTTAAGAAAAATGTAAGGAAAGCAAAGAGAGACTTTGAAGTCAAAATAGCAAGACAATCCAAGGCGAATCCCAAGGGATTTTTCCAGGTATATAGAACAAAAGTCAAGGACAAAGTTGGGCCTTTAAAGTCAGGGAGGGGAGAAGTGATAAATGGCAGTGAAGAAATAAGCAAAGCATTGAACAACTACTTCTTATCAGTTTTCACAGAAGAAATTCGCGAAGAAATTCCAGAGATGGAACTGATATTTAGGGGAAAGGAAGAAGAGATATTAAAGAATATCACTATCAGAAAAGAGGATGTTCTTAAGAGGATAAATATACTAAAGAAGACAAAATCCCAAGGGCAGGACGAATTTTCCCTCGAGTCTTGAAAGAGTGTAGGGAACAGATTAGAAGACCCCTTGTAAATTTATTTACAAAATCATTAGACACCGGAGTTGTGCCAGACTTGTGGAAACAGGCAAATGTAGTACTCATATTCAGAAAGGGAGACAGGGCAACAGCGTCAAATTACCGGCCGATCAGTTTGACGTCAGTAGTGGGGAAATTTCTTGAATCAATTATAGCAGACAGCATCTGATCGCATCTAGAGAAAAGCAAATTAATCAACGACTCGCAACAGGGGTTTACAAAGGGAAAATCTTGTCTAACAAATCTGCTGACGTTTTTTAGGAAAGTCTTCGAGGTAGTAGATAATGACGAAAATTACGATGTTATTTACTTAGACCTTAGCAAAGCATTTGACAGAGTACCGCATCAGAGGCTTCTGAGAAAAATTAAGGCTCATGGTATCGAGGGGAAAGTTTTAAATTGGATAAAATCATGGCTCACCTATAGAACACAGAGGGTCAGCGTAGATGGTGTTAAATCTGAGTGAGGCCGTGTAACCAGTGGGGTTCCCCAGGGGTCAGTACTAGGCCCACTCTTGTTCATAATCTACAAAAACGATCTAGATACTGGGATCAGCAGTGACATAAGCAAGTTTGCGGATGACACCAAAATAGGGCGGCAGATTAATTCAGGGCAGGATGCAAATGCAATACAGGAGGATCTAAATAAACTGCAGGGGTGGTCTAAAAAATGGCAAATGAAATTCAACACCAGCAAGTGCAGCGTACTTAATAGTGGAAGAACAAATACTGACAATGTATACAGCCTTAACAACATCAACCTAGAGAAGTCGACTTGTGAAAGAGACCTAGGGGTACTTGTAAGCCCGGACCTACGGCCTAGAAAACAGTGCGTTAATGTTCGAAATAAGGCAAACAGAGTATTGGGTTTTATATCTAGAAGTGTAAGTAATAAGAGTGCAGAGTTCTTATTGAACTATATCTTGCGCTAGTCAGGCCGCGAAGAATGACGAAAATGATTCCGGGAATTAGAAACCTTCCATATCAGGATAGGTTAAAGAAACTTAACTTGCATTCCCTAGAAAGACGTAGAGTGCGGGGAGATATGACAGAAGTATTTAAGTGGGTGAAAGGAATCAATAAAGGGGATATAGATAAAGTTCTTGTAATATCCGAGCAGGATTGGACTCGGAGCAACGGATTTAAGTTGGATAAGTTTAGGTTTAGGAGGGAGATAGGAAGAAACTGGTTCACAAATAGGGTGGTGGACGAGTGGAACAAGCTTAGCAATGTAGTAAGTGCTGGAACTCTGGAAAGTTTCAAAAGGAGGCTAGATAGATTCATGGATGATAGAGAGTGGTAGTAACTCTCGACAGGAGCTGCCATGCACAGGCCAACCGGCCTATTGCAGACTCCTTATTTTCTTATGTTCTTATGTTCCATATCACCCTCCTCTGTATATAAATACCTTGCTATGTACTTCTCCTTAGTCTGTACTCACCCCTGAAGCTGTGAATTACACGAAAGCGCTTGGGAACTTCGTGTTTCCTTTTCCTTGTGGTTATCAGCATATATATATATATATATATATATGCTGATAACCCAATAGGAAGCAAGAAAACACAAAGTTTCCAAGTGAAGAAGGGGTGAAAAGGAGTTCAAGAGGCTGTTTGGCAGTGAGGTCAAGTCAAACCCATAGGCATTTTACCGCTATGCCAAGTCAAAATTAAAAATTCGAGTAGGTGTAGCTGACCTGAAGCTTGAAGATGGTAGTTACGCAGATTCTGACCAGGATAAAGCGGAGGCATTAAACAGCTTCTTTTACTCGGTGTTCACAAGAGAGGATGCAATTAACCTTCTTGTGTTTGAGGACAGAAGGCTCGACACAGCACTGACCCACATTGTGTTCACAGAAGAGGTTATAAGAAGTAAACTCAAAGTTAAAGGTTCATAAGAGTCCCGGCCCTGACATGGTGCATGCTAGAGTGCTAAGAGAGTTGTGCAACGAGCTTGCCGAGCTCCTGAAGATACTGTTTTGTAAATGCCTGGATGAACAAAAGGTCCCCAGTGATTGGAAAATGGCTTATGCGAGTCTTATCTGCAAGAAGGGCGATCGTCACTCCACGAACAACTATATACCGGTGAGCCTGACCAGCATAGCATGTAAAGTACGGGAGAGCATTATAAGAGATGCCATGATGGAACATCTACTACGAAACAGCCTTGTTAAGGATTGCCAACACGGTTTTATGCCAGGGCGCTCCTGCTTAACACAATTACTCAAGGTACTGGATATTTTGACCCATATTCTGGAACAAGGTGGTAATATTGACAATATATGCCGAGATTTTGCCAAGGCTTTCGACAGGGTACCCAATGAAAGGCTAAAAATTTAACGAAGGATACGGGATTCGGGGAAATGTCCTAGCGTGGATCGAAGACTTTCTACATGACCGCAGGTAGTGTGTGGTGATTAATGGCACAAAATCATCATGTGTACCCATCACAAGCGGGGTACCACAGGGCAGTGTATTGGGCCCGCTGCTGTTTGTTTACTGCATAAATGGTATGCATGACACTGTACATTCCTCCATACAAATGTTTGCGGATGACGCCAAGTTATTTCGGGAAACTACGAACCAAGCAGACTGTGAAGAGCTGCAGAAGGATCTCTGTGAGCTCCAAGAATGATCGAAAAAATGGCTGCTAAGATTCAATGTTACTATGTTTAAGAGGTGTGTATGTTGACAATGAGTTGAAGTTCCCGGGCCATTGCGAGAAGAAGGTAAATCAGGCAACTAAATTGTTAGATCATATAAAAGGTCGCTCAGATAACTAGATGGTCCGTCCCTCGTAATAATCTTCAAGAGTGAAGTGCTTCCCCGTCGGGAGTACTATCACCCCATCTGGTCCCAAAGATATGCCAGGGGCTGTCAGTTGATTGAAAATGTCCAAAGGAGGGCCACCAGACTGGTGCCTGCACTAATTGAGGTGAGTAAGCCTCTTAAAGGGCATTACTCGGTCGAGTGCTCTTACCTGAAGCTGGCTGACGCTCGCCCCACAAGGGGTCACAGCTCAAGATTGAAGAAGCGGCAAACCCAGAAAAGTGAGGTGTAACTTTTTCTAAATGAGAGTTGTGAACTCCTGGAACAATCTGCCAGAGAGTGTTGTGACGGCACAGAGTATGAACTCTTTCAAGACCAGGCTTGATATGCACTAAGGGGGCAGGTTCAGATACATTCAGGGGCCAGTGCATGCCCAATACTTGCCAACAGTGCGTAACAGAGACTTGACCAATCGCCCAAGCGGCTAACGAGCCTGTAGGGGTATCGAGATATTAATGTTGTCTAGCACTCAGGATGGAAGGAAACTCTAATGTGGTTATCTTGTATAATATAAGTTATATGATAGACAGTCTGGTGCTGGAGGTGCCGTGTGGTGGGGAGCTGCTCAGTAGAGACGTTCGGTGAGTAGCTTGTTGAAGGAGGTAGATGTGCAGGAGCTTCATTGGTGAGGAAGCTCAGAGAAGGACAGCTGGTGGGTCGCCATGCTCGCTGGCGGGAGCGAGGACCGCCAGGCAGGCGAGGAGAAGCGAAGGGAGCCAGGCAGCGGCGGAGGAGGAGCTGTTGCTTGTTCAAGAAGAATGGTCAGAATGAATCTCGATTGAGAGACAGAGCTTATATACCCAGCAGCAGCCGCCAGTCCTCTATGAATCATGTTGGGAAAACCCAGAAAGTCGCCGGTGAATAGTTTCGTTGCTAGGATACGGTAACATCTGGTTGGTTGCTAGGGAAGGCGGTAGCAGCTTGGTGACGCCGCTACGCAGTTGTAAACAGTTGCAGGGGAGAAGTTCACTACAAGCCTATCAGTGGTGAAGGGGGTAAAATAAAAACGTAAAAAAGAAAAAGCTTTCGTGTTTTCTTGTTTCTTATGTGGTTATCAGCATATACATGGATCACGCACACTTACAGTGATTTATATATATATATATATATATATATATATATATATATATATATATATATATATATATATATATATATATATATATATGCTGATAACCACCAGGAAAGAAGAAAACACGAAGTTCCCAAGCGCTTTCGTGTAATTCACATCTTCAGGGGTGAGTACAGACTAGTCTGTACTCACCCTGAAGATGTGAATTACACGAAAGCGCTTGGGAACTTCGTGTTTTCTTCTTTCCTGGTGGTTATCAGCATATACCTAGATCACGCGCACCTACAGTGATTTACTTGCATATATATATATATATATATATATATATATATATATATATATATATATATATATATATGTATATATATATATATATATATATATATATATATATATATATATATATATGCAAGTAAATCACTGTAGGTGCGCGTGATCTAGGTATATGCTGATAACCACCAGGAAAGAAGAAACACGAAGTTCCCAAGCGCTTTCGTGTAATTCACATCTTCAGGGGTGAGTACAGACTGTTTTCTTCTTTCCTTGTGGTTATCAGCATATATATATCTTGATAAAATCACACGGGAGAATGGAAACAACGGAGTACCTTAGCTTTCGTCTTTATATTTTCCTGTCTGACCTACATAATTACAATTACATTTGCTACATGGAATACAATAAACACTTCCATTTACATTCAAACTTGGGCTATTCCTTATTAACATATTGGAAATGGTTGAGTCATACTTGAAAACAACATTAATATTTAGAAGCTTGAGGGACCGAACTAACGGGACAAATTCATTACGATAGGGCAGAGTCAAAATAGTCTGAAGTGTAGGAACTTGTCTGGTTTGAGAGGAGTGAAAGGATTTTTTAGCCCTTTTAAAACAACGATCAACAAACACAGAAGGGTACCCGAGTTTCTGTGCAATAGAACGAATGTGTTTCAATTCATCGTCAATAAATTCAGAGTCACTCTGCAGCTCAGAATCAAACAACATAAGTATAATATCAAAACTGCATCTGAAAGCAGTGCCTTGTTCGTTCATGTTAGGAATAATTATCACCCCATTGCTTGGGAAAAAAGCTTAGAAGTATTCAAATCATCTTGTGTCACAGAAAGACTTCTGGTTGAAGCTAGTTTGATTAAGGAATTAAAATCAATAAACCTTAGTGATGGTCAGTTCAAAACTGATAATATGTTACATAAATTTATTTGTCAGTGGCCCAAGGTTAAAAATGCTTTGAAAACCTTTGATCTAGATGTATGATAGTTATTTTGTGGGTCCTTTTTTCTGACCTGACCTGGTTAGTCACGTCACCACCCTTCTCTTAAGCTCCTCTACGTGTGTGTTGGTGTGTGGATTAGTGGATGTCATCATTATGACCTGACCTCATGTTTTTAAGGTCACCCTGTATATTTAAGCCTCTCTTTTTTACTTTTACTTTTATCCTCTTCGCCACTGATCGGCTTGTTAGCCGCTTGGGCGATCGGTCACGTCTCTTTTCCTTTATATTCTTCACCAAAAGGTCGGCTCGCTAGCCGCCCGGGCGATCGGTCACGTCTCTGTCACGCATTGTTGGCAAATACTGGGCATGCACCGGCTCCTGAATGTACCTGAACCCGCTCCAGTGTTGGTCAAGTCTTCTCTTGAAAGAGCTCACACTCGGTGCCGTCACAACACTCTCTGGTAGATTGTTCCAAGAGTTTACAACCCTCACTCCGAAAAAGTTTGCCCTCACGGTTTTCTGGACTTGCGGCTTCTTCAATCTTGAGCTGTGACCCCTTGTGGGGCGAGCGTCCGTCAGCTCCAAGTAAGGACACTCAACTGAGTAGTGCCCCCTGAGATGCTTATAAACCTCAACTAGGTCCCCCCCTTGCCCGTCTGTAGTATAAGCTAGGCAAGTTCAGGCGCTCCAATCTCTCAGGGTAGCTGAGGTGCCGAAGTGCAGGCACCAGTTTGGTGGCCCTCCTTTGAACATTTTCAACCAACTGACAGTCCCTAGCATATCTCGGGGACCAGATGGGGTGACAGTACTCCAGATGGGGAAGCACTTCTCTCCTGAAGATCGTCACGAGGGACGGACCGTCTAGATATCTGAACGACCTTCTTATAAGACCCAATAATTTATTTGCCTGATTTACCTTCTTCTCACAATGGCCCGAGAACTTCAGCTCATTGTCAACATACACACCTATGTCCTTGTTCACACAGTCTCAACTAGTACATTTTCTTCATCCCGTTGGGACATATGGTACGCCTCCTTACCGTTGGTACGCCCCAGGTGCATCCTCTTACACTTCGTGACATTGAATCTCAGCAGCCATTCCTTCGACCATTCCTGGAGCCCACAGAGGTCCTTCTGCAGCTCTTCACAGTCCGCTTGGTTCTTAATTTCCCGAAATAACTTGGCGTCATCGGCAAACATTTGTATGGAGGAGTGTACAACGTCAGGCATATCATTTATGAAACAAACAAACAACAGCGGGCCCAATACACTACCCTGCGGTACCCCACTTGTTACAGGTACAGATGACGATTTCGTGCCATTAATCACCACACATTGCTTGCGGTCATGTAGAAAGTCTTCTATCCACGCTAGGACATTTCCCCGAATTCAGTACCCTTCCAGTTTGATTTTCAGCCTTTCGTGGGGTACACTGTCGAAGGCCTTGGCAAAATCTAGGTAAATATTGTCGATATTACCACCCCGCTGTCCATGTAATCCAGTTGCCTCTGAAGATGTCTTGAATAGAGACGAAAGCTAAGGTACTCCGTCGATTCCATTCTCCCGTGTGATTTTATCAAGATTTATCTTATCCACGTTTTCATTGTGGATTTACATGAAATATATATATATATATATATATATATTTAAAGTGTGTGTGTGGGTTACACACACTGGAAAATAATTCTAGTCGTCAGTATTTTGTTTCATCACACTTGTAGGCTCAACTTTGAAACATACATCACATTATATAGTATTTACGTTTTATTTCTCAATATTTTTTAATTAATAATTGTTATTTTATTTTCTAGTATAATTGTATGAGAACGTTAAATTATAAACATTAAAACAATATACTGTTCTATATAAGAACCATTCCGCCGTCTCGCCTTCCTTCTCTGTCTGCCTCGGCAACATCAACATGGGTTTTGAGGCTGTCTGGAATTCTCACCCTAAAAAATACGGCCCAGGCTCACGTCGGTGGTTAGTATTGTATAGTAGTGTACTTGTTATATTTATATGAAAAAATAGCGGTATTTTGGTATTAATAAGGTAGAGAACTTCAAAACTCTGTACCTGATTCACCCACGTGCAAGTTGTTTACATTGTTGACGGCCAAGTATTAATGGTGTTATCTTACCTTCACAATTTATTAATGTGTCTACTTGCATTTGCATATCTGAATAAAAGTTTAGTGAATTCCATGAAAAGATTTGCAAGATTTAGCAAGTAAAAAATATATAATTCTAGTGTATTTGTGTGTGTTTAGACCGAATATGACCTTCATTTTTGGCGGAAATTAGCCGGGTTCTTTTCGTTTGACGTTTTCCGAAAAAAAGTGGCTAAGCGACTAAAAATTACACAAAAAATAACCACTAGAAAAACCTAACCTAACCGATTCATCATATGATGGAATCACCTTTTTCTTACCTTATTGGCCTGGTTCTTGTTCGTCGTTGGATTCTGGGATTCTTACACAGCGCCACATATGTTGGTCTTTGCGATATTTACATTCCGTCTTGCTCTTAGTACACTTTACTGAGGTAGGAAGAACACCATGCGAACGAAAAAATGCTATAGTTTTAACGTTTTTTTCCCAAAAACTCGCAATCAGCTCCATATACTTTAAAGTGACATCCATCGCAGACTTCCATGGTCGGAACTGAACTGGAATTTCAAAATATGAGACCCAAAATAAAACTCGATTTTTATTGGGCCAAATATACTCTGAATTAAACCCAAAATCATTTTAATTGGTTCCAAAAGCAAAAACGTTTTTGATTGGCCGTGTAACGTGTACGGGTACGCATGCGCGTAATGATTTATGAAGGAGATGCGAGAGACACGCAGTATTGGGTGAGAGGCAGACGATGATGGCGGAAGGTTAATGGAAGAAAATAGAATTTTGGGGGGAAAAGCCATCTCCGTTATTATACATTTCCTCCTGTAATGTAATACTGTAGATGAAAATTATCTTATAATTAGACGTCTTATTCGAATATGATAATAGATTAGTGGTAGGAATGAACGGTGTGTAAACGCAATAATACCCAAAATTTTCTCTATTTTCTTCCATTAATCTTCCTCCATTATCGCCTGCCTCACCTCCAACACTACGTGTCTTCTTCATAAATCATTATGCACATGCGTTCCTATACACGTCACGCAGCCAATCAAAAGCGTTTTTGCTTTTGGAACCAATTAAAATGATTTTGGGTTTAATTTGCAGTATACAGTATTTGGACGAATCAAATTCGAGTTTATTTTGGGTCTCATATTTTGAAAATCAAGTTCAGTTCATAAGAACATAAGAAAATAAGGAGTCTGCAATAGGCCAGTTGGCCTGTGCATGGCAGCTCCTGTCGAGAGCTACTACCACTCTCCATCATCCATGAATCTATCTAGCCTCCTTTTGAAACTTTCCAGAGTTCCCGCATTTACTACAAAGTTGCTAAGCTTGTTCCACTCATCCACCACCCTATTTGTAAACCAGTTTCTTCCTATCTCCCTCCTAAACCTAAACTTATCCAACTTGAATCCGTTGCTCCGAGTCCTATCCTGCTCGGATATTATAAGAACTTTATCTATATCCCCTTTATTGATTCCTTTCACCCACATAAATACTTCTATCATATCTCCCCGTACTCTATGTCTTTCTAGGGAATGCAAGTTAAGTTTCTTTAACCTATCCTGATATGGAAAGTTTCTAAGTCCCGGAATCCGACCATGGAAGTCTGTGATGGGTGTCACATAAAGTATATGGAGCTGATTGCGAGTTTTTGGAAAAAAAAACGTGATTAGACATTACATAATGGAACTTGAACCCACCAAAACAATTATGAGTTGCTTGAGAGTTTTCGGGTATCTGAGGTTATGCGTACTGTGCAGTACAGTTGGTCCTCGTATTATGCGGTTAATGTAACCCGGAGGGTACTGCGGAAAGTGAGAAACGCGTAAAGTGAATAACATACCATATGGGATTAATTGAAATGGAGTCTGGGCCGATCCCCAAACTCCACTTTTTGACGACACACAACTATGTTGTAGTAAAAATATTATCTTAACTTTATGATGGCATGCACACACAATTAATAATTAAGAGAAATATCAATAATATTAAGTTTTTTAACACTTACATTAGTAGAAAAGATGGCTGGGCACACGGGGATGGGCGGTTGGTTCCGAGGCAGAGGGCAGATTATTGGCCCTCATCTGTATCAATTGTATCACTATCCACCACAGAGGCCTGCAGGGCCTCTTTGTCAAACCCCCCAAAGTTCATATAAGTCCATATCCTCACTATAATTATCACTATCACTGACTTGGGCCGGCTGTAGTGGGTGGCGGGTGAAGAACTCGGTAATGTTTTGATGACTGGGCGACCTTGTGCGCACCATTTTCGCGCCTCTTACACAACATGGCGGATGGCGGGAGGTTTGGATCCAAAAATGGCGCGGCTTGCCAGCCGCTCTCCGCGTAATGGAGTTCACGACCGCGGAATGTGAAAATGTTAGGTTCTGGCAAGGCACCGCGTTAACGGTGAAACGCGGATTGTGGGACCGCGTAATAGGAGGACCAACTGTATATTGAAAACTTGTGAGGGTTATTCAATAAGTGACGCGAGATTTTGATGTAGACCGCAAAGGGGAGGGGCATGTGCAGCGATCATGTACAACATGTTTACACCTGCATATGCTACATCTTCATCTGTTTTTTTAACCAGTTCATTCTATTAGTCTCGAGTAAGTGTTGCGTTAATGATGAGCACTCTGCTTAAAATTTGTACTTTGGAAGAACCATGATCTGTTATTCCTTTTTTAAATTCGGAATGGATAAAACCAAGTGAAATTCATCGCAGAATGTGACTTCAATACAGATAAATTGCATCAGTCGAGTGAAAATTTGTAAGTGGATTGAGTAATTCAAGAATGGTCCAACAAACATTGTTGATGAAGATAGTGTCAGACGGCCTGCCAAAGATTCACTTTTCCTGCTTACCTACCAGCCCCCCTTCCCACTGACTTAGTAGAAGAATTTGAAGTCGCAAAACTTCTGGACAAACTAAAATTAAAATGCTCTACCACCCCCATTGACTTACCAATGAAACTCTTCAAGGAGTTCTCCCCGGAGCTTGCTAAGCCCCTATGCTCCATCATCAATGCTTCTCTCAGTCAAGCCAGATGCCCAGCTGACTGGAAGACCTCTTATGTATCACCAGTGCCCAAGTCAACCAGCCCACAATACTTAAATCAGCTACGACCTATTGCAATCACCCCAATACCCAGCCTAATCTGTGAAAGTTTTGTGTTCGACTGGGCTTGTGCTGATATTGCAGGAGTCGTAGACCCTCGGCAATTTGGCAATATGAAAACTTCCTCCACCACTTGCTGTCTTGTCAGCTTTCTCGATTGCATATACTGCCATCTCGAGAAACGAAAAACGTCTGTAGCTGTCGCCTAAATTGATTTCACTAAAGCATTCGACCTAGTCGACCACAATATAATCATCAACAAAGCTATTGACCTCAGGCTTCGGAGAAGTCTTAAACCATGGCTTACAGACTTCCTCAGTGACCGACGCCAAGCTGTACGCTTCCGAGGGGCTGTCTCCACCTTTCAGTTACTCAACTGTGGCGTCCCCCAAGGCACCAAGATGGGACCACTCTGCTTCCTTATGCTCATCAATGATGCCCTAAGAGAAACCCCTGCTCGCTGGAAATATGTCGACGACTCCACTATTGGGATCAGCATCAACAATTCTGCTCCCGACTATACCGCCCTTCAGGATTTATTGAACAGTCTCCAAAACTGGGCCACCAACAACCATGTCACCATCAACCATACCAAGACCATGGTTATGCACATCAACCTCTCCTCCGACATTGTCCCACCCCCTTCCATTAATTTAGGTCCGAACACACTCCAGGTTGTGGATTCCACGAAGCTCCTCGGCGTCACCATAGACAACAAACTAAATTGGAAACCACATGTCAGTGAAGTTGTCAAATCCTCCAGTTTCCGTCTCCACCTCCTCCGCCGACTCAAGTCCCTCGGAGTTCCTGCACCCGAGCTCCTCAGTGTTTACTCAACATTCATACTTCCCAAGCTCACCTACGCCTCCCCTACTTGGTCTTCCTCCCTAAATGCCACACAACGTAAACACCTAGAAAAAGTGCAAAAGAGGGCATGCAAGATTATTCTCTCCCCTTCCTACTCCAAATATCAAGAAGCGCTCAACACACTGACCCTTTCGACTCTCACTGACCATCACCACGACCTCATCTGCAAATTTGGTAAGAAGCTTCTGCACCATCCTCGACACCGGCTCCTACTACCACCTGAGATCCCTAGCCCGAGAATTACTGTTCGACACCACAACCGCATCCAGCCCATACGTGCACGAACTGATCGCTATAAGAACAGCCCAGTCGCAACCATTGTAAAAATTATCAATAACTTGTAATAAACCAGTGTATTCACTCCCAGTAAATACTACTTCTTGCACTGTCACTATGTTGAAATGCCCTGTAGTTTGAGCTTTTCCCTATCTAGTTATTATATATCTTATTTATATCACTTATCTTATTTGTATATTATTTGTAATTCGAAACCCATTCCCCAATTGTGTAACTATATTTTCAGCCTTCTGGCTGCCAAGCTCTTTCAATAAACCGTTAATTATTATTATTATTATTATTATTACATTGCATCAAGACATTGAGCTGGAAATTTTTGGAAACCGACGTATTACAATTGAACAAATTGCAACAGATTTGAATGCCATTGTTGGTACAGTACACAACGTGGAAAGCATTTTTCGAATAGTGGAGAAAGAAATCTAAAATTGGTTACGGAGTCAGCTGAAAGTGTTTTTTGCCATAGGAATAAGAAAACTTGTAGAATGATGGGACAAGTGCATAGCTGTAGAGGGAGATTAGGTATGTGATTATTGATAATAAATCTTTACTTTTGCCGTTATATTCATTTTTGTTACGTATTGAATGATTTGTATTTAGAAATGTGAAAACAAACTTTTCATAAAGTTATAATTTTGTACATCTTTCAGCCGGTCGTGCTCTAACCGTCATGGACTCATCAGGAAGTATGGCCTCATGATGTGTCGTCAGTGCTTCAGAGAATATTCAGCTGATATTGGCTTCAAAAAGGTAAGATGTCAGGAGAACCTATCACCCCCCCCCCCCCCATTTTTTGTATAGTACAGGTACAGTACTTGTACAGGTATAAAAAATGGAATATTGGTATGAATAAAATATTGAGAAAGTGATCATTTGGATAGTGAGGGATACCTGAATAGCTATTTATAGAATAAACACCTGTTGTGTACTGTAGTGGGAAATAGCTTACAAGAGTGAAAAATTAGTAGAATGTTAAATTGGTTGTCAGTTAACAGATAATTGTATGGGGTCTGTGTATTGTGAAAAGAACATTAAAAAGCTTCTAATAAAAAGTACTGTACTTCATACAGTAAAGCCTCAATAAATCAGACTTCAAAATATCAGAATTCGTTTTTTAAAGGACTCTCGTTCCGTGCTCTGGACTTCCCCTTTATTTATCAGAAATATTTTAAAGTCTGAAAAATCATGCATTGGTCTGGGCTGCTTGTGTGGGCATCACACGGCCCATGCCTCAGTCGGAGTCCAGCATTCATATCTATCACCAGTGCACTACACCTCAGTACCTACTTTCATTTACATGAACTTTAAATATTTATTGCAAACTTTTTGTGTTATGATGGCTTCCCTGACCCCATTAACGCCTCGTGTGTGTACAGTAGTTATAAGATTCTACAGTTTACGTTAAGTATAGTTTCCTAAGTGAAGAGAACCACATACAATATCAGTATTTTTTAAATTATAAATAAAAAATTTATTTTATCCAGTTTAAAATTAAAGTGCCAAACAATTAACATCCTGTTCTGTGAAGGTGCCTCAGACTAAATTGCCCCTGAACATTATAAGTGTTGCCTACTTCCACTATTAAGTCTGCCATCTACAGCCTCTAATACAGTAAATAGAGACACCTTTATCAGTTTTATATATATTTTGTTCTGTTTAACCCACAAAGGATGGCTAGTGTTTTATGTAGTATGTATTGTCTTTAATGGGGATACTGTACAGTTGTTGAATCAGATTTAATATAGGCCCTAACGAGAGCTAATAGGTACAGAGATGACACTTCATGTACAGTATGAACGTGCTGGAGGGGGGACTGGCTGTTGCCGTTTGCCAGTTTGTTTTGTTTATTGAGTATTATCTTCTTATATGATCAGCCTCTTATGGTGTATGTTTCTTCATAAATAATAATCGCTCTTACCCTCCTGCTGATTGCCATCAAGGTCAGCTTTCGACCTGACTATTATGCTAATGTACAATATTAATTACTACACGTCTACTCGCCATCTTTCCGTGTGTTATTTGTGCCTTGGTGAGTTAGCCGACGCAAAATTCTCACTCGCCTGACGGACTTGTGATTTTTTAATCATCCATGACTGGGCTGCCTTGGTTGGTGACATAATCCTACAAGTATACATGGAGAAGCACTTATATTCTTCATACTATGGGTAAACATTTTACACAACAAAAGTCATATCACTGAAAACAGTTATCAACAAGCAGACTTAGTCTGATTTTGAAGAAACATAAGAACATAAGAATGGAGGAAACTGCAGCGGGCCTATTGGCCCATACTGGGCAGTCCCGTTTACACCCAACCCCTATTGCTCATATAAGCATCCAACCTATGTTTAAAGCTATTCAGCGTATTCGAGTTAATGATGATATTTGGTAACTTGTTCCATTCATCCACTACTCTGTTTCCAAACCAGTGTTTACCGATTTCACGCCTAAATCTAAATTTATCTAATTTAAAACCATTGTTACGAGTTCGCTCCTGGTTGGATAGTTTGAGTACCTTTGTAATGTCCCCTTTGTTTGGCCCTGCCTTCCACTTATACACCTCTATCGGGTCGCCCCTCGCTCTACGTCTCTCGAGGGAGTGCAAATTAAGATGCTTTAACCTGTCTCTATACTCAAGGTTCCTAATGCCCGGGATTAGTCTTGTCATTCTCCTCTGAATTCTTTCCAAGGATTCTATATCCTTTCTGTAATACGGTGACCAGAACTGAACTGCGTAATCCAGGTGTGGTCTCACAAGAGCAAGATACAGTTTTAGGATGACCTCGCTAGTCTTGTAACTAACACTCCTTTGTATGAACCCAAGTACTTTATTAGCCTTGTTACGAGCAAAAACACATTGTTTACTTGGTTTAAGGTTCCAACTTATCATTACTCCTAAATCTCTCTCACAGTTGGATTTCTCTATGGCATCGTTGTTCATCTGGTATCTGGTTTCCCTGTTTACATCTCCTATACTGAGTACTTTACATTTGTCGACGTTGAATTTCATCTGCCATTTTTCAGACCATTCGAAAAATTTGTTTAGATCTTTGCTGAGTCCTCGTCAGATTTAATAACACGTCCTATTTTAGTGTCATCAGCAAATTTACTTATGTTGCTGTCTATGCCGATATCTATGTCGTTTATGTATATAATAAATAATAATGGTCCAAGTACTGAGCCTTGGGGAACTCCACTTGTGACGTTGCTCCAATGGGACTTGGTGCCGTTAATGCTCACTCGCTGTTTCCTGTCCTGTAACCACGCCCTAATCCATTTAAGGATGTCACCTTTGATGCCATGTGCTTCTACCTTTCTAATTAGTCTTTCGTGGGGGACTGTCGAAGGCTTTGCTAAAGTCGAGATATACCACATCATAATTGTGCCCCTCGTCCACTGATTCGAAAACTGATGAAAAGAATGTTAATAGATTAGTTAGGCAAGAACGTCCGCTTGTGAAGCCATGCTGGGAATCATTGATCAATCGGTGCTTCTCCAGGTGATTTCGAATAGAGTTTGAGATGATTGCTTCCAGTAATTTGCCTACTATTGATGTTAGACTGATTGGGCAGTAGTTAGAGGATAGTGATCTATCCCCCTTCTTGAAAATCGCTATTACATTCGCTATCCTCCAGGATTCTGGTACTACACCTGTTTTTAAGGACACGTTAAACAACTTTGCTAAGGGCATACTAAGCTCTTCCTTACATTCCTTTAATACTCTGGCAAATATCTCATCGGGACCAGGTGACTTATTAGGCTTTAGTTTGTCTATTTGCTTACTAACATCGTTACTAGTCACTACTATCTCACTTAATTTGTTTTCTTCACTATCTCTGAATAGAGTCGGTGCCTCGGGTATCATGTTTAAATTTTCGGTGGTGAAAACTGTTGAAAAATATTTATTCAAATAGGCAGGGTTATGTCTAGACCTCCATAGATATTTTTATTTTTTTCTCTCCAGGCTGGGGTCTGCCCCCAGTTAGTCCGATTTTTTGAGGTTCTACTGTGCTTACAAAATAATTTTGTATGCTTAGAAATTGCTACATTTAAAGGGGTAACAGTATGGCATAACTTGCTTGCCCTTTTTTTTCTGCAGACTGCTTGTGATCTCTCACTGAAATGTGTGTACAGTGGTATGTACTGTACTGGGTATACAATTGTACTGTATTTGTAATAAAATGTCTGTTGTCGGTGAAATACAGTACAGTAGGGTTGGGATGTCGTGAGATAGGGTTCAACGATGCTCGCTATTTACTAAATCGCGAAATGTAATCAATGGGGAAAATAGGGTAAGGTTCTGGAGGCCAAAAAAAGGGACTAAACTTGACTTAATGAGTTCATTTTCTTACAAACTAAAGCACCAATGAACACTAGACTCGGGAACAACAGGCTATTTCAATATCAATATCAAGGAACACTAGACTCGGCAGCCACCCTCACTTGACAATCCCACACCTACATAAATGAACACCAAAAATATTAGTTATAATATTAAATCATTTCCATTAAGCTTTCCATTATCCTCACTTCACTTTTCACGTCTCTAGCAACCCATTTACACTCACCATAGAAGTCGTAATCTGCAGCAGAGTCGGCTGCTTTCTCTTCACTCACTCAGAAAGACTGAGTGGGCGAGAGTGAATGTGAGTGAGCACCCACAGTGGCGCCTCTGGTGAGCAAATAACGCATTTGTTTGAAATGGCAGTACTGTACATTTGAAATATCCCCCGTCCGATTTCCTTCGTTAAATAAAAAATTATCGCTATATAGAGGAAAATTTCGAAAATTTTGGTAGTTGCGATATATATTTGTTTATATAAAGTCGCGATATATCCCGACCCTACTATATCCGCAACTTCAATACTTTGTTCGTAATTGGGTGAATAGTTCAAACTTTGTCAAATGGTAACCACATGTGCCATGTGCACTTCTGCAAGTTACAGTGACCCCTCTGTTAACGAACTCAATCCATTCCAGAAGGTCGTTCGTTAACCGAAAAGTTCGTTAACCGAAACCATTGTTTCAATGGGTTTTTGGGTAATTGGTTCCAGCTCACCGAAAATTTCCTAAATTCAACGAAAATGGTAGAAAAGTTCACTTACTTTGAGGTGTGTATGTAGAAGGCTCCTGGATGATGATGATGATGATGGGATTTAGAATGGGGGTGGAGGAGAAGGAAGAAGAGAAGGCATTGGGGTGGAAGAGAAGTCACCCCATGGCGCCATTTCACCCATAAAATTTTAGCTCTCTTGGTGTAATTCAAGATTATTTTCTTTAAATCAACACTGCACTGAATTATTTATTGTCAATATGTAAAATATATTTCAAAATGACCAATAATTTGCTTGGAAACACAGAAAAAACCGTTTAGTTGAAGAGTCTCAAGCAAGATGTTACCTCCAGTGAAAACAGAGAGAGACTAACTCCTGTTTGCTGTGTTAAGAGGCTGGATGCCGCGCATTAAACTAGTCACTTTACCTTCAATTATGTTCAATAATTGTTAAAATGACTAAAAAATTGAATATTAAACTTTTAAAATTATTCAGTAGTATAAACTTCTTGATATTTACTAAAATAGTAAGGAATTTAAGCCCTAGAACCGATTAATGTATTGGTGGACTGATACTAAAGCTGGTTGCCCGGTCAGTGCAAGCGAAAACATGTTGAGGTCGGTTCGTAAGAACTTCGTTAACCGAATTTTTTTTCGTTAACTGAATTGAAGATCCTTATGGAAGGCAGTTCGTTAATTGAAATTACGTTAACCGAGGTGTTCGTTAAACGAGGGGTCATTGTATAAGTATATATGGGTCTCCACACCAAACGTGGGCTGTTTCTAGATCAGCGCAGCAGCCTTGTTTACTGGACCCGGGGAATATCCTTCAGCACATAAAATGGTGTAGATCTCTTACGGATTCTTACCATTCTTAACTTGATACATTTTACTCCTTTTTGGTTTTGTATGAAGTTTCTTTGTTATATATTTCAGTACTTCATACATTATTTTCCTTACAGGGTCGACATATACCATAGTATAAATACTGTATTTCTGATCTAGACTTTGTGCTCTCTGCAAGTAAAAATAAGCTTGCTATTCTATTACAGTAAGTGTTATTAGAACCTACTGTAGTTATTTTATTGACTGAGTTTGGCATTTGTAAATAAACCTGACAGTTCATTTTATTTTTATTTTATTTAAAAAAGAAAAATTATAGCTTATAAATTTTGCCCACTCAGGTGGACTAAGGACCAGTGCAGTGTTCAGGTAACATAAGTCATGATTATATTTGGTATTTGATGTCTCACACGCTTGGATATATTGTACTTGTGTGTTTCATAGCTAGGCACTAATAATGTAGACTGTGTGACTGTTACCAACCCCTCAGCAGTCCTCTCTTGACGAGGTTGTTTTTCTTGCATCAGTAATTTGGACAGTGTTAATAAAACTTATATATTATTGGCTTAAGCATCAGTTGACTCCAAAAAATGATCAACATACATTAATATGCAAATACTGTAGTAGCCTTTTCATTGTTCAGAATTGCTCTAAGGATATAAAATTCCTGGATATTTTTATTTAATGCATGATGTATACAGGGTACTGTGCTCTGCACCAATTGTTCTGGCTAATGGGGATAATATATATATATATATATATATATATATATAATATATATATATATATATATATATATATATATATATATATATATATTAGCCAGAACAATTGATGCAGAGCAGTTCTGGGAATGAGAGATTTCCAGGTGACGAGAAGACTCTAAAAGATGGAAAAAAAACATCCCCGGAATTTTCTGGGTAACGGAAATATTTTCTCGGAATTTCCAGAAAATGCTCCTGATTTTCATCTCTAAAACCCGGAAAAAATTTCCCATACCCGGAATTTTCCTGATATCCGGAAAATTCCGGCTTTGGGAACGTTTTTCCTGAAAATTCCAGGGAAGGGGGATTTTTTCCGGCTTTGAGAGAGTTGTCTCGTTACTCTGAAATCTCTCATTCCTGGAAGTGCTCTGCACAAATTTTTCTGGCTAATGGGGATATCCCTAGTGTTGCGCTCAAACTGAAAAGTGTTTTGGTTACAGAAAGTGAAATTTTGCATTTGGATTATAATCTAACCCAATCCAAACTAACCTAACCTATAGCAAAATTTCGCTTTTGGTTATTTTCCAAGCCACCACAACCGTTGTGGTGGCTTTTCGGTTTCTGACCCATATACTGTGTGTATATATATATATATATATATATATATATATATATATATATATATATATATATACTGTACACAAAGTGTACTGTACAGTATTTAGTGAACTAATGTGTAAAGATTTGTCAAAATGTTCAGGAAGCTATTTTTAATTGTAATGAAGTTAAAGG
Source organism: Homarus gammarus (assembly GCA_958450375.1). Classification (NCBI taxonomy): domain Eukaryota; kingdom Metazoa; phylum Arthropoda; class Malacostraca; order Decapoda; family Nephropidae; genus Homarus; species Homarus gammarus. The sequence continues at coordinate 1,308,791 of CAUDMG010000378.1, read as the reverse complement.
AAACATTAGTTTCTACATTACGTGAAAGAAATTAGTTTCATTTAACTTGTTAGTGCAGCGAATTATCTTTGGAGGAATTTTGTCGACCACAAAATAGTGGACACGTTGCAATACTATATGTGGAATTCTGGTTTAAATAGTTTGTCCATAGTTGTGCTTCAAGCAGCATGACAGGTGTGAATTTGAGTGTGAAGTTACTAACGGGTTGCTCCAGGGCTAGACCTTGGTGTTGCTAATCTGCCGAGACTGTTTTATTCGTGTTAGATGTATTTTTGTAAGGTGTGGGTAGTTGTGTAGTAACATGTGGAACATATTTATTGTTGTTGAATTCTTTATTTTGTTTATAATTTTAGCTTTTGGTTTGCATATTTATATTGGTATTTTTTAAAACTGAAGATAACAACATATTCTGTTTTCAGCTGGACTAAAGTATGGAAGCTTAGGAGATCATTGTACAACACCACATGATGGAAGACAAGATGATCATGACATCTTTCAAGTTCAGTGATCATATACCAGCTGGTATCCTCAGAGGGAAAAATAAATGTTGATACTAACCCTTTGTTTTATTATGAAACCAAATAGGTATTAACTGTACTGTACAAGAGACCCATAACATTTGATGTTAAAGAAGAGTGTATATGTAATGTCATTTTAAATAAAAATAATTTAAAATTCAGTTTGTCCAAAAAAAAAATCAAATTGAGGAATAATCCTGTGAAAACTATTAACTTCTGAATTTGCAATGTGACCATATTGTTTATACTGTACTTCTTGAACACCAAAAACAACATGGTTACATACTGAAAGCTAAAAAAAACATCATCACATATTAAACACTGAAAACATGAACAAAGTATTATTTTTTTATCGTAAGATTTTTAAATGTTAGGTTAGGTTTTCAAAAGTTTGTTTAATGTTTTTTAGTATTTTACCCTGTAGTTACCATCTACTTGAAAGCCCTGCCCACTTTAAACAAGTCATACTGTTGGTTATTTTATTGGTAAAAATTAATTTCCAAGGGAAATGCTAAAGAGGAAGAGTACCTTAGAATTGTCTCAACTACTGATTCCAATACTGTACTGTAGTTAAATGCCTAAGATTCCTGGATGACCAAAACTAAAATAATATCCAATTTGGACCTTCATATTTGTTGGAAGCCATGCGGTTTGGATATCTACTGTAAATACTGTACTGTACAGGGATGACTGGAACTTCAAGTTTTCCCAATACAGTGATCCCTTGATTAACGAGATTCCGGTTAACGAATTACCTTCCATAAGATTCTTAAGGTTCTTAACTTTGGTTAACGAGCAATCCCTCGATTAACAAATTTCTTACGAGCGCCCCTCAACGTGTTTTCGCTTGCATTTGGCGGCCCACCAGCTGTAGTATTAGTCCGCCAATACAGTAATCGGTTCTAGGGCTTAAATTCCTTACTATTTTAGTAAATATCAAGAAGTTTGTACTAAACAATAATTTTAAAAGTTTATATAAATTTTTTTTGTAATTTTAACAATTATTGAACATATTTGAGGTATAGGAAGCTAGTTTTTTGCGCGCCAAACAGCCTGTCAACACACCATACAGGCGTCAGTCTGTCTTTTCAGTGGAGGTAATATCTTGCTTCAGACTCTACAACATAAATGCTTTTTTTCTGTTTCCAAGGAAATTATTGGTCATTTTGAAATTTATTTTACATATTGACAATATATAATGCAGTGCAGTGTTGATTTAAAGAAAATAATCTTGAATTACACCAAGTGAACTAAAATTTTATGGGTGAAATGGCACCATGTGGTGACTTCTCTTCCACCCCAATGCCTTCTCTTCTCCCCTCTCCTCCACCCCCATTCTAATTCCCTTCATCATTATCCAGGAGCCTTCTACATACACACCTCAAAGTAAGTGTACTTGACTACCTTTTTTGTTGAATTTAGGCAATTTTCGGTGAGCTGGAACCAATTACCCAAACACCCGTTGAAACAATGGTTTCGGTTAACGAATTTTTCAGTTAACGTGCAACCTTCTAGAATGAATTGTGCTCGTTAACCGAGGGACAACTGTATGGGGACCATGCTTATACAGAAAATTGTAAGTGCAGTCTCTTGTAACTTTTGTACAGTATTAAGAATGCTTCTAAACACATGTAGCCAAAGGAAGATTTAATCATGGTTAACATTTGGTTAGCTTTTCTTATTATTTCTGAGATGTGTTCACTAAATTTTAGATAGCTTGTCATTAAAACTACTAGGTCTTGTTCTTGAGTATTAACAGCTTCCAAATTGTTTTCAGACATCTTATAATTTTGGTTTAAATTTCTGTGGTCATGTTGCATTATTTTACATTTTTCTTCTTTAAAATTCATATTCCATGTTTCTGTCCTGGTCTCGAGTCTTTGTAGGTCCTCCTGTAGTGTTGCCACTTCCTCCGTCTTGTAGATTTTTGTCTCGTCGGCAAACATTTTACAAATTAATCTGACGTTACTTGGCAAGTCGTTGACAAATATAAAAAAATAAAACTGATCCTTGTGGAAATCCACTTAGATTTGGCACCATTTACTGTTACACATTGTTTTCTATCAGTTGAATCCTTTGATCCATCTTGTGCATTATCATTAATTCCACTTTTGTTTAATCTGTATAATAACCTATGATGTGGTACACTATCAAATCCTCTCTTATAATCTAGGTAAATGACGTCAAAGGCTTATTTTATCAGTCATATTTTTCCAGTCCTCACTAAGGTTTCTAATAAGTTTGTCACACATGAACGCCCACCTACAGATCCATGTTGGCACTTTGTTATTAGTTAAGTGGTCCAGTTATAGCTTCCTTTACAATTTTCTCTTATCTTGACTAGCTACTTATGAAGTTAACAATATTGGTCTGTAATTCTTTGCTTTTTCTTTTCTCCTTTGTTGTGAATTGCTGTTATTATTGCCTTTCTCCACTCTTCTGGTAGTTTTTCTCAGAGATTTATTAAACAGAGTAGTTAGTGGGGTCTTAAGCTCATTTGCCACCTCTCAGGATCCTGGGGTGTATGTTGTGTTTTGCAGTAGATTATGAACTTATGATTCTCTTATAGCTATGTTTCTCAATTTATTTATGTTCCCACCTTCCAATGTACATTCTAAGGGGCCTGATACTTCGTTTCCATACAGTTCCGTTGATACTGTACTTGGTTCAGCTTTAGTGTATCAGCATCATCTTTGTCACAGAAAACCGATGCAAAAAATATATTGAGCTCCTCAGCAGTCTCTCTAAATCAGTTTCTGTTAGTGTACCAACTGCTTTAACTAAGTTACATATTGGGTTTTTCATATCCCCCTTTCTATTTGTATGTTTGTTAAATACTCTGGGGATATTTTTCAAATCTTTAACCAGTTGTTATTCATAATTACATTTTACTTTTCTTAATGTTTTATGTTTTTTATCGTTTCCTTCGGTATATTGTTGATGTGTCTGCAGTGTTCGATGTTACAAAAATCTATTCCAGGAACATCATTGTTTTTTTATGTCTCTTGTAGCTTCTCTGTTAAGCCATGGTGGTTTATCTCTATTATTTCTGGGTACAACTTTGGGACATAATCTGACACTGTCTTCATATATACTTTTGAATATTTCCTAGAATTTTGAGGTGTTATGTTCTGTTAGTAGTGCCTCCCATTTTAACTTGAAATGGTCTCTAATTTTCTTGTAATTTCCCTTTTAGTAATTACAGTATATTAAATTGACCTTGAATGATTATTATCATGTAGGTAATCCATTTAATAATTAAAGGTTACTTTAGTGTGAGCACTATTTTCTATGGGTTGCCCCCCCTCCCGGACTGTGCATATTTATATTGAGTTTTATCAGTCATATAAATGATTTAATTTACTTTTATCCTCTTTACCACTGATCGGCTTGTTAGCCGCTTGGGTGATCGGTCACATCTGTTCAGCACTGTTGGCATGCACTGGCTCCTGCATGTACCTGAACCTGCTCCAGTATTGGTCAAGTCTGGTCTTGAAAGAGCTTGCACTCGGTGCCGTCACAACACTTTCTGGCAGATTGTTCCAAGAGTTCACAACTCTCACTCCGAAAAAGTTTGCCCTCACAGTTTTCTGGACTTGCGGCTTCTTCAACCTTGAGCTGTGACCCCTTGTGGGGCGAGTGTCCGCCAGCTCCAGCTAAGGACACTCTACAGTAGTTCCCTCAAGATGCTTATACACCTCAATTAGGTCACCCCTTACCCGTCTGTAGTGTAAGCTAGGCAATTTCAGGCGCCCCAATCTCTCAGGGTAGTTGAGGTGCCGAAGTGCAGGCACCAGTCTGGTGGCCCTCCTTTGAACATTTTCAATCATCTGACAGCCCCAAGCATATATCGGGGACCAGATGGAGTGACAGTACACAAGATGGGGAAGCACTTCACTCTTGAAGATAGTTATGAGGGACAGATTGTCTAGATATCTGAACGATCTTATAAGACCTAATAATTTATTTGCCTGATTTACCTTCTCACATTCAGTCTTAAGTAGTGCAGTTTCTACATCCTGTTGAGACATATGATACGTCTCCTTACCCTTGGTACGTACCAGGTGCAGCCTCTTGCACTTCCTGACATTGAATCTCGGCAGCCATTTCTTCGACCATTCTTGTAGGTCACAGAGATCCTTCTGCAGCTCTTCACAGTCCGCTTGGTTCTTGATTTCCGAAATGACTTGGCGTCATCCGCAAGCATTTTTATGGAGGAGTGTATAGTGTTAGGCATGTCATTTATGAAACAAACAAACGTTAACCACCATACACTGCTTGCGGTCATGTAGAAAATCTTCTATCCACGCTAGGACTTTTCCTCAAATTCCTTACACTTCCAGTTTGATTTTCAGCCTTACGTGGGGTACACTGACGAAAGCCTTGGCAAAATCAAGGTATATATTGTCGATATTACCAGATATTCCAGAATATGGGTAAAAGTATCCATTACCTTGAGCAGTTGTGTTAAGTAGGAGCGCCCCAGCATAAAACCGTGTTGGCACTCCTTTACAAGGCTGTTTCATTGTAGATGTTCCATCATGGCATCTCTTATAATGCTCTCATGTACTTTACATACTATGCCGGTCAGGCTCACTGGTCTAAAGTTGTTCGTGGAGTGACAAACGCCCTTCTTGAAGATACGACTCTCATAAGCCATTTTCCAATCACTGGGTATCTTTTGGGCATCTAGGCATTTAAAGAACAGGCTCTTCAGGGGCTCTGCAAGCTTGTTGCACAACTGTTTTAGCACTAGGATGCACCATGTCAGGGCTGGGACTCCTATGGACCTTTAGCTTTGACAGTTTATTTCTTATACCCTCTTCTGTAAACGTAATGTGGGTCAGTGCTGTGTCGAACCTTCTGTCCTCAAACGAAGGAAGGTTAATCGCATCCTCTCTAGTGAACAACGAGTAAAAGAAGCTGTTCAATGCCTCCGCTTTATCCTGGTCAGAATCTGCGTAACTACATCTTCAAGCCTCAGGTCTGATACTCCTACTCGCATTTTTAATTTCTACTTCGCATGGTGGTAAAACACCTTTGGGTTTGATTTGACCTCGCTTGCAACCAGCCTCTGGCACTCCTTTTCAGCCCTTCAACACTCTGCCTTTGCTTGGTTTCTGGCTCTTGCATACATCCTCCTGTCCTGCTCATTGTTTGACCCAACCCACGTCTTGAATTTCTGGGTTTTCTTAACTTTGTCGACCGCCTCATGTTTCATGTGTAGGTATCCCCTCATATTCCTAGAGGCACTGGGTTTGGGTATACCTGTATATTTATCGATCAAATGGGTCACTTTACTAGTAATGATATTCAGCATAGTGTCTGCGTTCTTGTGCCTTAATGAGTCGGGCCAGTGGATACCCCTCGTCTCTTCCCTCATCCCGCCGTAATTTCCCTTGTAATATTTGCACCTTGGCCTGGCTTTATCATGAACTAGGTAGGTGTTTGCTCCCCACTGCAATGTGTCGGGTCTTAAACACGTTGGAACAGAAAATTATCTCGAGTTTCTACAAAAAGTGTAGCAGGGTTATTCAAGTCATTTGGGGTGAACTTAGTTTCTCCAGTCGATGTTGCCATAGTTGAAGTCCCCCATGATAAGGAGGTAGCTAAGGTTGAGTATCGCTGCTTTGTCTATCAAGGCTTTCAAGTTCCTTTGATTTAGTAGGCTATAATTTGGGGATCTGTAGATACACCCGACAAAGGAAGTCCTCTCCCTTTAATTTAACACCACTTTGACTATTCAAAAAACATTCTCTCCCTGTACCCTTGCTTGGCTGGCTCAAAGGTCTTGCCTAGCATAGATAACCACACCCCTCTTGCAAGTGTCTTGGGAAAGGTTCTTAAATTTTCAGAGAATATCAGGTCTGCTTATCAATTGTGAACATATTTAGTTTGAATAAATGGGCAGAATCCTACTGTCTACTGGGGCACAATCATAGTATGGAATCTTACCCTATTCTGGGACAGAATCCTACTGTATTCTGGGGAGGAATCCAACGAAGATTTGGGGAGGGGGGGAGGTGCTTTGCAGTTCACAAATCTCTTGATGAAGCTACAGAGTAGGTGTATCGAGCGAGATAGTTCGAGGATTCTTGTAACGGAATCTAGGATATTCTAATGAAGTAAGAATCTAGTACTGTAGTTGTCTCCCCACATGTTCCTTAGAAAAAGAGTGGGTCTTGTGTTCAAGAGGCTGCAAGTGATCAGAAAATTACTTAACCTGGTTTATTTTATTAAAGTTATTTGCCAGAGAATCGTCAGATTAGCATCTTGAAAGTGGTCTAAAAAATCGTAAAAATTCCTATAGAGCCGTGGTTGGTATAAACTAAAATGTTATTCAGTAGACAAGAAATGGGGTATGCCAATTATATTTTACAAACAACCATTAAATATCCATTTTACAAACAAGCGTATTAATACAAAGATCAGCAAACTTTAAAGAACCTTCCCACAACGGGTTCGTCATTGGTCGACCACAAGACAAGGAAGTTCACCGTGTCTGGCTGAAGCTGGATTAGCCCGATTAAATCTAGCAGCTTAAACAGGATCAATATTCGCTCCAGGTGAAACTGTAGCGTACTGTAAGTGGTCGGTTGTCAAGTTTCTCTTTGTTTGTCTATTTTCTCTTTGATAGGACTCATACATACATAGTACATGTAGATCTCGCACTAAGGATGGAGGTAACAAGGGAACTCACAATGCGTTTTCTGTATATATATATTATATGTACAGTGCAGTGCTAGGGAGTTGCTGTATGGTGAGGAGCTTGGTGAGATGTCTTGTTGTTTCTGGAGTTTGTTGAGAGGTCTTGTTGGTTTGAGAGCGTTGGGTAGAGTGAACTCCACTGCTAGGCTGAGGTGTATACGATTCTTCAGGATCAGAGAAACGAGGTGCGAAATGATCGGCGCCAATCACCGCGCAGTTCGGGAGTGAGGGCTGGTCTGTGGAACTCGAATACAATACAATACAGTAGTTTTACAGTGTTTTCCAGGATGCTTCAAGGACCATCTACTCACCTTTGTGTGACAAGATCAGACTTAACTATACAGACCGTCCGGGATCGTATATGAAACCGTTAACTTCAACCGGTGAAACACTGGTAACGTGTGGGAGGTAAGACTCACTTTCTGTTACTTCACATCATGTTGTCATTAGGTGTACAAGTGGAGTCTAATACATACTGTATAAAAGTGTGTACATGTTTATGTAAATGTTTGTGTGTCTAAAGTCATGTCTCATTGTGTAGGAGCTGTAGGTAGTACGTGACATCGCAAAAATATGGCCCAGATTCACGTTTTCCATGTCATAAAATTTTTTTAATGTGACTTTATTTTGTTTTTCTCTAAAGTACAGTACAGTATATTAATAACTTTAAGCTTCGTATTCAAAGCATAAATTCATTGTTTATCAATTATGATACTCCACAAATACTGTGCTACTTTTTATACCTTTATCTACTTGCATGTTTCACTTCCGTTAAATGAACTTTTATCTGCATAGTTTTGAAGAAGACTTCTTAGTAGGGTGTGTCAATTTAGGGGGTGAACTGGTTAAATTGAAAATCGAGTAATTTGGTAGCAATTTATTGTAGTCTTTAAGCATGCAAAACAATATTCTGGCATAAATTTTTTTTTATAATAAGGCCTACCTACATCAAATGGATTTTTAAATGTACATATTTGTGAATTTATAACATAACCAGCGTTTGCACACATGTTACTGTTTCAAGTTTCAAATTATTATATTTTATTATCCGTAGTCTATTTGAAAGTAACCAATGCCTTCATACTCTCTTTGCTTTGGTTTCTTGTCATCAGTAGTCTGCTTGCTATTTGTGCTTTGATGTAACCTTCTCGCCTCTCGTGGCTGTAAACATGGCCCGCTGCTTCTGTGACCATTTTCACACATCTCTCCACACTTTGAGTGTGGGAAGGCCACTTCGTCACCTGCATTGGAGTCTCTTTAAGGTTTCTCAATTCTTGGCTAGTTAGACTTGTTGTCAATGGTGGCTCTAAGACTTCCAAACTCAAGTCAACCAATTCTGACAATTTGGTGGCATTGACGTTTATTGGGGGAACTTTTCTTGAATGAAACGAACAGTCTCCCAACTGGTCGTCATCTATTAGCGTTCCTCTAATCTTTAGAATGACTTCTACAGCCTCGGTTCGGAGATTGGTACATTGACTGCAAAGCATTGCTTGCAAAACTGCTTCTGATCGAGCATACCAAGCGGACCTTCTTGCCACAGGTAACACGATGTCCCTCACTACCTTCCTCTGTGTTCTTACTAGCTGCAATTGAAACAAAAGGTGATTGGGCCCATCCACCCACATAGGATTAAGTTTCACACTAAACCACTGGGGAAGATAAACTCCAATAATAAATTCAACAATTAACCTCAAATTCTTCAGCACTTTGCCCTTCAATTCGTGTTTGGAAATCCAAATCCTGCAGAAACGAAGAGCTGTAGTTAACCAACGGCTGTGACTGACAGGTCCAATCTCCAAGAGAGCCAATGACTGAGGCACTTCTCCTGATCTTATTGCTTGGGCAATACGATAAGCATAGGATTGATCTGTGCTGAGATCTTTGATGACTCCTTCAGACAACGCCGGAAGGGGAGGGCCAACTTCGACCTTTGGAAAGGTTGTATTTATTTCTAGTTGTGTTGCTTCATCCAGCATGATGCCAAGGGGACCTGACCACTTGTTGTTGCTCTTTGTAGGACCATCAAGTTCCTGGATGAGATGACGAAGAGGTAGCTCGCCTGTATGTAAATCACATACAATCCAAACAAGTCTTCTTCCTAGTTTTTTCTCTAAATGCGTCATTACACCCCCCTGCCATCCGGTGTTCACTGCAGTTGAATCTCCACCAACAGCCTGCAGTGAACTGCCAAGTCCTCTCTCCTGAACCCAACATAAAATATGATCAGCAATGACCTCTGCATGTTTCTTCCCTTCTACTTCAGTTTCGGGAGCAAAGTGAAACAAAAACCGACCACCAGGCTCAGAACAGACAGAGTAGTGTTCTTCTTTGATGAGACCTGGAAACTTTCTGTTCACTCCCTCTACTTCTAGCAAAACTTTTGTGTCATCTATTCTTCCATCAAACAAAAGACAGGAGAGCCCTCCCTCGCTTAAATCTTTTTCATGCTGATCAGATATTTCCTTCATTATTTTTTCTTGTGCTCTTCTAATTTTATTATGATCTATCACCAAAGATACATCCTCTCGGCTGATGAGGCCTGCATCTATCCAAGCGGCAGTTGCAATTTCTGCAGCCTCACGAAGTCCAGCATGGTGGCGAATACTAGCTAAAGCAATGTTTGAAATATTTCTTGTGTTTGTATTTCATTTTCTTTGGTAAAGGTTCAGATGGCTCTTTGGAACTATCATCTGATGTTGCTTCCTGTTCATCAGAAGAACTATCAAAGAAGTGATAAACATCTTGACACAGCTCTTCCTCTCTTTGGATGGCTTCTTCACTCTTCATTTTCTTCTTTTGTTCCCTCTCTCGGATTTGTTCTCTCTTCTTGGCATTAGCAATCTGCTTCTTTGTTTCTGAATAATCTATTGAACCCATTTGCATACTTCCTTGGCCTTCTGCCTTTGTCCTCTGTGCCTTTATAAATTCAAGCTCTAAAACAGGGATCTTCTTTTCACGAGGACAACCACAATCAATGTGGGAATTATTTTCTCTCTTACCTGAGTGAGAACAGTTGGATTCAGAACATAATTGTATGGAGCACTTGCAGGTCAAAATGTCAAACAGAGTATCAAGTGTGTGCAGAAATTCATTTTTCCTGGTCAAGTTTCCTTTACCAAGTGATGTTTCAACTGTTTTGTGCCATAATTTCGTTAGTTTTAGCTCAATAGTTCGACACTGATTAATCACAGGTGGTTTGAATAGTGCATTAGCTTTTGTCCATTGATGCAGAAGAGGGACTATCATGTCATTTATGAGTTCTTTATCTGTATAGTTCCTTCTGTCCTTTGCATTTTTTTCTCGAAGGAGTAACCCTAATCTTAGCATGTCTCTCACTGTTGGAAGTTCTGATACAGGAAGCTCCTTCCCTTTACCAACTAGCAGGCTCAAGTGGGTTGACAACTGACTTCTTGTCTTCAATTTTGACATCTTCACACTATCTGACAAATAGAAAAATATTTCAATGTTTCATAATTCAATTGTTGTTTCAAAAAATATCAATTTGTTTATCAAAAATGCTGTAACAGAAATAACATAATAATTTCTTAGAACATAATGTTTTATACAATGATATAAGTAACTGCGACAATCAATATGCCCTACTTACAATAATTAAAATGTAGAATTCGTCTGGTAGAGTAGGTGCAAGTGCAATGAGAGCAAACCACCGTCTATGATATCTAGAAGGAGAGTGAGCCGGGCGCCTTATCCTCACGCTTGGTACAAGTCAAAACAAGAATTAAACTGTCCCACACGGAGAGCCTGTTCATGTTCATGTTCTGACATGCATATTGTACACAAGCTATAGAACCATAAAATACTCCATAATCCATATGCTTACATGAGATTAGTTAATATCAAGTGAATAATTCTAATCAAGTCTCATTAATTTGTTGAAATACTGATATTTGAAACTTTAAGGTATAATTGATGTAGGTGAGGGTTATTTCAATTCATTTTTGTTTGCTAATCTCAAGTTTAGACATAAAGAGGCACAATATTTTGACTACCAAATTTGATTTTTAACATGTTGACAAAATTGACACACCCTACTACTTAGTACAAGTTTAAATTTTTACACTGTAGCAGTGGTGCAGTACTTTATCTTAAGCAATATTTTCAGGCACTTTCTCCATAACTGCCTAAAGTGGACGTGAACCTTTGGACCTGATGTGAACTAGAATGAAGTTGGCTAGACATAAAAATAACTGTACCTGAAGTTAAGTGGACCTCAAGTGAACTGGACCTGAAGTTAACTGGACCTTAAGTACTGTGTAGTATTTTTTTAATATTGTTCTGGTACTTTGAGTATTAGGAAGGTTCTACAGACATTCCCCAGTTTATAAGAGTACTGTGCCTTAAAAACCTATAATAAATAGAATCAATTTTCCTATAGACTCGGATTATAAAAGCCAAAATACTTTTCTACAATGAAAAACCTTCCTCAAAATTATGTATAGTCCCTCCAAAAAGTTTCGATAGATTTTCTATTGGTAAAATTTGAAATGGTAGATGAAATACTTTGATATGAGCCCCAGTGCATCACCAGATATTGGTACACTGCTCACCATATCAGCAACAGCTTGAGATTGGGGAAGGGAGTTGTCCTTGTATGGCTACTAGATACTTGAGTATACCAAGAAATCCATTAAGCTTTATTAATACTGTATATGTATCGTGCTGGGTTGGCATATGTAAACAGGTCACTGACTGTTGATTACAATAACACCGAAATATACAGCTGCTCCCCGACTTACGATGGGGTTAGGGACCCAAATCCAGGTCATAAGTCGAAAATGCAAAAAATAATACATAGAAAATCTAGAATGAAATACAGTACAGTAAAAGTAAGGAATAATGAAGAATGGATGCAGTGTTACTGTGCACTTACCTTTAATGTAGTTATCTGAATGCACATGGGGCCCCCATAATTTTCTAATTATACATGGAGATTACATTAACTGGATGAAGCAGAGGAGGAGACGGCTGGGTGGGTCCTCAATGTCGCTTTCTTCAGACAGGCTAATATACAGGGGAAACTTGCTTATTGAAGGTATTGGATCATCTTTAGGGAGTGAAGAGGCAGCACTGGTGGGGCGTGAGGAGACAGCAGTGGGAGACTTCTTAAAATATATGTTCAATTTGGACTGCACAGTTTGCTTTTACCTTTCATTATAAATTTCCCTGTCAACTTTGGCAAAATGCTCAACATTTTGATCCATTCTGTCAAGCATTTGCATCCCCTTATTAATTTTAGCAAATGCCTCTGCCATTTGTTTCACTGAAAAAATTTTGGGGGGTGCAGGTTGTTGTTCTACATTTTGACTCTCTTCTTCCTCTGCAATTTTCTGTACTTCCAGGTCAATGAGATCCTCGTTACTTAGCTCCTCTGCTACACTTTCAACCAACTGCTCAACATCTTCATTATCAATTTCTAACTCAAGCTGTTTACCCAACTCCACTATCTTGTTACTAATCTCAGAAATTACTTCATCTTCATTAAAGCCTCGGAAACTGTTCATATATCTTTTCAGGACTTTCTTCCATATTACATTCATGCACTGACCTGCAACCTCATCCCATGCTGCAGCTATGTTCTTTATACATTTCAAAATGTTGTAGTCCTTCCAAAACTCTCTGAGCATTTTCTCACCTACAGTAGCAGCAACAGCCTGAGCGATGGTCGTACTTAAATAATACGCTTTAAAAGCAGAAATAGCTCCTTGATCCATGGGTTGGATAATAGAGGTAGTGTTAGGTGGAATGTAGACTACCTTAACATCAGGGTGCAGGTCGTGCTGGGTGCCCCGGAGCATTATCCAAAATTAACAAAATTTTGAATGCAATCCCTTGTTGCAGACAATACCCCTTGGCTCGTGGAATGAAACAAGTGAAGAACCAATCCTCAAGCAGTACCAGGGTCATCCATGCTTTCTTGTTAATGCGATAAAACACTGGCAGTGTGTGCTTGCTGACATGTTTAAAAGCCCTTGAGTTCTCTGAATGATATATCATGATGGGCTTTTTCTTGAAACCAGCTACATTCCCCCCCAACAGAAGTGTGATTCGGTCCTTGAATGCCTTGAATCCAGGCATTGTTTTTGCCTCTTTGTGGAGGTATGTCCGTTCTGGCATGCGCTTCCATAATAAGCCAGTTTCATCCACATTAAATATTTGCTCAGGCAAATAATTTCCCTCCACAATGACACGATCTAGCTCCTCCTTAAAAGCTTCGGCAGCACCCACATCAGCACTTGCTGCCTCTCCACTCACCTTTACACTATGCAGACTGTAGCGGTTCTTAAACCTTTGAAACCACCCATGACTTACTGTGAAGGTTTGGTCGCACTCATCTCCTGCCTGCTCCTTCAGGCTTTCGAAAAGGCTTCTTGCCTTAGCCTGTAGGGTTAGAAGGCTTAAGGGTACACACTTTTGTATCTGATCTTCCATCCATATCACAAGTAGTCAGTGGCGGCTCGTGAAAAATAAAATGGAGGGACTGCAAGCCTCACACAACAGTAGGATACACAAATTTGACCTACCTCAGGTATGAGTTGTAGTTGATGTCCACGAATTCCCAGGGCATGGTAGTAGTATTGGTGGTAGAAGGGATGGCCGAGGTGGTGATGGACCAGTATTAATTGAAAATAAAGTCGGCGTGTCTGCTCTTCGATGTAGCAAAATTGTTTATTACTATTTCATTAAAATCCTTTATTTCTGTTATCATTTTATTTTCAATGGATATCACTGCTAAAGCAGACAGTCTGTCATTCACCATGTATTACTTGAAAATAAAGTCCGCGCGTCTGCTCTTTGATGTAGCAAAATTGTTTATTACTATTTCATTAAAATCCTTTATTTCTGTTATCATTTTATTTTCAATGGATATCACTGCTAAAGCAGACAGTCTGTCATTCACCATGGTACTGCGCAAAAAAGTTTTAATTCTCTTCAAAGTTGAAAAGCGCCTTTCTGCTTCTGCCGTTGTCATTGGAGTTGTTATTAAAATTTTCAGCAACTTGACAGTGTTTGAAAATGTTGACTGTAGATTATTGTCATTCATCATCTCCAACAAATCTATGAGACTTTCTGATTTACACAAATCTTCTCTTGTGTACAGTACAGTAAGTTCAGTTCTCAATTTGTCTTTTTCAAGCATGGGATATGCTGCAACTGCTTGTTCAAGTTCATTACTAGGGAAATTTTTGGTATACACTGGAAAATTATTCACTAAAAGTAACTTGCTTGCTTCCAAATGATTAGTAAAGCTGAATCTCTCTCTGCACTGCAGCAAAATTACGTCACAGACCTCCTTTGCAGCAGCTAATTTGTCTGTTTTAAATTTTCTTCTTTTCTGCTCAGGAGGCAACAGCAACACCATCGCATCACATTCGTCTCTTAACTTCTGAACTGCGGAATTAAAAACTTTTAAAGAGGCGTTAGCCTTAGCTGCATCAATATTTCTAGACTGAAGCTGAGAGAACATGATGTCAACATGAGGCATTACTTTGGAGAAAAATTCCAACCAAAATTCGAATTCAGGATCATTAACAATTCTTTTGATACCAGCTGCTGCAGATCCAGTTTCTCTTGAGTTAGATGCTTCCAGTGTGCTGCAACATTCAATCAGTGCATCTTTCATTTCATGCACAGCATTGACTGTTCTGCTCTTGAAATTCCAACGTGTTGCAGATGGCCTTGGAATTCGATGACCAGCAACATTCTCCAATGCAGCCATTCTTTGTGGAGACTTAGAAAAAAATGCTGGTATTCCTGACAAGCTATTGAAAAATACACGAACATTGGTATTCTGTGATGTTGCCTTTCCCAAAATCAAGTTCAGTTGGTGGGCATAACAGTGGATAAAGTGGGCATTGATATACACTTCTTTTATTCTGGTTTGCACACCTTTATTGACTCCACTTAGAGGAGCTGCACCATCCTAAGTTTGGGCAATGAGCTTGTGTGGACAATCGCCAATTAAAGTCTGGAGCTCTTTATGTAACACACTTGATAAGGCTTCTGCTGTCTGATTGATAGGGTTAAAAAATCCCCAGAATCTCTCAACAGGCTTCCCTAGTAGCTCATACCTTAGAACAATTACCATCTGTGTTTTATCGTAAATATCCGTTGTCTCATCACGCATAACTGCCAAATAATCTGCATTCTTTACTTCTTCCTTGATCTTATTTTTGCAAATTTCCAACATAGATTCTAAAAGTTCATTCTGTATTGATTTAGATGTTCCTTTAAAAACTGTAGCGGTCTTTAAATGAGCATCTAAGCTAGAATCCAGTTCACAAGCAAAATCAACTAATCCACTAAATACTCCCGGATTCTTAGAGCTCATTGTTTCATCATGTCCTCTTAAGAGGGAGTTCAAATTTTCCACAAAATTTTACACAATTTATGATTTTGGATAACACATCTCTGTTTTTTTTCACCTGTTCATTGTGTTTTGCAACTGAGAGCTTGTATGCTGTGTCAATCTGAGCTGCAATGTTCACTTTACCCAGCAACGATAAATTAATCATGTTATTCATATGTTTGGCTGACTGCTCATGTTTCACTATTTTCTGTGGCAAATGCCTCAAGTCAGTCACACCACTTTTCGTCCATGCCGAGTCCCCACCAAACAATAAGCATGGAAAGCAGAATAAAGTATTTGCCTCGTCACAACCACAGAGCCATTCACATTTCTGATAAACACTGATGTTAAACTGGCGTGTATATTCTTTGTTCCTGCTTGTGCTGTTCTGTTGAATGGATAAAACTGGTGTAGGTCTTCCTCTTGCTTTGATTTCAGTCTTTTCATTTAATGTCAGCTGGGAAAAGTTGATGTTTTGCAAATACTTCACTCGATTTTCCATCGTCAAAGGGTAATTAAAGAAAGCACGATTTAACCACACCGTCCACACGCAATGTAAACACGTTGTACGAGACTGAGCTGCTTCAAGTGCAGCTAATTGTCTCCAGAAGTGGTGCGGCGGCGGCGCCAATTAATAACTGACATGAATCGTACAGCATTGACAGCAACTATGAAAGTAACTTAAATTTTGGTCTGATTTTAATGAAAATTCACTTAGCAACGTATTGAAAATAATTAAATAACATATAAAATGATATATTTGTTGGTAGTGTATTATTCAGCTGTCTCTCTAAAGGAATCATACGCCTGGCAGTGAGTGTCTGGGGGGACTGCAGCTCTGCAGCCCTATGCACGAGCCGCCACTGCAAGTAGTTTTTCCATCATGGATAGGACCTTGTCTTTTCTTCGTTATTATAATTCCATTTATAGGTGCTGATCGTTTCACTACCTCACAAATATGTTCCTTGTCCTTCAAAATAGTGGATATGGTCGAGTGCGAGAAGCCTAGGTCTCGTGAAATGGTTGCTACCATTTTTCCATTTTCATACTGCATTATTATCTTCATTTTGTCTCAAAAGTAATTGACTGTCTCCTTTTCTTATGAGCACCACCAGCACTCTCACTTCTACGCTTGCCAGTCATTCTAAAGTGAATTAGATACAAAAATATTGTCAGTACACAGCGCGATCACTATCGACAACAACGACAGCCAAACACCAACTAAGCGCTCTACGGTGTGGGTGCTGTAGCCATGAGGCAACCCAGCTCACGCGATGCTCTTGTACGGGACGGAAACGTTTCGGTCTAGAAATACTCACATCATTTGAAAAAATTTTGGTACTGAACTGCGGCGGTTGTATGTGCGGGTGTTTGTACTGACTGAGGCAGGTCGTAAGTCGAGGAGTCGCTGTACATTGAATGGAAGAGTTTTGGAACATCATAACCGAGACAGACCTCGAGGAGGACATTTCACCATTATGTCGTAGTAACAGAGTTTCATTCATACCGAGTTGCATAATATATTTTCTCGTGTTGTTGACGATATGTCTGATTTATGAAGAGTGACTAAGCAAATAGTACTTGATATTAGAGTGAACAGCTATAGCAATAGACAATATATTGGTCTAAATGGGATCTACTAAATATTACTGATGTGTAAATGGTATTGGTTTAACACCAAAAAAAGGTTTCAAATGAGTGTGTCACCAGTTTCATGGAGCCGAACCCATCGTGATACTGTGTGGGTTCGCTCACCCCAATTGGCCGAGCTATCTCAACTCTATACAGTCGACCCTCGTTAATTCGGACCCCTTTAATCCGGATTTCGGATAAATCGGACGAAATCTGAACTGCCCTTTTCAAATTTCTGGTTCTGGGATTGTCCCAGTTGCAATTGTGGGTGCAATTTCAAATTCTGTGTCATCACTAAGGATTAACAAAGTCTCTGGTGCACTTTAAGATTAAGAGAGAAAACGGAAGACTCAGGCGTCCTGAAGCGAGAGAAAACGGACCCCTATGACGGGGCACTCAAATAAACATACATACACATAGCTACATGTTTAGTGGACCCCAAATTTTTTGGCAAAAAATTAGGGGTCGACCTCTAAACGGGTAATAGTTTCGTTAGGTTGAAAAATATTTGCCAGTAACTACCAGTAAACAATGGAAACGACGCACCACCAGCTGTGAGTGTCGGTACAGATGCCAGGACAGATCTCTCGCGTCATCATAGCAAGCCCAAAGTAGCCAAATGCATGGTATGGTATGCACAGGACGATGTAAAACAAAGTATTCATTTTTTAAAGTTTATTTATTGATACATAAATTTTTGTTCATTGTATTTGAAACATCAATCTTTGTTAATTAAATTTAAAACAAAATAAAACTACGATACCATATTTCTAAATACCGGGTATTTCCATTAAAATATTACGTAACAAGTATATTTTACCTTAACTATTACTGAATGGATATATTCTCAGAAATAAATATTCCCTCCTAATGGACTTGAATAAATACTACCTGCGTTTCAGTGTAACGTGTCGTAATTATAAATGGTAAACAATTTGCCTTTGGCACTCGGTGTTTCAGGCACGGCCAGCCTCAGTTTATAGGACGTAGAGTGTTTTTACTGAAGGTTTTGTTCCAATACCCTCAAAAACTTGGGTCGACCTATAAACAAGGAATATCATAAATTAACAATTTTTGGATAAAAAAATCAGGGTCAACCTATTAACGAGGGAGGGTTATAGACGAGTCCATACCAAATTTATGGTTCTGGGATTGTCCGATAGATGGGTCACTCGGTGGCCTTGTGTGTGCGTTAGTCACGCCAGTCATTGTTGACCTAGCGCCATATTCGAGTACAGTGATCCCTCCATTAACGAACTCAATCCGTTCCAGAAAAGTTCGTTAACTGAAACCATTGTTTCAATGGGTTTTTGGGTAATTGGTTCCAGCTCACCGAAAATTTCCTAAATTCAACAAAAATGGTAGAAAAGTTCACTTACTTTGAGGTGTGTATGTAGAAGGCTCCTGGATGATGATGATGGGAATTAGAATGGGGGTGGAGGAGAAGGAAGAAGAAAAGGCATTGGGGTGGAAGAGAAATCACCCCATGGCACCATTTCATCCATAAAATTTTAGTTCTCTTGGTGTATTTCAAGATTATTTTCTTTATATCAACACAGCACTGCATTATATATTGTCAATTTGTAAAATATATTTCAAAATAACCAATAATTTGCTTGGAAACACAGAAAAAAAGCGTTTAGTTGAAGAGAGTCTCAAGCAAGATGTTATATCCAGTGAAAACAGAGAGAGACTAACTCCTGTTTGCTGTGTTAAGAGGCTGGATGCCGTGCATTAAACTAGTCACTTTACCTTCAATTATGTTCAATAATTGTTAAAATGACTAAAAGATTGAATATTAAACTTTTAAAATTATTGAATAGTATAAACTTCTTGATATTTACTAAAATAGTAAGGAATTTAAGCCCTAGAACCGATTAATGTATTGGCGGACTGATACTAAAGCTGGTTGCCCGGTCAGTGCAAGCGAAAACATGTTGAGGTCGGTTCGTAAGAACTTCGTTAACCGAATTTTTTTTCGTTAACCGAATTGAAAATCCTTATGGAAGGCAGTTCGTTAATCGAAATTACGTTAACCGAGGTGTTCGTTAAACGAGGGGTCACTGTATCAGTGTTGTAATGCCCTGCAATTTTCGTTGATATTGCAGTGATTACGCATCTTTCAGCCTTGTATTTTACATCATGTCTTCAAGGGGGAGTAAAATGCCGAAGAGGAAGTCTGTGACCCTTTCTGTGAACCAGAAACTGGAACTTATAAGGAAGTTAGAGGCTGGTGCTTCGGTGTCTAGAGATTGTGATGAGTATGGTGTTAAAAAGCAAACAGTTTCGGACATACGCAAGGCTAAGGACAAACTCATTGCATTTTCTTTGAAATATAATGTTGATGCAACTTCTAAATCATCATCTGTTGGTGCAAGGAAGCGTATGAGGGTGGCAAAAGATACAAATCTTGAGGAGGCAGTGACGAAGTGGTTTGTGCAGCAACGATCCTGTGGTAATGTCGTCCGTGGTGTAGAAATACAAGCTGCTGCTGTTAAGCTAGCAAGTCATATGGGCATCGAGAATTTCGAAGCTAGTGACGGGTGGTTATGGCGATTTAGAAATCGCCATGGAATGTGTAATAGAATTACGCATGGTGAAGCTGGTAGCGCACCCACCGAGGACATCGAACCATTCAGGGACAGGCTAAATGACTTAATTAAGAGTGAAGGGCTCCTGATTTCCCAAGTCTATAATGTGGATGAAACTGCGTTGTATTGGCGGTCCCTACCCCGGAATACCCAAGATTTCAAGAATATAGCCTTCTCATCTGGTTGTAAAGTAAGTAAGGAACGATTTTCGGCATTGTGTTGTGAGGAAGGCAGACGGTATGCACCGTTTAAAGTTAGTGGTGGTGGGGAGGTCAGCACGCCCGCTTATTTTGAAAGACATGATGCACCATCTATCAGTGCATTATTACCACTCCAAGAAATCGTGGTTCAACATGCAAATCTTTAGTGATTGGTTTTTCTCGCATTTCATTCCTGCAATGCAAAAATATCAAGAAGGTGTCCTCAAACTTCCTGCTGCTGAGGTGAAGGCGCTACTAATTTTGGACAATGCACCTGCTCACCCAGGTGCTGACAAGCTTGTCAGTAATGATGGTAAAATAAGATGCATGTTCTTGCCACCCAATGTTACCTCCCTGATCCAACCAATGAATCAGGGTATAATTGTAGCCTGCAAGAGAATATACCAACGAAGATATCTGGACGAAGTTCTTGCGGTTGTAGACGAAGAGGAAGATCTTACGGAAGACACACGAGGACAAGGAACTGTTAATAACGTCAAGTATACTGCCAGATTCTGGGGTCACTAAGTCTAAGGGGATAACTTAACTCTAATCTTAATTTCTAAGGGTCGCTGCCACCAGACCCCCTCTGGACAGCATGTAGCTCGTTAGGTAGCGTGCAGAGTGGACTAGGCATTGGGTTAGGTTTTCCATTGACCAGATTTATAAGGGTAAAGAAGGGTGAAACCATAACATGTCTTAATTGATTTATTCCTTATAAAACATACTGGTAAAAAACATATACATGAATTGGCCTTCCTCAGAAGAACAACGGAAATGTGGTTACCCAGATGGGCCCCAGACTCTTACATTGATGGCGTGTCATCCACCTACTTATTGCATAACAATCTGTGACCACCTTACCTCGGTCATTCCTTCTTACACTATCCCTTAACACATCAGACTGCTCCACCTCTATGGACTATAGCACTGTCGGTTATCATACATAGTAGCACCATCTCAACACACATGTTACACTCCATACCTGCAAGTATGAGATTCCTTGTGACTTTTAGGTATACACAACAGGCACCTCGTTCGCACACCGCCCTCGGTGGGTAACGACGAGGGCTTCACCTAGAGACATACCAGCACTATTTCTACGCCTGGTATTATAGGTCGCTCCAAGTGATGACCGCCGAGTTTCTCACGGTCTCCTTATTTGTGACTATTCATTTGGAGTAGTGCGCTGGAGATCCACAGGTTCACAGTGGATTGGCATAGTGGGGAGTGGTCACCACCTGTTGTGACGCTCAAAGGGATAATGGCGGCCGGGCGGCAAGGTACTCCGACTGCATGGAACCTGAGGTGACGGTAGAACGAGGAAGACTGAGAAATAATGCCTGACGAGCGGTTATCCCACCCCTTAACACCTTACTATTACACTTATATATCCGGCAAAGCTTTAAACTGTAATAACTTCTATTTATCAACCTTAATTATAGGGCGGGATATAGCCCGCTAGGACACTGACCTGAGGTGTCGGTAGAACGAGGAAGACTGAGGGCATTGCCCCGCCGCTCTTCTTCACATAGGCCTACAGTTTCCAATCCTTAATTTTCACTTTTTTTTCTTATGGTTCTCACCTGAACACTTTTCGGTATATTGTCACTCATGCCTTATAAACACATATTTTAATCCTAAATTACACACTAAGGTAAGGTCTTGGTTTGCTAGTTCTTGGGGTAAATTCATGGGGTTATTATATCAACGTGGCATCCGAGGCGGGTACATGACGCGCCTTGAATCAAAGACTGAATGTTCATGGCGGGGTGTATCAACTTCACTTAAAACTGTGATGAGGGATCCTCCTCTCACACATTGCACTATTTGAACACAGGCATAAGATTCTCTGATCACTGTACCTGTCGTGGGTATATGTCACGTGAGGATACGAGGTGTATTAAGTTCATACCGACGCATACAAGATATTTCCTTTCAAGTATAGTTTCTGGATCACTTCCAACACCTCACATAGTTCTGATACATTTATCCTTTTTCCAGATCATTGTTCTCATGTATTTTCATATGATATCTGTGGAAGTTATGTTCGCTACACGCTCACAGACGTAAATAGTATGACCTTCAAACCCGGATCCACACTTAGTCTTACAGTACACTAGTCCGGCTCAACTGGACTTTAACATTCATCTTATGCATACCCTGAGTTCTCCTTAATGCTATGAATACATACACTTAATATGATATAACTGTACCTGTATACAATACAAAACATGGTCTAGTAACATTGAGTAGGTGAGCTATCCTTTATCAATGTTTCCCGTTTTCTGAGGTTCTACAAGCGCGGTGCATTTGAATGTTATATAGCGTAATATGAATTAAATGGGGTTTTTAGGAATGACAATGATGTGCGCAGTACATAGCCTTCCCCTCCCAAAGATTCATATTACGCTGTAGTGTACATACATTTTACAACATCCTAACAGTTCGTGATTAGAGTACCTTTATACATCAAACAAAACATAAGGAGACTTAAACGTTTCCCATGAGCGTCTCCGCTACCATATACATCGGACAACCGTTTACAATCTTGCTAGTTCGGTATACAATATATTAGTAAAAAGAAACTTATAAGGAGACAAACTTTCATACTCGAGTCTCCGTTACCTATACATGCAACAACTTATCAACTCTTATTTCAGTACAATATAGTATAGGGAACATTCCCCAAACAGTTCATCAGCATAATACCTCAACATACTTTTGGCACCAGCACATAAACAATGACTCTTTGACATTACATCTACAACAAAAGTTCTCTGCATGAAATTACATATCCTAAGGAATTTAAATTCTTGTCTATGAATGGGAAATTAGTTACATCAGACACTTCCTCAGATTACTACTTCGTTTCAATAATAATTCACCTTTTCAACACAAAACCGTGGTTCTAGACGTACACATTGGGGCTCATAACACAAGACACGTATTTCCTATCTCACAGTTCAGAAGAACTGGTATTTCAAGGTCGGGGTGACTCCCTCACCCGGAGCGAGTCAACAACCCAAACAACTTTCGACACACATAAACTGAGATTTCTCCCTTCGACAACATAGGCAGCAACTGGATTTCCGGACTTCAGTTTGTAAGAACTGGGATTTATAATGTTGGGGTGACTTCAGTACGACTGACGAAGTCAACAACCCAAAAACTTTCGACACACATAAACCGAGATTTCTCCCTTCGACAACATAGGCAGCAATTGAATTTCCGGACTTCAGTTCATAAGAACTGGAATTTCAAAGTCGGGGTGACTCCCTCACCTGGAGTGAGTCAACAACCCAAAAAAAAATTCTGACACACATAACTGAGATTTTTCCTTTCGACAACATAGGCAGCAACTGGATTTCCGGACTTCAGTTCGTAAGAACTGGGATTTATAATGTTGGGGTGACTTCAGTACGACTGACGAAGTCAACAACCCCAAAAAAAACATTTTCAGACAATATAGATACCACTACTAATAGCTGATCTTCAAAAAGCATCCCGACAAACCATCTGAGCAACTGTCTCCCCCACCAAAAACTTTATAATTCAACAAATCAACCTAACAAACTGGAAAGCCAATAATATTCAATTGAAGCAACATTCTGGAACTATATTTCCTACAAATCCATTTTAACTACTGGTCTCCTCTGCCTCACAGGGAATCTACTTGCAGGTTGACCTTCCACATTTCCGTCATCACTTTCCTCATCTGTTTCGTCTGAACCCGAGTCCGAGGAAGAATCATAGGGTGGGAGTAGGGGCTCATTCAGCTGAACAAACATGTCTCTACTTAAATACCTCTTTACTTTCTCAGCCGCCCTCTTTATCACCTCACTTTCATCCAAGAGGTTAGTCAACTCATATGCGGTATCATTTCGTATAATTTCTGTTATAGTGTACGGACCCCTCCACTTGGTATTCAACTTCCTACTGGTCCCAGGGTTGGGCCATTCATTCCTCACCCATACTGTTTCTCCTAACTGCATAGTTTGGTTCGTTCTTGATCTATTTGCTCTCTCTCTGGTCTCTCGTGACATTCTGGCAGACATCTCTTTTATCAACCTATGGGCTTCTTTCAACTCTTGACTGCTCTCATTCTCTATTATAGGTAAGTCAATTCCTACTTGTCTTTGTACATGCCTCGAAAAAAAAGCAAAATGAGGCTGTACCCCAGTTGTGGCATGGACAGACGTGTTCAGAGCAGACTGCACGGGACTGAGAAATTTTGGCCACTGAAGTGGATTATCTTCACACATGATTGCCAGTGTTGTTTTAAAGGTCCTGTGCATTCTCTCTGTGACACTATTACCTCTAGGGTGGTAAGGCAATGTAAAATAGTTCTTAATGCCAGTTACTTTACATAATTCTCTAAACTGTGTTGCTGTAAATTCACTTCCTTTATCTGCAATGACTACTCCAGGGCTACCAAAAACATTAATGAATTTACTAAATTCTCTGGTCACTTCCTGAGTGGATTTGGTTCTCAAAGGATAGAAATTGACAAACCTAGAATAGTGATCTATGACAGTCAACACATAGCGATACCCATTCACGCTATTATGTAAGTCTGTCAAGTCCACAGATACTCTCTCCAAAGGTTTAGTTACTTCTGACATCCCCTGCCATAGCTGTTCTAACCCTTTTGTCCCTTTGAATCTTTGACACACTTCACATGATTCTACAAATTTCACACAGTCTCTGCGATAATTGGGCCAATAGAAAAGGCCTTCTACTCTGGCTATAGTCTTCCACTGTCCTAAGTGTCCTGATGTCTCTCTGTTATGTGCCCACTCTAATGCTGCTCTACGCAAATGATCAGGTATTACAAGGCAGTACATCAATGCTTTATCAATTTGTTCCTTTACTAAGTACAGTACCGCTACTTCAAATTTGTCAATAGTCGTCTTGGGATACTTATGTTTGGGTACCTGTCCTCCTCCTAAATAACTAGCCAATCCTTCCCACCTCGTTTCTTTTCTTTGTTCTGCTCCTAACTGCCGATGCGTTAACCCATCTAGCTGAGGGAACTGACCTGCCGTCCTACTCCTGGCTACTTTCCTTAGGGCCCCTACCGGCCTACTCAATGCGTCTGCAACTAGATTTGCCTTTCCAGGTTTGTACTCTATCTTATAGATGTAATCCCTCATTTCCAACATCCATCTATTCATTCTTTGACTTTTAGTTTTCTTGTTAAAAACAGATGTTAACGGCTAGTGATCAGCCTTGATGGTGAATTGGGAACCCCACAGAAAATGATGGAAAAATCTACAGGCTAACACTATCCCTAATGCATCACTGTGTAGCTCAAATGGTTTATCCATGTCCACTTTTACTAGTACTGGAAAGGAAGCTAATGTCTGCTTTAACGTTTCAAAAGCTGTCTGGCATTCATCTGTCCAGGCAAAGGCAGCTTGTTTCTTAGTAAGTTCTGTGATAGGATATGCAATCTTAGCAAAATTTGAAACATGCTTACGATAAAACCCGCACATCCCTAAAAATTGTCGGACTTGTTTGACATTAGTGGGTGGCTTACAGTCTGTTACTGCTTTTACATTCTCTGGATCCGGCTCAATGCCTTTCTCTGAAACAATATGTCCCAAGAATTTTACTTGTCTCTGACCAAACTGACATTTAGATAGGTTTAATTTGATTCCCATATTTACAAACCTGTCAAATACTTTAGCCAATCTGCCCATGAGGGTATTGAAATCATTAGCCCACACTATGACATCATCTAGATAGTTCCTGACCCAATCTTCTTCGGCCAAAGGAGCTAAGACCCTGTTTACTTCCCTAGTAAAAACGGCTGGGCTGGCGGACAAACCAAAAGGGAGGCGTTTGAACCGCCATAAATTATACCCATCACTGAAGGTGGTTATATCTCTACTGTGGGGGTCAAGAATTACCTGATAGTAAGCATCTTTCAAATCTAAGGTGGCATAATATTTATTTCCGGCAGCCTTCTCAACTAATTCATCCAATCTTGGCAAAGGTTGTATATCTACTTTCAAGTGTTTGTTGACTGCTCGGAAATCAAGGCACATAATTTTTGACCCATTAGGTTTAGTTACTAACACGATAGGTGATAGCCAGACAGCGGTTGATGGTTCAATGATGTCCCTATCTCTCATGTCTCTCATCATTTCTTTAATAGTACCCTTGGCTTTCTCGGGATACCTATACTGAGGTCCTCTTACAGGTTGTTCATTGACCAATGGGATGTTAGCTGGCAAACCCTTAATGGTTCCTATTTCATTTGGAACCTAAGACAAATAACGCATCATGATTCATTACCACCTGTTGCAAGTGTGTCCGCATGTCCCTATCTAAGTGTGGCCATTGCTGGGTCCTAATTAACTCCTTCAATTTGTCCTGTCTAGTTTCCCCACGCTTCACTTCATCACAGTCAGGTACCATAGAATTTAGTACTTCTTGAGCTCGTCTAATTTTCTGGACTGGGGAATTTTCCAAACCCCTACAAAGTATGCATTGAGTTGGGAATTTCACATCATGAGTCAATCTTAAAGGGATTTTGTTAGACCTCTTATCGTTTTCTCTTTGTATGGCCAGGTGATGTGGTGAGCACAGGGGTATGTCTACAGACCGGCCTACCTTACCTAACTCTTCATAAATGTGTGAGATAGTTCCGAGATTATTCCCTTCATCATCAAAGTAACAGAATTCATCATCATTAACTACTTCATATTCACCTAAAACTGCACCAGGACTCAAACAAACTGGCTGCTCCGAAACATTACTCATAGGAACATAAACACAGGAATCATCTTCGACTACCACACACATATCCGGTTGTTGCTTCAACCCCCTATGCGTAAATCTGATATTCAAGGTCTGACCTAACCCTTCCTTCACTTTAACTGGTCTAATTTGAGAACTGTGCCCACTTATTATAGTCTTCCTATCAACGTGTAAGTTAGTTAGCTCCTTGGGAGAAGATAAGATCGAAGCATTCGTGAGTTGTTTGACTTTGACAACCATTCGCAACGTTCCTCCATGACTTGGTTTCCAATAAACTTGTTTATGACCCCCCCCCCCCCCCCAACTGAACTGATTTTTTTCGTGATGCCACTAAACTCCAAGTCTGCCTAAAATGTCTGCTCCCAATAATACATCAGTATCCAACATGCTATCTTCCACTATTATGGCTTGGTGATGGATTTTTCCCCTACGGGACAACTGTACACTGATAATAACAGTGCCTTGGGTCTTAAACTCTTCCCCGTTATAGCTACATATATCTGGGTACAAGGCCTAATGGGCCCCACCCTCAAGGCACTCACCAATATCTTTAATGATTGTGGCTTCACTACCCGTGTCAACCAACGCTATACAAGTATGTCCACATACAGGTAACTTAATGCATGGAGAACTGTGTGGGAACGGTTGTCGTGGTCATTGGTTTGAAGGGGGATTCCTAGCTTGGCGTCCTGGACAAGTGGTAAAATAACTCCTACAGTTCATCCTCATGCACGCGTAACATGAACCTGGTCTGGGTCTGGAGGGGCAATTACGTGGCTATGGTTATCCTTCTTACAATATCCGCACCATTTATTTCCTCTCCAACCTTGAGTGTTAGTTTCCTTCCACTTCGTGTTCTGATCCTGTCTTCCGTCAGTCTCGTTCATATGGTAGTCTTCCTGAACTCTATAATTCTCTGGTACTGGTTCCTGGCGGGCCTGTCTAACATGATGCTGTCCCCTGCCCTGTGATCTCAAATACCATTCTCTACACTTTGTCAACTCGTTCAAAAAGGGGTCTAAGGATATGCCTAACCGGTTGTATCTTCTTAACTCTCTCTGCATTTGCCCTGGCAAGCCCTCAAACAAAACATCTTTCATAATCTGATCTTTCCCTTGTATTGATTCAAACTTCCTCTCTATGGCTGCCAGCTTATACTTCATCCGTTCCACACATCTTTCCGGATCGTCCTGTACATGATAGTCTTCTTTAAAAAAATCTGCCCATGCCTTATTCAGGGTATTCTGGCCTGTGTTGAACTTTGTCAAAGCTTGCTTAAGGGTGTTCCAATCCCACATCCCCCTGCTATCCAATTCCTGTAGAACCTTCTGCTCGACAGGACTCTCCATTCTACTTAGAGCCGCTTCTACCCGATGGTCATCCTGCTTAAGTAACCACTCTACCTGTCTACAAAAAGTTCTAATATTGCTCTCAGAATCCGACCCTGTTAGTTTTTCCAATGATAACGTTCTAACATAACTAAGGTTGAACACAGCTGCTTCCCTATCATCCCTCTTGGCACTGTCCGTTAGTTTGGAATGAACCCCTGGATCAACTCTTAAGGCTACCTGGGTGTGTGGTGTCGTTCCCTGATTGTGGTACAGAGTGGGCACTTTCTGCCGGTGGGTCAGTTGGGGTTGTGTCCTTGCCTACACCGTACTCTAGATCAGTG
Organism: Homarus gammarus; assembly: GCA_958450375.1. Lineage (NCBI taxonomy): Eukaryota > Metazoa > Arthropoda > Malacostraca > Decapoda > Nephropidae > Homarus > Homarus gammarus. The sequence continues at coordinate 1,280,331 of CAUDMG010000378.1, read as the reverse complement.
TCTGGGTTCTATGCATGCTGGAGTTCTCGTTTTAGTTCCATAACCTGTCTCTGTAATTCTTCTAGCTCTGAGTATGAGGGCCACTACTGCCACCTTTTATGAGGGCCTCTGTGTGCCAGTAACAATTCTTTTTACTCTCATACTTATTACCATTGGTAGCGTGACGAGAGGAGGCTCGTGGGTAGATGTAATGATAGTATCAAGCAATAGGGAAGAAATAACGGTAAATACTGTAGGTAAATAATAGACACAATATACAAATACAAAATTTATTTAAACATTAATATGAAATTCGGAGAAAGAATTTATTTGTACCAACAGACGAAATCTAGTACTAGGCCCTCAGGCTCAACATACTCACACCACTACTGATTGGACATACTCAATAACACTTCCAACCCTACTGGGTGGACATACTCAATAACACACAACTCTTATAGTCACTTAGCACCATAAAGACCAGGACAACTGCCACTACCACCTGCAGTCGTCAGGAGTGATACTCAAGCAACAACCATGGGGTCCAGCCACCATGGAGTACTTTCCGACGAACTCTGGAGATCCCAGTGGATTAATCCCACCACACAAATAGCCTTACGGAGTTAGACACTCATCCACCACTGATGGGGGCTGGTAGTGGTGTGTGGCTTGGTGATCCGGGGTCACCTCGCAGGCCTCGCGTTAGGGCCAGACGAGCCAGCTATGGGGGCCATAGGTAGTCTGAAGTGTCTGACGGCCGGGCCTCACGAAGGTAACTGATCCTACTGGACCTCGGGCATCTCCCCAGACATAGTGGATACAACATCCACGCTACAGACACGGCCTAGGCTGTGTTAAGGACCTGTATGGGTGAAGGGACGGGCACTCACTAACGGTGACAACAACATCACGTTTCAGGGGACGTTAAAGACGTAAACATGACTTCACTCAGAGCATATCAACTACGTTACTGTAACACTTGCACAATCAACTATTAATTGGGTCAAATCACTTAAAGAAGGGCGAATTACAACACAGTGGAATGGCATACCTGTATGGGTGAAGGGACGGGCACTCACTAACGGTAGAAATGCCCGCGGCGCCCTCACTCAAAATAGGCCAGGGAGTCCACCTACTTCTATTCCGATGAATTAATCCACTGTACACTCTGACGTTGAAACTGAGACTATGAACTCAGTTTCATTCCCTACTATTATCTTCACTAACAATGCTCTGACTCAGCTATCAAAAGCAAAATTAAATTAATTACAAAGAGTTGGATGGCAACAGGTCCCAACATACAGCGTCTGCTACGAAATCCGTGGATTATATTCAAAGTTCCCTACAAACAAAGACGGGGAAACAGAGAAAACGGGGGACGTTTCCACTGGGGGACTCGGAAGGTTTTGTGGACGTTTGAGCATAATATGAATCCTTAAGGTTTTCAGGTTAGCCATTATCACGATCATGACATGAGTATTGTCTCTCGGCTATCAGCAAAGCCCGTTCAAATCTCTCTGCCAATGTGTCCCCAACTATGGTACTTCCCTGTTCTACTGATTCATCCATTTTGACTTAAAAATGTTACCTCTCGACCAAAGACAAATACGAGCCACTTAACACAACTGCTCTCCTGTACTACTACAACCTTAATTGATCAATGGTACAATACAACACTATGCAACACCTTAACATGGCACCAAAAATTATAACTCGCATCAACTGGAGACCGAAAGTCCTATGGTATTCCATAGGTGAACCACTTAACATCAGAGGTGAACCACTTGAGACACTTTTCAGACATAGTGTAGACTCCCTTACTTCAATGCCACCAGGGTTAATCCACAACTTCTGTAATTATTAATACACATTAACATTGGGTAAAACCCAAACACAAAACAAATCAATGACACACATGATTTCAGTACTGTCTAAATTTTCAAAAATTCTTCTGAAATTTCTGTACTCAATCAATGTTATTCAAATGCAAGTATCAGATAATTCATCATGAAAGTACTTGTCTATTTCTGCAACTTAAATCACAGCTTCAATTCTCTCGGATTTGATCAATGATTGAAAACCATCCCACTGCTATAGCCACCAATTTATACTGCCAGACTGGGGGTCACTAATTCTAAGGGGAATTACTTAACTCCAATCTTAATTTCTAAGGGTCGCTGCCTCCAGACCCCCCCTGGACAGTATGTAACTCGTTAGGTAGCATGCAGAGTGGACTAGGCATTGGGTTAGGTTTTTCATTGACCAGATCGATAAGGGGAAAGAAGGGTGGAACCATAACATGTCTTAACTAATTTATTCTTTATAAACTATATGGTAACATAAAAATACAATTGAGCTGGCCTTCCTCAGAAGAACAATGATGAGTTTGGTTACCCTGCTTACAATATCATTTAACACTTCGGACTGCTCCACCTGTATGGGATAAACATAAGAACATAAGAAAATAAGGAGTCTGCAATAGGCCGGTTGGCCTGTGCATGGCAGCTCCTGTCGAGAGATACTACCACTCTCTATCATCCATGAATCAATCTAGCCTCCTTTTGAAACTTTCCAGAGTTCCCGCACTTACTACAAAGTTGGTAAGCTTGTTCCACTCGTCCACCACCCTATTTGCGAACCAGTTTCTTCCTATCTCCCTCCTAAACCTAAACTTATCCAACTTGAATCCGTTGCTCCGAGTCCTATCCTGCTCGGATATTATAAGAACTTTATCTATATCCCCTTTATTGATTCCTTTCACCCACTTAAACACTTCTATCATATCTCCCCGCACCTTAGGTCATCATACATAGAAACACCATCTCACCTCCCTATAGCACCAGCTCACCCCACCTGTTATACTCCACACCTGCAAGTATGGGACTCCTTGTGATTTCTAGGTGCACACATCAGGCACCTCGTTCGCACACCGTCCTCGGTGGGTAGAGACGAGGGCTACACCCAGAGACATAACAGTAGTGTTTCTGCGCCTGGCATTATAGGTCGCTCCAAGTGACGACCGCGGAGTTTCTCAAGCATTTCCTTATTTATTCCTACTCATTTGGGGTGGTTTGCTGGGGATCCACAGGTTCACAGTGGAATAGTATAAGCTGGTAGTCACCTCACATGGTGGGACGCTCACAGGGAGAATGGCCGACGCCCAGCAAGGTGCTCCGACTGCGTGTGACCTGAGGTGACGTTAGAACGTAGGACACTGAGAAATAATGCCTGATGAGCAGTTATCACACACCCTAACACATTACTATTTCACTTATACATCAGGCAAAGCTTTAAACTGTAATAACTGCGATATAAGCCTTTTTTACAGGACGGGCTGTAGCCCGATAGAGGACACTGACCTGAGGTGACGTTAGAACGTAGGACACTGAGGGCAGTGCCCCGTCGCTCCTCACGCGTAGGCCTAGTTTCCAATCTTTAATTTTTACTTTTATTTCTTACGGTTCTCACATGAACACTTTCTGGTATATTGTAACACATGCCTTATAAACACCTATTTTAATCCTAAATTACACACTAAGGTAAGGTTCTGGTTTGCTTGTTCGTGGGTATATTCATTGGGTTATAATATCAACGCTGCACACTCGAGGCGGGTACAGGACGTTCCCTAAAACAAAAGCCGAATGTTCATGGCGTGGGTACATCCACTTCACTTAAAACTGTAATTAGGGATCCTCCTCTCATACATTGCACTATTTGAACACAGACAAAAGATTCTCTGGTCGCTGTACATGGCATGGATTTTCATGATAAGGTAAAGTGGTCAGTTAGACTCGCTAAGCGCCATCAAGGGTATCAAGTGCTCTTTAAAGAGGATAAACATATTCCTTATATAACTGTGAAGGATGAGGAAGCAGTTAGATATTTAAGTACAGAAGGTTTTGAGAATGTAGTGCTGGAAAAGCCTGTGGAGTCCATTGGGAAGTGTACGAAGATCATTCTTTTTGATTATCCTGTTTACCTTGACCCCGAGGATGTGTTGCCTGACGATATATTTTTTTTTTGGGCCAGGAGACGTGTAATTAGATTTGATAGAGAACTAGTACCTAAGCCGCAGCGAATTTCGCTAATCAAAGGTTCAGCGCCAGAGAAGGTCTTTGTGAGATGTGTGGGACATAAACGGGTTGCTGTCGACAACGAATCTCCAGTAATATGCTATAAGTGTTGCAAGTGGGGGCACATGGCGTGGAAATGCCATAATGATTTTCGATGTAGATTCTGTGGAAAAATGCATGAATCTAAGTTATGTGGATATAAACTTAAGGCGAAGGAGAAAATTACACCAAAATGCTGTAATTGTGGGGGTGCTCACAATGCCAGCTCCTGGGTGTGTCCTAAAAAACCGAAAGATCATCAATTGCAATAACTAGCTCAGTCCACTAATCAAGAGGATAAAGGTGACGCTGTAAGGAGCGATGTTGCAGGGACACCAAGTGCTGTAAATGTGTGGGAAAAGCGTATGGAAATACGTAATGCAGCAGCACAGAAGGACATTGGTAACGGGGGCAATAACCTTATAGCCCGTAAGGAGATCGATGAGTTCAAACAAGCAGTATTGGATATCAAGAAATACTTCGTGAATCTTGTGCCATATACTGTAGTGATGTTGCTGTTGTTAATAAAGATAATTTAAAAGAAAATTAAACGTTAGTAGAGACGGAATCAAATAATGTTAATGTGAATAGCAATCTAGAGCAAAATGGTAATCGTTGTCTGTTAGGAAATAGTGTTGGTTCGGTTTCTAAGGAGAATGTAGTGAATGACGATCATTCTTGTCTCTGTTTTGGAATATATGGAAAATCCAAGGGACTACTCCAAAAAGGATGTTCTTATTTGGGTGAAGAATATGAGGGGGGGGGGGGGGGAATTTATGCTAATGGATCACAATGTCAACTTAATTTCCTGGAATGTTAATAGTTTGAAAAAATGGTTAACGGATCTTCATGCATATGTTCATTCTAGTAGTATTGATGTCATGTAAATAGATAAGTAATTACCATTGCAATAAACATAATCTAATACACTATAGGACTAGGCGTGTGTCTGTCTGTCTGTCTGGCTGTTCTGGTTAACCGAAACGGCACAATCTTTTTTCATCCAACTTGGTGGAAAAATTGCCAAAAAATTCGTAGAGTGAAACAAACCTGGTCCCATGTCGATGGTTTCTTTAGGAAGGCATTAATTAACCATTTTATTTACGCTGGCAAAAGGATGTTGCTGTACGCTGTCAGCTGGCAGGATGATTGCAGTTATCGTACGGCTCCCTCCTCCCCCCCCCCCCCCACTTTTTTTCTTTGCCTACTTTTTTTTCATGTTGTTTGGATTAGTAAAGGAAGGAAGATGAGTAAATAGAAGAATAAAGAAGGGGAAACAGAAAATAGTTAGAGATAACAGGTGGGGGGAACGGAGTTTCATCATGAGTCTGGATGCGCAGTTTCAACGTTACCAGACTTTACAGCAACAGTGTGTACTTATTCCTGTGGCTGACTGTACATGGAAAAGGAGAAGAGATAGAAAGATAATAACAGGAATGTATGGAGAAGAGAAGGAGAACAAGAGCGACTGAAGCATTATTATTCTTAAGAGGCGAGAGAGTATAGGAGATGGGAGAGAGGGATAGTGAGAGGTGGAGGTATGAATAGAGGGATGTGTTTTTTTAAAGTTCCCAGAATACCATATTAAAAGCACCTATTTAATAAGGAAGATAAAGTGCTAAATATGATGAGTAGGGATATATAAATAAAGATAGAGATAGTATCCATAAAAATGGAGAGAGAGAGAAGCGGACAAACAAAAGACATAGACATAATACAGACAGATTCAAGGACACACAGAGAGACAGACAGATAGACAGACTTATGAAAGACAAAGACAACATATAAGACAGACACGTACATACAGACAGACAGAAATGATGACAATCGACACATGGTGAATATAGTGTAGTGGAATTCTCCCCTACAAACGCTGTTTGTCGCTGCCTAGCCGACCCCACCAATTCCCCAGTGTATTATGCCTCGTGGTCTAGGTCAACCAGCGCTGCCATACACCACAGAGCGGGGGTCAACTGCTAAGCCACGCCTACCCCCGCTATTTAAGACCTGACCTCGTGGTGATCTGGCTCTCGCTCTCTCTCTACCTACAGCCACAGCCAGCAACACCTCCTCCTCCGCCTGCCTGGCGGTCCTCGCTCTTCTGCCTGCCTGGCGGTCCTCTCTCCCGCTGGCGAGCATGGCGACCCACAAGCTGTCCGTCTCTGAGCGTCCTCACCAACCAGCTCTCTCTACATCACGCTTGTAACCGTGCTGCCTTCCCAGCACCAAGCTGCATTGTACATCCAATACAACATGTATATAGAGAGCACATTGTGAGTTTCCTTTCTCCATTCCATCCTGAGTGTGAACCAAACCACCTGAACCCCACAAATGGTGACTCCCGGAGATTCGCACTCACACAGGATGGAGGAGAAACTGATCACGCTCCCAGTCTTCAAGCAACATGGAAGACTGGCTTATCCACCCAGAAGCAGCTCTCATCGTCTCTACAACTACTGTCTCTACACCGCAGGTTATACACCCTAGAGCAGCACTGTTTCTCCTAGCAGACACCAGCTCCTGTTCCTGCCCCCAAGCACCACGTCCTACCGACCCCAGCACACCCGTCCTGCCTCAGACGCCGACCCCGGCCCAGCAGTAACCCCTGCCGCCCCTGATGCAGCCTCTGTTCCTGAGTGCGGACCCACACACCCCTCTTTTCTCCCTCAGGTACTCCCTGCTAATGTCCTGCACCCTGCTGCTGTCGTGGACCCAGCTGCTGTCACGAGCCCTCATCCGCTGCTGCTGACACAGCCCTTGCTACTGACCCAGGCCCACACACACCCCAGCAGGCACATCTGACGACTCTGTACCTGCCGTGAGGGAAGCACAACATTCATCGCCTCCACACACCCTTTTTCTCCCTCTCTACTCCCACAGATAGTGTGTATATAGACAGTTGTATCCAGCGACCGGCTCATCCACGCCATCGCCGTTGTCTCACATGAGGCACGCACCGCCCGTTCTGCCTCACATGTGCTAAGCAACTCTGCAGACAACAAGTCTCCTACACCGCCTGGAGGGAAGGGGGAGTATTGTAGTGGAATTTTCCCCTACAAACGCTGTTTGTCGCTGCCTAGCCGACCCCACCAATTCCCCAGTGTATGCCTCGTGGTCTAGGTCAACCAGCGCCGCCATACACCATGGAGCGGGGGTCAACTGCTAAGCCACGCCTACCCCCACTATTTAAGACCTGACCTCGTGGTGATCTGGCTCTCGCTCTCTCTCTACCTACAGCCACAGCCAGCAACACCTCCTCCTCCGCCTGCCTGGCGGTCCTCGCTCCTCCGCCTGCCTGGCGGTCCTCTCTCCCGCTGGCGAGCATGGCGACCCACAAGCTGTCCGTCTCTGAGCGCCCTCACCAACCAGCTCTCTCTACATCACGCTTGTAACCATGCTGCCTTCCCAGCACCAAGCTGCATTGTACATCCAATACAACATGTGTATAGAGAGCACATTGTGAGTTTCCTTTCTCCATTCCATCCCGAGTGTGAACCAAACCACCTGAACCCCACAATAGACAGTGAAACAGACAGGAGGTTGACAAAAAATAGACAGATTCGTACATGCACACATAGACAATATGGCAACTAACATGACAGACAGACAGACAGAGCTGACTGATTGGTTAGCATTAGACAAACAGGCAGTCACACGCCAACAACGGATAAGACAGAAAGTTTTGACGACATAAAGAGTACAGACGAGCTTACAGTCAAACACCACGCAGACGAACAGTCAGTTGGGATGGCAATAGACAGATAGACTTGAGACAGATTAGAAGGCATTTATAAACAAGAATAACATCAAATTGACCATACAGTAGTTGCGTTAGTGAGGGTAGCTGGTCTTACATCCACCAGCGGAAATAATAAGACGCATTGGAAACTAACACCCTCGCGCGGAAAGAACATCGATGGGCGGTCAGTCATGTGAGATGGGCCTAAAACTGACTAATGTAGATGATGACTTAACGCAGGTGATGACTTAAGCAGATGGTGACTAATCTAACCAGAATCAAGGTCACTTCTCTTCATAATATAATTTATCTTGGAATGTTCATCGGTGATTCATAATAATTTTTTGTTAATGATTTTAACCTCTCCTTATGGCGAATATTTCTTTAACTAATTATTCTAACCTTTATTCTATTCCTTCCTACAGCATTCTAGATACTTACAGTATCCGTAAGACATTAGCTATTGGAAATGTGATTAAATGTTTTGTTATTAATCCAGTGTGAAATGTATCGGTATTGGTGGTACAATCGTAATGGTCTGTAATCCTATTGATTAGGTGAGGTTAATTTGGGTTTTTTGAGATTAAAGATTAGGTGTGGGGTTTATTCTACCTGTGTTAGTCTCAGGTATGACCCTTATTGTAACAATCACGACCATGATTATAACAACCAGGACCATGATTATAACAATCAGGACCATGAATATAACAACCACGACCATGATTATAACAACCACGACTATGATCATTACAACCACGACTATGATTATAACAACCACAACCATCATCATAACCACGACCATGATTATAACAACCACGACCATGATTATAACAGCCACGACTATGATCATAACAACCACGACCATTATTATAACAACCACGACTATGATTATAACAACCACGACCATGATTATAACAACCACGACCGTGATTATAACAACCACGATCATGATTATAACAACCACGACCATGATTATAACAACTACGACCATCCCTCTAATATACTAAAGGAATAGCCGTGTGTCTGTTCTTGACAGCAGAAACGGCACAATCTTTTTTCATCAATCTTGGTGGAAAAATCGCAAAAAAATCGTAGAGTGGAACAAACCTGGTCCCATGTCGATAGTTTCTTTAGGAAGGCATTAATGACCCATTTTATTAACGCTGGAAAACGATGTCGCTGTACCTCTGTCTGCAGGACGGCGGTTGGGAGCTAGCCAAGCACGAGCGTTCGAACTTTCACGCCTCGGTAAACTGTACCACCGGACTAGCCACAGGTGCACTAAGGGCCCACGATCTCTTGTTGCCAACTAGACATAATTCTGACAGCTGTCCTCTTGTTCAACCTTACTACTGTACAACCTATGTTGTACTGCTCCCCCATTATACTTATGTTTTTCAATTCCACTGTAATATATATATATATATATATATATCTATATATATATATATATATATATATATATATATATATATATATATATATATATATATATATTGTTAGGACAGTGTCGTATTTTTCTATTTTTTTATATAACATGCTTCCATGTTGTTCCATATTATTCCTGTAATGATGCGTTATATTTACCATTATATAATCTAGTCACCTTACCCTGTGCTGTTAAGGTTTTAACTGTTATTATTTGTTCAAGCCCATCTTATTTCTTCACTTAGTATTGTAACAAGCATTCTTTGTTTCTCTAACGACCATCTGCATCGCTAAACGACCCATGTTTCACTTGCGGGTCGCATTGGCGCCAGAGCCGACCATATATATAGTAGTCCACCTGTAGACTGAGTTCTGTCCAGTCCTCCTTGTCATTCAGTTCACTTTCTTTTGAGTGACATCCGTCACCTGTTACTTATACTTATTTTATTTGTGTTGTTCCTGTCGCCACCAATGTGGTATATCTATGTGAGTACCTATTCATGTCTCTTATGTGTCCATCAGTGATTGCTTAGTTACTTTGAAGCAATTCAGTGTTGTTTCACGATAGTTAATTTTAGTGTTAGTTATTTATATGTTTATGCAGTGTTAACGTAATCCTGTTTCGATGTTTTTGTATCATTTGTGTCTTAAAGGTTTCGATAGTGAATCAATTTGTTGTGACAGCCTACGGGGCTCTTTATTGTGTTAATATTTAATTTAATTAAATTCTTAAAGCTTTACTTTATTTATTTTTATTCCCTTTTAATTTACTTCCCTTTTTTTTTTTGGTTACGCCTAGAACCCTGGATATTAAAGTAAATTAAGAGACGGCGTAACAATATAAATAAAAAAATAATCAATAAATATAATTAATAAATATTGAAGTGATAACCGTGGTAACATTATAAGATGTTCTTAATTACCACCATGCTATTGTACTATTCCAGATGATACTAAATGTTACATAATACTTCCCTGAGATAAATGTATAGTATATATCAGGTGCCTAAAAGAGAGCTCAGGTTCTCAACTGGCTCAGCCATGTTAATATTGTTATTATTATCCACTCCGTATCTGTTTTTTTCTGGCTAAATAATCTGATTCAATTCAATTCAAATTCTGATGGTAACCTACCAAGGACCGAATAAATGGAGTTACATCGTGCTTTTTTGCAACCCCAAAAAAGGTCGCACCTGTGTCTGACCCATATTCTGGAACGGGGTGGTAATATCGACATTATTTACCTAGATTTTGCCAAGGCTTTCGACAGTGTACCCCACGAAAGGCTGAAAATCAAACTGGAAGGGTACGGAATTCGGGGAAATGTCCTAGCGTGGATAGAAGACTTTCTACATGACCGCAAGCAGTATGTGGTGATTAATGGCACGAAATCGTCATCTGTACCTGTCACAAGTGGGGTACCACAGGGCAGTGTATTGGGCCCGCTGTTGTTTGTTTGTTTCATAAATGACATGCCTGACGTTGTACACTCCTCCATACAAATGTTTGCCGATGACGCCAAGTTATTTCGGGAAATTAAGAACTAAGCAGACTGTGAAGAGCTGTAGAAGGACCTCTGTGGGCTCCAGAAATGGTCGAAGAAATGGCTGCTGAAATTCAATGTCACGAAGTGTAAGAGGATGCACCTGGGGCGTACCAACGGTAAGGAGGCGTATCATATGTCCCAACGGGATGAAGAAACTGCACTAGTTGAGACTGTATGTGAGAAGGACCTAGGCGTGTATGTTGACAATGAGCCGAAGTTCTCGGGCCATTGCGAGAAGAAGGTAAATCAGGCAAATAAATTATTGGGTCTTATAAGAAGGTAGATTAGATATCTAGACGGTCCGTCCTTCGTAACGATCTTCAGGAGTGAAGTGCTTCCCCATCTGGAGTACTGTCACCCCATCTGGTCCTCGAGATATGCTAGGGACTGTCAGTTGGTTGAAAATGTTCAAAGGAGGGCCACCAGACTGGTGCCTGCACTTCGGCACCACAGCTACTCTGAGAGATTGGAGCGCCTGAACTTGCCTAGCTTATACTACAGACGGGCAAGGGGGGACCTACAGTAGTTAAGGTGTATACGCATCTCAGGGAGCACTACTCAGTTGAGTGTCCTTACTTGGAGCTGGCGGACGCTCGCCTCAAGATTGAAGAAGCGGCAAGTTCAGAAAACTGTGAGGGCAAACTTTTTCGGAGTGAGGGTTGTAAACTCTTGGAACAATCTACCAGAGAGTGTTGTGACGGCACCGAGTGTGAGCTCTTTCAGGACAAGACTTGACCAACACTGGAGCGGGTTCAGGTACATTCAGGAGCCGGTGCCTGCTCAGTATTTGCCAACAGTGCGTGACAGAGACGTGACCGATCGCCCGGGCGGCTAGCGACCGATCTTTTGGTGAAGAAGATAAATGAAAAGGAAAAGTAATCAGAGACGTGACCGATCGCCCAAGCGGCTAACAAGCCGATCAGTGGCGAAGAGGATAAAAGTAAAAGTAAAAGTGACATACTATACTATGTACAGCGATTATAATACACTATGTCCATTAGAGGGCAGTGAAATTTTGCTCAAAGCTGCACTCTTCAGGCCTTGTTCCTTATACATATCTAAGACTCCATGCCAAATGTGAAGCTGATATGTCGAGGTTTAGTCTGCCGCATTTTCTACTGAAATTTTTAAATTTACCTACAGTACTAGCCAAACAGCCGCTGTGGCGGTGCAATGTTCTGTTCAGTGTTTATCAACTTTTTTTTCATATCTCTTATTTCATTTAAGTTGTCTTGTTGCAGATGAGTATGGTGCTATGTCTATATTGATTATCAGCCTTTTCTCATTTCATTTCTCAATGTTGTGTTACTGTACTGTAATGTAGGGAAGACCGCCACTCGTGTGATGATAAAGAATGAGAAGACCGAGAAATGGAGTTCGAGGATGATGGTGAAAGATCATTATGTCATCATGGTTGAGCCTGGCAATGAATATCTCACACATGTGACTCCCAAGACTGGACACGGAAAGCAGATTGCCAAAAGTATTCACGAGTTTCTGGTGGAGAAAAATCTAACCCAGCAGCCCATTGTGTGTGTTGGTTGTGATGGAACCAATGTAAATGTAGGATCAGAAAATGGAGTCATTCATCATCTTGAAATGTTACTTGGTCACCCGCTCCATTTTTTCATATGTCAGCTTCACGGAAATGAGCTGCCTTTCCGCGCAGTTTTTTATCACTATGATGGTAAACCAAGTGGTCCTGAGCATTGGCGTAGTCCCATTGGAAAGCAGATCAAGGAGTCTTTGTCTGAGCTTCCAGTTGTCGCCTTCCAGCCAGTCAGTTTCCCTGATTTCCCTGTGTTTAATGATGAAGTGGAGAAAGATCTGTCCTGGGATCAGAAATACCTGTATAGGATTTGTAAAGGAGTTATCACAGGTGTTGTTGAAGATGACTTGGCTGCTATTGAGCCAGGTCCTCCCTGTGTGTCAAGGTGGAACACCTTATGGAGTAGAATCCTCAGGCTGTATGTAGCAACATCAAGACCCAGCCATGAGTTGAAAAGAATTGTCATTACAATAATAAAGTTCAGTGCTCCAATGTGGTCCCTGCTATATATGAAACACCTGAATAGTGAGGAGGAGACGATAGTGAAGAAGGCTGTCCAGAAAAATGCATACTTCGCCCACACAGATCAACTTCTTCTTGGTATGTGTGCAGATGAGGACATGACTGTTAGAGAAAAAGCTGTCTCAATGATAAGAAAAATTAGAGAGGAGAATCAGCAAAAGGAAGAATGCACTGGCAGATCTGAAGAGGAGGAGGAAGATTCTGATGCTGCTGTTGACGAGAATTTGTTAAACTATACTGATGAGGAGGGTAAAGATGGAGATGGGAATGAGGATGTGCCTCCTGTAGTCAACATGAGAAAGGTGGTGACTCCGAAACTAAAGTGGCAAGCAAAAAAACTATCATTCCATGATTAACTGGAGGAATGAACTCAAGACTGAGCCTCCTTACATTGCTTCTCTGTCAAATCTACAGGTTAATGACATTCTTGAGACACCATTAGTGGTGCCCAAGTGGCCAAACAGCACTCAGACGGTCGAGAGAGGCATAAAAGTGATGACTGAAGCTTGCACTGAAGTGACGGGATACGAATCGAGAGATGGATATATTAGGCAAAGATTATTGTCTAGGAAAATGATGCCAAGGTTCCGCACAAAAATGAATTTCAATATGAACTTGTAATGATTTTCTATACGGTGTACCTGTAAAATAACATGTGAATTAAATCGATGTCACCCATGTAAAATTTATCATTATCCTGGAAAACATTAAATGACACCTAATTTTTGGTATACACTAAAAGTTGACAAAAAGTCGTTCGCGATGCGGCAGGGTAAGTATGCATGAAATTTTGCACAGGTGTTTGTTACAGCCATACAAACGATGCCTGAAAAGTGCAGCCTGCAACTCAAATAAAGTGTTTTTTCCCTGCCCCCTAATGTCCATTGCCATCTTACTCAAAATTTACGTATAATAAAATGATTTAATTACTCCCCATGGGGAGTGGACCGATCCCGGAGTCACTGCAATACCGGGCCAATCCGCGGCAAAGGTGGGGCAAGCCCCTAGCACTTCGCCAAGATCCAAAAATCAGTTTAATATCGAAGATCCCACATGGGGACCGTATCAGATACTAAGCTGATAAGAACAGATTTTATTTAAAAGAATGATACATTGTTTTTTATTTACAATAGTTTGGGTATTCCAGTAATTTGTGACAATTGGCTGACTATCTATTACATTTTATACATAGTGTTCCTATTCCACTAACTAGAACCTATTCTTTCTTCTATCTTGACTTTGGGTTTATTTCACCCTACATACTGTCTAGCCCCTGAGGTATGTTCTATATAAATCATTCTCGACCAGCGAATGGCATCACTTACACACAGTTTCCTGAAGAGGCGCAGGTATCCCCTTGATGCCAGTCTCTTCATCAGCTTCTCGTTCTCCGGGTCGTATGCTCCCAGGGGTCCCACTATGAATGCCGCCACCTTCACCTGCTGGTATTGTCTTCTCATCTCTGCTGCCAGTTCTGCATACTTTTCTTCTTTCCTCAGTCTTGCTTCTTTAAATGCCTCTTGTCCATTCTCGAATGGGCAGGTGACGTCGATCAGGATCACTTCTCGGTTCTTTTCAATCACCAGGTCTGGACGTCCATTGTCTGCTGCTCCTGGAACTCGTTCATTTGCCGACATGATCTTCCAATGTCGACCTTCTGCGGCTTTTCGTACTCTATCCACCAGGGCATTATGTCGCTTTTGCAAGGCTCGAGAGTGTATCATGCAGTGGTTTACTACATGTGGGAGCGTTTCTTCTCTATTGCACCGACGACATCTCCGATCCCTATTCTGGCCTCGCTTCGCTCCATTGACGGGGAGTAGGTTCAGTCTTGCTCGGTGTATGAAACGCCAGTCTGCGAAGGTTGTATACGCTCCATTTCGAACAAATGCTGATGATGCTCTCTCTTGTGCTACGAGCTTCATCACTTTCCCTTGGTCAGGCTTATTCTGCAGAACTTCATCTCTCATCTGTCGTCGCTGGCTCCGGATGGTTTTGGCTACCTTCCTTCTATCTTTTTCTTCAATGATGGAGTCCGTGCATTTTATCTTGATGTTGTCTCCTCCCTCTGCTATCCAGGAAACCCCCATTCGGCCTGAGGCACACCTGGCTCTAGACCAGATGGTTTGGTGGTCTCTTCCTCGCGTTTGCATCTCTCCCTGTGTTAAGTACATGCATGCGTCGGTCATGCTTGGCTCCTGTTGTGTTCTCATTGTTGCCACTCGCCGGCATTCTTCTCTGGCTATTTCCCTGACGTCAGGATCCGGTGACGTGAGTAATTTATATGCGGTATCCACCAGGAAAATGTCAGAGTCTTCTGCCGCGAGTGGGACACCACACGCTCCAGCTTTACTGCTTCCGTACAAGTACTCATTCGACGCTCTTGACGGTAGATGTAGCGTCTGTTTAAGCATTTTCTTCATTTCGTTGTCCAGGTGTGCCCAGTCTGTTTTCCTGAGTTGCCAAGTCCTCATTGCATGCACTCCTGCCGGGTACATGAATGTCTTGACTGCATCTATTCTCTGCCACGGTGCTAGCTTGCTTGTCAGTATTTTGGTCCCGAGTTGCATTAGTTCCTCTACTGTTTGGATGTTTGGCAGAAGATGGAACCCAACTGGTCGTCCCAAGAAGAGCGTTGCTTCGCCATCGCTCTTCCATTGGATGGGCGTTTCTCCCACGTAGAACTGTGTCTGGCGCATTCCTCGAGGTCTTCGTCCAGACAGGTGCAATGATGAGCTTTTGCTAGGATTTAGGTCCAGTCCCATCCTACTGCATTGTTCTGTTGCTATGTAGAGGAGTTGCTGTAGATTATCTTGCTGTTTTGTAATGATGGTTATATCGTCTGCATATGCTAAGCATGGGTGCTTGTGTTGTTGGTTCAGTATCATTCCTTCGGCCGCGATTTTCCGCAACAGTGGTTCGACCGCTATATTGAACAGGAGACCACTTATTGGGCACCCCTGTTGCACCCCGCATTGCACTGGTATCTCTTCTGTTTCTCCTTCCTTTGTTAGTATTCTGGTCGTCTTGCCACTGATGATGTCTCCTGCTACTGTTTCAAAATCCCGTCCCACCCCTATACGGTTGAGCGCTCTTTTAATGAGGTCCAGTGACACTGAGCCAAATGCATTGGTCAAGTCGAGTGCTGCTATGCAGGTATCGCCATTGTTCCGTCGTGCATCGTCCATGTGATGTTGAAGTATGTAGTTGTGTTCTATCACCCCATCACTTGGCATGAATCCTTTCTGTGCAGCGCACAGTACCTCGTTGTCAACGAGCCATCTTCTGAGTCGTGCTGTGAGGCATCCCGTGTACACCTTGTATATTGTGCGGCTCAGTGTTATAGGCCTCCAATTTGACACGACTTCTGGGTTACCCCCTTTTTTGGGGACAAGTATTGTTCTGTATCGTTTCCAGGAGTCTGGTATTCTCTTGGCTCTGAGACACACGTTGAATATGGCTGCCATAACTCGGCAGCTTGGGTCAGCCTTTCTCCAGTTCTCATATGATATTCTGTCTTCACCTGGTGACGAATTCTCTGCTGCTGCAAGTTTTGTAAATACTTCCTTCTCTGTGAAGGGCTGCATTTCCATCTCTGGTCTGTCGTCTGGCGGTTCGGGAATGTGCTCCACGGTATTTAGATCACAATCCTTTTCAACCATCATGTGTTGGAAGTGTTCCTCTATTCTCTCCTTGCTTATTTCACATCTTGCGCCGTTCCCATCGGCAATTAGCCGTATTGCTCGGCGACGGTTGTATTTGTACAGCCTCTGGATCTGTTTGCAATCATTGACATCGGTGATTTTCCTGGTCGTGTTCTGTCCTTGCGAGATGTTTATCCTGTTTGCCGCTTGAATAGCTACCTCGATCTCCATCAGTACTTCTTCAAATCTTGCCCAGTCCGGGTTCCGCTGGATCTCATACACTGTGCCCAGAAACGGCTCCAGTATCCATGTCTCCTCAGCTTCATCTCGCTCTTCATTTGGTTCAGGCGTTATGCCAATCTGCTCCTGTATGTTGCCTTCACCACTTAGTGTTTGAGTTGCTTCCCTTTGCGATAGTGGTGTAAGGGATTCACTGAGATTACTTTGGCTTCCTTCATTTGTTTCTTGACTTTGCATTATCTGTTCCCCTGTTTGGGTACTGTCTCCACCATGTTGTTCATCGGGGCTTAGGGGTGACAGTGGCATTCTTGGCAGGTGCAAGAGGGGTGTCAGGTCCCCTGGGTGCTGGGATTCCTCTCTTGGTGAGGGTTCATTTTGGAGCAGCTGGCTCGGCGTTATCAACCTCAGTCGCGTTTCTTGATCGTCTGGGCTCAGCGGTGACAATGGTGTACTTCTCCCAGAGACGGGGCGTGGTATCTCTGGTCCTTCCCCCTCTCCATCCCTGGGTGGGGGGGTCCATCTGTGCCTTTCTCGTTGCCCTTGTGTTTCTCTTTGCTGCTGTTGCTCGTAATTCTGTGGCTGCTCCCTCTGCTCGTTATCCCTATTTTCCCCAACTTCCTGTGAGGGCTGGGCGCTTGCTGGATTGCCTTCAGCCTGTTGGTTCCGCTGTCGTTGCTCTGCCTGACGTCGGTTGTCTCTCCTCCTCCACTGCCGTACATGTGTTGCTACCTTGTGGTTATTCAATCCGCTCTTTGTTGGGGCAGAGTAGGGGCAGTATTGCACGTCGCACTGGAAACGAAACTGGGGAACCCTTTGCTCCTCCCTCATCTGCCTGTTGAGGATGCACGTGTGATTGCTTGGCCGGATAGTCAGTACCAGATAGCACCCTGCACACATGTTCATATATTCGTTGATTTTCTTGTTGTGGGCTTCCTTTAGATGTCGGACTAGTGATTGCTTGCAGCCAGACCACCCCGATGACGCACATTCCCATGGGCATCCCTGCGTCCTCTCTGTGCATTTGAAGGATGGTGGTGCAGGGAACCATATGGTCAGCATTCGGTTTCTTCTTTCCGGCTGTCGATCAACTTCGTTTCTTCCCCCGGCCCCTCGCCGTCCATCTTGCTTTACTCACACGAACACCCACACACACATGACAACCCCCTTACCAAGGTGTACCCGCACTATCACGGTATTCCTGGAGGATCGGCCGAGAGTTGTGTACCGACCTCCCTTTCGCCATCACAAACCCACTCGATCGCAAGGTGATGGTTTACCGGGGAGGGACTTTGGGACGAATACACTTCTATGAGTGCAGGTCCCTCAGCCAGTACGAAGTAAGGAAGTACAGAGAGGAGGGAATAGCCACGTGTGAGAAGCACCCACGTGGGGTCCCGTGGGACCAGGTTTGGGGCTTTGCAGGCCCCCCAGGTATGTTTCCTCTCACTGCATGGTATTAGTAATAACCACAGCAATGGAGAAATACCGGGTTCCCTGCTCGCCGCCTAAAACAGCAAAGGAGTAACTCTGTTACTATCACCCCCAGAAAGTCCAAATCTGTGTTCTTCCTTCTATGTAAAAAAGAACACTGATTATGTACTCTCCATTAAGCTGATAAGAACAGATACTACACTTTGATCTTAGCCATCAGGCCGAGAAGCGATGTCAAAAATGCTGTTGCGATTAAAGCAATGGACATTGCATAATAACATTACCTTGCTTTTAAATTGGTGTAACAAGGGTCTATGACGAGAGAGGTCTGTAGATAAACCGCCAAACTCATATACAACAAAACTAAAAGTATAAATAACTAAATGGTATTTATCTAACCAATCATTATATTATTCTTTATACTTCATTGTTATATTAGCATGTAATCTAAAAACAAGCAAACATAAATCACTATTATTTAACCACTTATTAGCTTAATCGCCCGCTGTTCGGGCGGGTGGCTGGTGCGTTTTTTTTTTCTTTCTTTCTTTATGAATGTTATTGACCAGTGTTAGCGTAATGACCACGGCCATACACGTCAGTTAAAGGAGAATCAGACGATTCATATTGCGCTCAATAGCCCACAAAACATGTAACTATGCCTTCTTTATTGAGTCTCCCATCTAAGACATCCGTTTTCTCATCGCTCCCAAGCTTGGGTGCCGTTCATTTTCTCTGACTTCGTGACACCAACCTCTCTATAAAGTGAATTTAAATGTGAGAGAGGACACCATTGTTTTGAGTCCACTTAGATATGTCTCATTACAGTTAGAAGGGCGGCCATTTTTTTGGTCCGGTAAACACAGCTGTGAGCGCTAGCTCCCAAATTTGGGATGTTTTCGAGCTTATTACATTATCTGAAGGATATATAGACTTACCTACTTGTGTATAAGGACCTGAGGATAAGATAAGTATCGTCAAGCAACTTTGGTGTTGGGAACTTACTGTTTACCTCACGAAAATAACTGCTCGGGGTCCCATCACTCCTGGCTGGGTGTTGTGGGATGTCAACATTGCCCCATGGAAAGTGAATTTTCGCTTAAGAACTCTACATGGAAGAGTAAAGAAAAGATAGTATTGGACGGAGTTCTTGAAGACCTTGAGTTGAGTAGTGATGAGTCTAATACGAGTGATGAAGCACAAGGGAAGTTCGAAAGTGAGAAAATACAGCTACAACAAGAGGTAGTGAATAAGAAAGAAATTTCTAAAAGAATGAGGGAGACAAGCTGGCATGAGGACAGTGAAAGCATAGAAGTGAGAGAGGAGAAGAGACAAAAACATCTAGGACAAAAAACGTGTGTGGGTGGTAATAATAATGGAAATAACAGAAAGGAGATAGTGGAGAATGGATCAAGAACAGAGCAAAGTATGGAATTTGAAGGAAGCAGACAAAAACACACACAAGGTGAAGTTGGTCGTGTCAGGAAGAGATTAATTTTTCCACAGTCATGCCCGATGACCTTCCTTGAAAAATTAAAATGGGCAGTACAACTAGGACGGGAGAATCGCAGCTCTGAGCCTCTTTTGAAAGAAGGCACACACAAGCCTTATCTTGCAGTGGGGACCATGGAGGCTGTGGAAATGTTGACAACTGTTGGGTACAAGGGATTACTGATGGTTTTGCCAGAGGAGAGCGACATACTACTTACAAAGGTAATAATCTTCAGGTACCCTGTAATACTAGATCCAGAATACTTATTGGATGACGAAAGACTTGTTTGGGTCAAGAGGCATTTAATAAGGGGAGAAGAGAGAAGCCAGGTTATTGCTCTAATGAGAGGAAAGGTTCCAGAGAAAGTGTTCATCACAGGAGCAGGGTATAGGAAGGTGGCACTGTATGTAGAAGGACCAATAATGTGTCTCAAGTGTTGCAGATGGGGACATAAGGCCTGGAGCTGTCAACTGGACCCACGTTGTAGATTCTGTGGGAAGAGGCACGAATCTAGCAACTGTAAGGACAAGATCAAAGCAGGAGAAAAAGTGAAGCCTTGTTGTTGTAATTGTGGTAAAACTCACAATGCTAGTTCAATTGCATGCGAGATGAGGCCCCGTATGAGAAGTGACCAACAAAGGAATTATTCAGAGAACACTGAGGAAGTACGCTGTGGTCTGACAGTGACAAGACAGCAGGAGAACACACAAACAGTGATTCCTGAGAATGCCTGGCATGAAGATTCAAGAAGGATAAGGACTGCGCTTGCGGCCGGAAGCGTTGTTGATGCCAGGAACAAACAGAGTAATAAACAAGTAGCAAGTGAGAGTAGTGGTGCAGCCCTCCAGGTTAGTGATAAAAGTGTGCAAGAAATTCTGGGAGAAGAGGTGCTTAAGATGTTTCAGCTTTTGCAAAAGTTAGGTCAGAAAATAGAAGTGATAGAGAAAAGACTTGATACAGTGATAAATAAAGAAAGGGAAAACAAAGCTGTGAATAATGTAGAATTAAAAGGGAAAGAGGAAAGTGAAGAGTTCAAGCCTTTGAAAAATTCAGTGCTTAAAATAAGTATTAAAGGGAAGGAGAGGAAAATAAAGGATTGTGTAGTGCAGGGAGCAACAACTGAAAGTTTTAAAAAGGTGTTGGTAAAGTGTAAAGATGCTGATAAAGAAAAACTTTTGAGGAAATGGGAATCTGTGCAGGAGGATTGGGCCTTCTTAAAGAATCTGATAGGAAAGGATATAAAACGTGTAAATATTAATCCTGGATCTAGCTAGCCTTAAGATAATGTCCTGGAATGCTAATGGTCTACAAAATAGAGTGACAGATGTACATTACTTTACCCTTAAAAATAATATTGATATAATTACCCTTCAAGAGACTGGGGACAGGAAAGGCGACCTGCTTAAACTGTCTGGATATAAGGGATTTCATCTCTATTCGGGTGAAGGTATAAGAGGGGTCTGAACATACATTAAGAATTCCATACCAGCAGAACTAGTTGGAAGCCCGAGTAGAGTACAAGGAATAGAAAGTGTCTGTATAAAGTTATATTTGAAGGAAGGAGAATTGAACATAGCAAATTTGTATATTTCTGGAGGCTGTTTTGACCTCAACTTCTTACCAGATTGCATGTTTTTGGACTCGACTTTGGCTGTAGGAGATTTTAATGCTCGACATCCAAGACTCGAAACAATGGGGAGAATTAATAGTAATGGTATAAAATTTTGGCAATTTTTACAAGATCACCCAGATGCTTACTTGTTAGGAAATAAGGAAGTGACTCATATTAAAGGAGGAAGGTTAGACTATGCTTGCATGATAAGCAGTCATGGCGTCCAGGGAGAATGTGAGATAATAAGGGAGCTAGTCAGTGACCATTTTGTTGTGTATGTTCAATTACCATTAGGGAAGAGACAGGTGAGATATAGGAGGAAGAGATTAAAACTAAACAAGGATGACACAGAAGTGTTTACCCAAAAGATAGAGAAATGGTACAGAAATTATACACCAGTCTGTATGGATAGCTTTTATAATGACTTAGTTGGGGAGATAGAAAGACATTTAACTAAGTCAACACAGAAAAAAATAAATGATAAGAGACATGGGGCTAGGAAACACTGCTATACCAATGACAAAATGTTGAAGGGATGGACACAAATGTTAAGGGCAGCACATAAAGATTGGGTAAAGAATGGTAGAAGAGAAGAAGATAGGGAAATCTTCATGGATATAGCCAAAATATGTGGGCAGGCTAGGAAGGAGGCAAGGGAGAAATATTGGCAAGATTTTGCACAGCACATTGGGGAGAGTAAAAATCTCAAAGAAATATGGCAGGATATTAACAAAATTAGAGGAAAAAGGAGTAATTTTATTAGCCATCCTCATCCAGAGGAAGAAGCTAATAAACTGGTTGACAAATGGGCTAAAGCAGCAAGTGTTGCCTCCCTGCCTAACAGGACAATAGAAGCATTAGATGAGTGGCAAAATGAAAGAAAAAGATTTATTTCATCAGCTCTAAATATTTGTGATGTAACATGTGTAGATATTACTAAAGATGAGTTATTAAATGCTGTTAAAAAAGGAAAATCTACAGCGCCAGGCGAAGATGGTGTGACATATGAAATTTTGAACTGCTTAGTTGGTATGGAAAATAGTCCATTATTAGATTTATTCAACATGAGCTATGCAGAGGGTAGATTACCAACAGAATGGAAGAAAGCGATAGTTATTCCTTTCCCTAAGGCAACTGGTGGATACAGGCCAGTGTCTTTAACATCTTGTTTTTCCAAGATGATGGAGAGAGTATTATTAAATAGGCTTGTATATATTGTGGGGGAAAATCTATCTTGCAATTTATTTGGTTTTTTGGAAGGGAAATGTACTTCAGACTGTGTTATAAAATGTTCATCAAATGATGCAGACAGATGTAGAGTTTTTGTGGATTTACAAGGAGCATTTGATAAAGCTCACAGTGAAGTAGTTATGAATGAACTGGTTGCTCTAGGGGTATCAGGAAAGTTGTTACACTGGATAGGTGACTACTTGCATGGAAGGAGAATCTGTGTATGGTATCAGGGATGTTTGTCTGAGGAAAGAGCACTTGAACTAAGCACTCCCCAAGGGGGAGTATTGAGTCCAATGTTATTTAATGTGTTAATGAACAAGATAGCCTCACACAAATATCCCAAAGGAGTTGTAACCATCATTTATGCAGATGACATCTTATTTCAAGGAAACTCTGTAAAAAATTTGCAGATTGCATTAAATAATTTTAGTGTTCTTTCTCAAAAGATGGGCTTAGTTATCAATGAAGAAAAAACCAAGTGTGAATGTAAAGGAAGAGGAACTGAATCCGTTTTTCTAAATGGAAAAATTGTTGAGAAAGTGTCAAAGTATAAATATTTAGGAATGTATATTGGCTTACTAGTGAAAGTAAAGAGGCAGAAATATATCATGTCCTCACGCAATGTAGAGCAAGATTACAGCCCTTGAAGGCACTAGCATGTTGTGGTAAAGGTGCTGGGGTACCCATACTGAGAATGATGTATATTTCTACCATCAGATCACTTATAGACTATGCAGCACCTGTCCTCTCTTGTACTGGTGAAGGAAGGCTACGGAAGCTTGAGATCATGCAAAATGAAGCAATGAGAATAATTTTAGGGTGTCAAAAGAATGCAATGATTGAGATAATGAAAATGGAACTAGGGTTACAGAGCATTTCACAGAGGGTCAATGAAATTAATACAGTTGCAGCAGTTCGATTAATGAGAGGGAACAGTGGGAGTAAATTTGTACAAGATATAAATGATGGTTTAAAAGATAAAAGGACCTTCTGCAGGCAAGGCAAGAGAGGATACATGAATGGATTAGTAAATATTATTAAAAAATGTAATCTGGCAGACTGGTGTACAGCTGTTCAGAAAAGTTGTAAGAATCCACCCTGGGAAGAACGAGAAGTAGAGTTAGACATAGTACCTCTCACAATGAAGAAATCATTACATGAACCAGGACAGTTAAGGGCTTTATATGGGAATAAGATTAGTAATTTGCCTAAAATAAACACATTGCATGTATATTGTGACGGTTCAGTTATGTCAAGTGGCAGGGCAGGGTGTGGGATCCTTATAAGACAGTACACAGAACAAGGAAATGATGACACCAAAATTGGACTTCGGTTGAGCAGTTTTATTTCATCAACACAAGCTGAGTTATATGCAATGTTAGTAGGATTGGAAAATGTTGTAAAGAGGTATAAAGATGCATATTTTTTTGTTGATAGTAGGACAGCTTTGGATTCTTTGAACAGTGGGAGTCCAGTCTTTGGACACATTATTGGTTCATGTAGAAAATTAGTAAATACAATAAGGAAAAATGGCCATAATGTTCAATTTGTATGGGTCCCTTCACATGTGGGGATTGGTCTTAATGAAGCAGTAGATATAATAGCAAAAAGAGCCACGGGAAAGGCCGAGATCGACATAATATGTACTAAAACCTTGAAGCAATTAAGGAGCAAATTACGGAAAATACAATCAAGAGAAAATATTTTCAAAAGGAATGAAATATACGAGAAAAGTGAAACAATGAAACATTACCATCATGTTCTCATGAACACAAAATTTACACATGGGAAAGATAGGAGTAGGTGGAAAGATTCAGTGCATATGAGGTTAAGATTAGGATATAAATATTATTGGGAACTTGGAGCTGAGAGAAGTGAACAGGATAAAGAATGTAGAGTTTGTAGAACATCCAGATCCCATACCCTGCCACATTATATACTGGAATGCCCATTGCTTAATGTATATAGACATGCCCATATAAATAATGTCCCCATGCAAATAGAATGGATGTTTGGAAATGGGAAAATAGATGAAATATTAAAGAAATATAGAAATTTTGCATCTAGAATATAACTGTGTATTATAACTAATTATATGAAATATTAGGGATTTATGTGAGTCCTGAGAGGGACATTCCTGGACTGGGGTGAGGATGACTTATGTCACTTCATCCCTTTGAGATGTATTAATGTTTTTTTGTATCTCAATAAACGTGTCAATCAATCAATCAATCATTACAGTTAAAGCATTCAAGATCCTTTGTGAGTGATGTTGAAAGCTTCAACCTTCTTTATTGTTGGTAACACTTGTCAAATAAGTGAGTGTCGAGTCTGCCAGTACGAATGGCATCCCGTGATAGCGTCCCTGGGGAAAGCCAGGAGTTTCTGAATACTACTGAAATTAGATCATTTTGATGCCCAAACATCAGAGAATCTGATGTTTGTAGTTTAGTTAGTGTCAATTGTCTATTCAAGAAAGCCCTTAATCTCCTGAAAGAACATGTCAAACTCCTTATCTACAAAATCTCAACGTATACTTATAGAGGGTCCTTGTCAGGAAATCACTTCTGGAACGCTGGCCGTACTGGTCGGACGTGCAGGTCGCTCTCCTCCACCTCCCTGGCTGGACACGTACGGTCATGGCTGGCGGAAGAGCTTCGACGAGCAGGTCGCTTACTAAAATGACGGAATTGGGTGGTGGATACAGCACTCACAGCAATGTAGCCCAGGGTACTGCTGGAGGACTGTTGACGGATTTGGAGCTGACTAGCAGCAGTGAATGTGAAGAACGAGAGCCGTTTAGAGTTGCGAATAGCAAAAAGAAAAATGAAAGGAGGAATGGAGAGGGCACGAGCAGTGAAGATAATACTTCCCACTTGGTCGATAAGCGAAAGAAAATTGATGGTGCTATTCATTCTTCAACCATGATCAGTACAACGAGTGTAAACCCCATTGATGGTTTAGATGGCAGTAACTCTTCAAGGAGGCCATGTCTTTACTTCCCCAACAATAATGGCAGTTAGACTCACTAAGCGCCATCAAGGGTCAAATTCAAATTCAAATTCAAATTCAAAACATTTATTGACAATTACATCAAAAGGAGCTGGTTAGCCCGCCCAAAACTAGTCTTAACAAGAGCTCTTTAACATTCTACTAATCATAAATCAGATCTGTATATAACAAATAGATATGCATAAAATCTATAATCTTATGTTAAACTTACAGAATTTTTTCATAATATTCTTAACCATATTTTTGTTTATCAAATAACAAACCATCTCTGTAATATCAGTAATACCATCACCCCTAAAATCTGATAAACAGTTACATTCCATAATGTAATGATATAATGTATGGGACTTTACATAGCCACACAGTTTACAAGGAATGCCACCAGCTCCTTCAATATATTGCCAATAATATTTGTATCCAAAGCGTAGTCTCATCACAAATATATCATACTTAACCGAAGCCTTACCATAAGTAGAACTTGTAGAATTCAAAACTCGAACATAATGTTTCAAACTACTACTGCCGTTGTTAAAAATTTTCCGAATATTGTCCATTTCCCATTGCTGTCGGATTTTTACCATTCCAGATTTTATTCTTTTAATACCCAAAATACAATCGTATTCTACAATTTCTTTGCCACACCCTTGCTTAGCCAAATCATCAGCAACCTCATTCATATAAATACCACAATGGGATGGAATCCACATAAAACTAACATCATATCCAAGTGATTTTATTACTTTTACTTTACTTTTATCCTCTTCGCCACTGATCGGCTTGTTAGCCGCTTGGGCGATCGGTCACGTCTCTTTTCCTTTATATTCTTCACCAAAAGGTCGGCTCGCTAGCCGCCCGGGCGATCGGTCACGTCTCTGTCACGCACTGTTGGCAAATACTGGGCATGCACCGGCTCCTGAATGTACCTGAACCCGCTCCAGTGTTGGTCAAGTCTTCTCTTGAAAGAGCTCACACTCGGTGCCGTCACAACACTCTCTGGTAGATTGTTCCAAGAGTTTACAACCCTCACTCCGAAAAAGTTTGCCCTCACGGTTTTCTGGACTTGCGGCTTCTTCAATCTTCAGCTGTGACCCCTTGTGGGGCGAGCGTCCGCCAGCTCCAAGTAAGGACACTCAACTGAGTAGTGCCCCCTGAGATGCTTATAAACCTCAACTAGGTCCCCCTTGCCCGTCTGTAGTATAAGCTAGGCAAGTTCAGGCGCTCCAATCTCTCAGGGTAGCTGAGGTGCCGAAGTGCAGGCACCAGTTTGGTGGCCCTCCTTTGAACATTTTCAACCAACTGACAGTCCCTAGCATATCTCGGGGACCAGATGAGGTGACAGTACTCCAGATGGGGAAGCACTTCACTCCTGAAGATCGTCACGAGGGACGGACCGTCTAGATATCTGAACGACCTTCTTATAAGACCCAATAACTTATTTGCCTGATTTACCTTCTTCTCACAATGGCCAGAGAACTTCAGCTAAATCATCATCAAGGGGCACTTTAGAATTTAGAGCAAATAGAGCACCTTGACTGTCAACAAACCCAAAAACAGTCTTTTTCCTCACAAAGGCATTCTTAAGTCCCACATATATAACATAAAGTTCAGCAGTGGTGCTGGAACTTCTATCCCCAATTCTCTTGGATATTCTTTCTTCAACACTAATACCATATTCAAAAAATTCCCTAATAACAATGACACATCCGGCCCGATTCCCATTAACTGAACCATCACAGTACATATGAATAACATTTTCCTTACGGTACTCATATATTTTCTCAAGGAATATTTGCCGTAACTCAAAAGGATTAAATTTTTTTTTTTTTAAACTCTAGCTTATCAATTCTTACAGATACACTCTCCATGAACCAAGGTTTCAAATAAACTTTGTTTGGCAAAGGTACAAACAAATCTACAATATTATATTCACACAACATCTGACAAAGTCTTTTAGTATAAGTATTCTTCTTATAACTACTAGTAATTGCATTAGTAAATTTATCAACAGCAGACTTGAGATACCCATCACCACGCCTAATAAGCCTTAGAGTAGAAATGACAGTCAACTCCCTAATTCTGTGTATTATGCTCGGGACATTTAGCTCCATCCTCATAATCTCAATTCTTGTTGTCCTTTGACAACCAAGCAAAATCCTCATTGCTTCATTCTGAATAAGCTCTAATGGCCTAAGATCTTTTCCTGAGTAAGAAGCTAGAACTGGAGCTGAATAATCAATGATACTTCTAAGTGTACTTAAATACATAGATCTTAAAACTGGTATACCAACACCATTTGCTCTATTTGACAAAACTTTAGCCTCGCTGTACATATATTTTTAACATAAGTAATTCGATCCTTAGCATTATTATTTACACCCACAAACATTCCCAGATATTTGTAGCGGGATATTTTTTGCAATTTTATTCAATTTAACCAAAATTCTTTTCCATTTACTGCCCTTGACTAAAATTTGGTTTTATTTTCATTAATGACTCGTCCCAAGGAGATACAAAGATATTGCAGCTGATCAATGACCCTAGACATATCTTCCTCATTCTTACATTGGATCAGAATGTCGTCAGCATAAATGATTACTTGGGACTCGCCCTGGAATTTGTAACAAGCTATCCTGTCCATAAGAATATTAAAAAGCATAGGGCTAAGAACACCACCTTGTGGGGTACCCAACCCTAGACTTTTTTCTTCCGATTCATGATCTTGAAACCAGACACTCGCTTTTCTGTTAGTTAACTAATCTGTAATCCACATCAATAATTTCCCTTTTATACCTTTACTTACAAGACTTTCTAAGCTCACTTCCTTATTTGCCTTATCAAAGGCACTTTTAAGGTCTACAAACAGTCTACAGTTGAAATTAGCATTACTAAGACATTAATCACACAATCTGTAGTGCTTTTACCCTTTAAAAATCCAAACAAATTACTAAACAAGAAACCATCAATTTTATGCAATAATCTATTTAATACCATTCACTCCATCATTTTAGATAGACAAGATGTTAAGGATATGGGTCTATAATCATTATCGCCCGTAGGCACAGGAACAATGAGTGCCATTTTCCATTTCACTGGCAGTCTTCCATTTTCATATGACAAATTAAAGAGATCTAGAATTGGGTTGTCCTCAAGATAATTTATAACATCATAAGTTAGACCATCCCTGCCAGGAGCACTAGACTTCCCTCTCTTTACAGCATTCAGAATTTCATCCTTAATAAAAGGAACACAGGTTTCCTCACTTACAGTACTTTGGATATTCACCAACCTTCGCTTCATAGATCTTGAATTCCTCAAGTAAATCTGAACATTACATTGGCGTTTGGATTGGGATGAACATTAAATTTCTTCTTGACTCCTCTTACCCTATTCACACCATCCCAAACCTGATTCAAAAATTTTGATTGAGCAATCTCTCTCAAAAAAACCACTCCAATACATACTTCTGGGCTTTCTGATTGAACTCTGTTGTACACTCTGCCACTTCAATCAGAGTTTCCCGGTTTTTTTCATTGCTAGGATCTTTACTCCACTTCCTATGATATTTCCTCAGTAACTTATTCCACCCCTTTACAATCTTATCATTATAATACCTAGGCTTAGGTTTAGTGTTATATCCATACTGTCTCCTTGGCTTATTCAAAATGGAATCAATCAATCCTAACAAATCATCATAAAATATGTTTTCAACTTTAATTCCAAGCTTATTGTACGCTTTACACCACTTGCCGACTTTGGCTACAAATTCACTATGTTGGCCTACTGTTATTGTATACCTTTTCCTATTGTTAACATAAAATTTTTTGTTCAAATGAAGCTTCACTTTAATTGCAAATTGATCACTCAAAAGCGTATCCACAATATTCAAAATGCATGCACATCTAACATATTAAAGAGTATTGCATATTCAAGTCTACCCCCTTTAACATGTGTCGGCTCACCAGCTCAGAGGACCCTAACATCTTCTATAGAGTCTAAGATATTTTTCAGAACCATTCCATTGTGATTTTGAGAACCTCTACTGCCAAGATTGATGTGCCTAGCGTTCAAATCACCAATTAGTAAACAATCATCAGCAAAAATAATGTCCGGCAGATCATCAACTGTCAAGTAATCAGCATGCACATAAGCATTAATAATGAACAGTGTAGCATCTTGAAGCGTAATACTAACACACAAATACTCGGTACCGTTTATTTTTAGAACGGAATGAAAAGATGCTGGAATATCATCTTTGATATAAGTCGTCAAACCTCTACAACTTACAGTCAAATCAGCTGGTAATTCAAAACTTTGATAACCTCTTAGTTGTGAGATGTTTGGGATATAAACGGGTTGCTGTCGACAACGAATCTCCAGTAATATGCTATAAGTGTTGCAAGTGGGGGCACATGGCGTGGAAATGCCATAATGATTTTCGATGTAGATTCTGTGGAAAAAAAATGCATGAATCTAAGGTATGTGGAGATAAACTTAAGGCGAAGGAGAAAATTACACCAAATGCTGTAATTGTGGGGGTGCTCACAATGCCAGCTCCTGGGTGTGCCCTAAAAAACTGAAAGCTCATTAATTGCAATAACGAGCTCAGTCCACTAATCAAGAGGATAAAGGTGACGCTGTAAGGAGCGATGTTGCAGGGACACCAAGTGCTGTAAGTGTGTGGGAAAAGCGTATGGAAATACGTAATGCAGCAGCACAGAAGGACATTGGTAACGGGGGCAATAACCTTATAGCCCGTAAGGAGATCGATGAGTTCAAACAAGCAGTATTGGATATCAAGAAATACTTCGTGAATCTTGTGCCATATACTGTAGTGATGTTGCTGTTGTTAATAAAGATAATTTAAAAGAAAATTAAACGTTAGTAGAGACGGAATCAAATAATGTTATTGTGGATCGCAATCTAAAGCAAAATGGTAATCATTGTCTGTTAGGAAATAGAGTTGGTTCGGTTTCTAAGGAGAATGTAGTAAATGTAGTGAATGACGATCATTCTTGACTCTGTTTTGGAATATATGGAAAATCCAAGGGACTACTCTAAAAAGAATGTTCTTATTTTGGTGAAGAATAAAAGGGGGGGGGGGGGGAAATTTATTCTAATGGATCATAATGTCAACTTAATTTCCTCGAATGTTGATAGTTTGAAAAAAAGGTTAACGGATCTTCATGGATATGTTCATTCTAGTAGTATTGATGTCATGTTAATAGATAAGTAAGTACCTTTGCAATAAACATAATCTAATATACTATAGGACTAGGCGTGTGTCTGTCTGTCTGTCTGTCTGTTCTGGGTAGCCGAAAGGGCACAATCTTTTTTCATCAAACTTGGTGGAACAAACCTGGTCCCATGTCGATGGTTTCTTTAGGAGGGCATTAATTAACCATTTTATTTACGCTGGCAAAAGATGTTGCTGTACGCTGTCAGCCTACTTTTTTTTCATGTTGTTTGGATTAGTAAAGGAAGGAAGATGAGTAAATAGAAGAATGAAGAAGGGGAAACAGAAAATAGTTAGAGATAACAGGTGGGGGGGAGCTGAGTTTCATCATGAGTCTGGATGCGCAGTTTCAACGTTACCAGACCTTACAGCTACAGTGTGTACTTATTCCTGTGGCTGACTGTACATGGAAAAGGAGAAGAGATAAAAAGATAATAACAGGATTGCATGGAGAAGATAGAAAGGGAGAAGAGAAGGAGAAGAAGAGCGACTGAAGCATTATTATTCTTAAGAGGCGAGAGAGTATAGGAGATGGGAGAGAGGGATGGTGAGAGGTGGAGGTATGAATGGAGGGATGTGTTTTTTTAAAGTTCCCAGAATACCATATTAAAAGCACCTATTTAATAAGGAAGATAAAGTGCTAAATATGATGAGTAGTGTAATGGGGAGACATAGGGATATATAAATAAAGATAGAGCTAGTATCCATAAAATTGGAGAGAGAGAGAAGCGGACAAACAAAAGACATAGACATAATACAGACAGATTCAAGGACACACAGAAAGACAGACAGATAGACAGACTTATGAAAGACAAAGACAACATATAAGACAGACACGTACATACAGACAGACAGAAATGACAACAATCGACACAGGGTGAATATAGACAGTGAAACAGACAGGAGGTTGACAAAAAATAGACAGATTCATACATGCACAAATAGACAATATGGCAACTAACATGACAGACAGACAGACAGACAGAGCTGACTGATTGGTCTCGCATTAGACAAACAGGCAGACACACGCCAACAACGGATAAGACAGAAAGTTTTGACGACACAAAGAGTACAGACGGGCTTACAGTCAAACACCACGCAGACGAACAGACAGTTGGGATGGCAATAGACAGATAGACTTGAGACAGATTAGAAGGCATTTATAAACAAGAATAACATCAAATTGACCATACAGTAGCTGCGTCAGTGAGGGTAGCTGGTCTTACATCCACCAGCGGAAATAATAAGACGCATTGGAAACTAACACCCTCGCGCGGAAAGAACATCGATGGGCGGTCAGTCATGTGAGATGGGCCTAAAACTGACTAATGTAGATGATGACTATGATGACTTAACGCAGGTGATGACTTAAGCAGATGGTGACTAATCTAACCAGAATCAAGGTCACTTCTCTTCATAATATAATTTATCTTGGAATGTTCATCGGTGATTCATAATAATTTTTTGTTAATGATTTTAACCTCTCCTTATGGCGAATATTTCTTTAACTAATTATTCTAACCTTTATTCTATTCCGTCCTATAGTATTCAAGATACTTACAGTATCTGTAAGACATTAGCTATTGGAAATGTGATTAAATGTTTTGTTATTAATCCAGTGTGAAATGTATCGGTATTGGTGGTACAATCGTAATGGTCTGCAATCCTGTTGATTAGGTGAGGTTAATTTGGGTTTTTTGAGATTAAAGATTAGGTGTGGGGTTTATTCTACCTGTGTTAGTCTCAGGTATGACCCTTATTGTAACAATCACGACCATGATAATAACAACCAGGACCATGATTATAACAACCAGGACCATGATTATAACAACCACGACCATGATTATAACAACCAGGACCATGATTATAACAACCACGACCATGATTATAACAACCAGGACCATGATTATAACAACCACGACCATGATTATAATAACCACGACCATGATTATAACAACCACGACCATGATTATAACAACCACGACTATGATCATAACCACGACCATGATAATAACAACCACGACTATGATTATAACAATCACGACCATGATTTTAACAAGCACGACCATGATTATAACAACCACGACTATGATCATTACAACCACGACTATGATTATAACAACCACGACCATGATTATAACAGCCACGACTATGATCATAACAACCACGACCATTATCATAACAACCACGACTATGATTATAACAACCACGATCATGATTATAACAACCACGACCATGATTATAATAACTACGACCATCCCTCTAATGTACTATAGGAATAGCCGTGTGTCTGTTCTTGACAGCAGAAACGGCACAATGGTTTTTACATCAAACTTGGTGGAAAAATCGCAAAAAAATCGTAGAGTGGAACAAACCTGGTCCCATGTCGATAGTTTCTTTAGGAAGGCATTAATGACCCATTTTATTAACGCTGGAAAACGATGTCGCTGTACCTCTGTCTGCAGGACGGCGGTTGGGAGCTAGCCAAGCACGAGCGTTCGAACTTTCACGCCTCGGTAAACTGTACCACCGGACTAGCCACAGGTGCACTAAGGGCCCACGATCTCTTGTTGCCAACTAGACATAATTCTGACAGCTGTCCTCTTGTTCAACCTTACTACTGTACAACCTATGTTGTACTGCTCCCCCATTATACTTATGTTTTCAATTCCACTGTAATTTATGTATATATATATATATATATATATATATATATATATATATATATATATATATATATATATATACAGTATATATATATATATATATATTGTTACGACAGTGTCGTATTTTTCTATTTTTTTATATAACATGCTTCCATGTTGTTCCATATTATTCCTGTAATGATGCGTTATATTTACCATTATATAATCTAGTCACCTTACCCTGTGTTGTTAAGGTTTTAACTGTTATTATTTGTTCAAGCCCATCTTATTTCTTCATTTAGTATTGTAACAAGCATTCTTTGTTTCTCTAACGACCATTTGCATCGCTAAACGACCTATGTTTCACCTGCGGGTCGCATTGGCGCCAGAGCCGACCATATATATAGTAGTCCACCTGTAGACTGAGTAAACTGACGAAGACGCCGACCAATTCCACTCCCCAGCAATGAACAAAAAACTGAAAGACAATGGCTTAACGGTCCTCAGTTCCCCTGAGTACCGTGCAAAATGCACCCTCATATGCAGGAAAGTAATCCCTCCTATTCTTGACAACCCAAACCTTCTGAATGAACTCAACTCACACAACACCTCCCAAATGACATTTGCAGCCCGGATGGGAACTCTCCCCATGTTAAAAATCACCACAGCTACACAAACAGACGCCATCAAATTAAAATCTAACGGCATAAAAATCGGCAACAACATCATCCCTCACGAGACATTGAGTTCCAACACTACATACAAGTTCACCAATGTTTTAATTGCTACAAATTCGGACACAACACCAACCGTTGCAGTAACACACAAACTTGCTCAAAGTGTGCCAATCAAGGCCACTCCTACCGAAACTGCACTGCCACTGTAACAAAATGCTGCAACTGTAAAGGCCCTCACGCTGCCATCAGCAACAAGTGCAAAATCAGACTCGACAATAGCACAACACCACTCCCTCCCCGCCGACCCTCACCTCCTACAGCACCTCCCACAGCACCACCTCCACCTCCCCACCACTCACTCCCTACTCCCACGACCCTCCCCACCCGCACTTGCTGGACCAACAACTTGACCGCCCCCCCCCCCCCCCGACACTGACGCAAAAATCACCACCATCATACTTTTGGCACATACCCGAAACAACGGAAACAGGTCTCTTTTTCTGAAACTGGCAATTGATGGTTTGAAGGCGAACGGCCTCCCTACCATACACATTCCTGATTCCTTCAGAACCGGTCCCGACCTCATCTTCCCCACTGCCCCCATCTCCGACCGGACCAACATGCCCCCCCCCCCCCACCCCCCAGAGAAACCACTGCAGTCTCCCTCCGCCCCTCCACTTCTGCCATGCCCACACCTGACTTATCTCACCATTCTACCATTACCTCACCCCCCAGAGTAATCAGTCCAAAACCTCCCGGCCCCTCCACCTCGACCTTGCCTACACCTGACTTTTCCCACACGACTACGATGAACTCCCGGACCACAAAAATCCGAACCAAACCCAATCCTCCCCAACACCTCAGACTCCCAAGAATAAAATGGCAGCCCATCCCCCCCACAGAACTAGTGGTCAAGACCACTAGACCTAAGAGGAAGAACACCTCCCCCCTTTCTCCCTACACACCTGACAGCAAAAGAAATATAAAATACACACATCCAACTAAATCTATAATCAAAGTAAATCTATTCGGCACTACCCCAAAGGAAACAACCCCGGCACGAACCTAGCACACTCCACTCATCCTCCCGACTCCCCCACACACACAGTCACGTAACCGCCCATCCCTCACCTGCATACACCACACTCAGACCACGCTCACAGTCACTCGACAAGTTAGACCTCATCCCTGCACCCCAGAATTTCAATCTCATATAAGTAACCAAGAACAAATTATACAACATGATCACCATTATGCAATACAACTGTAGAGCATATCACTCAAACAGACACGCCATCTCTCTCCTCCTACAAGAACACAACCCAGACATCCTCCTCCTCAACTCAACATGCACAAACACCAAAATCAAGCACTTCGGCTACACAAGCAGACAATCACCCCACGAACTATTCGAGGGCGTTGCAATCCTCATCAGATCCTCCATGAAACACGAATTCATCACCAACTTTGCCTTCAAACACTTCATGGCCACCAAGATCGACACTCAACACGGACAGATAATCATCTGCACAACATACTCAAGACCTAACTCGCTTATCCCCTCCACAGACCTAAACTCCATCTTTAACAACTCACACCTACCTGTAATACTAATGGCCGACCTCAATGCACACCACACCGCATTCCAACACAACCGCAACGACCCCCATGGCCAACAACTACACGCTTTGGTCACTCACAAAAACCTTCACCACATTGGCCCTTTCTTCCCCACATTCTACGCTGCTCACGGCAAAGGCACACCAGACATCGTCATCACCAACACCCTTGCCCTCCAATTCCAACACTACATCACTCCCGGCCCCCTATCAGGCTCAGACCACATTCCCATCATTCTTCACCTCTCCAACAATCCCATCCTCCTCCCAACAACCACACCTCAATACCAGTATCAACACGCAGATTGGAATGCCTTCCAAACCAAACTCTCTGAACAACAATACACACTCAACCTCGAACACCAACCCACAAGGAAGATTGAGGAAACCTGGACACACCTTTTCAACACTATCACCGCCATAGCAGATACCCACATTCCTAAACACCGGTTCAAGAGAAAATTCTCCTTCACACCCTCCATAAGAACTCGACGCCTACTTCACTGCTACAGGACACGATTCGAACTAAACAAACTTAACCTAGCACCAGTTTTCGCAGACATCTCCATACTAAAAACACACATCATCCACAGCCTCCGTCAAGACCATGAGGTTCACTGGGCAAAACTCGTAGAGGCTGCCCAGGAACACAGAACACATAACCCCCGAGAATTTTGGCAAAGGATCGCCAAGCTGAAAGGAACAGCAAATCCCCCCTTTGATCACCTGCTAGTAAATGGTAGGAAAATCAATGAGCCAGCCGACGTAGCACAAACACTAAAACAACACTGGGAACACATTTTCCACCCACACCCCCCCACACAACAAAGGTACATCTTAAACCACATAAACAACATCACCACACACATGCAAACACTTCACGACAGAATAACTCCTGACAACACAATAGATACCTCCACACTCACACAGAACCACACCCTCACTGCGCCTTTCACCCCAACAGAAGTCAAACAAGCACTAGACAAAACCAAAAAGAAAACACCAGGTGACAGCAATATTGGTCAAGCAATCCTGAAGCACCTGCCCCCAGAAACAGTCACAGCCATTACATACCTCTACAACACCCAACTGGCTACAGGATACTTCCCAAAACTCTCTAAGACAGCCACAGCCATCATGATACCTAAACCAAACAACCCAACAGATCCTCAAAACTACAGACCGATCAGCATACTAGAAGTCTTAGGCAAAACTTTTGAAAGACTATACAACACCCGCCTCAGATACCACCTTGAAGATGAACAACTACTGTCCTACAAGCAGTTCGGCTTCAGAGCACACCACTCAACTCAAGACGCACTCAATATAATGACAAACTACCTCCACATGAACAAAGGTGCATACAAGATAGCACTCATTACAAAAGACGTACAAAAAGCCTTCGACACAGTTTGGCACGATGGATTAAAGTATAAGATATGCACCAATTTTAACCTCCCTCAAAAATCACAATTACTATGTAACTTCCTAACAGACAGAAAAATGAGGATAAAAGTCACACTTGCCTCCTCTGACCACTTCACACTGCATGCAGGAGTCCCACAAGGATCAGTCCTGTCCCCAACACTATACATTCTTTACACAAACGACTTACCCGACCCCTTACACATCGACTCTCTGACAATACAGTACGCCGACGATGTAACCCAACTAGTCAGACACATCACTCTTGATCACCTAACAGACAAAGCACACAGGGAACTCGAACAAGTTACACAATGGGAACTCCGATGGCGAATACAAACCAACCCGAACAAAGCACAAATCACCTACTTCGGCACCAAAAGACGACAACCACGTCACATTTACCTAAACCCATACATCGCCTACCCTTCACCTATAACTGTCAAACGAACAAACACAATCCTAGGAGTCACATTCAACGACACCCTCACCATGACACTACACACCAATATTAGGCTGGGCCAGAAAAGGGGTTATTTTCAAGAATTCATACTACAAGGTTGTAATTCACCTAAAAGTTGTGAATGGGTATCAGGAACAAACCCATGATAAAATTTTTATTTTTAAATGACATCTTACGGTCAGACAGTCCGTTACCATAGCAACCGTTTCCGGCAAGACAACAAATTGACTAAATTGATGATTTCTCAGGCTGTGAATGACCGTCAGGGTTCATGTTGGTACCAAAATATGCAGAAAAGACAGCCAAAGAGCATAGAACATATACACAATGTCTGTGAAACAATTAATTCCACGTTTAAATAAAAAAACACATTTTCTTCACATTTATGGTCAATTTTATTGAACAAAATAAAAATTAGTTATCCCGAAATCTACCAATGGAAGTCAATTACTTCTAAGTAACATCAGTACCTTTATGCTAGGGATGGGGTGCACCTGTCTAGGGATGGAGTAGCAACCCTGGCTGGGGCTCTAGAGGGGGCAGTTCAAAAGATATCGAAGTCTTTAAACTGCTAAGAGAACATAGGGGCACGGGGGTGGAGGAGACTGCAGTGGGAGCGGGTAAA
Organism: Homarus gammarus; assembly: GCA_958450375.1. Lineage (NCBI taxonomy): Eukaryota > Metazoa > Arthropoda > Malacostraca > Decapoda > Nephropidae > Homarus > Homarus gammarus. Next base: position 1,242,105 of record CAUDMG010000378.1, on the reverse strand, counting down.
CAAGGCGAAAGATTACAGGGAAATAGTGTTAGGAATGATGACATAACTAAACTAGACAGGGAGTTTAAAACTAAACGCGGTAAGGGAAGGACTCAGAACACGACTAACTTAAATGTATATTACGCGAACAGTAGAAGTATGAGAAACAAAATGGATGATATTAGGGCCTTGGTATGTACCGAAGAAATCGATATAATTGCATTCACCGAAACATGGATCAACCTAGACACACGCGAATTACCAGTCGAATACCAAATTGCGGGTTACAAACTGTTCCATACCGATAGGCAGACCAGGAAAGGAGGCGGAGTAGCAATCTATGTTAGGGATAACCTGAAGTGTGAAATAAATAAGGAAATAAAAACTGAGAGGAATACAGAAACAATTTGGATAGAATTAAGCGACGGTCGGGAAAAATTAATCACAGGAGTAATATATAGACCCCCCAATCTTGACAGAGTCAATGAGCGACTTATCTGGGATGAAATGCGCAGGGCTTCCATACACAACAAAGTCTGTATAGTAGGCGACTTTAACCTTGGCCAAATAGATTGGACCGACCTTACGGGAAACTCAGAATCAGAGGATTTTCTCGAGACGATCCAGGACTGTTTCCTAAGTCAACATATAACCGAACCCACACGGGGTAATAATATATTGGATTTAGTTTTGTCAAACAGAGAAAACCTCATTAGCAATGTCGAGGTAGGGAACGAACTTGCAAACAGCGATCACAAAGAAATTCGATTCCAGTTAGATTTTCAGGGCAGACGTAAGGAAAATTCCACTAAAGTACCAGATTTCAGAAGGGCAAACTTTGACAGTTTAAAGAGGCAGCTGAGAGAGGGGGTGTCGCGCTTGGCCGTGAACCTGACAGATGACACCGACCTGATAACGAGATCTGAGATTGCCGAGTTCCACGACAATTTAAATAGTGAGTTACTTAATGCACAAAGGCAGAACATACCATACAAAAAACTCAGATCAAACAACAATGACCCTAAATGGATAAATAATTATTTAAAGAACATCATTGGCCAAAGGAAGGCTATAGGTAGAAGGATAAATCGTGGCGAAATTCACCTCCGGGACTATTATAGGGTATTGGCGAGTAGGGTTAAAACCGAGATAAGGAAAGCAAAGAGGAATAATGAGGTAAGGATAGCAAGGGAGGCGAAGACAAACCCCAAAGGATTCTACCAAATGTATCAAACTAAAACACGAGAAGAGATTGGACCAATACGGTCAGACTCCGGCGAGCTCACTGATAACGACGGAGAAATGAGCAATAATTTGAATAAATATTTTTCAACAGTTTTCACCAGCGAAAATTTAAACATGATACCCGAGGCACCGAGTCTATTCAGAGATAGTGAAGAAAACAAATTAAGTGAGATAGTAGTGACTAGTAACGATGTTAGTAAGCAAATAGACAAACTAAAGCCTAATAAGTCACCTGGTCCCGATGAGATATTTGCCAGAGTATTAAAGGAATGTAAGGAAGAGCTTAGTATGCCCTTAGCAAAGTTGTTTAACATGTCCTTAAAAACAGGTGTAGTACCAGAATCCTGGAGGATAGCGAATGTAATAGCGATCTTCAAGAAGGGGGATAGATCACTATCCTCTAACTACCGCCCAATCAGTCTAACATCAATAGTAGGCAAATTACTGGAAGCAATCATTTCAAACTCTATTCGAAATCACCTGGAGAAGCACAGATTGATCAATGATTCCCAGCATGGCTTCACAAGCGGACGTTCTTGCCTAACTAATCTATTAACATTCTTTTCATCAGTTTTCGAATCAGTGGACGAGGGGCACAATTATGATGTGGTATATCTCGACTTTAGCAAAGCCTTCGACAGAGTACCCCACGAAAGACTAATTAGAAAGGTAGAAGCTCATGGCATCAAAGGTGACATCCTTAAATGGATTAGGGCGTGGTTACAGGACAGGAAACAGCGAGTGAGCATTAACGGCACTAAGTCCCATTGGAGCAACGTCACAAGTGGAGTTCCCCAAGGCTCAGTACTTGGACCATTATTGTTTATTATATACATAAACGACATAGATATCGGCATAGACAGCAACATAAGCAAATTTGCTGATGATAGTAAAATAGGACGTGTTATCAAATCTGACGAGGACTCGGCAAAACTACAGGAGGATCTAAACAAATTTTTCGAATGGTCTGAAAAATGGCAGATGAAATTCAACATTGACAAATGTAAAGTACTCAGTATAGGAAATGTAAACAGGGAAACCAGATACCAGATGAACAACGATGCCATAGAGAAATCCGACTGCGAGAGAGATTTAGGAGTAATGATAAGTAGGAACCTTAAGCCAAGTAAACAATGTGTTTTTGCTCGAAACAAGGCTAATAAAGTACTTGGATTCATACAAAGGTGTGTTAGTTACAAGACTAGCGAGGTCATCCTAAAACTGTATCTTGCTCTTGTGAGACCACACCTGGATTACGCAGTCCAGTTCTGGTCACCGTATTACAGAATGGATATAGAATCCTTGGAAAGAATTCAGAGGAGAATGACAAGACTAATCCCGGGTATCAGGAACCTTGAGTATAGAGACAGGTTAAAGCATCTTAATTTGCACTCCCTTGAGAGACGTAGAGCGAGGGGCGACCTGATAGAGGTGTATAAATGGAAGTCAGGGCTAAACAAAGGGGACATTACAAAGGTACTCAAATTATCCAACCAGGAGCGAACTCGTAACAATGGTTTTAAGTTGGACAAATTTAGATTTAGGCGTGAAATAGGTAAACACTGGTTTGGAAACAGAGTAGTGGATGAATGGAACAAGTTACCAAATATCATCATTAACTCGAATACGCTGAATTGCTTCAAACATAGGTTGGATGCTCATATGAGCAATAGGGGTTGGGTGTAAACGGGACTGCCCAGTATGGGCCAATAGGCCCGCTGCAGTTTCCTCCATTCTTATGTTCTTATGTTCTTATATTAGTCCCAACTGTACGAAACGGAGGCCAGTGACTTTTTTGTCACAACCTCAGTTGACGTTGCCAGTCCATGCAGCTTCTCTCGGACACCCTTCACAACTCTGTATAGTGCCTGGAGCTGCTCTTCAGATTTGGGGGCCTTGTTTGTGTTCAAATCTGTGGCGAGTCCTAGTGCCCGCTCTGCTGCGTCATTGACAACAGGGAGGTTGGCCACAACTTTCTTGCCATGACGGTAGTTGTCCGAGGTGGTCCATTGTGCAACGGGGAGCTTGACAAAGCTGGAGTCAATACCCAAGAGCTCAAACATGCTCCAAGAGTCATGTCCAATGAAGTCTTTGAGGGCTTTACTGCCCAATTGATGTGAGGCTGGCATCTCCTGTTTTCTTGTCTCTGGACTGTCTGTCGCGTCATGGTACCTCAGCATAGCCTTTCTCATCGTCTGTTTGTCAGATGATGTTCGGTCCGAGAACAGTGCCAAAGAGACCAATCTCTCTGAGAGATACCACAAATGCTTTTGTAGCTTCTGTCTGGCCGGAACGACAAAGGAGAGAAATTTGGCAGGCCACTTCATTGGGTCCTTGCTGATACTGGCCTCTGCCTTGAGGAGGTTCTTCATTAGTGCCAGGTCATTCGATGGTGCATCGGCAGCACTCGTGCACGTTAACCATGCTTTCGTGTAGAAGATTGCCAAGAATACAGCAAGACTGGTGATGTCTTCCAATTCTTCGGGTGCATATACATCCCCAAGCTGGCATCGGAAGAGTGCCACCTTAAACGTGTACAAAGTCTTGCTAATCCAACGGGCGTGATGGAATGCCCCAGGTGCTTTGATGGTGATGGATCTCCGACCGGCAGGGACGGTCCCTCCAAGAAACAGCAGTGTTAGTTCTGCCAGCTCCAGGTAGTCATGTCGAAGTGTCTCCTTGGTGCTGTTCTCGATCCATGTCTGAAGGAAGGTGATGGTGTTATGTATATAGCCCATCAACTCTCTTTGTGGAGCAGTCACCTCGACCAATGAGTAGTTGTTATGGTTCAATTCGCTCCAATTGTTCACCAGTCGCTTGAACAGCTGTTCATTGGGTCCTGTGGTTGGGCCATACACAATTGAGCAAGATGCCCCCCCAATCAACTCATGGATGTGGTGTCTACATGCCAGTTGCAGAAGACTTCTACCAAACTCTGTCTCCAGTCTTACGACGACTCCACTCCAGACCCCAGAGTTCACTGCAGTTGTGTCAAAGACAAGAGCACCTATCCGGGATGTGTCCAGTGGATGGTCATTGAGGACCTGGAAAGAAAATAAATAGAATAAGGTGACTAACACATGCTAATATACAGTTAATCAATGAACGAGCATTTGTTATCGTTATTTATTACACGATCAGTAATCAACGAAGCGAAGAGTGAGTTAATAATACAAAATAATACTGAATAATCACCTGAATAATCTTTGCTGCCTCATTTTCAGCAGTTGACCTCCCTTCCATCCCAACAATTGATAGTAGAACTTCCTGGCCATCCGTCCCTGTCAGTATCACCGCCACTCGTTCCATGTCCTTGCCCACATGCATTAGGGACTTGATCAGCTTCCCATCCCAGTGTAGTGCATACATCTTGGAAGTGATATCGCCAAGTTGCCACTTAGTAATATCTGCCGCCTTCTCAAGCCTTGCAGACTGTCTACTCCTTCCCGTTGTGTTCACAGACAGGTTGTACTCCTCAAGGTTCTTCCCTCCATCTTTACGAAAGGCAGCAGCCAGTTCTGTCACCGCCCTATTTGAGATTGCGTACTTGTCAGCAATGAAGCAGGCTTCCATAGGAACACCTTCCATCTTCTTGCTGACCTTAGGGAGTGACACAGAAACAGTGTGCATTGGTATCTCAGTGGAATCTTCAGACTCAGGGTCGTGACTTTCTTCTACGGCATCTGCACTATGGGCAGCAGTGGCAGAGCGTAGACAATCCTTAGCTTTTCTCTCCTGCGCTGCCTGCTGATCAAGAAACTTGCGCTTCTGCCTTTTTGCTAGTTTCTGATCGCGTGGGCCCAGAGTTGCGGTGCGAGTAACCCCACGTACACCTTCCAGGTACAACCAGTCTTCCTTATCTGTCTGGTCTTGCTTCTCCAGCTGTTGTTTTGCTGCCAGTCTCTTCTCAAACTCGCGTTGAACAATCCAAAATGTCTGCCTAGTCTTTACCAAAAACTCCTCCCTTTTCTTGGTCTCTGTATCTGTTGTCCTATTCCTCTTACTCTTCCTTAGTTTGTACTCCTTAATATCTGTAAGGATCATCTGCTCTATCACTTGCCACGATTTAAGGGTAATACCAGTATTTACCCACCAGTCCTGCAAGTCCTTTGTTACAAGTCTGGCGGCATCCAATGCGCTAGACTGAAGATGGTTGGCTTGCTGCAGTTGTTTATGATACCCATGGTACTGAAGAAGAACCTGTTCCCCTGTTGGTGGATAAGGGCCAGTGAATCCATGGTTTCCTGGTACACTGAAGATGGGGGGACACTTGTCAAAGAGCCACAGCAAGGTCTTGGTTTTGGTATTCATGCCTTTAGAAGTGAGGACCAGCAATTAGAAAACAAATATGCCTATTATTACATAAAGTTTGAATTTTATACACAAAATCTGAAACAAAAATGAGTTTTTTGCAAATATTTTTTATTGAATTGTATCACACCCACTGTCTAGTTGTCATATCAACTTGGGCTTTCAATTCTGCATCATTTGGTACCAGCAGCATCTCTGAGGGTCATTCAAAGCGTGATAAATCATTATTTTAGGCATTTTGTGTAGTTGTCGGAAATGGTTTCCACGGTAACAGACTGTCTTACCGTAAGACGTCAATTTTTTTTTACCAAATTTACATTTTTGTGTTCCTGACACTCACTCACAACTTTTAGGAAACTTACATTAAATTCTGAACAACTTTTTTTTTTGGCCCAGCCTAACCAATATGAAGGCTTCGATCGCAAACAAAACACTCGGGAATATATACAGATTCAGAACCGCATCAATCAAAACCTAAACACACCTATTCAAAGCCCTCATACGCCCACTATTGACTTATGCACCTAACACACTCCAGCTAGCACCACCATCAAACGCCAAGAAACTTCAAGTCATACAAAACAAAGCACTAAGATTCATCCATAACACACACTGGTCATCCTTCACCCCAAATAGTCATCTACATGAACTCAGCTCCCTCCCCCCACTTAACATCTACTGGAGACAACTCGGTGACAAACAAATAGAATCACTCCTCACTACTTACCCTCAATGGCAGGATTATTTCGACAACATCATACTCCCACGCAGATTCAGAGACAGAAATCCCTCCATACTAAACAGACCAAACACTCCCCTCCCACCTCCCTTATATTAATAACTTCCCTATAACCACACCCAACAATTTCCCCCCAAATTAAACCTAACCTCTCCTTAACCCTCACCCAACGATTCCCACCCAACCTAACCAAATCAACCTAACCTAATATAACCTAACCTCTCCTCAGCCCACACCCAACGATTCCCACCTAACCTAACCCAATCAACCTAACCTAACCTAACTTAACCTTAACCTAACCTCTTCTCAACCCCACACCCAATGATTCCCACCCAACCTAACCTAACCTTACCTGACTTGCCCAACTTCCCTCCTCCCCCCCCCCTCACTCCAAACCCCACGCCACCAACTCAAACTCAAGACCACTCCGACAAAAAAAAAAAAAAAAAAATAAAATAAAATAAAATAAATAAATAAATAAAAACTAACCCACTCAACCTGCACTAACACTCCCCCCCCCCCCTAAAAAAGAAAGAAAAGACCCTAACAATCCCCCCAAAATAAAAACCTAACATACCCAGCCGTTACTAACAATCCCAGACAAAATAAAAAATAACCATTCTACCATTAGCTAACCACACCCTATCACTCCTCCCAAAACAAATACCTAACTTACCCATACCATACTAACTCAGATGACGTGTACGTCTCCCTTAGCCAATAAGGTCGGGGAGAGGTGCACAGTACCCGTACGCAAGCCCTCTCCCTCAAGAATGTTACCAACACTGTTTTATGGGCACCTCCCTTAGCCAATATGGTCGGAGAGGTGTACCTAACAATATGGTACCAACATACAGATGAAATGAACGCCTCCCTTAGCCAATAAGGTCGGGGAGGGGTGCATTGTACCTGTACACAAACCCTCTCCCTCTAGAATGGGACCTGGAACTCAGAATACCTGCAAGAGCCTACAACGCAATTGCAGAAGTCCTTTACAAGCCAAAGGAAAGAAAGAAAGCAATAATTAACCCAACTCTGCCAACCACTAACAAAACCTACAATCCTCCCGAAAGAAAAACTTAACCCTCCCAATCTTACTCACAATCCCTCCTAAAAAAAAAAAAGAAAAAAAAAGAAGCTAACTCACTATCCAATCACTAATCAACACCTACAATCCTCCCAAAAGACAATTATTTTAACGGGTATTCGAGATGAAGAGCTAGTTCAGCGTCTCATTTCACTCGACCCCACTTCCTCCCTTCAAGATGTTGTTACAAAATGACGAGCGTACGAGGCCGCCAGGTGTGCGACTTCAGCTTTACGCTCACAACCTGACCAGGTGTGGTCGGTGTCTTCCTACAGAAAAGGTAAGAAGCAGCAAGGTAACCCCACCCCTCACCCTCCAGCTACACCTTCAACAGCAGCTTTGTGTAACAGCTGTGCGAGACAGCATAATGCCTCCCAGTGCCCAGCTGCTAAAAGAGTGTGCAGAAGTTGCGACTGCCAGGGTCACTGGGCTTACACAGTCAAGTGCCCTGCTAGCAAAGTTCAGTGCAGACTTTGTGGTCGTGTGGGCCATTATGACAAATGTTGTCGTAAGAAGACACAGAAAGGACACCACCAAGGATCCAAGAAGTCATCCTCAGGTAGTGCTGGCGCGCCCCCTCCTTCTGGCAAGCATCAAGACGCTGTGTCCAGTCGTTCCTGCCGTCGTGTACATTGTTCCACAGACACGACGCCCCAGCACATCAGTGTCGTCATTTCTCACGGTAACTTGTCATCCAGTCTTCAGATGTTACCTGACACCGGTGCTGACGTCTCAGTAATTGGTCCACAACACTTGGCAAGTTTGGGAATACCCGGGAGCAACCTACAACCCCCTCCTCAGACAACGAAACTGACAGCTGATGGTTCCAAGATGGCTCCAGCTTTGGGATCTTTCTGGGCTACTCTTACCTTTGGTAAGCAGTCTTGCTCAGCCCGGATTGATGTTCATGATGGGATCCCGACTCCGCTTTTATCATATGGCCATTGTCAAGAGTTGGCCATTATTTCCAAGGAATTCCCCAAACCTATTTTAAGGGTCACCCATGTCAACAGGTTGAAGGAACTCCCTATCTCTACTAACACGTCCCCTTCTGATGCAAGAGCTTACCTTCTCAAGGAATTTGCTGACGTGTTGGTTACAAAGAAATCTTTAGGATCTACACCACTCAAGCCGATGGTGGGTCCACCTATGAAGATTCATCTAAAGGATGGTGCCACACCTTTTGCCATCCACACCCCTCGTTTGATTCCTCACGCCTACAAGGAGCTAGTTAGACAAGAGCTTGACTCCATGGTTGCTCAGGGAATCATCAAGCCGGCCGGAGACGAGCCTTCACCTTGGTGCCACCCTCTCGTCCCCGTCGCCAAACCTCGTGGTGGAGTACGGATCACCACCGATCTATCAAAACTTAACCAGCAAGTTTCCCGTCCAGCCCAACCTTCACCCACACCCTTCGCAGCTGTTCGAAATGTGGACCCGAAGGCGAAGTTTTTTACAACGATGGACGCCTTATATGGTTATTGGCAGATCGAGTTGGCCGAAGAAGACCAGCATTTGACTACATTCATCACACCATATGGAAGATATCAGTATTGCAGAGGCCCCAAGGGATTTGCCGCTACGGGCGATGCATTCTGTCAACGTGGTGACGCGGCCCTTCAAGGAGTCACGAATTGTGTCAAAGTGGTTGATGATATTTTACTCCATGACGAAGACTACTGTGCCCACCTCTCCCGAATATATGAAGTTCTCACCAGATGTCGAAAGTACGAGATTTCCCTCAACGCTGACAAGTTTGCAGTCGCCGCACCATCAGTGAACTTCTGTGGGTACACTCTCTCAGCATCAGGTATCGCAGCTGACCCGGAGAAATTAAGTGGAATCAGGGATTTTCCAACCCCTGCCAACCTGACAGACCTCTGTTCTTTTTTGGGTCTGGTCAATCAGCTGGCTGAATTCTCACCTGACATCTCCGCCGCAGCCCAGCCGTTACGCCCCCTGCTGAGCCCCAGGAGGACATTCCTGTGGACCCTAGATCATCAAGAGGCCTTCCAGCGAGTCAAGCAGGCCCTCTTAAGTCCACCTGTCCTCGCCTGTTACGACCCAGCCCTACCCACCGTCCTCCAGACTGACGCCTCCAGACTCTACGGCGTTGGTTACGCCCTTCTGCAGGCCCATGGCGGTGGACAACTCCGCTTAATTCAGTGTGGATCCGGGTTCCTGACGGACGCCGCGACCCGATATGCCACGATTGAGCTGGAGATGTTGGCTGTTGTCTGGGCGATGGCGAAGTGCCGCTTCTACCTGATAGAACTTCAGCACTTCACCCTCTTCACGGATCATCGCCCTCTTATACCTATTATCAAGCACTACTCTTTGGATGCAGTAGAGAATCCTCGCCTTCAACGTCTGAAAGAGAAGCTCTCGCCTTATCTCTTCACGGCTGTGTGGCGTGCGGGTAAGCTGCTGTGCATCCCAGATGCCCTGTCCCGCTCCCCTGTCAGTCGCCCCACCCCAGAGGATGAGATGTTGTGTTCTACAGCTGCTGCATCCCTCAAGTCAGTTGTCTCATTGAAGGCCGTCTTCACACCAGAAGAGTCTACAGCACCGGATGCAGACAAGACCCTTGAAGATCTCCGCACCGCAGCCCGGGCCGACCTTTCCTACATCCGGCTCGTCGACTGTTTGTCCCAGGGATTTCCATCTAACCGATACGACCTTCATGAATCGCTACTCCCTTACTGGAAGATACGCGAGGACCTCTATTGTGACGGAGACCTCGTCTTGTATGGTCCACGAGTAGTCATTCCTGCTGCCCTACGCCGCCGTACCTTGACCCGCCTTCACGACGGCCATCGAGGAGTGGAGGCCACAAAGCGACGGGCGAAGCAGACTGTATTTTGGCCCGGAATCGACGCGGACATTGCAAGTACCGTCCGTGCCTGTGAGCCGTGCCAGATTCTGCAACCCAGCCAGCAACAGGAACCTTTAATGTGCGACGATAACCCTTCAAGACCCTTCGAGTCTGTGTCGGCCGACTTCTTTGCAGTGGCAGGGAAGTCCCTCCTCGTCATTTTCGACAGATTGTCTGGATGGCCTGTTGTCGTCCCCTGTGGTAGTGATACAACGGCTACTGCTACCCTCCGGAATTTCAGACATTACTTCAGAGAAGTTGGTGTTCCCCTCCGCCTCAGGACTGATGGAGGACCCCAGTTCACCAGCCACGAGTTCCGGGACTTCATGGGCCGTTGGGGAGTCCGTCATGTCGTGACCTCGCCCCACTACCCCCAGACGAATGGACACGCTGAAGCCGCAGTCAAGACTGTTAAACACCTGATACTTAAGGTGTCACCCTCAGGAAATATCGACTGCGAGGATTTCGATCGAGGTTTGTTAGAGTTATGCAACACCCCGAACTTCACCGGACGCTCCCCAGCCCAGGTTCTATACGGACATCATCTCAGGTCTTGTGTTCCTGCCAACCCGAAGTCTTTTCCTCAAGAATGGCAGGCCAAGACTGAAGAATGTGACCGCCGTGCAGCAGAATGAGCCGCAGATGTAGCTGCTTGGTACGACTGTCATGCCCGCCCCCTTCCCAGGTTGAGTATCGGCCAGCAGGTCAGGATTCAAGATCCGGTATCTCACCGCTGGGACAAGGTTGGGGTTGTCATGGGTATTGGCCGGTCCAGGGACTACCAAGTGCGTCTTCCTAGTGGTAGAGTATGGTGGAGGAACCGTCGTTTCCTCCGACCTGTGGAGCTGCCTAGTGTTGACCCTTCCCCAGTTGAGTCCCCTAATGTTGATGTATTTACAGTAAATCCATCCCCACCTTGTGTTTCTGCCCCAGCACTCCGCAGGTCCGAGGGACTCAGAAACAAAAGGTCCGCTCAAGATGAAACTATGAGCTTATAGGGAGGGAGGGAAGTGTATAATACGGACACAAAGTAGTACCTTAAGCTGTGTATTATTATATTACTCTATTAATTATGTATAGTAAAGTATTACAGAACATGTATTAATCCTATATAATATTTCCATTTACTATGCACCATGTTATGTATATGAATTATCACATTTATATTTTATGTATTCAGCTTGTGAATGCTGGCATCTGTACATGCCAGCGCGCAGTAATACAGAGAGTGGAGACCACCAGTCCTCGAGGTGTGGAAGTGCTCTGTCTTATTAGTCCCTCTGTATATCTCCCATACGAGAATAAGAACCTATTTTTAAGAAAACAAGTGTTTGTGTATACCCTCAGTAGTGTAGAACATTTTGGGGGTACCAAAGACAAACATAGAAGTTCGTAAAATTTGTATGTTAATTTTCCAGTGTAATGCTTTTGCTTGTCTTTTTCATTGTAATAAACTTCGAAAACTATCACAAATGATTTTCGTAACCCGGATTATGTATATTGATGCTTTGGAATGAAATATTCAACCGTAAAAAAAGAAATACATAGTTTAGCGTATCTTGAACGGCGGCCATCTTGAAATTCAATATGGCGCCCACAGAGGTTGAGTTTCTAGTGGTTCCATACCTGAAAATATTCACCATGTATTACTCTATATCTGTGCCAAAGTTAATGCTTTCATCATAAAATGCACAATTGTTTGGCTATGCCGCTGTACTATAACTGTCTCATGAAGCGGTCAAATTTTAGTCAGTCAGTCACAGCCATTTACACTATGATAACAACTGCCCTTATATCATGAAGTGTTGTGGGTGTTTGCCCCTCCACTCACACACTCAACCTTCCATCCATAATTTTATTTAACTCAGTCATATAAGAAATATACAAAAAAATATAATGGTTCTCCGTTGTAACTCACTACACGACAAACATCTTCAGTGTTCTGGATTTACGACACAACACACTACAGTACCCCAGGTATATGAAATTACTTTATAATAACATCCCCATTGTGTTATGAGCTTATGACGTAGTAATGCCCTTCAATGTTTATACCATGAGTTGTCATCTGTTGCAGTCTGAAAAGATCTGTCTGTCTTTCACACACACACACATACACACACGTCCCCCCCACACAAAACCCCCCTCCACACACACATATGAGAGAAATAGAATACTAATGAAAGTCACTCACGAAGCTGTGTTATTATTTACAATGGCTCACCATAAACACACACTCACCTTCACACCATAAAACTGGCTAACATTTAGAGGTCAAGAGTGAGTATCGACCTATAACACGTATAATTCCCTACAAGAAAAAAAAAAGAGATGCTATGATTTATATTCTCACTCATTAAACTGGTCTAAACACAACACAGCCTTTGTGCTTTAAATCGTCTACTCATACAACTACCAAGTAAACATCTCAGGAGTCGAGGTTTTTATTTTATTCTCGTTAAGCTCAGGATTAACTTCAGATTTTTTTTTATTTAATCCATATTTGGCATCAACGTTTCAACAAGAATTAATTCATTATTTTCAAAAGAAGTATTTTTTTTGTGTCTAGTTTGGTTAAAAAGTCGTGACATTTTGCTTTTGTTTAAAATCAAAAGAAGACAATTGAACCTGAATAGCCATATTGACGAAGGTTTCATATCACCATCAGCAACAAATGTGTCAGTCTAAGAATGTGTCACAGTCTAAGCTCTTTGAGGGAGGGTCGAGCGGACGTGGTTATAACGTTGGGACTTGCTGTGCCGTGAGTCTCTTCCCAGTAAAATATGGCAAATGGCATCAGAAAGTGTTAGGCCGTCTCAGCTCCCAAAGACCACAGTCTCAGCAGTTTTAAGGTCGTCGAGATATTCACTTCAGACTTGCTCGACTGTCGTTAATGAGGTTCTCAGAGCTCAGGGCGCCGGGGTGTTACTACGTTGTGGGAGAATATCTCTTTTATAGTACTATCCCAGCATTGCCTTATTAACGAGGGATCCACGGAACCATCTCTCAGACCGTATAGCATCTGAGACAATGGTTAACCTCAATATATCCCAGTAGTATCTCTCAACCTCTAGACTGTGGTCAGACTGAACAAACAATATAAGTTATTGAGACTGTGATCACCTGTTGTTATGGATTCACTTTGGCTGAGTACGCTGAACTGAGTAATACTACCTTAGCCTCCCTCCCGACCTGACCACCGTAGGGTCAAGACCTATTTAGGCGCTGCTCCTGCTGAGCAGCTCTCACCCTTGGCCAATGTTCGGCCCATTCCCCAAGTCCCTCTCTCCGACCCATCCTCACCACCGGGATATCAACATAATCAAAAGTGACATTTCGTTTCGGAAAGAAGTGGAACCAGTGTTGAACAGTAAAGAACAGTGTTTAAGCCAGTGAATTCAGTACTAGACAGTACCAGTGAGAGCCGTGACCCGCCAGTGAGATAAGCACCGCTGGGAACTGACGGCCATCTCCTGACAAGGAGGTGCTAATCAGTCCACTCTGAGAACAACAGTGGGTCGGCTTCACACTTGACTTCGAAATAACACAACACCACCCAGTAGGGTGGGGATAGGTCAACAACTGCAAATATGTTGCCTGTATAACAAGTGAACTACCGTGTGTTGAGCACTGTGTCGTGTGTAGGTGCCCGCGAGGCAAGGCCTATACCCTTGTGGTCACGCTCGGCCATGTGGTGAGGGTTTGTTTACACAAACCCCCGTCCTCATAGTGTGCCAAGCTGGTTAGTTCTTTTGAAACTAAAATTGACTTTGATACTGTATCTAACCAGAAAAACAGACATGCTATTAAGAACAAGTGTAGTGTAATAAAAGTGTTTATAAACTGAGAAAACTCCTGTTACCTTAGTCCCCCCGACACCACACTCCCTCCGCGGGAGGCCCGCTCATGGCCTCCCTTCACACGGCTAATACGCTGTACAGTAGATGCCAATCTCCTTTGTCCTCTAAGAGGGTTACGCCTCCCAACCACCGCTGACTTCCTAGGAGTGCCAAGCAGTCCTCGGCCCTCTGACGTAGGCATATAAGTCGAGCCCTGTAACTCCACCATGTCTGAGTTGACTGGAGACCCAGCTGCTCGCTTTAACTCTCCTGATGCACTGAGTGAGCCAGGCGACTGTGGTGTTGACCTTGACACCAACGGAGAAGATGGCTTTCAACTAGTTCAGTCCAGGAACAAGCGGAAGGCCGTAAAGGCAGAAAGACTTAGAGACCATCAACTACAACCACAACCCCCATGAGAGTAAGATTATACTTCCCTGAAGGTACATCACCTGAAGACAAGTATCTCTGGCTGAACGATGCGGAAGACAAATATCCTGAGGCTGAGTTTCAGTTCAGAGTCGGTACACAAGATCATGTTCTGATTAGAAACGACCCAGCAGTCATACAGGATCTCCTCACCAATAGCATAAGGGGAATAACCATGGAACAATCATCCCAACCATCGAGCAAGAAAACCATAATAATCATAGGGCTCGACCAGTACCAGACCCCTACACTACTAGAAGCCCATCCCTACATCAGAAGGACGAAGCGAATCAGGGGCAAGAATGCAGTCATTGCAGACTGGGTTGGCTCAGAAGACCCACCCAAGACCATTCGAGTCCGTGGTGCCTATCGGACTCTGAAGGTAACTCTCTATCAGCCCCCTAACCGGAGGTGTTACAACTGACAGCACTGGGGTCATGTGGCCCGGTTATGCCCCTCGACTAAGCCGTGGTGTGGTCTCTGCTCAAGGCAACATGCAACACAGGTTTGCAGAGATACAGTTGCTCAAGGGGGTGTCATCCAACAGAAGTGTATTAACTGCAAAACAGTTGGAGTTCCTGCATGGCACCCTAACTGTTCTAGAGCTCCTACACCCCTTCAGCGCCCAGACCCGCCACCCAGGCAGGTTTCAAGAAACACTAATGCTGCTAGGGTACTCCCTACGGCCAACCCCTGGCCTGCCCTCCCCACCAAAGCTCTAGGATCATCACCAGCAGTCATCGAAAGATCAGCATGGGGCAACACAGACGTACCGACACAACAGGTAGCTGCCAACACACTCCATGCACATCGTGAAGAGATCAATGATTTGAAAAATGAAATTAAAGAACTCAAAGCTCAGTTTACATCTTAAACTGAAATGTTTAGGAGCCTCTGTGATACACTAAAGGAAAAAAACACCACCAACACAGTGCAGCAACTTCGGAAAAATTACAGTCAAACTGAAGACATTCAGATGTCAGTACCAGATGTGGAAACTCAAGACCCACCAGGAACTAGTGTCCACGCAGAGGAAAATAGTGATACTGGTAACAGTTCTACTGATGCCTCTGTGGACATGGTCAGTGAAGATGAACAAGCACAAACAGAAAATGGTGGTGATGTCGAGTGTAACCAAAGTGTGTTGTTGTCTGCCATTGAAATACAACAATTGTTGAGCCGTACGTGCTCCAGAAATGTTTCCAAAAGGTTAACTGGCCTACTGCCTGCCGAAGGGATAGGCAGTGCAGAAAAGAACAGTATCATACAGTGCCTTTTGCTTCTTTCCAAATACATTTCATAATGGCCAGTGTTAATACCAGACAAAATTCCAAATACATTTCATAATGGCCAGTGTTAATACCAGGCAAAGATACAGAGCGGTGAAGGTGATGAGTTGGAACATCTCATCCCTTAGAAAACGATACCCTGACCTACACCACAAAGTTGTGACTGAGGACATCGATATTGTGTGTCTGCAGGAGTGTCTCACACCTAATGGTAAGCCCCCACCCAGTCTGCCCAATTATGTGTATTATGATCCTAGTTCTACTCACACATGTTTGATGTATGTTAAGAAGTCACTCCCGCATGTACCTTTTGTATCCAAAAAGACTACCAACCTTCAGTACCATGGGATCACTATCAACCTGGGCAACTCCACACTCAACGTGCTAAACGCCTATGCTCCCTCAGATCAGCTTCAATACACAGATCTCCCAGACTTTTTACACACTGAGCCCACTGTCCTAATGGGTGACCAGAATACTAGACACAAGAAATTAGGTGACTCCACCACTAACACCAATGGTAGGAGACTTATCTCACTTCTCAGCGCATATGAAGATGTTCAAATTATAGGTAATAATGATCCAACACACATCTATGGCGGGGGTCTAGACAAATGTATTGGCTTTAATCTATCATACACAACTCATAGCTCTGATGTTGTCACTGATCTTATGTCTGACCACAGCCCAATCCAAGCTAGTATACATGTAGCCAATGACACCCCCACTGGTGGTAAACTCAACAGACGTAGAATCACAGTCAAGCAAGAACATGAAAGCCAGTTCATAGACTTCATCCATGACTGGTACAAGGACTACAAGTCTGACAATTAACAATGTTTCCATGACGATCTGATAGATAGGACTTATGTATACTTCACCAACAATGCCTCCACCAAAAAAAGGAGAAAACGTGGTCAGCATAATGGGAACAGGCAACAGCAGTGCTATAATGACCCTGAGCTGAAAAAACTCAGGGCTAGGGTCAGGAGGGTGGGTAAGGGTTACAGACAATGTAGAACACCTCAAATGTTACAATTGTATCAAGCTTCCCTTGCTGCTGTCAGGGAACGTGTAAACGAACTCAGACAAAATCCATGGGAGACATATGTCAACAGCCTGAACCAACACACATCCCTCAGCAAAGCCTGGAAAGATATAAACATAATCAGAGGTAAAAACAGAAGACACGTCTCCCATCCAAACCCTCTGCAAAAGTCGAATGAGCTAATAACAAAGTGGGCTCATGTGTCGAGCTATGACATGTTACCAGCTAGGACTCGGGGACTCCTTGATGCGAAGTCTGTAGAGAGAAGTAATCTTATTAGCTTTATGCTGGGCAAACAGCACGATGAGTGTGATGTTCCATATACTGAGTGGGAGCTTGACGCCGCCCTCGCCAGGGGTAGGTCTACTTCCTCTGGAGAGGACGGAGTCACCTACAACATCATTAGGCTACTAAGGCGCGTGCCAGGCAATCCGTTGTTGGTATTGTACAATATGAGTCATGCCGAGGGCCAACTACCCACATCATGGACCAGCAGTATTGTTGTACCAATACCGAAACCAGGACAGCCTGATGCCTTTCGTCCCATATCACTAACCAGCTGCCTGTGTAAAGCCTTTGAGAGGATGGTTCTTGGCAGACTCTTATATAGAATCAGAGAACACATGTTTCCTAACATAAATGGCTTCACCCATGGTAAAGGTGTACATAATTGCATCACCACATTCTTAACTGTGCATGGTGATGAAAGGCACAGATACACCACATTTCTTGACCTAAAAGCTGCATTTGATATTGCCAATAGGCAACTGATATTGTACGAACTAGCCAAAATGGATATAGGAGGTAGGCTGTTACACTGGATAAGTGGTTACCTAACCAACAGAAGGGCTGCTGCACTGTTTCAGGGTTACAAAAGTGAAGTTAAAGATATGCAACTTGGTACCCCTCAAGGTGGAGTACTTAGCCCCACTTTGTTCAATGTTCTTATGAATGCATTATTAAATTTAATACCAGACAACCCCAGCAATATCTCGATCAGCTACGCTGATGATATTCTTATACATACTAAAACTCATCGTGAAATGCAAACCACCCTGAACCATGTATACGCAGCCTGTGAACACCTCGGTCTTATTATCTCCACTGACAAAACTAAGGTGTTCAACAAACAAGCTGGGAACCTCAAACGCGGCCCCGCCAAGTTCAAGATAGGTAACAACACTATTGACTATGTTTCTTCTTTTAAATATCTTGGTGTTTCCGTCCCTTGTACCCTACCTGCCATACAACAGCTAACCCGCCAATGTACTGACAGACTGAGACCTCTTAGAAGTGTAGCTGGGTACAGCCCACACTATGGTGCTAATATTAGAATTGTTAAAACAATGTACCTAGGCTATATAAGATCTCTGATAGATTACCACGCACCAGCCCTGGTCATTCGTGACGGGAAAGGCGTTGACAATCTCGAGAAAATGCAAAATAAAGCCCTCAGAATTATCCTAGGATGTCCCATGAGCACTAAAGTACTTAATATGAGGAAAGAACTAGGTATACCCAGTGTTAAAGATAGAATAATTGAAGTTAACCTCATGATAGCCCTGAGGCTTCTGCGTGGTGATCCTGATAACATTGTTTCCTTAAAATTGCTAGAATGTATGAACCATGGGACTACTGAGTCTAAATGGATCCAAACTACAGCTACACATATGAAGATATTTGGACTAGACCACCTGTACAAAGTTGAGACACAACAGAGCTTCCTGCCACCCTGGCGGACAGTTCCCTTCGATATCACAATACCGACGTATCCGCCTAAAAAATTAATTATACAAAGCATTTATCTCCAACACACTGCCAAATTGAGAGCTCTTGAACACATACACACTCTACAGACTGATAATAATATCACACAGACCATCTACACTGATGGATCTCTAAACACCGCCTGTGGGAGGGCTGGAAGTGCTATTGTTGTGACTCAACCTGACGGTAATATAATTGAGAAAGGAGTTAGAATTAACAACTGGGCATCCACTCTACAAACTGAATTAGTTGCCATACTCACAGCTATTAAATTCATTGAAACCACTGTTACTGACAGTCTCATCATCACTGACTCTCTATCCTCACTACTTGCCCTTGGTACCCTCGACTCAGGTTGTCACGATCTTGTCTCTGAAGCCAGACACAAATATGTGTGCCTTGTTGACCGGGGTGTCAGGGTCAAACTGTTGTGGATCCCCTCTCACATAGGCCTCATAAAACATGACAGAGTTGATGCCCTCGCCAAACTCGCGTCTAACAAAGACACCGTTGAATACAATTTGGGTCTGTCAAAAAGAACCCTTAAAACTGTAATTAGGAAAGAACTTATTGATGAGTTTGACGCAAGTAGACAAGTGCAAACAGGCACTAGTCGATCCATAGTTTACCATGATGAGATGTATCAAGTGAAACATGTATATGGAGGAAGTAACAAGATCACTAGATTACAAGATGTTGTAACCGCTAGATTAAGGTTAGGATATAAGTACCTTTGGCAGTATGTTCCTCAAGCAGATGTAAACAAAACTAAATGTAAAGTGTGTGGCCATACATATGGCCACACACTCGAACACTACGTCCTCGACTGTGTGAAGATAGAACCTTTTAGGGACAGGTCCAAGCACACTGTGTGTGAAATGGCACAATACTTCATCTCTAATGGCAAGATAGCCGACATATTAAGATTGTATCCACTTTTTTGCACTTAGTAACTATATCAATTCTCATGTACAGAACCAAATACACAATGTGCTTGAATACCTCCCACGTAAATGTGAATAACAAAGTGTGAGGCCAGACATACTGCCTCACACGCCTGTTCTCACGCATTTGTGAATAAGTTACCCTTTATGTATAGAACTAAACAAATAATATAAATGAAATACTGTGTAACTTTCAGTGCCATAATATCCTGACAACCGGGTTTAATTATTATGACCCTTTGTAAACCCTACTCTGTAATCCTTTTGCGCTACCGCTCACAGGATGAGTGAGGGGTGCACAATAAAGTAGCCGCTGCAAGCGGCAAAATCAAAATCACCTCCCGTATTCCTTGAGCCAACAGGGGTGGTCTCGCCGTGGTAGGAGTTGCCGATCTCTGGGTGAAGGCTCCTGTACTTCTTCCAGTACTCGTTCACGTAGTTGGCGTGGTTATGAGGGACGCTGTGATCTGCAGTGTACAGTACGTGTGTGAGTTAATAAAGAGAAATGATTTACACATACACACACAATATTATCATTAGAAAATTACCCAAAATTTCCTAAAAAAACCCCCAGGCTTTCGTGTGTTATCTTTAGTTAGTCTGCTAAACTAATGTGTTCTTATATGATAATTTTTGGCAAATATCTATCTGTCTGTCTGTTTGTATATCTGTCTATGGGCTGGACTTACCGTTGGCTGGTTGACAGGATATACAGTCTCTGGCGCAAAACTTCCTCATGTAAGTAATAATTCCTCTGGCAACCGTTGCCGGCCCAAGCTGGGTACTGCTCACGAACGTTCTGGCAGGCACTGTCTGTAGGTGAACACGCCGTTCGGACTAAGAATCTTTGTAGAGTTTTTAGATATCTTAGTATCTATATGTTGTTCAGAATTAGTAAAAATTTAACTAAATTTTAAATAATTTTGCAGTTATTTCATAGATTTATTTAACCCTTAAATCAATATACTCATAGCACTTGTCAATGAGGCACTGAAGTGTTTACCTGTAGATATAACCTTGTGTGAGCTCCGAGATTCATCACAGTAGAGGACAACCTGCCACCACACCTGCTTGTAAATAAAAGATGGTGTCATAGTGTAAGACTAAATATAGCTAAGACCTTCATCAAGTAGTGGACTGATACATTATATACAACCCAATTCCTTCACTTCTCTCTCTATATATATGCATCAGCCTCTCTCTCTCTCTCTCTCTCTCTCTCTCTCTCCATTTTCCTCCCTTCCTCTCTTCCTCATTTTTCCCTTACCTTCTCTTCCTGTTCATTTCCTTCATTTTAGCCCCTTTCTTTTCTCTTCGCCTCTCTACCTCCCTCTTTCCACCTTTCTTTCCTATTATTCCCTTCTTTTCCTTGTTCATTGTCTATTTACCTTGTTCCTCTTCCTCTCTCTCTTTTTCACCATATTCTCCTCTCTTGGCATCTCTTTCCTTCAACCTTTCTCTTCTTCTTACTCTCTGCCTCCCTCTTTCTTCCTTCACACGTGACCTACCAAAGCGTCTCTGATATTTCCGCAAATATTAATATGGACTAATGTGTCTGTGTGTGTCTGTGCATGTGAGTAGCGTATGCGTGTGCGAATGCATGTTTGTTACTGTATGTGAGTAACGATCCAGACACACACACACATACATACACTCCTAATTACACTTGCACTAAACTACTGTGAACCAAACTTAACACGGCCCTTCAATAACATCTAGCTAACAACACAACCCACTAGACCATCGTGAGAACTGTAGGAATTCTGGATGAAGTCACTCAACCACCTTGGGTCACTGATTTAGAGAATTGTGATTCGATTGATAGTATAGTGAAGGGCAGGTTAATGAAGAGACAATTGCCAAGGTTGTGCAGACTCCATGCACCTGTGAGAGGAATAATTCATGTGATAGGTGACTTGGTTGTTGTAAAGGATAATAATATGTGCCGGGGTATAGCATCGTAGAGTCATGAAGTCCTTTTATTTTTAGATGTGTTCCTTGTGATGTTGGAAATTGGTGGTCATGGGACATCTTGCTTGCTAGGGTACAACCAGGAATACTAACTTTGTGTCTAGTATAATTGAGGCATTAGTGAGTGTAAGAGGAGGCTGGATGAGGACTTATTCGCACGACGTAGTGAGGTACTGTGTCTCGGTGACGCTGTAAGTAATCTGGTTATTTGTCTCTCACCGTGGGTAAGGACTGAAGGTGTGTGGTCAAGGCTGCTGTAGTATTTAAGTGAAGTACTGTAAAACTGACTGAGCAAGAACATTAGACAGGGATGTTGAATATATATTAAAGTTTGTGTTATCACCATAGGAAGTCTGAGTAAGTCTTTGGTAAGAAGGAAAGTGGAAATGTCCACGACTGTTAGAATGGCAGAGGAAGAGGAATGACAAGATCAATGAAAAGAGCAGCTATTGGTCTGGCAAGGAGCGTCTCGTGTCAAATGTCTCCATTTGCTGTCAAGAGAGGAGTCATGGTGTTGATTCAGGAGAAATAGGGAGGAACTTGGTACTCACCTTGAACAACGCATTGGTGGCAGGACTCGGCACAATGGACGTGCATGTACCCTCGATTTTTGTAGCATTCTCCTATAGCCGACCAGAGGGAACAGCGAGGTTCACGGTCGCTGCAACCTGCCGGAGAAACACATTCAGTTATATAAGTTATTCAGACAAATAAATACAGAGAAACATTTTGAAATACAACAAAGGCACGTTAATCCACACGTGTTTTGATTATCATAACTCTACATGTATCAGAAAGATGAACACAAGCACATAATTCTATTCACAGTAAAGGAACAGGAATTTACACTTTGTGACAATATCGTTCCAAAATATATGTTTACTATTTTGTGTGATATAATATGATACAACAGACGAATGATTTTGACAACCCTCTCGAGTAAGGTGTGTCATAGGAGGGAAGATCAGCTAAAACTAATGGCCCATCACTTTTTTGGTAGATTTTAGTGTATATAAACAGAAAATAATTTCAGTTTCAATATTTTGCAACCTTTTGCTAGGTAAATTTTAGCGTGAAATTTATCGAAAATCTAACGTACAGCTGCATTAGTGCATTACAATTAAATAGTGAACATTGCTTTCTGACTTCATTCTTTAACAACCCAACTAACAATATTTTTTTGTTTCAGATTCTGATGCATTTAAAAGTTGATAATATTTGCGATGGCTCCTTGTGTCAGGACGAGGAACCAAAAATCCAGCCATCTCTGTCACTATCTTGGGTCTGGGAGAGAGCTCCTGAAGTCGGAGTTGCCTACATTGAGAGATGCTTTGAGATACGGTATTTTAATCAGGCAAATCAGTGAAAAGAACCAAAGAACTTACACAAACAAAGACATTGCCAGTGATATAACCAAAGCTGTCTTGGCACAGTACACTCTGGCTAACGCTCAGTTCAAGCCTCCAGTCATAACAAGTCAGAAGAAGATTAGTGAGAGACTGCTAGCCAGTTGGGAAAAGGCAAGAGATATCTCTCTTGGGAGAGGAAAACTTGCAGTTAAGGACAGCTTTGCCAAGCAACTGGACCAGTTATTTGACATAATTACTTGCAAGTGCCCAATTGTTCTCTGTTCTGAGTTTGGATGCGATCGTGACTGTAAATCCGAGGCCCACATCTCCTGTATTTGCAAGCGTGAACTGAAGATTCCTGTGATCGAACTGGCATTTGTCAAAGCACAGAGAGAGAAGACTGGCAGTATAGGGGCTCTCATGATTTCTATCCAAGATATTCCGGAGTCTATGAGACAGGAGGCTGCCACAGAGAGACAGAAGAGGAGAAGAGTTGCAGAGGAAAAGAGACTTGAGAAGGCCCAGGGTGAGGTAAAAAAGGCCGATGATTGGAGTCAAGCTGATTCAGAGTTTAATGACTTCCCCATGGCTGATCCGAGTGCTGACCAGGAGAATGGTGACTTTGTTCCTAACCCAGAAAATAATGATCCCAAACCTTCCAGGCATAAGATTCGAAATAGGAAAGATATCCCGAGCATAGCTCTGGCCAGCATGCGACACCACACTGGTCTCAGAGAAACTGCAGAGATAGCAACAGCTGCCTGGATTGACGGTGGTTTGATAACACCTGATGATGTTCACCTGGTGATAGATCATAACAAAGTAAGGAGAGCTCAGGAGAAACTTGTCAGGAACCTAGAAGAGGAGTTTGATAAGGGGATAAGAGAAAATGGAATCAATTGTTTGTTCTTTGATGGGAGAAGGGATGACACTAAAGTGTTCATGAAAGTTGGAGATTCTGACAAGTTGTTCCCTGCCATGGTGAAGGAGGAACACTACTCCTGCTGCAGTGAACCAGGAGGGAAGTATTTGTGGCATTTCACTCCAGAGAAAAATGACATCAGGAAACCAGCTGAGATAGTGGCAGATAACATTGTGAACTGGCTCAGAGAGAGGAACGTAGACCAGACCCTGCAGGCCATTGGAGGGGACAGCACCAACACGAACACAGGGTGGCAAGGGGGGGTCATACAGTGGATAGAGCGGAAGATTGGGAGGAAGCTGGTCTGAATTGTTTGTGACCTCCACACCAACGAGTTGCCACTCAGACATCTGCTCCAGGAGCTGGATGGCAAGACTCTTTCAAACAACAGATGGTCTGGTCCTCTTGGCAAGATGCTGGACTCTGCCACTGAGTTAGAAATAAATCCGAGCTTTTAAAAAATCACAGTTGGCCCTCCACTCGTTGAGCTTGCACATACTGTCATTGACGACCTGAGTACTGACCAGTACTATGGTTACATGATTTGCAGTGCCATCAAAACTGGGGTCATGCCTAATAGACTTGCTTACCTGCAGATAGGTCCAGTCTCACATTCTAGGTGGCTCACAACGGCTCTCAGGTTCTGCAGAATTTGGGTCGCTCATCATAAACTGAAAGAGAACCAGCTTCACAACCTGAGACTTATTGTCCAATTCATCGTGAGTGTCTACTTGCCAAATTGGTTCAACACCAAGGTCAAGTCATCGTTCTCCGAAGGTCCGAGGCATGTTCTCTTCCAGCTTGAGCTCCTGAGGAGTCAGCCAAGGAAGGTTGTTCAGATTGTGGAGCAGACTGTGAGGAGATCTTCCTGGTATGCTCATCCCGAGGCAGTTCTGCAGACAATGCTCTGCAGTAAGGATGAGGAGGAGAGAAGAGTGGCAGTCAAAAAGATCTTGGATATGAGACTTATGAGAGGATCTGGGCATGACGAATCAGTTGGTGACGATTCTTTCAGGGTCAGGAAGACTCCTGAAGTCAATCTAGGTGCCAAGACCCTCACTGATCTCATAGATCTGGATAACATCCAGGCTGGCAGTGAGCCCCCTCTTACCTGCAGCCTCACCAATGTTCAAGTCAGAGCTTTCCTGGACAACCCCATGCATGTCCCTGCCTGGCCCTCGCACACCCAGAGTATAGAGCGTTGTGTACAGCAAGTGAGCGAGGCCAGCAGTCACGTGTACAGCCAGGAGAGGAGGGAAGGCTACATCCGAGCTCAGGTGGTCAGCAGGGAGGTGATGAGTAGAAACAGAAGCAAGAAAGACATGTTCTCTATGGTGTGCAGCAACACCGAGTCGTAGTAGTAAAACCGGTTTTTGTATTTGATGATTTTGTTTTCTAAAGGAATATTAAATTTAATAAATGTGTCAAGATCATTCGTTTCACTATTCTGGATCATTTTCATCCTAATAAATTAACCTGATACATTTACTTTACTTTAAATAAGCTATTTAGTGGTGTTGGTAAAAGGGTGGGAATACTGAATTTTCATAAGATTTCAAGTTAAAATTTACCTCGCAAAAAATGAAAACTTTTCAAATCTGAAGATATCACATGATTCTGCACATAGAACTACATCATTAATACCATGGGCCGATTTTTCAAACTCAAAAAAAAAAAATTCGCCTCCGTATGACACACCCTACTCTCGAGGCAACAGGAGTCGCAGTGTTCAATTTGAAATTTATCGGACCTCTCCGCAAAGATACATTTTGGAACGAGTTAGTTGGCGGTAACAGGGAAGGTGGAGAAAAACTATGAGTGGATTATGGGGATTATTTCAACACGTTTGTCTTTCTCTCTACGCGACAACTAACCCACCGTTAAGATAAAACAACATTCCGTACCTCCGGTAGTAGAGATAGAGAGTGCAGTTTCTGGGTATTTTATCCGCCATTGTGTTGTGAGTTAAGTGAGGTTATTAGAAAGCTAACTTAAGGATCAGAAGTTATATCGAGACCACTTGAGAATTGGGGGACCAAGAGGAGCCAGGTAAAGTTGGGATGAATGACCGTCTCAAGAAATAAGACATTGCTGGTTGTCTGTTGTTACCTTTACCCAGTCACCTCCTAACCACGTCTCTCCCTCCATCCCTCCCTCCGTTTGTCCTTCCCTCCCTTTCTACCTATCCTTCTCACTCCTTTCTCCTTCACTGACCGACTCTAAATATCACCTGTCCCTCCCTTAACTCCTTTTCACTGCCCTTTTTACTTGTCCTGCCCTACCTCTTCCCTTCTTCCACTCCCCTTTCGTGCTCCTTCTACCACCAAATATCCCACCCCCCTCCTCCTTGACCCGTTATCTTAAAAAGGCAGGGAGGGAGGGAGGGAGGGAGGGAGGGAGAGTTGGTACAAGCTAGACGGATAGTGGGAGTGTGGTGACCTGTGGTGTAATAATCAGCATGCTCGTCTCGCAAGCGAGTGGACCCGGGTTCGATCCCTCGGCTCTCAGTAATTGGGAACCTGGATGTTAATAGATTTGCGGATCGTGTTTCGGGGTAATGGTTAGCCAGTGCAGATGGCGAGTTGTCAGGTCTTCTCGGACTTTTCCTTGACACTGAATCATGCAACTCGTTAATTCAGGGTGTGGTTCTTGTCCTAGCGACAGCTTCTACACATTAAACAAATGCATGCCTAGGTGGCCCTACGGCTGGCCATCCGTGATCACAAGGGGCAACCATTATACTGTATATACAGTGGGATTCCCTGCAGCGCGCAGACTGTAACTGGAGTCAATTTAGGTCATCGGTGAGTAACGGCCTTTGTTGCCAACCTCGGGGAAGAGTAGCTCAATCTCATGAATTTTTATGGTAATGTAAAATAAATTCAAGTGACTTTTGGATTAATTCTTAGTATATTATAACGAGAATTGATTGACATTAGGGGAATTTTAGCCTATCATGGAATGATATTGTTGAATTTAAGCGATTTTTAGGTTGATGCAACTGATTAATAGAGGACTTTGTGATTTATTTTAGTTGGGTTCAGCGATTTTAATGTGACAAGTGATTTTAAGCGACATTTTATTTTTTTCTGAATTTTTGTCGATTCTAGTGAAGTTTAGCGAGTTTTAGCTTCATCTCAGCGACTTATGGGCTCTGAGAGTTGACATACAGTAGGTGGAGGGGCCACCGTTGTTTTTGTTGTTTTGTTTTGTTTTACGGGGATTAGCCCACCCGGGGCCTGGGGGCGAAATATAATAATAATAATAATAATAATAATAATAATAATAATAATAATTATAATTCAGAAAAGTAAAAAAAAAGAAAAAATTAAAATACATAAATAAAATAAAATAATAATATTAATAATAATAATAATAGTAATAACAATAAAGAACCATAAAGAAATAAACAAATAAAAAAATATCAATAGTGAGAAACAATATATGTTTGAGACCCTGCAATTGTGTGTAAATGAATCAGAAAGTCAGATCAGCAACCTGGGACTTGGTCACAATTTTCGTGGTGCCATATGGCAGCAGGGTCTACCATTAGACAACACATTATGCTTACAATATCTTCCCAGGCGGTAGTACCTCCCTGCTTGGTAGCTACCTACTACCACGTGTCGCTCTGACCAATGCTAATATAATCATGATCCTTCATCGAACTTTTCACAATGACTCTTCTACATGAACTTAATTACCCATATAATTGACTTTAATAGGATGTGTGTATTTTTTTTAGCAAACTTATTTACTTTTAGCTATAGGAACGCACAGAATTACAAAGCCAAATTGTAAATAACTTTATTCCTGAAAGGAACGTCGTCGAAAATAATGAAATATTTTCTTTAAGTTTAACATAATGTATAGATTTTCATTTACTATGAAAATGACAAAAGTTGATAAAAATCCCTCTTTTTATATAAATAATCTCCCATATAAACTATCCAGGTTAGACAGACAGACAGACAGACAGACAGACTGACAAACAGAGTAATAGACAGATAGACAGATAGATAGATAGATATCCTAATACAGTCACTTGAAGGATTACTTTAACCAATAACACAACAACTGCAAATCTGTTGCCTGTATAACAAGTGACCTAACGCGTGGTTTGAGCACTGTGGTGTGTGTGTGTGTAGGTGCCCGAGAGGCCTACCCTCATGGTCACTCCTGCCCATGTGGTGAGGGTTGTAGACACAAACTCCCCACCTCATATGGTGTCAGGCTGGATAGTTCTTTAGAAACTGAAATTGACTTTGATACCGTATCTGATTGATTGAAACAATTTAGCCAGAAAAAAAATACGGAGTTGATAATAATAACAATATTAACACGGCTGAGCCAGATGAGAACCTGAGCTCTCTTGTAGGCACCTAATATATACTGTACATTTATCGCAAGGAAGTGTTATGTAACATTTAGTATCATTTGGAATAATACATATAGCATGGTGGTAAAAAGAACGTATCAGAATGTTACCACGGTTATCACTTCGATATTTATTTATTTTATTTACTTATTTATTTATTTGTTTATATATTTTTTTTACATTTATATTACAAGTATATACATAAGTGACAGTGGAATTGAAAAACATAAATATAATGAGGGAATCAGTACAACTTGAGTTGTATTAAGGTTGAACAAGAGGACAGAGCTGTCAGGATTATATTTAGTTGACAATATATTTTTGGCAATGCTAATTTCTTTTCTATCTTCATGATAATTTCTGATAAAACGGTTCTGATAATACAATAAAAGATGGTATATAAAGTAGGTATTACAAGAAATATTAATATTTAGACAAGAGATATTTTTTAAGAGATGATTTAAAGGAAGGGAGCGAAGTCTTTGCTCGGATGGGTGGGGGTAAGTTGTTACACACCTTCACACCGCGATATTTCATGGAGGTCTGGGACTGAGAGGAGCACATGGGGGGGGGGGGGGGGGGGGTCTTAGTAGCTCTTGGTGCCTTAAGTTGTACCTTTGATTATTCCGGAACTGGAAATAATTGTTGTCAAGCATGTGATTGACAGATTTGTAAACAAAAAGGGCACAACAGTAGGTGTTAATATCCTCGAATTTTAACATTTTCAACTTAGCAATTGTTCATTTGTGTGATCTGTTTTTTTCAAGTAAGTCATTATCCGCACTAATCTCTTTTGTGCAGTAAAACACAAACACCATTGAGCAAGAACGACAAGTGTAATCAAAGTGCTGATAATCTGAGAATACCCCTGCTACCTTTGTACATATGCCGGGTTTGACACCACACCCCTCACTTCCTCCCCTCCCGGATGGTTTGCTCACGTAAGTCCCTCCATTCATACCGCTGATACACTGTAGACGTCAATTTGCCTTGTCCCGTGAGAGGGTTATGCATCCCAACCACCGCTGACTTCTTAGGAGTGCCACGCAGTCCCCGTCCCTCTGACGCAGGCATACAATATAGGGTCGAGTCCTGTAACTCCACCATGTCTGAGTTGAGTGGAGACCCAGCTACACTCTCTAGCCCTCTTGGGGCACTGTGTGAGCCAGATGACTACGGCGTTGACCTTGGTGCTGAAAACAATGGAGAGGGTGACTTTCAACTAGTGCAGTCCAGAAGCAAGAGGAAGGCAGCAAAGGCAGAAAACCTTAGAGACCAACAACTACAACCTCAACCCCCCATGAGAGTAAGATTAAACTTCCGTGTAGGTACACCACCTGAAGACAAATATCGATGGTTGGACGAGGAGGAAGAGAAATACCCAGACGCTGAGTTTCAGTTCAGAGTCAATACACAAGATCATGCTCTGCTTGGAAAGAACCCAACAATCATACAGGATCTCCTCACCAATACCACAAGGGGAATAACCATGGAAAAACTATCCCAATCATCGAGCAAGAAAACCATATTAATCACAGGGCTCGACCAGTACCAGACCCCTGAAATACTAGAAACTCATCCCAACTCCAGAAGGACGAAGCGCCTCGGGGGCAAGAACGCTGTCATTGCAGACTGATTTGGTTTGGGGGACCCAACCAAGACCCTTTGAGTCCGTGGTGCCTATCGGGTTCTGAAAGTAACTCTCTTTCAACCTCCTACCCGGAAGTGTTACAAGTGTCAACACTGGGGCCATGCGGCCCGAGTATGCCCCTCTACCAAGCCGTGGTGTAGTCTCTGCTCACGACAACATGCAACACAGGTTTGCAGATATACAGTTGCTCAAGGGGAAACCATTCAAAAGAGGTGTATTAACTGCAAAGCAGATGAAGTTGCTGTATGGCACCCTGGCTGTCCTAGAGCTCCTACACCTGTTCAGCGCCCAGACCCGCCACGCAGGCAGGTCTCAAGAAACACTACTGCTGCTAGGGAATTCTCTACGGCCAACCCATGGCCCACACTCCCCATCAAAGCTCCAGGATCATCATCAGCAGTCAACGCAAGATCCGCATGGAGCAACACAGACGTACTGACACAACAGATAGCTGTCAACACCCCGTGAACACGCAAACAAGGAAGAGTTCAATTATTTGAAAAATTAAATTAAAGAACTCAAAGCTCAAATTACAGCTCAAATTGATACGTCAAAGAGCCTGAGCGATGCACTACATAAACAGAACACCATCAACTTAAAGCAGCAGCAATGGAAAGAATAAAATCAAATTGAAGACACTCAAATGTCAGTACCAGATGTGGAAACTCAACATCCACCAGGAACTCGTGTCCACGTAGAGGAAAACAGTTTTACTGATGCCTCTGTGGATATAGTCAGTAAAAATGAACAAACACAAACAGAAAATGGTGGTGATGTCGAGTGTAACGAAAGTGTGTTGATGTGTGCTACTCAAATAGTACAACTGGCGAGCAGTACATGCTCCAGAAATTTTTCAAAAAAGTTAAAAAGCCTCCTGCCTGCAGAAGGCAGAAAGAGATACAGAGAGGTGAAGGTGATGAGTTGGAACATCTCATCCCTCAGAAAACGATACCCTGACCTCCACCACAAGGTTGTGACTGAGGACATCGATATTGTGTGTCTGCAGGAGTGTCTCACACCTAATGGTAAGCTCCCACCCAGCCTGCCCAATTATGTGTATTATGCTTGATGTATGTTATGAAGTCACTACCGCATGTACCTCTTGTATCCAAAAAAAGACTACCAACTTTCAGTACCATGGGATCACTGTCTACCTAAGTCCTGGGTATCCACATTCAACGTGCTAAACGCCTATGCTCCCTCAGATCAGCTTCAATACACAGATCTCCCTGACTTTGTACACACTGAACCCGCTGTCTCAATTGGTGACCTGAATACCAGACACAAGAAATTAGGTGACTCCTCCACTAACACCAATGGTAGCAAACTTATCTCACTTCTCAGCGCATATGAAGATGTTCAAATTTTAGGTAATAATGATCCAACACACATCTATGGCGGGGCTCTAAACAAGTGTGCTGGCTTTAATTTATCATGCACAACTTATAGCTCTGATGTTATCACTGATCTTATGTTTGATCACAACCCAATCCAAGCTAGTATACATGTAGCCAGTGCCACCCCCACTGGCGGTAAACTCAACAGACGTAGATTCACAGTCAAGCAAGAACATGAAACCCAGTTCATAGACTTCATCCATGTCTGGTACAAGGATTACAAGCCTGACAACTACCAAAGTCTCCATGATGATCTGAGAGATAGGACTTATAGACTTATACATACTTCACCAACAATGCCTCCACCAAAAAAAGGAGAAAACGTGGTCAGCATCATAAGAACAGACAACAGCAGTGCTATGATGACCCCAAACTGAAAAAAAAACTCAGGGCTAGAGTCAGGAGGGTGGGTAAGGGTTACAAACAAATTAGAACACCGCAAATGCTAAAATTGTATCAAGCCCCCCTTGCTGCGGCCAGGGAACGTGTAAACGAACTCAGACAAAATGCTTGGGAAACGTATCTCAACAGCCTGAACCAACACGTATCCCCCAGCAAGGCCTGGAAAGATATAAACATAATCAGGAGGTAAAAACAGTAGACACGTCTCCCATCCAAACCCGATACAAAAATCGAATGAACTAATAACAAAGTGGGCTCATGTCTCTAGCTATGACATGTTACCAACTAGGACCCGAGGACTCCTTGATGCAAAGTCTGTAGAGAGAAGAAATCTCATTAACTTTATGCTGGGAAAACAGCACAATGAGTGTAATGTTCCATATACTGAGTGGGAGCTTGACGCCCCCCTCGCTAGGAGGTAGGTCTACTGCCCCTGGAGAGGACGGAGTCACCTTCAATATCTTTAGACTACTAAGGCGTGTGCCGGGCAATGCATTATTGGCATTGTACAATATGAGTCATGCTAAAGGCCAACTACCCACATTATGGACGAAGAGTGCTGTTGTACCAATACCGAAACCAGGACACCCTGATGCTTTTCGTCCCATATCACTTACCAGCTGCCTGGGTAAAACCTTTGAGAGGATGGTTCTTGGCAGACTCTTATATAGAATCAGAGAATAAATGTCCCCTAACATGGTAAAGGTGTCCATTATTGCATCGCCACACTTTTAACTGTACATGGTGATGAAAGACACTGACACACCACATTTCTTGACCTAAAAGCTGCATTTGCTATTGCCAACAGGCAACTTATCTTGTACGAATTAGCCAAAATGGATATAGGTCTGCTGTTACACAGGCTAAGTGGTTACCTCACTACCAGAAGAGCTGCTGCACTGTTTCAGGGTTACAAAAGTGAAGTTAAAGATATGCAACTTGACACCCCTATAGGTGGAGTACTCAGTCCTACTTTGGTCAATGTTCTTATTATTGCATTATTAAATTCAATACCAGACAGCCCCATCAATATCACAATCAGCTATGCTGATGATATTTTTGTACATACTAAAACTCATCGTGAAATGCAAATCACCCTGAACCATGTACACATGCAGCCTGTGAAAACCTCGGTCTTATTATTTCCACTGAGAAAACTAAGGTGTTCAACAAACAAGCTGGTAACCGCAAACACGGGTCCGCCAAGTTCAAGATAGGTAACAACACTGTTGACTATATCTCTTCTTTTAAATATATTGGTGTTTCCGTTCCTTGTACCTTACCTGCCATACAATAGCTAACCCGCCAATGTACTGACAGACCGAAACCTCTTAGAAGTGTAGCGGGGTACAGCCCACATTATGGTGCTTATGTTAGAATTGTTAAAACAATGTACCTAGGCTATCTCTGATAGATTACCACGCACCAGCCTTGGCCCTTCGTGACAGGAAAGGCATTGACAAGCTCGAAAAAATGAAAAATAAAGCCTTCAGAATTATCCTAGGATGTCCCATGAGCACTAAAGGACTCAATATGAGGAAAGAATTAGGTATATTCAGAGTTAAAGGTAGAATAATTAAAGTCAACCTGATGATAGCCCTGAGGCGACTCAATTATTCGCTTCGGCCGCTGACCACGTCATACTCATAGGAGGGGATTTCAATGCACACCATCCATTCCTAAGCTCGGTAAG
Organism: Homarus gammarus; assembly: GCA_958450375.1. Classification (NCBI taxonomy): domain Eukaryota; kingdom Metazoa; phylum Arthropoda; class Malacostraca; order Decapoda; family Nephropidae; genus Homarus; species Homarus gammarus. The sequence continues at coordinate 1,208,790 of CAUDMG010000378.1, read as the reverse complement.
CCCCACAAATGAAGACGGCCTACACCTATACACCACCTTTCAAGATACACCCGAGATCGTCCTCCTAAACACCGGAGAGCCCACCCACATAAGGGGAGGAAGGCAGGATCTAACCTTCGTCTCCAGTGCACTACAGCCTTCGACCTCCTGGCAGCTACGCCCCATGATAACCACTGACCACTTTGCCACCCTAACAACACTGAAGGTGAAAAAACTTCCCACGCCGCCCCCTCCTAGATGAAGATACAATACCCAAAAGACGGACTGGGAACTCTACAGGAAACACCTGGCTAAGTGGCGCGCCAAATCACAACCGGCTGGTGCAGCACCCATGGACGAGACAACCCTCCACCAACAGTTGGTCGAGGCGTTTCACCAAGCGGCAGAAGAGGCTATTCCAAAAAGAAAGTCTACATCAAGACAGTATAAGGATTACTAGTACTACTGCCCCAAGGTGATAGAACTCAACCACAGAATGAACATGGCCCGAAGAAATTACGGAAGACATCCCACGGACACAAACAGACATTTCCAGCAAGACAGTCGAGGATACCAGGGAAGAGAAGAAAGAAATCAAAAGCGCAAGCTGGCTCAAGTGGTGCTCCGAGCTGTACGAGCACACCTCCTTCGGCAAAATGTGGGCCCAGATCCGAAGAGCATCTGGGAAGGCAACACCACCACCAACAACTCATCCCAAACCAGAAGAGGAAGCCGAGAGACTTGCAAAACTCTTCCCCGACCGAGCAGCAACGAAAAACCTGCCGAGACATGCGGAGGAGACACAACGGGGTCTGCGACAGACCAGACCCCAGACGATCGAAGAGGCCTGCAATGTTGTAGATGACACCGACAGACACATCAACCAGAAAGAACTGCAGAAGTCGATAAAACGAAACAAGGACACAGCACCAGGGGCCGACAGGATAACCTACTCCATGCTTTCCCATGCCGGAGAAGCCGGGCACGAGGCTTTGCTACAAGTCATCAACGCCTCGTGGATAGCACAGAGACTTCCACCGGAATGGAAGAAGGCACATATACAGCCCATTCCGAAGCCCAGAGAACCAGACAAACCAAGACTCATCTCCCTCCTCTGCTGCATAGCGAAGACGGGAGAAAGAATGGCTCTCAACAGGCTCAAGTGGAAAGTCGGCAGTCCACACCCTCACATTTTTGCTAACACCGGCACAAGCAACAATATTGCCGAGATATTCAGCACAGTGGACAACAAACCAGCTTTGGTGGTCTTCCTCGACTTGGAGAAGGCCTTCGAACTAGCAAATCCACTGGCCATTATAACGACACTCGCTGAAAAAGGCGTCAAAGGAAGGCTGCTGGGGTGGATCCAGAACTACCTTACACAGAGAGAAGCAAGAGTATGCTTTCACGGGGCGACATCAAGCTACAGGGCCTACAAAAACGGAACCCCACAAAGAGGCATCCTCAGTCCAACGCTGTTCATTGTCCTGGTGTTAAATCTAGTCAGACTACCTTTCAGACAAACATCCAAGCTCCTATGCTATGAAGAGGAGCAAACAGACTAGTCAACACTCAAGATAAATCCAGCCAAGTCGAAAGCGATGGCCATCTGCACAGACACACCAGACAAGATGCTCTCCATACAAAACACGCCGGTAGTCTGGACCAACACCCACCAGTGTCTTGGAATCTGGTTCGACCAGAAACTCACTTTCAAGCCGCAACTCGAGTACCTTAGGCACAGGACGAAGAGCAGCCACAACATAATGAAGTCGCTCACCAGTACAACCGCAGGAGCGAACATACACGTGCTCAAAGCCTACTACACGGCCGCCATCAGATCGCTGGTAGATTACAGTGCTCCAGCGCTCATTGGACTGAGAGAAGACCAGGTAGCTAAGCTAGAAGTTATCCAAAATAATGCTCTCAGGACCATGCTCGGAGCACTCATGTGGACCAGAATTTGCAATTTCCAAATGGAAACTGAACTACCACCCCTGGTATTAAGAGTCAAGTAGGTGACAACCGGACTCATCGCAAAAATCTGTAGATCACATAAGCTCAGAGCTGCCAAAACGCGAATCAGTGCCTCCCTCCACCTCGACCACAGAGGGCGAAGGGCCACCTGGTCGCATGAGGCAAGCAGAAACACTCGTCAAGAACATCCAAGACATACGAGACAGGGATTATGTAGTCCCACCACCATGGAGCCTGACACCAAAATTCAGCTTCACCTATTCAAAGCACTTGTCCGCCCCCACCTGGAGTATCCACCAATACTACTCAGCACGATCAGCAAAACCAGCCAACTTAAACTTCAATCAATACAAAACAAAGCTCTCCGTAGAGCATCAAAGCAACTCCCCCCATACACCACCAAAATACAAGACCTTTACGAATTATACAATATCGAACCACTGAACACACGGACACACAGCCAATCCCAGAGAATCTGGAACAAACTTGAAGAATTGGAGGACCCAATATTTTCTTAGTTAAAAGAAGAAGTAACTACTAAAACACACAGCTGGTGGCCTAAGAGCCTCCATGCTAACATAGAAGAACAAGACCCACTTTACACATATATGTGAACAAATAACACCACCATCTAACAAACGTAAATAAACACCCATTACACTAATGAATGCCTAGCTAGCTTAGCTTCCCCCCACCCCCTCCACCTGCCTCCCTTGAGCGGGCGGGCGTCTACTGTGTGTGCCCACCACCCCAACATATCAACTCGTCTCAGCTAGGTGGACAGCCCAACTGCTATCACCCCCGACTACTTTACTTCCCGTTTCTATGCTTACCCTCTCTCTCTCCTCTCCTCTCCCAGGGCAAAGTCATTTGCTTTTTACTTCATTACCATCATCATCATCCTCCACCAGTCACATTCAAAATCACCAAACTAGATGATAGCAAAGCCAACCTAGAGAAGGAGGATCTCAAAAGAATAAATCAGGAAGCCATAGCCACCGAGACACCGGCTGATGCAGCACCATACTTCACAGACGGCTCGGTTGACCCAAAACATCAAAGATCCGGAGCTGCCTTCTACACCCAAGGTCACACCCTCCTATGGAGACTTTTCAATGACTACTCCACCCTACAAACAGAGTTGGTAGCAATCTCAAAGGCCCTACAACACGTTGCAACAGAAGACAACAAGTTCATCATAATTCACACAGACTCGAAAACGGCCATGCAGGTGCTGCAACACAGTCAACCAAGAGACAACGTCCACATCATAACCTCGATCCCAGTACAGCCCCAGGACTTTCAAAGACAAAATCGCCCAGTCGTCTTACACTGGATTCCCAGTGTTACGAGTTGGAGATTTAGAAACTGGTTTAGAATATAGTTAAAAGTCTACCCAGATCCCAACAGGCAACAACAATAAAAAACTAAACAAACAAAGACAATCGGACTATAAAAGGGTAGACAAAGGATGCGAGATTTTGTTGTATATAATAAAGTACAATAAATTCCTTAACAAAATATCCAGCTTTCTATAATTTACCTTTAACCATACTTAACTTAAACATACGCAACATTGGCTTAACAGTATATACATATTTATACAACATACAACAATCTGAAGCAAGTGGAGGTGGGAGGCAATATAGGGTTACAATACTCAAGTGCGGTGCTGAAGTGTCTGACGAGTAGGGTTGAGTATTGAAGAAGATGGTAGGTAGTCACTGTGCCGTAGGTTTCCAGGATAGGTAATCCAAGTGTGGTCACTTCCCAGAGTGAACTGAACTCTCCTCGATTCGGAGCTGATGAGGAAGAGTTGGAGGTGGTGATGCAACAACCAGGATATGAAGAAAGGAAACCCGGAGTGGTGACTAAGACTAGTCATACTCGGGTCGCGTCCCTAGATGGCGTTGCTCGGTAGTGCTGGGTAGTTAGATCATGACACAATAGATGGCGTGGTTCGTAATACCAGTCAGTCATGTAGGGATCGGGGGAAATGACATGGCAGACGAAGCAGTCAAGGCAGCCACACGTTTTAGAAGCATACAAATTCGAGTTCCAGCAAGCGTGCAACAAATCAAGAACCACCTCAGAAAGACTACCAAGCTCCACATCTAAACGACAAACCCAAGTTAGCTTTCATCGACTACAACTTGCGTACAAGTGCACCTGACAGACGATCGGAAATGTCGTCAGGGAATGCACCTACTGTCAGAAGTTAGCGGCCAACCCACTGGAAAACTATCTCCTCGACTGCAAAGTCACACAAAGTCTCCGAAACAAAATTTGAAACTTCCAAGAAGAACACGCAACACCAACGACCACTGTAACCCGAAAGGCCCAATCAAACCACATTCACCACCTTCTCCGGGTCATCACAAGATACCCACCATCCAGATAGCTTAGGAAGTATCCTCCCCCACCAAGTGCAGACCCCAGTTCGGGGGTGTGCCACTCCCAAACTGACCACGTCCAAGAGTGGGGGTTGGTGGTAATCGCTCACTGACCAAGGGTCTGCTCACACTTGCGAACCTGCAGTATCCTTTCATATCTGCAGGTAGGACACCTTCCATCCCCAAATCCCAAATCCGGTCTGGCTGCTCTAAGAGCTCTCGAGAAACCACCAAACGGGCCGCCTACAGGCAAAGGTCCGTGTCGGACTACGGTCCGACAATCTCAACAACAACAACAGCAAGAGACCACTCACAACAGAGCGCTACAGTGCTATTACTGCTCTCAGTCACATCCTGGAGGTTGGGTCACATGTTACAAAAGGTTAAGGGGGAACCCTGGGTGGAAACCTAAGTATTTGTAGTGGCGTGAAGGAGAGTGCCAGCGAAGACACAGGTCTTCGTAGGCGGGTAGTTGCGATAGTGCACACGGACCAAAGGAGGCGCCGAACTGCACAGCAAGAGGAGATTCAGCCGGAACAACTTGACCGTCTACTGTTGCGCTTCCCTAATCAAGTACAGATTCTGCTACAACAGAGAGACTTTAGGGCTTTGGTGGAAGTGATTATTCGTTAGTGAACGATGGTGTGTTAAATGTGAAGCAGAGAAATGAACTAATACCATGTTTTGAGAATGTGTACAGTGTATGTGAGGAAAAGATCCCAGTGCTGGGGGAAGTGTTCCTTGGCGTCGAGTTTGAAGGAATATACATACCCAAATACAGATTTGTGGTAGTGCCGGGACTGGTTACAAGTGTTAAACTGGGTATGGACTTCTGGGCACGTGTTGGTGGATTCACCATAGACTTGAATAAAAGAACAATGCAAACAGGGTCATTGAAAACCTCGGTCCCTTTACTGTCAGCGACTTCAAGGGAGAAGACTGCTTCAGAGTCGGTGGGTCAAGTGAGGAGCGTAACAGCTAGGGTGAAGTGCACACTGCACAGTCCTTGCTCCACCCTACACCGAAGCAATGATAAAGCGTGGTGCGGCTGACCAGGCACCAAGTGAGCAGTACCTTGTAGAACCACTGAGTCCCGAGGAAGCTGCTGTGGTGCCTGCTGTAAGGGCTGTAACGAGGGGGATGGTTGTCCGCCGCTCGTTTGCTTGTTCGCTCGTTCACGGCCCCACTAGGGGGGGGGGGGGGGGTAGACGGAGGTGAGAAGGTTGCTGCTGCCTCGTCGCACACCAGACACTATCCAGCCTTGACCACAACTGCACTTCCCCGGCAATTCGATTCCAACTCTGGTTGTGTACTCATCTCAGGTTCCTGGGGCTCGTGGGCTGATTCCCCAGTCCCTCACTAATCAGCTGTCTATTCCGGACACATACTCCAGTTACTACCGCGGCTGCCATGTCATCGCCACTTCCCCCAAGCCCTATCCACCGTCCGTGCCCTGGCGTCTCTCCTGTGTGGCAAGACATCTCCCACCAACGCCAAGTGAGGAAGCTGCCCTGGACCTTCCCCCTGAGAGTTGACCACGGCGTTACCAGAACATTCCACCGGGCTGGTTAGGAGTATTCATCTGCAGCCGCAGGAAATACTTGTAATTTGTTGTTTGATTATTTTGTTTCAAGTAATTGCTTGACTCCAGTGCTGTTTATATAATATTTGTGTGAGTGGTGTCAGTGTTAAATTACTATGATTATTTTCGTAGTATATGTCAATCTCTAACTGTTGTTTGTTACCCCTTGGAAACCCATGGTTCTTGACTTTCCTTTTATAAGATCCTGATTAGGCTGGCAAGGAATTTATAGCTCAAAGTCCAGGCCTTTACACCTGTTCGTTGTTGTGTCATCGGGTCTACCAGTGGTGACGTGTTCCTACAAGTGGCCAACGCGGCGAACACACAGGAGCTACTTCACGAAGGAGAGATACTAGTGTGTTGGAACCGGGGATCGAGGATAACCCGAGGACACCGACGGTAATGAGCCGTGGGAAAGGAGACCCCTTTGGCTAACATAACAATAGGAGAAGAATTGCCAGAGGAGCAGAGGGAGGATATTAAGGGGACCCATCAGGAATTTCAGGGCGTCTTCTATGTTGGAGGGCCATTACCATTAGTAAGGGTTGGAGTAGAGCACTCTATCAGAGTAGACCCTCGGGCTCCACCGTTGGCATCACGGCCGCGGACGCTTCCCCACGGGCTGAGGCTGAGGTATGTAAATAGCTTCAAGAGACGGGTGTTCATAAGGAAGTCCTGTAGTCCTTGGGCTGCACCCATAGTCTGTGCCCGACGTCAGGATGAAAGTCTACGTTTGGCGATCGACTACAGGGGCGTTAACAGCATGTCTCAACCGGCAACACTTCATCCTATTCCCATAATTAAAGATCTTCTTGACAGACTGGGCGGCAACCCAATTATTCTCAGTGCTTGACTCTAAGTCGGGTTACCATCAGATACCCCTGAACGAGGATGACAGTGCGATGTCAGCATTTGTAGTGCCGTGGGGACACTGAGTGAGATGGCAGGACACCATTTGGACTGAAGGGCGCTGGATACTCGTTTCAGGGCATGATGTCCACCATACTGGGGGAGAGCAACTACACCGACTCCCTATGTTATTTGGATGATGTGCTTGTGTGGGGAAAAACGTGGGTGGAACACAATGTAAAGCTGCGGGCAGTACTGGGGAAGATAAAGGATGCTGGGCTCGCCTTGGCACCAGGAAAATGCAGGTTCGGTGCTCATGGAGTGGAATATCTCGCTGCGGTGGTCAGCAATGGGATGTTGAGTTTGAGTGAACAGAGGGTAAGACAACTGCGGACGATCCCAAGACCATCTACAGTGCGTAAGCTGAGGAGGGCTATTGGTGCATTTTCTTACGTCCAGCGTTGGTTGACGGGTATGGCGGAGACCGCTAAAACTCTGTACGAAGCACTGGATCGAGACCCATATGGGAATCTGCACTGGACTGAGAGGATGTGTAGATCTTTTGAGACCCTCAAGACACAGGTGGCGAATGCTGCGGCACTATACCTTCCGGATTACAAAAAACGCTTAGTGCTGGTGACTGATGCAAGTGATGTCGGGACGGGAGCCATGCTAGCAAACAGATCTGCTGGCGAAAAGTTACTCCAGATTGCATTCTTTCACCACACATTGATCCCAGCTGAATAGTGCTGCTCAGCGAAGGAGAAAGAGCTGTTGGCGGTGGTGACTGCGGTGCAGAGATTCAGGATGTATCTATCAGCCTCCCAGTTCGGCCTGATTACAGATCATTGCGCCCTTCGCTGGCTCAACTCGCTCGACATAAGTGAGGAACGGGGCCGGAGGGGGAGGTGGATGGATCTCCCGCAGCAGTTCGACATCAATCCTATATACAAGGCATGTCGCAATCCGACGATGTCCATGGCAGATTATCTATCACAAATCGTATCTGATGTCGAACAAATGAGGACTACCTCAGCAGGTGCAATTAACGGTACTACGCATATCGCCAACACCTTATGGGACATAACGACCCTCATCAAGGCATAACAGAATGAAGAAGATATAGCTGCCATGGTCAGGATCCTTGGGGGTAATGGGGGGGAACAGTTTAGCCCCGGTTCAGGGGGAACTAAATCCTTTCCGGACCCGTCTCAGGTTATCTCAGCAAGGGGTGCTCTGTTATATACAACACGGTGGCCGTTAGAGCCTAGTGCACCCTATTGAGTTAAGGAAAAATGGGTTCCAGTGGTGCCAGCACCGTTGCGGGTACAGGTCCTGCGGCTGGTGCATGATGCTCCCCTGGGTGGCCACATGGGACAGAATCGCACCTGGGAGAGGGCAAGGAACAATTTTTGGTGGCAAGGGATGAAGAATGATGTAGCGGCACACATCAGCAAGTGTGAGGCATGTGGGACGAACAAAAGACCTAGGGTACCAGGGAGAGCACCGTTGCAATACACGGACATTTCTGACTCCTGCAGATGCAGGACGTACTGACGCGCTATATTGTGATGGTGCCCACATGTGATGCTACATCAGACACTGCAGCCAGGACTCTCTTTGATCGTTGGGTGTGCACATTCGGAGTGCCTCAGTCACTCTCATCGGACCGAGGGCCTCATTTTACATCTGAGATGTTCCAAGCAGTATGTCGGATGGTGGGCATTCATCAGAAACTTGGAACGCCCTATCATCCCCTCAGCCAGGCCCAGGTGGAGATACAAAATCAGCTGATGGACAAACTGCGGTGTCTATGTGATAACAACATCGATTTGTGGCCGGATATGGTGCCCCATCTGCAATTTAGCCACAATACATCAAAGAATGCAACACCGGGGTATACTCCGCATGAACTAGTGTATGGTGCTCCTGCAAGATGTCCGGAACCGTGGCTGGACAGATGGCCGAAGGACATTTGGCCGATGGACATTTCACCGACGTACATTTGACGGAACGGACCATAGACCGAACGGACAAATGGCCGAACGGACATTTGGCCGAATGGACATTGGGCCTTTTAAATTTATTTTTTATTTTTATTTCTTCTTTGCAATATACTTTTTGCACATTTACTAAAGATTAAAAGATATTAATTGCAATTTAATTGCTTTATGAAAATTGCTTCAGTCATGTGTTTAATATCTGGTAGACGTCGGAAATAATCAGCATTATTCAGAAACAATCAGCATTATTTTCCCCAATTTCAATTTAACTAGTGAATTACAAGTACTGAGAGAGGTTTATGTACACAGGGTAACCTTACAAAACATGAGGTCAGGTCAAAAACATGACATCCGCTAATCCACACACCAACACCACTACAAACACAAAAGAAAAGACGACATAACTAGTAATGTTAGGTCAGGTCAAGTTTTTGAAAGAATGCTTGTTCGAACTTTTTAGCCACGCCCCAAACCAACCGAACGTTAGCCCTGCTTGCATGGACTCGGATGCAGTCGCTCTTCAGAGGTTGTAAAGATAAGCCGATATTTTTATTGTTGTTGTTATTATTATTATTATTATTATTATTATTATTATTATTATTATTATTATTTAATATTTGTTTCTTTTACGACCATGGAATTCATACCAACGACAAGAGGAGGAAGAAGGCTTTTGCTTGACGGCTACGCCTACATCGTTGATGAACGGAAAGAAAATGTAATATAATGGAGATGTGAACGCAAAGGAAGTTGTTGAGGACGATTAAAAACAGAAGAAGGCGTTATTCAAGGAAAAGCAAGTAATCTCTCACATCCGTCTAATGCCGGACGTAACCTGTCCTTGAAAACAGTAAAGAAAATTAAAGAAAGAACCAGACAGTCGGAGAAAGTGACATTGACTATTATACAAAACTGCACCAGTGAGTTCCCACTTGATGCTGCAGGTGCTCTTCCTAAGGAAGAAATTCTGGCAAGAATGGTGCGCAGACAACGCATGGCACCAGACGGGGACTTTTTAACTGACGACTTACGGAAATCAATTAGAGGAGACGACTTTGTCATCCATGAAAGTGACAACCTTCTAATTCTGTCAACACCTCGAAACTTACAGCTTCTTGCTTTCAAAGACCACTGGCTGTGTGATGGGACATTTGAATCTGCGCCAGTAGGCTTTCAGTTATATACAGTGCATGTTATGCTGGATGAGAGCCATACAATTCCCTTGGTATACTGCCTCGCAAGGAACAAAAACCAAGCAACTTATGACTTGATTTTTAGCACCCTCAAGCATGTGAGACCAGATCTCAATCCTGTTTGTCACCATTGACTATGAAAGAGCGGCTCTTTATAGCATCACAGCATGATTTCCAAACACAAACATTTTTGGATGTTTTTTCCATTTCGGGTAGTGTTTGTGGAGAAAAATACAGGGCTTAGGACTACAGACTTGGTATAATGACCCAAGAAATGCACTCATCGTCAAGTCCGTTCAAGCTTAGCATTTGTGCCAGTCAGTGACGTTGCTGAAAGCTTCAATGACTTTGTCTCAGCACTAGATGATGAAACTGGTGAACTTCTATCTGAGTTTCTTGGCTACTTTGAAGCGACATGGATTGGTGTTGTACAGCGTGGAAGACGACGAAGACCAGCATTCGAACTCAGGCTGTGGAACATATTGGAGAGAAACACACAAAGCCTTCCGTGGCCAAAAAATCTGTTGAAGGATAGCACAGAGGGTTTGAGCAGAGAATGGCAATCACCCACCCCACCGCTTGCCGTCTCGTTTCAAAACTAAGAAAAGAGCAGTCGGACTGGGAGTTGACAATTGAGCAGGCAGCAGCAGGAATGGTATTGAGGAAACCGAAGAAGTATCAGATATTAAACAAAAGACTGAAGTCTGTCATTGAGAAATATGAGGTGTATCCCAGAATCGACTTCTTGAGAGCAATTGCCCACAATCCTTAAATATTTATGAACATTTCGTTTTATACAACAATTTTTATAAAGCAATTGCATTACAATTAATATATTTTATCCTTTAGTAAATGTGCAAAAAAAAATTTGTATCATGCAAATGTATCATATTGCTATTATGTTATCTTTTTATCCTTTGCGTTATAAAGCAAATACATTGCAAAGAAGAAAGAAAAATAAAAACTAAATTAAAAAGGCCATATGTCCATTCGGCCAAATGTCCTTCGGCCATCTGTCCGGGAGCCAACGAGTCAAAGTGCGTCACTTTGACGAGCTGGAGAGTGCAACGCTAAGACCATACTCCTAGGGGATACCCATCTCCAAGCAACAGTCTAACTCCGCGAACTCGGAGGAAAATACGGTTCAGCCGATTCTGCGACGCTCAAAACGATTCCATGAGCTGCCTCATCGACTACAGATCGATCCAGGTCGGAGACGGTACGAATCCAATCAGGAGGAATGTTGGGGCGGAAAAGCAGATGACGAGGAGCTGAATTGGGAAGATGAGGAGAGTGGCGGTGACCAGTACTAATGACGGAGTTGAGATGCGGAGTGTGAGAGAAATATGTATTATACTGTTATGTTCATATTGTATTGTGTAATTACATTCTGAAATGTATGAAGGATCATTTTTGTTATTTGTTTGTCAATTGTTGAATTGCTCCCATGGTTGTTCGGACCCGTAGAGTGAGGAGTGATATGATAGAGGTGTATAAATGGAAATCAAGGCTAAGCAAAGGGGACATTACAAAGGTACTCAAACTATCCAACCAGGAGCGAACTCGTAACAATGGTTTTAAATTAGACATATTTAGATTTAGGCGCGAAATAGGTAAACATTGGTTTGGAAATAGAGTAGTGGACGAATGGAACAAGTTACCAAATAACATCATTAACTCGAATACGCTGGATAGCCTCAAACATAGGTTGGATGGATATATGAGCAATAGAGGTTGGGCAGTCCCAGTATGGGCCAATAGGCTCGCTGCAGTTTCACCCATTCTTATGTTCTTATGTTCATTGTCAGCCGAGGTGTGGTGACGCCAGTTGCCGTCCAGCGAGGGCAGTTGTACCCTGACCGGCATCGAAAGAGCATCACTTGTAACCTTGTCAACAAATCCAACTAGAACTCCTCGTTTTCTTGACCTTGACTGTTCCTTGTTGACCGGGGTGTCAAGATCAAACTGTTGTGAATCCCCTCTCATATTGACCTCAAAGAACATGACAGGATTGATGCCCTCGCCAAACTAGCGTCGAAAATAGGCACTGTTGAATACAATCTGGGTCTGTCAAAAAAAAACCTTAAAACTGTAATTAGGAAGAAACTTATTGATGAATTTGATACAACAAAAAAGTGCAAACAGACACTAGTCAATCCATTGTTTACCATGCTGAGATTTACTAAGTGAAACATGTATAAGGGGCAAGTAACACGATCATTAGATTAAAAGATGTTGCAACCGCAAGACTAAGGTTAGGGTACAAGTACCTCTGGCAGTACGTTCCTCAAGCAGATGTGAACAAAACTAAATGTAAGGAGTGTGACCAGACATATGGCCACACACTCGAACACTACGTCCTCGACTGTGTGAAGATAGAACCTCTTAGGGACAGGTCCAAGCACACTGTGTGTGAAATGGCACAACACTTTATCTCAAATGGGAAGATAGTTGGCATATTAAGAGTGTATCCATTTTTTTGTGTGCAAAGTACCTATATCAGTTTCCATGTATAGAACCAAACACACAATGTGTTTGAATACCTCTCACGCAAAAGTGAATAACAAAGTGTGTTGGCAGACACACTGCTTCACACTCCTGTACTCACGCAGTTGCGAATAAGTTTCCCTCTATGTACAGAACTAAACATGGAATTTATTTGAAATACTCTGCAACATTCAATGCAATAATATCCTGACCACGGGGATTAGTTATACAAACCCTTTGTGAACTCTATTCTGTAATTCGTTGCTCTACCGCCCACAGGATGAGTATGGGGTGCACAATAAACTAGCTGCTGTAAGTGGCAAAATTAATTATTAACTCACATGCATGGCTAATGACAGACCCAGTAAACACCACATACACCATATTTCACCAGATAATTACGTTTAAAGCCTACAGATGTCAAAAACAAGGTTAATTAAAGGAAAGGTTTTTATAATTTGTAAAGTCGATTCGACGAAACAAAAGAAAATGAAATAAAACTAAAAAATTATCGAGTAACGCATGCGTTCAATAGGTAAGTTCCTTTGTATAAAAGACCGTAGTGCATGTCTTCTCTCTGTAAAGTTTAACATCTCAGGCGAAAACTACTAAAAAGAAATAATTGGAAATTAAATCAATAACAGTTTTCGGAGGAATTATAAACAAAAAACCTGACTACTTGACTTTAAGGTTTTGAATTAGAAATCGAAAGCATTTGGTAAGCTTTGAAAGAAATTTAAAAATCTTCAAAAGAGAAATGAACTTTTCTTACTGGTAACATTAATAAACACAAAAAAACTCACGGAAAATGGACAATTGACAAACAGAATGAGTTACAGTAAATTGAACTTTGAATTAATTTGATTTAATTACTCCTCCCACACTCTCAAGAGACACACGGGAACCAGGGTCAGGTTTATAGTCCTGCACTGTATGTCAGGTAATATACCGCTGCATTAGACATCTTTAAATTCGGTGTCATACTTATACAGATGTTAACGACATACTATCAATATTGTCATCAGAGAATCCATTGCTTATAGGATGCCTATTGTGTAATACCTATGGCTGTCAATGTATAGCATTATCATTCGCTGAAGGAATAAAAAAAACTAATTGGTGAAAACATTATCACTTGAGTACAATGTAAAAACCTTTACCCAGTAACCCATTCAGTGTATCAAAGCTACTTATTTCACACTGATACACTGTAAATATGCTGTATATGTGCACCAGTGATTGTATTTTGAAACATGAGTAGAAGCATTCATCGCTAAATGTGTGTGTGTGTACCCCGTCTCTTTGGAGGACCCTGCCCATGACCTACCATACACTACCATAACTCACCACACACCTGACCCACCACACTTTCACTTCACCACACACCTGACCCTCCACACACCTTACTCACTACATACCTGACCCGCCACACACACACACCTGACTCACTACACACCTGACCCACCACACATTCAACCCGTTCCACGCCTGACCCACTACATATTCAACCCACCATACACCTGACCCACCACGCATTCAACCCACTACACACCTGACCCACTACCTATTTAACCCTCCACACACCTGACCCTCCACACACCTGACTCACTACACACCACACATTTAACCCATTACACATCTGACCCACCACTTATTCAACCCACTACACATTCAACCCACCACACACCTGACTCACTACACACCTGACCCACCACACATATGACCCACCACACTCTACCATCCATACACCTAACCAACCACACACCTGACCCAGCATATATCTAACCCATTACACACCTGAAACTCCACACACCTGACCCACTACATATTCAACCCACTACACACCTGACCCACCACACATTTTACCCACTACACATCTGACCCTTCACACATTTAACCCACTACACATCTGACTACCCACACATTCAACCCACTATACACCTGACCCACCACACACCTTACCCACCACACATGTGACCCACCACACATTCCACCCTCCATACACCTGAGCCACCGCACATTCAACCCGCTATACACCTGGCCCATCACACATGCAACCCACAACACACCTAACCCACCACACACTCCATCATCCACACACCTGATCAACCATACACCTGACTCACCATACACCTAACCCACCACACACCTGACTCACCACACACCTGACCCACCACACACCTGACTCACCACACACCTGACCCACCACACACTTGACTCACCACACACCTGACCCACTACACACCTGACCCACCACACACCTGACTCACCTTACACAGAGCTCTCCTTCTGGTTGGGGATCATGGACACCACAGTCTCAGGGTCTCTAATATGAGAGTCAGGTCTGAGGGAGTGGCGACGCCCTATGGAAGCTGTAGAAGGGATCCAGGGTGGGTGCTGTGTTCCTTTTGGGTGCCCGCCGCTGTGCGTGGGCGTGGACTGGATATGGAGTGCATGTGTGGGAGTGGTGTTGGTGGTGGAGACGGGCTGTGGGTAGGCAAGGTGTTGGTGAGGCGGAGGGTAATGAGAATGTCTCCTCTTGTGATCCAGGGTATTGTAGATTACTCTCTGGGGTTCGTGGTGTTGAGGGATGGTCGTGACAGTTCTCTGAGGGTCCTGGGGTCCTCTCTTGTGGTCGTGGTGCTGGGGACTTGGTGTGGCGCTCCCCAGCATAAGTTTGGCGTACTGCACGTCCCCAGCGCCACAGGGCTGCTGCTGCTGCAGGAGGAATGAGTTTATACTGAAGGTGTGGCATACGGGATAGGCAAGTTAAAGTACTGGTTATAGTAGTTTACATACAGAATATACAAAATGGGTGTGTTTGACACTGATATAAGATTAGTCCATCATTATCTATCTTTCTCCTAAACAATCATTTATTACGCTATCTATCCATCTATTACATTCATTGCACCCTTTTGCCTCCATCTCCCTCCTACCCATCTCTTCTCCTTCCCCTCCCTCCCTCCCCCCGACCTTTCTCCTTTCCCTCCCTCCCTCTTCCTCTCCTTCTTTCCTTCCTTCCCACCCCCTCCCTCTTCCTCTCCTTCGCTCCTTCCTTCCCACCCTTCTTCTCTTCTTCTTCCTCCCTCTCTACCTCTTCCTTCCCTCTTCCCTCTCTTCTTCCCTTGCCACCAGGTATCCAGCACTCACCTGGTAATTAGCTAGGGTACAGATGTGTTGTGATCGGGGCAAGGTGGCGTAGGATGTGGGCAGCGACGCAGAGCTGATAGTATTGACGCCTTCCACCACACACGAGTCGGCCTCTGTGACACATGAGGTGGGTATATTGTAACACATAGGATGGGTATGTTGTGACGCATAGGGTGGTATGACGAATGGGTTGGGCATATTCGAAATCACCTGGAGAAGCACATTTTGATCAATGATTCCCAACATGGCTTCACAAGTGGGCGTATATTTAATCTATAAACATTCTTTTCAGCTGTTTTCGAATCAGTGGACGACTGGCACAATTATGATGTGCCCCTCGACTTTACCAAAGCCTTCAACAGAGTACCCCCACGAAATACTTATTCGAAAAGTGGAGGCTTATGGCATTGGAGGAGATATTCTAAAATGGATTAGGGTGTGGTTACAGGACAGGAAACAGCGAGTAAGCATTAACGGCACTAAATCCGATTGGGGTAACGTCACTGGTGGAGTACCCCAAAGCTCAGTACTTGGACCATTATCATTTATTATGTACATAATTGACATAGATATAGGTGTAGACAGCAACATGAGTAAATTTGCTTATGACACTAAAATAGGTCGTGTAATTATATCTGACAAGGACTCTGCAAAACTACAGGAAGATCTAAAAGAATTTTTTCAAATGGTCTGAAAACGACAAATTAAATTTAATGTGGACAAATGTAAAGTACTTAGTCTATAAGTTGTAAACAGAGAAACCAAATATCAGATGAACAACGTTGTTATAGAGAAATCCGACTGTGAGAAAGCTTTAGGAGAAATGATAAGTAAGAATCTTAAACCAATTCAACAATGTGTTTTAGCTCGAAACAAGGCTAACAAAGTACTTGGGGTCATACAAAGGAGTGTTAGTTAGCTACAAGACAAACGAGGTTATCCTAAAACTATATTTTGCACTTGTGAGACCTCACTTGGATTACACAGTTCAGTTCTAGTCACCGTGCTACAGAATGGATATAGACTCCCTAGAAATAACTCAGAGGAGAATGACAAGACTAATCCTGTACATTAGGAACCTTGTGTACAGAGACAGGTTAAAGCATCTTAATTTGCACTCCCTCGATAGACGTAGAGTGAGCGGCGATATGGTACTCTATCCAACCAGGAGCGAACTCGTAGCAATGGTTTTAAATTTGACAAATTTAGATTTAGGCGTGAGATAGGTAACCGTTGGTTTGGATGAGTGGAACAAGGTACCAAACATCATCATTAACTCGAATACGCTGGATAGCTTCAAACAAGCGATAGAGGTTGGGTGTAAACGGGACTGCCTAGTATGGGCCAATATTCCCGCTGCAGTTTCCTCCATTCTTATGTTCTTAAATTGTGACACATGAGGTAGGTATATTGTAACACATGTGGTGGGTATGACACATGGGGAGAGTATAAGTGACACATGTTGAAGGTACGTATGTAATGGTTGCCCCTCGTGTAACGAGGATGGCCTGCCCAAGGGCCACCTAGGCATGAATTAAGGTGTAGAAGCTGTCGCCAACACAACAACCACACCCTAAGTTAACGAGTTGCATGACCCTGTGTCAAGGAAGAGTCCGAGAAGACCGGACAACTCGCCAATTGCACTGGCTAACCATTACCCAGATTCCCAATTACTGCTGGGTAGAGAGAGGCAAATGGCATAAAGAAACTAGCCCATAGTTTCATCCTGCCCGGGGATCGAACCCGGGTTCGCTCGCTTGCGAGGCTAGCATGTTGACCATTACACCAGAGTTGACTTTTGGTACAAATGACATATGAGGTGGTTAGCATTAAACAATAACACCAAAAATCACCATCGATAAATTACACGTGACGAAGAATAAATAAGATAAATCTTTATTAACGTACATACATTCTGTCTATATGTATTCTTTGTATTTCCCTTAAAACTTTCCAAAATTATGAAGATAAGAAACTGAAATTTGGTAGGGAGGTACGGGTGATCAAGCTGATGGTCGTGCACTCTATCCTGTCTAATATATTTGGTTATATTCCTTACCAACCTGGACGTACCTGGGTAACTCAACTAGTAATTACTAATATTATAAACTTTTTGAGTCCAGACCTTAATGAGCATCTTGAGGAGGTCCTGTATTAAACGTCTGAAAATGTTGCTTAAACTTAGACTCAGATAGTGTCTCTAGAGATTAATTAACAATGCTCTCAGGTAAACAAGGAATTAGTGTATATATAATTACTGTATTAATTAGTATTTAATGAGGGGTACGTTTTGTTAATTAATGAACGAACCATATTATGGATTTTTAAATATTTAACGATTACCTTTACAATGCTCTGACTCTTCATTTATCTTTCTATCTCTATCACTCTCTCTGTCTCAATATATCCTCACCTGACTGGGGGATAACATCTGGGTTTTTCTCATCGAAGTCTCTCGAGGTGGCGGGAGGCGGTGGCACAGAATCTTGAAGACTTGTTGGTGCCATCTTGGGGTGACAGGCGGCGCTGGAGGGGTCGTCTTGGCCTACAGCGATGTCCTGAACGTTTGAACGCTCACAATGACCAACACAAACGCTCCGCCTGGAGTAGCGAACCCTAACGATGATGCAGATGACGATGATTAAGAAGCCGCCCACAGCTCCCAACACCAGGCCGATGACGGGCGTCAGGCTGAAGTGAGCTGATGATTTGCCGTGTGTAGGCGAAGGTTTGACGGCAGCTGTGTGAGGAGGAGGAAGGGTGTATTAGAGAGAGAGAGAGAGAGAGAGAGAGAGAGAGAGAGAGAGAGAGAGAGAGAGCTGTACCCCCCACCAAAACACTTCACAGCATCTTGTCAACTCACCTTCCCCACCACCATAACTTTTATCCGGGACGCCACCATTCGCGTGTCTTTTTAGCGATCCTATCATAATTCGGTGTCCAGTTTGTAGGTTATGCATCTAAGCTACTGTACGATACGATACGATACGAAGTCTTTAGTTAAGAGGTGAAAGAAGATTATTAGGGGTTGAAGGAAAAAGTGGTGAAACTGAAATACAGTAGGAGTAGAGAGAATCTGGGCTCAACCAGATCGCTTCATCTTTCTTATTGGTATTTTGTCTTTGTTCTGCTCCCTTGGGTCGTCAGACCTTTGTATTAATATTGGTTTATTTATATAATGCTGCTTATTATTATTATTTTTATTATTGTTGAAGTTAGTGAGCCCGCCCAGGTCCTTGTGTAACTGGGAGGGTAGTCACATTTTATTTTTTTTTTTTTTTTTTTTTTTTTTGAGGTGTTAGTTAAATGTTAGTTGTGTTAGTCTAAAGGTACACTGTATGGAGAGGCCTGCCAGGTTCTTAGTGGAGCTGGTTGGTCACTCTCATCTTTATTCCTCTAGTAATGTTTTATGTATAAATGTGTATATTGAGGCAGGAGGTGGTTCAATTACTTCTTCCTGGCTGATATAGCTGGGAGGGTAATCACATTATTATTATTATTATTATTATTATTATTATTGTTATTATTTATTTATTTATTTTTTTTTTTTTTTTTTGCCAAGATGTTAGTTCAATTTTAAATGTTAAATCTTAAATATTAGTTATGTTAGTCTAATGGTACACTGTATGGAGAGGCCTGCCAGGTTCTTGTGGAGCTGGTAGGTCACTCTCATCTTTTATTCTCTCTATTAATGTCTTATATGTATATTGGGGCAGGAGATGGTTCAATTACTTTCTTCCTGGCTGATTTAAACCAACTGTGTTCTTGGAATTCTTCGTTGTCTATATTATTTATCCAGTTTTGATATGTTTGTGTGTTAAGTTCAGTCACTTTTTTCCAAATATTTACAGCTTTGTTGTGTATATCTACATTGATTGCTAAGAGATTTGCTCTCTTATGTAGCTGTTCATTACTGATGTGGTCTGTATATTTTATGTTATATATAAATCTAAGGGCTATATTTTGTACTGTTTGTAACCTTTTAATGCTCGTTTTACTAAGGGTGTTCAATGGGATGGGTGGATAGTCCATAATTGATTTGACAAGGGCAATATATATCTTTCTCTTATTATTAATGCTAAGGATCTTAAAGCGTTTTATTTTTGATAATCTTATTCTTGCCTGTCGTTCTTTATCTTTTAAGTATGTTATATATCCTCTTTTTGTTAGTTTTAGTCCAAGCATCCTGCCTTCAGTGTCGTATGGGTATAGTTCCTGGTCGACTATTACTGGACTTGTTTTAATCTTGGCTATTGGTATTATCTTGAATTTGTTCTTATTTGTCCTGATTTTCCATTTTTTCTCAAAATCATTTATGTTTTTTATCGCTCTTACCGTGTAGAGTGCCATAAATTGAGTTGATTTTCCTGGGTATGATACTATTTGAGTAATATCATCAGCAAACATTACATATTCGCTAAAGGGGGTAGGTTGAGGTGTGTCTGAAGTATAAATTGTATATAGTGTTGGAGAAAGGCATCCTCCTTGAGGTACTCCACTCTCAAGATTAAACATAGTTCCCAAAAAGTTTCCATTTTGAATTTGTGCTCTCCTACCATCTAAATAGTTACACAATATTCTTAGCAAGTATTCATTAAGTCCCAGTTTTAATATTTTATATTTTAAGCCTAAATGCCAAACCTTATCAAAGGCCTTAGAAACATCCCTTAAAATTATATTGATCTGGTTACCCTTGCTTTTTTCTATTGCAATTATTTCCGTTATTATGGCTATTGCAGTTAGGGTATTTCTATTGGGCATAAATCCATGTTGTCTATTGTTAGTTTTCCCATGTTGTGTTAAAAAGGCTATAAGTCTTGTATTTAAAATTTTTTCCAATAGTTTCCCAGTAATTTCTAATAAAGATATTGGCCTGTAGTTTAATATTTCCTTATTGTCCTTACCCTCCTTCGGAATAAATATCATTTTGGCATATTTTAGTTTGTCTGGAAAGTAACCAGTTATTAAGCATGCGTTATAAATGTTTAATAGTGTATTTAAAATGTTTTCAGGTAGATTCATGATCATATTTCGTGTAATACCTGTGAGCCCAGGGGCTTTTTCCTTAAACTTCCTCAGACAGTGCATCATTTCTCCCATGGTTATTATTTGATTATTAGGTAATAAGTTATAGTCTATATATTGCCTTGGGGTGATTCTATGTATATGTCTTCCCATCTCTTCTTCTATCCTTTCTTCGTGTTCACTATCAAAATCTTCATTTTCCTCATCTGATATTTTAAAAATTTTTACCCATTCCCTTTTGAATGCTGACTCTTGTTCATTTTCCTCGTGCAATTTTATTCCGTTTTGGTCTTTAATGTATGGTGTTTTTTGCTTGTTGTGCCCCATCATCTTGTTTATGGAAGTCCAAAATGTTTTTGTGTCTTTAGTCATGTCAGCCGCCATTATAATATCATTCCATTTTTTATTGTTTGCTTCCTTACATGCGTCTCTTAATTTTATCTGTAGTGCTATCTGTGTCGTATATAGCCATCTGTTACTGCCATGTCTTTCCATATACCTGTTTATTTCATTGTAATAGGTCTGGATTAATTTAACTTCTTCTGGTAGTCTGTTGTTGGGTAATGTTCTAAAGTGTGAAGTAGGAGTGTGTTTGGTTATAGATGTTTTTATTGCTGAGTGCAGTCTGTCCATTTCTGAGTCTATATCTTCTGTTGTTTTCCCTTGTAGGTTAATCGAGTGGTGACTACTTAAGTCGTCTTTGAAGCTGTCCCAGTCTGTTTTACTCATTTTCAGTCTCTTTTTTATTGGTATCGGTATGGGGCTTGTTGACAGTGTTAGTATAATTGGCAGATGGTCACTGCCTGTAAGAGGTCCCTGTATTATATGGTAATTGAAAAAGGCTTTGTTGTTTTGTAAAAATTTTGTCTGGTGTCGATTGTGTATTGTGATTTCTCCAGGTTGGAAAGTTAGGACCCAGATGATTGATTTTCCCTAAATTTATTAATTGATTAAGGGCGTTTCCCACGACGTTATTATTTGTATTGTCAAAAATCCTATGTCTGGCGTTAAAGTCTCCTAAAATGTATATCGGATGACTACTGTTAGCCAATTTTAATAGGTCTTCTATAGGTAAGTAGGGTCGTCTCGGTGGCAGATAAGTAGTAGCAATTATTACGTCTCCTTGAGTTGTATTTATTTTTATTGCCAGAAATTCATCCTGGAAGTCATCAATTAGTTTAAATTTTAAGTTTCTTTTAACCGCTATAGCTACTCCGTCATTTTTCTCGCCCGATTTGTTTCTTTGGTTTACATAATAGTTAAAGAGTTTTATGTTGTTGTTTTCTGTCTCACCGTGACTGTTTATTAGTATAATGTCTGGGTCAATTTCTTGATATATATTACTTAGGTTAATTCTCTCGGTGTTCCAGTTTCTTACGTTGTGTTGTATTATTCTTAAAGTTCTTACTGTTTGTCTATTGTCCATTATTTCTTATACTTGGATTGTAACTGTTGAAGTGGAGACCTATCATCCTGTTTCCCGCTTCTGACTCTTCTAAACTCTGACGGGTCTACTATTTTAAAGTCATTGGTCGTAATCTTTAGTTTGTCCGTAGCAATTAGTGACCAGACGTAATCTTCACTTAGGGATTTTTCTTGATATGTCCACTTGTATATCCCTCCTTCACAGTTTTTTACTATTGTTCCTCCTGTTGGTCTCGATGTTGGGATTCCATGTTTTGTTGTAGTGATAACTTTTAATCCTATATCTTCAGCAGATTCAGCCTGTGGCGAGTAGCAACCTTGTACATAAGCTAGTGTGCCGAGTAGCATCTATGTATATAATTACGTGGCAACACTGCACGTGATATATGGCAACATTGCCTCGAGGCTGCCATATGGCAAGGCAGTCTTAGTCTGACTCTGTGGGTCGTGCAAGTCACACGCTCGTCACCACTTGTATTTCTCCTAACCATTAATAAATGGACTTCAGTGTTACCCGGTGTTTCCCTACCCATCACTGCCATCTTCAGGGAACACTTGGAACCTTCATGGTGCAGTGAGCAGGATCTGTGGATTTACAAGTGTGTGAACAATGGACAGTTAGCCGGCGATGTGCGTGTCAATGTGCGTGTCAACTCTGTTGTGTTGTGTTGCATTGGGTTTCGCCGCGACGTGCAGTGTTGCGCCATCACAGAGCGTTTTAGTGACGGTGGCAGTGTTAGTGTCAGTGTATTGTGTGTCTAGAGCTGAGAGTTGAGCATTGGCCTCTTTTTTGTGGTACCCACGGAGCACGCAGGCGTACACCCTTCTCGTGAGACATCCGGGGAGACACAAACGTTCTCGCCTCCGCAGTGGCTCCAGCCACCTGCATTAAGGCCACCACGATCTGGTCTCTCAGACACACACACACACACACACATGCATGCACGCACGCACGCACGCATGCACTCACCGACAGATCAGTGGACTCTATGCGTTATTTCTGCACTCTTTACGTCATATATATGTGGTTCGACCTGATGAGGCGCCACTTTATATACTAAACAGCGCAGTTCAAGCATACTAAGATGGGCGGTAAAAAGGGGCAACGTCAAGATGGGAGACACGACTCCCCACCTTTTCCTCTACCGGGCACAGATGGAGCTTCTGCGCCCACCGCCCCTCATCCTTCACCTACACTGACGGACATTGCCACAATTCTGAGGTGGATGGACGCCAGTGACGAGAGATGCAGAGAGATGGAACTTCAGAGGGAGGAGATACGAAGAGAGGAGGAAAAGGCGCGGTTTGATGCAATATTGGCGACCCTGCTGGTGTGTCTGTGCAGATGGCCGCTAACCCACCCTCCCTCACTCGCAGGTATCACGCACCAAGGCGCCAATACCCTCCCTCCTCCACCACACCAGCGTCCTCCAGGCACTCTTGCTACTCCAACAGCTCCCAAGGCATCTGTACAACCCCCACCCGCCCTCTCACCAGACGTCACGTTTCAGCTTTTTCGTGAGTGGAGGCGGCGGTGGACAGATTACTGAACGATGGTGGACCTTGACAGCATGCCTTCAAACAAACATCTCATCCAACTGCGTATGTGTTTTGTCGCTGGAGACCCAGAGAGTTTTGGAGCACATGTTGCAAGTGCCTCCCGATTCTACGTCTACAGTGACGGATGTGCTGGACCTCTTAGAGGAGCACGTTTAAGGTCGGAATAACGAGGCTTTGCGTCGCCGTGCCTTCGCCAGCTGCAAGCAGGTGGAGAATGAATCCTTTGACAACTTTTTTGTACGTTTGAAGAGTTTGTCAGAGGAGATCGACGTCTGCAAGGTGCACAGCCGGGAATGTGAGGAAGCCTGGATCAAGCACGGGATCTTGGCAGGTGTCAGGCAAGAAGAGTTGGTGCAGCGACTCATCCCCCTGGACGCTTCCTCCACACTCCAGGTGGTAGTGACTGAATGTCGGTCATACGAGGCCACCAAGTCCGCCACCTCTGCCTTACGGGCCCCACCTGCTGTGAGAGCTATCTCACAGTACAAGAAGGGTAAGAAGGCGGCCAACAACGTGAAGGCTGCCGCACGTTCTTCCACGCCTCCGCCTAGTGCTTCCTGTGGCAGCTGTGGAAAGCAGCACGGCCCCAAGACATGCCCGGTTGCCGACGCACTGTGTGGTGGATGTGACCGTAAGGGCCACTGGTCTAACACAGACAGGTGCCCTGCACGAGGCCACAGGTGTCAGCCCTGCGGTCACTATGGACACTACGACAAGTGTTGCCGCCAACCCAAGCCCAAAAGCCCGAGACGAGGAGGAAAGTAGCGCACTTCCCTCGGAATGGTTAGCACGCAGCCCCCTTCAGTTGGCCCACGCAGCCCCAAGCAGCAGCTGAGTCACATCAGGAGGGTGGAATTGACCACACGCCCCAGGGCTACCCCTTCCCCTAACATCCGCGTCGCCGTCACACACTGTGATGTGTCGGGTCACATCGAGGTGATACCGGACACCAGCGCTGATACTATGGTGATAGGCCTGAAGCACTTCCAGAAACTGGGCCTCACCAAATGCGACCTAGGACCATAGCCGCAGCTGCAGTACTACATTGCCGACGGTTCCCAGATGCCGGACGCTGTGGGCTCCTTTCAAGCGGAGATCACCTACGGCGACAGGTCGTGCCACGGATTGATCGACGTGCAGCCTACTCTCACTACACCCTTGTTGTCGTGGGAGCATTGCAACGAGTTAGGCGTGGGGCCCAGAGACTTTCCTGAGCAGATCCCAGCTGCTCGGTACACAGTCAGCAGGGTGCGTGAATCAACGAGCGACGCGGCTTGCGCTGCCGCACAGAGCTGCCCAGAACCCGCGTCCACTCCCGCCTCGCCTCCACCCAAATCATGGCAGCTTCCTCTTCACAGCGAGACGTCTCGTTCAGCCGCAAGGGCCTACTTCATGAAGGAGTACTCGGATGTGCTGGTGATGAAGGAGACCACTGAAGGCTATGGCGGGTCCGCCTATGAGGATACACCTGCGGGAAGATGCACAGCTGTTTGCCATACACACTCCCCGGTTGATCCCTCTCACCTTCAGGGATTCAGTCAAGAAGTAACTGGATTCCATGGTGGCCCAGGGTGTCATCGTACCCGTTGGTGACGACCCATCCCCTTGGTGCCAACCCCTAGTCGCTGTGGCTTAGACTAACAGTGGAGTGCGGATTACTACCGACGTGTCTAAGCGTAACAGCCAGGTGTCCCGTCCCGCCCACCCTTCACCCACACCTTTTGCAGCTATACGGAGTGTGGACCCGAAGGTACGGCACTTCTCGACAATGGACGCCCTCTGTGGTTACTGGCAGATCCCACTGAAGAAGGAGGATCAGCCACTGACCACTTTCATCACGCCTTACGGAACGCTTCTGCTACTGCCGTGGCCCTATGGGATTCGCTAAAACGGGGGACGCCTTCTGTCTCCGTGGTGACATGGCACTTCAAGGCGTGACCAACTGCGTGAAGGTAGTGGTTGACGTCCTCCTCTACGATGAGGACTACCTGACGCATATTCGCCGCACCGACGAGGTACTGACCAGGTGTAGGACGCACGGCATCACTCTGAATGCCGAGGAGTTCGTAATGGCCGCACCTGCAGTGTCTTTCTGCGGCTACCGACTCTCAAGGGATGGCATTTCTGCGGACCCGGAGAAAGTTCGCGCCATAGCGGACTTTGCCAAACCTGCCAACCTAACGGATCTCAGGTCTTTCATGGGCCTGGTGAACCAGCTGGCAGAATTTTCTCCTGACGTCTCCGCCGCTGCCCCCTGATGAGACCCAAGAGAACTTTCACGTGGACCCCTGACCACGACCTCGCCTTTCATAAGGTGAAGGAGGCCCTGTCAAGTCCACCTCATCCTCAAGGTGGCCCATTCAGGCAACATAGACTGTGAGGCGTTTGACAAAGGATTCCTGGAGTTACGTAATACTCCCACCCACACAGGACGCTCCCCTGCCCAGATCCTGTATGGTCACCCTCTCCGCTCTGCGTTCCTGCACAAGCCAAGGCCTTCGCGAAGGAGTGGCAGACCAGAGCCGAGAGCTGCGACCGCCGCACTGCTACACGTGCCCAGGATGCTAAGGCTCGGTATGACGACCATGCCCGCCCTTTTCAGCCTGAAGGGGCCACCTTGAGGATGAGGTGCTTGACTGTCTTGACCGTAGCCTCAGCGTGGCCGTTTGACTCTGGGTAGTGGGGTGTTGACACGATGTGGCGGACTCCCCAAAGCTCCAGGAATCCTGTGAAGTCCCGGCTGGTGAACTGTGGCCCACCGTCCACCCGCAGACGTACGGGGACGCCCAGGTCACGAAAGAGGTGCCGGAAGTGGCGAATGGTGGCCGCGGACGTCGTGTCCGAGCCACAGATAACCACCACAGGCCAGCCAGAGAGTCGGTCGGCGACGACTAGGAAATGTTTCCCAGCTGTGCTGAAGAAATCAGCCGACACGGACTCGAAGGGCCTGGTGGGTTCGTCGTCGCACAAGAGGGCCTCCTGCTGTTGACTGGGCTACATGATCTGGCACGGCTCACAGGCACGGACCGTATTGACGATATCCGCGTCAGTGCAGGGCCAGTACACAGCCTGCCTTGCACGGCGCTTGGTGGCCTCTGCTCCACGATGGCTGTCATGTAAACGGGCCAGAACACGACGACGGAGAGCTGCAGGGACGACCACACGGGCACTGTATAGGACGAGGTCCCCATCTGCGTAGAGGTCCTCACGTATCTTCCAATATGGGCGTAGGGCGTTGTGGAGGTCAAAACGGTCGCGAGGGAAGCCAATCCTCACACTCTCCAAGAGCTGAGTGTAAGAGGGGTCGTCGCGTGCCGCAGTCCGTAGTTCCTCAAGGGCCAGATCGCTGTCGGGTGGCGACACTGAGGCCTGGGTGCTGGCGAGGGACTGTACGGCCTGCAAAGTGACGATGTTGCTGACGGAGAAACCGGCCTCGGAGCTGAGCATCTCGTCTTCAGGTGACGGGCGGCTGACTGGGGAGCGGGAGAGGGCATCCGGGATGCACAACTCCTTACCTGCGCGCCAAGCCGCGGTGAAGACGAAGGCCAAAATCTTCTCCTTCAGGCGCTGGAGGCGGGGACTCTCGATGGCGTCCAGCGAATAGTGGTTAAGAATGGGGACCAAGGGCCTGTGGTCTGTGATGAGGTCGAAGTGCTGTAGGCCAATCAAGTAAAATTTGCACTAAGATAAGGCCCATACCACTGCCAGCCGCTCCAGCTCGATGGTAGCGTAGCGAGATTCAGCATCGGTGAAGAAGCGAGAGCCACACTGTACGAGCCGGTACTTTCCTCCACCGTGATCCTGGACAAGGGCGTAACCAGCCCCGTACAGGCGCGAGGCATCTGTCTGGAGGACGGTGAGGAGCGCTGGGTCGAAAGTAGCGAGGATAGGTGGACTTGACAGGGCGTCCTTCACCTTATGTAAGGCGAGGTCGTGGTCAAGGGTCCACGTGAAAGTCCTCTTGGGGCTCATCAGGTGGCGTAGAGGCCCGGCAGCGGCGGAGACGTCAGAAGAAAATTCTACCAGCTGGTTCACCAGGCCCATGAAAGACCTGAGATCCGTAAGGTTGGCAGGTTTGGCAAAGTCCGCTATGGCGCGAACTTTCTCCGGATCCGCAGCAATGCCATCCCTTGAGAGTCGGTAGCCGCAGAAAGACACTGCAGGTGCGGCCAAGACGAACTTCTCGGCATTCAGAGTGATGCCGTGCGTCCTACACCTGGTCAGTACCTCGTCGATGTGGCAAGATGCGTCAGGTAGTCCTCATCGTAGAGGAGGACGTCATCCACTACCTTTACGCAGTTGGTTACGCCTTGAAGTGCCATATCACCACGGAGACAGAAGGCGTCCCCCGAAGTAGCGAATCCGTTTTAGGGCCACGGCAGTAGCGGAAGCGTCTGTAAGGCGTGATGAAAGTGGTCAGTGGCTGATCCTCCTTCTTCAGTGGGATCTGCCAGTAACCACAGAGGGCGTCCATTGTCGAGAAGTGCCGTACCTTCGGGTCCACACTCCGTATAGCTGCAAAAGGTGTGAGTGAAGGGTGGGCGGGACGGGACGCCTGGCTGTTACGCTTAGACAAATCTGTAGTAATCCGCACTCCACCGTCAGTCTTAGCCACAGCGACTAGGGGGTGGCACCAAGGGGACGGGTCGTCACCAACGGGTACGATGACACCCTGGGCCACCATGGAATCCAGTTCCTTCTTGACTGAATCCCTGAAGGCAAGAGGGATTAACCGCGGAGTGTGTATGGCAAACGGCTGCACATCTTCCCGCAGGTGTATCCTCATAGGCGGACCCGCCATAGCCTTCAGTGGCGCCGTCCGGAGGGCCTCCTTCGTCACCAGCACATCCGAGCACTCCTTCATGAAGTAGGCCCTTACGGCTGAAGGAGACGTCTCGCTGTGAAGAGGAAGCAGCCATGATTTGGGTGAAGGCTGGGCGGGATTGGACGCGGGTTCTGGGCACCCTGCTGGCGGTGTACCGAGCAGCAGGGATCTGCTCAGGAAAGTCTCTGGGCCCCACGCCTAACTCCTTGCAGTGCTCCCACGACAACTAGGGTGTAGCGAGAGTAGGCTGCACATCGAACAATCCGTGACACGACCTGTCGCTGTAGGTGATCTCCACTTGAAAGGAGCCCATAGCGTCCGGCATCTGGGAACCGTCCGCGTTGTAGTACTGCAGCTGCGGCGGTGGTCCTAGGTCGCGTTTGGTGAGGCCAAGTTTCTGGAGGTGCTTCAGGCCTATCACCGTAGTATCAGCGCTGGTGTCCGGTATCACCTCGATGTGACCCGACACATCACCGTGTGTGACGGTGACGCGGATGGTAGGGGAAGGGGTAGCCCTGGGCGTGTGGTCGATTCCACCCTCCTATTGTGACTCAGCTGCTGCTTGGGGCTGCGTGGGCCATCTGAAGGGGGCTGCGTGCGAACCACCCCGAGGGAAGTGCGCTGCTTTCCTCCTCGTCTCGGGCTTTTGGGCTTGGGTTGGGGGCAGCACTTGTCGTAGTGTCCATAGTGACCACAGGCCTGACACTTGTGGCCTCGTGCAGGGCACCTATCTGTGTTAGACCAGTGGCCCTTACGGTCACATCCACGACACAGTGCGTCGGCGGCCGGGCATGTCTTGGGGCCATGCTGCTCTCCGCAGCTGCCACAAGAATCATTAGGCGGAGGCGTTGATGAACATGCGGCGGCCTTCACGTTGTTAGCCGCCTTCTTACCCTTTTTGTACTGTGAGATAGCTCTCACAGCAGGTGGGGCCCGTAAGACAGAGGTGGCGGACTTGGTGGCCTCGTATGACCGACATTCAGTCACTACAACCTGGAGTGTGGAGGAAGCGTCCAGGGGTATGAGTCGCTGCACCAACTCTTCTTGCCTAACACCTGCCAAGATCCCGTGCTTGATCCAGGCTTCCTCACATTCCTGGCTGTGCACCTTGAAGACGTCGATCTCCTCTGACAAACTCTTCAAACGTACAAAAAAGTCGTCAAAGGATTCATTCTCCACCTGCTTGCAGTTGGTGAAGGCGCGGCGACGCAAAGCCTCGTTATTCCGACCTTTAACATGCTCCTGTAAAAGGTCGAGCACATCCGTCACTGAAGACGTCGAATCGGGAGGCACTTGCAACGTGTGCACCAAAACTCTCTGGGTCTCCAGCGACAAACACATCCGCAGTTCGATGAGCTGTTTGTTTGGAGGCATGCTGTCAAGGTCCACCATTGTGCAGTAATCTGTCCACCGCCGCCTCCACTCACGAAAAAGCTGAAACGTGACGTTTGGTGAGAGGGCGGGTGGGGGTTGAACAGATGCCTTGGGAGCTGTTGGAGTAACAAGAGTGCCTGGAGGACGCTAGTGTGGTGGAGGAGGGAGGGTACTGGCGCCTTGGTGCGCGATACCTGCGAGTGAGAGAGGGTGGGTTAGTACCAGGGTCGCCAATAGTGCATCAAAACGCGCCTTTTCCTCCTCTCTTCTTATCTCCTCCCTCTGAAATTCCATCTCTCTGTGTCTCTGATCCCTCTCGTCCATCCACCTCAGAATTGTGGCAACGTCCGTCGCTGGAGGTGAAGGATGAGAGTCTGCGCCCGGTGGAGGGGATGGTAGTGGGGAGTCATGTCTCCCATCTTGACGTTGTCCCTTCTTACCGTCCATCTTAGTATGCTGTTTAGTATATAAAGTGCGCCTCATCAGCTCGAACCACATGTATATGACGTAAAGAGTGCAGAAATAACGCATTGAGTCCACTGTTCTGTCCGTGAGTGCGTGCGTGTGTGTGTGTGTGTGTGTGTGTGTGTGTGTGTGTGTGTGTGTCTGAGGGAGCACTTCGTGGTGGCCTTGGTGGCTGGAGCCACTGCGGAGGCGAGTTAGTACTCCCCGGATGTCACACGAGAAGGGTGTACGCCTGCGTGCTCCGTGGGTACCACAAAAAGAGGCCAATGCTCAACTCTCAGCTCTAGACACACAATACACTGACGCTAACACTGCCACCATCACTAAAACGCACTGTGACGACGCAACACTGCACGTCGCGGCGAAACACAACGCAACACAACACAACACACTAAGAGTAAAAGCACACATCGCCGGCAGTCGCACATCGCCAGCTAACTGTCCATTGTTCACACACTTGTAAGTCCACAGATCCTACTCACTGTGCCATGAAGGTTCCAAGTGTTCCCTGAAGAAGGCAGTGATGGGTAGGGAAACACCAGGTAACATTGAAGTCTATTTATTAATGGATAGGAGAAATACAAGTGGTGACTAGCGGGTAACTTGCACGACCCACAGAGTCAGACTGAGACTGCCTTGTCATATGGCAGCCTCGGGGCAATGTTGCCACATAACACATGCAGTGTTGCCACGTAATTACATATATAAATGCTACTAGGCACAGTAGCTTATTTACAAGGTTGATACTCGGCACAGTAGTGTAATGATTGATTGTCAGACCAAAGCTTACAGCCCGGAATTATGTCACATATAACAGCAAGTACACTACAGACCTCGTGGTACCACCACATTCCGGGTTGACACACCTCAGGTCGACCCTAGGGACTTGACCTCGCCCGCTAATGACGTGAGTTAGCAGGGTGACCTACAACCTCACCTAACCAAGACACCTGGGCAGGACCACACCTGCACACAGCTATCCAGATCAAACCAGTTTAGTGATAATTGGCTAGAGGTCAAAAGCCGGCTGGGCCGACCCCATATAAAGGCCATACAGTCCCGTCCACGATCATTCTGGCTCTGATTATCATTCTGGCCATTATCATTCTGATTCTGGTTGCCATTCGAACATTCGAACATTACTCTGGAGATTCTCAGAGTCACGCTTGTCCTCTCCCCAGGTCGGGAGGGGGACTTCCCTACCAGACCCCAGCTAAACAGAAGCCTCCCATAGGAGGCCGCCCAGCCAAGCATCCACTGGGCCTACGTCAGGGTACACGTGAGTCTTGTCAGAACGATTCCTAGGGTGAGTTACCTACTGTGGGAAGTGTATTCATTCAGGTGTGTCCGAGAGTCAGTGTCGAGTAACGTAAAACATAATGTGTTAGTACCCCGATATAATAGTGATATTAATGTGTCCATGTCATTGAGTGAATTAATAAATAGTTGTATCGAAGAGGTGTTTAACAAGTTGTCGCTTTAAGAAGTAATATATGTGTATTGACATTCGAGATAAGATAAGCTTATTGACGCTGAGTAAATAACATCCCGGCCATGCTACCAAGTTTCCTATCTTTACATACTTCTCCCACTTATTTGTAACCTCTCTTCTCCTTGTGTTCTGTCCCATTACAGTAGCATAGATACATAACCTACAAACATTGTGGAGGTGTATCCTATGTATGCCCACAATATAATCAAGGTTCGCTTTGCAGACACAACTGATGCAAAAAGAATGAAGGAGAAGAGGCTCTTTGCATATGGCACTTCCATCTCACCACACCAAATAGAATATGAAAAGCATACGCCCATCCAACAATGTATGAAGTGCTATAAATACAATGACCACATGACCAAGAATTGCCCCATGCAAGGGGTCATATGCTCTGAGTGTTCATCTGATCACCACTTCTACAAAGACTGCCGTAGCACCCTAAAAAAGTGTGTCGTCTGCGAAGGTGGCCACAGGACCTTCACTGCCACCTGCCTGGTCAGGAAACAGATACTTCAAGAAACAGAGAAGAAACCGACCGAAATAACCAAACAAAAAGAAACCAGGGAAATTTCTCACACCAGAGAAAGGACAACTCAATCGACGATCATGGCTGCCAGCCAAACCCTAAAAGACGCTCTGAAAGAAACTCAAGCAGACTCCCAAAAGATCAACGATGTCAGCGAGACCATGGACGTCCTGCAATCAGAGATAAGAACCATCAAGGACTCAATAAAACAGGCAGTTACTGAGTCACTGGGCGCCATGAGGGACGCACTGACGGAGAGCATCAGGAGCGTCTCCTCTCCACAGCTGGACGAGTCCAAAGCTACCACTATATATTTGTCTTGCCTGCATGCCCATCACATGAACATGGTTCAACCAGTTTCATTCTCGAAACACCTCAACGAGACACTAATCAGGAACAACATTGCACCGGTTGAAATATGCGACAAAGTCCCTTCAAAAGATATCCTTAAGGCAGTAACCCACTCAACGACTTATCGACGATCTGAACCTACGCCAGGAATAGAGCATGACCTCCCTGACTTAGGCAAAAGCCATTATAACTGTATTCCCGACGTGGACAGTCAGTCCTCCTGGGATCACAGCTCCAACGACACCATAAATGCCCGCGACCCCAATACATGCATTCCCAGCGACGACACTGACCATCGGACTGCAACCACAGTCAATGGTTGTGACCAGATGATGGCGACTCACTCCACAGAGGAACAAGATCTTCGAGCTGCAGGGTCAGTTGATTACTTCGACACGCTGCCTTCCTTCCGCTGGGAGAGCACCGCACCTAGCCCACTAAGACTTGCATCTGTCTCTAATATAAATTCCGGAGTGAAATCTGGGTATGCCAACACCGGTGTCTGCGTCACCCTGTCTTTCAGTTTCTCAAAAGCCTGCTGCTGTTCCTCTCCCATTCACTATCTACACGATCCTTAGATTTCCCATGCATCAACGCATGCAGTGGAGCAGCTATTTGGGCAAACCCTTTAACAAATTTCCTATAAAATGATGTGAACCCTACAAAAGACCGCACATCTTTCACCGTCTGAGGGACTGGCCAATCTCTTACTACCCTAATTTTCTCAGGATCAGCTGTGATGCCTTCAGCTGACACCTGATATCCTAAATAACTTACTTTGGAAGCCATTATTTCACACTTTTTATGTTTGAATTTTAAGTTATTCTCCCTTATCCTGCAAAACAATTCCCTCAATCTAACTATATGCTGATCTATTGTACTTGAAAACACCATCGCATCATCAAGGTATACAAGCAATGAGGAGAAAATCTTATCCCCTAAAATCCGCTCCATGTATCTCTGAAAGGTTCCCGGACTATTTGACAATCCCATAGGCAGTCGCCTGTACTCAAAGTGTCCGAAGCTTGTGCTGAAGGCAGTCTTTGGAGGGTCTGAAGGTTTTACTTCTATCTGCTGATATCCTGCCGCCAGATCAAAAGTTGAGAAAAACTGGGCCCTCGTCAGAGATCCTAGAGTTTCATTTATCCTAGACAGAGGAAACGCATCGTGTACCGTGACTTTATTTAAGTTTCGGTAATCAATGCACGACCTCAGCGTTCCGTCCTTTTTCCTCATTACTACAATGGCGGCAGAGTGCCGACTCTCACTTTGCTGAATTACTCTCTGATCTAACAGCTGGCTAATGTGCTGCTTCACCTCTGGTACCTGGTTTGGAGGATCCTCCGGTATGGCACCCTAACTGGCCTATCTGTGGTCACTGGGATCTCATGCTGAACCCCAATAGCCTTTCCTCTGGGCTGGCCCTCCCCTTCAAAAATATCACTAAACTCTTCTACTAAACCCATAACTGCACGCTCTTCTTCCTCATTCATGTTCTCCGTGTGCTTTTTGACCTCCGTACGGGTATCCGGTTGAACTGTCCTCACATACACCTCCTCACTGGTGTCTGCCTCGACTTCCGTCCCAGACGCTACCTTCTCAATCCGCCAATTGCCCCTCAATTTCCTACGACGCTCAGACAGAATTGCCACCAACACCTGGGTGATGCCTCTCACCACTCTTACAGCTGACGGCAACACTATCACACCCTCAGGCATCCAACCTTCATCTTCCATTGTTAGAGGCTCAATCACTACTTCTTCGTTAGCTACCTGGCTTAATGAGGGAACACAGCTGCCGAGTTCTCCGGGGAGGGATGGTTAGGTTTTTCCTTCTCTTCGACGTACAATACCCCAGACTGGTGGCCTCTATTGCACTTAACTGCATAACCTCATGCAAGCAATTTTCCCACTGCGCGGTGCTTCTGGCTTCCCTGCACAAGTGATACATGTGCGGCCAGATCTCCGCAACCTCCCCAGCACATTCATCCCCAACAACCCAACATACGATTGCCCCTTACCCTGGGTCTCAATCCCTGGACAAACCAACAGCCCCACATCGGTGACCTCCACCCCACATATGACCATAGTGACCCGAATACACCCCACACACGGCACTGAAAACCCCGACGCCCCTTTTACCCATATTCGAGTGGGCTGCAACACCACGCCTGCAGGCTCCAGCTCCCAACGGTAGAAGTTTTCATCAATTAACGACACTTCTGCCCCAGTATCTGCTAAACCATACATTTCACGACCTGCTACAGGCACCGAAACCTTAGGACACTCTGCTTTCAGCCTCAAGGTACCTTCTGTCGTGATTAAATTTGTCATGCGGACACGCTTAACCACGGGTCCACTCTCTCCTGGTTCGTAACATCGCCGGCGGAATCTATTGGTGGGGCCAAGAGTGGTTGGTGGGGACTGCCTGGCCCAGGCCGTTTCCCGACTGCCAGTTCTGATTATTGTTTCCAACTCGATACTGGCCATTGGCCACGTATCCTCTTGGGACACTCTCTCCTGGTCCGGACCTGTTCGTGCAATTGAAACTGAGGTGGCCCTGCGGTCCGTTTTCTCTTCCCTTTGTCAGCGGTACCTCCCTCAAAGCTTCTCGTTTGTGTTCCGCCTCTCTCAACCCCGTGATACACTCAACTAGACTACGGTGAGGATACTTTTGGATCTCCTCCGATAACCACATACGGCTTTTTTTCCTCCTTTAGTCCCCAAGTGATTGCATATCCCAACAGGACCTTATCATATTTATGTCCATGGCGGTTCATTTGACGTGTAAATCGAGCATAGCATCATAATATTCAAGGAGCGTTTCGTTGCTCCGTTGTTTCCGATTTATAACCTCCTGAATGGCGTCGTACGTGGCCGCCTGCCCGCCGTATTGCTGCTTCAAATAGCTAGTCAACTCGTCTACTGTTTCCCAATCTCTGCGTGCATTGTATACACGATCTGCCGCAGGCCCCCCGCAGGATGCTTTATTATGAATTGGATTCGACCGGCTTCGTCTCCGTCTAGCAGCTTGAGGGTTCGGTCAACCTCTCTTAGCCACTTCTCTACCTCTACTCCTGTCCTACCGTCGAACTTAGACATGATCAACCCGGTCCTGAGACTAATTCCCACTCTAGTATTGTGCCTTCTAATCTCACACATTGTCTCATCATGCTGTATTTGATACTGTGTCTCTACCCTATCTAGTGCATTCCCCAACTGAGCTAGGTGTTGTTGATGTTCCTCCCCTAACTGTTGCAATTGCGTGTGATACTCCTCCCTTAACTGTTGTACAATGTACATATACTCCATACTCCCCCTTGATTTGGTTCGCCCATGCCTGATATTCCCCATTGATCTTCCCCTCTAACTGTTCCATTCGTTCCTGATATTCTCCCCGGACTTTCTGCTCTAGCTTTTCAATACATTCCACGAACTCTTCTCTCAACTGTACCAAACCCGGGCTGTCTCTCCTTTTCTCTGAGTAACCCCGCACCGTCAATCACAACAAACCCATTCCCACGGCGAACATGAGTAGAACTGAGGTCACACACTCTACCGTTTCCTTCCAATCCATGATTACGTCCATTATCCCAACCACAGAACTATCAGTCACGAAATAAAAACCATGCTCTGCTACCATTTGTAACAGGTCGGAATTAATGGAATTCTATTCTCACTTGACTTGGGGTTTATTATTATTATTAGATGGTAACTGCAGTGGAAGCGCCCCTTGGAGAAAAAACCCGAACCAGCACAAAAACACTCAAATTTACTAACAAAAATGAATTCTCCGTGACCCGTGGAAGGATAGTACCTGTGATTGGGATGAATGAGACGCACTGTAAAGTTTAGACACTAATATTCCCTTCAACACTACAGACACAATCAAATAATGGTACACCAACATATGCGCACCTCTTAACCTGACTTAAACACTACTCTGGGGAATAAAAGTTATACATGATATTGAAATTATTAGAAACTTAGAAAATGCCTCATTAGACAACAATAAATTCAAAGTATTAAGAAATGTTGCTTGCGCACATGAAACAGGCCTTACGGGCTTTCAACAAAATAATATCAGCTACTGAGAAAATGTTATAAAAACTAAGAAATTATTAAATCCACCATGAATAGGCCTTAAGGGCACTCAATAAAATTATGTTATACCAAAAGATGCACACCTCCTGACCTGGCTTAAACAGTACACTGGGGAGCAAAGGTTATATGTAATATTGAAATTATAAAGAAATATTAACTGCATTAAAGGAACTAAATCACAGTATCACTTACAACAGAAAAGAGGAACCACATCTGAAAAACAGTTCCCTCGTTCGCTGGCATCAATTAGTGACACAAACATTAAAAAAACAATACTATCAAAATTATTTAAGAGATATTAACTACACACAGCAAGACAATATCAGACACTGAAAAAATAGTATTAACTACACACAGCAAGACAATATCAGTCACTGAAAAAATATTATCACTATATTAAGAAGTTCCTGAGTCCACCAATACCCGTGAAAACATGCTCCTTAACCTCACACATAGATTCCGCATGCACCTGTAGGTTCTTAAGGCACAACAAAGCAGGCACCCATAGGTTAAGGCATAAACAAGCCCTTCTCAACCTTGGAAAATGCACCTCTAAGTTCCACTAGACTCCTGGTCTCAGTGTGTGTGACCATACATTCACTCAGCTGGCCTCATTTTACACTCAGTACATCCATGAAGGGAGTGAGCCAATCAGACCTTGTTCAGTTGAGAAAAGCCTTAGCTTCCCGTTAATAACAGGTTTTCACTAAACTGCTTGAAGATATGTGATATTGTGAGCCGAGGTAGAGGAGATCTGGCGACCCCAAACGATCGTCAACAGGGACAGATGATGGTCCCACGTCGTTAGCTGTACACCTAGACAGCTGGTTTCACTCCAATTCTCACCATGCTCAACAGCATGGGCTCAAACTCAGGTGATTGGACGTTCATACCGTCAGTGGACGCTTCATACCGTTTATGGACGATCATATCGCTCGTGTGTAGACGTTTCATATCGTTTGGGCTCTACAGAACCCTGCAAAAAACCCGGTCTGTTGGCTATTGTCTCACATCACCTTTACTCACTCATTGTTTGTTCCAACCGCCCTATCTAGCTTTGTCTGAGATTGAATAAAACTTACTTGTTAATACTGATGTTAAATAAACGAAGGAACCAGTTCACGCGATCGTCTCTCCTGGGTGTAACACAAGGGTGGTCCTGCCAGCTTGACCCCCTCTCACGACTCCAAGTCACTCTCCCACAAGGCGTTTACGCTTTGAAGGAGTGACTTATTTACCAGACGACTAACAGCTTAATTAGGACGTACGCAACATTTTCAGACTGGGAAAAGATCTATAATAATTTTTAATTTAATAACTAATATTTAATTTCATAATTCGCCTCCAGATTAAGTCGCCAGAGTATACTTAACATTATATGGGTGCAGTTCAAGAACCTCTCACTACTGTTGTGAGAGCGCTGTCCTCCCTCAGATGACCTTGAAAACTCAGAACCGACCTGCCGAACAGGATAACATAAGTAGGCCAGGCTGAAACACCCATGCCTTGTGGCGAGTTAAAACAAGGACCTCCAAGTAATGCCAAAGAGCGGGGGGTGGAAGCATTTTGAACTAGGCCTTAAGGAAACTAAATGTACTTTATCGAATTAACGAAGACACGATTCATGAAGTTAAGGGATAATTATAAAATTCTAAGTTATTGTGGATAGTTTCCCAGTCTAAATATGTTCCGTGTGTCCCAAAGAAACTCTTAGTAATACGCGAAAGATGACGTCATTGGGCGACGGCAGGCGAGTGCCTTCAAGGATGCGACGCTGACCAGGCCCAGTCAGCGCCGGTCATTGACCAAGGCAGACGTCTACTACGCGTTCTGCCAAGGAAAACGACCACGTGGCCTCGTCCATTCCAGTGCACGTTTCATCAGTGTTGCAAGTAAGTTTTTTATTCGATCTCAGACAGTGTGTAGATAGGGAGGAGAAGAATTTAACAGTAGCTAACAGAGTGCTCCTTTTGCATGGTTATCAGAATCCACTTGGTTGGCTGGTGATGGTTAGCTGGTGATGATTAGTGGTGGTTTGGAAGATATAGGTGGCAACCCACGAGGCGAACAGGTGTCTCTGACGACTAACTACGTATGACCAGCATCCGCACTTTGGTCGGTGGTCGTTCTGGTTCATCAAATCTCCCCACCTTGGTTCAAACAACACCACATCTCTTCAGTCAGTCAGTGAAATATCTTACTAATGGGAAAGTAGAAGCCCTCCCTCAGCTGGGCAGGGTTCACCTGGTTGTACTCTGACCTGGCCTAACTAGGCGGGCTGACGGTCACTCTCTTCCTGTCCATGAAGTACTGGGAGTAAACTGAGTGCAGACTGAGTGAATGAAAGGTCACACGCTGGGACTGGGAGTCTAGTGGTTACATAAAGACATTCATCTCCCCAGTATTGGATGTATGTGATTGAAGTCCAGGTGTGTAATTAACGCTCCTCATGGTTGATTGCACACGTGGGACGTAGGGGTTCCTCTTCAAAGTTTGTGAAAGGCTGTTAGTTACTTAAAGTAAGGATGCCTTCTGAACCTATGTGTGAAGCATGTTACGGGTGTTGGTGGAGAAATACACTCATGACTCCTGAAACCAAGAGAGAGTAATAAAAAAAAAACAGGGGAGCACCCGCCTGCCTGACGGGTCATGAGTGATTTTCTCGGTTTCTTGTAAATGCCTGCAATTTGGCAGGTTAGTAGTTACAACCTTCGGGTTCTGGGTAATTAGGACTGTTAGGATTATAGTAGTTTGTGGGTCATCCCTGACAGACTATGAGTGATCCATGTTCTTGTGTAGTAAGACTAAATCGGGATTTCTATTCCTCAGCGATTGCTATAATTTTGTTGAATGCCCTTATGGCATGTTCATCGGCGCAAGTAATATATTTTTTAATATTTTACGTGCCACTAAGTGATGTAGGATGTACGAAGGAATTGTTTCAGATGAGTTCCTCGTTCTGGTGTATGTAGTACTGATGCATTAGTAGTCATCTTCAGATGCAATTAATAGCTTTTAATAATTTTTTTGATACCCTGTATAACTTTTGTTTCCCATTGTAGTGTTGTAAGGCACACTAAGAAGTACTCTAGTCTTGTGTACAATTATTGATTCCGTCTGTAGTGTTGGAAGGAATAGACGTGTTATCTTGTACCAGTGCGTCTCATTAACCCAAATCACAGGTACTAGCTATTCCACGGTCACGGAAAATCCTTTTATTTTATTGTGTTTGTGCTGGTTCGGGATTTGTATATATATATATATATATATATATATATATATATATATATATATATATATATATATATATATATATATATATATATATGCTGATAACCACAATCCTTGTGGTTATCAGCATATACCTAGATCACACGCACCTACAGTGATTTACTTGCATATATATATATATATATATATATATATATATAACCGGTCGGAATTTACCGGACTTTATTTTCTCACTTGACTTGGGGTTTATTAAAGATTATAAGATGGTAATGGCAGTGGAAGCGCCCCTTTGAGAAAAATCCCGAACCAGCACAAGAACACTTAAATGTACTAAGCAAAATGAATTGTCCGTGACCCGTGGAAGGATAGCATCTGTGACTGAGATGAATGAGACACACTGTAAAATTTAGACACTTATATTCCCTCCAACACTACAAACACAATCAAATAATGGTACACCAATATGCCCACCTCTTAACCTGAACTTAAAACACTATTCTGGGGAATAAAAGTTATACATGATAAAGAAATTATTAGAAACTCAGGCAACAATAACTTTGAAGTATTAAGAAATGTTGCTTGCACACATGAAACAGGCCTTAAGGGCTTTCACAGAATAATATCCCCCACTGCGGAGGTGGTTTAAAAATAAGAATTTATTAATTCCACCATGAATAGGCCTAAAGGGCACTCAACAAAATAATATCAGTCACTTAGGAAATGGTAATAAAAATATGAAATTAAATACTCTACATGAATAGGCCTTAAGGGCACTCAACAAAATTGTATCACCCCAACAGATGCACTTTTCCTAACCTAACTTAAACACTACTCTGGGGAACAAAGGTTATACCTGAGATCAGAATTATGAAGAAAAATTAGATGCATTAAAAGAATCAAATCACAGTATCACTCTGGTTCCACTTGATGGCACAAACATTCAAAAAACAATACTATCAAAAATATTTAAGAAATATTAAACTACACACGTCAAGATAATATCAGTAACTGAGAAATGGTATTAACTACCCCCAAATATATTCACTATTATTAATATGTTACTGGGTCCACCAATACTCGTGAACCATGCTCCACCCAACTCAACATACACTCGTAATAAGGGAGATAAAATGGTCCTCTAGGTATCTCCTAGAGTCCTAAACTCATGGTCTCAGTGTGTGACCATTAATTTACTCAGATAGCCTCAGTGTACTCCCAGTGCGTCCATAAAGTGGAAGGGAGTGAGCTAATCAGACCTTGTACAGTTGAGAGAAGCTTTAGCCTCCCGTTAGCAAGAGGGTTTCACTAAGCTGCTCGAGACATGTGGTGTTGTGAGCCGAGGTAGAGGAGAGCTGATGCCCCAACGATCGTCCCGTCGTCAGCTGGGCACCCAGACGGCTAGATTCCCTCAAGAGATCCTTTGATAACCCGCTAAACAGTGACAGGCCTACACTGATCGGTCCAATGGCGACAATCGCCACCCTCAGTCATCAACGGCAGTCTCAAACGGCAGTCAAACTCCGGTCAACTCCGGTCAAGTGGGTTCTGACGGAAACCCTGAAATGAACTCACTGTTAGCTCTAGTTTACTTTACCACTGC
Organism: Homarus gammarus; assembly: GCA_958450375.1. Classification (NCBI taxonomy): domain Eukaryota; kingdom Metazoa; phylum Arthropoda; class Malacostraca; order Decapoda; family Nephropidae; genus Homarus; species Homarus gammarus. Next base: position 1,167,194 of record CAUDMG010000378.1, on the reverse strand, counting down.
CCTATCTAACCCTGTCTGAGATCGAATGAGACTTACTTGTTATACTGCAATAGCGCAGCACAGGTGACTAGGCCATGTGACTATTTCTGTGACGGACATGCAGGGACGTCTTGTTTGCCTGACTGCTCCCCGTGACTGAGGGAGAGCCAGCGTCGCGTCCTCTCAAGGCGTTAGCTTAGGCCTACGTGACATATTTTCCGCCTAACTAATAACTCCTTGGGACACCCGTAACATTATTAGGACTGATAAACGATCTATAATAATTTCAAATTCAATAATAACCCCTTAACTTCATGAATCGCATCATTATTAATTCGGCAAATTACATTTAATATCACTTAGGCCTAGTTCCATAACCTCTCGCTATGGGCAGGGAGCGCTCTCTTCCCTCAGACGACCTTGAACGCTCAGTATCGCTAATGGCGGGGCATTTGAAATTTCTGAATATTACAATCGACCCCCCTAAAAAAAGACAGCACTCTCCTCATGTGCTGAGAAAAACATACATACGACCCCCCTAAAAATTTGTTCTAAGGACTGCATCTCACCCCTTTAACAATGCTAAACACAGCATTTCTGTCTTCTCTTCTCTCCTTTTCTCTCCCGCTAACACTCGACCCCCCTAAAAGAAAACAGCACTGCCCTCATGTGCTGAGAGAACAACTTAGAACCCACCTTCAACTCTGTACTATTCCACTCGCAGCCAGCAACTCCATTTCTTCCTAGCCCAACTCAAAACCAACCAGAACATCACGCTCCCATTTTGCCTGGCCCTTAACTAGAGAACCAATGTCAAAATTAATACCAGCCCAAAACAAACATGCTCTCCTTTGGCCTGGCCCTTGAACTAAGAGAACCAGTGTCAAAACAATACTCAGTCCATCTCAAACATGCTCTCCTTTGCCTGGCCCTTGAACTAAGAGGAACCAGTGTCAAAACAATACTCAGTCCATCTCAAACATGCTCTCCTTTGCCTGGCCCTTGAGCTAAGAGGAACCAGTGTCAAAACAATACTCAGTCCATCTCAAACATGCTCTCCTTTGCCTGGCCCTTGAGCTAAGAGGAACCAGTGTCAAAACAATACTCAGTCCACGTCTCCGAACCTCATGCCGGCAGACCAACCCTCTGACAATGTACCAGTCCATATTAGTGAGGCCCTGGACATTACAACCGTACTCTCAATCCCGCTCATGACAGCAACTCAATCCCGCTCATGACAGCAACCACTACTCAACGCACATCTCTGACCTAACCATCTCTCCAATCCCCTCTGCCCTACTCACAACTCCTCCAACTCACCCTCTACAACCTGCCTTTTCTCATTATCATGCACCCCTAAACTGTAATTTGTCGGCTTCGTCTTGTTTCTCAGCTGGAGGGCTCGATCAACCTCTCTGAACTACTTACATACCCCTGTATTTCCCACTTGGACCTCACACTTCCTTGACTGCTGGACGTGTGCCTGACATTCACCCCTTGTTTCCTCCCTGAACCGTTGAATGTGTGCCTGGAACTCTTACTTGAACCTGTTTACCTGTGCTTGATAATCCCTCTTTAGGTCACCGAACTCCTTTCTCAGCTGCACCAAGGTCTCGTGGCTGTCTCTCTTCCTCGTCACTTCTATCTCTACTGTCAAGCCTAACCAACTCAATCCGGGCACAAGGATGAGCATCAGTGCGAGTTCAATCCCTACCATTACTAACCAACACATGATGGCGTTCATTATCCCAACCATAGAACTATCAGTCACGACATTAAAAACTACGCTCTGCTACCATTTGTAACCGGTCGGAATTTACTGGACTTTATTTTCTCACTTGACTTGGGGTTTATTAAAGATTATAGGATGGTAATGGCAGTAGAAGCGCCCCTTTGAGAAAAATCCCGAACCAGCACAAGAACACTTAAATCAACTAAACAAAATGAATTGTCCGTGACCCGTGGAAGGATAGCATCTGTGGCTGAGATGAATGAGACACACTGTAAAATTTAAACACTTATATTCCCTCCAACACTACAAACACAATCAAATAATGGTACACCAATATGCCCACCTCTTAACCTGAACTTAAAACACTACTCTGGGGAATAAAAGTTATACATGACATAGAAATTATTTGGAACTCAGGCAACAATAAATTTGAAGTATTAAGAAATGTTGCTTGCACACATGAAACAGGCCTTAAGGGCTTTCACAGAATAATATCCCCCACTGCGGAGGTGGTATAAAAATAAGAAATTATTAAGTCCACCATGAATAGGCCTAAAGGGCACTCAACAACATAATATCAGTCACTTAGGAAATGGAATTAAAAAATAAGAAATTAAATACTATACAATGAATAGGCCTTAAGGGCTTTCAACAAAATAATATCAGTCCCTGAGGAAATGGTAATAAAAAATAAGAAATTAAATACTCTACAATGAATAGGCCTTAAGGGCTTTCAACAACATAATATCAGTCACTTAGGAAATGGAATTAAAAAATAAGAAATTAAATACTCTACAATGAATAGGCCTTAAGGGCACTCAACAAAATTATATCACCCCAACAGATGCACTCTTCCTAACCTAACTTAAACACTACTCTGGGGAACAAGGGTTATTATACCTGAGATCAGAATTATGAAGAAAAATTAGATGCACTAAAAGAATCAAATCACAGTATCACTCTGGTTCCACTTAATGACACAAACATTCAAAAAACATTACTATCAAAATTATTTAAGAAATATTAAACTACACACGTCAAGATAATATCAGTAACTGAGAAATGGTATTAACTACCCCCAAATTTATTCACTATTATTACTGGGTCCACCAATACTCGTGAACCATGCTCCACCCAACTCAACATACACCCGTAATAAGGGAGATAAAATGGTCCTCTAGGTATCTCCTAGAGTCCTAGACTCATGGTCTCAGTGTGTGACCATTAATTTACTCAGATAGCCTCAGTGTACTCCCAGTGCGTCCATAAAGCGGAAGGGAGTGAGCCAATCAGACCTTGTACAGTTGAGAGAAGCTTTAGCTTCCCGTTAGCAAGAGGGTTTCACTAAGCTGCTCGAGACATGTAGTGTTGTGAGCTGAGGTAGAGGAGAGCTGATGCCCCAACGATCGTCCCGTCGTCAGCTGGGCACCCAGACGGCTAGATTCCCTCAAGAGATCCTTTGATACCCCGCTAAACAGTGACAGGCCTACACTGATCGGTCCAATGGTGACAATCACCACCCTCAGTCATCAACGGCAGTCTCAAACGGCAGTCAAACTCCGGTCAACTCCGGTCAAGTGGGTTCTGAAGGAAACCCTGAAATGAACTCACTGTTAGCTCTAGTTTACTTTACCACTGCCCTATCTAACCCTGTCTGAGATCGAATGAGACTTACTTGTTATACTGCAATAGCGCAGCACAGGTGACTAGGCCACGTGACTATTTCTGTGACGGACGCGCAGGGACGTCTTGTTTGCCTGACTGCTCCCCGTGACTGAGGGAGAGCCAGCGTCGCGTCCTCTCAAGGCATTAGCTTAGGCCTACGTGACATATTTTCCGCCTAACTAATAACTCCTTAGGACACCCGTAGCATTATTCAGACTGATAAACGATCTATAATAATTTCAAATTCAATAATAGTCCCTTTACTTCATGAATCGCATCATTATTAATTCGGCAAATTACATTTAATATCACTTAGGCCTAGTTCCATAACCTCTCGCTGTGGGCGGGGAGCCCTCTCTTCCCTCAGATGACCTTGAACGTTCAGTATCGCTAATGGCGGGGCATTTGAAATTTCTGAATATTACATGTATATATATATATATATATATATATATATATATATATATATATATATATATATATATATATATATATATATATATTAGTTCATACAGATCTGAGATCTACGCAAATTAGTTGTTTTAAAATATTTCTGACGAAAACTAAGGGTACAGTCCACGTCATTCTTAAGACACAAAACTGGCGGCCTCAAAATTCCCAGCCGTCAACTTGGCTGGGTCCATCTCTCCTCCATCTCTCTATAACCATACAATCCAGGCCAATAATCAGTGATCAACCAAGGTATAGAGTCCACGCTTATCCCTGGACACTTAGTACTATACTGTTAGAAACAGAAAGAAAATACATTTTCAAATTTATTTATCCATAAGAACGTGGTTGAAGGTAAGCGGTGACTTCACACTGGAGTTTGAAATTTGAAATTTTGAAAATTAATTTTTGGGGGTCAGAAAAAATTATTTTGATCAAAATCTCAGTATAGGTATTCGTGGTTCAAAAAAAATTTTGACAATTTATTGTTATAAGAGTCACTGGAATTTTAAACTTTACCACTAACTTCCTTGATTAGTTTTCGCATTTTGAGGGTTGAATTTTTGTTTGTAACCTCAGTGTAGGTTAACGATCCTTGGCCAAAAAGATGAAACTCTGAGAATTATATGTCAAAAACAAATTTAGACACTTGATTATCTAAATTTAATATTCGAGGGACTGTTTGAAAAACAAATGTTCAAAATTTCGACCACAGATCCTGATTCAGCGTATCGAGGACGACCTGTACTGAATTTTTTAGCAAATTTCAGTTTTCGACCCCCCCCCCCCCCCGTGAAATCAATTTTGCTCGAACACCTTAGTATGCATAAATAACGTAAAAAATTTATTCACCGATTAATTGCACATGATAAAACTCGCCAAGAAATCACACCAATATCAAGAAGGGAAAACTCACCTGTGCGTCTCTCAGCCACGTCTTTGAGTGTATACACCTGCAGAGAGAGCTTGTCACTGCCGCCCTTGGCATTGATGGCATACACATTACCCCGCATTGTCACACCCACAGGCAGATCTGGCACTGAGAATGTCGGTACCTGCAACCACGGAGGATGAGGGGGTAGAGATAAGGTTAGTCATGTGTGTTGCATGAATGGTATAGCATGACAGGGAGATATATGTCATATTTATTTCTTCACACACATTATCATCTTCACACACGCTCTCTCTCTCTCACTCACCGAATTGGTGGCGTTAGCTAGCAGGGTGTTCGTGCGTGGATGATACAGCTCCAGAATAAAGGTTTGAGGCAGCCCACCGTCGAAGCCTGCCATACACCGCACGTTGACCACAGTTACCGACAAGTTATACACCGAGCAGTTGTGTGCAGGGTCTGGCTTACCTGTGTGGGGAGGGTTACTGGTTAGGGTGGTGGTGAGTGATGAAGGTGGTGAATAATGTTGGTGGTGATTAGTAGTGGTGGTGATTGGTTGTGATGGTGGTAATGCGTGGTGGTGGGTGGTTGATGGGTGGTTGGTGGTGGGTGGTTGGTGGTGGGTGGTTGGTGGTGAGTGGTGGTGATGAGTGAAGGTAGTTGTGAATAGTGGTGAGTGATGGTGGTGGTAGTTATGGGATGCAGGGTCAACAAGACCTAATTTTGTTAATAAATGTAAATGAAAACAAAAACTCTCGCAAAAAAGTATAAATCTGAACAAAAACACAAAATAAGTCCGAAGTAAACATTCAGAAACACTATTAACACACAAACCAAATATTATGACTCAGATCCCAATACTTAAATCCTATGTTTATACAGATCATGATCCTTTATCCAGAAAACAAAACAATAATGAATTCAAGTACAGTAATCTATAGCTTATCTATAACACAAATATGATGTCTTATCCTTCTTAACCTTAAAATACAGAAATTGTTGAATAAAACCAATAACTTTTTATCTTAATTCTCTTCATACCAAGACATTATTCAAAATTTTTTCTTATCTTTTCGTTGCGTGTTATTGGATTTCGTTCTATATATTCATACGCATATTACTACTCGCTTGAGCCAATTTCAACGGGATTATAATTTATTTAGACTACCTGGAGATTAGCCCATAGTTGATTTTAAATTAAGATTACCCACCCAAATGCTAGCCTAACGTAATCTAACCTAACCTAACGAAAGCTAACTTATAGTAACTCAGCCAAAGCTTACTTAACCAAAGCTGACCTAACCTAACCAAAGCTAACTTAACCTAACTTAACCAAGGCTATCATAACCTAACTTAACCTAATCAAACCTAACCCACTCTCATCGATCCTAACCCAAACCTTACCTAACTTAATCCAACCCCTCTTCCGTGACGTCAAGGTGGCCAATCTTCAACCATTTGTTTACACCTGAGGCCCGCAGTGTCGTCCGCAGCGCCTTCAGTATTATAACATAGAAATTTAAAGCACCGACATCAAGAGGCAAACGCAATATATCTACACTCATCAGCGTCACAAACTGGAGGTTATGAGCTAGAAACCCAGTGTTTTATGCATTGTGTAATATGGTAAAAAAATCCAAAACTCATTAATTAAATAGACGCACAAAGTTCTTTTTTTACTCGCTCCCATATATTGTTGTCAAATTAAAAAGAAAGGGGGGTGAACTTTGACCCTTGTAAAATATCCCAGAAGTACACAGTTTTCACTTTTATTATTATTAGTATTAGTATTACTATTAAAAATCATTATGTAAGGTCAATAACAAGATGTGTTTGTGCTAATTTTCATATCAATTGGTCAAACTTGGAATGCCCATCACCTCGATAGATTTTTTACTGTTGACCCCATACATAGAATCCTTAAAGACCCCTCCCTAAAAAAAACATAAAAAAAAACACTTGACCAGCTACAAACACACCAAATTTTCTATCAGCTGGCCCAGTAATTAAGGAGAAAGGATATATTTGTGTGTCATCTGGAGATTAACTCCTAGCTTATTTCGCCTTATGATTAACCTAACCAAAATCTAATGCAAGCTTTCCTAACCTAACCTAACTTAACCTAACCTCACGTAACCTAAACAAACCCACTCTAATCCAACCCAAACGAATCTAAATTGAACCAACATTCTTAACTTAACTCAACATAATCTTCACATGACAATATCAGTCATGTGTGTGTGTGTAAAAATAAAGAAAATAATAATAATAATTAACGAATTATTAAGATAACATGGCAGCCCGAAAGCTGAAAATATACAATGAACAGAGATGATAAGTTACATATGGTGAAATCGGGGAGTTGGTCACTTGATTGACAAAAGCTTTCAATACAGAAATATAAGAAACAGAGAGTCAACATATAGATTAACTGTAGATCTGGTAATGGGAATAAGCCCATTATCTGCCTCAGTGCAGGAGGCAATGATATTGGCCGGTGTAGGAGCGAGGAGCTTCTTGATAAGTTCAAGGCAGCTATAGATCGTATTAGGTCTAAGGGAGGGATCCCTATCAAATGCGGTGTCCTGCCTAGAAGGAGAGTTGGCAGTGAATTGTACAGCCACGCTTGCAAAGTACCAAATATTCCCTTCTTCATATGTTCCATAATCTTTTTCACTTTTAATATGAAGACTCTCGCAACAATATCTGGTCGATCATGACTCTCTTGTCCGGGAGCCAAATTGTCAACAATTTCGGGCCAACGTGGATTACATGTCATAGTGATAAAGTAATCTGCTCTTCCGTAGTGTCTCGCAAAGGCCATCGCATCTGATCTTTTTTCATGAAGGTATCGAGGACCACCAGTATAGGTCGCTGGAAGCACAATGCGACGACCAACTTGATTTGGATCTCCATCAGCAGCAAGCAGACTATCACGTAAATCTGAGTAATTTTCAGCACAGAGACTTTGCTGTTCTCTTCTCAAAAACTTTAATCTTTCAGTTTCTATTTTGCAGTATGCATCCACCAAGAATTGCTGGAAGAGTCGCCTTCCAAGCAAGAGGTAGTTCCCTTCTCTGCACATAATATGGAAAGAGTAAAACTGCAACTGTGTGACTTTCCGACCATTTCTCCCTTGCAAATATATGTGGTAGCCTTCTGTTCCATATGGAAAAAACAATGGATACATCGAAGGATCATAGGATCGATGTAGCTCTGAAATTCTCCTCAATCCACCTTGTTTCAACTGAAGAACAATATCTCTATTTTCTGTAGGCTCATTTGACATTAAAATTGCGACTTCAGCCCCTGTTGGTGCATTAAAACGCCGAGCATGTTCTCCCTGGGCACGCTTATTTTCCCAAATTACAATTTTCTTGTCATTTATGTTTCCTTGCCGTACTTGCTCTAGCGCAGTCTTTAGCTCCCTCACATAATGATTATTTTCATTTAACCAGGCTGTAATTCTCTCCAATATATCAGCATTCACGTTTTGATGCTCTCCTCTTGCTCTCAGTTGATCTTCCAAAGTGTCCAAAAAGTAAACTTGAATGTATCTTGCTCTTCTATCTTTAGGAGGCATCAGTGACCCAAGTTGATGGTAAATTTGACCTTGGATTCTTACAGATGGATTCCAACCTTAGACAGATGCATCTTTATGACTAAAGCTGGTCATGGCAAACAGAGAGTTGTACTCCCTGAGTCTTGACAAAAAGTGTTTGCTGAATTGACTTTCCCCAGTGAGCAGTTCTTCAAACAAATGAGGCCGGGGTGGAAATTGATCCAGTGTAATCTTTCCATTTCCACAGCAAATTTCTTAGTGCCACACTGACAAAGTTTGGTCATTTCTCCAATTGCAGCCTTGTTACATGGGCCATTTTTGTCATACAGTAATGCAGAACGTTTAGCATTTTGAATCTCACGTTGTCTTAAATTTTGAATCCTGTTTCTATCAGCAATCAAACGCTGTTGTCTCTCTTCTTCAGACTCATTTCTTCTTGCAACCATATGGCGAAATGTATCAGCAATCAAACGCTGTTTTCTCTCTTCTTCAGACTCATTTCTTCTTGCAACCATATGGCGAAATGTATCAGCAATCAAACGTTGTTGTCTCTCTTCCTCAGACTCATTTCTTCTTGCAACTATATGGCGAAATCTATCTTGCTCCTGTCTTTCTTGATGCTCACCCAAGGTTTCATTTTGCCGAGACTCTGTTTGCCTCTGTCTTTGCCTAGAAAGTCGTTCTTCCCTTGCATCACAGCTTTCAGATTGACGACGAAGCCTCATCCTTTGTGCATGTGGAGTATTTGCATAACTGGACTTTCTTTTCCGTGGCACAATGGATGTCTGAAAAAAAATAAATAAATGAAAATGTTAAAAAAGTAGAGGCATTAACTAATAATTTTTCTTGCCATAATTCTAGTGATGTTTTGTCCTAGATAAAATGTCTAAATTTGCCAAATTTTTCTATAAAAGAGAGGTAATTTTTGTTGTTGTTTTACGTTTAATTAACAGAAAAAGCCAGGGTTAATAGAGGTTCCAATACTCAAGTTATGGGCTTCCAAAATTTTCAATATAGGGGGGTTTAGCCCCCATTAGGGTGTCATAATATTATTGGAATTTGCTGAACCCCGTGATAATAGAGGTTCCAATACTCAAGTTATGGGCTTCCAAAATTTTCAATATAGGGGGGTTTAGCCCCCATTAGGGTGTCTTACTATTACTGAAATTTGCTGAACCCCGTGGTAATAGAAGTTCCAATACTCAAGTTATGGGCTTCCAAAATCTTCAATATAGGGGGGCTTAGCCCCCATTAGGGTGTCTTACTATTATTGAAATTTGCTGATATTTTGTGAATAGGCATCATTTCTGGTCGTTTACCTATGGTTTAAATTTCATTTAAATCGAAGGGAAAAAAATTTCAGTGGGGGTTTGTGCCCCCCGGGGACCCCCTTTGATCAAAATGAAATATACTTATCCAAATACCCTGGGTAATGTAGTTTCAGAATATATATGGTTATGGGGGTCTATCTCCAAAACCCTAGGAGGAGTTCGTGAACAAACAGACAGAGGCTACAACTTTATATATATAGATTATATACATAAACGACATAGATATCGGCATAGACAGCAACATAAGTAAATTTGCTGATGACACTAAAATAGGATGTGTTATTAAATCTGATGAGGACTCAGCAAAACTACAGGAAGATCTAAACAAATTTTTCGAATGGTCTGAAAAATGGCAGATGAAATTCAACGTGGACAAATGTAAAGTACTCAGTATAGGAGATGTAAACAAGGAAACCAGATACCAGATGAACAACGATGCCATAGAGAAATCCGACTGCGAGAGAGATTTAGGAGTAATGATAAGTAGGAACCTTAAGCCAAGTAAACAATGTGTTTTTGCTCATAACAAGGCTAATAAGGTACTTGGGTTCATACAAAGGAATGTTAGTTACAAGACTAGCGAGGTCATCCTAAAACTGTATCTTGCTCTTGTGAGGCCACACCTGGATTACGCAGTTCAGTTCTGGTCACCGTATTTCAGAATGGATATAGAATCATTGGAAAGAATTCAGAGGAGAATGACAAGACTAATCCTGGGCATTTGGAACCTTGAGTATAGAGACAGGTTAAAGCATCTAAATTTGCACTCCCTCGAGAGACGTAGAGTGAGGGGCCACCTGATAGAGGTGTATAAGTGGAAGTCAGGGCTAAGCAAAGGGGACATTACAAAGGTACTCAAACTATTCAACCAGGAGCGAACTAGTAACAATGGTTTTAAATTAGACAAATTTAGATTCAGGCATGAAATAGGTAAACACTGATTTGGAAACAGAGTAGTGGATGAATGGGACAAGTTACCAAATATCATCATTAGCTCGAATACACTGAATAGCTTCAAACATAGGTTGGAGGCTTATATGAGCAATAGGGGTTGGGTGTAAACGGGACTGCCCAGTATGGGCCAATAGGCCCGCTGCAGTTTTCTCCATTCTTATGTTCTTATGTTCTTATGTACTGTGGGAGCTGGTCTTGTAGACATTCTAGTGACCTGATGTAGGCGCCAAGCCTGGCTGTTAAGCCGCTACCTCACTACAGCTGCAGATGCACCACGTGGTCTGGATAGATCCTTCAGCTCACACAGGGTGTTGGAGACGGTTCTTGTTCCTCATGTGATGTAGTTGGGAACTCATAGTTCCTCACCTAGGTGGAGTAGGGAGTCCTCACTTCTCTTGGTATTGTTTGGAGTGTTTCTTGGGTTCTCATCTAGTGTTGGTGGTGGCGAGTGTACCGCGGGCTGGGTGTGTCACGTCAAGGGTCAGGTCAACACTGACCGCTAAGCACAATTGTCACTAACATTTGTTTCTTTCTTTCGAGTTGAAATTGTCACTTTTGTATATCACTTGGGGGTTGATCATCAATCTTTGTACTCTACAGTTGGTGGAAGGATGTTGATAAATCCAGATTGGAAGGAGGAGATGGGGAAGGGGAGGGCCTGACAGACCAGGCTGGCACCTGTTTCCATGGTCAAGAGACCATGGCCTCGTTAGCGGGCAGCGCCGACTACACACGTCCTTACCCTATGTGTGTGTGTGATAATAATAATAATAATAATAATGATATTAATAATAATAATAATTAACGGTTTATTGAAAGATCATGGCAGCCGGAAGGCTGAAAATATACAGTTACGTAATTGGGGAACGGTTCTCTTGACTGATAAATAATATAAAAGTAACATAAGTGATACAAATATGATATATAATAATTAGGTGGGGAGAAGGTCATACTACAGGGCATTTCAAAATAGTGACAGTGCAAAAAGGTAAGATTGACTGGGAGTGAATACACTGGTTGATTAAAAGTTATTGATAATTTTTACAATGGTTGGGACTGGACTGTTCTTAGAGTGATCAGTACGTGCTCGTATGGGCTGGATACGGTTGTAGTGTCGAAAAGAAATTCGCAGACGAGGGATCTCGGGTGGTAGTAGGAGCCGGTGTCAGGGATGGTACAGAAGCTTCTCACCAAATTTGCAGATGAGGTCGTGGTGTTTGTCAGAGAGAGCCGAGAGGGTCAGTGTTTTGAGCGGTTCTTGATATGTGGAGTAGGAAGAGGAGAGAATAATTTTGCATGCACTGTTTTTCACTTTTTATAAGTGTTTACGTTGTGTGGCATTTAGGAAGGAAGACCAGGCAGGGGAAGCATAGGTGAGCTTGGGAAGTATGAATGTTGAGTAAACACTGAGGAGCTCAGGCGCAGGAACTCTGGGGGACTTGGGTCGGCGGAGAGTGGAGAATGAAACTGGAGGATTTGACAACTTCACTGACTTGTGTTTTCCAATTTAGATTGTTATCAATAGTGACGCCGAGGAGCTTAGTGGAGTCTACAACCTGGGGTGTGTTGGGGCCTAAAGGAATGGAATGGGTTGGGACAACGTCGGAGGAGAGATTGATGTGCATAACCATGGTTTTGGTGTGGTTGATGGTGACGTGGTGTTGGTGGCCCAATTTTGGAGACTGTGTTTGTTTGTGTGTGTGTGTGTGTGTGTGCGTGCGCCTTTTATGCCGACCTTGACAGAGTGCTAACCTCTATCCCCAGAGAAGACAAGGTTGTGCTCCTTGGTGACTTCAATGCCAGAGTTGGCAGAGATGCTAACATTTGGCAGGAAATCATAGGGAGAAATGGACTAGGCAAGTGAAATCCCAAAGGCCTACTCATCCTCAGCAAGTGTGCTGCACACAACCTCACTATCACCAATACCTTATTTAGGCAGGCCGACAAATTCCAGGGTTCGTGACAACACCCTTGATCCAAACATTGGCATCTCATTGACTACATCATTGTCAGAGAAAGAGATTGCCGAAATGTCGTCATCACCCGAGCAATGCGTGGCTCAGACCACTGCAACACTGATTATCAGCTCATTAGAGCCAAATTCTCACTTCAGGTCGCCCCAAAACGGCGAAGGCAACAAGTCGCCAGATGAGGTTTTAACACTAAGCGTCTGGAGCATCCAGCAGTAGCACATGCGCTGATAAGCAACCCGACAACAAACAACCCAAATCCCACTGCCGAACGGGCTATTCTCGACGCTGTCATGACAAAAACCTGCAGAGAGACTCTCAGCCAGACCGAAGGAATACACCAGGACTGGTTTGATGAAAATGACCCGGAAATCAACTGACTCGTCGATGATAAACGTGCTGCTTTAACTGACTGGCAGAACAACCCACAGTTCTCAGACCAAAGCTGATACCTTCCGTAAGAAGAAAGCTGTGGCCCAAGGCGAACTTCGCAAACTAAAGAACGACTGGTTTAAAAATAGAGCATGTGAAACGCTAAGACTTGCATATGAACACAAGATGCACGAATCTTTCAGTTCCACTAAAACATTTTATGGGCCAATCACTCATGGCACAACCCCCTCCGCTCATGCGATAGTAACTCCCTAATTAAAGACGAAGGAGACGTCCTTCAGCGCTGGAAAGAGCACTACCATTCGCTGCTCAACCGAAACACTGAAGTGGATGTCTTGACTACCCAGCAGGTCACTCCGCATCCAGATATGACCCATCTTAGCTGTCCTCCATCACTGGATGAGGTAGGTACTGCCATCAAAGAGATGAAAAATTACAAACCATCAGGGCCTGATGGAATTCCCTCTTAGGTGAATAAAGCAGGAGGACCTCTGCTTATTAGTCGTTTCCACTCTCTCCTGAAGAATATGAGGGAAAAGGAGGAAATCCCTCAAGCCCTTGAAGATGCCTTCATCGTCAATATTTATAAGAACAAGGGAGACCGGTCAGACTGTGGCAACTACAGAGGGATCTCGCTGCACTCCATAGCTGGCATGATTATCGCCCGATATCTTCCTAAACACACTAGTTCCTGATGCGGAACACTTCTTCCCAAAATCTCAATGTGGCTTTAGACCATCACGTGGCAGCACTGACATGATCTTTGCTGTCCACCAGATACAGGAAAAGTGTAGACAACAACATCGTGACCTGTACATGGCCTTCATCGACCTAACCAAGGGCTTCGACTCGGTCAACAGGGAAGCCTTCTGGGGGAACCTCAGCCGTTTTGGCTGCCCACCAAAATTCATTGCCATTGTGAGGTAACTCCATGATGGCATGAACAGCAGTGTCCTTCACAATGGTACCAAGTATGAGTTCTTTCCCATCCAAATAGGGGTTAAACAAGGGTGTGTAATGACACCAACTCTCTTTTTCATTTTCTTGGCCGCCTTCCTTACTCGTGCCAGTGCCAATTTAGCCGGCGGGGTGGACATCGAGTGCCGAGTGAAGGAGGATCTTTTCAACATAAGACGACTCCAGGCAAGAACAAAGGTGTCAGCATCTTCCATTACTGAACTTCAGTATGCAGAAGACTTCACCCTTGTTGCTCACACCGAACGCAACCTACAGGAGATCCTGAACACCTATGCAGATGCGTATGAACACTTCGGCCATGAGGTGAAGGTACATATGACTGATTCTCTTTCAGCCTGCCCCTGGTTTAGCCACACCTCCGCCATCCACCCAGCTTAACGATACTACTTTCTCTAATGTTACCCACTTTCAATATCTCGGCGCCCACCTGTCCACCACCACGGACATCGATGAAGAGATTAAACATCGGATCAGATGTGCATCTCAAGCCTTTGGCAGACTCCATAACCATGTCTTTAGCTGTAGTGACTGAAACTATCTATAAAGTTGCAGGCATAGCGAGCAGTGGCTCTCCCCACCCTGCAATATGGCAGTGAGATATGTGTCACATATAGGAGGCAACTCAAGGCACTTGAAAACTTTCACCAACGTAGTCTACGCTCATCCTCCTAGTTCGCTGGGATGACAGGAGAACAAATGCCAGTATTCTCGCTGACACCAACTGTATGAGTATCCAGGCTACTATTATCTACGAACAACTACGTTGGTCTGGCCATGTTACCCGCATGGGCTACAGTAGACTGCCAAAGCAGCTACTTTACAGTCACCTATCGAATAGTAAACGTAACACCGGAGGGCAACTGAAAAGGTATAAGGATCGTCTTAAGACAAACCTGAAAAAGTGCTGTTACGAGTTGGGGATTTAGAATATAGTTATACGTCTACCCAGATCCCAACGGGTAACAACAAAAAAAAAACAAAGACAATCGGACTTAAAAAAGGGTAGACAAAGGATGCGAGTTTTCGTTGTATATAATAAAGTACCATAAATTCCTTAACAAAATATTCAGCTTATAAACTATCCTTAACCAAACTTAACCTAAACACGAACAGTATATACATAGTAATAAAACATAAAACAATAGTGAAGCAATGTGGAGGGGGGGGGGGGCAATACAAGATTACAAATACTTAAGTGAGGAGCTGAGATGGCTGACGAGCAAGGCTGAGTATGGTAGAAGACGGTAAATAGTCACTGTGCCGTAGGTTTCCAGGATAGGTGATCCTGTGGTCGCTTCCCAGAGTGAAGTGTGTCCTCTCCTCGAATTGGAGCTGACAAAGTAGACTGAGGCGGAAGTGACGCAACAACCAGGATATGGAGAAGGGAAACCCGGGAGTGGTAACTAAGACGAGCCATACTCGTGTTTCGTCCCTAGATGGCGTTGCTCGTGGTGCTGGGTAGGTAGATGAAGACAATCGGTGGAGGGGTTCGTAACACACCCCCCCTCCAAAGACCTTCGTAGCGCGGGCGCGAAGGAGGTGATCACCTGGTGCGTCTGGAGAGTAGCTGCTACATTTCCACTGGAGCTCGGGATAAGGAGTCTGCAATCAGGTTTTCCACCCCCTTTATGTGCCGGACTTGTAGATTATAGGGCTGGGTGAGGAGAGCCCAGCGGAGGATTCGCTGGTTGGAGGTCTTGTTGGTTTGGATGAACGTGAGTGGGTTATGGTCGGTGAAGACCAGGGTTGTTTGTGGGCAAGACTGGAGGTAACATTCAAACTTCTTTATTGCCAACACCAGAGCCAGGGCCTCCTTCTCTATGGTCGAGTAGTTGGTCTGATGTTTTTTCAACTTGGCAGAGTAATATGCCACAGGGTGAAGGACATCAGTGGTTGGGTCGGGTTGTAGGAGCACAGCCCCCACTCCGACACCACTAGCGTCGATTTGCAGATGGAAGGGCAAGGTGTAGTCAGGGGGGTGGACTACAGGCTTAGAGGCAAGGAAGGCTTTGAGGCGGTGGAAAGACTGGTCGCACTTCTGGTTCCAGATGTAAGGGACCGCAGAACTGGTAAGGTCTGTGAGGGGTCCGGCCACGCTGGAGAAGTTACTGCAGAACCGACGGTAGTAGCCGCACATCCCCAGGAAGCGCATGAGTTCCTTCCTCGTCCTTGGAGTGGGGAAGGACAAGATGGCTTCAACGTTTGCGTCCTTGGGTCTCACCATACCATGCCCAACGATATGTCCCAGGTAAGTCACCGAGGCCCGGCCAAAAGCAGATTTAGCCAGGTTTATGGTGAATCCAGTCTCTTGCAGTCGTGCAAACAGTATCTCCAAACGCACCAGATGTTCGTCCCAGCTGTCCGACACCACCACCAGGTCATCCAGGTAGGCGAACGTCCCACCTAGGTCTTGAATAAGGTAGTTTATGGCCCTCTGGAATGTGGCCGGAGCATTAGAAAAGCCAAACGCCATAACTAAATATTGAAAAAGACCAAATGGAGTTACAAATGCCGAGATTATTTTTGCCCTATCCGTGAGTCCTACTTGATAATATCCTTTCAACAGGTCTATAGTACTGATAAATTGGGCACAGCCTATGCTGTCTATTATATCTTCAATCAAAGGTAAAGGGTAGGAGTCAGAGACAGTGACCTGGTTCACTTTACGATAATCTGTACAGAAACGAAAGGTGCCATCGGGTTTTGGAATGAGAAGGCAAGGTGAAGCCCAGGGGGAGGTACTAGGCTCAGCTAAGTTATGCTTTAACAAAAAATCTACCTCCTTTTTCATAATCGATTTTTTTTGTGGACTTAGACGATATGCTGATTGCCTAATGGGTTGTACATCACCTGAGATTAGTTTAATATCATGTTTAAGTATATTGCAAAACCCTGGGAGGTCTGACGTGACTTTAGGAAATGTTGATAATAACTTAGTGAGATCTTTTGCTTGAGATGGATTCAGAACAGAAAAATACTCATCCAAATTGTTGAGTATGTGACTGTTAGCAGGGTTCTCTTTAGGTAGAGGGAAGTCTAAATTCTCCAATAGGTCCATGTCATCTGTCTCCGGCTCCGGCCCTGACAAAACCGTATGCAATACAGGTAGGCTTACAGCCTCTGGGATGTCTTCCTCTGACTGCCTGGAATGGTAAAGTTTCATGAGATTAATGTGAACAAGTTGTGAATCTTTTCGGTGATCAGGAGTATGGACTATATAGTTGAGAGGAGATAGTTTATTAGCATTGACTTGACAGTTTTGATGGAACCGTTCCAAGCAACCTTGGGACGGTGGGTGGTAAGCCGAAGATGTACAATTGTCCACACTGAGGTCTTTCATCACCTGTTTGAACACAGAAGGATCAGATTGTTGGGCTGAAACGAGCTCCTCCTTACTAAGGGTCTTATTGTACACATTTTCTGTGGGTAGTAAGATATTGGAGGTGGTTTCAGGTGAAGAGGGCCCATTTCGCACACTCTGCGACCGGGTGACAGCACAAGATGGGAAAAGATGAGGAATAGTTTCTTTAAGGTCAGTGGTGGAGTTGACAGGTAAGGGAGAGTCGACTGTCTTTATGTTAGGAACCACTAGATCTCCTACCAAGTCATTACCCAATAATAAATGAATGCCGCACACAGGCATTGGGTCTTTCCTTATGGCTATTTGCACTTCCCCAGTAATCAAGGGACATTGGAGGTGCACTTTAGCTAAAGGATAGGAAGAATGGGACGAGAGATCTGAAATTAGAACACTCTCATTTGTAAATGCGGTAGATATATCAGGAATGACGTTAAACAGGAGGATAGATTGTGCTGCGCCCGTATCACGTAGTATACGAATAGGGAAAGAACGAGACCCTTCTATGATTGAAATTTTTCCCTCATAGGTGAATGAAGAGAAGAGATCCTGATGGGGCCTTGCCACATTGGCATTTGCTATTGGTTTGGATTTGGGATCCAGGAAACTACTTTTAGCAATTCGACACTTAGGGTGTTTACAATTCTGGATCGTATGGCCTGGGTTTTTACAGTAAGAACAAGTAAGCTTAGTTGCATCGGGGGGAGTAGGTGTGGGACCTTTCGACCTACCACTCACGTCCCCAAGGTTATCATCAGAGGAGGACCTAACATGTCGGGAAGTACCACGTTCTCTACTGCCCAGTGACTCCACCAACAAAGCATACGCATCAGCCAGCTCAGCAGCACGCCCTAAATTAACCTCTCCACGCTCCTCCACATGCTTCAAGATGTGAAATGGTATCTTGCTTTTCCACTCCTCCAGGACTACCAAATTTAACAAATCCTGAAATGTGGAGGTCTCTGTAGCCTCTAACCACTTCTTAAAAAACCTAAGCTTTTCTTGAGCAAACTCAAATGTGTGTGAAAATGGTTTGGTTAGTTTACGAAACTTCTGCCGGTATCCATCTGGCGTGATAGCATAAGAGGTGAGGATAT
Organism: Homarus gammarus; assembly: GCA_958450375.1. NCBI lineage: Eukaryota > Metazoa > Arthropoda > Malacostraca > Decapoda > Nephropidae > Homarus > Homarus gammarus. The sequence continues at coordinate 1,148,833 of CAUDMG010000378.1, read as the reverse complement.
TCATTTTTACGTTATCATAGTCATCAGTCTGGTCTAAACAGTTATAAACTCTACGAGCCTTACCATATAATTTAGGAACTAACACTGACACCCACTGGTCCTTTGGCCACTCATTCTTCGCGGCTATTTTCTCAAAAGTCCTAAATGACCCGTCCATATCGGATTCATCAAACCCGGGAACAAGGGAAGAAGCAGTAGCAGGGTTAAAAGCAGCGAGTTTCTCTCTTAATGCCACTTCTTTTGATTTAAACTCCGATGTTAAAGTGACTTCTGTCTCTCTCACCTGTAGTTCTTTCAGTTTAACCGCCTGCACCAACTTGGCCTGTTCCATCCTTTCCTCATGCTCCAACTTGGCCTGTTCCGACATTCCCTCATGCTCCAACTTGGCCTGTTCCAACCTTCCCTCATGCTCCAACTTGGCCTCCAGCTTGGCCTGTTCCAACTTGGCCTGTTCCATCCTTTCTTCAGGGTCCAACTTGGCCTCCTGCTCCAACTTGGCCTGTTCCAACTCGAGTTCTTTCATTTTGATTTGGAACTCGAACCTAGCTCGTTCTAGTTCTAAGGGGTCTATTCGTTGTGTTTCTTCTTGAGGGCTAGCCAGACCTGAGGCAACTTCTGAGTGAGGAGGGGTGGTGGATAGTGGTTGAAGTTTCTTGGACATGGGCGTTAATCTGTCAACAGCGGATTCTTTTAAAACTTCTTGTTGAACCAACACTTCAATCACATGATTTTTTAACATTTCCTTAGTCAGTTGCTGTGAAAATGGGATATTGTAATAGTTGGCTATTTCTTTCCATTCTTTCTTCAGGATATTAACACGTAATTTAGCTACGGAAGGATTTTCAATAAAATCCTGGAGATCAAAACCTGAGGTGGCCATTGTTAATAAAAATTGGATAAATTAACTAATGGTCAAAAAATAAGATAAGATAAGTGGATAACCCTAGAAAATATCACGGCAGTGGATAACCAGAAAGTCCCGGAAACTAACCAAGTTATACCTAGGGAAATTACACTTATGATTATTGTTCTTCCGAGAAGATCCTTAGATAAGGACAAGAGACTTGAAAGAGGTAGGGCGTATTACGGCATTAATATAAAGATCCGGATTAACAACCCTGATATACTTGAAAGAGGTAGGGCGTATTACGGCATTAATATAAAGATCCGGATTAACAACCCTGATATACTTGAAAGAGGTAGGGCGTATTACGGCATTTATATAAAGATCCGGATTAACAGCCCTGAATGAGATAATGAGAAGAACAATAATTGAGGCTTTATAATTGTGGGGTCCTGGTAGAGAGGGGCGTCCCAAGATATCACTTCACTCTAAACTAGTAACTATGGAACAGCCTACTCTGGAGTGAGGGTACGGCATTAAACAGATCCGGATTCTTCCCTACACTCGATAAGACTTACCACACGACTGCCACGTGTAATAACAGGTAAGCCTTATGACACTTGGAACCTATTATCCTACGTCTGTCACTCTTACTGTACGATAATACCAATATATGCACACACATATGAAGGAAACTTTAAACCACCGTAAAGCAATTGTAAACAGAAGTGACTGGGAGGGGTAATTAACACTGAGTAACAAGGGAGGAAGGAATATGGTAATTAAGGTCGTGTCCTGTCACGGTCGCCATTTGTTACGAGTTGGGGATTTAGAATATAGTTATACGTCTACCCAGATCCCAACGGGTAACAACAAAAAAAAAAAACAAAGACAATCGGACTTAAAAAAGGGTAGACAAAGGATGCGAGTTTTCGTTGTATATAATAAAGTACCATAAATTCCTTAACAAAATATTCAGCTTATAAACTATCCTTAACCAAACTTAACCTAAACACGAACAGTATATACATAGTAATAAAACATAAAACAATAGTGAAGCAATGTGGAGGGGGGGGGGAGAGGCAATACAAGATTACAAATACTTAAGTGAGGAGCTGAGATGGCTGACGAGCAAGGCTGAGTATGGTAGAAGACGGTAAATAGTCACTGTGCCGCAGGTTTCCAGGATAGGTGATCCTGTGGTCGCTTCCCAGAGTGAAGTGTGTCCTCTCCTCGAATTGGAGCTGACAAAGTAGACTGAGGCGGAAGTGACGCAACAACCAGGATATGGAGAAGGGAAACCCGGGAGTGGTAACTAAGACGAGCCATACTCGTGTTTCGTCCCTAGATGGCGTTGCTCGTGGTGCTGGGTAGGTAGATGAAGACAATCGGTGGAGGGGTTCGTAACAGTGCCAAATCGACCCCCCTTACCTAGGAGACGATTGCTCCACACCATAACAGTTGGGGGAGCACCACACAAGAAGGTGTCAATACTTTCGAATTAGCCCGACTGCAAACTGAGGCAGACGAGCGCCAACGCTGGAAAACGCTTGCGCCGCCCCTCGCGCATTAGATGTGGCCATCCACATCTGCAACACCTGTGAACGACCCTGTTGGTCACCTTAAAATTCGCCAACGAAGGTGATATCCTTAATAACTCATATCATTGTCTCATAGCTGGATGATCGTCATACTCGATTCCGAGTGACAGGAAAGTAGTAGTGGTAGAGTGTATGTAATAATAATAATATTAATAGTAATTAACGGTTTATTAAGCAGTCACGAGGCTGAAAATATATAATAAACAGATATGATAAGTTACATAGGGTGAAATTGGGAAGTGGCTTACTTGATTGACGAAAGCTTTCAGTAAAAATAGATTAGAAACATGGAGTCAACATAGTTATTAACTATTGATCTGGTACTGAGGGAGATGGTGTTTGTAAACAATCTTGTGACCTGATATTGGCGACAATAAAGTCCGTCTCACGGAGGATGGTTGTCGTGCCTAGATGTTAAGTGCCGCTCCCTCACTACTGCTGCAGATGTTAAGCACATCCACCACGTGATCCGGGTAGATCCTTCAGCTCACACAGGGTGTTGGAGATGGTTCTTGGTCCCCATGTGATGTAGTTAGGAATTATTAATTCTTCACCTGGTGGAGTAAGGAGTCCTCATTTCTTTCAAGATGTAGTTTGGAGCCTTTCTTGGCTTCTCATCCATCGTTGGTGGTGGTGGGTGTACAGTGGAACCTGGGTGTGTCAAGTCTGCGTCAGGTCACCATTGACCTCTGAGCATTGATTGTCACTCTCTGACAGTTGTTTAATTTTTTCGAGTTGAATTTGTCACTTTTGTATAGTAGATGTGGGTTGATCGTCAATAGTCGCACTGTATTGCTGGTGGGAGGATGTTGATAAATCCGGATGAGATAAGGGGAGGCCAGACAGACCAGGCTGGCAGCTGCCTCCATGGCGTAAAAGACCACGGCCTCCTTAGCAGATCAGCGCCAAGTACCTCCTCACTCCATAAGGACTGAAGATGGAGTGTGTGTGTGTGTGTGTGTGTGTGTGGAGGAATCCGCACCTTTAACTAAATCGATGGCGAGGAACATTGTGTTTAAACGTTATGTTGAAGATGGAAGGACGATAATAGCATTCTTCGTTCGAGGATCGTACCTATGTACATTAGAAGGTGTGCACATCAAAGGGTGTGTTCATCAGAGGGTGTGTACATCAGAGGGTGTGTACATCTGAGGGTGTGCACATTAAGTGTGTACATTAGATTGTGTACATTCGAAGGTGAATTGATTAAAGGGAGTACAGTACATATTAGCAAATGTATCAGGTGCACTGACTTGAAGGTGGTTAAATTAAGTGTACTGATTGGAAGGTGTGTTGATTAAGTGTCATAATTATTAATGGGGAAGTACATTTTTTAGGAAGGGTCTGGATTAGGTGTAATGAATAGAAGGTGTTCTATGTTGTGATCTGATTAGGTGGTCTAATTGGAAGGTGTCCTGATTAAATGATTTCATTAGAAGGTGTACAGAATGTTTTAGTTCAGTTAGGTTAGATTCTAGTTAGGTTCGGGTTTTGGTTAGGCTAAGGTAGAATAGGTTAGGTTAGGCCAGCTCTTGGTTAGATTAAGTTAGATTAGGTAAGGTTAGTTCAGATCTTGGTTAAAATAGGGTAGATGAGGTTTTGGATTGGCTAAGTGTTGATAAGGTCACATTTTGGTTAGGTTCCAGTTAGAGAATAGTGAGTCTCTCTCTCTCTCTCTCTCTCTCTCTCTCTCTCTCTCTCTCTCTCTCTCTTACCAGCGGGGAAGACGTGGAATACGCAAGGGCGCCGCTGGAGACCTACAGCGTTAGTACCCCAGCAGAGTAGAGTGCCGTAGTCCAGCTCTGTGTTGGGAGTGTAGCTGACGGTAGATGCAGAGGGCTTCACGTGGATGTGCTCCTGTGAGATAGAAAGAGACAGTGATAACGAGATAAAGAGATACATTATTAGATAGGTTATTGAGATATATACACTGATTGAGAGAGAGAGAGAGAGAGAGAGAGAGAGAGAGAGAGAGAGAGAGAGAGAGAGAGAGAGAGAGAGAGAGACTCACCTGGGGAATATCCACACTCTCGCCGCTGTTATTGAAGGTCCATCGGAAGGACACAGGCTTTGGGTGGGCGTCCAGGTGGCAGGGAATGTTTACCTGTTCGTACCTGGCGGCCCCATGGTAAGTCATTTGGGGGTTACGACATACAGGTGCATCTGTGGAGAAGAGGAGAGGTGAGTGTTATGAGAGAGAGAGAGAGAGAGAGAGAGAGAGAGAGAGAGAGAGAGAGTAACTTAGTTAAGAAGCAACGCAATTTACGAGTAATATCACGTAACTTTTAACTAAATAAAAAAATACCTAAAAATAACTAAACCAAAAAGTAAGTGAATAAAAAGTTAACTAACCCCCCAAAATAACCAAACCAAATTTAACTTAACCAAAAAGTATCTTAACAATATCTAACCCAAAGAGTAACTTAACCCAAAAAGTATTTTAATTAACCTGACCTCTCTTGGCCATCTTTCACAACACGTGGTGCCAACTAAGAGTACAGTAGTGGTTCTTGTTCTTCAAGAGCTGAACGAAAGTTAAATGAACTTGGGTGAGGAGCTGTGTTAACGTGACCTCAGACGGGTGACCAATACGTGAAGATTAATTACCCCAGCTTCTTGCACTTTAAATTTAACTAACCTAACCTAACCTAACCTAACCTATCCTGCATTATTTATTTTTTTAGTGTCATTTGTTTTTGGTGAATTGACTCGCCTCTTAACGTTTGCCGACCCCTAAATGTGGAGCCCCTTGTCGACCCAACTGCAGAATGGGCTACCTACCCTGTATAGCTTTACCGTTTGGCCTGAGTTGCTAAGTACCGTCCATTACAGGCCATCGTCCTTCAGCAGAAAACTTCTCTCCCCTCCAAAAGAATATTCGCTTTTTCCAGGTAAAACGCAGCTCCATGATTGCGACTTCCTTACTGCAAATCTCTGTGATGACGGCAAATTACTGCAACATCACAGTGCCATCGTGTGTAACTCTATAATCATGGCGGAATTTCAAGCACTCTATATTCCCAATCCCACCAAGGATGTCAAGGGGTGGCAGTGAGTGGGAGGGAGAGAGGCAGGGAGAGGTACGCAGACACGCCTCATCACCACATACTGATACTGCATTTCATGAGTTAAATTTCTGGGGAGAAATATGTAGATGGACTAGAAATTAATGTTGAAATAAACATATTTTAACGTGTAGGATGAGAGAGAGAGAGAGAGAGAGAGAGAGAGAGAGAGAGAGAGACCTGAGGAATAACCACATTATCGCCGCAACAAGCACTGAGAATATCATTCAACTTATCATTCTTCGTGAGTGTGGTGTGTGGACGTTATTGAGAGGTTGTAGTGACCGGGTAAAGACACCCACAACTAAACAATTAGCTAACGAGTGAGAACTATTTTATCAAACAATAATAACAGTAGTTTGACGCTATCGTTTGATCGTCAGCAACTTGTGAGATTAACGAAGAGAAACAGTCATGCAAGGATAAAAAATTAAACACATCAGAAAATCGATAAACAAGTTAATAAATACCTAAATGAATAGCTTAAAGAACTGAATAATAAATGAATAACTTTATATACTGTATATGTATATGCATGTAAATGAATCATTCCAATGGCTTTGTAAGGCGCTATCTGTGTACAGAACTTCATCTACTAAAGTAATGTTACCATGACTGTATTTTTTTTGTTCGGGGATTAGCCCACCCGGGCACAGGTCATTGACCCACAATGGGACCTAGGGGGCGAACAAATAAGAGTAAAAATAAAATAAATATAGAAAAGAAAAAATGTAATAATCTACACCACAAGATGCCGGAAAACCAGCTTTTTGAAGTGAGACATTGTAAGAAAATGGAATCACAAAAGAAGACAGAGCATTCCACTTGCCGGCGGTAAAAAGGATGTCAAATCCACCGAACATTGCCCGTTAAAGTATCTGTAAAAGAGAGAGAGTGCAGCAACATTGCGGCGAAGAGAAAGGGAAGAGAGATTGTCGACTAAAGGAGGAGAGTTAATAAGACGAAATGCCTTTGATTCCACCCCATCTAGCAGTTGGACGGAAGAAGAGCCACCCCAGATATGACAGCAGTACTCCAAGTTAGGCTTGAAGCAGCTGCTCAGGAGTGAAATCGCTACGGGAACTGTACAGCATTCCCAGCTTTCGGGAGGCTGCTTTAGCAATATTGTGGACGTGTGGCTTCCATGACATATAAGAAGAAATGGTGAGGTCTAGCATAGCTATTTCAGAATTTGGCAGAATGATTGCGTCCTGAAATGTGATTGGTGGGAGATCATCTATTTTGGAAAGTGTAATTGGTAAATGTTGTGTGTTCTTACAATTGAATTTTACCAAACTTCTACCTCCCCATTCGGAGATGATGGACAGATCCGCATTGATTGATGAAATAATATCAGCTCTGGAAACAGATTTAGTTTGAGAGTTAGGGGGAAGGAAAAAATAAGAAGAGTGACGAGTTGAATCATCAACTTAAGAATGGATAGAATTAGTAGTAGTGAAGTAAATCATTGATAAAAAGAAGGAAGAGAGTAGGTGAAAGAACAAAACCCTGGGGAGCACCACTATTGGTAGAGAAAGAGGGAGAGATCGATCCCTGGACAACAACTGTTAGAAATTAGAGAACAAAGTGGGGGAGAGAAACCATTAAAGGGCAGTTTAGAAAGCAGAGACTTGTGCTTTGGAGATGTCAAGGGCCACGACAAGAGTTTCCCCATAATCCCTAAGAGAGGATAGCCAAAGATGGGGTGCAATAAGGGAGCAGATCACCAGTAGTTCTCGCCTGGCGAAAGCCATACTGGTGATCCGACAAAAGAGAAAGGCATTCAAGGTGACAGAGAAAATGAGACTTTAAGAGAGTTTCGAGAATTTTAGAGAGGGATGAAGTTAGGCCAATGGGCTGAACCGAGGTATATTCCAAGAAGAAGGAAAAGTTTGGGTTTTGAGGCAAAGGCGAAAGAGGCGAGCAAACACAGGGGCCAGAATTTCAGAACACTCTCTCAGAACACGAGGGGGTATTCCATCTGATCCATGCGCCTTACTCACATCCAAATTGGATAATACACCAGCAACCCTACGAGTGGAGATTATAGGAAGAGCAGTAGGGAGAGCAGGAGTAGGAGGGGTAGAGTTTGAATCATCTAAGGTGAAGTTAGGGGAGAATAAGGTGCCAAAGAGATTGACTTTATCAGAGGGAGAGTTGGCTATAGAATTATCAGGTCGGAAAAGAGGAGGGCAAGAGGGAATGCAGAAGTTATTATAGATGTTTTTGATTAAGGATCAGAAGGATTTATTAGAAGACGAGTAAGTCAGCGGTCTTTCTTTTTATAAAATTCCGCTTGGACCTACAGCGATTCCTAGAAGTATTGAAAGAGGTGTGGGTAATAGGAGGAGATATTTTTATAACTTGATACGCCCTATCTCTCTCTCCACATGCAAGAGAACAGGAGCGATCAAACCATGATTGCAAAGTGAAATTTTTGGTAAAAGATGTAATAAATGCACTCATATCACCTAGTATAACCCAAGCAATGCTGTCAGCACATACCGAGGCGTCCCGAGTAGGAAAGCAACATTTATCACAGGGAAAGTCGGAGATGAATTCTCCCAAGGAGTGCCAGTTTGCCCTCCGATAGTACCATAGTTGTTTAGAGGGGGTGGGGGAGGTGATCGTGCCCAGTTTGATTTAAAAGAAATAAGATTGCGATCAGAAGACCCTAAGGGGGCGGAAATTGAGTATGAATAGTATGAGGGGTTAGAGGTAAAACGAAGATCAAGAATGTTAGTAAGTTGATCGTATAAAAGTGGAACGCGTGTAGGGTGTTTAATTATTTGTTCCAGATCATTAAGTAAGGAAAAAGAGAGTGCCTCAACTCCACGTGGGTCATCCCTTGCAGAGCCAGGCCACTCTCTGTGATGTACTGTTCATTGAAAACCCCTAGGTAGATGATGTCGGTGTTGGGGTGTGTGGATAGCACGACTCATGGCAAGAAGTGAGATCGTCAAAGAGTTCCAAATAGTTGGTAGAGTTGGGAGAACAGTATAGGAAACAAAGATAAATATAGTTGGTAAGAATATTTTGAGCCAGATGACAGCATAAAGAAAAGATTGAAGATCCGTGAGTCGAGTTACTGTATATGTATGTGTACATGCGTTGCAGTAGGCGCATACATCTCCCTTAGAACGGAAAGAGGAATAAAGGTTGTAGACTGAAAATTGACCTTGAAATCATAGGCAACTTCAGCTACCGATAATTAATCGACCTTGAAATCATAGACAACATCATCTACCTATTATAGTCGACCTTGAAATTATAGACAACTTAAACTATCGATAATTCGACCTTGAAATCTTAGACATCTTCAGCTATCGATAATCGACCTTGAAATCATAGACAACTTCATTTACCTATAATCGACTTTGAAATCATAGACAACTGCAGTTACCGATAATTAATCGACCTTGAAATCATAGATAACTTCAGCTGCAATAATCAACCTCAAACAAAGAGACAAACTTCAACTCACACTTGACTCTGAGTAGTATGGGGTTGGACTGGCCGTCACCCTCGATGTTGGAGGCGACGCAGAAGTAGTTGCCTGAGGCGGTCCTGTCCACACGCTGCAGCACGAGGCTCTGGTTACTGATGATCACACCTGCTGTCACGTTGTGTTGAAGTTCAGTCCCCTGTGGGTGTACCGGAGGCTGGGTTAGTGGGTCTTGTCGGGGTGTAGTGTTCCAAGGATGTAATATGCCAGGGTGTAATAATAATAATAATAATAGTAATAATTAACGGTTTATTGAAAGAGCGTGGCAGCCAGAAGGCTGAAAATATGCAATTGCATATTTGGGGAATGGGTTTCGAATTACAAATAATATACAAGTAACATAAGTGATACAAATAAAATATATAATAACTAGATGGGGAAAAGCTCAAACTACAGTTCATTTCAACATAGTGACAGTGCAAGGAGTAGTGTTTACTGGGAGTGAATACACTGGTTTATTACAAGTTATTGATAATTTTTACAATGGTTGGGACTGGGCTGTTCTTATAGCGATCAGTTCGTGCACGTATGGGCTGGATGCGGTTGTGGTGTCGAACAGCAATTCTCGGGCTAGGGATCTCAGGAGGTAGTAGGAACCGGTGTCGAGGATGGTGTAGAAGCTTCTTACCAAATTTGCAGATGAGGTCGTGGTGATGGTCAGTGAGAGTCGAAAGGGTCAGTGTGTTGAACGCTTCTTGATATGTGGAGTAAGAAGGGGAGAGAATAATCTTGCATGCCCTCTTTTGCACTTTTTCTAGGTGTTTACATTGTGTGGCAATTAGGGAGGAAGACCAGGTGGGGGAGGCATAGGTGAGCTTGGGAAGTATGAATGTTGTGTAAACACTGAGGAGCTCGGGTGCAGGAACTCCGAGGGACTTGAGTCGGCGGAGGAGGTGGAGACGGAAACTGGAGGATTTGACAACTTCACTGACGTGTGGTTTCCAATTTAGTTTATTGTCTATGGTGACGCCGAGGAGCTTCGTGGAATCTACAACCTGGAGTGTGTTCGGACCTAGAGTAATGGAAGGAGGTGGGACAATGTCGGAGGAGAGGTTGATGTGCATAACCATGGTCTTGGTATGGTTGATGGTGACATGGTTGTTGGTGGCCCAGTTTTGGAGACTGTTCAATAAATCCTGAAGGGCGGTATAGTTGGGAGCAGAATTGTTGACGCTGATCCCAATGTTGGAGTCGTCGACTTATTTCCAACGAGCAGGGGTTTCTTTTAGGGCATCATTGATGAGCATAAGGAAGCAGAGTGGTCCCATCTTGGTGCCTTGGGGGACGCCACAGGTGAGTGACTGAAAGGTGGAGACAGCCCCTCGGAAGCGTACAGCTTGGCGTCGGTCACTGAGGAAGTCTGTAAGCCATGGTATAAGACTTCTCCGAAGCCCGAGGTCAATAGCTTTGTTGATGATTATATTGTGGTCGACTAAGTCGAATGCTTTAGTGAAATCAATGAAGGCGACAGCTACAGACGTTTTTCGTTTCTCGAGATGGCGGTATATGTAATCGAGAAAGCTGACAAGACAGTGAGTGGTGGAGGAAGCTTTCATGTTGCAAAATTGCTGAGGGTCTACGACTCCTGCAATATCAGCATAAGCCCAGTCGAACACAAAACTTTAACAGATTATGCTGGGTATTGGGGTGATTGCAATAGGTCGTAGTTGATTTCAGGATTGTGGGCTGATTGACTTGGGCACTGGTGATACATAAGAGGTCTTCCAGTCAGCTGGACATCTGGCTTGACTGAGAGAAGCATTGATGATGGAGCATAGGGGTTTAGCAAGCTCCGGGGAGAACTCCTTGAAGAGTTTCATTGGCAAATAATGGTAAGTCAATGGGGGTGGTAGAGCGTTTTAATTTTAGTTTGTCCAGGCGTTTTGCTACTTCAAATTCTTCTACTAAGTCAGTGGGAAGGGGGGCTGGTAGGTAAGCAGGAAGAGTGGTTGTGTCAAGCCGGGGGAGCGTCTGGCATATAGTAGCGAAATGGTTATTTGTTTGCTCAGCTGCGTCAACATCAGTGAGATGGCTAAGGAAGGGGAGGGGGTGTGTCTTATTGTTTAGTCCACAGAGTTCTTTAAGCTTACCATGCCATTGACTGATGTTGGTCTGCTTCAGGTGTTGTAATTTGGTTGGGTAGTGGGACTTCCTTGCAATGCATATTTCGCGGATGACTCGGTTGCGAAGGGACCTGTAGCGGATGTGGTCATTGAGATGAAAGGCTCTGTCTCTCTGTTGCATAAGTCTTTTGATCCGAGGTGTGATCCAGGGCAAGTCAGCTGGGTGAGATCTGACGGACTTCTCGGGAAGAAGTGGTGGTGAGCTTCCGTGGTGGTGTTGGTATAATTTATCCATTTGGTTTCCACGTCATCCACGCTAAGTACTTCAGTCCAGGGATGGTGAACTATCCACTACCGGAAGAGGCGCACTACAGAGTCAGTAATCGGCCTGTAGGTCTTGATGTAGGGTCTCTGTACTTGAGTGGGAGTGGCAGCTGGGGACCAGAGCACTGATAAGTGTGTGCTACACCCGATAGGAGGCATTGGTTGAGGTGGTTGGTACTGGTCCGCTAAGTCAGTTAAGATAAGGTCAAGGGTATTTTGACCGTGTGTTGGGAAGGTCACAACTTGTGATAGTGATAGCTGGTCCTGGATATCAGTGGTGTCAATTTCATTAATATTCCCACATAATACTAACTTGGCACATGGGTACCTAACTCTGAGGTGGTCTGAGGTGGCAATGAGATGATTCATAAGGGTGTCTCTGGTGGGTGAGCGAGGCGGATGGTATGCCACACAGATTATGATGGAAGCAGTGTGGTGCGGGTGGGCTGGTGGTACAACACGCACCCATAATGCTTCCACATCTGCTGGGACTTGAACATCCAGGCGTGACGGGCGTAGGTCATCTTGACAGAAGAGGGCAACGCCCCCTCCGCGTCTATGTGAACGAAGGTGATGAAAGAGTTGATATCCCTCAATATGACACGTTTCAGGCACAATTTGCCAAGCCTCACATATGGCAACGACGCTCGCGGCGGCTGACCTGACTGTAGTTGCCAGCTCGTTGAACTTGTTAGCTAGGGAAGTGACATTGGATAGCAGTATAGACGGGAGATCATACCATATCCGTGGAACTTCAGTGTAGTGGTACAGTATGTCAAGGGTGGGTTTCTCCGGTTTCCTAGTGGAGGTTACGGTTCTAATGGGCTTAGGTGTATGACGGCCTTGTCTACGGCTACGCGCGTGGAATATGTTCAGTGACTTGAGTCGCGCGATAACACTGCCATCAGGATAACCGTTCCCACGCTTTAGATGGTACAGAGTGCGTCGGGAGTAAGTGATTGGTGGCCATCTGTTGATATCTGTTGTGGGCGGACGGAAGTGTTTGTTACTGACGGCACTTAGAGGGCCACTGACACTGGTAGACATCTGTTAATATTTGTCAGTCGTAAAGACCGTGGGTCTTTGTCCCTGGTGCTTGGGGTCGCCGACACAGTTTTCACGATATATGTAAACACCGCGGTGGTCTTTGTCACTGGCACTTTAAAGGTGACCGATAAAGTGCCCACTGTCTGACTTTTCCTTGGGGTGCACTATCGGAGCACTGTATGATAATAATCACTTATTGCACTGATGACTTGAATGTTTTGCTGAGAAAGTCCCGGTCAGGTTAGGTCGGGTCCAGTCACACTGCTGTGCTTTTGTGCTTTTCCTTAAGTGCACTATAGAATACTGCTCGGTAATCAATCGTTCACTAAACACTAGAATGTTTTGCTGAATAGATCCTGGTGTAGTAAGGCTGGTAGGGCGTTGGGATATAGCAGGGGGAGTGGCAGGGCCAAACAGGCTCGGCCTGGCTGCTAAAACCGGGAGCGCCTTCGGGGCACGTCTTGTCTCACTGACGGTTGACAGTGTGTGTAGTGTATCATGCCATGGTGTAGTGTATCATGCCAGGGTGCAGTGTATCATATCAGGGTGTAGTGTATAGTATCATGTCAGGGTGTAGTGTACCATGCCAAGGTGTAGTGTATCATGTCGGGGTGTAGTGTATCATGTCGGGGTGTAGTGTGTCATGCAAGGGAGTAGTATATGGTGTAGTGTATCATATCAGGTTTGTAGTGTATCATGTCAGGGTGTAGTGTATCATGCCAGGGTGTGGTGTATCACGCCAGGGTGTAGTGTATTATGCCAGGGTGTAGTGTATGACGCCAGGTGTAGCATATAGTATCATATCAGGGTGCATGTATCATACCAAGGTTTTGTATATCATGTCAGGGTGTAGTGCATCATACCAAGGTTTAGTATATCATGTCAGGGTGTAGTGTATCATGTCAGGGTGTAGTGTATCATGTCAGGGTATAGTGTATCATACCAAGGTGTAGTATATCATGTTAGGGTGTAGTGTGTCATACCAAGGTTTTGTATATCATGTCATTGTGTAGTATATCGTGTCAGGGTAAAGTGTATAGTATCATGTCAGGGTGTAGTGTATAGTAACATGTCAAGGCGTAGTGCATCATGCCAAGGTGTAGTGTATCATGTTATGCATGGCGTAATGTACAGTGGTGCTTTGCGTTGTGCAAAGTGAAATATTTTTAGGCTCGTTAACTCAACTGTACAGTCACGTTCAAGATTCTTCGAACGCTGCTGGAGACAACTGGCAACTCAAGGCCGTTTGTTTACTATACTACGTAGTAAAAATTATGAATGAATGTAAAAGTGATCGGTGATTGGTTACTTAAATCCCCGTTGCTTAATTAATGGTTGGGCTTTGTTGTTTCGCATTGTATTATGAATTTCTGCTAGTATATACTGTTAATTTGATTTTAAAATTGATAGAGCAATGAGCCAACCTATATGAATAAATATTTAGATAAATAAACATAAGTAAAAGTCGGTAAGTATTGATATTTAGTCCAGCCACCTTCATTCTCGATTACTTGCTGCAGCCTGTTGGGAACGGAGGCGACGTGATTGTGTATCAGTTGCGGTGTCCGCCTCAGGACCTCCCACTCACGGTGTGTATGCTCCTGTAGCTGCACCCTGGATCTCTCTTCAGCTGGCTCCCACACGTTCACAATATTGCCCCAAACGTTCTCTATAGGGTTCATGTCACAACCTTTACTTGGCCAGTCTAAAACGAGCACATTTCTTTGTTCTGCAAACCACCGCGTTACAATCCGTGCGGTATGGATAGGACACCTATTGCGCATGAAAATGATGTTTTCGGGAAACGGGAAAGCATATGCACGCACCGAGGGAAGCATAACTTCTTCGAGTATTTCTAAATACTGTTCTGCTGTGAATCTTTCTTCTATGTCAGTCAGCTCTCCAACTCCGTGCAAATATATTCAACCCCAAACATTGCAAGTCACATTGCCACTCCTTGCTTCCTCATAAATATGCTGTCTAGCATATCGGGTGTTGTTCCTCCTCCAGCAATGTAACCTTCCGTGAGAGGTAGATGAGAAAGTTTTTTCCTCAGTGAATATTACTCTTCCCCAAAAATCTAAGCCTTCTTGAGCATACCGTCGAGCAAACTGCAACCTGCCCTCGCGATGTCGCTCATTTAACTTATCCTTGGTGGCGGGAGTTCTATGGTGAATGCCTTCTTCGTGAAGTCTTCGCCTGATTGTTAAAGGGGAAATATTTAATTGTAGATCCTCTCTTATTGAAAATGAAGTCTTGAAGGGGTTGGCCTTGGCGAAATTCCGGAAGGCTTCAACTTGTGCAGGTGTTGTTCTGCGCGCCATTCCCGCCCTGTGGTGGTCCTTTAAACTTCCCTCCTCTCCTCATCGCTTAATCCAATAATACAGAGCTGACCGAGAAAAACCCAATTCTCGGGCAATTTCAGTGGGTGAAGACCCAGCCTCTTTCATGCCGATTATTCTTCCACGTTCAGTGATTTCCTGCGTGTGGTATTCCATGTTGGCAGGGTCCTTCTACAATTGAGAGAGTGGAAGGATAGTCAGCACTGACAACACCTCTGTCTATCCCACCTTCCCGCCAATAACGTCAGCGTTATATTTATATTTATTATGCATTTATAAGAGATAAACGAATAAATAAATAAATAAGATACAAATTTATAATACATCATACACATTTTTGGAAAAAAAATTAATATTCTTTTTTAAAGACACCACACTAAACGTGACGTAATCGACACAAGTCAGAAGCAAGGATTTAGGGGAGGGGGGGGGGGGGCGCAAAGAGTCACTCAACGAAAGAAATGCCATTTGCTGTTTACAATATTCATAGTCTTGGAATGACAATGATATTGCTAGATAATGGCTTGTAAAAGTATTAGGTATATGCTACAGTACTAATTCACACCATCAGACGGATGGTTCGTAAGATTAATTACCATCACCTTCAATTGAACAACGTCATTATTAAATACAGACACAGACTGATACACAAACACACACACACACACACACACACTCCATATGCGCACACACACACACTCCACATGTGCACACGCACACACAGGTAAGTAAAACAGCAGTTTGTGTTGTAAGAAATCAGCGTCTTTAGAAAGAAGTTTTGTTTAGCATCGGTTTAGTACAACTGGATTAATTACCCAAAAGGGATTAAACGTTTGAAGACAATATTAGTATACATTAATGATAAACAGGTAACCTCATAAACAGTCTGCACACAGCTGTGCCCGATGCATGATGTTCTTTAACATACTTACCGATTTTTACTTATTAATTATAATTTTATTAATTTTATTAATTAAGCAACGGGGAACTAAGTAACCAATCACCGAATACTTTTACATTCATTCATCATTATTACTACGTGATATAGTAAACAAACGGCCTTGAGTTGCCAGCTGTCTCCAGCAGTGTTCGAAGAATCTTGAACGTGACTGTACGTATAATATTTTGTTTAATTATGTGTGAGCAGGGCTGGTACTTGATACAAAAAAAAATATATATGTATGTATGTATGAATGTTTAACTATTTTGCAGCTTAATGTGGGAGTTGTTTAATATTAGTGCTGTTAGGCTTGCAGTTCCATGGCATACAATTTGTCAAATCGTCAGTCATTGGCTGCCTTGGAGGTGGAAGCACGTCTGTGTTTGTCAGTGGTGTATACCTTTTGAAATAGGGTTTAGTTGAGTATTATCTATTCAGTACTGCTCTATTATTATTTATTTTGTGTTAAGTGCAATCAACGGAAGTGTGGTAAAGCAGTTTTGATTTATTTACTGTGCATATATTAGTGGTTTATTAAGGATTATGTTCATTCTTTATTCTCTTGATTTAATTTATCCATTCATTATGTAACCCGCACTCTTACTATGGTAAACTTTTATAATTAAATTTTATTTAAATCTTTCGTAACGTGTATAATTCCAAACCTTCACTCCTGAACTGTTGTGATAAAGTAAGAGGACTGTCGTTGATCCCATGATGCACAATGTCGTAATTATTTGTGCTTGTAACTTTTTAATTTAACATTGTTTGTCGTGTAATGAAGTAATATTAAATTTTAAGTGATAAATATTGAGGACTAAGTTGTGCTGCATAGTGTATCATGTCAGGGTGTAATGTATCAGGTCAGGGTGTAGTGTATCATGTATTACTGTACTGTACATTACTCAGATAATTTTTTAATATAAATGATTTAAACATAAAACTGTTCATCCCCTGTGGTGTAGTGGTCAGCATGCTCGCTTTGCAAGCGAGCGGATCCGGGTTCGATCCCCGAGCAGGGTGAAACAAAAAGGCAAGTTTCTTTACGCCAATTGCCTCTGTCTACCCAGCAGTAATTGGGGACCTGGATGTTAAACGATTCGCTGAGCATGTTCCTGGATAATGGTTAGCCAGTGCAGCTGGCGAGTTGTCCGGTCTTCTCGGACTATTCCTTGACACTAGGTCATACAGCTCGTTAAATTAGGGTGTGGTTGTTGTGTTGGCGACAGCTATACACCTTAAACAAATTCACGCCAAGGTGGCCCCTCAGCTGGCCATCCTCGTTACACGAGGGGCAACCGTTATTATTATATATATTAATATCTAAACTCAGTAATTTAATAGCTAGATAATTTGTTAATGGAAAATAATAATTAGGAAAAGTTAACTAAAATTTTGGTGTCTAACGTGAATCATGTAATGTTTGCTCTGGGTCCATAATATCTATGAAATGAACGCTGTTGTGTTTTAAATAAGTATATAAATTGATATTGAAGTGTAATAATTACTCCCTAATTCACACAACTTAGTAATTGGATGAGCTTAAGATTTTTTTTTTTAAGGTTTATATTAAGGAACAACATTAAATTTGCATATACAGGATATGTTCTATGTATTTATCGTTATAATAAAGATAATTTCCCTGGTAAAGACGGAATTAGTATCCAGCATAACAAGACTGGAAAAAGAAATTGGAGAAAAAAGACAATATGTCAAATGCAAGATCATTCTGAGTGGGATAAAGATAACTTATATACTTGATATAGTTAGATTATCTTGCATACCTAAGACAAATTGCATGATAACTTACCTCGTGTAGCCAGACTATCTTGTACACCCATGGATTGGCCTTAATGGAACACTCGAAGTACACGTCATCACTTTCCTCAATGTTGCTGAGGTTGAGAGATCGACCCGGGTGGAGGGTGGCCACAGGTACATCTGGGAGAGTAGAACGGTACAGGTAAATTATTGTAGTGGGTGTAGACGGGACAGGTAAGTTATTGTAGTGGGTGTAGACGGTACAGGTAAGTTACTGTAGTGGGTGTAGACGGTACAGGTAAGTTACTGTAGTGGGTGTAGACGGTACAGGTAAGTTACTGTTGTGGGTGTAGACGGTACAGGTAAGTTATTGTAGTGGGTGTAGACGGTATAGGTAAGTTATTGTAGTGGGTGTAGACGGTACAGGTAAGTTACTGTAGTGAGTGTAGACGGGACAGGTAAGTTACTGTAGTGGGTGTAGACGGTACAGGTAAGTTACTGTAGAGGGTGTAGACGGTACAGGTAAGTTACTGTTGTGGGTGTAGACGGTACAGGTAAGTTATTGTAGTGGGTGTAGACGGGACAGGTAAGTTACTGTAGAGGGTGTAGACGGTACAGGTAAGTTACTGTTGTGGGTGTAGACGGTACAGGTAAGTTACTGTTGTGGGTGTAGACGGTACAGGTAAGTTACTGTAGTGGGTGTAGACGGGACAGGTAAGTTACTGTAGTGGGTGTAGACGGTACAGGTAAGTTACTGTAGAGGGTGTAGACGGGACAGATAAGTTATTGTAGTGGGTGTAGACGGTACAGGTAAGTTATTGTTGTGGGTGTAGACGGTACAGGTAAGTTACTGTTGTGGGTGTAGACGGTACAGGTAAGTTACTGTTGTGGGTGTAGACGGTACAGGTAAGTTATTGTAGTGGGTGTAGACGGGACAGGTAAGTTACTGTAGTGGGTGTAGACGGTACAGGTAAGTTACTGTAGAGGGTGTAGACGGGACAGATAAGTTATTGTAGTGGGTGTAGACGGTACAGGTAAGTTATTGTTGTGGGTGTAGACGGTACAGGTAAGTTATTGTAGTGGGTGTAGACGGTACAGGTAAGTTACTGTTGTGGGTGTAGACGGTACAGGTAAGTTATTGTAGTGGGTGTAGACAGTACAGGTAAGTTATTGTAGTGGGTGTAGACGGTACAGGTAAGTTATTGTTGTGGGTGTAGACGGTACAGGTAAGTTATTGTAGTGGGTGTAGACGGTACAGGTAAGTTACTGTTGTGGGTGTAGACGGTACAGGTAAGTTACTGTTGTGGGTGTAGACGGTACAGGTAAGTTATTGTAGTGGGTGTAGACGGTACAGGTAAGTTATTGTAGTGGGTGTAGACGGTACAGGTAAGTTACTGTTGTGGGTGTAGACGGTACAGGTAAGTTACTGTTGTGGGTGTAGACGGTACAGGTAAGTTACTGTAGTGGGTGTAGACGGTACAGGTAAGTTATTGTAGTGGGTGTAGACGGTACAGGTAAGTTACTGTTGTGGGTGTAGACGGTACAGGTAAGTTACTGTTGTGGGTGTAGACGGTACAGGTAAGTTATTGTTGTGGGTGTAGACGGTACAGGTAAGTTACTGTTGTGGGTGTAGACGGTACAGGTAAGTTACTGTTGTGGGTGTAGACGGTACAGGTAAGTTACTGTTGTGGGTGTAGACGGTACAGGTAAGTTACTGTTGTGGGTGTAGACGGTACAGGTAAGTTACTGTTGTGGGTGTAGACGGTACAGGTAAGTTATTGTAGTGGGTGTAGACGGTACAGGTAAGTTACTGTTGTAGGTGTAGACGGGACAGGTAAGTTACTGTTGTGGGTGTAGACGGTACAGGTAAGTTATTGTATTGGGTGTAGACGGTACAGGTAAGTTATTGTAGTGGGTGTAGACGGTACAGGTAAGTTACTGTTGTGGGTGTAGACGGTACAGGTAAGTTATTGTAGTGGGTGTAGACGGTACAGGTAAGTTACTGTGGGTGTAGACGGTACAGGTAAGTTATTGTAGTGGGTGTAGACAGTACAGGTAAGTTATTGTAGTGGGTGTAGACGGTACAGGTAAGTTACTGTTGTGGGTGTAGACGGTACAGGTAAGTTACTGTTGTGGGTGTAGACGGTACAGGTAAGTTACTGTTGTGGGTGTAGACGATACAGGTAAGTTATTGTTGTGGGTGTAGACGGTACAGGTAAGTTACTGTTGTGGGTGTAGACGGTACAGGTAAGTTATTGTAGTGGGTGTAGACGGTACAGGTAAATTATTGTAGTGGGTGTAGACGGTACAGGTAAGTTACTGTTGTGGGTGTAGACGGTACAGGTAAGTTACTGTTGTGGGTGTAGACGGTACAGGTAAGTTACTGTTGTGGGTGTAGACGGTACAGGTAAGTTATTGTTGTGGGTGTAGACGGTACAGGTAAGTTACTGTTGTGGGTGTAGACGGTACAGGTAAGTTACTGTTGTGGGTGTAGACGGTACAGGTAAGTTATTGTTGTGGGTGTAGACGATACAGGTAAGTTACTGTTGTGGGTGTAGACGGTACAGGTAAGTTATTGTTGTGGGTGTAGACGGTACAGGTAAGTTACTGTTGTGGGTGTAGACGGTACAGGTAAGTTACTGTTGTGGGTGTAGACGGTACAGGTAAGTTACTGTTGTGGGTGTAGACGGTACAGGTAAGTTATTGTAGTGGGTGTAGACGGTACAGGTAAGTTATTGTAGTGGGTGTAGACGGTACAGGTAAGTTACTGTTGTGGGTGTAGACGGCACAGGTAAGTTATTGTAGTGGGTGTAGACGGTACAGGTAAGTTATTGTAGTGGGTGTAGACGGTACAGGTAAGTTATTGTTGTGGGTGTAGACGGTACAGGTAAGTTATTGTAGTGGGTGTAGACGGTACAGGTAAGTTATTGTAGTGGGTGTAGACGGTACAGGTAAGTTATTGTTGTGGGTGTAGACGTTGCAGGTAAGTTATTGTAGTGGGTGTAGACGGTACAGGTAAGTTATTGTTGTGGGTGTAGACGGTACAGGTAAGCTACTGTTGTGGGTGTAGACGGCACAGGTAAGTTATTGTTGTGGGTGTAGACGGTACAGGTAAGTTATTGTAGTGGGTGTAGACGGTACAGGTAAGTTACTGTTGTGGGTGTAGACGGTACAGGTAAGTTATTGTAGTGGGTGTAGACGGTACAGGTAAGTTATTGTAGTGGGTGTAGACGGTACAGGTAAGTTATTGTAGTGGGTGTAGACGGTACAGGTAAGTTACTGTTGTGGGTGTAGACGGTACAGGTAAGTTATTGTTGAGGGTGTAGACGGTACAGGTAAGTTATTGTGGTGGGTGTAGACGGTACAGGTAAGTTACTGTTGTGGGTGTAGACGGTACAGGTATGTTATTGTAGTGGGTGTAGACGGGACAGGTAAGTTACTGTAGTGGGTGTAGACGGTACAGGTAAGTTACTGTAGAGGGTGTAGACGGTACAGGTAAGTTATTGTAGTGGGTGTAGACGGTACAGGTAAGTTATTGTAGTGGGTGTAGACGGTACAGGTAAGTTACTGTTGTGGGTGTAGACGGTACAGGTAAGTTATTGTAGTGGGTGTAGACAGTACAGGTAAGTTACTGTTGTGGGTGTAGACGGTACAGGTAAGTTATTGTAGTGGGTGTAGACGGTACAGGTAAGTTATTGTAGTGGGTGTAGACGGTACAGGTAAGTTATTGTAGTGGGTGTAGACGGTACAGGTAAGTTATTGTGGTGGGTGTAGACGGTACAGGTAAGTTATTGTAGTGGGTGTAGACGGTACAGGTAAGTTACTGTTGTGGGTGTAGACGGTACAGGTAAGTTACTGTTGTGGGTGTAGACGGTACAGGTAAGTTACTGTTGTGGGTGTAGACGGTACAGGTAAGTTACTGTTGTGGGTGTAGACGGTACAGGTAAGTTACTGTTGTGGGTGTAGACGGTACAGGTAAGTTACTGTTGTGGGTGTAGACGGTACAGGTAAGTTATTGTCGTGGGTGTAGACGGTACAGGTAAGTTACTGTTGTGGGTGTAGACGGTACAGGTAAGTTACTGTTGTGGGTGTAGACGGTACAGGTAAGTTACTGTTGTGGGTGTAGACGGTACAGGTAAGTTACTGTTGTGGGTGTAGACGGTACAGGAAAGTTACTGTTGTGGGTGTAGACGGTACAGGTAAGTTACTGTAGTGGGTGTAGACGGTACAGGTAAGTTATTGTTGTGGGTGTAGACGGTACAGGTAAGTTACTGTTGTGGGTGTAGACGGTACAGATAAGTTACTGTTGTGGGTGTAGACGGTACAGGTAAGTTACTGTTGTGGGTGTAGACGGTACAGGTAAGTTATTGTTGTGGGTGTAGACGGTACAGGTAAGTTATTGTAGTGGGTGTAGACGGTACCAGTAAGTTATTGTAGTGGGTGTAGACGGTACAGGTAAGTTATTGTAGTGGGTGTAGACGGTACAGGTAAGTTATTGTAGTGGGTGTAGACGGTACAGGTAAGTTATTGTAGTGGGTGTAGACGGTACAGGTAAGTTATTGTAGTGGGTGTAGACGGTACAGGTAAGTTACTGTTGTGGGTGTAGACGGTACAGGTAAGTTATTGTAGTGGGTGTAGACGGTACAGGTAAGTTATTGTAGTGGGTGTAGACGGTACAGGTAAGTTATTGTAGTGGGTGTAGACGGTACAGGTAAGTTATTGTAGAGGGTGTAGACGGTACAGGTAAGTTATATTAATGGGTTTAAATAGTACAGGTAAATTACTGAAGTAGGTGTAAACGGCACTGGTAAGAATCTCCTCAGGCAGGTGTACGCTTAAACGGCTCGAGTGGGACCAACTTACTTTAGCGGTCATAAACGACGCGACTAAACAGCTTATCCCACTAGCTTAAACAGTTCTGTTAAAAGGTGACACCAAGCTTCCTCTTTCACAAACTCTTATCTATTTTCTTTATTACCTGCGATTAGATTTCTCTATAACATTCCCAATCTTCTTTACATGAATCGAAATAATTCCATAACTCATCAATTTATCTATATCCATTTCATAGTTCTTCATGAGCATATCACTAACATCTAAATTCTAAATAACAACATACTTTTTTAGAATATAAATGTTCTTTTAGGTAGTAGGTAGTAGGCAGCTATGGAACAGGGAGGTACTACCGCTTGGCAAGATATTGGAAGCATAATGTGTTGTCTAATGGTAGACCCTGCTGCTATATGTGACCAAGTCCCAGTTTGCTGATCTGACTTTCTGCCTCATTTACACACAATTGCAGGGTCTCAATTGTTTCTCTTACTTTGACAACACAACATACATAATGTATATCGTTTCTCATTCTTGATTTATTTTTTCGTTTTATATTTATTTATGGTTATTATTATTTTTTTAGTATTTTATTTTTATTTTTAGTATTTTGTTAATATTTTTTATGAATTATTATAATAATAATAGTTATTATTATTATTATTATTATTATTATTATTATTATTTTATTATTATTATTATTATTTTATTATTATTATTATTATTATTATTATTATTACATTTTCGCCCCCCAGGCCCTAATGTGGGTCATTGACCTGTACCCGGGTGGGCTAATCCCCGTAAAAAAGAAAAAGTCATAAAAGAAAATCTGAATTACTTTTTGTTCAATTACAGTTCGCCATGACGCTATCCAAAAGATTAAATTCCACAATAAAACATTTCCTGGTATCTATGTACAATTCTTCATGATAGTGTTGTGATTCAATTTAGCCATTTACAATTCCTTAAAAAAAATCTTGTAATTTCTCTCCAGCTAAGCGTAATTCCTCTTGACCGTATCACTTCTCCAATCTGATAAGCTGGAGATATACAGTATGGCTATAGTTTAAAAAATTGGGGCAGACAACATGTGGCAGTATTTTAAAGTGGCCGATTTACGACGCTTGGCTGATTGGAGGAAAAGTTTGCAGATAATAATGTACTATGAAGGAAATTTTATACAAGAGGCAGTGCTGTGTTGAGCCTACGTGATGCGACACATGCTGTATGTTAGAAGCATTTTATCACCTGTGCAAACGTGTAAACAATGAGATACATCATAATGGATAATGACACAACCGACTGAGCAAACAGGCGGATGCCTTTCATTATACAACTTACTCTGCACTGACATGAATGATGTAGACAGATAAATATGCTACAGATACACACACACACACACACACATGAAACAGAGCACATATGAAACACACAGACACATGTGGTTCATACAGACGAGCCTGGTGCACACACACACACACACAAACACACATGTGGTAAAAAGATATATAAGATGGAAACAAACATGTGACAGAGAACAACGTAATACAGACTCATATAATTCAACGCAACACACATAAACGAAGCCAACGTACATGATGCTAATAAAAAACGTATATAAATGAAACCAACGCATATAATGCAAATTACCACACATAACTATCAACACATATGATGCACATCAGTTACTTCTACACATAACTATCAACACATATGATGCGCAACAGTTACTTCTACTTATAACACATCAAAAAATTGGCTCCATCCCTTGGGAAGTCAACGGGGAGGCTGCGTGGACGGTTCATTATGGCATAACTTTTGGTCGTAACTTTCTCTCGCTATTAAAATGAACTTTTCTGTCTTTCTGGCGTCAGGGACCACAATGTCGTGCACCTTTATGATCAAAAGTCACTTTACATGCCCGGGGACTCCTTAACTACCGGAACGAATTTTTGAACTGTTGAAACGAGTCTTCGAAGATATGAAACAGATCTTTGAACTGGTGGCTCAAATCTACGGACCACTTAAACAAATCTTCAAATTGCAGGAACGAGTATCGGAACATCTGGAATAAGCCCGTGAACTGCTGGAACGAGTCTCCGAACCTTCTCGCCTAGCCGTGGAAGCCCTCTGTGGTGTCTCATTTGAGATTGATGCAGTTTCGAAAAGTTGTGTCAAAGAAAATTTGCGTGTAATTACATCTTTTGAATTTTATAGATAGACTTTCAAGACAGGAGTGTTACGAACCACGCCACCAATTGTCATGATCTACCTACCCAGCACTACGAACCACGCCATCTATTGTCCTGATCTACCTACCCAGCACCACGAGCAACGCCATCTAGGGACGAAACACGAGTATGACTCGTCTTAGTTACCGCTCCCCGGGTTTCCCTTCTCCATATCCTGGTTGTTGCGTCACCTCCTCAAAGTCTTCTTTGTCAGCTCCAGTTCGAGGAGAGTTCAGTTCACTCTGGGAAGTGATCACAGGATAACCTATCCTGGAAACCTACGGCACAGTGACTACCTACCGTCTTCTACAATACTCAGCCTTACTCGTCAGCCATCTCAGCTCCGCACTTAAGTATTTGTAATCTTATATTGCCTCCCCCACGTCCACTTGCTTCAAATTATTGTTTGTTGTATAAATATGAATATACTGTTAATGTTTAGGTTAAGTATGGTTAAGGGTAAATTATAGATAGCTGAATATTTTGTTAAGGAATTTATGGTACTTTATTATGTACCACAAAAACTCTCATCCTTTGTCTACCCTTTTATTGTCAAATAGTCTTTGTTTTTTTTTTGTTGTTGCCTGTTGGGATCTGGGTAGACTTTTAACTATATTCTAAATCCCCAACTCGTAACAAATGGCGACCATGACAGGACACGACCTTAAGTACCATATTCCTTCCTCCCTTGTAACTCCTTGTTAATTATTCCTCCCAGTCACTTCTGTTCACAATTGCTTTACGGTGGTTTAAAGTTTCCTTCATGTGTGTGTGCATATATTGGTATTACCGTACAGTAAGAGTGACAGACGTAGGATATTAGGTTCCAAGTGTCATAAGGCTTACATGTTATTACACGTGGCAGTCGTGTAGTAAGTCTTATCGAGTGTAGGGAAGAATCCTGATCTGTTTAATGCCGTACCCTCGCTCCAGAGTAGGCTGTTCCATAGTCACTAGTTTAGGGTGAAGTGATACCTTGGCATGCCCCGCTCTACCAGGACCCCATAATTATAAAGCCTCAATTATTGTTCTTCTCATTATCTCATTCGGGGTCAATAATCGAGTAACTCAAGGGTTGTTAATCCGGATCCTTATATAAATGCCGTAATACGCCCTTCTTCTTTCAAGTATCTAAGGGTTGTTAATCCGGATCTTAATATTAATCCCGTAATACACCCTTCCTGTTTACTCAGGGTTGTTAATCCGGATCTTTATATTAATCCCGTAATACGCCCATCCTGTTTACTCAAGGGTTGTTAATCCGGATCCTTATATTAATGCCGCAATACGCCCTTCCTTTCAAGTATCTCAGGGTTGTTAATCCGGATCTTATTATTAATGCCGTAATACACCCTTCCTGTTTACTCAGGGTTGTTAATCCGGATCTTTATATTAATGCCGTAATACGCCCTTACTGTTTACTCAAGGGTTGTTAATCCGGATCTTTATATAAATGCCGTAATACGCCCTTCATGTTTCAAGTATCTCTGGGTTGTTAATCCGGATCTTTATATAAATGCCGTAATACGCCCTTCCTCTTTCCCAGTCTCTTATCCTTATCTAAGGATCTTATCAGAAGAACAATATTCATAAGTGTAATTTCCCGAGGTATAACTTGGGTAGTTTCCGGGACTTTTTGGTTATCCACTGCCCTGATATTTTCTAGGGTATTCCACTTATCTTATCCTTTTGACCATTAATTAATTTATCTAGGTTTTCTTAATGGCCACCTCAGGATTTGTTAAACTTGGTAGTCCTGGAGGAGTGGAAGAACAAGATACCATTTCGCATCTTGAAGCATGTGGAGGAGCGTGGAGAGGTTAATTTAGGGCGTGCGGCTGAGCTGGCTGATGCGTACGCCTTGCTGGTGGAGTCACTGTGCCGTAGGGAACGTCGCACTTTCCGGCATGTTAGGTCCTCCTCTGATGATAACCTTGGAGGCGTGAGTGGTAGGTCGAAAGGTCCCACACCTACCCCTCCCTTATGCAACCAAGTTTTATTGTTCTGACTGTAAAAAACCAGGCCATACGATCCAGTCTTGTAAACACCCAAAGTGTCGAACTGCTAAAAGTAGTTCCCCGGATTCCAAATTCAAACCAATAGCAACCACCAATGTGGAAAGGCCCCATCAGGATCTCTTCTCTTCTTTCACCTATGAGAGAAAAATTTCAATCATAGAGGGGTCGTGTTCTTTCCCTATTCATATACTACGTGATACGGGCGCAGCAAAATCTATCCTCCTGTTTAACGTCATTCCTGATATCTACCGCATTTACTAATGAGAGTGTTCTAATTTCAGATCTCTCATCCCATTCTTCCTATCCCTTAGCTAAAGTGCACCTCCAATGTCCCTTGATTACTGGGGAAGTGCAAGTAGCCATTAGGGAAGATCCAATGCCTGTTAGTGGCATTCATTTGTTATTGGGTAATGACTTGGTAGGAGATCTAGTGGTTCCCAACATAAAGACAGTCGACTCTCCCTTACCTGTCAACTCCACCACTGACCTTGATTAACTAGTCCTCACCTTTTCCCATCTTATGCTGTCACCCGGTCACAGAGTGTGCGAAATGGGCCCTCTTCATCTGAAACCACCTCCAATATCTTACTACCCACAGAAGATCTTTACTATAAGACCATTAGTAAGGATGAGCTCATTAAAACCCTACAATCTGATCCATCTTTGTTCAAGCAGGTGATGAAAGACCTCAGTGTGGACCATTGTACATCTTCTGTTTGCCACCCACCGTCCCAAGGTTGCTCGGAACGGTTCCATGAAAACTTTCAAATCCATGCTAATAAACTATCTCCTCTCAACTATATAGTCCATAC
This sequence comes from Homarus gammarus, assembly GCA_958450375.1. Taxonomy (NCBI): domain Eukaryota; kingdom Metazoa; phylum Arthropoda; class Malacostraca; order Decapoda; family Nephropidae; genus Homarus; species Homarus gammarus. The sequence continues at coordinate 1,121,450 of CAUDMG010000378.1, read as the reverse complement.
TCCTGATCGGAGAAAAGATTCACAACTTGTTCACATTAATCTCATGAAACTTTACCATTCCAGGCAGTCAGAGGAAGACATCCCAGAGGCTATAAGCCTACCTGTAGTGCATACGGTTTTGTCAGGGCCGGAGCCGGAGACAGATGACATGGACCTATTGGAGAATTTAGACTTCCCTCTACCTAAAGAAAACCCTGCTAACAGTCACATACTTAACAACTTGGATGAGTATTTTTTTGTTCTGAATCCATCTCAAGCAAAAGATCTCATAAAGTTATTATCGACATTTCCTAAAGTCACGTCAGACCTCCCAGGGTTTTGCAATATAATTAAACATGATATTAAGCTAATCTCAGATGATGTACAACCCATTAGGCAATCAGCATATCGACTAAATCCACAAAAAAGAGAGATTATGAAAAAGGAGGTAGATTTTTTGTTAAAACATTACTTAGCTGAGCCTAGTACCTCTCCCTGGGCTTCACCTTTCCTTCTCATTCCAAAGCCCGATAGCACTTTTCGTTTCTGTACCGATTATCGTAAAGTGAACCAGGTCACTGTCTCAGACTCCTACCCTTTACCTTTGATTGAAGATATAATAGACAGCATAGGCTGTGCAAAATTTATCAGTACCGTGGACCTATTGAAAGGATATTATCAAGTGGGACTCACGGATAGGGCAAAAATAATCTCAGCATTTATAACTCCATTTGGTCTTTTTCAATATTTGGTTATGGCGTTTGGCTTTTCTAATGCTCCGGCCACATTCCAGAGGGCCATCAATTACACAATTCAAGACCTAGGTGGGACGTTCGCCTACCTGGATGACCTGGTGGTGGTGTCGGACGGCTGGGACGAACATTGGTGCGTTTGGAGATACTGATCGCATGACTGCAAGAGACTGGATTCACCATAAACCTGGCTAAATCTGCTTTTGGTCGGGCCTCGTTTACTTAACTGGGACATATCGTTGGGCATGGTATGGTGAGACCCAAGGACGCAAACGTTAAAGCCATCTTGTCCTTCCCCACTCCAAGGACGAGGAAGGAACTCATTCGCTTCCTGGGGATGTGCGGCTACTACCGTCGGTTCAGCAGTAATTTCTCCAGCTTGGCCGGACCCCTCAAAGACCTTACCAGTTCTGCGGTCCCTTACACCTGGAACCAGAGGTGCGAACAATCTTTCCACCTCCTCAAAGCCTTCCTTGCCTCCAAGCCTGTAGTCCACCCCCCTGACTACACCTTGCCCTTCCATCTGCAAATCGATTCTAGCGGTGTCGGAGTTGGGGCTGTGCTCCTACAACCCGACCCAACCACTGATGTCCTTCACCCTGTGGCATACTACTCCGCCAAGTTGAAAAAACATCAGACCAACTACTCGACCATAGAAAAGGAGGCCCTGGCTCTGGTGTTGGCAATAAAGAAGTTTGAATGTTACCTCCAGTCTTGCCCACAAACAACCCTAGTCTTCACGGACCATAACCCACTCACGTTCATCCAAACCAACAAGACCTCCAACCAGCGAATCCTCCGCTGGGCTCTCCTCACCCAGCCCTATAATCTACAAGTCCGGCACATAAAGGGGGTGGACAACCTGATTGCGCACTCCTTATCCCGAGCTCCAGTGGAAATGCAGCAGTTACTCTCCAGACGCACCAGGTGATCACCTCCTTCGCGCCCGCGCTACAGAGGTCTTTGGAGGGGGGGATGTGTTACGAACCACGCCACCAATTGTCATGATCTACCTATCCAGCACTACGAACCACGCCATTTATTGTCCTGATCTACCTACCCAGCACCACGAGCAACGCCATCTAGGGACGAAACACGTGTATGACTCGTCTTAGTTACCACTCACGGGTTTCCCTTCTCCATATCCTTGTTGTTGCGTCACCTCCTCAAAGTCTTCTTTGTCAGCTCCAGTTCGAGGAGAGTTCAGTTCACTCTGGGAAGTGACCACAGGATCACCTATCCTGGAAACCTACGGAACAGTGACTACCTACCGTCTACTACAATACTTAGCCTTACTCGTCAGCCATCTCAGCTCCGCACTTAAGTATTTGTAATCTTATATTGCCTCCTCCACGTCCACTTGCTTCAAATTATTGTATGTTGTATAAATATGTATATACTGTTAATGTTTAGGTTAAGTATGGTTAAGGGTAAATTATAGATAGCTGAATATTTTGTTAAGGAATTTATGGTACTTTTTTATACACAACAAAAACTCGCATCCTTTGTCTACCCTTTTATAGTCCGATTGTCTTTGTTTTTTTTTTTGTTGTTGCCTGTTAGGATCTGGGTAGACTTTTAACTATATTCTAAATCCCCAACTCGTAACAGGAGTAACCTAACCTCACCTAACCAACTTAACCTAACCTAGCCATTCTTACCACCGAGAAAAATATAAAAAGTTACAGAAAATTAGTAAAGGTTTTTAGTGACTTTTTCCATTAGGCAGAAAGCATATTATCTGCAATTAGTTGAATTACACATAAAATAATTGTAATTGTATTACGCTGAATATTAAAAAGAGTTAATTTATTTGGAGGGAGAGAGAGAGAGAGAGAGAGAGAGAGCAGTAATCACGGGTACTCACAGTAAACTTCAAGGAGCCATTCGTCGACCAGCGGGTGTAAGGTAAGAGCCGGGGACTCAGCCAGACAGGACAACACTTTGCCTCCGTCATCCACTTCAGGCGTCAGAAGAAGCTCACTCTTGGTCACATTGCCCTCGTCGCTTAGCTAACATATGAACACAAGCGAGGGAAGAAAAACAAGGTCATTACTTTGTGAAAATTAAAAAAACACACACAGCACGCTCGCTTATTATCCCAGGAAAGTGCACGGCCTCGAGGAAGTCGGCATCGGTCAGTGGTACTCCAAGGTAAAAGATCTCTGGGGTCTCAACCGTCAGTCTCCTACACTTCCTTTCATCTCACATTTACCTAGTGAGGAGGCAGCTGAGATAATTAATAACCACTTTGCTACCATATGTCATACCTTACCCAGTCTTGACCTCATTCTCCTCCCGGCTTACTTACCTTCCCCTCCCACCCCCCCTCCCAGTGTTCAACCATATGAAATCGCCAACAAACTCCTGAAATTTAAATCCAAACGCTCTACGCCCCCAAGTGACCTCCCAATCAAAGCATACAAGGAGTTTGCAGTCGAACTTGCCACCCCCCCCTCTCTACTATTATTAATGCATCCCTCAGACAAAGCAAATGCCCTAATGAATGGAAAACCGCATTTGTCAACCCCATCCCCAAGGTCACCACCCCACAGTACCCTAACGACCTCAGACCAGTTGCCATTACCCCTACCCAGTCTACTGTGTGAGGACTTTCTTTTTGAGTGGGCATTTGCCAGAATCTATCAGTCAATTGATCCACAGCAATTTGGCAATATGAGGACCTGCAGAAACCTACAGAAACGTAAGACATCACTGGCCGTTGCCCTTGTTGACTTCAGGAAGGCCTTTGACCTTGTTGATCACTGCACTGTTATCAACAAGGCCATTGCACTAGGGCTGCCCACCAACCTGGTCACATGGCTCACTGATTTCTTGAGTGGACGTCGTCAGGTAGTGAGGTATCAGGGCTCGGTCTCCACAAGCCAACACCTCACCTGCGGTGTTCCCCAGGGGACCAAGATGGGACCACTGTGCTTCCTCATCCTGATCAACGACGCTCTATCGGACACTCCTCACAGGTGGAAGTACGTGGATGACTGCACTGTGGGGGTTTCAGTGGACAACACCGCACCAGACTACTCATCGCCACAAGGCACCCTGGACAGACTACAGGCATGGACTTCGGTGAACAAGGTCACCATCAACCACACCAAAACTGTAGTCATGCACATCATTACTGCCACCACTCCAGTGCAAGCTCCAGCAGTCACAGTGGGTGCCCATCCTCTCCAGCTGGTACAGTCTGCCAAACTCCTGGGTGTAACTACAGACAACAAACTGGACTGGAAGGCCCACGTAAATAACACAGTCAAGGCAGCCTCGTACCGTCTCTACATGCTGCGATGACTTAGGTCACTTGGAACACCCACTCCAGAGCTGAGCATTATCTATAATGCCTTTATTCTCCCCAAACTTACGAATGCATCACCAGCCTGGTCGTCTTCTCTCAACTTCACCCAACAACGTTGACTGGAGAAGGTACAGAAAAGGGCCTGCAGAATCATGCTTGGTGCAGAATGCTCTGGCTACATCAACGCTCTCTCCACCTTGGATATGCCATCACTCAGTGACCTCCACCACCAAGCACTGGAAAGGTTTGGCAGCCAACTAATGTACCACCCTCGTCATCGCCTCCTCCTGCCACCGGCAGCCCCCCACCCATCTCGCGCAGTCTGCCACTACAACACAATTCAGCCCATAAGAGCCTGCACCGATAGATATAAAAATAGCACCATCCCATCTATTGTTAAAAGAATAAACAGCTCCTGATTTATGTACTGTGCAGCCCTGTAAATGTATTCAACGCATACTATATCATAATGTCTAAATCAAATGTAAGTCTTATATTTTCAGCCACCGGCTACAACTCTATTAATAAACCGTTTATTTTTATTATTATTATTATTACACACACCCACTCACACACATATGCATTACTACTACTACTTTGCTGTCACTCCGTATCGAGTATGACGATCATCCAGCTATGATGCAATGACCAGAGTTATTTAAAATGTCACCTTCGTTGGTGAGCTTTGAGGTGACTCGAGAAGCCGATATGAGATCGACAGGGCCGTCCACAGTTTGTGGCACTAGTCTGGTGTTACATCTAGTGTGGGAGGGGCGGCGGAAGCATCTTTCCGGCGCTGGCGCTTGTCTGCCTCAGTATGCAGTCGGGATTACTCGAAAGTATTGACACCTTTTCGTGTGGTGCCCCTCCAACCGTTACGGTGTTCGTTATCGTCTCCCAGGTGAGGGACTCGATTTGGCACTTTTTCAGGTTTGTCTGAGGACTATCCTTATACATTTTTCGCTGCCCGCCAGGGTTAAGTTTACCATTCGTTAGGTGACTGTAAAGTAGCTGCTTTGGCAGTATACTGTCATCCATATGGGTAACTTGGCCAGTCCAATGTAGTTGTTCATGGATAATGGTAGCCTCGATGTTCCTACAGTTAGTGTTAGTGAGAATACTGGCCTTAGTTCTTTTGTCTTACCAGCAAACTAGGAGGATGGAACATAGACTACATTGGTGAAAGTTTCAAGTGCCTTGAGGTGCCTCCTGTTCATGACCCATGTCTGGCTGCTATATAGCAGGTTAGGGAGGACAAATGTTCGATATACGTGCAATTTTGTAGATAATTTCAGTTCCCTACAGTTGAAGACAAGGGTACGGAGTCTGCCAAAGGCTTGAGATGCACATCTGATCCAATGTTGAATTTCTTCTTCGATGTCCTCGGTGGTGGACAGGTGGGAGGCGAGATACTGACAGTGGGTAACATTAGAGAGGGTAGTACTGTTAATCTGGATGGATGGTGGATGTGTAATTGAACAAAGTGCCGGCTGAAAGAGAATCTGAGTCTTACGTACATTCATATCAAGGCCTAAGTGTGCATCCACATTAGCGTAGGTGTTCATGGTCAACTGTAGGTCGCGTTCAGTGTAAGCGACGATGGTCAAGTCGTCGTTATAATGAAGTTCGGTAATGGAAGCTGCCGACGCCTTTGTTCCTGCCTGGAGTCGTCTTATGTCGAAAATTGCCTTCATCCGGTACCACCCCGCCGGCCAAATTGGCACTGGTCCGAGTAAGGAAGGCTGCCAAGAAAATGGAAAAGAGAGTTGGTGCCAGTACACATCCTTGCTTTACCCCTGTATGGATAGGGAAGAACTCAGTCTGGGTGACATTGTGCAGGAAACTGCCGTTTATGCCATTGTGGAATTGCCTCACAGTGGCGATGAATTTTGGTGAGTAACCAAAACGACAGAGGGTCTGCCAGAGGGCTTCACTGTTGACCGAGTCAAAGGCCTTGGTAAGGTCGATGAAGGCCATGTACAGGTCACGACGCTGTACTCTGCACATTTCCTGTATATGGCGGCACAGCAAAGATCATGTCAGCGGTGCCACGTGATGGTTTAAAGCCACATTGAGATTCTGCAAGGAATTCTTCCGCCTCAGGAAGAATTTTGTTTATGAGGACTTGGGCAATAATCATACCAACTATGGAGAGCTGCGAGATCCTGTGGAAGTTACTACAGTTTGACCGGCCTCCCTTGTTCTTATAAATATTGAAAATGAAGGCGTCTTCAAGAGTTTGGGGGATTTCCTCCTTCTCCCATATATTCTCCAGGAGAGAGTGGAGACGGCTGGTAAGCTGAAGTCCTCCTTCTTTATACACATTGGCTGGGATTCCATCAGGCCCTGAGGCTTTGTTATTTTTCATTTGTTTGATGGTAGTAGTTGCCTCATCCAGAGATGGAGGATAGCTTTGGTAGATCAACTTTGGGTGCTGAGGGACCTGCTGGGTATTCCGGACATCCTCATCGGTGTTTCGGTTGAGCAGCGAATGGTAGTGCTCTTTCCAGCGCTGAAGAATGCCTTCTGCGTCTTTAATTAGGGAATTACCGTTGGATGAGCGGAGGGGGCTGTGCCATGAGTGATTGGCCCATAAAATGTTTTAGTAGAATTGAAAAATTCGTGTATCCTGTGTTGATCCGCAAGTTTTTTGCGTTTCATGTGCTTTCTTTTTCAACCCTTTGTTCTCTAGATTATGTTGTTCGCTCTGGGCCACCAGCTTTCTTCCTGTGGATGGTTTCAGCTTTGATCCAAGACTGAGGACTGTTCTGCCAGTCAGTTAAAACAGCACGTTTATCATCGACGAGTACCTTGATTTCCGGGTCATTTTCATCAAATCAGTCCTGGTTTATTCTTTCCATCTGGCCAAGGGTCTCTGCAGGTTTTGTCATGTCAGTGTCGAGAATACCCTATTCGTCACTGGGATTTGGGTTGTTTGTTGTCGGGTAGTTATCAGCCCATGTTCGAACTGATCTATACATGCGGTTTGTCTCCACAGCAGGCTTACCCTTCCAGTAGAAGGTATAGCTGGACCCCATTCTGTGAGTCGACCCTCGTCTGGGAGCCGGGACTCACTAATGGTTGCTATGTCGATGTTACACCTTGACAGCTCTTTTGCCACAAAGGCAGTTCTTCTTTCAGGACGCTCCTTTGGGCCAGTATCCAGATGGGTCCTGACGGTCCATGCTGCGACCATAAGAGGCTGTATATTTTGTTTTTGCTTTGATCAGTGATGATGATTGTGTTTTCGACCACATAAGGATGACCTTACTGGATGCAGTTGCCCAGTCAGATTGGTTCTATAGGCAGGCTCCTCGAAAGGACTGCTTAGTCGCGCGCACACACACACACAGAAACACACACACACACACACACACACACACACACACACACACACACACACACACACAACCTAACCTAATATAACTTATCCTAAATCCCCCAAGGTAGTAGCGTCAGCGTGTTTAATAATCAGGTGAAATAAATACGTTCGAGTTGGTTAATAATCTTCAGGTAACCCACGAATGAATCATTTTATCTGAAAAGTTGATAAAGTAAAATGGAGCCTTATTTTAACTCTTAAATACACGTATGAAAATAATGGCCTAGATATTCAATCACAATGTTTTCCTCAACTACCTCGTCACATAGACATTCACCGGCCATTAGACCCCAAGTGAATTCACCAATCAATCGCGCTTTCACTTTGTTAATTAGTGAAACTTGTGGTAATCGAAGGAACAATCCATCGGGGAATAATTTATTCAATCGTCCGCTACCCTCTAGGTAAGGCTGTGTGACCTGTGACCTTATGGTACCTGACCTGGTGGTTGTGTGGGCAGGTAATTTATCTTTGTTGAGGGAAAGGTGAGTGTGGTGGTAGTCTGACCTAGTGGTAGTGGTAGTGTGAGTGGTAAAGTAACATACTCACCTTAACAGTGCGAGTGGTAAGCCTGGTGTTGCCGAGGTGCCACTCAATGATCGCTGGAGGCCTGGCACCAGCAGCCTGGCACACCACCTCGTAGGTTCTCCCGGCACTTAGAGGGTCACGGCTACTTAACAGACGAACCCAGAGTGGCGGAACTGTTGACACGGGACCAGTAATAGTAGTTGTTAGTGGTGTAGTAGTAGTAGTAGTAGTAGTAGTAGTAAGTAGTAGTAGTAGTAGTAGTAGTAGTGGTGTAGTAGTAATAGTAGTAGTAGTAATAATAATCACAATAATAATTTTAATAATAATCATAATAATAATAATAATAATAATATTAATAATAATAACAATAATAATAAATAGGGACAATACAATTTCCTAGCCAACAATGAAGTAGCCTCCTTAATACCTGGTGTCATTTGCGTATTTCTCGCTCCACTACACAAAAAAGCTGGCAGCAAGTAATGCTCCGCGCGTGTTATATTACTTTTCTCCCAGGGGTCGATGACCCAAGCGATTTTCCAATAATTCATATCATTAAGGGAGATCATAGCTCTTCCCCCTCTTTACCTCATGCTGTGGTGAATCTGGCACACCAAGTTGACGTGTATGTAGAGTGATGTATTCCTTAATGTTTGTTAGTTGATGTCTAAGGTATTATGATCTTAATGTACATACTTAAAAGTCTTAGTTATTGAAGCGTAGAAACGTATTCTAAGAAATTTCTGAGTGGATATTGATCAAAGTTTCCTGGGCAACAGTAGGTGACATCATAAAGTAGGAGACAGAGTCGTCGAAGTCTTTCATGGCAGCCATAAGTTTCTGAAAGGAGAAGAGTAAAGGAGTGGTGTGCCAGTGATGGACAGGACCAAAATTGAGAGAGGTTTAAAAATCTTGATTTATGACCATAATGTTTGATGGCCGTCACATTCAATAAAGAAAGGCAATGGAATGGTCGGGGAGATTCTCTTTCCATAAGACAATGAAAACTAGATTTATTTTGGCAGATTTACAAGGAGTCGCAGTTTAATTTCACAAGCAAGTGATTCTTCCCTCGCCCGTGGAGAATATAAAGAATAAAACATGATTCTGTAGGATGTTGTTCCTCACTTTCCAGCAGCTGCTGGCTGGTTCCTGTGTGCTGAGTCATGAACTATTAACACAACAGCTTGAAGTTGCCTGCAATAAAAAAAAAAAAAATATTTGTGAAGTTTTATCCAAAGTTGAGGGTGGTGAGTTGACTTATCTGAAAGCTCTTACCATGGACAGCTGTTGTGTTAAACTTATCATTATGCTGCAGCACCAGAGCTTCACTCCTACACACTGTTACTGTGGTTAGGTCATCCACCAGCCGGCGCGGCTGTCAGGTATCAGAGGCGGACGAGACTAGTAAAATTTACATGTCATCAGGGGCGTGATGTACACCGCTGAGAACTGAAGAAAAATAACGTTACTCGTAAACATGCCTCTGCCTCTGGTATCCATTTCACTTTGATGACGATCGAAGACTATCCATAGCAAGCGTAGAGGAGGTGATTATGCCCCGGTGCTCTACATCAACTCTCTTTAAGTAATGGTAAATGAACCTACAATCATCCAGATGGATGAAAGTCGTTAGGGCAATAGCCTGTACAAGGCTCAGGAGGGAGCAGGTGGGAAATGGCAGACGATGACAGTAATGTTGGCTTGAGAAAGTGGCGGGTGTTGAACAGTAGACCTTACAGGAGTTACTGCAGCTCGTCTCCTCCTTACTGACTTATGTTAACTCTGCTCACCATCGGAATTCCGTAATTAATTCCCATAATTTTAATAATTGACTTATGATATGAGTGAAGATATGGAGGAAGTATACCATAGCATAATACATTATGTTAATTAGCCACTGTGTAGGCGAGCGGGCACCCGTGTGCTCAGTACAGCGCCTAAAGAGTTGTGGTAGTGAGAGACGTGGAGAGCCTGTATCAGAAAAGACTGAGGTAAAGGGAAGACTCTTTCCTAGTGCCAACCCGGGTGTTGTATTAAGAAGATTAATAATACATTTGGTGATAGTTGATCTGACTAGGATTAGAGAGGTTATTGAGAGCATTAAGGAAACATTTTAGTGGGGTTAGCGAGGCGACCAATGACCAAAGTGCTAGAATTATGGAGGCAATGATAAGACTAGGGGGAATTAATGGCTAAAATAGGGGGATACACGCTAGGATTAGGGAGACTTAGTACTTGGATTAAGCAGCTTTACTATTGTGAATAATGGGATAATGTTAAGGATATGGGATTAATGCTATGATTGACCGTATATATATATATATATATATATATATATATATATATATATATATATATATATATATATATATATATATATATATATATATATATATATATATATATATACTTCATTTTTAGTCCATATAACATGCGGACTTTGAACATATAATCAACGACCTCACCAGCCAGGAATTGAGCCCTCGACCTACTGGGTGGGACTAGGGAACGCTTACCGACCAACCACAAGGGCATTAAAAGCAGTCCTAGACTCTGTTATATTTCACACAAGGCCTGTTCATCGAGCTGATGGCGCCGTGAACCTCATTGGAAAACTGCCCGTGCCTCGTATGTGGTGTCAGTAGCATTTTACCAAATCCAGCTGGTATGAAACACGAGGTACCATATATATACTTCATTTTTAGTCCATATAACATGCGGACTTTGAACATATAATCAACGACCTCACCAGCCAGGAATTGAGCCCTCGACCTACTGGGTGGGACTAGGGAACGCTTACCGACCAACCCACAAGGGCATTAAAAGCAGTCCTAGACTCTGTTATATTTCACACAAGGCCTGTTCATCGAGCTGATGGCGCCGTGAACCTCATTGGAAAACTGCCCGTGCCTCGTATGTGGTGTCAGTAGCATTTTACCAAATCCAGCTGGTATGAAACACGAGGTACCATATATATACTTCATTTTTAGTCCATATAACACGCGGACTTTGAACATATAATCAACGACCTCACCAGCCAGGAATCGAACCCACGGCCCAAGAGCCCATGACTGTGACTGGGGAACGCTACCTCTGGCCCACCAGGATACTAAAAGCAGTCCTAGACTCTGTTATATTTCACACAAAGCCTGTTCAATGAGCTTATGGCGCCGTGAACCTCTAATGGGGACTACCCGGATCACTTAGGTGGTCAGCGTAACGTTTTACCAAATCCGGCTTCGAAACACGAGGATCCATGTATATTTCATTAGCCCAATAAAGCACGCGGACTTCTACATGCAATCAACACCTCAACCCTCCAGGATTCGAACCCACGGCCCACGAGCCGATGACTGTGACCGGGGAACGCTACCTCTGGCCCACCAGGTTACTAAAAGCAGTCCTTGACTCTGTTATATTTCACACAAAGCCTGTTCAACGAGCTTATGGCGCCGTGAACCTCTAATGGGGATTACCCGTATCACGTAGGTGGTCAGAGTAACGTTTTACCAAATCCGGCTTCGAAACACGAGGATCCATATATATTTCATTTGCCCAATAAAGCACCACCAATAAAATATTAAAGAGACTTTCATGAAAGACTCAGATTTAAAGTTCATTTCCTGACAAACTGAGGACTTCCTGTGCCGCAGGAGTATATTGCCAGAGAAATAAATTATTTACACTTCATGTCGAGTGAGACGGTGGTGGAGAGAGGCGCTGTCAGGTTGGAGTTGGCCGCCTGGCAGGTCACTGAACGATGTAGGTCACGGCGGGTCAGCGAGGGCACTACAAGCGTGTTGGTGACCTGATCCAGTGTCTCCACCTCATGGGTCATGTCCAGGAGCACCGGACCCTCCCACCAAGTCACGGTTGGGGGCGGTGACCCTCCCATAACGCGGCAGGCGAGGCGGAGTATGTCGCCCTCTGTGAAGGGACCCACGATGTTGCGAGCCTCGACACCCAGCTCTGTGTACACCCCCAGACGGCTCGGGGGTACTGAGGGAGACAAGTAAGAAGAACAGTGTTAAAAACTACTTTTAAGATGGGTTAGTGATTTTTTTTAATTTTCATTTACCTCTAGAAATATCAAACTTGACTGACTGACAATACCAATGTTAAACCTGTCGGGGCCTTAAGAAATCAAGTTCTCGTACACAAGAAATTATGTTGTCGTACACAAGAAAAGAAAGTATTATACATGAGATCAACTCATCATACTCAAGTCATCATACGTAAGAGATTGTCATCGTACTCAAGAAATCAAGACAGTAATCAAGTAGCTATGTTAACGTACTCAAAATGAGATTCCTTACTCACTAAGCTAATTCACTGTACTCAGGGGATCAGCGTTACACAATTAAAAAGATACAAATTTAACCTAACCTAACTAAAATGAACCTATTCTAACTTTTAGTAAGTTCCCTATCCAAAACTAAATTAATCTAACCTAACCTAAACCCCAAATCTCAGAACACAGACAAACATAGATTGAAATTGAGAAAAAAATGGGATAAAAACATTCTTATATAAATCCTTCAATAATAACTAGTGAGAGAGTTTAACCCTCTCTCTCTCTCTCTCTCTCTCTCTCTCTCTCTCGCTCTCTCTCTCTCTCTCACACACACACACACACACTTTAAATGTTTAGTGTTTTGGTGATATACATATTTTCTTGGTTGTGTTGACAAATAATCTTATATTTCTTAATAAGTTTGGGACAGTTGAATACATAGATTGTGTTATATCCATGTGTCCCTGTATATATGGTGTCTGTTATCCACGTGCCTAGTGCATACTGTTTAACATGTGGTACACGTGTCTTGTATACATGGTACTGTATTGTGTGCTGTACTTTTCGCAGCTCGAGGGAAGACTGGTAGGTTGCTGGAGGTTGAGGGAGGTGTTGTTGTTGTTCTTGTTGTTGTTAATATTAGTACAGTGCATTAAAGGATCACCTGTAGAATGCCCTCACCAATTTTATTTTACCTGATGTTTAAACAGCCTAACTCTGCCATGGAAGGTTAAGTTAGGTTAGGTTAGATTAGGTTAGCGTTAAGGTGAAATAAGTTAGGAGCTAATCTTCAGGTGATGCCTATTAACGCAGTTGAACGCAGAACGCTAAGTCAGTTTCTACACTAGGTAAGCACTATTTTTAGAGAATTAGGAAGGTGGTTGAGAGTGAAACACTTAATCTTTAGCAGCTGTCTAGTGTAAAGCTGATTTACTGAACGTGCTTGAAGACCTTTGCTGGTGAGACAGTAATTCGCCAGTGATTGAGGTTGGTGGTGGTGGTGAAGGCAAGGAGGAGGAGGAGAAGGAAGGGAATGAGGAGAAGAGAAAGAGGAGGAGGAGGAGGAGAAGGAGATTAAAGGTGAGTACTTACCAATGACCGTGAGGTTGGTGGTGAAGGTGAGGGTGGGATTGATCCTGAAGTCGACCCTGCAGCGGTAAGTTCCTTGGTCGTCGGCCTGGACGTGCTGGAGGGTGAGGGAGGCGGTAGTAGGGTGGAAGTTGGCGCGGCTACCGAGGTGTGAGGGATTCTTCCAGTGGTTAGCAGGGCCACTACGCACATCGAAACTGTCAACAGAGAAGAAACAACCGAAGTTAAGAGATGCAGAAGTTACACACACACACACACACACACACACACACACACACACACACACATTCACTTTGCTATTACTCGGAATCGAGTATGAAAATCATCCAGCTATGATACAATGATATGAGTTATTAGGGATGTCACCTAGGTTGGTGAGTTTTGAGGAGACTAAAGAGGCCGATAGGGGACCCACAGCTTTGACCACATTCGTTGCACATGTGGAAGGCTGTATCGAGTGCGGGAAGGGAGGTGGCAGCGTCTTTCCTGCGTTGGCGTTTGTCTGCCTCGGTTTGTAGTCGGGCTAACTCAAAAGTATTGACACCTTCTTATATGGTAATCCTCCAAGCGTTACGATGTGGAGTAATCGACTTCCAGGTGAGGGGGTCGATTTGGCACTTTTTCAGATTTGTCTTAAGAATATCCTTGTACCTTTTCAATTGCCCGCTGGCGTTACGTTTACTATTTGTTATGTGACTGTAGAGTAGCTACTTTGGCAGTCTACTGTCGTCCATGTGGGTAACATGGCCAGTCCAGCATAGCTGTTCATGGATAATGGTAGCCTCGATGCTCCTGCAGTTGGTGTCAGCAAAAGTACTGGCATTTGTTCTCTTGTCTTCCCAGGAAACTCGGAGGATGGAACGAAGACTACGTTGGTGAAAGTTTTCAAGCGCCTTGAGGTGCAGCTTGCATGTAACCCATGTCTCACTATATAACAGGGTTTGGAGAACCACTCCACTGCTCGATATACATGAAAATTTGTAGATAATTTCAGCTCCCTACAGCTGAAGACACGGTTTCGGAGTCCGCCAAAGGCTTGAGATGCACATCTGAACCGGTGCTGATTCTCTTCATCGATATCTACGGTGGTGGACAGGTCGGAGCCAAGATACCAAAAGTGGGTAACATTAGAGAGGGTAGTACCGTTAAGCTGGATGGATAGTGGAGGTGTGTTTGAACCTGGGGCAGGTTGAAAGGGAATCTGAGTCTTACGTACATTCACCTCAAGGCCGAAGTGCGCATACGCATCTGCATAGGTGTTTAGGATCTCCTGTAGGTCGTGTTCAGTGTGAGCAACAAGTGAGGTCGTCTGCATACTGAAGTTCAGTAATAAAAGCTACCGACACCTTTGTTCTTGCCTGCAATCGTCTTATGTTGAAAAGATCCTGCTTCACCCGGTACTCGATGTCCACCCCGCCGGCTAAATTGGCACTGGCACGAGTAAGGAAGGCAGCCAAGAAAATGAAAAAGAGAGTTGGTGCCAGTATACACCCTTGTAAAATCCCCATTTGGATGGGAGAAATATCAGACTGGGTGCCGTTGTGCAGCACACTGCCGTTCATGGTATCGTAGAGTTACCTCACATTAGTGATGAATTTTGGTGGGAAGCCAAAACAGCAAAGGGTCCACCAGAGGCCATGGTTAGGTCGATGAAAGCCATGTACAGGTCACAATGCTGTTTTCTGCACTTTTCCCGTATCAGCAAAGATCATGTCAGTGGTGCCTCGTGATGGTCTAGATTCACTCTAGAACCACATTGAGATTCTGGGAGGAACATTTCCACCTCAGGAAGGAATCTGTTTTGAAAGACTTCGGCGATAATCTTGCCAGCTACGGAGAGCAGCGAGATCCCATGGTAGTTGCCACAGTCTGACCGATCTCCCTTGTTCTTATAAATATTGATAATTGAAGCATCTTTAAGAGCTTGGGGGTTTTCCTCCTTTTCCCATATATTCTCCAGGAGAGAGTGGAGATGGCTGGTAAGCAGAGGTCCCCCTGCTTTATACACCTCGGCTGGGATTCCACCAAGCCCTGAGGCTTTGGTATTTTTCATGTGTTTGGTGGCAGTAACTACCTAATCCAGAGATAGAGAATAGCTGATGTGGGTCAGCTCTGGATGCCGAGGGACCTGCTGGGTAGTCAGGACATCCACATCGGTGTTTCGGTTGAACAATATATGGTAGTGCACTTTCCAGCGCTGAAGAAGGCCTTCATCGTCTTCAATTGTAAAGTTACCGTCAGATGAGTGAAGGGGGGCTGCGCCACGAGTGGTTGGCCCATAAAATATTTTAATGAAATTGAAAAATTCGCACATCTTGTGCTTATCTGCATGTTTTTGTATTTCACATGCTTTTTTTTAAAACCAGTCATTCTTTAGAATTCGAAGTTCCTGCTGGGCTACTGCTCTCTTCTTGCCGAAGGTATCGGCTTTGGTCTGAGACTGAGGGTTGTTTTGCCAGTCAGTAAAATCAGCACGTTTTTCATCGATGAGTACTTTGATTGCCGAGTCATTTTCATCAAACCAATCTTGGTGTATTGTTTTGATCTGACCTAGGGTCTCTCTGTAGGTTTTTGTCATAACAGTGTTGAGAGTATCCCATTCGGCACTGGGATTCGCGTTGTTTGCTGTTGGGTTGTTTATAAGCCCATGTTCGAGCTGCTCTCTGAAAGCATGTGCTACTGCTGGGTACCTCAAACGCTCAGTAATAAAATCTCTTCTGGACGCTTGCTGCCATCACCATTTTGGGGCGACGTGAAACGAGAGCTTGGCTCTGACAAGTCGATAATCAGTGTCACAGTGGTCTGACCCACGCATGGCACGGGTGATGAGGACATCTCGGAGATCTCTTTCTCAGACAAAGATGTAGTCAATGAGATGCCAGTGTTTAGATCGTGGGTGTTGCCACGAACTCTTGAACTTGTTGGCCTGCCGAAACCAGGTATTGGTGATAGTGAGGCTGTGCGCAGCACAGGAGGAGGAGTAGGTCGTTGGCAGTAGCCTAGTCCATTTCTCCCTATGGATCCCTGCCAAATGCTAGCATCTCTGCCAACTCTGGCATTGGAGTCGCCAAGTGGCACAACCTTGTCTTCTCTGGGGATAGAGGTTAGCACGGTCAAGGTCGGTGTAAAAGGCCTCCTTGATGACATCCTCTGCATCTAGTGTTGGGGCGTATGCACTGATGAAAAAGGCATGACGTGATTGATTCAGTGGGACTCGAAGCGTTATGAGCCGCTCATTGATCCCTATAGACATTTCAGTTAGCCTGTGTAGGATGCATTGGCAGATGGCAAAGCCAACTCCATGAATGCTGTTTGTCTCAGCAGCAGGCTTATTCTTCCAGAAGAAGGTATAGCCAGACCCTGTTCTGTAAGCTGGCCCTCATCTGGGAGCCGGGACTCACTGATGGCTGCTATGTCGATGTTATACCTAGCCAGCTGTTTTGCCACATGGGCAATTCTTCTTTCAGGACGCTCATTTGTGTCAGTATCCAGAAGGGTCCTGATTTTATCTGTGTTTTCGACCGCATAAGGATGACCTTACTGGGTGCGGTTGCTCAGTCAGGTAGGGTTTTTAGTCAGGTATTGTTTAGGGCACATTTTCTAGCCCCTCCCGAAGTGGGGTGAGCAGAGTGGCTCCTTGAAAGGGCTGCTCAGTCGCAAAGAAGGGATCGGATTGCACTGCTGCCTAGATAGCAGTGCATAAACGACCACCTTATCTGTGCCGCCCATGTGCATAGTTGTGACTAGATACTCCCGGCAGTCATCTCTGTCTGTCTCCGTCGCCACTCATCCGTCGCCATAGGACTTTTTGGGCTATAGGGGTTTTTTATAATGATGAAAAGTATGATGAACTGGATGATGACTGCGCTTGAGTTGATTTATGTGATGAAGCAGGATCGCAGGCTGCATCCACACATCTTGGCTCTCCATTTTCCTGATCCAGTGACGCAAGTGTTGGAACGACTGGGGAGAGGGAGAGTTGCAATGGACTGCCGATAGCCCAATTTGTTGGGTTTCGCCTTAGTTGCCTCTCCATCAGGCATTGCCTTCGTCTGCCGGCATAGTCGTTGGGTTTCCATGGTGGTCAACTCTTCCGCCTATACCGCCTTTGGAGGCTTTTTTATAGCTCTGTAAGCATGTCTGCCTGATGCCGGGCACCACCTTCAGATTTTTCTTTCAGGGGCTTACTCCCATAGTCAACCGAGGATAATCCGTAAGGCAGCGGGCAACAATGGTTGGTAGGCTCCCGAACGTGTTCAGATGCCAGTGAGCCTATGCGCCTTCCCTCTGGGGCCCACTGCTACTCCGAGATCCCCTGCTGGTCTAGCCTGGGCCCACGAAGCACCCAGTTATCGCGTGTTGCCACGATGAAGCACAGCAGAAGACTTGATGGTGAAGAGGCTCTGAACTGGCAGGGGACGACTTATGCAAGTTGCTGCCCTGTTCGCCACTAGGGCTAGTCAGCGGCGGCAGTTGGAAGCGCGAGGGAGCAAGCAGTGCTTACACCTTAACACTAACATAGTACTGCCACACTAGATGCATTACACCACCATGTGTGGTGCAATCAAATACAAACAAACACACACACACACGTACTACTATTACTACTACTACTACTACTATTTCTTTTTTTTTACGTGGCCTCCATCCTCCCCCAAGAGCCACACCTTCGCCGCCATTTTATTACCTTAAAATTAAATATCCTAATCCATCAGCAGCTATCCTAGTTGTGTTGAGTTAGTTGAGCCGCAGATCTACTGTATGCGGCATTCAGTGACTGTTGCCTCATAGTCAATATCTGCAACTGTTGTCGGCTTTGGGGCCGATGTTCTCATTCCCTTGAGGCAGAGCAAAGCAGACCTAAGGAGAGAGAAGGGCAATCGACATCTCATCCAGGCTGTAACATAACTTCTGGGCTGCTGCTTCTGTTCGGACAGCACCTCCGCGATTCTGGCATAGAAGCATCTTGCACTTGGTTTCATCCCACCGTAGGTTGTGATCACCAGAGGAGTGAAGCTGCCTTGATCAACGTTCTGAATTCTTTCGCCGTATACCCTTATCTTGTCGTTCTCGTTCCTCCTGTGTGCAGCATCGATAGCTAAGTTACGGTGACATGCGGCCATGGGATAAAAAATCTTGATGTCAAAGAAGGCTCGCTGTCCCTGAGTCCAGAATCCTCAAGCACTGGCGTCAACACGGGGCTCGTTGGATGTGTTCGAAGTCCCATGTTGGAAATTCTCACCGTCCAATGGAGGGAGGGTCGGTTCTATCCTGACATCACAGCAGATTTCCTTCAATATATTTGCTGAGATCCCTTACTTCGTCATGCCTCATGCATATGAAGCCCCATTTCTTGCATACCATGGCGTGATCGACGTCATAGGAAGAGCCACACATGCATTGGGAGGGCAAACCTTCTACTGGCCTACCGCACCTTAGAGCAATGGCATCTGTAAATTCTTGTTTATTGAGACTGAAATCATTTGCCCTTATTGGTAACGTAGTTAACCAGTTCGAGGCGCCCACCTCCTGCGCTATAGCTACGTTTTTTCAAATTTTCTGGTACTTGCAGTATCAGTTGCTGCAACTTATCACTTTGGCCGTGCTGTCGTTCTGTCGTAAGGGACTGTCGAATCTTGTTTACTTCATGGTATCCACCTCACCTGTTGCATTCTGAGCAATTATGTGGTCAGTGAGGGCTGCTGTGAGCTTAACTGAGTTTTGATGTTCGGTGGCAGCAATCTCCTCTGGACTGGTCAATCCCATTCCTCCCAGTCTCGGTGGTAGTACAAGGAATGATGTTTCTGTTGGGGTTAAGTGAAGATGTTTCACTAATTTGGGAATGAAATTGACGTTGATAGCTTCTTCCTGAGGGTGGAGGAGGGGTCAGATATCAGGGATAGTGCACATCAGGTAGTTCCAGCGATGCTTGACTCCATGGGTGAACGCCGCAAAAGCTGCATGTGGCTCTGTGTTAGCAATATCAGACAGAGCTTGGATTTCCCTGACACACTCATTCACCTTCCCTGTTACGTACTCGGTCTTGAAGTCCATCGTGCCGATAAGTGCGCCTAGGTGTCTTTGGCCATCCTTTGTTATTTGGCCTCACTTACTACTACTACTACTACTACTACTACTACTTTGCTGTCACTCGGGAACAAGTATGACGATTATCCATTTATGATGCAATGATAAGTCACCTTCGTTGGTGAGCTTTGAGGTGACTCGAGAGGCCGATACGGGACCAGCAGGATTGTCCACAGATGTCGCAAACGTGAAGGGGTACATCTAGTACGATAGAGGCGGCGACAGCGTCTTTCCGGCGCTGGCGTTTGTCTGCCTCGGTTTGCAGTCACGCTAACTCGAAAGTATTGACACCTTCTCGTGTCATGCTCCTCCAAGCGTTATGGTGTGAAGTGATCGTCTCCCAGGTGAAGGGCTCGATTTGGCACTTTTTCACGTTTGTCTTAAAACTATCCTTATACCTTTCCCGTTGTCCACCAGCGTTACGGTTACCATTCGTTAGGTGACTGTAACGTAGCTGCTTTGGTCGTGTACTGTCGTCCATGCGGGTAACATGGCCAGTCCAACGTAGGTGTTCATGGATAATGGTAGCGTCATGCTCCTACAGTTGGTGTCAGCGAGAATACTAGCATTTGTTCTTTCGTCTTTCCAGCAAACTCGGAGGATGGAACTTATATTACATTGATGAATGTCCCACACTCACAAACACACACACACACACACACACACACACACACACACACACACACACACACACTGTTACAAGTTATGAACTTTCCCACACACGGTAAAAATACCGTTGACTTTATCTTAACTCACTTAGCGGACTAGTACCAACCACCTCAACCAATGCCTCCTATCGGGTGTAGCACACACCTATCAGTGCTCTGGTCTCTAGCTGCCACTACCAGCCAAATACAGAGACCCTACCTCAAGACCTACAGGCCGATTACCTACTCTGCAGTGCGTCTCTTCGGGCAGTGGATAGTTCACCATCCTTAGACTGAAGTATCAGTGTGGATGACGTGGACACCATATGGATAAATTATACCAACACACCACGGAAGCTCACCACCACTTCTTCCGTGAGATCACACCCAGCTGACTTGCTCTGGATCACACCTCTGATCAAAAGACTTATGCAACAGAGAGACAGCGCCTTTTATCTCAATGACTAAGGGTCCCTTCGGAACCAGGTCATCCGCGAAATACAGACCGCAAAGAAGTCCCACTACCCAACCAAGTTGCAACACCTGAAGCAGACCGACCTCAGTCAGTGGTATGGTGAGCTTAAAGAACTCTGTAGACTAAACAAAAAGACACACCCTCTCCCCTCCCTTAGCTATCTCACTAGTGGTGACACAGCTGAGTAATCAAACAACCATTTTGCAACTATATGTCAGACGCTCCCCCGGCTTGATACAACCAGTCTCCCTGCTTACCTCCCAGCCCCCTTTCCCACCGACTTAGTGGAAGACCTCATATGTGTCACCAGTGCCCAAGTCAACCAGCCAACAATTCGTAAATGAGCTACGACCCATTGCAATCACCCAATACCCAGTTTAATCTGAGAAAATTTCGTGTTTGACTGGGCTTATGCTGACATTACAGGGCCATAGATCTTCAGCAATTTGGCAATATGTAAACTTTCTCCACTACTCACTGTTTTGCCAGGTTTCTTGACTACATATACTGCCATCGGGAAAAACGAAAGACGTCTGTGGCTGTCTCCTTCATTGACTTCACCAAAGCATTTGACTTAGTCGATCATAATTTAATCATCGACAAAGCTATCGACCTCGGGTTTCGAAGAAGTCTTATACCAGGGCTTACGGACTTCCTCAGTGACCGATGCCAAGCCTTACGCTTCTGAGGGGATGTCTCCACTTTTCAGTCACTCACCTATGGCGTCCCCCAAGGCACCAAGACGGGACCGCTCTGCTTCCTTATGCTCATCAATGATGCCGTAAGAGAAACCCCCGCTAGCTGGAAATATGTCGACGACCCCACCATTGGGATCAGTGTCAACAACTCGGCTCCAGACTATACCACCCTCCAGAATTTATTGAACAGTCTCCAAAATTGGCACACCAACAACAACGTCACCATCAACCATACCAAGACCATGGTTATGCACATTAGACTCTCCTCCGACGTTGTCCCACCCCGTTCCATTACCGTAGGTCCCAACGTACTTCAGGTTGTAGACTCCACTAAGCTCCTCGGCGTCACTATAGATGAGTATAGATAAACTAAATTGGAAAACACACGTCAGTGAAATTGTCAAACTAGATATTTTCCGTCTCCACCTCCTCCGCCGACTCAAGTCCCTCGGAGTTCTTGCGCCCGAACTCCTCAGTGTTTACTCAACATTCATACTTCCCAAGCTCACCTAAGCCTCCCCTGCCTGGTCTTCCTTCCTAAATGCCACACAACGTAAACACCTAGAAAAAGTGCAAAAGAGGACATGCAAGATTATTCTCTCCCCTTCCTACTCCACATATCAAGAAGTGCTAACACACTGACCCTCTCGGTTCTCTCTGACCATCACCCCGACCTCATCTGCAAATTTGGTGAGAAGCTTCTGCACCATCCACGACACCGGCTCCTACTACCACCCGAGATCCATCGTCCGCGAATTTCTGTTCAACACCACAACCGCATCCAGGCCATACGAGCACATACTGGTCGCTATAAGAACAGCCCAGTCCCAACCAATGTAAAAATTATCAATAACTTGCAATCTACCAGTGTATTCACTTCCAGTCAATTTTACATTTTTTGCTCCAGCACTATGTTGAAATGTCCTGTAGTATGACCTTCTACCCACCTAGTTATTATATATCATAATTGTATCACATACGTTACTTGTATATTATTTGTCAACCAAGAGAACCAGTCCCCAATTATGTAACTGTTTATTTTCAGCATTCAGGCTAATTATTATTATTATTATTATTATTATTATTATTATTATTATTATTATTATTATTATTACTACTTCGTGTCACTCGGAATCCAGTTATTATATAAGGATATGAGTTGTAAATGATGTCACCTTCGCTGGTGAGCTCTCAGGTGGTTCAAGAGGGCTACATCTAGTGCGGGAAGAGCGGCGGCAGCGTCAATCCGGCGCTGGCGCTTATCTGCCTCGGTATGCAGTCAGGCTAACTCGAACGTATTGACACCTCGTGTGGTGCTCCTCCATGCGTTACGGTGTGGAATGATCGTCACCCAGGTGGGTGGATCAATTTGGCTCTTTTTTCAGGTGTGTCTTAAAGCTGTCCTTACAAAAAAAATGGAAAAAGGAAACAAATCAAGAGTGAGACACGATATATTTATGTTGTGTTGTCAAACTAAGAGAAACAATCGAGACCCTGCAATTGTGTATAAATGAGGCAGAAAGTCAGATCAGCAACCTGGGACTTGGTCACAGTATTTCTGTTGCCATATAGCAGCAGGGTCTACCATTAGGCAACACATTAAGTTTCCAGTACCTTCCCAGACGGTAGTACCTCCCTACATGTTCATTATAACAAAATGTTTACTATAACTACATTTTCACTATATCGACATGTTCAATATAACAAAATGTTCATTCTCACATGTTCATTAAAACGGGTTCACTACATCAACCTGTTCACATCATATATCAGGTGCCTACAAGAAAGCTCAGGCTCTCATCTGGCTCAGCCATGTTAATATTATGATTTTTAATCGACTCTGTATCTGTGTTCTTCTGGCTAAATAAACCGTTTCAAAATCAATAAATTCACTGTAACAGGTTTACTATAACTATGTGTTCACCATAACCGGTTCACTAAAGCTAGTTTACTATAACATGCTCATTATAATTACATGTTCACTATATCAACAGGTTCACTATAACTATATGTTTACGGAAACAGGTTCACAATATCAAAAAGTTCACTACAACTACATGTTCACTATAACAGGTTTACTATATCAACAGGTTTACTATAACTAAATGTTCACTATAACAGGTTTACTATATCAACAGGTTCACAATAACTAAATGTTCACTACAATAGGCTCACTATATCATCAGACGCACTATATCAATAGGTTCACTATAACTGCATGCTCATTAAAACAGGTTCACTATAACTACATGCTCATTTTAACAGGTTCACTATAACTAAATGCTCATTATAACAGGTTCATATAACTACATCTAATATACTATAGGACTAGGCATGTGTCTGTTTGTGTGTCTGTTCTGGGCAGCCGAAACGGCACAATCGTTTTTCATCAAACTTGGTGGAAAAATTGCAAAAAAATCGTAGAGTGGAACAAACCTGGTTCCATGTCGATGGTTTCTTTAGGAAGGCATTAATTAACCATTTTATTTACGCTGGCAAAAGATGTCGCTGTACGCTGTCTGCCTGCCGGACGATTGCAGTTATCGTACGGCTCCCTCCTCCTCCCCCACTTTTTTTCTTAGCCTACTTTTTTTTTTAATGTTGTTTGGATTAATAAAGGTAGGAATATGAGTAAATAGATGATTAAAGAAAGGGGAAACAGAAAATAGTTAGAGATAACAGGTGGGGGGAGCTGATTTTCATCATGCATCTGGATGCACAGTTTCAACGTTACCAGACGACCTTACAGCTACAGTTTATACTTATTCCTGTGGGTGACTGTACATGGAAAAAGAGAAGAGATAAAAAGATAATAACAGGAATGCATGGAGAGGATGACTACAATAGAAAGAGGGTGAATGTAGACAGTGAAACAGACAGGAGGTTGACAAAAATAGACAGATTCATACATGCACAAACAGACAATATGGCAACTAACATGACAGACAGACAGGCAGACACACGCCAAAAACGGATAAGACAGACAGATTTGACGACAGAAAGAGTAGAGACGGGCTTACATTCAAACACTATGCAGACGAACAGCCAGTTGTGATGGCAATAGAGAGGATGGACAGACTCAAGACAGATTAGAAGGCATTCATAAACAAGAATACACCAAATTGACCATAGCTGCGTCAGTGAGGGTAGGAGGTCTTACATTAGGGTGTGTCATAAGGAGGCGAATTTTTTTTTTTTGAGTTTGAAAAATCGGCCCATGGTATTAATCTTGTAGTTCTATGTGCAGAATCATGTGATATCTTCAGATTTGAAAAGTTTTCATTTTTTGCTCGGAAAATTTTACCTTGAAATCTTATGAAAATTCAGTATTCCCACCCTCTTACCAACACCACTAAATAGCTTTTTTAAAGTAAAGTAAATGTATCAGGTTAATTTATTAGGATGAAAATGATCCAGAATAGTGAAACGAATGATCTTGACACATTTATTAAATTTAATATTCCTTTAGAAAACAAAATCATCAAATACAAAAACCGGTTTTACTACTACGACCCGGTGCTGCTGCACACCATAGAGAACATGTCTTTCTTGCTTCTGTTTCTACTCATCACCTCCCTGCTGACCACCTGAGCTCGGATGTAGCCTTCCCTCCTCTCCTGGCTGTACACGTGACTGCTGGCCTCGCTCATTTGCTGTACACAACGCTCTATACTCTGGGTGTGCGAGGGCCAGGCAGGGACATGCATGGGGTTGTCCAGGAAAGCTCTGACTTGAACATTGGTGAGGCTGCAGGTAAGAGGGGGCTCACTGCCAGCCTGAATGTTATCCAGATCTATGAGATCAGTGAGGGTCTTGGCACCTAGATTGACTTCAGGAGTCTTCCTGACCCTGAAGAAATCGTCACCAACTGATTCGTCATGCCCAGATCCTCTCATAAGTCTCATATCCAAGATCTTTTTGACTGTCACTCTTCTCTCCTCCTCATCCTTACTGCAGAGCATTGTCTAAAGAACTGCCTCGGGATGAGCATACCAGGAAGATCTCCTCACAGTCTGCTCCACAATCTGAACAACCTTCCTTGGCTGACTCCTCAGGAGCTCAAGCTGGAAGAGAACATGCCTCGGACCTTCGGAGAACGATGACTTGACCTTGGAGTTGAACCAATTTGGCAAGTAGACACTCACGATGAATTGGACAATAAGTCTCAGGTTGTGAAGCTGGTTCCCTTTCAGTTTATGATGAGCGACCCAAATTCTGCAGAACCTGAGAGCCGTTGTGAGCCACCTAGAATGTGAGACTGGACCTATCTGCAGGTAAACAAGTCTATCAGGCATGACCCCAGTTTTGATGGCACTGCAAATCATGTAACCATAGTACTGGTCAGTACTCAGGTCGTCAATGACAGTATGTGCAAGCTCAACGAGTGGAGGGCCAACTGTGATTTTTTCAAAGCTCGGATTTATTTCTAACTCAGTGGCAGAGTCCAGCATCTTGCCAAGAGGACCAGACCATCTGTTGTTTGAAAGAGTCTTGCCATCCAGCTCCTGGATCAGATGTCTGAGTGGCAACTCGTTGGTGTGGAGGTCACAAACAATCCAGACCAGCTTCCTCCCAATCTTCCGCTCTATCCACTGTATGACCCCCCCTTGCCACCCTGTGTTCGTGTTGGTGCTGTCCCCTCCAATGGCCTGCAGGGTCTGGTCTATGTTCCTCTCTCTGAACCAGTTCACAATGTTATCTGCCACTATCTCAGCTGGTTTCCTGATGTCATCTTTCTCTGGAGTGAAATGCCACAAATACTTCCCTCCTGGTTCAATGCAGCAGGAGTAGTGTTCCTCTTTCACCATGGCAGGGAACAACTTGTCAGAATCTCCAACTTTCATGAACACTTTAGTGTAATCCCTTCTCCCATCAAAGAACAAACAATTGATTCCATTTTCTCTTATCCCCTTATCAAACTCCTCTTCTAGGTTACTGACAAGTTTCTCCTGAGCTCTCCTTACTTTGTTATGATCTATCACCAGGTGAACATCATCAGGTGTTATCAAACCACCGTCAATCCAGGCAGCTGTTGCTATCTCTGCAGTTTCTCTGAGACCAGTGTGGTGTCGCATGCTGACCAGAGCTATGCTCGGGATATCTTTCCTATTTCGAATCTTATGCCTGGAAGGTTTGGGATCATTATTTTCTGGGTTAGTGACAAAGTCACCATTCTCCTGGTCAGCACTCGGATCAGCCATGGGGAAGTCATTAAATTCTGAATCAGCTTGACTCCAATCATCGGCCTTTTTTACCTCACCCTGGGCCTTCTCAAGTCTCTTTTCCTCGGCAACTCTTCTCCTCTTCTGTCTCTCTGTGGCAGCCTCCTGTCTCTTGGACAGTCTTCTCTCTCTGTGCTTTGACAAATGCCAGTTCGATCACAGGAATCTTCAGTCACTATCGCATCCAAACTCAGGACAGAGAACAATTGGGCACTTGCAAGTAATTATGTCAAATAACTGGTCTAGTTGCTTGGCAAAGCTGTCCTTAACTGCAAGTTTCATCTCCCAAGAGAGATATCTCTTGCCTTTTCCCAACTGGCTAGCAGTCTCTCACTAATCTTCTTCTGACTTGTTATGACTGGAGGCTTGAACTGAGCGTTAGCCAGAGCGTACTGTGCCAAGACGGCTTTGGTCATATCACTGGCAATGTCTTTGCTTGTGTAAGTTCTTTGGTTCTTTTCACTGATTTGCCTGATTAAAACACCGTATCTCAAAGCATCTCTCAATGTAGGCAACTCCGACTTCAGGAGCTCTCTCCCAGACCCAAGATAGTGACTGAGATGGCTGGATTTTTGGTTCCTCGTCCTGACACAAGCAGCCATCGCAAATATTATCAACTTATAAATGCATCAGAATCTGAAGCAGAAAAAAATATTGTTAGTTGGGTTGTTAAAGAATGAAGTCAGAAAGCAATGTTCACTATTTAATTGTAATGCACTAATGCAGCTGTACGTTAGATTTTCGATAAATTTCACGCTAAAATTTACCTAGCAAAAGGTTGCAAAATATTGAAACTGAAATTATTTTCTGTTTTTATACACTAAAATCTACCAAAAAAGTGATGGGCCATTAGTTTTAGCTGACCTTCCCTCCTATGACACA
This sequence comes from Homarus gammarus, assembly GCA_958450375.1. Taxonomy (NCBI): domain Eukaryota; kingdom Metazoa; phylum Arthropoda; class Malacostraca; order Decapoda; family Nephropidae; genus Homarus; species Homarus gammarus. The sequence continues at coordinate 1,094,099 of CAUDMG010000378.1, read as the reverse complement.
CCCTAGTCTTACATCCACCAGCATAAATAATAAGACGCATTGAAAACTAACACCCTCGTGGGGAAAGAACATCGATGGTCGGTCAGTCATGTGAGATGGGCCTAAAACTGACTAGCATAGATGATGACTATGATGACTTAACACAGGTGATGACTTAAGCAGATGGTGACTAATCTAACAGGAATCAAGGTCACTTCTCTTCATAATATAATTTATCTTGGAGTGATACTCTGTGATTCAAATAAAAATTTTTTTCTTCTGATATTATCCTCTTCTTTTGGAGAATATTTCTTTAACGAATTATTCTAACCTTTATTCTATTCCTTCTTATAGTATATTAGATTCTGTAGGTATCACGACCACGACCATGATTATAACAACCACGACCATGATTATAAGAACCATGGCCATGATTATAACAATCATGACCATGATTATAACAACCACGAACATCTGGAAAACGATGATGTATGCCGTCAGCTGGATGGCGGTTGGGCGCTAGCCAAGCACGAGCATTCGAAGTTTCATGCCTTGGTAAATTGCACCACCGGGCACGAAGTGCCCACGATCACTTGTCTAATATATTACAGGACTAGGCGTGTGTCTGTCTGTGTGTCTGTCTGTTTGTGTGTGTGTCTGTTCTGGGCAACCGAAAGGGCACAATCGTTTTTCATCAAACTTGGTGGAAAAATCGCAAAAATATCGTAGAGTGGAACAAACCTGGTCACATATCGATGGTTTCTTTAGGAAACCATTAATTAACCATTTTATTTACGCTGGAAAACGATGCAAGTCTACGGACTTGGCGCACCCTCATTCGCTGTATGCTGTCAGCCCAAGATTGCAGTTTTCCTACAGCTCCCTCCTTCTCCTCCCACTTTTTTTCTTAGCCTACTATTTTTTTAATGTTGTTTGGATTAGTAAAGGAAGGAAGATGAGTAAATAGAAGAATAAAGAAATGGAAACAGGAAATAGTTAGAGATAACAGGTGGGGGGTAGCTGAGTTTCATCATGCATCTTGGATGCGCAGTTTCAACGTTACCAGACCATTTTAGGCCCTTACAGCTACAGTGTATACAATATACTTATTCCTGTGACAGTACAATACAGTACAATACCATACAATACCATACAATTCCATACCATGCAATGCAATACACAACGAACTATAAATTTTTGTAAGAATAAAACATAATTATAGAGACATGTAAGACTCACAACTTGATAAGATATCCGTAACACATTAGCTATTGGAAATGTGATAAAATGTTTTTTTATTAATCCAGTGTGAAATGTATCAGTATTGGTGGTACAATCCTAATGGTCTCTAATCCAGTTGATTAAGCGAGGTTAATCTGGGTTTAGTGAGATTAAAGATAAGGTGTGGGGTTTATTCTACCTGTCTTAGTCTCAGGTATGACCTTTATTGTAACAATCACGACCATGATTACAATAACTAGGGCCATGATCATAACAACCACGACCATGATTATAACAACCAGGACCATGATTATAACAACCACCACCATTATTACAACAACCAAGATCATGATTATAACAACCACCACCATTATTACAACAACCAAGATCATGATTATAACAACCACGACCATGATTATAACAACCACGACATTGATTATAACAACCACGACATTGATTATAACAGCCTCGACCATGATTATAACAACCACGACCATGATTATAACAACCACGACCATGATTATAACAACCACGACCATGATTATAACAACCACGACATTGATTATAACAACCACGACTATAATTATAACAACCACGACTATGATCATAACAACCACGTCCATGATTACAACAACCACGTCCATGATTATAACAACCACGACCATGATTATAATAACCACGACCATCTGGAAAACGATGTCGCTGTACGCTGTCAGCCGGACGGCGGTTGCGGGCTAGCCAAACACTAGCGTTCGATCTTTCACACCTTGGTAAACTGTACCACCGGACCCACCACCAGGCACGAAGGGCCCACGATCACTTGTGTTCACTATAACAGGTTCACTATAACTAAATGCTCATTATAACATGTTCACTATAACTACATGTTTACTATAACAGCTTTAATATATCAACATGTTCACTATATCAACAGGTTCATAATGACTGCATGTTCACTAAAACATGTTCACTTTAACGGGTTCACTATATCAACAGGTTCACTACAACTAACTACATACTCTCACTTAACCTAGCCAAAATTAACCTTAACCTAACTCGATTTGGGTCCATGTTGGGCGTGCGTGTGTGTGTCTGGGTGCGTGTGTGTCTGACCAATTTCAACAGGTAAAGAACTCAGAAAGAGTTATGCGAAAGGGAAAATAAATCAATTCCGCCAACAGATGAGAATTGTTGTATGGAAAATGATTTTACTCAGAAAAATATACAGTCAAACCGGAGTGTCATATGCAGTACATTTTCCATTACACAAGTATGAAATATATATTTAGTCGCTGAAATATTTAGGTGTCAGATAATAATTCCGCGTTTCATACCCGGGTTTAATTATTTTTTTTTTAGTCAGAATTCAAAATACAAATAATTTATGAAACAGCAATTCTAGTAACACTATCAGCGTATTTCATATATTTTGGTTAATGACTGTATTGTATAGTTAGTGGTATGTGAACCATTGTGTAGTGGTATGTGAACCATTGTATAGTGGTATGTGAACCATTGTGTAGTGGTGTTTGCACAATTTTACCTGGTATGTGATGCACTTAGTTCTTTATACAACTACAGTAGAATTGCATTAAGAATGAATTTCAGAACGACTTTTTCGTAACCCTCCCATATATACCTAAAACAGAAAACAATACATACTCGTATATCAGAGCAGTAAAGAAAAATGAATGACAATGGGTGAAGGGGAAATGTGTGTGTGTATTTGTGATAGTTGTTTTGGTATCATATTAATTGTTTTAATTAAGTTCTGGAACTCTTTAAGTGGCTGGGTTTGATGTAAACACTTCTTGCTGTTTTCTTGTTTATCGTAGAAGCAGCTATATACACAGATATAATCTGAGAGAATAAATTATGAATTCTCTCCAGGGAAGTGTTGTGAATACACTTTGAGATAACACTTGAGTTAAGTGTCTCTTCCCTGTTCAAGTGGTAAGAATCTACTGTCACTGGCCTCTCCGTCTGAGAAAGAGGCATGGGAGTGAGCCAGCTGACTTGACCTGTTGTCGTCAACACCAGGTTAACTCATTGTTGAATAACTTGGTGAATAAGTTGGTGTTATTCATTTGGGTGAATATTTATATAAAGCAAAGATGCTGTTTCATATTAGCTTTTAATTCCCGCTACCATGCATTAAGGTTATATATATATATATAATCAACACCTCAACCCGCCAGGACTCGAGCACACGAGCCCATGACTGTGACGGGGTAACGCTAACCGCTGGACCACCAGGATACTAAAAGCAGTCCTAGACTCTGTTATATTTCACACAAAGCCTGTTCAACGAGCTTATGGCACCGTGAACACTTAATGGGGACTACCCGTATCACGTAGGTGGTCAGAGTAACGTTTTACCAAATCCGGCAAATGAAGTATATATATGGATCCTCGTGTTTCGAAGCCGGATTTGGTAAAACGTTACTCTGACCACCTACTTAATACAGGTAATCCCCATTCGAGGTTCACGGTGCCATAAGCTCGTTGAAAAGGCTTTGTGTGAAATATAACAGAGTCTAGGACTTTTTTTAGTATCCTGGTGGTCCAGCGGTTAGAGTTCCCCGGTCACAGTCATGGGCTCGTGGGCCGTGGGTTCGAGTCCTGGCCGGTTGAGGTGTTAATTGTATGTAGAAGTCCACGTGTAGATTGGGCTAATGAAATTTATATATATATATATATATATATATATATATATATATATATATATATATATATATTGTTACGAGTTGGGGATTTAGAATATAGTTAAAAGTCTACCCAGATCCCAACAGGCAACAACAATAAAAAAAAAAAAAAAACACAATCGGACTATAAAAGGGTAGACAAAGGATGCGAGTTTTTGTTGTGTATAATAAAGTACCATAAATTCCTTAACAAAATATTCAGCTTTCTATAATTTACCCTTAACCATACTTAACCTAAACATTAACAGTATATACATATTTATGGAACATACAATAATTTGAAGCAAGGTGGAGGTGGGGAGGCAATACAAGCTTACAAATACTTAAGTGCGGAGCTGAGATGGCTGACGAGTAAGGCTGAGTGTTGTAGAAGACGGTAGGTAGTCACTGTGCCGTAGGTTTCCAGGATAGGTGATCCTGTGGTCACTTCCCAGAGTGAACTGAACTCTCATTGAACTGGAGCTGATGAGGAAGACTTTGAGGAGGTGACGCAACGACCAGGATATGGAGAAGGGAAACCCCGGAGTGGTAACTAAGAGTAGTCATAATCGGGTTTCGTCCCTAGATGGCGTTGCTCGTGGTGCTGGGTAGGTAGATCAGGACAATAGATGGCGTGGTTCGTAGTGCTGGGTAGGTAGATCATGACAATTGATGTTGTGGTTCGTAACACACCCACCCTCCAAAGACCTCCGTAGTGCGGGCGTGAAGGAGGTGATCACCTGGTGCGTCTGGAGAGTAGCTGCTGCATTTCCACTGGAGCTCGGGATAAGGAGTCCGCAATCAGGTTGTCCACCCCCTTTGTAAGATGGACTTGTACATTATAGGGCTAGGTGAGGAGAGGCCAGCGGAGGATTCGCTGGTTGGAGGTCTTGTTGGTTTGGATGAACGTGAGTGGGTTATGGTCGGTGAAGACTAGGGTTGTTTGTGGGCAAGACTGGAGGTAACATTCAAACTTTTTTATTGCCAACACCAGAGCCAGGGCCTCCTTCTCTATGGTCGAGTAGTTGGTCTGATGTTTTTTCAACTTGGCGGAGTAATATGCCACAGGGTGAAGGGCATCAGTGGTTGGGTCGGGTTGTAGGAGCACAGCCCCCACTCCGACACCACTAGCGTCGATTTGCAGATGGAAGGGCAAGGTGTAGTCAGGGGGGTGGACTACAGGCTTAGAGGCAAGGAAGGCTTTGAGGCGGTGGAAAGACTGGTCGCACTTCTGGTTCCAGATGTAAGGGACCGCAGAACTGGTAAAGTCTGTGAGGGGTCCGGCCACGCTGGAGAAGTTACAACAGAACCGACGGTAGTAGCCGCACATCCCCAGGAAGCGCATGAGTTCCTTCCTCGTCCTTGGAGTGGGGAAGGACAAGATGGCTTTAACGTTTGCATCCTTGGGTCTCACCATACCATACCCAACGATATGTCCCAGGTAAGTCACTGAGGCCCGGCCAAAAGCAGATTTAGCCAGGTTTATGGTGAATCCAGTCTCTTGCAGTCGTGCCAACAGTATCTCCAAACGCGCCAGATATTCGTCCCAGCCGTCCGACACCACCACCAGGTCATCCAGGTAGGCGAACGATCCCACCTAGGTCCTGAATCAGGTAATTGATGGCCCTCTGGAACGTGGCCGGAGCATTAGAAAAGCCAAACGCCATAACCAAATATTGAAAAAGACCAAATGGAGTTATAAATGCTGAGATTATTTTTGCCCTATCCGTGAGTCCCACTTGATATTATCCTTTCAACAGGTCCACGGTAGATATATATTTTGCACAGCCTATGCTGTCTATTATATCTTCAATCAAAGGTAAAGGGTAGGAGTCTGAGACAGTGACCTGGTTCACTTTACGATAATCGGTACAGAAACGAAAAGTGCTATCGGGTTTTGGAATGAAAAGGCAAGGTGAAGCCCAGGAGGAGGTACTAGGCTCAGCTAAGTTATGTTTTAACAAAAAAATCTACCTCCTTTTTCATAATCTCTCTTTTTTGTGGATTTAGTCGATATGCTGATTGCCTAATGGGTTGTACATCATCTGAGATTAGCTTAATGTCATGTTTACGTATATTGCAAAACCCTGGGAGGTCTGACGTGACTTTAGGAAATGTTGAAAATAATTTAGTGAGATCTTTTGCTTGAGATGGATTCAGAACAGAAAAATATTCATCCAAGTTGTTGAGCATGTGACTGTTAGCAGGGTTTTCTTTAGGTAGAGGGAAGTCTAAATTCTCCAATAGGTCCATGTCATCTGTCTCCGGCTCCGGCCCTAACAAAACCGTATGCAATACAGGCAGGCTTATAGCCTCTGGGATGTCTTCCTCTGACTGCCTGGAAGGGTAAAGTTTCATGAGATTAATGTGAACAAGTTGTGAATCTTTTCTGCGATCAGGAGTATGGACTATATAGTTGAGGGGAGATAGTTTATTAGCATTGATTTGAAAGTTTTGATGGAACCGTTCCAAGCAACCTTGGGACGGTGGGTGGTAAGCCGAAGATGTACAATGGTCCACACTGAGGTCTTTCATCACCTGTTTGAACAAAGATGGATCAGATTGTTGGGCTTTAATGAGCTCATCTTTACTAATGGTCTTATTGTACAGATCTTCTGTGGGTAGGAAGATATTGGAGGTGGTTTTAGATGAAGAGGGCCCATTTTGCACACTCTGTGACCGGGTGACAGCACAAGATGGGAAAAGGTGAGGAATAGTTTCTTCAAGGTCAGTGGTGGAGTTGACAGGTAAGGGAGAGTCGACTGTCTTTATGTTGGGAACCACTAGATCTCCTACCAAGTCATTACCCAATAATAAATGAATGTCGCTCACAGGCATTGGATCTTCCCTAATGGCTACTTGCACTTCCCCAGTAATCAAGGGACATTGGAGGTGCACTTTAGCTAAGGGATAGGAAGAATGGGATGAGAGATCTGAAATTAGAACACTCTCATTAGTAAATGCGGTAGATATATCAGGAATGACGTTAAACAGGAGGATAGATTGTGCTGCGCCCGTATCACGTAGTATACGAATAGGGAAAGAACGAGACTCCTCTATGATTGAAATTTTTCCCTCATAGGTGAATGAAGAGAAGAGATCCTGATGGGGCCTTTCCACATTGGTGGTTGCTATTGGTTTGGATTTGGGATCCAGGGAACTACTTTTAGCAATTCGACACTTTAGGTGTTTACAAGTCTGGATCGTATGGCCTGGGGTTTTACAGTAAGAACATTAAAACTTGGATGCATCAGGGGGGGTAGGTGTGGGACCTTTCGACCTACCACTCACGTCCCCAAGGTTATCATCAGAGGAGGACCTAACATGTCGGGAAGTACCACGTTCTCTACTGCCCAGTGACTCCACCAGCAGGGCGTACGCATCAGCCAGCTCAGCAGCACGCCCTAAATTAACTTCTCCACGCTCCTCCACATGCTTCAAGATGTGAAATGGTATCTTGCTCTTCCACTCCTCCAGGACTACCAAGTTTAACAAATCCTGAAATATGGAGGTCTCAGTAGCCTCTAACCACTTCTTAAAAAACCTAACCTTTTCTTGAGCAAACTCAACAAAGGTGTGTGAAAATGGTTTGGTTAGTATACGAAACTTCTGCCGGTACCCATCTGGCGTGATAGCATAAGAGGTGAGGATATTCTTTTTTACGTTATCATAGTCATCAGTCTGGTCTAAACACTTATAAACTCTACGAGCCTTACCACATAATTTAGGAACTAACACCGACACCCACTGGTCCTTAGGCCACTCATTCTTCCCGGCTATTTTCTCAAAAGTCCTAAATGACCCGTCCATATCGGATTCATCAAACCCGGGAACAAGGGAAGAAGCATTAGCAGGGTTAAAAGCAGCTAGTTTCTCTTTTAATGCCACTTCTTTTGATTTAAAATCCGATGTTAAGGTGACTTCTGTCTCTCTCACTTGTAGTTCTTTCAGTCTAACCTCCTGCGCCAACTTGGCCTGTTCCAACCTTCCCTCATGCTCCAACTCATACTCCAACTTGGCCTGTTCCAACTTGGTCTGCTTCAACTTTTCCTCATGCTCCAACTTGGCCTGTTCCAACTTGGCCTGCTCCAACTTTTCCTCCTGCTCCAACTTGGTCTGTTCCAACTCGAGTACTTTCATTTTGATTTGGAACTCGAACCTAGCTCGTTCTAGCTCTAAGGCGTCTACTCTTTGTGCTTTTTCTTGAGGGCTAGCCAGACCTGAGGCAACTTCTGAGTGAGGAGGGGTGGTGGATAGTGGTTGAAGTTTCTTGGACATAGGCGTTAATCGGTCAACAGCGGATTCTTTTAAAACTTCTTTTTGAACCAACATTTCAATTACATGATTTTTTGACATTTCCTTAGGCAGTTGCTGTGAATATGGGATATTGTAATAGTTGGCTATTTCTTTCCATTCTTTCTTAAGGATATTATCACGTAATTTAACTAAGGAAGGATTTTCAATAAAATCCTGGAGATCAAAACCTGAGGTGGCCATTGTTAAGAAAACTGGGATAAATTAACTAATGGTCAAAAGATAAGATAAGTGGATTACCCTAGAAAATATCACAGCAGTGGCTAACCAGAAAGTCCCGGAAACTAACCAAGTTATACCTAGGGAAATTCACTTATGAATATTGTTCTTCTGAGAAGATCCTTAGATAAGGATAAGAGACTTGAAAGAGGAAGGGCGTATTATGGCATTAATATAAAGATCAGGATTAACAATCCTTAGACACTTGAAACAGGAAGGGCGTATTACGGCATTAATATTAAGATCCGGATTAACAACCCTGGGTAAACAGGAAGGGCGTATTACGGCATTAATATAAGGATCCGGATTAACAACCCTTAGATACTTGAAACAGGAAGGGTGTATTACGGCATTTATATAAAGATCAGGATTAACGACCCTTGAGTAAACAGGAAGGGCGTATTACGGCATTAATATAAAGATCCGGATTAACAACCCTTGAGTTACTTGATTATTAACCCCAAATGAGATAATGAGAAGAACAATTATTGAGGCTTTATAATTATGGGGTCCTGGTAGAGTGGGGCATCCCAAGATAACACTTCACCCTAAACTAGTGACTATGGAACAGCCTGCTCTGGAGCGAGGGTACGGCATTAAACAGATCCGGATTCTTTCCTACACTAGATAAGACTTACTACACGACTGCCACGTGTAATAACAGGTAAGCCTTATGACACTTGGAACCTAATATCCTACGTCTGTCACTCTTACTGTACGATAATACCAATATATGCACACACACATATGAAGGACCTTTAAACCACCGTAAAGCAATTGTGAATAGAAGTGACTGGGAGGAATAATTAACAAAGGGGGAAGAAATATGGTACTTAAGGTCGTGTCCTGTCACAGTCGCCATTTGTTACGAGTTGGGGATTTAAAATATAGTTAAAAGTCTACCCAGATCCCAACAGGCAACAACAATAAAAAAAACAAACACAATTTGACTATAAAAGGGTAGACAAAGGATGCGAGTTTTTGTTGTGTATAATAAAGTACCATAAATTCCTTAACAAAATATTCAGCTTTCTATAATTTACCCTTAACCATACTTAACCTAAACATTAACAGTATATACATATTTATACAACATACAATAATTTTGAGCAAGGTGGAGGTGGGGAGGCAATACAAGATTACAAATACTTAAGTGCGGAGCTGAGATGGCTGACGAGTAAGGCTGAGTATTGTAGAAGACGGTAGGTAGTCTCTGTGCCGTAGGTTTCCAGGATAAGTGATCCTGTGGTCACTTCCCAGAGTGAACTGAACTCTCATCGAACTGGAGCTGATGAGGAAGACTTTGAGGAGGTGACGCAACAACCATGATATGGAGAAGGGAAACCCAGGAGTGGTAACTAAGAGTAGTCATAATCGGGTTTCGTCCCTAGATGGCGTTGCTCGTGGTGCTGGGTAGGTAGATCAGGACAATAGATGGCGTGGTTCGTAGTGCTGGGTAGGTAGATCATGACAATTGATGGCGTGGTACGTAGCAGACTAAGGAGAAGTACAAAGCAAGGTATATATATATATATATATATATATATATATATATACATATATATATATATATATATTATATATATATATATATATATATATATATATATATATATATATATATATACAGAGGAGGATGAGATCAGGTCCACAATGGTCAGGTATTAGGTAATGACCCTACTAATCTTTAAAAAGCACAGCAGCGGTCGGTAGTCAGGTCAGAGTGTAAGTTGACCCAACCTTCTCACCTGGTTACAAATCTTCTTAATAACAAAATTGTCCAGTTTGTACATACCATTGCTCAAATTCATGTTGACTGCTTCGGTATGTTTAATGAGACTAGATTCAATAATGTTCCTCCTGTCAAATGAATTACAAGGTAATATTGTGGAGGCATTATCCCAGTCAAAGCAATGCTTATTATCCCTCAAATGAACAAACAGAGCATTGGATTCCTGGCCTGTCCTAACACTATATTTATGTTGTTTAAGTCTAGTTACAAGATCTTTACCTGTCTGGCCTAAGTAAAACCTATTACATTCCTTGCAAGGAATCTTATAAATGCAGCCACCTGTATTGTTGGGGGAGTTCTTGATTAACATTTGTTTAAAAGTGTCTGAGTTTTTAAATGCCACATTGACGTTCCAAGTTTTTAGTTGTACAGGAATTTGAGAGAAATTTTTGTGATATGGTAATACTAAGAGATTCTTATGGTCATGGGTGGGCTTGGGATCGGTTCTATAGAAAGATTTCTTAGTAATGTTAAGGCATTTGTCTATGAAGGATCGAGGGTTACTTAAGGTTCAAGCCAATATAATAGATATATTTATTTTCCTCATCAATGAATTCCGGGCTGCAAATTCTCAAAGCACGTAAAAACGTTGATGAAAATACTGACTGTTTGACTCTATTATGGTGGGCAGAATAATAACGAATGTATGAACACACATAGTAGGTTTCCTATGAATACTGAACTTAAAGGTGTTACCTATTCTGTGGATCAGACAGTCAAGGAAAGGCAATTTACAGTCATGCTCTAATTCCACAGTGAATTTGTGGACCTGATCTCACCCTTCTCTGTATATATATACCTTGCTTTGTACTTCTCCTTAGTCCGGAAACGCTACTGACTTTAGAATGTGCAGATGATTGTGAACTACAGCTTCACTGGTGTGACAGAGTATTTGTCCCTAGTGAATGTAAAACGATGCCAGACATTATACAAGCCATAACAAAACAAGAACTAAAATGGACCTACTCTAACGATAAATACTCTGAAGCACTAGTGGAAGCTTACCTGATAAACCAAAGGATTAAAATAAGGAGACACAACTTCAAAAAAGAAGAACAATGGAAATTCCAAAGAATCCGTAACGGACTGGTTCCGGACAAGAGATCGCCATCCGCGCAACAAACAAGAAGCAAAAAATCAAAACACAATGAATAAAGAAAAACCCAGAACACTTACCATCGTACAACACAACGTCCGCAACTGGGAAACAAATAAAAACAACCTTGCAAACACATACCTCAGCATTGATCCGGACATAATTTTAATAAATAGTCACGGCAATTCAAACTCCAAGAAAATAAAAATATTTGGATATACAATCTACCAAAGAAATAAAACAGAAGAATTAAATGATGGCGTGGCCATTGCTGTAAAACACATACTCAAACATCAAATCATCGACGAATTCCAGGATGAATTCTTGGGAATTAAAATAACTACCACACTAGGAGAAATAGCAATAGCCACAGCATATTTACCGCCAAGACGGAACTACCTGCCGGCCCCAGACTTGATAAAACTATTGAACTACAACTGCCCAACATATATAATAGGAGGTCTGAACCCAAGACATCCAATATTCGGCCACGGAAACAGGAACAGAGTGGGCACTGCACTGCATACCATAATGAACACAGGGAAGCTGATCCACGTAGGACCACACTTCACCACATTTATTGGCAATAACAAAACAACCCCAGACAAAGTCTTCACCAATAATAAGGCATTCCTGAATTACCATATAAAACAAGGACCACTAACTACCAGCGACCATATTCCAATGATAATAAAACTATCCACAAGCCCAATCCAAGTACCAACTACCCCACGTTTCCAAATGCAAAAAGCAGACTGGGAAGGCTACAGGAAGCAACCTAATAACAAGTTAAGATCCCAGATCTCCAAGGCAAAACACTAGAAGATATTGACAACGAAACAGATACCCTAATACGTAACATCAAAAAGGCAACAGAGAACAACATACCAATAACAACATATCGAACGCTACCACACATCAGGACATCCCATGAACTGCGAATGCTCCAAGTACAATACAATAACATAATGATGTACATACAAAATTATCCACCAACAACAGAGCTTATGAGAAACTTAAGGCAAATACAACAAAAGTTAAAAGATGAAAGCCTGATAGCACACCAACAGATATGGAACGAACTAATAAACAACCTGGATACCACAAGAAATGACAAGAACTTTTGGCAGAACGTAAACAAAATGCTAGGAAATGACAAGCCTCAACAAAAATACATAAAGGACCAAAACGGGAAAAAACTCTTTGAAGAAAAAGAAATAGAAGCAGCATACAGAAAAGAATGGAAAAAAGTATTTCAAATATCAGAAGAAGAAAATGAGGAATTTGATGAGGAACATGAAAATCATATCTGCAGAGAAATGGCTGGAATGATACATAGGATAACCCCATACCGTGTGGTGGACAAAACCAGGCTCAACCTGATAGAACCAATTACAGAAGGAGAACTGCTACACTACATCAGACACATTAAAGAAAAAGCACCAGGATTTACAAAAATCACAAGAAATATGATCCTATACCTACCCAATAACTGCACAGAAGGCATCCTTGAAATATTTAACTCAGCTTTGGCAAGTGGATACTTCATTGATGCATTTAAAAACGCAAAACTCATATTCATACCGAAACCAGCCAAAGACCATACCCAAGTAATAAACTACAGACCGATTTCCCTACTCGAAGTCATAGGAAAACTATTTGAAAAGGCAATAAACAAGAGAATCAGAAAACACAGAAGTGAAAACGGACTACTAAACCCCAGACAACATGGATTCACTGAAAAAAAGGGAACACATACTGCACTAGCCATAATCACGGAAACGTTAGCCAACAAGAAAGCAGAAAGAAACCAAGTCAACATTGTACTAAGAGACGTTAAGAAAGCGTTCGATAAAGTATGGCACCTAGGATTAAAATTTAAACTGCTTCAATTAAATCTCCCAGAACCAATAGAAAAAATCGCCTGTGACTTCCTAGACGATCGCACGGCACAAATACAAATTGGCAGCTTTATAGGACCACCCATAAAACTGAAAAGTGGAGTACCCCAAGGCAGTGTCCTTTCACCCACGATGTACAATATCTACACAGCAGACCTACCAGAACCAGCTCCCTACAGTGAATACATAAGTTTTGCAGACGATATCACACAAATCATCACATACCCCGGCAAATCAACAGCAATAATGGCACAACATACTGCTAACGCAATAGAGAACATCAACCAGTACGAAAAAAAGTGGAAGATACAAACGAACACCAACAAGTTCAAAATAATCCCAATCACTAAAAGGAAAAAAGAACCCATTATAGTAGACAACAAAGTGATTCCATGTGCCATGGAAGGCACTGTCCTAGGGCTGAAGATAACAACAAAAGGCTACAAAACATTCATCACCGAAAAACTTGCAAAAACCAGAAACATGGTAATTAAATTAAAACGTTTCAGAAGCCTGTCAGCAAAAAACAAGTTAAAGTTATATAGAGCCTATGTCCAATCCCGACTAGTATATCCACCAATTCCCCTACATGCAATAAAACAAACAAACATAAAGAAACTGCAGATAATTCAAAACTTAGCCCTAAGGGATGTATATAACATCAGATATCCTGAAATAGTCACCAACCGTCAACTACACCAACGAGCCCAAATAGAACCCCTAAACATTTACCTACACGAACACTCAAAAAGAATATGGACAAAGTTAGAAGAAATAGAGCCAGGACCAATCAAAGAATGGATGGAAGAGACAGAAGACGGAAGAAGAGAACACTCGTGGTTCCCTCGCAGTAAAAGAAGAGCCCTAGAACCCACACCAACTCCACTCTATTGAAAGATGCAAGGTTACCCCAGTGACAACCTTGGCAGCCAAACCACTCACAACATTAGATCATAAAAAGATAGGATGTTCTTGGCAGAAACACAAGTACCTGCCCTAGACTCCTCACCATTAGCTAGGACATAATACACGAAAATGTAAGGCATAAAATTGTAATAGTTGCTAAACATACAAACACCTGACATAAATATAACACTTAAGACGAAATTTAGCTGAAACACAAACATGAGATAACAGAAGCACTTGGGTTGAGCCCCAAGACCTATCATTCTACTACTATTTTCCAATTTCCTCGCTTTTCTTCTGCACTATCCACCAACCCCAAGTCCCTCCAAATTCCACCATTATTCTTCAAGTCCAGTTCCCACACCACCAATCAACGCATCGGCATCAAGATTTCTTCACACTTTACTTCACCCATCGATCGATCGATCGATCTCCTTAGTCCACTACAGAGCCAGCCTTCGCCGTGAACGGACCTCTTTTCTGACCCTTCACTGCCAAGCCAGCCAGCCTGTCTCTTACCGTTGACGAAAGGAACGCAAAAGATCACCTCACCAACCAACACTTCTGCACTTGTCTCTGACAAGGCCCTCTCTGTGCCGCCCCACTAATCAGGGGTGACTCCTGATCAGAGGCGGACAAGATTGGGTGCTCTGTGACGGTTTCCTGTAGCAGACGTCGGCCGCGACCCCACTGGTGTTTCTTGCACCAGTGGCTATTCTTCCTTTATTCTTCCTTCTATTTCGCTCTGGCTTGGGGACCTGCATCCTGGAGGTGTATTCGTCCTTGAGTCCTCCCTGTAAATGTTCACCTCCCTCCCAGGAGTTTCTGAACGCGAAAGGGAGAAGGAGCAGAACCATACCTCCGCCGAGCCTTCCTGGGAAACCGTGATCATGAGAGTCCACCCGGTCGCATATCCTGCATCCCCCCCCCCCCCAAGTAGGTACACTAGGGCTCACGCCTATAAGTGAGCAGATTAGATGCACACTAGGGAAGTAGGCTCCCCTGACGGGGCTCTGGGAGAGATACACGTGAACCACCTTTCGACCATTCGACTGACAAAAGGCGGTGGGAGGTGTTGTAATTCCTGTGGTAGGTTAACTCACCCAGACTAGGTAGGCTACCTATCGTATTTCAAAAGGTGGCTTGTCCACCTTGCCCCCTCTACAATGAGGGGACATAGGGTAAGGATACGCTCCCTTGATGGGGATGTAACCGAACCACGGAAGAGCTCACTAGCCGCACTGCTCGGCGCAAAACTACTAATAAAGATCACGAGCCTTATTACTACCAAGGATTCATTCATCGCCCTCTGCCTGACTATAGAAGACGTTGACTCCCTACTATCGAACGACAGCATAAAGGAATTGAAGAAGCAGCGATTCGAAATAGTAATCCCACCACAACTAAGAGCCAGGAAGACTGTAGTAGTTAAAAGACTGGACAATCCCATCACAGAAGAATCTAGCGAACAACAATTGAAACTAGACCTGGAACAAAGAACTCAATGGGCCAAAGTAGAGGAGGTAGTTAAACTATTTAAACTACCATCTATGCTGAAAATTAGGTTTCAGGACATAGGAATGGCACAAAAAGCAATACAGGAAGGATTCTGTCTCTCCTACTACCATACAGGTAGCAATCAAGTTGAACAGGAAGAATTTTTTCCCATCACGCCTTGCTGGAACTGCTACAAATATACCCACTTCGCCACGGACTGCACTAACAAAAATACAAAATACTGCTCCGAATGCGGGGAGGAGGGACATACATTCCGGGAGTGCAAAAGCAGTGTAACTCCTAGGTGCCCAAACTGCCAAGGGGACCACAGAACACTGGCAGCACGTTGACCAGCAAGGAAAGAGATTGTAAAGGAAAGGAGGAAAATTGAAAAGGAAAGAGCACAGGAAAAGCAAAACAGGACCTACTCGGCTGTAACCAAATTAACAAAGGAAACAACTAAAGTCCTTGAAAAGGTAGCCTCACAACCCCCAGCTCAACCTATAGTGCTCAACCTGGGAAGTCAACTATCGGTTAAAATCATGACGGCAATAATACAGCCCACCTCTTGAATATTGCCAAACCAGGATGTTTTGCTATAAGGGTAAAGGAAATGTTTGGGGCAAATAACCTCCCAGACATGGAATTCCCCAACGACGTCCCCTCATCAGAAATCTTCAACCTGATCAATAAACCAGCGGAAACCACCAGTCAGGCGCATGTCACCCAATCACAAGTCACTACCGACAAACCCCCCCAATCAGAAAGTAGCGAAGAGGGGATGGAAGAAGACGAAGAGGAGCAGGAACCCATTTTACAACATGAACCTGTTATACAACCTGAACAAGCGTTCATATATAGCACCCTAAAAAGAACAAAATGGGAATTGTGGCACCACCACCGTCACCAAGAAAAATGACTGAGAATCAGGACCTCGGGGAGGAAACCGGTATCAGGTCTTACACCTGCTCAGCCCCCCAAATAGTCTCAACCGAGAAACTACTGGCGGAGATAAGGGAAGGAAAAGTAAAATATACATATACAGATACGAATATGGAAGATCACCATATAGAAGCATTAATAAAGAGAGGAAGAATCCTGACCAAATATAATAGAATAGAAAAGGTGGAGCAATCCAAATACAGGAAAATTCGCCTCAGCCTGCACACGGAAAGGAGGTCTTCAGGAGAACATCGATCATCTAAGATGCCGCAAACAAGCTCGAGACATCACCATTCATAATCAACAGACTTAAAATATTTCAACATAATGTCCTGGTCTGGACACATACAAGAGCTCACGAATTATACAACTTATATCGTACCCTAGACCCAGACGTCATTATATTAAATTCTCACGGCAGGAGTAATTCAAATAAAATCAAGATATTCAATTACACAGTATACCAAAAAAACAGCCCAAATCCTTTACAAGATGGAATTGCCATAGCAATTAAAAGAAGTATAAAACATAAAATCCATAATACATTTCAAGAAAACTTTCTGGCAATAGAAATTAACAGCACAACGGGTCCAATCATTATCGGCACCTGCTACCTCCCTCCAAGACGACCAATCTTTCCAATAGCAGACGTGCTCAGATTAATGAGGAGGAACATACCTGCATACTTTCTGGGTGATCTCAACGCTAGACACCACATACTAGGACACCACACCAACAACGCAGTAGGCCGGGTCCTGAACACACTAGTGAGCCACGGCAAAGTGGTACACCTTGGACCGGAATTCCCCACGTACATTAGAGCAGGCCACACAGGATACCCAGATATCGTGTTCACAAATCAACACCACCACCTAAACATACTACTCGAACCCGGCCCAATATCCACTAGTGATTGGAGATGTTCGGGGTACTTGGTTCTAATTACAGGAGCGAACATAGACACCTGTAGAGTTTTGTAGGTTCTTATTAACGGAAATATACAGGAGTGCGCTCACAAGCGCGGGTAGTCCTTACACTCCTACATGGGTCAACTGACCTCTCTCTGACCTCTCAGGCGACATGTGGTAAGTGGTACATTAACAGCATCCAGATGTCGCCTGGCACATTTATTTAAGCGTGTGGTGACATGAAACAGGGGCATTGCCACACGCTACTGACTAGAGAAGTAATGTGTATATATAGAGTACATACATGGTATACATACAACATACATAATATACATACACCTCCCCCCCCCCCCCTATACGCTCATAGCAAAGTCTTGAGTGGACCTTTTCCTGTGGTTCCGTTCTGAGCGTCGAGGGGCTTAATAACCGGGGGGGGGGGGGGGGGATATGGGACTCAGCACTGGTGGCGGGGTCATCGGAATACGTTACGGGGCGGAGGAAACAGTGGTTCCTCCACCACCCCCGACCTCTGGGTAACCGCACCTGGTAGTCCCGTGACCTACCGAGACCCATGACTATGCCCACTTTGTCCCAACGTAGGGAGGTCGGGTCCTGGACACGGACTTGGGTGCCGACATTCAACCTGGGGAGAGGACGGGCGTGGTCGTTGTGGTGGGCGACGACGTCTTGAATACGTTCGGCGGCTCGGCGATCAAAATCCTCTGTCTTGGCCTGCCACTCCTTGGAGAAGGATTGAGGGTGAGCAGGGACACAAGAACGGAGGGGGCATCCATACAAGACCTGGGCAGGGGAGCGTCCGGTGTAATTGGGTGTGTTGCGGAGCTCAAGGAGACCCTGGTTGAAGGCCTCGCAGTCAATATTCCCAGAAGGGGCCACTTTGAGGATGAGGCGCTTCAGGGATTTGACAGCAGCCTCAGCGTGGCCGTTGGACTGCGGGTAATGAGGCGGTGACAACACATGCAGGACTCCCCATCGGTCGAGGAAAGCGCAAAGTCCCGGCTTGTGAACTGGGGCCCTCCGTTGGTTCGCAGGCGCGCAGGAACGCCCACGTAACAGAAGTAGTGGCGAAACTTGCTGATGGTGGCGGCAGACGTCGTGTCATTACCGCACTTGATGACAACCGGCCAACCAGAGAGACGGTCGACGATAACCAGGAAGGACTTTCCTGACACACAGAAAAAGTCGGCCGACACAGACTCAAAGGGGCAGGTGGGGTTGTCGTCACTCATGAAGGGTTCCTGCTGCTGGCTGGGTTGTAGTACTTGGCGGGGTTTACACGCCTGGACAGCATTGGAGATGTCGGGGTTGATGCCAGGCCGGAACACAGTCTGTCTTGCACGCCGTTTGGTGGCCTCGGCTCCACGGTGACTGTCGTGGAGGCGAGCCGAGGCGTGGGGACGTGAAGCAGCAGGTAAATTTACCGGAGGAGAGGTGTCACTGGCCAGAGGTAGGGGTAGGGCGGCAGCAGGGTAGTTGCTGCTCCCTTCGTGCACCCTGTTGGCGTAATTTACCTCGAGAATCGGTGTTGGGAAGTCCTGGCAGATGATAGCCAACTCTTGGACACCATTATGCACGTCAATCCAGGCTTGACACGACCTGTTGCCAAAGGTGACATGTGCATAGAGTGAACCTAGGGCTGGGGCCATCTGTGAACCGTCTAATGTGACACGGAGGTCCTTGGGAGGCGGTCTTAGATCACGTGGGGAGAGCCCCAAGCATTGCAAATGCTGGGGACCGATGACCGTAACCTCAGCGCCGGTGTCGGGCAGCATCTCGAGCCAGGATAACACACTGCCATAGGTCACGATGACGCTGACGTGCTGGGGGACTTTGGTCCTGGGACGAGAGGAGGAGTACACCCTCCTAATATGGGTCGGGCTTTGTCAAGGGTCGTCGTGCCTCTGATTTGGCGACTGTGGGCGGCCCTCACTGGTGGAAGGGCGCTACTGCTTCTGCCGACGCTGTCCCTTGGGTATGTTTGTCGGGCAACACTTGTCGTAGTGGCCCAGACGACCACACACATTACACTGGATGTGTTTGGCTGGTCACCGTACTGTAAGTGACCAGTGGCCCTTGCGGTCACAGCTGTCGCAGGTAGACTCAGCAGCTGGACACACCTGTGTTCCGTGCTGCCTACCACAGCTGCTGCAAAGGGAGCCAGGCGTGGGCTTCGGCGTTGGGGTAGACTTCTTGTCTTTCTTGTATTGGGACATGGCCCGTACGGCTGTAGGGGGAGCTCGGATGGCAGAGGTAGCACACCTGGCAGCCTCATAGGAGCGACATACTGTCAATACATCCTTAAGAGAGAAGGAAGAGTCGAGGGAGGTGAGGCGTTGGACAAGCTCCTAGTCCTTAACACCCATCAGGATCACCTGCTTCAACTGGGTCTCCTCGCACTGCTGGTGATTACCGGGACATATGTCTATCTCTTCCGAGGCTCTCTTGAGTTGTACATAGAAATCGTCAAAAGTCTCGCCCTCCATCTGTCTACAGTTAAACACTTCCCCCCTGCGGAGAGCTTCATTCCGCTGACCTTCGATGTGTCGTTATAGAACATCCAGTACCACCTCTACAGACAACAAAGACGTTGGGGGCACCTGCAACGTGTGTTCTAACACATGCTGCGTTCCCAAAGACAGGCACATACGTAGCTGAATGAGTTGTTTAGGCTGTGGCAAGCTCTGGAGATCCACCATTGAAGCATAATTATGCTTCAGTCCACCGTCGCCGTCACTCACGAAAAGTCTGGAGAGTCTCATCAGGCTTCAAGGTGGGTGGGGGTTGGACAACCACTTTGGTAGAGGGCATTGACGAGGTATCTGAGCCAGTCGGTACAGGAGTAGTGGAAGGGCCAAGGGCTTGATTAGCAGTGAGGATAGATATGAAAGCTGAAAACCGTTCGTTATCTTCCAATCTCCGTTGGTGGTCCTCAGCACGTCTTTTCGCTTTGTCCTCGCGCCTTTCCTCCCTCATAAGCTTCATCAGAGCAATTATCTCTGAGGACGAGGCTGAGGGTCGAGGGGTGTGGCTGGCAGATGTGTTGGGAGAGGGTGGGGCATTGTGCTTTGACTGGTCATCCATCTCTGTAGAGCTGTCATCCGTCTGATTCATCCGGGCGCTAGGGACACCCCTGCATGAGGCCCGGGGCATAATTATTTTATCTGTCTATTGTGTCTCGAATCAGTGTTGACTGGTCAGCCCGTCGTATCAACCAGATCTGAGACAACAAAATTAATTGAATACACAGATAAGTAACATACATATATATATATATATATATATATATATATATATATATATATATATATATATATATATAAAATATATATGAAGAAATGACCGCAGTCGGTGTGTCCGTGCGTGAGTTGGTGTGTGTAGGCGGGGGGAGCGCGGAGGGAGGCGGTGGGGGGTGAGCAGTGGGGGGTGAGCATTAGGAAGGTGAGTTACCCTCCAGGCAGCCGGGGACGGACGTGCTGACGCACCTTCCTCACAAATGCCCTATATCAGCCTTCCACCTTAGGGAATCCTTTAAAACAAGGACACATACTTTAGCACTACACACACGAGGGGCACTTCAGACACTTCACAGGAACATGCAGTCACTCACATTGCTCAAAACTCGTTGGTCATTCAAATGAATTTTTGAGGGAGACAATGGCGACGGATGACGGAATTGACGGAGGAGGTCTACCGGTCTTGATTTTACATGAACGCACTTATTTCCACTTAATCGATCACTTGATACTCACTGCGCCATGGAGATGTTCGGGATACTTGGTTCTAACTACAGGAGCGAGCATAAACACCTGTAGAGTTTTGTAGGTTCTTATTAACGGAAATATACAGGAGTGCGCTCACAAGCGCTGGTAGTCCTTACACTCCTATATGGGTCAACTGACCTCTCTCTGACCTCTCAGGCGACATGTGGTAAGTGGTACATTAGCAGCTTCCAGATGTCGCCAGGCACATTTATCTAAGCATGTGGTGACATGAAACAGGGGCATTGCCACACGCTACTGACTAGAGAAGTAATGTGTATATATAGAGTACATACATGGTATACATACAACATACATAATAGACATACAGTGATCATCTCCCTATCATAGCCACACTCTCCACAGCCCCAATACAGATCCCGGCCAGGCTAAGATTCAACTATAACCGGGCTAACTGGGAAAACTTTAAACTAGAATTAAATAACCCGCAACCCATACAATTACACGACGGTCATACTTCTCTATTAGACCAATCACTGGACATATTGTATGAGCACGTCAGCCAGGCCATGGAACACAATATACCCAAGACCACTTACCGAACATTACCACGCCCTCAATACTCACACCAATCAAGAATCATACAGACACAATTTTGCAACCTAATTAAACTATTCACACAAGAAGGATGGACACCAGAACGCAGAAGGATATACAACATAATACACGAACAGCTAAAAAACATATCAAAAGAAGCATACAACAGGAACTGGCAGAAGCTGATTTCAGAAACGGAAGGAAACTACAATAAACCGAACCAGTTCTGACAGAAAATAAAGCACTTAATGGGAACCTCCAGCAACGAGTCTAACTATAAAGTAAATACGAATCAAGTCAAATTAACAGAACCAACCGAACAAGAACCGGAATTTAGATCTTTCTGGAGTAAGATTTTTCAAATCACCAACGAAGAAAACTTAAACTTTTGCATGACCACAGAGAGGGAAGTATCCAACCATATGTCGCAAATAACCCACATCTGGTAACCGAGCCCCACGATCGACCTGAATACACTGGATGACGTGTCCCCACTAAACAAACCAATCACGGTGGACGAAATAATAAGAACAATCAATAGCTTTAAGAACAAGGCTCCTGGAGTCAGTAAAATAAAGAAACTCATTTTACAGCAATTACCAAGCAACATGGTACTTCTACTAAGAAATATATTCAATGCATCCATGGCTTCAGGCTACTACCCAAAGAAATTTAAGACAGCAATTATCAGACTGATGCCAAAACCGGGAAAAGCCCCCACAGCAGTAGAAAACTCCGAGAAAAATATTGGAAAAAATAATTAACCACCGATTAAGAACACACCTGGGACTGGAATACAAATACAACCCTAGACAACACGGATTTAGGAAACACAGAGGAACAAACACAGCCATAGCCCTTATATACGAAAGTATTGCAAACGCAATGCATAATAGAGAACAGTGCAATATAGTTTTAAGGGACGTGGCAAAAGCGTTCGATAAGGTCTGGCACTTGGGACTTAAATATAAAATAACCAATCAAGAACTCCCTAACAACTTCACCTCACTACTGTGTAACTTATTAGACCATAGAGAAGCACACATTATAATAGGCAATCACAAAGGCCCAAGCTTCAGACTTTATAGTGGAGTACCACAAGGAAGTAATTCATCCCCAACTCCTTACACAATCTACACTTCAGACATGCCGCCACCAATTCACGGTGATTACATTGCATATGCTGATGATGTCACCCAGATCATCCGCCATCCAGGCAAGGCCAAACACATGATGGCATTAAATATAGCTAGCGCCAGAATACAAATAAATAATTACGAGAAGAAATGGAAAATAAATACGAATACACAGAAACTAAAAATCATACACATTTGAAGGATAAACCCAGTACCAGTCACAGTAAACAACGAAGAAATACAATACTCAAACGAAGGAAAAATACTGGGGCTGACAATAACAAGAACCGGAATAAATAAACACATAACAGACCGCAATAGACTAGCCCAAATACAGCTTACCAAATTAAGAAGATTCGGCAAAATGGAAGAGAAAATACAATTACACCTATTTAAAGCACTTGTACGCCCCCATCTTGAACACCCGCCAATACCATTAAACACGATCAGCCTTACCAACCAATTAAAACTCCAGGCAACACAAAAAAAAGCCATCTGCAGAGCCTCCAAACAACGTCCCCCATACACAACCAAAGTTAAAGAGCTTCACGAGAAATACAACATTTAACCACTGAACATAAGAACATACAGCCAAGCACAGGCAGTATGGCACAAACTAGAAGTCATGGAAGACAAAATATATAATCGACTAAAAACAGAGGACACCACAAGATCACACAACTGGTGGCCAAAAAGCCTTCTCTATAATCCTCAAGAGCCAGAACTATTGTACACTAAACAGTAAGCTTAAGATGAGAGTATTGTACTAGTTACACAAGGACCTAGCAGACCTCTCCAACTTACACAATTATATACCACAGCGTAAATAACTTCTTGACGCCAATAAGATGAGAGTTTTCTACTAGTTACACAAGGACCTAGTAGACCTCTCCAACAAACACAATAACAAACTACCCCTTGCTAGCTAGCTTAGCCTCCTTCCCCCTTGTTCCTCGAGCTCGGGCTACCTCTTAGTGCGGCTTTCACCACAGCCAATGAAATCGTCTCTGCTAGGTGGATAGCCCACCTCCTCTTATTCTCTACTACTTTACTTCCCGTTTCATAACTTTCCTTCTACCTTACCTCTTCTCTCCCTTCCCATGGCAAGCCATTGCCATTTTATCTCCATTATCATCATCATCATCATCATCTCCTTAGTCTGTACTCACCCCTGAAGATGTGAATTACACGAAAGCGCTTGGGAACTTCGTGTTTTCTTCTTTCCTTGTGTTTATCAGCATATACCTGGATCACACGCACCCATAGTGATTTACTTGCATATATATAAATATATATATATATATATGTAATATTCAGAAATTTCAGAGTAATTTCGAATGCCCCGCCATTAGCGGTACTGAGCGTTCAAGGTCGTCTGAGGGAAGAGAGCGCTCCCCGCACATAGTGGGAGATTGCGGAACTAGGCCTATATGATATTAAATGTAATTTACCGGATTAATAATGATGCGATTCATGAAGTTAAGGGACTATTATTGAATTTGAAATTATTATAGATCGTTTAGCAGTCTGAATAATGTTAAAGGGTGTCCCAAGGAGTTATTAGTTAGGCGGAAAATAGGTCACGTAGGCCTAAGCTAACGCCTTGAGAGGACACGAAGCGGGCTCTCTCTCAGTCCCGGATAGCACTCACACGAACAAGACGTCCCTGCGCGTCTGTCCCAGAAATAGTCACGTGGCCTAGTCACCTGTGCTGAAATATTGCAGTATAACAAGTAAGTCTCATTCGATCTCAGACAGGGTTAGATAGGGCAGTGATAAAGTAAACTAGAGCTAACAGTGAGTTCATTTCAGGGTTTCCGTGAGAACCCACTTGACTGAAGTTGACTGGAGTTGACCTGAGATTGACTGCCGTTTGAGACTGCCATGAGGATTGAGGGTGGCGATTGTCGCCATTGGACCGATCAAAGTAGGCCTGTCACTGTTTAGCGGGGTAGCAAAGGATCTCTTGAGTGAACGAGTGCTCCCGACAACTAAACGACACGGGACGCTAAAGCTTCTCTCAACTGTACAAGGTCTGATTGGCTCACTCCCGTCCGCTTTATGGACGCACTGGGAGTACACTGAGGCTATCTGAGTAGACTAATGGTCACACACTGAGACCGTGAGTCTAGGTCTCTAGGAGATACCTGGAGGAACATTTTCCCTCCCTTATTACGGGTGTAATTTAATAGTTTCTAGATAATTTTGATAATATTGTTTTGAATGTTTGTGCCATCAAGTGGAGCCAGAGTGATACTGTGATTTGATTCTTTTAATGCCTCTGATTGTTCTTCATAATTCTGATCTCAGGTATAACCTTGTTCCCCAGAGTAGTGGTTAGGTTAGGTTAGGAAGTGTGCATCTGTTGGGGTGCTATAATTTTGTTGAGTGCCCTTAAGGCCTATTCATTGTAGAGTATTTAATTTCATGTTTTATTACCATTTCCTCAGTGACTGATATAATTTTGTTGAGTGCCCTTAAGGCCTATTCATTGTAGAGTATTTAATTTCTCATTTTTATTACCATTCCTCAGTGACATATAATTTTGTTGAGTGCCCTTAAGGCCTATTCATTGTAGAGTAGTTAATATCTTTTTTTGGTACCTAAGTGACTGATATTATTGTGTGAAAGCCTTTAAGGCCTGTTTCATGTGTGCACGGAACAGTTCTTAATACTTCAAATTTATTGTTGCCTGAGGTTCTAATAATTTTTATATCATGTATAACTTTTATTCCCCAGAGTAGTGTTTTAAGTTCAAGTTAAGAGGTGCGCATATTGGTGTACCATTATTGGATTGTGTTTGTAGTGTTGGAGGGAATATAAGTGTCTAAATGTAACAGTGTGTCTCATTCATCCCAGTCACAGACGCTATCCTTCCACGGGTCACGGAGAATTTATTTTGTTTAGTAGTTTTAAGTGTTCTTGTGCTGGTTCGGGATTTTTCTCAAAGGGCGCTTCCACTGCCATTACCATCTATTAATTTTAAATAAACCCCAAGTCAAGTGAGAAATTAAAGTCCAGTAAATTCCGACCGGTTACATATATATATATATATATATATATATATATATAATATATATATATATATATATATATATATATATATATATATATATATATATAAAGAGAGAGAGTCTTTAACATTATCCGATATATAAAATAATAAAGATAGAGAAATGAACACACAGAGAGAGATAATGATGATGACTTGGTAGCAACAGACAGACTCTGGACCACATCCTTGATATAAATTAATTCCAAGACGCATGGATGAAATACTTTCCCGTATCCGGTCATCCAACAGTTTATGTGAAAATCTAAAATTCAATATAACATATGTCTAATACTTCTCCGTTCAGTTGTCACTTCATTCTTCTTGCACACTCCATAATCTTCTCTTTTATGTCATCATTCTTATTTATATCATCCTTCATTCACTTCTTTATTATTATCATCCCAACACATGTTCATCATTATCATCGTTATCACCATCATCATCATCACCATCATCATCCATCTATACTCTTCTCCTTGTTAATTCTTCTGCTTTAATCATCCTACCCTTCACCTCTTCATTATCATCCTCCACCCTTGATCATCATCCCCCTGGCCAGGTATACACAGCAATATTACTCATCCACTCACCTGCCTGGATATCTAATTACGATATTCTAGGATAATGAATAATGACCCAAAATCTTTTCCTCAGTAATGGGTTCACTGTGTTAGGTGGCTGGCTCAGTGTCACTGTGTTGGTCTTATTAATTAATCATGTCATCTTGTTCACCTGCGGTTAATTTATTTACTTTTGGGGAGGGGGGAGGCAGAGAAGGCGTAGTCTCTCTACCTTTAGATTTTCAGGTGTTGTGATTCACCTATATTTTTCTCTTTTCTCTTCTCTGCCCTTCTCTTTATTAAATTTTTTAGTTGTTGGACCCCCCCCCCCCCCATCTCTCTCTCTCTCTCTCTCTCTCTCTCTCTCTCTCCTGCCTTCACGAGACCAGACAAAAACTCGTCCTTCTACAATAATAAAGGAATAAAGCACTCGCCCCTCCAAGGAAACACACACACACACACACTAAAGTATTAACCCCTCCAAAATACAAAAAAACAACTTCTTCCTTCAAAAAACTAACCACTCCTCCCTCCAGAAATACTAAACACTCCTCCCTCCAGAAATACTAAACACTCCTCCCTCCAGAAATACTAGACAACCCTCCCTCCCAAAAAACTAAACACTCCTCCCACCAAAAAAACTAAACACTCCTCCCACCAAAAAGACTAAACACTCCTCCCACCAAAAAAATAAAAATTCCTGCCTCCAAAAGGCCAGAAAAAAACTCACTTCCTCCAACAGATCAAAGAGAAAAAACCCATACCCAGGCAACAAGCTTTCACCTGGTACACAGAAATATATTTCTTCCTCGTTATATAAAGCAAAAACTTTTAAAACCCTATCTCAACACAAGGAAGACAAACTCAAGATATATATTTACAAAATGAAGTAAAAAAGACGTCAAAATGGAATATAAAAGAGGTTAGTAGAAAAAATCCGACCATGATGCTTTACTCTTGTAAAAATAATGATCAATAACACTAAACGATGAGAATATTTTGTTTTGATTTTTCATTGGCTGTGATATTCTAATAGTATAGTGTCAGGAAGCTTTCAGCAGTATTACAAGTACTACCACAATTATAAAACGTGGCCTCCATCCTCCCGTAATAGCAACACCTTCGCCGCCATTTTATTACCTTAAAATTAAATACCACAATTATTGCTACTGCTACTACCAGAAATACTGCTATACCCATAACTACTACCGGTACTACAACAACTACGACTACTACCACAAATACCACTTTTTTTTTCTTTTTTTTTTAAACGTGGCCTCCAGCCTCCCCCAATAGCCACACCTTCGCCACCATTTATCTACCTTAATATTAAATATCCTAATACATAAAAAGCTATCCTATCTGTGTTAAATTAGTTGAGCCGCAGATCTATGCTGCATTCAGTGACTGTAGCCTCAGTCAATATCTGCAGCAGTTGTCGGAGTAGGGGCAGAAGCTCTCGTTCCCCTGAGGCAGAGCAAAGCCGACCGAAGGAGAGAGAAGGACAGTCGACATCTCATCCAGGCTGTAACATAACTTCTGGGCTGCTGCTTCTGTTCGGAGATCAACTCCACGAGTCTGGCATAGAAACATCTTGCACTTGGGCCCATCCCACCAGAGGTTGTGAACACTAGAGGAGTGAAGCTGCCTTGATCAACGTTTTGAATTCTCTCCCCATATGCCCTTTTCTTGTCGTTCTCGTTCCTCCTATGTGCAGCATCGAGAGCTAGGTTACGGTGACAAGCGGCCATGGGATCAAAAATCCTGATGTCGAAGAAAGCTCGCTGTCCCCGCGTCCAGAATCCTCGAGCACTGACGTCCACACGGGCTTCGTTAGATGTGTTTGAAGTCCTGTGTTGGAAGATCTCGCCATCCAATGGAAGGAGGGTCGGTTCTACCATGACGTCCCGGCAGATTTCCTTCAACATATTTGCTGTGAGATCCCTTACCTCGTCATGCCTCATGCATATGAAGCCCCCTTCCTTGCAGACCATGGCGTGATCGCCATCATAGGAAGAGCCACACATGCATTGGGAGGGCAAACCATCTACTGGCCAACCGTACCTTAGAGCAATGGCATCTGTAAATTCTTGTTTGTTAAGGCTGAAACTATTTGCCCTTATCGGTAACGTAGTTAACCAGTTCGAGGCGCCCACCTCCTGCGCTATAGCTACTTTTTTTGTCAAATTTTCTGGAACCTGCAGCAATAGTTGCTGCAACATGTCATTTTGGCAGTGCTGCCGATCTGTCGTAATGGACCTACGAATCTTATTTACTTGGCTGGTATCCACTTCCCCTGTTGCATTCTGGGCTATTATGTGGACCGTGAGGGCTGCCGTGAGCTTAAGTGAATTTTGATGTTCAGTGTCAGCAATCTCCTCTGGATTAGTTAGTCCCATCCCTCCCAGTCTTGGTGGAAGTGCAAATACTACTACTACTACAACTACTACAACAACTATTAATACTTCCACAACTACCACACACACTACTATCTTGACATCAGAGGCCTTACAGTTCTCTCAAGGTGACTATTGAAAGAGAGCTAATTTTGGCGTCTGATCTTAAACCTTTGTTAACTCATATCAAAATCTGGAGACAGGAGCAGTGAGGGATCGAACCTGTGTCTTCAAACAACGGGAGAGAGAACAACAGACAAGGAAAAAGAATATAAGTTAATTACACTTTTGAAGGGAGAAGGATTTGTCTCTCTCTCTCTCTCTCTCTCTCTCTCTCTCTCTCTCTCTCTCCACTTCTCTCTTTTGTCCAGTCTCTTATTTTTCTTTCTGTTACTTGCTATCTTTCTCCTTTTTACTCCCATTTTCTTCATTTACCTTTCACTCTTTCTTACTTTTAATTTCATTCTCTGTTTTCTATATTTTATCTCTATCTCTCAATTTCTCTCTCTTTCTCTCTATTTGCAACATATCTCTTCTCTCTCTCTCTCTCTCTCCCAATGGTCACAGCCATAAGATAAAGCTCCCATATTAACTCTCCGGTGGCGTTTCAGTGATCTTACGCCAATATGATCCATAACGGGACAACTTAAACCTCACGATGGAGTTTACGGACAGGAAAGACTCGTTCACCTCCTTGAGTCAAACCCTCAAACCGGCAACCAAACAGGGAGGTACTACCAAGGTAGGTAGATAACAGGTAGCCTGACTCCCATAGTATCTACGCTAATGAAAATGAAAATTAAATTTTTATTTACGTATTTTTGAAGGCTTATGATGGTATTAAAAGTTGTACAATAAATGTATGGAATAGAGATTTTTTGTTTTATTTTAATTGGAACCACTGATTAAATATATAAAATAAATATATATATCTTACTTGCGACCGCTGGATTTCACCCAACGTCGCTCATTGGCTAGCAATGACATCACTTATTAAGCTTCGCCCACTTCGTTACATAAAACAGTAGAAGCGGGATATCTACAAGTGAAAGTGGAGTGTTTTTCTTATATAACAATGATTTATTGCGCTGTAGCCACCTGCAAATTCAACTCAGAAAAGAAGAAAAAGTTTGTATCTTTTTATTCTTTCCCTCGGGACATAAGGCTACGGGCAAAGTGGCTAGATGCCTGTAAAAGAAAAGATATAAAAAACACCAAACAAGTGAAGTCGTGGCATACGCTATGTTCAGTGCATTTTAAATCTGAATGTTTTGATTACCATTTAGCAGTAGACAATGTAAAGCTTTCTTTAAAATCGCACTCACGTCCAACAATAAATCTACCTGGATTTGGAGGTCAAATCAAGAATGCTACAACGTGCGAAGATCATATATTGTAAGTACATTAAATGTGGATACGTTTTGTTTCCTGTTTTAAATATAATGTATTATGCATTTTCAATTGTCAAAATATAACTTAATATGAATCTGGTAGACTGTTACTGTAGGCTATTATTTTTATAAATGATAGTCATGCATCTCATCAAACAGTAGCCTTTAGTGTTCTCTTTACGTAGGCAGTCTATACTTAAGCAATTATTATGAGAAAAGTTGAACCTCTTAATTTTCAAATGCTGTATATATTCGTACCCCTAAGGAATTTCATGTAGCTTACTATATAGTCTAGTGTAGACCAGTGCTTTTTTTAATGTATAATTATTCAAATAGACTTCTATATTATATTCTAGTATAGACCATTGCATTTGCTTTCATATGTGACTTGGGTGTTAAAAGAAATCGTGTACTGCAAGTGTTGTATTATACCTATGGCAATTATATACCGTATTTACATTTCGTGAGAATGATATTATTAACTGTAGCCTATAATTTAACTATTTGTCAGTATTACATTGAATAATGAAATACTAGTTTAGCCTACCAGATAAAATTGGATTAAGGGGCGTGGCTTAGCGATCTCGAGAGGAGAGTTGCCAATCAGTGAATTCCTAGGGGGCCTGCGTGAGGCTACCTGTTATCTACCTACCTTGGGTACTACTGCCTGGGAAGATATTGGAAGCATAATGTGTTGTCTAATGGTAGACCATGCTGCTCTATGGCATCACGAAATTGTGACCAAGTCCCAGGTCGCTGATCTGACTCTTTGCCTCCTTTACATACAATTGATTTTTTTTTATTCATGGTCCTCTATTATTATTATTATTATTATTATTATTATTATTATTATATTTTCGCCCCCAGGCCCTGCTGTGGGTCATTGACCTGTGCCCTGGTGGGTTAATCCTGTAAAAAAGAAAAACCTAACCTAACCTAATTTAACCTAAACTGACATCTTAACCCAACCGAACCTCACAGTTTAACCGAAGCTTAGAAAACCTCATTATTGTAACCTCACTGCTTAACTTAACCCAACTTAACATAACATAACCTCAGAACTTAACCTAATTTAGCCTAATCTAATCTGACAACTTAACTCAATTTAACGTAACCTAAAGTAACTTAGTCATAAAGTTAGTGTCCAGCTCCACTTGTGTCCAGAACTGAAAATAAAATATATATTCTAGGCTACAGAACGAAGGCGTGTCGCGTCGAGTCACCTCGTGTCGTGTTGTGTCGTGTTGTGTTGTGTCGTGTTGTGTTGTGTCGTGTTGTGTTGTTAGTCAAGGTTAGAGGGAGAAAAAAAAATCCAGGCAAAACAAACACTTTTTGGAGTGATTGAAGAACAACTTTCCCATCCACACCGTCAAAAGAGAGGGTACTGAAAAGTTTGTCTTCCCTCGCAGAAGTTAAACAGAAAGGGTGTGCATGTTTGTCATGAAGCTTTCCCAATTCATACAAAAATCAAATAAAATCGCACAGGCATAAGACAGTTTATGTATATAAGATGTATACGTGTTTGGTTAATTTGCAAAATTACTAAAATTCTTGCCGGTTTGTCTGTCTATCTCATCCTCTCTCTCTCCCTCATAACAATAAACCTTCCCTTCACAATACACCCTAAACTATCCCCTCGTCACCCTACTACACCACATCAATATATAATTAACTCTCTAACACATTAGGCGAAGATCTTATCAACAACCATCATTCATAAATAACGTAGGATGTAATGCACTCAACCCTTGGTGTGTGTGTGTGTGTGTGTGCAATTTGTAATGATGGTGGGGGAACAATAAGCGGTTTGCTCTCTCTCTCTCTCTCTCTCTCTCTCTCTCTCTCTCTCTCTCTCTCTCTCTGCGATCGTGGGTATTTTACATCACACACAATTAGTTTAAATTAGTTCTGGAACTCCTAAGTGGCATGGATGATGTAAACACTTATTCTGGATTTTCTTTATTACAAAAGCGACTTTATACACAGATACTTAGTTTAGGAGAGCATGTATTGTGAATTCTCTCCAGGGGAAGTGTATTGAGTAAACTTATGGGGAACACTTAAGTGAGGTGTTCCCTCGGTTACTAGTGGTAGGAGTATAGCCTCTGTGACCGTGAGAAAGGGAGCCGGCCGGTAGGCTGTTGCCCTCGCCTGACTCCTGATGAAGTTATAATAATAGACTCAGCATGTATAACATGAACAACTACAGTCATTGTTGAATAACTTAGTGAATAGTTTGGTATTATACATTTGGGTGAATATTTATATACTGCAAATGGTGCTGATACATCTCTCTCTCTCTCTCTCTCTCTCTCTCTCTCTCTCTCTCTCTCTCTATCTGTGTTATATAGCAGTGTGTTAAATTCATTCTCATGTCTATTAATATAATTTATCCTCCTATAGTCCAGTCTAAGAAATACTTTCCTTCTTTCTTTATCGCTATGAATTAAAAAGGAAATGACTTATTATCCTCCTGCCTGCTGAGTTACCTACATTTACAACAGTGGGGTTCAGAGTTTGTAGGGTGAAGGGCTATTACTAATAATTAATCCCCAGGTGACAGGGTCATTTTATGCACGAGAGAGAGAGAGAGAGAGAGAGAGAGAGAGAGAGAGAGAGAGAGAGCACCTACTGACCTGTATATGGGTTTGAGGATACCATTCTTGTACCAGAGGACAAGAAGAGCGGGGTCAGCGAGCAAAGGAGAGGTCATGTTGCAGGGTAGGTTGGCCGCCCCACCTACTGACGCCCGTACTGACCACGTAGGACCTTGGGAAAAAAGACAAGAACATGTATTAAAGAAATTATAAGTGAGTGAGGGGATTAACAAGTAAGGGGGTTAATGAGTGAGGGGGTTAATTAGTGAGGGGTTAATGAGTGTGGGGTTAAACTGCAATATCAGACCCAATATCGGAACATACTTTATTTTCTTTACGCCAAACTCGTGGTTTTGGTTGGGTTGGGTAGTTTTCTTTTTTGTTAGGTTAGGCTAGGCCGGCCTTTCAGCTCCCCCACCCTTTCTCCCATCTCCGCCTCCCCACTAAAATTCATCGACATCCTCCCACCTACAATACAATAAAAAGATTGACAATCAACCCGCAACTGACGCAAAAGTGACACTTCCAACTTGAAAACACAGTAACAAGTCTGTACTCTGCATTGAGTGGTTACAGTCCATACAGACCTCACACATCCAGGTCCCAGTCGTATGATTCTCACCAACACTGGATGAGAAATGAAGACTCCCAGCTACACCAGATGAGAAGTGAGAATCCCAAACTACATCGGATAAGAAGTGAGAATCCCAAACTTCATCAGATGAGAAGTGAGAATCCCAAACTCCATCGGATAAGAAGTGAGAATCCCGAACTACATCGGATAAGAAGTGAGAATCCCTAACTTCATCACATGAGAAGTGAGAATCCCAAACTACATCGGATAAGAAGTGAGAATCCCAAACTCCATCGGATAAGAAGTGAGAATCCCAAACTACATCGGATAAGAAGTGAGAATCCGTAACTTCATCACATGAGAAGTGAGAATCCCAAACTACATCGGATAAGAAGTGAGAATCCCAAACTCCATCGGATAAGAGGTGAGAATCCCAAACTACATCGGATAAGAAGTGAGAATCCCTAACTTCATCACATGAGAAGTGAGAATCCCAAACTACATCGGATAAGAAGTGAGAATCCCAAACACCATCGGATAAGAAGTGAGAATCCCTAACTTCATCAGATGAGAAGTGAGAATCCCTAACTTCATCAGATGAGAAGTGTAGTGATGGGTTGTCAGACCACAGCTTACATCTCAGAAACAGTCCAGACTTGACCCGACATTAGGGGGATCAAATGTAAGGGTACCCCTCGCAACCACTCAAGGAGTTACAAATCAACTGGCTCCCCTCCCATGTCACAAGGCCCCAACAAACATGTAAGAAGGCACCAGCCGACTCTCTCCCAATATACACAATAACCTACACCGCAGAAGAAGTCCAGACCTGACCTCACATTAGCCAGGTCAAATGTAACCCTCGTGCCCCAGTCAAGGGGCCACAAATCAACCAGGGCCTCTCATGTCACATGGCCCCATCTGAAGATTTCTCCAGAATATACAACTTATAGTCTCTGAAAAAGTCCAGACCTGACCCTACATTAGCGAGGGCAAATGTAAGGAGACCCTTCGCCGCCCGCCCCCCCACCCCGATCAGCTCAACCTGACGGCTCGTCTCCCAATATATAGGACGTCCTAGTCCTCCCTCTGCCCAGAGAGAGAGAGAGAGAGAGAGAGTGTGTCTTGTAACCAAGAAGGGCCAGCTACCACGTCCCCAGTCCTGCTCGAGAGAAGTCAGGGGCCGGAGGCAAGCCGCCTCAGGTCGCCTCCGGTCAGGAGCGAGTTGCCCTCGACACACCGGTGCCCAGCTAAGAAGTCTCCCATAGAGACAACCCAGGACCACCTGCTAGGCCTCCCCTAGGTCATGTGAGTTTTTGTCAGAGCTTTCCATGGGATGAGTTACTTAAGTGGGAAGTGTATTCATTTCATGTTCGTGTCCGAGAATCAGAGTGTCTAGTAACGTAATATGATGTCCTAGTAACGTAAATATAATGTCCTAGTAACTTCAATAGAAGGTGTTATTAATGTGTCCATGTCATGTTCGTAATTAATAAAGAGTTGTAACGAAGCGGTGTTTGAGAAGTCGCCCTTAAGACGTAATAGATGTGTATTGACATATAAGATATGATAAGCGTAAGTCCAGACTAAATAACCAACATCGGCCACGCTACCAAAGTCTTCCTCTCTTTTACTCTCTTACTAAATATTCTTCCTATATATATAAATATTCTTCATGCAAGATCAGTCTTGTTATAGAAGTGAGAATCCCAAACTACATCGGATAAGAAGTGAGAATCCCAAACTACATCGGATAAGAAGTGAGAATCCCAAACTCCATCAGATGAGAAGTGAGAATCCCTAACTTCATCAGATGAGAAGTGAGAATCCCAAACTACATCGGATAAGAAGTGAGAATCCCAAACTCCATCAGATAAGAAGTGAGAATCCCAAACTCCATCAGATAAGAAGTGAGAATCCCAAACTACATCGGATAAGAAGTGAGAATCCCAAACTCCATCAGATAAGAAGTGAGAATCCCTAACTTCATCAGATGAGAAGTGAGAATCCCAAACTCCATCAGATGAGAAGTGAGAATCCCAAATTCCATCGGATAAGAAGTGAGAATCCCAAACTCCATCGGATAAGAAGTGAGAATCCCTAACTTCATCAAATGAGAAGTGAGAATCCCAAACTACATCGGATAAGAAGTGAGAATCCCAAACTACATCGGATGAGAAGTGAGAATCCCAAACTCCATCAGATAAGAAGTGAGAATCCCAAACTCCATCAGATAAGAAGTGAGAATCCCAAACTACATCGGATAAGAAGTGAGAATCCCAAACTACATCGATAAGAAGTGAGAATCCCAAACTCCATCGGATAAGAAGTGAGAATCCCAAACTCCATCAGATAAGAAGTGAGAATCCCAAACTCCATCGATAAGAAGTGAGAATCCCAAACTCCATCGGATAAGAAGTGAGAATCCCAAACTCCATCAGATAAGAAGTGAGAATCCCAAACTCCATCAGATAAGAAGTGAGAATCCCTAACTTCATCAGATGAGAAACAATAACTCTCTCTCGGACCCTCTGTCAGCTGAGAGACCTACCAGGACTACGTGTGTAACCAGCCGGAGAGAGTGAGTGACTAGAACTGTCCTTGGCACCTGTAAATGAAACCTTCCATACCGTGGGAAGGATCTTGTTGGTGCCACTATTGACTCAACACAAGACAGTTTACATGACCACTGAGCTTACTATCAGATCTATAGTTAAATTGTATGTTTACTCCATGTTTCTTCTCTTATTTTATACTGAAAGCTTTTCCCAGCAAACAGCAGAAAAACAACAACAACAACAACACTAATAATACTAATAATACTAATAATAATAATAAGATTTATTTTTTCTCAACACACCACCTTCCTATGCATGACTTATCAACACTCAAGTGATGCATTACAACATCAACTCCTTAAAACTTGATCGTCATGGAGGAGCAACTAACCAATGGCAAGTGACATAAACTCGTACACCATAGCGAGTATATCATAAATCTTAGCCTGGTGGCGTGAACCAAATTTCCGACAAATGAGGGAGTGGGTCGTCAGGCCGGAAGTAACTGACGCCGTCGCTGAGATATCCACATAAAAAAATTCTTCTCGCTCATTCTTAAATATTTTACGTGTTTTTTTTTTTAGTGTGATGTTTGTATATGTATTTGTGTTTGTGTTTGTATTTGTGTTTGTGTGTGTGTTTGGAAATGTGTTTGTGTGTGTGTGTTTGTATGTGTGTGTGTGTGTGTTTGTGTGTGTGTTTGTATATGTGTGTGTAAGTTTATGTAATGTATATTTGTTTGTAGATTTAGAAAGGGATAATCTATGTATGTTTATCTTGGAAGGGGATTTGTTAGTACACATATGCTTAAGTTGAAATTGAAACGGATTTTGGTTTGTTTGTGATGTAGGATGTTTGGGAACTGGGTGTGTTTCCTTAAGAAAAACATTGTGTTTGCAGGTGTGTATGTGTGTGTGTGTAATAATAATACTAATAATAATTAACGGTTTATTAAGATAACGTGGCAGCCCGAAGGATGAAAATATACAATGAACAAAGATGATAAGTTATATTTGGTTAAAGCGGGGAGTGGGTCACTTGATTGGCAAAAGCTTTCAATACGAAAACATAAGAAACATAGAGTCAACATATAGATCTGGTACTGTGGGAGCTGGTCTTGTAGACATTATTGTGACCTGATGTCGGCGCTAACAGAGTCCTTCCCACTATCTTGATGGCCGTTGTACCTGGCTGCTAAGCCGCTCCCTCACTACAGCTACAGATGTATCACATGGTCCGGGTACATAAGAGCATAAGAACATAAGAATGGAGGAAACTGCAGCAGGCCTATTGGCCCATACTCGGCAGACCCGTTTACACCCAACCCCTATTGCTCATATAAGCATCCAACCTATGTTTGAAGCTATTCAGCGTATTCGAGTTAATGATGATATTGGGTAACTTGTTACATTCATCCACTACTCTGTTTCCAAACCAGTGTTTACCTATTTCGCGCCTAAATCTAAATTTGTCTAATTTAAAACCATTGTTACGAATTCGCTCCTGGTTGGATAGTTTGAGTACCTTTGTAATGTCCCCTTTGTTTAGCCCTGACTTCCATTTATACACCTCTATCAGGTCGCCCCTCGCTCTACGTCTCTCGAGGGAGTGCAAATTAAGATGCTTTAACCTGTCTCTATACTCAAGGTTCCTAATGCCCGGGATTAGTCTTGTCATTCTCCTCTGAATTCTTTCAAAGGATTCTATATCCATTCTGTAATACTGTGACCAGAACTGAACTGCGTAATCCAGGTGTGGTCTCACAAGAGCAAGATACAGTTTTAGGATGACCTCGCTAGTCTTGTAACTAACACTCCTTTGTATGAACCCAAGTACTTTAAGCCTTGTTACGAGCAAAAACACATTGTTTACTTGGTTTAAGGTTCCTACTAATCATTACTCCTAAATCTCTCTCGCAGTTGGATTTCTCTATGGCATCGTTGTTCATCTGGTATAAGGTTTCCCTGTTTACATCTCCTATACTGAGTACTTTACATTTGTCCAAGTTGAATTTCATCTGCCATTTTTCAGACCATTCGAAGAATTTGATTAGATCTTCCTGTAGTTTTGCGGAGTCCTCGTCAGATTTAATAACACTTCCTATTTTAGTGTCATCAGCAAATTTACTTATGTTGCTGTCTATGCCGATATCTATGTCGTTTATGTATATAATAAATAATAATGGTCCAGGTACTGAGCCCTGGGGAACTCCACTAGTGACGTTGCTTCAATGGGACTTAGTGCCGTTAATGCTCACTGGCTGTTTCCTGTCCTGTAACCACGCCGTAATCCATTTAAGGATATTACCTATTGTATAGATATGTGGGTACCAAGATATGTGAACACGCCTGACGGCAGGACTCTGTTACCATTCATTATACCATTTATTCACATGTCTGTATTACCATATTATCATAGCATGTCTGATATCTATGCTTATGTCTAATGCCTATGTTCACTCACTATGTCCCGATATACTATGTCTGTACCGCGCTAGTCGAGTAATTAGAAGACCTCATTTATTGTCCTAGTGATGTCTAGCAACTCTCCTTGCCCAGCTAGACAACTTGCCTCAGATCAGCCTCGGCCTACACACGGCCCGGGGTCCCTAGTTCCCGCTTCTGTATCGGTCGGCTATCACGCCAAGTCTTGTACCACTTATTGAATATATCTACTGCTCGTGCTCTGGAGTTTGAAGAACCTTGTCTAGGATTTCATCCCACCACATGGCGCAGTTGAGTAGCTCCAACACGACAGTTCACAAGTTGCAAAAGCCGGCCTAGTCTGTACCCCGGCCTCCTCTGTTTCCCGCCCAGAAGATATACTCCACGGTGCCCCTGGATTTAAAGTGCTTTGTGACCTTGTGAAGTGCCCTAAGTGAAGTGC
The DNA here is from genome assembly GCA_958450375.1 of Homarus gammarus. Taxonomy (NCBI): domain Eukaryota; kingdom Metazoa; phylum Arthropoda; class Malacostraca; order Decapoda; family Nephropidae; genus Homarus; species Homarus gammarus. Next base: position 1,055,150 of record CAUDMG010000378.1, on the reverse strand, counting down.
AGTGCCTTTTATGTCTGTTTGCTATGTCTCTGCGGCCCTACAGGTAGCAGAGACGCCTTCAGCCCAGTCTCCAAGACAGCACCTCCGGCATACACCCCCCGTCCACGTAGGCCTAGAAGCCACTGACTGACTCCCCCTGACTGAGTCACCACCAGCCCCGCCCGGGCGCGCGGAGTACACCGCTGCCAGCCGCCTTCTCTCACTCCACAAATATTAGTCAATACTCTTTTACTTGCCCGCCAGTTCCTGCACTTAAGCAAGTACATTGACGAAAACATAGCACTTCACCTTATTCTCCTTGTCTTTCCCATCGCAACCATACCAAACACGAGATGTCTGACCACGACGATTTGCTGGGAAATTTAGATGAGGATTATGAGGAAGACGAAGCCTCACAGACCCTCCCACCCCCCCTCACGCCTCACACGCCGAGCGCGCCAAATTCAAAGGATGGGAGCCAGGATATACGTCAGTTAATTCACTTCCTACAAGTTTCCCAAGAGAAGGAAGCCCAAAGACGTCAATTAGAGGAGGAAAAACGACGTCAAGAGGAATTGTCAAGACGTCAAGAGGAATTGTCAAGACGTCAAGAGGAATTGTCAAGACAGTCAGAGGAATCAGCTTACCGTCTTCAACTTCAACAACAACACCAAGCTGATACCCACAAATTCCTGGGACTATTGGAATTGCTGACAACGAGGACGACTTCACCAGCTGCCACAACCAATTCGCCAGCTTCAGCCTCTTCATCTATCCTTCAGACAACGCCTCCTCACACGTCACCTAGCCCCCTTGGGTATACCTCAGTGCCTTCTCAACCACCTGCTCCAGTCTCAACTCTCGTCGACCTCTCCGTGCCTCCTCCACCGCTTGCCGTCCCGAGCACACCCCTGCACAGCAAGTCTTCAGTTACCAGCCCCCCACCCCTTCAATCTGATGCAACATATCAAGTATACCGTCAATGGCGACGTCGTTTCGAAGACTTTGCTGTCATGTCTGACCTCAACCGAATGCCCCCTCATAAACAACTCATCCAATTAAGATCGTGCATTTCCCTCGAAGTCCAACGCCTCCTAGAGCACACGCTAGCCATTCCCCCTGATTCCTCCATGTCAGTGAAAGAGGTCTTAGACGCCTTGCAGAGTCATTTCCGTGGCCTCCGCAATGAAGCTTTGCGTCGCAGGGAACTGCTATCCTGCAAACAAGCTTCTGGGGAATCATTCTCAGACTTCTATGCACGACTTAAGGACCTAGCAGCCGAGGTGGACCTATGTACAGGCGATCCTGTAACCTGTGCTGAGATCCAGCTCAAGATGATCTTGCTGATGGGTGTACGTGACGAGGACCTGCTTCAGAAACTCCTCACCCTTGACGCCGCCTCTCCCCTCACCGACTTCGTCACCTGTTGCAGGTCGTATGAGGCCACAAGAGAGGCTGCCTCAGCTATACACTCATCGCCATCTCAAGTTCACGCCGTCTCCACCTACAAGAGGAATCAACGCCAGATGCAGACGGCGTCCTCTCCACAGCCCCCGTCACAGTCACCAGTTTTTTCTCCCGAATCCTGCAGAAGCTGTCAGCGCCAGCACGGTCCAGGAAAGTGCCCTGCGGCTGATAGTACATGTCGAAACTGCGGGTTTCAAGGCCATTGGCCCCGCACACCTCGATGTCCCGCCAACAAGGCCTCATGCAACGCTTGCAACAAGCAAGGACACTTCGCCAAGTGTTGCGGGTCCACCAAGAAGCCTCCATCTCCAGGTCAAAACGTCTCTTCACCGTCTCCCAAGAACAACAAAGGATGCCGACGCGTGGATGATGCCTCGAGTGACAGGTCCCCCAAGCCCGTCAATGTTCGTCTGTCCTACGGTACCAACTCTTCCAACCTCCTGATGATACCTGACACGGGCGCGGACATCACGGTGATTGGACCAACACACCTGGACGCCCTCAACATTCCCAGGAGTAGCCTGTCACCCACAGCCATGAACGACGTGCTCACAGCGGACGGGTCCCCGATGTCTCCAGCTTTGGGTTGCTTCAAGGCAACATTACAGCTCGGTCCCAAGTCTTGCCTTGCCACAGTCCACGTCCACGAGGGCATCCAAACCCCTCTCTTGTCATGTGGCCATTGTCAGGACTTGGCCATCGTCTCATCCGAGTTCCCAAAGCCCATCCTCGCCGTGACACACCTCAACAGGTGTGCAGAGATACCTGTCTCAGCCATGACCACACCTGCTGCCGCCCGGGAGTTCTTTCTTCGCCAGTTCAGCGACGTCCTTGTCTCCAAGTCCGACCTCCAGAACACGCCGCTCAAGAAGATGACAGGCCCCCCGATGAGAATCCACCTCAAGCCTGGCGCGACGCCTTTCGCCACGCACACACCCAGGCCTATCCCCTTTGCCCTACGGGACAAGGTGAAGGCGGAGCTCGATTCTCTGGTGCAGCAGGGGATCATCAGACACGCCGGCGAGGAGCCCTCCGAGTGGTGCCACCCTATGGTCTTGGCACCCAAGCCTGTAGGTGTTCGCATCACAGTGGACCTCACCCATCTCAACTCGCAGGTCTCCCGTCCCGCCCATCCATCGCCTACGCCCATCCAAGCAGTCCGCAGCGTCACCCCGTCTGCAAAGTTCTTTACCACGGCGGATGCACTACACGGGTACTGGCAAGTCGACCTGGCGGAAGAAGACCGCCACCTCACTACATTCATCACGCCCCACGGCCGCTTCCAACACTGCCGCGGACCCATGGGCTTCGCAGCAACGGGGGATGCGTACTGCCTCCGTGGGGATATGGCTCTGCAGGGTGTCACCAACTGCGTGAAGGTCGTAGATGACATCCTGCTCTTCGACGATGATCTCCCGGCCCACTTGAACCGAGTTCATCTGATGCTCACAAGATGCCGTGCCCATGGTATCACCCTGAACAAAGATAAATTTGTGGTCGCCGCCTCCCAAGTTAACTACTGCGGCTACAACATCTCGCCAGAGGGGATCTCAGCTGATGAGGAGAAGGTCAAGGCCATCAAGGACTTCCCTACTCCAGCGAACCTGACCGACCTCCGCTCGTTTATGGGCCTGGTAAATCAGCTGGCAGACTTCTCCCCTAAACTCGCCACATCAGCCCAACCTCTACGCCCCCTCATGAGCCCCAAGCGCTCCTTCCTCTGGACTCCTGACCACGACCTAGCGTTCAGGAATGTTAAGAAGGCGTTGCTGTCACCACCAGCCTTGGCACCCTTCGACCCGTCCTTACCAGTGGTCCTCCAGACCGACGCCTCCCGTCTATACGGCCTCGGATATGCCCTCCTTCAAGATCACGGCCAGGGTAGACTGCGCTTAGTTCAGTGTGGCTCCAGGTTTCTGACGGACACGGAGACCAGATACGCCACCATCGAACTAGAGATGCTGGCAGTCGCCTGGGCTATGGCCAAGTGCCGCCTTTACTTGTTCGGCCTTGGGCACTTCACCCTCATGACGGACCATCGCCCGCTCATACCCATCCTCAATCACCACACGTTGGACGCCATCGAAAATCCTCGCCTCCAACGTCTCAAAGAGAAGACCGCCCCTTACGTCTTTACAGCCGTGTGGCGCGCCGGGAAACTTCTGTGCATACCAGACGCCCTCTCCCGAGCCCCTGTTAGTCGCCCCACACCTGAAGATGAAGTCGACTGTACCACGGCCGCGGCTCACGTTCGGTCTTTAGTGACACACACAGCCACTTCTCTTGCTGACAAGATGACGACGACGCCCCCCATCGAAGACGATAGGACTCTCCAGGAGCTCCGCATCGCCGCCGCTCAAGACCCGGCATACGTCCAACTCCTCGATTACGTCTCCACTGGATTCCCCACCAACCGCTACAACATTCACGCCTCCGCCCTCCCCTTCTGGAAGCTAAGGGATAGCCTCTATGCGGACGGAGAGCTGGTGTTGTACGGCCCCAGGATCGTCGTCCCCGCTGCCCTCCGCCGGCGCACCTTATCCCGCCTCCACGACAGCCACCGCGGCGTTGAAGCCACCAGGCGCAGAGCCCGTCAGACCGTCTTCTGGCCTGGTATTGACGCCGATATTAGGAGCACGGTTGAGGCCTGTGAGCCTTGCCAGCAACTCCAGCCCAGCCAGCAACAAGAGCCGTACCTGTGCAATGACCTCCCAAAGCGGCCCTTTGAATCCGTGTCCGCCGACTTCTTTAATGTGGCCGGAAAGTCTTTCCTGGTGGTCGCCGACAGGCTCTCTGGATGGCCCGTGGTAGTTCCCTGTGGTCGGGACACCACCTCTTCCAGGGTCATCCGGATGTTTTGTTGCTTCTTCCGGGAAGTCGGAGTGCCTCTCCGCCTCCGAACCGACGGTGGGCCCCCGTTCAATAGCCACGAGTTCAAGAGCTTCGCCGAACGCTGGGGCGTCCACCACATCATCACCTCCCCTCATTACCCGCAGGCGAATGGCCACGCCGAGGCAGCGGTAAAGTCCGTAAAATACCTCATCCTCAAGACAGCACCAACGGGGAACCTGGACTGCGAGGAGTTCGACAGGGGCCTACTAGAACTCCGTAACACCCCTACCCCTGCCGGACGCTCTCCTGCCCAGGTGTTGTATGGCCGCCCCCTTCGTACTTGTGTGCCTGCCCACCCCCAGTCCTTCTTAGATGAATGGCAGATCAAGGCGGACGAGTGTGACCGCCGTGAGGCTGCCCGGATGGCCCAAGTGACAAGCCACTATGACGCCCACGCCCGCCCCCTTCCCAGGTTGACCGTCGGCCAGCAAGTACGAATCCAGGACCCGACGTCACACCGCTGGGACAAGGTCGGGGTCGTCATGGGCCGTGGCGAGTCTCGTTCGTACCAAGTCCGCCTCCCCAGTGGTCGTGTGTGGTGGCGAAACAGACGCCATCTCCGCCCAGTGCCATCCTCTAGTGACGAACCTTCCTCCCCGTCCCCTGTGTCCCCTTGCCCAGACCAGGAACGAAGGTCGTCAGTTGATCCCCCCATCGTCCCTCGCCGCTCCCCCCGACTCATGAAAAAGAGTCCATAGCCGCTCGAGACTGCACTACGAGCGTAAAGGGGGAGGGAGGTGTATAGATATGTGGGTACCAAGATATGTGAACACGCCTGACGGCAGGACTCTGTTACCATTCATTATACCATTTATTCACATGTCTGTATTACCATATTATCATAGCATGTCTGATATCTATGCTTATGTCTAATGCCTATGTTCACTCACTATGTCCCGATATACTATGTCTGTACCGCGCTAGTCGAGTAATTAGAAGACCTCATTTATTGTCCTAGTGATGTCTAGCAACTCTCCTTGCCCAGCTAGACAACTTGCCTCAGATCAGCCTCGGCCTACACACGGCCCGGGGTCCCTAGTTCCCGCTTCTGTATCGGTCGGCTATCACGCCAAGTCTTGTACCACTTATTGAATATATCTACTGCTCGTGCTCTGGAGTTTGAAGAACCTTGTCTAGGATTTCATCCCACCACACCTATGATGCCATGTGCTTCCACCTTTCTCATTAGTCTTTCGTGGGGGACTCTGTCGAAGGCTTTGCTAAAGTCGAGATATACCACATCATAATTGTGCCCTTCGTCCACAGATTCGAAAACTGATGAAAAGAATGTTAATAGATTAGTTAGACATGAACGCCTGCTTGTGAAGCTATTTGGGAATCATTGATCAACTTGTGCTTCTCCAGGTGGTTTCGAATAGAGTTTGAAATGATTGATTCAAGTAATTTGCCTACTATTGATGTTAGGCTGATCGGGCGGTAGTTAGAGGATAGTGATATATCCCCCTTCTTGAAAATCGGTATTACATTCGCTATCCTCCAGGATTCTGGTACTGCACCTGTATTTAAGGACATGTTAAACAACTTTGTTATGGGCATACTAAGCTCTTCCCTACATTCCTTTAATACTCTGGCAAATATCTCATCGAGACCAGGTGACTTATTAGGCTTTAGTTTGTCTATTTGCTTACTAACATCGTTACTAGTCAATACTATCTCGCTTAATTTGTTTTCTTCACTATCTCTGAATAGAGTCGGTGCCTCGGGTATCATGTTTACATTTTCGGTGGTGAAAACTGTTGAAAAATATTTTTTCAAATTGTTGCTCATTTCTCCGTCGTTGTCAGTGAGCTCGCCGGTATCTGACCGTATTGGTCCAATCTTTTTTCATGCTTTAGTTTGATACATTTGGTAGAATCCTTTGGGGTTTGTCTTCGCCTCCCTTGTTATCCTTACCTCATTATTCCTCTTGGCTTTCCTTATCTCGGTTTTAACCCTACTCGCCAATACCTTATAATAATCCTGGAGGTAAATTTCGCCATGATTTATCCTTCTACCTATAGCCTTCCTTTCGCCAATGATGCTCTTTAAATAATTATTTATCCATTTAGGATCATTGTTGTCTGATCTGAGTTCTGTGTATGGTATGTTCTGCCTTTGTGCATTAAGTAACTCCTTATTTAAATTGTCGTGGAACTCGGCTATCTCAGATCTCGTTATCAGGTCGGTGTCATCTGTCAGGTTCACGCCAAAGTGCGACACCCCTTCTCTCAGCTGCCTCTTTAAACTGTCAAGGTTTGCCCTTCTGAAATCTGGTACCTTAGAGGAATTTTCCTTACGTCTGCCCTGAAAATCTAACTGGAATCGAATTTCATTGTGATGGCTGTTTGCAAGTTCGTTCCCTACCTCGACATTGCTAATGAGGTTTTCTCTGTTCGACAGAACTAAATCGAGTATATTACTACCCCGGGTGGTTTCTGTTATATGTTGACTTAGGAAACAGTCCTGGATCGTTTCAAGAAAATCCTCTGATTCTGAGTTACCCGTAAGGTCAGTCCAATCTATTTGGCCAAGGTTAAAGTCGCCTACTATACAAGCTTTGGTGTGTATGGAAGCCCTGCGCATTTCATCCCAGATAAGTCTCTCATTGACTCTATCAAGATTGGGAGGTCTATATATTAATCCTGTGATTAATTTTTCCCTACCGTCGATTAATTCTATCCAAATTGTTTCTGTATTCCGCTCAGTTTTTATTTCCTTATTTATTTCACACTTCAGATTATCCCTGACATAGATTGCTACTCCGCCTCCTTTCCTGGTCTGCCTATCGGTATGAAACAATTTGTAACCCGCAATTTGGTATTCGACCGGTAACTCACGGGAGTCTAGGTTGATCCATGTTTCAGTCGATTTTTTCGGTACATACTAAGGCCCTAATATCATCCATTTTGTTTCTCATACTTCTACTGTTCGCGTAGTAGACATTTAAGTTAGTCGTGTTCTGAGTCCTCCCTTTACAGCGTTTAGGTTTAAACTCCCAGTCTGCTTTAGTTTTTTAGTTTTGTCGTCATTCCTAACTCTATTTCCCTGTAATCTTTCACTTTGTTTACCCGCTCCCACTGCAGTCTCCTCCACCCCCGTGCCCTTATGTTCCCCTAGCAGTATAAAGACTTCGATATCTTTTGAACTGCCCCCTCTAGAGACCCAGCCAGGGTTGCCACCCCCTCCCGAGACAGGTGCACCCCATCCCTAGCATAAAGGTCCCTTCTGCCGTGGAAGTTGTCCCAGTTGTCAATGAATGGGACTGATATTGACTTGCAATATCCGTCAAGACGGCCGTTGACACCAACTGCCCTTGACAACCATTCATTACTAACTCTCCTTCTAGGCAGGACACCACATATGATAGGGATCCCTCCCTTAGTCCTAATACGATCTATAGCTGTCTTGAACTTATCAAGAAGCTCTTCACTCCTACACAGGCCAATATCGTTGCCTCCTGCACTGAGGCAGATAATGGGTTTGTTCCCATTACCAGACAAGATATTGTCCATCCTGTCAACTATATCCCCCACCCCAGCCCCTGGCAAACACACCCTCATCCTATTTTTTTGTTACCACAAAAGGCTCTGTCCAAGTACCTTACCTGTGAGTCACCAACAATTAAAGTTTTTATACCTTCCTTGTCAGCCCTGTCCCTGCCTGTACTAACGTCCATTTCGTCTATCAAAGGACTGAACGAGTTGGTACACTTAGCTCTTGTTGTCATTGTTGTATCCTTGGTGTATTTCTTGACCACCAGCTTGGTAGTCCCTCTCCTCACAACCTTCCATTCGTCATTCACCGGCTTTCCCTGTCTCGTTTCTTCCTTCATCGTTGATATCTCTTCCTTTAATTTCAAGTTTTCTTGCCGTAATTTCAGGTTTTTTTCCTTGGAATTCTGTAACTCGGTCCACAGATGGGCATAACCCCGTTTACAAGTAGCACTAGCCATATCTGGTAATTATCCCCGGGAGCGGAGCTAAGCTGCCGTGACCCTTGAGTCGCCTCTTTGTGTCCTTTAGTTCACACAGGGTGTTGGAGATGGTTCTTGTTCATCATGTGATGTAGTTAGGAACTCATAGTTACTCTCCTGGGTGGAGGAGGGAGTTCTCATTTCTCTCCTGGTGTAGTTTGGAGTGTTTCTTGGCTCCTCATCCAGTGTTGGTGATGGCGAGTGTACCATGGGCTGGGTGCGTCAGGTCAAGGGTCAGGTCAGCACGATTGTCACGAACAGTTGTTTCTCTCTTTCGAGTTGAAATTGTCACTTATGTATATCACTTGTGGGATGATCGTCAATCTCCAGATGGGGAGGAGAAGATGGGGAAGGTGAGGGCCTGACAGACCGGGCTGGCAGCTATCTCCATGGGCAAGAGACCACGGCCACGTTAGCGGGCATCACCGAATACACACGTCCTTAGCCTATGAAGGCTGAAGGAAGTGTGTGTGTGTGTGTGTGTGTGTGTGTGTAGTGAGAGAGAGAGAGAGAGAGAGAGAGAGAGAGAGAGAGAGAGAGAGAGAGAGAGAGAGAGAGAGAGAGAGAGAGAGAGCTACATGGGACTCCGAAAACCCCGACAGCAATACATAAACTGATGTACATAATTTCTCCTACAACAGGGCCCATGAGACTTGCGCCTCAAAAGATTCTGTCCCTAACCCTATTCCTTGAGCCAGTGTGATTTTACCGATCCCTGTTACAGCCCTTGGGCAGCCGTGTGTGAGAGAAGATTTCAAGTTCTTACAACTGGACAAGTCTTTGTTTTTAAATATTCTTGGAAAGACTTGTCTTACTGGTTGTCCCATTAATTCCCAGGCCTGAACTTGGAACCTTACTTAATCTAACAGAGTACCGTATCAGAGGCTTCTGAGAAAAGTTAAGGTTCATAGTATCGACGGGAAAGTTTTAAGTTGGATAAAATCATGGCTCACCAATAAAACAAAGATGGTCAGCGTAGATGGTGTTAAATTTGAGTGGGGCTTTGTAACCAGTGGGGTTCCCCAAGAGTCAGTACTGGGCCCACTCTTGTTCATAATCTACATAAACGATCTTGATACTGGGATCAGCAGTGACATAATCAAGTTTGCAGATGACACCAAAATAGGGCGGCAGATTAATTCAGGGCAGGATGCAAATGCACTAAAGGTGGATTTAAATAAACTGCAGGAGTGGTCAGAAAAATGGCAAATGAGATTCAACACCAGCAAATGCAGCGTACTTAATATTGGAAGAACAAATACTGTCAATGTATACAGCCTTAACAACATCAACCTTGAGGAGTCGACTTATGAAAGAGACTTTGGGGTACTTGTAAGCCCGGACCTAAGGCCTAGAAAACAGTGCGTTAATGTTAGAAATAAGGCAAATAGAGTATTAGGTTTTATATCTAGAAGTGTAAGTAATAAGAGTGCGGAGGTCATATTGCAACTATATCTTGCGCTAGTCAGGCCGCACCTCGATTATGCTGTTCAGTTCTGGTGCTCTTATTAGAATAGATATCAATTCACTGGAGTTGGTGCAGCGAAGAATGGCGAAAATGATTCCGGAACTTAGAAACCTTTCATATCAAGATAGATTAAAGAAACTAAACTTGCATTCCCTAGAAAGACGAAGAATGCGGGGAGATATGATAGAAATATTTAGGTGGGTGAAAGGAATCAATAAAGGAGATATATATAAGTTCTTATAATATCCGAGCAGGATGGGACTCGTAGCAACGGATTTAAGTTGGATAAGTTTAGGTTTAGGAGGGAGATAGGAAGGAAATGGTTCACAAATAGGGTAGTGGACGAGGGGAACATGCTTAGCAACTTTGGAGTAAGTGCTGGAACGCTGGAAAGTCTTAAAAGAAAGGCTAGATAGATTAATGGATGATAAAGAGTGGTTGTAAATCTCAAGAGGAGCTGCCGTGCACAGACCAACCAGCCTTTTGCAGACTCCTTATTTTCTTATGTTCTTTTAAGCTAGCCTAACCTAAGATAACCTAGCCTAACCAAAGACAACCTAGCCTACACTAAGATAAGAAAGTTTTCCTAAAATAGCCTAGCATAGCATATGATAACCTCGCCTAACCTTACCTAGCCTGACCTAAGATAAGGTAGCCTAACCTTATCTAACCTACCCTAAGCCTTACCATAAATTGACTAACCTAGATTTACCATACCTAACCTAAAATAATCTAACCTAATCTAATCAAACTTAACCAAACCTAACTTAACGTAAACTACCCAATAATTTCACCAAATTTAATCTAACAATATAACCAAAATACCCTAAACTTAACCAGACTTAATCTAACTTAATCCTACACTAATCTACCAAAACGTAACCTAATCTAACCAAACGTGACCTAAACGAACTAAAACAAACCTAACCTATCCTAACCTAACCTAACCTAACCTAACATAACCTAACCTAACCTAACCTGGGCTGCTTTAGAACGAACATTAGGGTGCAGCTAAACGCTCAGCGATTAGTTACTTTGACAGGAGCTGAATTAGTAGTGTGTTGTCGATGGCAGAAGGCCCTCAGCAAATTGGTCACCCGCGTGACCAGTTTCAGCCATCGTTTTGTGTGTGTGAAATAATAATAATAATAATAATAATTAACGGTTTATTGAAAGAGCTTGGCAGCCAGAAGGCTGAAAATATACAGTTACATATTTGGGGAATGGGTTTCGAATTACAAATAATATACAAGTAACATAAGTGACACAAATAAGACATATAATAACTAGATGGGGAAAAGCTCAAACTACAGTTCATTTCAACATAGTGACAGTGCAAGGAGTAGTGTTTACTGGGAGTGAATACACTGGTTTATTACAAGTTATTGATAATTTTTACAATGGTTGGGACTGGGCTGTTCTTATAGCGATCAGTTCGTGCACGTATGGGCTGGATGCGGTCGTGGTGTCGAACAACAATTCTCGGACTAGGGATCTCAGGTGGTAGTAGGAGCCGGTGTCGAGGATGGTGTAGAAGCTTCTTACCAAATTTGCAGATGAGGTCGTGGTGATGGTCAGTGAGAGTCGAAAGGGTCAGTGTGTTGAGCGCTTCTTGATATGTGGAGTAGGAAGGGGAAAGAATAACCTTACATGCCCTCTTTTGCACTTTTTCTAGGTGTTTACGTTGTGTGGCATTTAGGGAGGAAGACCAGGTGGGGGAGGCATAGGTGAGCTTGGGAAGTATGAATATTGTGTAAGCACTGAGGAGCTCGGGTGCAGGAACTCCGAGGGACTTGAGTCGGCGGAGGAGGTGGAGACGGAAACTGGAGGATTTGACAACTTCACTGACGTGTGGTTTCCAATTTAGTTTGTTGTCTATGGTGACGCCGAGGAGCTTCGTGGAATCTACAACCTGTATGTGTGTGTTGGTGTGTGTGTGTGTGTGTGTGTGTTTATGTGTATGTACAGTATATGCGTGTGTGTGTGTGTGTGTGTGTGTGTGTGTGTGTGTGAGAGAGAGAGAGAGAGAGAGAGAGAGAGAGAGAGAGAGAGAGAGAGAGAGAGGTACCGTCCACACTCTCTGTCGCCTTCACACACAAAATCTCTACACGGGAAATTGTAATGAGGAGGACTATTATCTCTCAGCTATAATTATTACTCACCTATATCTCCCAGTTATATATTATCTCTCAGCTATAATTATTACTTACCTATATCTCTCAGTTATATTATTTCTCAGGTATTAATTATCACTCAGCTAAGTATACATTACCTCGTGTTTACCAGAGGGAATTTCAGTAGCTTATTTAGGGGATGGTTTCAAGGGCGGCTGAGAAGTGTGTGTGTGTGTGTGTGTGTGTGTGTGTGTGTTCGTACACAGAGTGGTGAAATGTGTCTAGTGTGGCAGCATTATATCAGTGTTAAGGTGCAAGCCCTGCTGACTCTCTCTCTCGCTTTCAGCTACAGCGGCTGGCTAGCCCTCGTGGCAAACTGGGAAGCAACTTGCATAAGTCTTCCCCTGCCAGTACTCAGCCTCCTCACCATCAAGACTCCTGCTGTGCCTCCTCGTGGCAACACACGGTAACTGGGTGATTCGTGGGCCCAGGCTAGACCAGCAGGGGATCTTGGAGTAGCAGTGGGCCGAGAAGGACAGCGCATAGGCCAACTGGCATGTGGACACGTCCTGGCGCCTACCAACCATTGCCCCGCTGACTTGCGGATTAACCTTGGCAGGTATAATGCTACGGGAAGAAACCCCGCACGAAAAATCTGCGGTGGAAACCCGCATCAGGCACACATGCTTACAGAGCTCCAACAAGACCCCAACGGCGGTATAGGTGGAAGACGTGACCACCCTGGGAACCCGACGACTACACCGGCGGACGAAGCCAATGCCTGATGGACAGTCTACGATGGCGAAACCCAACAAACTAGGCAGTCCATTGCAACTCTCCCTCTTACCAATCGTTGCAACACTTGCACCACTGGATCAGGAAAAGGGAGAGCCAAGATTTGTGGTTGCAGCCTGCGCATCTGCTTCACCAAATAAATCAACTCACGTGCAGCCATCATCCAGCTCAAACATGACTGCCGGGAGTCTCTAGTCACAACTCTGCGCATAGGCGGCACAGATAAGATCTGTGCGACTGAGCTGCCCTTTCGAGGAGCCACTTTGTTCACCCCACATGCGGAGGGGGCTAGAAAAGGTGCCCTAAACATAGCCTGCCTAAAAAAAAAGACCTAACTGGGCAAACGAACCCAGTAAGACAATCCTTGTGCGGTCGAAAACACAATAAAAATCACAGATCCAAACAAAAACAAACTATGCAACCTCTTATGGTAGCTGCATGGAATGTCGGGACCTTCTGGATACTGGCACTAATTAGCATCCTGAAAGAAGAACCACTTTTGTGGAAAAAGAGCTGGCTAGGTATAACATCGGCATAAAAGCCCTTAGTAAGTTCCGCCTCCTAGATGAGGGTCGACTCAGAGAACGGAGGTCTGGTTATACCTTCTTCTGGAAGGGTAAGCCTGCTATGGAGAGAAACCACATTTATGCAGTTGGCTTTGCTATCCGCCAACGCATCCTACACAGGCTAACTGAAATGCCTATTGGGATCAACGGGCGCCTCATGACGCTTCAAGTCCCACTGAGTCACTCACGTCATGCCTTCTTCATCAGTGCATACGCCCCAACACTAGATGCAGATGATGACATAAAGGAGGCCTTTTAGCCGACCTCGACAGAGTGCTAACCTCTATCCCCAGAGAAGACAAGGTTGTGTTCCTTGGTGACTTCAAGGCCAGAGTTGGCAGATATGCTGATATTTGTCAGGGAGCCATAGGGATAAATGGACTAGGCAAGTGTAATTCCAACGGTCTACTCTTCGTCAGCAAGTGTACTGCACACTTCCTCACCATCATCGATACCTTATTTAGGCAGGCCGACAGGCAACACCCATGATCCAAACATTGGCATCTCATTGACTACATCATTGTCAGAGAAAGAGATCGCCGAGATGTCCGTATCGCCCGTGCCATCCGTGGCTCAGACCACTGCAACACTGATCATCGGCTCGTCAGAGCCAATCTATCACTTCACGTCGCCCCAAAACGGCGAAGGCAGCAAACCTCCAGAAGAGATTTTAACACTGAGCATCTGGAGGATCCAGCAGTAGCACATGCTGTCAGAGAACAGCTCGAACTTGGGCTGATAAGCAACCCAACAGCAAACAATGTAAATCCCAGTGCTGAATGGGATATTCTCGATACTGCCATGAAAAATCCTGCAGAGAGACCCTCGGCCAGATCGAAAGAGTACACCAGGACTGGTTTGTTCAAATGACCCAGGAATAAATGTACTCATCGATGATAAACGTGCTGCTTAAACTGACCGGCAGAACACCCCTCAGTCTCGGACCAAAGCTGATACCTTCCGCAAGAAGAAAGTGGTGGCCCAGCGAGAACTTCGCAATTGAAAGAACAATTGGTTTAAAAATAAAGCATGTCAAGAAAAAAAATGCAGATCAACTCAAGATGAGTGAATTTTTCAAATCCACTAAAACGTTTTATGGGCCAATCACCCGTGGCGCAGCCTCCCCCCCCCCCCCCTCTGCTCATCCGACATTAACACCATAATTGTCCATAATTAAAGAAGATGAAGGCCTCCTTCAGGGCTGGAAAGTGCACTACCATTCACTGCTCAACCGAAACACCCATGTGGATATCTTGACTACCCAGCAGATCCCTCAGTATTCAGAGCTGACCCACCTTAGCTATCTTCCATCCCTAAATAAGGTAACTATTGCCACAAACAAATGAAAAATAACAAAGCCTCAAGGCCGAGGTGTATAAATCAGGATGACTTCTGCTAACCAGCCGTCTCCACACTCTCCTGGAGAATTTATGGGAAAAAGGGGAAATCCCCCAAGCTCTTAGAGACGCCTCCATCGTAAATATTTTTAAGAACAAGGGAGACTGGCCAGACTGTGGCAACTATCGCGGGATCTCACTGCTGTCTGTAGCTGGCAAGAGTATCGCCCGAGTCCTCCTAAACAGACTTCTTGCTGAGGCGGACAACTTCCTCCCAGAATCTCTGTGTCTTTAGACCATCTCGTGGCACCACTGACATGATCTTTGCTGCCCGTCAGATTCAGGAAAAGTGCAGAGAACAGTGTCGTGACCTGCACATATCTTTCACCAAAATTCATCGCCATTGTGAGTCAACACCACGATAGCATGAACGGCAGTGTCCTGCACAATGGCACCCATTCTGAGTTCTTCCTCATCCAAACGAGGGTTAAACAAGGGTGTGTGCTGGTACCGAATCTCTTTCCTTCCTTACTTGTGCCAGTGCCAATTTAACCGGCGGGGTGGACATCGAGTACCGGGTGAAAGGGGGTCTTTTCAACATAAACCGACTCCATGCAAGAACAGGGTGTCGGCAACTTCCATTACTGAACTTCAGTACGCAGACGACCTCTCCCTTGTTGCTCACACTGAACGCGACCTACAGGCCTTGAGGTGAATGTACGTAAGACTCAGATTCTCTTTCAAGCTGCCCCTGGTTCAGACACACCTCCATCATCTATCCAGCTTAACGGTGCTACCCTCTCTTATGTTACCTACTTTAGGTATCTTGCCTCCCACCTATCCACCACCGCCGACATCGATGAAGAGATTCAGCATCGGATCAGATGTGCATCTCAACCCTTTGGCAGACTCCGAAACCGTGTCTTCAGCTGTAGGGAGCTGAAATTATCTATAAAGTTACACGTATATGGAGCAGTGGTCCTCCCGCCCTGCTAGGGTCACATAAAGGAGGCACCTCAAGGCACTAAAAAACTTTCACCAACGTTGTCTACGTTCCATCCTCCGTGCTCGCTGGGAAGACCAGAGAACAAATGGCAGTATTCTTGCTGACACCAAATGTAGGGGCATCGAGGCTACCATTATCCGTGAACAACTACGCTGGAATGGTCATGTTACCAGCATGGACGACAGTAGACTGCCAAAGCTGCTACTTTATAGTCACCTAATGAACAGTAAACATAACGCTGCCGGGCAACTGAAAAGGTATAAGGATAGTCTTAAGACAAACCTGAAAATGTGCCAAATCGATCCCCTCACCTTGGAGTCGATTACTCCACATCGTAACGCTTGGAGGAGCACCACACAAGGTGTCAATACTTTCGAGTCAGTCCGACTGCTAACAAAGGCAGACAAGCGCGAACACCGGAAAGACGCTGCTACCGCCCCTCCTGCACTCGATGTAGCCTTCCACATGTGCAACTCATGTGAACGACTGTGCCGGTCCCGTATAGGCCTCTTCAGTCACCTTAAAACTCACCAATGAAGGTGACATCCCTAATAACTCATATCAATGTATCATAGCTGGATGATCGTCATACTCGATTCCGAGTGACAGCAAAGTTGTAGTACTAGTAATTGTAGTAGTAGTGTGTGTGTGTGTTTGTGTTAATGGCGTTGCTGGAGGCCTTACTGCCGCTCTATTTATTACCTCACAGAGACAGCCACTTGCAGTGTGTGTGTTCTGAGCCCAGGATCAAGATGTTTACTTAAATTGGCATACGAGACCTTCTGTTGTTGGTTTCTTTTTTTTTAAGTTTATCAAGATAGGTTTTAACTCTTTAGGGGAAGGAGTTTCATACAGTTGAATAGACTACCCAAAGGATATACACCGCTCAATAAAGGGTTAAGTTTTTAATATTTTTTTTCTAAGCGTTAGGTTAGGTTAGGTTAGGTTAGGTTAGGTTATATATGGTTGATTTGGGTTTTGTGTTGTTCAGGATATTTATAGATTAGGAAGGTTCTGTTTAGAATAGCTTATGTTAGATTAAGTTAGGTTAGGTAAGGTTAGCCTGCAATAGTACATTAGGCTGGTATAGGTTAGATTTGTTTAGGTTAATTCTGGTTGGATTAGGTTACGTTAAGATAGGTTAAATTGGGCAAGGTAATATATGGTTAGATCAAGTTAAGTTAGGTTAGGTTAAGTGAGGACAGCCTTGATTAGGTAAGTTAAGGCTACGTTAGGTTATGTTAGTAAGGTTAAGTTAGGTTAGGTTAAGTTATGTTATTCTACATCAGACTAGGTACGTTAAGGCTATGTTAGGTTATGTTAGTAAGGCCAAATTAGGTTAGGTTAAGTTAGGTTAGATTAACCACGTTAAGGCTACGTTAGGTTATGTTAGAAAGGCTAAGTTAGATTAGGTTAAGTTAGATTAGCCTACATCAGCTTAGGTACGTTAAGGCTACGTTAGATAAGCCTAGATCAGATTAGGTACGTTAAGGCTACGTTAGATTATGTTAGTGTGTAAAGTTAGGTTAGGCAAGACTTTACGGCCAGGTCCAGTGATTGCTAAGCCCCTTATGTTCCACCCTATAAGCAAAGTGAGTGTGTGTGTGTGTGTGTGTGCGTCTCAAGTGTGTCTGCTGGAGTGTCTTGCCTTACCACATTCTAAGCTTAATCTCATCATCTTACAAATATGAAATTCGGTTAATATCATTACCCAGTACAGGGTCTGGCTTCACTAACGCGTTACGTACAGTTTCCGACGTTGGAATTCGATTATGGTGACCGTATTGCCCAAATGGTGATTCACTAAGGCTTATGGTTACCACTGGCGCTGTCATGTTTAACTTTATTTACGATGAGTTTAGACAAGTCATAGCATAATATAAGGCCCCTCATACTATACCTACTTGGTCACTGGCTTTGCCTTTCAATTCTAACTGTTATCACATTATAGAACTTCCATCATCAGCCGGTAAAAGTTTTGCTTTGGTAATCCTTTACTATAGGACCGCCTCTACATCCATTATAGCTTCAAAATCAAAATGTCGCTAGAATGTGTTATTATATATTTACCTTCTAAAACTGGAGGATGTTAACCTCAAGGACTAAAACAGTATTTTATCCTTGGTTAACGAAACCACTCCACTTCTATCCCAACCCAACCCAACCCAACCCAACCCAACACAAAAAACCAATCGCTGAAACTTTTGAATTTCTATGTCTAAGTTTGGTGTTGGGTTACAAAGTATATCACCTGCAATTACTCTCCCTCACGAAAGATGGTCAGTTTTTTTTTTTTTTAATACATTGAAAGGAATAATTTTCTCATTCCGTTTACAGTTTTTACCTAAGTCTCTCCTAGGTCTATGAATACCAACACTGACTGACTGACTGATTTATTTAACTGATTGACTAATTGGTTAATTGACTGACTGACTGACTGACAGATTTGATTAACTGACTGACTAACTGACTGACTGATTTAATTAACTGATTGAATAATTGACACGTGGTCAAGTCCAACCAGAACGTGAATGAGTGAGTGAGTGAGTGAATGAGTGAGTGAGAATGGCGACCTGTGGTGTAATGATCAGCATGCTCGCTTCGCAGGCGAGTGGACCCGGGTTCGATTCCCGGGCAGAGTGAAACTATGGGCAAGTTTCTTAACGCCATCTGCCTCTGTCTGGGGACCTGGATGTTAATCGATTTGTGGATCGTGTTCCGGTATAATGGTTAGCCAGTGCAGTTGGCGAGTTGTCCGGTCTTCTCGGACTATTCCTTGACACTGGGCCACTTGCGACTCGTTAACTCAGGGTGTGGTTGTTGTGTTGGCGACAGCTTCTACACTTAAGGCTGAAACAAATTCACGCCTAGGTGGCCCTTGGGCCGACCATCCTCGTTACACGAGGGGCAACCATTATATTATTATTTTGTTAGTGGGTAAGTGTGTGCATGAGTGAGTGAGTGAGTGAGTGAATCAGTCAGTCAGTCAGAATTGATATTCATAGAGCTGACTGGCGCAGAATGACCGGGGGCGGGGATCTGTTATTGTGAGCTAAATGGCTGGCGGCGCTGGAACGCGCTCGGCAAGGCAGAAGACGGAGAGCTGTCAGGCTTGATCATGTCAGGACAAGACCGGTTATGTTCTCTGAGAGATGGTGTTGTGGGAGGTGGAAGGGATGGGGGGATGGAATGGGTAGTAGGAGGTGGAGGTATTAGGTAGGGGGTGATGAAAGGATAGGTTGGACAGTGAGAGGTGGACGTAGGAGGTGTCTTAGCTTTGCGTAGGGATTACATTTGAGGTCTTTTAGATGTCGTAGCAATTATATTTTAGATTTAATTTAGCAAGTTGTATTGTCTTCAGAGATAGGGATAAACACATTTAACGTAAGACGCTTTGAGTTTGAGATTTCGGGGCCGTGGGAGTCGAGGCAGATCCTTCATATGAGAAGAAAGGAGTCGTGAGGAGAGAAGTAGGGGTCGTAGAGAAGGCGGGGTCGTGGAGGAGGGTCGTGGAAAGGAGGGGTCGTAGAGAAGGAGGGGTCGTGCAGAAGGTGTCGTGGGAGAGAGAGGGAGGGAGGGAGAGAGGGAGGGTGGTAAGGAGTCGTCTGAGGTGAATGAATATTTCGAATTTTACACTTTTTGGTTGAAGTGACGCAGCTAATGAGGAGATTCGGGTGTGCGGCTCCTCTTGACAGATCTACTTATTTACAAGAACCAGAGAGAGAGAGAGAGAGAGAGAGAGAGAGAGAGGCATAGGCAAGATAATCAGCAATTTATCGACTTTCAATTTTTTTACACAAAACACTCTGCCAGCCTCATCAATAATGCACCAGAAAATATGGGTATAGTTCAAAGTGACTTGTTTCAGCCACCTTAAAAGTTACAAAGGATGAAAATCGGTGTTTGATGACAAAGGAAGTCACCCACTCCCCCTCCTCGCGTCATGTGAAACACTTTAAGTAATCTACATAAACAAGAGTTAATTAAGTTTTCCAGTAACTATATTTGAGTCTTTAATTCACACTTCAAATAAGTTCACCGGAATGAACATCATTTATCGGTTCATTTCACTAATATTAGTCCATTATAATTTCACTAAAAGTAGGACATTAAAATTTCACTGTATTTTGACTAATAGTGATCTCATTTTTTAAACGAATTCACTAAAACAGGACATTATAGTGAATTTCCTGCTAATTTCACCAAAGTGATCAATACCTTGAATTAGGACATATTACTGTCCTCATACTACAAGTAATATCACCCAAAATAGGACATCAAAACGCACTAAACAATAGTGCATCGAATCACACTAAAATAAGAACACCAAAACGTATTAAAAACATACCAGAGAGATTCTAAAAAAAAAAAGAGGAAATTTCCACAAACAATTATTCCACCACAATTTGGACATTCTATCGTTAATTCAGCTTACACACAAGATCACTTTACACGACTATTGTTTTCTGAAAGCCCCCAAGTGTGTTGCTGTCTGTGGGAATAAAATCTTGACAGTCTAATGAGTGGAGACAGATCGTGGTGGCGAAAGAGAAGCCCGTAAGAGTCTATTGAACGTTAAGATCGGGGGAGGGGGTGGGAGGGGAGGATAGAGAGAGAGAGAGAGACAGAGACAGAGAGAGAGAGAGAGAGAGAGAGAGAGAGAGGGTGGGGGAGGGGGGTGGGAGGGGAGGGTAGAGAGAGAGAGACAGATAGAGAGAGAGAGAGAGAGAGAGAGAGAGAGAGAGAGAGAGAGAGAGAGAGAGAGAGAGGGAGGGAGGGGGAGGGGGGTGGGAGGGGAGGGTAGAGAGAGAGAGAGAGAGAGAGAGAGGTGGAGGGGGAGGGGAAAGAGGCTATTGTACTTGTAGATGTGTGAGCGAAGGAAGCGCTCAGGATATTTTAGACAAAACACAAAATTAAAGAGACGATTAGAGCCCTCCCCACCCCCAATCGTCAAGCATATTATTTAACCTGATGATTAAACACCCTAACATTACCTGAGCGGAGGGGTTAGGTTAGGCTAGCGTTAAAGTGGTTAATCTTAAGGTGAAAGCAGCTGGGGGAACCTCCTAATCTTGACGCGCTCTAATTCGTCTTTTGGTGATGGATTACTCTTCATTACTAGCATAACCTAATCCTTTTGAAGACTAAAGGGTTAAACCTTAATGCTTAAAGGGTTAAATTATCTATATCAAAGGGGTAAGACATTGAAGTCACAGCGTTATATTATAGTTCTCAAAGGGTTACACTATTGTACTTAAGGAATTATACTATCACCCCCAGGATAATTACTCCATATACTGTACGCTGTACATATAATTAAATAATCTATATTTATACCTATACATTCATCACTATACTTTCTGAATCTGAAACAAAGAAAAATCGACTGTAAGCATTTGGCCTAAACAGCACCTACCTGGAAATATATTTTGTTTTCCATTTCCAACATGATAAAAAAAATAGAAATACGACAATACCGTAACAAAACACACACACACACACACACACTACATATACCACCATCTGGAAAAACGAAAAATGTCTGTGGCTGTCGCCTTCATTGACTGCACCAAAGCATTTGATCTAGTCGAAAACAATTTCATCATAAACAAAGCTATCGACCTCGGGTTTCCAAGAAATCTTATAACATGGCTTACAGACTTCCTTAGTGATCGACGCCAAGCCGTACGCTTCCGAGGGGCTGTCTCCACTTGTCAGTCATTCACTTGCGGCGATCCCCCAAGGAACCAAGACAGGAGCGCTCTGCTTCCTTGTGCTTATCAATGATGCCCTAAGAGAAACACCTGTTCGCTGGAAATATGTCGACGACTCCATCAGTGGGATAAGTGTCAACAACTCGGCTCCCGACTACACCGCCATCCAGGATTTTTAATTGAACAGTCTCCAAAATAGGGCCACCAACAACCATGTCACCATCAACCATACTAAGACCATGGTTATTAGGGTGTGTCATAGGAGGGAAGATCAGCTAAAACTAATGGCCCATCACTTTTTTGGTAGATGTTAGTGTATATAAACAGAAAATAATTTCAGTTTCAATATTTTTCAACCTTTTGCTAGGTAAATTTTAGCGTGAAATTTATCGAAAATCTAACGTACAGCTGCATTAGTGCATTACAATTAAATAGTGAACATTGCTTTCTGACTTCATTCTTTAACAACCCAACTAACAATATTTTTTTCTGTTTCAGATTCTGATGCATATATAAGTTGATAATATTTGCGATGGCTGCTTGTGTCAGGACGAGGAACCAAAAATCCAGCCATCTCAGTCACTATCTTGGGTCTGGGAGAGAGCTCCTGAAGTCGGAGTTGCCTACATTGAGAGATGCTTTGAGGTACGGTGTTTTAATCAGGCAAATCAGTGAAAAGAACCAAAGAACTTACACAAACAAAGACATTACCAGTGATATGACCAAAGCTGTCTTGGCACAGTACACTCTGGCTAACGCTCAGTTCAAGCCTCCAGTCATAACAAGTCAGAAGAAGATTAGTGAGAGACTGCTAGCCAGTTGGGAAAAGGCAAGAGATATCTCTCTTGGGAGAGGAAAACTTGCAGTTAAGGACAGCTTTGCCAAGCAACTGGACCAGTTATTTGACATAATTACTTGCAAGTGCCCAATTGTTCTCTGTCCTGAGTTTGGATGCGATCGTGACTGTAAATCCGAGGCCCACATCTCCTGTATTTGCAAGTGTGAACTGAAGATTCCTGTGATCGAACTGGCATTTGTCAAAGCACAGAGAGAGAAGACTGGCAGTATAGGGGCTCTCATGATTTCTAGCCAAGATATTCCGGAGTCCAAGAGACAGGAGGCTGCCACAGAGAGACAGAAGAGGAGAAGAGTTGCCGAGGAAAAGAGACTTGAGAAGGCCCAGGGTGAGGTAAAAAAGGCCGATGATTGGAGTCAAGCTGATTCAGAGTTTAATGACTTCCCCATGGCTGATCCGAGTGCTGACCAGGAGAATGATGACTTTGTCCCTAACCCAGAAAATAATGATCCCAAACCTTCCAGGCATAAGATTCGAAATAGGAAAGATATCCCGAGCATAGCTCTGGCCAGCATGCGACACCACACTGGTCTCAGAGAAACTGCAGAGATAGCAACAGCTGCCTGGATTGACGGTGGTTTGATAACACCTGATGATGTTCACCTGGTGATAGATCATAACAAAGTAAGGAGAGCTCAGGAGAAACTTGTCAGTAACCTAGAAGAGGAGTTTGATAAGGGGATAAGAGAAAATGGAATCAATTGTTTGTTCTTTGATGGGAGAAGGGATGACACTAAAGTGTTCATGAAAGTTGGAGATTCTGACAAGTTGTTCCCTGCCATGGTGAAGGAGGAACACTACTCCTGCTGCAGTGAACCAGGAGGGAAGTATTTGTGGCATTTCACTCCAGAGAAAGATGACATCAGGAAACCAGCTGAGATAGTGGCAGATAACATTGTGAACTGGCTCAGAGAGAGGAACGTAGACCAGACCCTGCAGGCCATTGGAGGGGACAGCACCAACACAAACACAGGGTGGCAAGGGGGGATCATACAGTGGATAGAGCGGAAGATTGGGAGGAAGCTGGTCTGGATTGTTTGTGACCTCCACACCAACGTGTTGCCACTCAGACATCTGATCGAGGAGCTGGACGGCAAGACTCTTTCAAACAACAGATGGTCTGGTCCTCTTGGCAAGATGCTGGACTCTGCCACTGAGTTAGAAATATATCCGAGCTTTGAAAAAATCACAGTTGGCCCTCCACTTGTTGAGCATGCACATACTGTCATTGACGACCTGAGTACTGACCAGTACTATGGTTACATGATTTGCAGTGCCATCAAAACTGGGGTCATGCCTGATAGACTTGCTTACCTGCAGATAGGTCCAGTCTCACATTCTAGGTGGCTCACAACGGCTCTCAGGTTCTGCAGAATTTGGGTCGCTCATCATAAACTGAAAGGGAACCAGCTTCACAACCTGAGACTTATTGTCCAATTCATCGTGAGTGTCTACTTGCCAGATTGGTTCAACACCAAGGTCAAGTCATCGTTCTCCGAAGGTCCGAGGCATGTTCTCTTCCAGCTTGAGCTCCTGAGGAGTCAGCCAAGGAAGGTTGTTCAGATTGTGGAGCAGACTGTGAGGAGATCTTCCTGGTATGCTCATCCCGAGGCAGTTCTTTAGACAATGCTCTGCAGTAAGGATGAGGAGGAGAGAAGAGTGGCAGTCAAAAAGATCTTGGATATGAGACTTATGAGAGGATCTGGGTATGACGAATCAGTTGGTGACGATTCCTTCAGGGTCAGGAAGACTCCTGAAGTCAATCTAGGTGCCAAGACCCTCACTGATCTCATAGATCTGGATAACATCCAGGCTGGCAGTGAGCCCCCTCTTACCTGCAGCCTCACCAATGTTCAAGTCAGAGCTTTCCTGGACAACCCCATGCATGTCCCTGCCTGGCCCTCGCACACCCAGAATATAGAGCGTTGTGTACAGCAAGTGAGCGAGGCCAGCAGTCACGTGTACAGACAGGAGAGGAGGGAAGGCTACATCCGAGCTCAGGTGGTCAGCAGGGAGGTGATGAGTAGAAACAGAAGCAAGAAAGACATGTTCTCTATGGTGTGCAGCAACACCGGGTCGTAGTAGTAAAACAGGTTTTTGTATTTGATGACTTTGTTTTCTAAAGGAATATTAAATTTAATAAATGTGTCAAGATCATTCGTTTCACAATTCTGGATCATTTTCATCCTTATAAATTAACCTGATACATTTACGTTACTTTAAATAAGCTATTTAGTGGTGTCGGTAAAAGGGTGGGAATACTGAATTTTCATAAGATTTCAAGTTAAAATTTACCTAGCAAAAAATAAAAACTTTTCAAATCTGAAGATATCACATGATTCTGCACATACAACTACATCATTAATACCATGGGCCGATTTTTCAAACTCAAACAAAAAAAATTCGCCTCCGTATGACACACCCTAATGGTTATGCACATCAACCTCTCCTCCGACGTTGTCCCACCCCGTTCCATTACCGTAGACCCCAACACACTCCAGGTAGTAGACTCCACTAAACTCCTCGGCGTCACTATAGATAACAAACTAAATTGGAAAACACACATCAGTGAAGTTTGTCAAATCTCCAGTTTCCGTCTTCACCTCCTCCGCCGACTCAAGTCCCTCGGAGTTCCTGCGCCCGAGCTCCTCAGTGTTACTCAACATTCATACTTCCCAAGCTCACCTATGCCTCCCCTGCCTGGTCTTCCTCCCAAAATGCTACATAACGTAAACTCCTAGAAAAGGTGCAAAAGAGGGCATGTAAGATTATTCTCTCCCTTTCCTACACCACATATCAAGAAGCGCTCAACACACTGACCGTCTCGGCTCTCACTGACCATCACCACAACCTCATCTGCAAATTTGGTGAGAAGCTTCTGCACCATCCTCGACACCAGCTCCTACTACAACCCGAGATCCCTCTTCCGAAGATTGCTGTTCGACACCATAACCGCATCCAGCCCATACGAGCACGAACTGATCTCTATAAGAACAGCCCAGTCCCAACCATTGTAAAAATTCTCAATAACTTGTAATCAACCAGGGTATTCACTCCCAGTCAATCTTACTTTTTGCAATGTCACTATGTTGAAATGCCCTGTAGTTTGAGCTTCTCCCCACCTAGTTATTATATATCATATTTTTATCACTTATGTTACTTGTATATAATTTGTAAATCAAGAGACCCATTCCCCAATTATGTAAATGTATATTTTCAGCCTTCCGGCTGCCATGCTCTTTCAATAAAACGATTATTATTATTATTATTATTATTATTATTATTATTATTATTATTATTATTACTAGCGGAATCGCTGCCCGTCGGGTGGCTCTTTCACTAGGCCACGGTAGGTCGCCACCCTCTGGGAGGCTCCACATTGTCTCAATGTAGTGCATTAAGGTAGACCACAATTTTGGTTTTGCCATTAGCAGCAAGTATGTACAGATTGTTGCCAGTTCCCACTCTGGAGCATCCAACATAGAACTGTCCATGAGAGAAGCAAGGAAACACCAGGTATAGGCCAACCATCTTTAGGGACTGTGGGAGACTCAGATGATGCTTCCAGTCAGGGATAAAGGAAACACACTGGTGTCAAGTTCGTAAGTTCTATTTCTGGGACAAACACACAAAAGGAGTTAAGACAGGGTAAACAGCGTCCTGTCCCGGAATCTCTCTGGGTATCTCTATCTGCGCATGCGCGTACAGCGCGCATGTGCTCAAAGTCTGAACTACACTCAGTGACAAAAGAGGGTATGATTATAACATATAATACAGAGACCTGAATCAATAATGGTAAATAGTACAGTTACATATTACAGCATATTCGTCTCATATATCTACACCTCCCTCCCCCTCACGCTCGTAGTGCAATCTCGAGCGGGCTCTTTTTCCAGGAGCCTTTGAGAGCGACGTGGGAAAACTGGGGGGTCACTGAATGAGGACTTACTTTTCTCGTCCAAGCAAGGGTTCACAGGTATGTGGGGGAGGGGTTCACCACTAGGGGACGGGACTGAACGAAGGAAGCGGCGATTCCGCCACCATACCCGACCACTAGGGAGACGGACCTCGTAATCCCTGGTCTTGCCGCAGCCCATGACAACCCCGACCTTGTCCCAGCGGTGAGACGTCGGGTCTTGAATCCGAACTGTTTGCCCGATACTCAATCTGGGAAGGGGTCGGGCGTGCTGATCGTACTGTGCCTTTACCTGGTCAGCACGGGCGGCTGCACGACGATCGCAGTCCTCGGTCTTGGCCTGCCACTCCCTCGAGAAGGACTCACGATGGGCAGGGACACATGACCGTAGTGGGTGGCCGTATAACATCTGTGCTGGGGAGCGACCTGTGAAGTTGGGGGTATTCCGCAATTCCAATAAACCCCGGTCAAACTTCTCACAGTCAATGTTGCCTGAGGGTGCCGTCTTGAGGATGAGATGCTTGACGGACTTTACGGCAGCCTCGGCATGTCCATTGGACTGGGGATAATGTGGCGAGGACACCACATGATGAACTCCCCATCGCTCCATGAAGTCCCGGAAGTCGTTGCTGGTGAACTGGGGCCCGCCGTCAGTCCTCAGGCGGAGAGGGACACCAACTTCCCGGAAGTAGCGGCAGAACATACGTACTGTATGAGAGGCAGTAGTGTTGCCTCCGCAGGGAACGACAACAGGCCACCCTGAGAGCCGGTCGGCGATGACGAGAAAGGACTTTCCCGCCACAACGAAGAAATCCGCAG
Organism: Homarus gammarus; assembly: GCA_958450375.1. Classification (NCBI taxonomy): domain Eukaryota; kingdom Metazoa; phylum Arthropoda; class Malacostraca; order Decapoda; family Nephropidae; genus Homarus; species Homarus gammarus. Next base: position 1,028,248 of record CAUDMG010000378.1, on the reverse strand, counting down.
AGACGGACTCAAAGGGCCTTGTAGGGTTGTTGTTGTTCATGAGGGGTTCCTGCTGCTGACTGCTGAGTGGAGCCGTCTTGAGGTCCTCCTTGGAACCCAGCACGTCCTTGGATTGCAGTAGGAAGAACTCCCTGGCTGCAGAAGGTGACGTATTGGGTGGGAGGGGCAGCCCCTTGCACCTGTTGACATTTTTAATTTCCAGAATTGGCTTGGGGAAGTCTGGAGATATTATGGCCAACTCTTGACAGTGGCCATAAGACAGTAGTGGCATCTGAACACCTTTGTGGACCTGAATCCTGGCAGAACATGACTGCTTACCTAGGGTGAGGGTAGCCTGAAATGTACCCAGAGCAGGTGCCATTGTAGAACCGTCTGCAGTGAGCGTTGTAGAAGTTGACGGTGGTTGCAAGCTGCTCCTAGGGATCCCCAGAATGTCGAGGTGTCTTGTGCCGATGACTGTGACGTCCGCACCTGTGTCAGGAAGCATCTGGATACGGGAAGTAATGTCGCCGTATGACAGGTGAACACAGATGGGCTGAGGTGTCTTGCTGACAGGAGAAGATGATCCCACGCGACAACAGATCTTGGTCTTCGCCGCCTGAGACTTGCAAGTAGTATCCTTTTTCTTCCGTGACTGACAGCATTTGTCAAAATGTCCAATGCGGCTACAGGAGCGGCACTGAACGTTGTTGGCAGGGCACTTCAGTGTCCTAGCCCAATGGCCACGACGGCCACAGTTATTGCAGGTGCTGTCAGCGGCAGGGCATTCAGAACCATGCCGACGAGCACAATACTGGCAGGGGTGGCCTGGCGTCGAAGTCTGAAGTGATGCTGAAGATGAAGTCGGATGTGAGGCTGAAGTCCCGTCACGTCCTTTGTTCTTCTTATATGCGGAGATGGCACACAGCTGGTTAGATGGAGCACGAATAGCAGAAGTCGCACTTCTGGTGGCTTCGTAAGAGCGGCAGGTGGTGACAACATCCTGTAGAGAGGAGGCAGTGCTGAGGGAGATAAGCTTCTGAATAAGCTCTTCGTCCCGCACACCCATGAGGATAATCATCTTCAGCTGTGTTTCCTCACAAGTCGACGAGTTCCCCGGACAAACGTCAACCTCCTCAGCGATGCGTCTGAGTCGTACGTAAAAATCTGCAAATGACTCACCCTCCAGCTGCTTACAACTGAGAAGCTCTCTCCTACGCAGAGCTTCGTTGCGGAGACCCTTGATATGCGTCTGTAAAGCATCCAAGACGTCCTTCACAGTCTTGTCTGTGTTGTGGGGGATTTGCAGGGTGTGCTCCAGGATACGTTGCGTCTCTAGGGTGAGACACATCCTCATCTGGATCAGCTGTTTCTCCCTAGGCAACCTCGATAAGTCGACCATCATCGAATAATCGTCCCATCTCCGACGCCATTCACGGAATACCTGGAACGAGGCATCAGCTTGGAGTGGCGGTGGACTCTGAGCGAGTGCTTTCTGTGGGGGGGGCAAAGAAGTTGGAGAGGACCCTTCGGGCGCGCCTGTGGACGAAGGGGCAGGTGTGGCAGCTGCTCGAAGGTTCACAGGTGTCAACAACTCGATCATGGCACTGAATCTGTCATTTTCTTGTTGACGCCTGTGATCCTCTTCCTGTTGCCTCCTGATGTCGTCTTGTCGTCGGTTTTCTTCCAAAAACTGAATTAAACGAAGGAAGTCGCCGCCTGTGGCAGGTTGCGGACGTGTGTAGTGGGGGCTAAGGGTGGGTGGGGCCGCTTGATCCACTTCCCGCTCCACTTGGAGTCCACTTACTGCACCGACATCAGTCTGATGTTGGGCTTGTTGGGTATCTGGAGAAAACCCAATAAATTCTTGATCTTCCATAAGGCCTGGTTTATTTCTCTCACAATTACTGTAATTAATAAGTGAGCAGGAAAGCAATTGTCTTTAAATGGAAGATATCTGCGAGCGTCTGTGAGTGAGTGAGTGAGTGTGTGTGTGTGTGTGCGTTCGTTCGTGCGTGCGTGTACTCGGAGCAGGCTGGCCAGAGAGCAGGTGGCTGGCGGTATAGCAACTCCTCTCGCTCCCTCACGCCAGTTCCAGCCGAGTCATGAGCGGGGAAGGATGTCAAACTTGAGCTCTCCCCTAGGTCTTAAATGGGCTTCCCTCTTTTGTAAAAAGTGCAGGAACACGGGGAAACACTTTAAAGACACTAAAGGGCACACACAACACTGAAAAAGCACTTCACAACACTGCACTGTAAATCCAGGAATATCTTGAGAGGTACGCACCGATATTCACTGGGCAGGAGGGGTTGACAAGATGGCGGCTCCGAGAGAGATTCTGCGTCCACTCCAATTCTGAATAATGTGATGTCCCAGCTAATCACTGCGCCATGTGGGAGACTCAGGTGATGCTTCCAGTCAGGGATAAAGGAAACACACTGGTGTCAAGTTCGTAAGTTCTATTTCTGGGACAAACACACAAAAGGAGTTAAGACAGGGTAAACAGCGTCCTGTCCCGGAATCTCTCTGGGTATCTCTATCTGCGCATGCGCGTACAGCGCGCATGTGCTCAAAGTCTGAACTACACTCAGTGACAAAAGAGGGTATGATTATAACATATAATACAGAGACCTGAATCAATAATGGTAAATAGTACAGTTACATATTACAGCATATTCGTCTCATATATCTACAGGGACTGTCCCTGGCTTTTGTAGATTGTCATGGCAAAGCTCACTTTAACCAGGAAGTGAAGTTGCTTGAACTCAAATGGTGTGTCAGTGGTGATGAGAGGTATCCTTGGTATAAAAACGTCCTCTCCCTGAGCTTTTCCTGTCAGTATTGTAGCTTCCAGTACATAAGGCATCATGTTCTTCACCACCAGTCTTGTGCCATTGCAGAGGATTGGTGGTTCAAGATTTCTTAAGAGCATTATAGGAGTTCGAATCTTGAGAGTGAGGTGGTGAGGAGGCATTCCAGCGGGCTCCAAAGAATTAAGGAATTCTGCAGGGTACTGGACTGCTTGGTCCTGGTCGATTACTGTATCAACAGATTTGAATGAGGTCTCACTGCCTGGAAGCTGTCTGAGTAGAGTCATGTTGATTTCTGCCTCTGTTTCATTCTTTGGTGCCAGAATTGCGCGTTCACGCAGCCACTTGTGATCCTTGTAGTGGTGGATAATCTTTGGGTAGACCATGTTAGTGAGCTCAGTTGAGGACTTTACAACATTTCCACATCCTTGAGGAATGATTATTTTCCTTCTGAATCAACAGGGAAAGTTCCATTCCCTATCTGTAGTAGAAGGTTTGCAAACCGTCCAGCATCTTGATATCCTTGTAGATGTACTCTCATGTTTGTGGATAGGGTGAGTGTCTGAACACTTCTCCAAAGGTATGATGCCTTGAGGCGCGCATTCAGTTTATCAGCTGGAGTGCTTCGAGGAATGACAGGTAGGGTCTGGCGAAAGTCTCCAGCAATGACCATTGTAATGTCACCAATAAGATAGTCATTTTCTCGTATGTCTTGCATGGTCCTGTCCAATGCTTCAAACGCTAACTTGTGAGACATAGTGCATTCATCCCAGACTATGAGGCTGCATTTTTCTAAGAGTTTTGCCTTTGCCGATCCTTTTTTGATGTTGCACACTGGATTCTCATTGTGAGCGAGGTTGAGAGGCAGTTTAAAAGTTGAGTGTGCAGTACGTTCTCCTTCTAATAGTATTGCAGCAATGCCTAAGGATGCCACAGCAAGAGCAATTTTCCCCTGATGACGTACTTTGGCCAACAGAAGGTTGATCAGGAATGTTTTTCCTATCCCGCCAGGTGCATCGAGAAAGAGCATACCTCCCTGCTCCGCTTGTATAGCTTGCAAGATCTGTTCATACGCATTTGCTTAATCAGGCACCTGGTGAGGCTAATTTTCTTCAAGAAAATTCACCAGAACTTCAACTGAGTAGTCTGTCTCCCTGAGCAACTCTCTGTTTGCAACTACTGGTTCTTCTCGGTTTGGGGAAGGCAATCCAAAAACAGTCAGGTTTTTTCCGCATAGCTCCATCACTTTGTCTTCCAGCATGATCAGAGCCCTGTTGAACATGTCATCGATGAACTCAATCTCTTGACCAGGATGTTCTCTTCTTGCTTGATGAAGCAGATCCTCTGAAAGACTTTCTTGGTGGTTTTTCCAGAGCTGACTTGGGTTGGAAAGTCCACGTGTAGCAATCATGATGGCCAACAGGTTCCCCATTCTCATTGGCGATTGAGTAGCTGCTGCCTCTTCTAATGTGTCATTCCAGTGACCATCATCTTCCAGTAGGCCAAGGAGATTGCACGCTTCCTGATAGGTTCGGCAGACTTGTCCATTCACTGTCTTGAGTGCTGCATATGATGTTGGGCCACGGATGTGGTGCAAACGTAGTCTCAAACAATAGCATTCAAAGTTGTTGGGGTGAACCGTGTAGACACGTCCTAAAGCATTGCCTGACTTTATCCCTGGATATCCTTCAACATCGGATCCTTGAGCTCTTCTCTGGAACTTTTTCATTGAAGCCTGCCATATGTAGAACTTGGGTACGTCAACATACAGGAGTATTTGAGTAAACTCATCTTCCTGTGAAAGCTTGAAGAATGCAGTGAAGGTCGTATCAGCAGGATTTGCCATTTGATTTTGGAGGGACTCTTCTGTGACGTATATTCTTTGTCCAATTTCCAGGTGAACAGCCAGATGAACTACTGTTGGACATCGTTCGTGTATGGGAAAATTAAAAATTCTCCATAGGGCTTCATTACTGCATATATAACGGCCTTGCTGAAACTGTGTCACCTCATCGTGATTTCCATCCTTTTCCAATGCAAAGGGCGCTTGGTCAGAGCCTTTGTTGACGTATTTGCAGACATACTTGATGGACTTGACTGAATTGCAGAGCTCCACATTGATGTGCGCATTGAATGCTTTACTCAAACGAGGATTGTAGGGGACCACCCATTTGTTGTCTACTGTTATTTCACTGTCTGTTCCAGGTCGCAACGCTGCTGTAAAACCTCAATCGCCTGGCGCTTTTCTCCTGTACTGAGGATAGCGAACGTGTAGGATGGGTGTTGTAGTGACCGTGTAGTACTGGTGTTGTAGTGACCGTGTAGTACTGGTGTTGTAATGAACGTGTAGTATGGGTGTTGTAGTGAACGTGTAGTACTGGTGTTGTAGTGAACGTGTAGTATGGGTGTTGTAGTGAACGTGTAGGATGGGTGTTGTAGTGACCGTGTAGTACTGGTGTTGTAGTGACCGTGTAGTACTGGTGTTGTAATGAACGTGTAGGATGGGTGTTGTAGTGACCGTGTAGTACTGGTGTTGTAATGAACGTGTAGTATGGGTGTTGTAGTGAACGTGTAGTACTGGTGTTGTAGTGAACGTGTAGTAGTATATATAAGGATAAAATTACCTATAATACGTGGGATATGATACGACTTTTCAACCTCTGTGTGGCTTAACTGTTCGGGTCGGGTTGAGTGTGTCGGATCGGGTTGGTTGGAGTATTTTTGAGATCCCCACATGACACTTGCTATCCATGCCAAGTTTGGTCCGGGCGGCTCTTTCGCTAGGGAGGCTCCACATTGTCTCACTGTTCAGTCCCCAAAACTTCTTCCATCAATAGTTCATTAACGGTGTATGTAAGTTCCACTACAACGGTAGAGCAAAGTATATTTTTTTAGCATTAAACTGTTATTATTTTATTGTCTAATCATCACTACATATAACATAATCCATCATCACTACATATAACACCATCCATCAGCACTACATATAACACCACCCATCATCACTACATATAACAACATCCATCATCACTACATATAACATCATCCATCATCACTACATATAACACCACCCATCATCACTACATATAACAACGTCCATCATCACTAAATATAACATCATCCATCATCACTACATATAACACCATCCATCATCATCACTACATATAACACCATCCATCATCATCACTACATATAACATCATCCATCATAACTACATATAACACCATCCATCATCATCACTACATATAACACCATCCACCATCACTACAGATCGGTAAAGTAGTTTCGGAGATTCTCGTGCGGACACACACACACAAACAAACAAACAAACACAGGCATACTTCTTTATTTTATAATATGTATAGGTTATTATTATTATTATTATTATTATTTTTATTATTATTATTATTGTTATTATTACACACACACACACACACACACAGACACACACACACACACACACCAAGGCTTGGCAAATTGTTCCTGAGATCTGTGCCATAGAAAACTATGAGTTATTTCACCACCTTAGAAAGGACAAGAGAGGTGGGGGTGTAGTGCTGTATTGTCGCAGTGACCATAAACCATCACACCTAGGTGTTAATGTACCTGAGGATGTAGAGGCTTTGTGGGTTCAGGTCACTCCCACCTCCCACCCCTGCCAGCTTGCCTCCCTCATTGTTTGTGTTTGTTATCACCCCCAGCGTGCACCAACCGCCAATGTACTGGTCACTCATATAATAGACACTGCTGACTCCCTGAGATCCAGATTTCTATGTGCTAAACCAGTGATATGCGGTGACTTTAATGAGTTAGACATCAGTAACATCACCCAACACCTCCACCTTGCACAAATAGTTGACTTCCCTACACATGGGAATGCCACCCTGGACCTCATCATGACTGATCTCGGCAACCATTACCTTCCCCCCGAGCCGCTGCCTCCCACGGGGTGCAGCCCCCACCTGTCTCTACTGTGGTCGCCTACACCTACCTTCTCACGACCGTCAGTTGTCACCATGACTTACTGACCTACCCCTCACTCTGCCATGCGGCGTTTCGGACAATGGGTGACCCGGTATCCCTGGACTGAAGTGATCACGTTAGACGATGTGCAGAACAAGTGGGATAATTACCTGGACACTATCACAAAGCCTACCACCACTTCTTTCCAGCCATGACACTGATGATCCACCCAGATGATGTCCCGTGGATTACACCCCGTATCAAAAGACTAATTGAGCAGAGCAACAAGGCATGATACACCAACAACCGCCTGTACAAAGGTCTACGTAACCAGGTCATCAGGGAAATCAAGTCAGCCAACATAAGAACATAAGAATGGAGGAAACTGCAGCGGGCCTATTGGCCCATACTGGGCAGTCCCATTTTCACCCAACCCCTATTCCTCATTTAAGCATCCAACCTATGTTTGAAGCTATTCAGCGTATTCGAGTTAATGATGATATTTGGTAACTTGTTCCATTCATCCACTACTCTGTTTCCAAACCAGTATTCGACCGGCAACTTGCGTGAGTCTAGGTTGATCTATGTTTCAGTGAATGCTATTATATCGATTTTTTTCGGTACATACCAAGGCCCTAATATCATCCATTTTGTTTCTCATACTTCTACTTTTAGAACTCTTATTATCCCAGGAAGTGCACAGCCTCAAGGAGGTCGGCATCGGTCAGTGGTACTCGAAGGAAAAAGATCTTTGTGGTCTTAACCGTCAGTCTCACAGGCTTCCTTTCATCTCTCATTTACCTAGTGAACAGGCAGCTGAGATAATTAATAGCCACTTTGCTACTATATATCATACCCTACCCAGTCTTGACCTCACTTTCCTTCCTCCCCCCTCCCTCCCTCCCAGTGTTCAACCATTTGAAATCACTAACAAACTCCTGAAATTTAAATCCAAACGCTCCACAAACCCAATTGACCTCCCAATCAAAATTTACAAGGAGTTTGCAGTCAAACTTGACACCCCCTCTGTTCTATTATTAATGTATCCCTCAGACAGAGCAAATGCCCTAATGAATGGAAAACCGTATTTGTCACCCCTATCCCCAAGGTCCCCACCCCACAGTCCCCTAACGACCTCAGGCCAGTTGCCATTACCCCCATACCCAGTCTACTCTGTGAAGACTTTGTTTTTGAGTGGGCATTTGCTCGTATTTATAAGCCAATTGACCCACAGCAATTTGGCAATATGAGGACCTCCTCTACATCGCACTGCTTAGTTAGTTTCCTGGATTTCCTGCACAAAAACCTGCAGAAGCGTAAGACATCACTGGCCGTTGCCCTTGTTGACTTCAGGAAGGCTTTTGACCTTGTTGATCATTGCACTGTTATCAACAAGGCCATTGCACTAGGGCTACCCACCAACCTGGTCTCATGGCTCACTGATTTCCTGAGTGAGCGTCGTCAGGTAGTCAGGTACCAGGGTTCTGTCCCCACATTCCAACACCTCACCTGCGGTGTTCCCCAGGGGACCAAGATGAGACCACTGTGCTTCCTAATCGTGATCAACAACGCTCTATCGGACACTCCTCACTGGTGAAAGTACGTGGATGACTGCACTGTGGGGGTTACAGTGGACAACACCTCACCGGACTACTCATTGCTATAAGGCACCCATGACAGGCTATAGGCATGGACTACGGAGAACAAGGTCACCATCAACAACACCAAAACCGTAGTCATGCACATCAATACCGCCTCCACTCCAGTGCAAGCTCCATCAGTCACAGTGGGTGCCCATCCTCTCCAGTTAGTGCAGTCTGCCAAACTCCTGGGTGTTACCATAGACCACAAACTGAACTGGAAGGCCCATGTAAACAACACAATCAAGGCAGCCTCGTACCGACTGTACATGCTACGGCGAGTCAGGTCACTTGAGGCACCCATGCCAGAGCTGAGGACTATCTACAACGCCTTTATTCTCCCCAAATTAACGTATGCATCACCAGCCTTTTCGTCTTTTCTCAGCTCTACCCAACAACGTCAACTAGAGAAGGTACAGAAATGGGCCTGCAGAATCATGCTCGGCGCAGAGTACTCAGGCTACAAAAACGCTCTCTCCACCCTGGAAATGCCATTCCTCAGTGACCTCCACCATCAAGCACTAGCAAGGTTTGGCAGTGGACTACTGCACCATCCTTGTCATAGACACCTCTTGCCACCGGCAGCCCCCACCCACCTCGCGCAGTCTGCCACTACAACAAAATTCAGTCCATTTGAGCCCGCACCGACAGATATAAGACTAGCACCATCCCATCTATTGTTAAATTAATAAACAACTCCTGCTTTATGTTCTGAACAGCCCTGTAAATGTATTGAACGCATATCATTATGTTTAAATCACATGTAAGTTTGCATATTTTCAGCCACCGGCTGTAACTCTATTAATAAGCCGTTTATTATTATTATTATTTGCACACACACACACACACACACACACACATCTGTGAGGGAATTACTACACCACGTCAGGCCCCTCATAACACCATCTGTGAGGGAATTACTACACCACGTGATGCCCCTCATAACACCATGTGTGAGGGAGTTACTACACCACGTGAGGTCCCTCATAACACCATCTGTGAGGTAAAAACTACACCACGTGAGGCCCCTCATAACACCATCTGTGAGGTAATTACTACACCACGTGAGGTCCCTCATAACACCATCTGTGAGGTAATTACTACACCACGTGAGGTCCCTCATAACACCATCTGTGAGGTAATTACTACACCACGTGAGGTCCCTCATAACACCATCTGTGAGGGAATTACTACACCACGTGAGGCCCCTCATAACACCATCAGCGAGGGAATTACTCCACCACGCCAGGTCCCTCATAACAACATCTGAGGGAACTACTACACCACGTGAGTTCCTCCTAACACTACGAGTTTGCTGTTCAACACCTACATTAATCTGTATGTTCACTGTATGTTCCTTTACCTTTCTCTAATGAAGGCTTTTGTTAATCCACCAATGTATGTAATAAGTCATTTATGTCCAATGTATATTTCCAGCCTTCGGGCTGCAGAATTTTTTCAATAAACCGTTAATTATTATTATTATTATTATTATTATTATTTATACACACACACACACACACATTTCCAATACATTTTGCGGTTACCAACGATTTTATGGCTCAAGAAAGTCTTATGGCTCGGAAAAGGTTAATTACCGCGTTATCGAGGTTTACAGTCCAGATAAATGGTGGAGATTAAGGCGGACGATATATCAGACAGTGCCTAATACTGGTACCTGGCAGAATGTCAGAGAGACCGACTCAGACTCTGCCTTACCTGTGTTAATTAGTGAGAGATTTGTGACCCAGAGTAAAGTAAGCCATTTATCACGGCCTTCACTTTGTGCGTGTGTGTGTGTGTGTGTGTGTGTGTTTATTTGTGTGTGTGTTGTTACCGTATTGTCGGATTTTTCATTTAATTTTATCATGTTGGAAATGGAAAACAAAATATATTTCCAGGTAGGTGCTGTTTAGGCCAAATGCTTACCGTCGATTTTTCTTTGTTTCAGATTCAGAAAGTATAGTGATGAATGTATAGGTATAAATATAGATTATTTAATTATATGTACAGCGTACAGAATATGGAGTAATTATCCTGGGGGTGATAGTATAATCCCTTAAGTACAATAGTGTAACCCTTTGAGAACTATAATATAACGCTGTGACTTCAATGTCTTACCCCTTTGATATAGATAATTTAACCCTTTAAGGATTAATTTTAACCCTTTAGTCTTCAAAAGGATTAGGTTATGCTAGTAATGAAGAGTAATCCATCACCAAAGACGAATTAGAGCGCGTCAAGATTAGGAGGTTCCCCCAGCTGATTTCACCTTAAGATTAACCACTTTAACGCTAGCCTAGCCTAGCCTAGCCTAACCTAACCTAACCTAACCCCTCCGCTCAGGTAATGTTAGGGTGTTTAATAATGTGTTTGTGTGTGTCATTATAGTGAGTGTGATGTTTCCTATACTACCACTACTACTACTATTTATAATAATAATAATAATAATAATAATAATAACTCACCATCAATCAGGTAAGAACACAATACATAAACACTAATCACCTCTACCTTCTCCTACCTGCTTATCACAAGTAATTCATTCCCAGATATAGCAGTAATAACTCGAGGTAGTAATTTTCTGAGTGACATTAATAGCCTGGCAGGGATATTGTACAGTACGGCGCCTTCACCTTGACTACTGAAGTGTGGTATTTTAGGTGTTTCAGATAAGTTGCTAGTCAAATGCTCACTGATTTTGGATACGTCCTAGTTCTAGTTTGGCCTTAGTTCTAGTAGGTCCTAGTTCTATTTGGCCTTAGTTCTAGTAGGTCGTATTTCCAGTAGGTCCTAGTTCTATTTGGCCTTAGTTCTAGTAGGTCCTAGTTCTAGTTGGTCTTACTTCTAGTAGGTCCTAGTTCTAGTAGGTATTAATTCTAGTTGGTCTTAGTTCTAGTAGGTCCTAGTTCTAGTAGGTATTAGTTCTAGTTGGTCTCAGTTCTAGTAGGTCCTAGTTCTAGTACGTATTAGTTCTAGTTGGTCTTACTTCTAGTAGGTACGAGTTCTAGTATGCCTGAGTTCGAGTAGGTCCTAGTTCTATTTGGTCTTAGTTCTAGTAGGTCCTAGTTCTATTTGGCCTTAGTTCTAGTAGCCTAATTCTAGTTGACTTTAGTTCTTGTAGGTCCTAATTCTAGTTGGTCCGAGGTTTAATAGGTACTGTACTGTATATGCTCTAATAAGCTCTAGTCTAATAGGACCCAGTTTTAAGAGGCCCTGTTTTCTTAATTTCGAATTCTAATATGTCTTAGTTCTAATAGGTTCACTGTGTCGTCACCTCACGTCACTGGAGGTTCATTATGCCCTGACCTCACATCACTGGTGGTTCACTGGGTCCTAACTTTACAATACTGGAGGTTTACTGTGTCCTAATCTCACAATACTGGTGGTTCACTGTGTCCTAACTTTACAATACTGGAGGTTTACTGTGTCCTAATCTCACAATACTGGAGGTTCACTGTGTCTTAACGTCACAACAGTAGCAGGGAGTGAGTGGAGGCGACCCTGTTATCTGCCACACCTTAGAACAGGTCACCAGGTGTAATCAACAGGTGTGATCACGTCTATACAGGACATACGTTTAACGTTGTCTTCCCTCTCAGTGGCTGTTGTGTGTTTGTTTAGTGAGAAATAGTGAGAGATGGTATGTTAGTTAAGTGAGAGACAAAGTGAGAGTTGATGTTTCTTAGTCAAGTGAGAGATGGAGTGAGAGTAAATATGTTTCTTAAGTGAGAGACAATGAGAGATGATACATTCCTTCGCTTGGGAGAACATGTGACAATATATTTCCTAAGTCGGTGAGAGAGACAGTATGAGTCATATATTTCTTATCATTACCCAGCATGAGTTACTATACGAGTATTTTTTAATTAGATGAGAGCTAAAGTGAGAGTTGCTATTGACGAAGAGAGGTTGAAAAGGAGTCTTATTAGGACAGATGGAGGGGGGAAGGGGGACATTTGACCATGTACTGTACCTCTAAAACTGTAATAATGCAATCAATAACTAGAGTACGTGGAGTATATACAGGACTCGTATTATCTAAATGTTCGTGTTAAAACTGATCAATAAACCAGGTGTGTGAGTAAAGGCCAACAGTTATAGTGTGTTCACGTGAACCTTGCAACTGTGAGGCAGAGGGTCAGTTTGTAACAAGGCGGCCGATTGGTTGGCAGACCGACACGTGAAAAGTCACTATCGTTAAGTTTTGTTTAATCAAGTCCGGAAATTATCAGAGATCAACAGAGAGTAGTTATTATCCTTTGGAATATCAGAATATTGATACAAACTGACCCTAGGTCTCAACTTCAAGGTTTAAGTAAACAGACTATAGTTAAGCAATATTCTCACGTTACCCAAAAAAAAAACATTATCAGGGGGGGAAAACAGAGAATATTTTCAAGACAAGTTATAAAGTTACATTGTTTTACATTTTACACAATGATTTCAAACTTTAATTTCGTAACATATTTGATTTTTTTGTGAGCATGAGAGGAAAAATAACACTGAACTCTGGGAGAAAAAATTATGTGTTATACACGTGAAAAATGAGTTGCCCTCGAGTGACGTGTGTTGAGAAGGTTTCATGTTTGTCCACGAGTCAGTGCTTAGTCAGTCAGCCTTCTGATTTCTGTCACATTGATACAGATTTATGATAATATCAGTGCACAAATACCTCTGACATAACACGAAATTTTTGATGATCAGTGCACAAATACCTTTGACATAACCTGAGATTATGATGCTCAGTGCACAAATACCGCTGGCATAACCCGAGATTATGATGGTCAGTTTATTAATGCCTCTGACATCGGCACCGATATTTACGCATAGTATTGATTAAAAAAAGTACAGGTGTAGTGAGAAACATATATTCGAGTTATAGTTAAAAAAATAAAATAAAAATAAAAATATATATATATATATATATATATATATATATATATATATATATATATATATATATATATATATATGCAAGTAAATCACTGTAGGTGCGCGTGATTTAGGTATATGCTGATAACCACAAGGAAAGAAGAAAACACGAAGTTCCCAAGCGCTTGGGAACTTCGTGTTTTCTTCTTTCCTTGTGGTTATCAGCATATATATATATATATATATATATATATATATATATATATATATATATATATATATATATATATATGTCATGAATGCTAGTATTTTTTATCTTTTTTTGAATGACAAATCTTTATAGAAAAACAGAAACAGAAGTATAGCTCAACCATCAGTTCTATAATACTATCACACCGTATATAAATTATTACACCTATATTATACAACAAAACCTGTACTTGAACGGGCCCTAGGGGGCGAAAAATAGGAACAAGGAAATTAAAAATAGAGAAGAAAAATGCTATACTGTGTTAATCTACACCACGGAGAGGAAGGAAAACCAGCTTTTTAAAGTGAGACAGATTGTAGACGTGTGTTACGAGCCCACGGCCTTGCCGGCGGTACACAGGATGCCAAATCCACCGAACATTGCCCGTTAAAGTACCTGTAAAAGAGAGAGAGTGCAGCAACATTGCTGCGAAGAGAAAAGGAAGAGAGATTATCAACTAAAGAAGGAGAGTTAAAAAGACAAAATGCCTTTGATTCCACCCTATCGAACAGTTGGACAGAAGAAGAGCCACCCCAGTTATGAGAGCAGTACTCCAAGTTAGGACGAATTAATCCCTTATATACTTGAAGCAACTGCTCAGGGGTGAAGTAGTTACGGCATCTGTACAGCATTCCCAACTTTCGGGAGGCAGCTTTATCTATGTTAAGGATGTATGATTAAACTTCCTCATTTTACACTATACTGTTGCCTTCTGGTTGTATACTATTGTAGCTGGACTCTGTATTTGTATTGGTACTTCTGAAACTGGACTCTCATTAGTACTTCTGAAGCTGAACTCTGAAAATTGGATTCGGGTGCTGGGTCGAACATCCTCCTAAGAATTCCTATTATCACAAACACTCCACATTTGTCCTCCATCACAAACACTCCACATCTGTCCTCCATCACAAACAATCCACACTAGTGCTCCATCACAAACACTCCACACTTCCCTTCCATCACAAACACTCCACATCTGTCATCCATCAGAAACACTCCACACTTGTCCTCTATCACAAACAATCCACACTAATGCTCCATCACAAACACTCCACACTCTCCTTCCATCAAAACACTCCACATTTGTTCTCCATCACAAACACTCCACATCTGTCCTCCATCACAAACACTCCACACTTGTCCTCCATCACAAACACTCCACATCTGTCCTCCATCACAAACACTCCACATCTGTCCTCCTTCACAAACACTCCACACTTATCCTCCATCACAAACACTCCACATCTGTCCTCCATCACAAACACTCCACACTTGTCCTCCACCACAAACACTCCACATATGTCCTCCATCACAAACACTCCACACTTGTCCCCCATCACAAACACTCCACACTTGTCCCCCATCACAAACACTCCACACTTGTCCTCCACCACAAACACTCCACAATTGTCCTCCATCACAAACACTCCACACTTGTCCTTCATCACAAACACTCCACACTTTTCCCCCATCACAAACACTCCACACTTGTCCTCCACCACAAACACTCCATACTTGTCCTCCACCACAAACACTCCACACTTGTCCCCCATCACAAACACTCCACACTTGTCCTCCACCACAAACACTCCATACTTGTCCTCCACCACAAACACTCCACACTTGTCCCCCATCACAAACACTCCACACTTGTCCTCCACCACAAACACTCCACATCTGTCCTCCATCACAAACACTCCATACTTGTCCTCCACCATAAACACTCCACACTTGACCTCCATCACAAACACTCCACACTTGTCCTCTACCAAGCCTGAATTTTTATCTCCATGCCACATACACATGTACAGAAGGCCCCCCTCCTCCTATACACATACACTCACATACACCTTCAAAGATACTCCCACCACATACATACACTCGAGAGATCTACTCGTCTTCAAGGCCTCTAGTACCCCCAAGTACTTGACATATCTCACCCAACACTCCAGTCTACTCCAACACTCCTCCTCCTCCTCTCTATTTCTCTCTCCCTGCCTCAAGCTCTTCCAATACTCCTCATCAAAGCGTTCGGTAACTCCGCCGCTCCAAAAATAACAGGGAATTGAAATTCACAAAAGCTGAAGACACTTATTCCGGGGATCTTCATGCAATTGAATTTTCATTTGATGTGTTGTGTGTCGATCAGTACTTGGGCAGGAGACTCCCCGTAGACAGAAAGAGGTCAATAATAAAGAAGGAATACTTAGAGAAGAGGATGATCATAGGATGGGTAGATAATGATGTAATATGGAGATGGGCTTATGGGAACAGAAAGGATTAAATAAATTTGCATATTTTGGGTAATTAAAGGCAACACTGAGAGATGGTGAAGAGTGTGTGTGTGTGTATGATGTCTTGATGCAAGAGTACATGTGTATAGTAATTGTGTGTACGTACATATGCATAGACATGAGCGTAATTTTATAAACATATAATCATCACAGGCACAGACGTTTCTATGTAATGGAAATATATTAATACGTATAAGCATAAAAATACAGACACAAAGATAAATATACACACACATACATACATAGATACATACATACACCCACCCACCCACACACACACTCACACGCACACACCCACGCACCCACGCACACAAACACACACACACACACACACACATGCAAGCACACATTCACAGCAAATTAATTATCATGAAAGAAGGGATTTCTGGACTTAGACAATACTGATATTAATTCTCTTCAATTTATTAACGTGCAAGAAAGAGAGAGAGAGAGAGAGAGAGATGCCAGACATACAAACATAAAAGAAAAAGCGGAAAATAACAAAATATAACACACAGATAACACTAAAGATAACATAAAGCGATCACTAAGGGATAACCAAAAATATTACAAGATAATACAAAGATAACATAAAAGGTTAACACCAAAGGATAACACATAAGATAAGTTATATAGATAACAAAGAAAAGATAACAAATAAAAGATAACAAACAAAAGATAACAAAAATATACTTTACGAGATTTCAGATTGATAATCTCCCTTAACCAGGTTTTACTGCCAAAACTTTATATTTTTAATGCTCCTTCATATATATGTGTGTGTGTGTGTGTGTGTGAAGGTGTCAGCCAAACAGAGGGTGGTGAAATGTATCTGGAGTGGCAGCATTATGTTAGAGTTAAGGTACAAGCACAGCTTGCTCCCTCTCGCTTTCAGCTGCCGCCACTGGCTAGTAGGGTGTGTCAATTTTGTCAACATGTTAAAAATCAAATTTGGTAGTCAAAATATTGTGCCTCTTTATGTCTAAACTTGAGATTAGCAAACAAAAATGAATTGAAATAACCCTCACCTACATCAATTATACCTTAAAGTTTCAAATATCAGTATTTCAACAAATTAATGAGACTTGATTAGAATTATTCACTTGATATTAACTAATCTCATGTAAGCATATGGATTATGGAGCATTTTATGGTTCTATAGCTTGTGTACAATATGCATGTCAGAACATGAACATGAACAGGCTCTCCGTGTGGGACAGTTTAATTCTTGTTTTGACTTGTACCAAGCGTGAGGATAAGGCGCCCGGCTCACTCTCCTTCTAGATATCATAGACGGTGGTTTGCTCTCATTGCACTTGCACCTACTCTACCAGACGAATTCTACATTTTAATTATTGTAAGTAGGGCATATTGATTGTCGCAGTTACTTATATCATTGTATAAAACATTATGTTCTAAGAAATTATTATGTTATTTCTGTTACAGCATTTTTGATAAACAAATTGATATTTTTTGAAACAACAATTGAATTATGAAACATTGAAATATTTTTCTATTTGTCAGATAGTGTGAAGATGTCAAAATTGAAGACAAGAAGTCAGTTGTCAACCCACTTGAGCCTGCTAGTTGGTAAAGGGAAGGAGCTTCCTGTATCAGAACTTCCAACAGTGAGAGACATGCTAAGATTAGGGTTACTCCTTCGAGAAAAAAATGCAAAGGACAGAAGGAACTATACAGATAAAGAACTCATAAATGACATGATAGTCCCTCTTCTGCATCAATGGACAAAAGCTAATGCACTATTCAAACCACCTGTGATTAATCAGTGTCGAACTATTGAGCTAAAACTAACGAAATTATGGCACAAAGCAGTTGAAACATCACTTGGTAAAGGAAACTTGGCCAGGAAAAATGAATTTCTGCACACACTTGATACTCTGTTTGACATTTTGACCTGCAAGTGCTCCATACAATTATGTTCTGAATCCAACTGTTCTCACTCAGGTAAGAGAGAAAATAATTCCCACATTGATTGTGGTTGTCCTCGTGAAAAGAAGATCCCTGTTTTAGAGCTTGAATTTATAAAGGCACAGAGGACAAAGGCAGAAGGCCAAGGAAGTATGCAAATGGGTTCAATAGATTATTCAGAAACAAAGAAGCAGATTGCTAATGCCAAGAAGAGAGAACAAATCCGAGAGAGGGAACAAAAGAAGAAAATGAAGAGTGAAGAAGCCATCCAAAGAGAGGAAGAGCTGTGTCAAGATGTTTATCACTTCTTTGATAGTTCTTCTGATGAACAGGAAGCAACATCAGATGATAGTTCCAAAGAGCCATCTGAACCTTTACCAAAGAAAATGAAATACAACACAAGAAATATTTCAAACATTGCTTTAGCTAGTATTCGCCACCATGCTGGACTTCGTGAGGCTGCAGAAATTGCAACTGCCGCTTGGATAGATGCAGGCCTCATCAGCCGAGAGGATGTATCTTTGGTGATAGATCATAATAAAATTAGAAGAGCACAAGAAAAAATAATGAAGGAAATATCTGATCAGCATGAAAAAGATTTAAGCGAGGGAGGGCTCTCCTGTCTTTTGTTTGATGGAAGAATAGATGACACAAAAGTTTTGCTAGAAGTAGAGGGAGTGAACAGAAAGTTTCCAGGTCTCATCAAAGAAGAACACTACTCTGTCTGTTCTGAGCCTGGTGGTCGGTTTTTGTTTCACTTTGCTCCCGAAACTGAAGTAGAAGGGAAGAAACATGCAGAGGTCATTGCTGATCATATTTTATGTTGGGTTCAGGAGAGAGGACTTGGCAGTTCACTGCAGGCTGTTGGTGGAGATTCAACTGCAGTGAACACCGGATGGCAGGGGGGTGTAATGACGCATTTAGAGAAAAAACTAGGAAGAAGACTTGTTTGGATTGTATGTGATTTACATACAGGCGAGCTACCTCTTCGTCATCTCATCCAGGAACTTGATGGTCCTACAAAGAGCAACAACAAGTGGTCAGGTCCCCTTGGCATCATGCTGGATGAAGCAACACAACTAGAAATAAATACAACCTTTCCAAAGGTCGAAGTTGGCCCTCCCCTTCCGGCGTTGTCTGAAGGAGTCATCAAAGATCTCAGCACAGATCAATCCTATGCTTATCGTATTGCCCAAGCAATAAGATCAGGAGAAGTGCCTCAGTCATTGGCTCTCTTGGAGATTGGACCTGTCAGTCACAGCCGTTGGTTAACTACAGCTCTTCGTTTCTGCAGGATTTGGATTTCCAAACACGAATTGAAGGGCAAAGTGCTGAAGAATTTGAGGTTAATTGTTGAATTTATTATTGGAGTTTATCTTCCCCAGTGGTTTAGTGTGAAACTTAATCCTATGTGGGTGGATGGGCCCAATCACCTTTTGTTTCAATTGCAGCTAGTAAGAACACAGAGGAAGGTAGTGAGGGACATCGTGTTACCTGTGGCAAGAAGGTCCGCTTGGTATGCTCGATCAGAAGCAGTTTTGCAAGCAATGCTTTGCAGTCAATGTACCAATCTCCGAACCGAGGCTGTAGAAGTCATTCTAAAGATTAGAGGAACGCTAATAGATGACGACCAGTTGGGAGACTGTTCGTTTCATTCAAGAAAAGTTCCCCCAATAAACGTCAATGCCACCAAATTGTCAGAATTGGTTGACTTGAGTTTGGAAGTCTTAGAGCCACCATTGACAACAAGTCTAACTAGCCAAGAATTGAAAAACCTTAAAGAGACTCCAATGCAGGTGCCGAAGTGGCCTTCCCACACTCAAAGTGTGGAGAGATGTGTGAAAATGGTCACAGAAGCAGCGGGCCATGTTTACAGCCACGAGAGGCGAGAAGGTTACATCAAAGCACAAATAGCAAGCAGACTACTGATGACAAGAAACCAAAGCAAAGAGAGTATGAAGGCATTGGTTACTTTCAAATAGACTACGGATAATAAAATATAATAATATGAAACTTGAAACAGTAACATGTGTGCAAACGCTGGTTATGTTATAAATTCACAAATATGTACATTTAAAAATCCATTTGATGTAGGTAGGACTTATTATAAAAAAAAATTTATGCCAGAATATTGTTTTGCATGCTTAAAGACTACAATAAATTGCTACCAAATTACTCGATTTTCAATTTAGCCAGTTCACCCCCTAAATTGACACACCCTACTGGCTAGCCCTCGTGGCGAAAGAAGAAGCAGCTTCCATAACTCTTCCCCTGCCAGTACACAGCCTCCTCACCATCAAGACTCCTACTGCGCCTCCACGTGGCAACACACGGTAGCTGGGCGCCTCGTGGGCCCAGGGTAGATCAGCAAGGGATCTCGGAGTAGCAGTGGGCCCCAAGGGGACAGCACATAGACCAACTGGCATGTGGACACGTCCTGGGGCTACCAACCATTGCCCCGCTGCCTTGCGGATTAACCTTGGCAGGTATAAGGCTACGGGAGTAAGCCCCAAACGAAAAATCTGTGGGGGAGCCCAGCATCTGGCAGACATACTTACACAGCTCCAATAAGACCCCAACGGCGGTGTAGGCGGAAGAGGTAACCACCATGGGAATCCAACGATTACACCGATGGATGAAGGCAATGCCTGATGGACAGGCTACTAAGGCAAAACCCAACAAACTGGGCTATCGGCAGTCCGTTGCGACTCTCCCTCTCCCCAGTCGCTGCAACACTTACACAACTGTATCAGGAAAAGGTAGTGCCAAGATGCGTGATTGCAGCCTGCGCTCCTGCCTCACCACATAAATCAACTCACGCGCAGCCATCACCCAGCTCATCATACCTCTCATCATCATCAAAACCCCTTACACCCTCCAAAACTCTTATGGTGACGGACAAGTGGCGACGGGGACAGGCAGAGAAGACTGCTGGGAGTCTCTAGTCACAAATCTGCATATGGCGGCACAGATAAAATGGTCGTTTATGCAGTGGGTTCTAGGAAGCAGTGTAATACAGTCCTGTCTGTGCGACTGAGCAGCCCATTCAAGGAGCCATTCTGCTCACCCCACATGGGGAGGGGGCTAGAAAAGGTGCCCTAAACATAGCCTGCCTAAAAACCCAACCTGACTGAGCAACGTCACCCAGTAATAGGGTGTGTCATAGGAGGGAAGATCAGCTAAAACTAATGGCCCATCACTTTTTTGGTAGATTTTAGTGTATATAAACAGAAAATAATTTCAGTTTCAATATTTTGCAACCTTTTGCTAGGTAAATTTTAGCGTGAAATTTATCGAAAATCTAACGTACAGCTGCATTAGTGCATTACAATTAAATAGTGAACATTGCTTTCTGACTTCATTCTTTAACAACCCAACTAACAATATTTTTTTCTCTTTCAGATTCTGATGCATTTATAAGTTGAAACTATTTGCGATGGCTGCTTGTGTCAGGACGAGGAACCAAAAATCCAGCCATCTCAGTCACTATCTTGGGTCTGGGAGAGAGCTCCTGAAGTCGGAGTTGCCTACATTGAGAGATGCTTTGAGATACGGTGTTTTAATCAGGCAAATCAGTGAAAAGAACCAAAGAACTTACACAAAAAAAGACATTGCCAGTGATATGACCAAAGCTGTCTTGGCACAGTACACTCTGGCTTACGCTCAGTTCAAGCCTCCAGTCATAACAAGTCAGAAGAAGATTAGTGAGAGACTGCTAGCCAGTTGGGAAAAGGCAAGAGATATCTCTCTTGGGAGAGGAAAACTTGCAGTTAAGGACAGCTTTGCCAAGCAACTGGACCAGTTATTTGACATAATTACTTGCAAGTGCCCAATTGTTCTCTGTCCTGAGTTTGGATGCGATCGTGACTGTAAATCCGAGGCCCACATCTCCTGTATTTGCAGGCGTGAACTGAAGATTCCTGTGACTCGCAGTATAGGGGCTCTCATGATTTCTAGCCAAGATATTCCGGAGTCCAAGAGACAGGAGGCTGCCATAGAGAGACAGAAGAGGAGAAGAGTTGCCGAGGAAAAGAGACTTGAGAAGGCCCAGGGTGAGGTAAAAAAGGCCGATGAGTGGAGTCAAGCTGATTCAGAGTTTAATGACTTCCCCATGGCTAATCCGAGTGCTGACCAGGAGAATGGTGACTTGGTCCCTAACCCAGAAAATAATGATCCCAAACCTTCCAGGCATAAGATTCGAAATAGGAAAGATATCCCGAGCATAGCTCTGGCCAGCATGCGACACCACACTGGTCTCAGAGAAACTGCAGAGATAGCAACAGCTGCCTGGATTGACGGTGGTTTGATAACACCTGATGATGTTCTCCTGGTGATAGATCAAAACAAAGTAAGGAGAGCTCAGGAGAAACTTGTCAGTAACCTAGAAGAGGAGTTTGATAAGGGGATAAGAGAAAATGGAATCAATTGTTTGTTCTTTGATGGGAGAAGGAATGACACTAAAGTGTTCATGAAAGTTGGAGATTCTGACAAGTTGTTCCCTGCCATGGTGAAGGAGGAACACTACTCCTGCTGCAGTGAACCAGGAGGGAAGTATTTGTGGAATTTCACTCCAGAGAAAGATGACATCAGGAAACCAGCTGAGATAGTGGCAGATAACATTGTGAACTGGCTGAGAGAGAGGAACGTAGACCAGACCCTGCAGGCCATTGGAGGGGACAGCACCAACACGAACACAAGGTGAGTACTGACCAGTACTATGGTTACATGATTTGCAGTGCCATCAAAACTGGGGTCATGCCTGATAGACTTGCTTATCTGCAGATAGGTCCAGTCTCACATTCTAGGTGGCTCACAACGGCTCTCACGTTCTGCAGAATTTGGGTCGCTCATCATAAACTGAAAGGGAACCAGCTTCACAACCTGAGACTTATTGTCCAATTCATCGTGAGTGTCTACTTGCCAAATTGGTTCAACACCAAGGTCAAGTCATCGTTCTCCGAAGGTCCGAGGCATGTTCTCTTCCAGCTTGAGCTCCTGAGGAGTCAGCCAAGGAAGGTTGTTCAGATTGTGGAGCAGACTGTGAGGAGATCTTCCTGGTATGCTCATCCCGAGGCAGTTCTGCAGACAATGCTCTGCAGTAAGGATGAGGAGGAGAGAAGAGTGGCAGTCAAAAAGATCTTGGATATGAGACTTATGAGAGGATCTGGGCATGACGAATCAGTTGGTGACGATTCCTTCAGGGTCAGGAAGACTCCTGAAGTCAATCTAGGTGCCAAGACCCTCACTGATCTCATAGATCTGGATAACATCCAGGCTGGCAGTGAGCCCCCTCTTACCTGCAGCCTCACCAATGTTCAAGCCAGAGCTTTCCTGGACAACCCCATGCATGTCCCTGCCTGGCCCTCGCACACCCAGAGTATAGAGCGTTGTGTACAGCAAGTGAGCGAGGCCAGCAGTCACGTGTACAGCCAGGAGAGGAGGGAAGGCTACATCCGAGCTCAGGTGGTCAGCAGGGAGGTGATGAGTAGAAACAGAAGCAAGAAAGACATGTTCTCTATGGTGTGCAGCAACACCGGGTCGTAGTAGTAAAACCGGTTTTTGTATTTGATGATTTTGTTTTCTAAAGGAATATTAAATTTAATAAATGTGTCAAGATCATTCGTTTCACTATTCTGGATCATTTTCATCCTAATAAATTAACCTGATACATTTACTTTACTTTAAATAAGCTATTTAGTGGTGTTGGTAAAAGGGTGGGAATACTGAATTTTCATAAGATTTCAAGTTAAAATTTACCTAGCAAAAAATGAAAACTTTTCAAATCTGAAGATATCACATGATTCTGCACATAGAACTACATCATTAATACCATGGGCCGATTTTTCAAACTCAAAAAAAAATATTCGCCTCCGTATGACACACCCTAATGATATAGTGTTGTATTAGTTGTTGGACCATGATGTAGTGTTGTATTAGTTGTTGGACCACAATGTAGTGTTGTATTAGTTGTTGTACCATGATGTAGCGTTGTATTAGTTGTTGTACCATGATGTAGTGTTGTTGTGTTAGTTGTTTGTTACGTTTTAAATGAAGGAAAGTGGCTTTCTTACCGTAGAACTCGGATACCTTTACACTGGTTACTCACCCAAGAGATTATGGTGTATCACTACGTAGAATTTTGCTCTGCTTCCGGCATTCAATGCGTTATGTACTTGATAAATGATGATTTAATGAATTCCACTAACTTCCAACATCCATCTAAGTTATTGGTTATACTTTGTCATAACCAATCAGTCATTACCCTTGGTAATAATAATAATAGAGGGATCACAGATACGGGCAGATGATTGCACTTACGTTTATTTGGCACAATTCCATACACTGGACTTATAATTTGCATGGATAGGTCAGTCACTCACATTCACGCCACAGTACCGTAAGTTATAAGGGAGAGTTTGTCAACCTGGAGAATTAATCGTTTAGATCTATTAGGCCGGCCTCGAGTGCTCTTGTAGCAAACAGGCCCTCACCATTGATCACTTCCTTTACAGGATGTGTTAACTTGTCGCTGGACTTAACAAAAATCTTGGGGATTTGCACACACAGACCCGTAGCACTGGTAGGACTGTATGGCCCCTGATCTTAAGTCCGCGGAGCAGGAGGTCTTCTCTAACCCAAGGTCTAAAGCCCACTGGCTAAATTGTTTTTTTTGAGGCGTGAAGTGATGAACAGTACACCACTGTCTCACTGGCCTGCCCCCCCCCCCCCCCTACATGTCCCAGTCATGGCTGGCCGGTTACCTTATCTCTACGGTAAACAAACATTTGGGATGGGTTGTGCGGGAGGCCCAACACAACCCATGACAATCGCCCCTACTAAGAAAAATTTTTCTCTTGGAGAATAAATTTTCAGCACCTGTATACAATCAAGAGAATGCCTAGCCCAGACACACAATTCGACATTCACACTGTGGTGTGTGTGTAACACTAACACTGCAACGGAATGTAGTCGCCAATCGCCACTGAGGGAAAACCTCAACATTTACTTTATTTTATTTTTTTGGCTGGAGGAAAACTCCGCGGAGAGGGTGACAATTCCCGAGCAATAGTTCATGCTAAGCGTAAGCACGCTACATTTACATTAGAGCAACGTGTTGTGTGGTGTAGGGTATGTAGACATTGTTTAGGTGGCACAGGTGTTGTGTTATGTTCTCAAGTGTAGAAAGGTGTGAGAAAATTATACATAACATATGACGAGCCGCCAGACGCTTGGAGGTTCGAGTCGACTGGAGTCTAGACCAACTCGACACTCATTTGGGAAGGTGACCTCATAGAACTACATGATTAATACCATGGGCCGATTTTTCAAACTCAAAAAAAAAAAATTCGCCTCCGTAGGGCACACCCTAACCCAGTAAGGTCATCCTTATATGGTAGAAAACACAACCAAAATCACAGATACAGACAAAACAAACCATAAAACCTCTTATGGTCGCTGCATGGATTGCAGGACCCTACTGGATACTGGTACAAATGTGCATCCTGAAAGAAGAACTAACCTTATGGCAAAAGACTGGCTAGGTATAAAATCGAAATAGCAGCCATTAGTGAGTCCCGGGTCCCAGACGAGGGTCAACTCACAGAACGGGCGTATGGCTACACCTTCTTCTGGAAGGGTAAGCCTGCTGCAGAGAGAAACTGCATTTATGGAGTTGGCTTTGTCATCCGCCAACACATACACCACAGGCTAACTGAAATGTCTATTGGGATCAACGAGCGCCTCATGATGCTCCGAATCACACTGAATCACTCACGTCATGCCTTTTCATCAGTGCATATGCCCCAACACTGGATGCAGAGGGTGACATCAAGGAGGCCTTTTATGCCGACCTCGACAGAGTTCTAACCTCTATCCCCAGAGAAGACAAGGTTGTGCTCCTAGGCGACTTTAATGTCAGAGAAAAAGATCGCCGTGATGTCCTCATCATCCGTTCCATGCGTGGGTCAGACCACTGTGACACTGATCATCGACTTGTCAGATCCAAGCTCTCACTTCACGTTGCCCCAAAATGGCGAAGACAGCAGGCCTCCAGAAGAGGTTTTATTACTAAGCTTCTGGAGGATCCAGCGGTAGCATATTCTCTCAGAGAGCAGCTCGAACATAGGCTTATACACAATGCAACAGGAAACAATATGAATCGCAGTTCGGAATAGGATACTCTTAATACTGATATGGCAAAAACTTGCAGAGACCCTCGGCTAGATCAAAAGAATACATATGGACTTGTTTGATGAAAATGACCCGGCAATCAAAGTACTCATCGATAATTAATAAATGTGCTGCTTTTACTGACTGGCAGAACAACCCTCAGTGTCGGCCCAAAGCTGATGCCTTCCGCAAGAAGAAAGCGGAAGCCCAGCAGAAACTTCGAAATCAAAAGAATGACTGTCTTAAAAAAAAAAAGCACGTGAAGCACAAAAATTTGCAGGTCAGCACAAGATGTGCCAATTTTTCATTTCCACTAAAACATTTCGTGGGCCAGTCACTCGTGGCGCAACCCCCCTGTGCTCATCTGACAGTAACCTCATAATTAAAGACAACGAAGACCTCATTCAGCGCTGGAAAGAGCAATACCACTCATTGCTCAACCGAAACACTGATGTGGATGTCCTGACTAAGCAGCAGGTCCCTCAACCTCCAAAGCTGACCCACCTCAGCTACCCTCCATCCGTGGATGAGATATCTACTGCCATCAAACAGATGAAAAATAACAAAGTCTGATGAAATCCCAGCCGAGGTGTATAAAGTAGGAGGACCTCTACTTACCATTCGTCTCCACTCTCTCCTGGAGAATATATGGGAAAAGGAGGAAATTCTCTAAGCTCTTAAAGACGCCTCCATTGTCAATATTTATGAGAAAGGGGGAGACCGGTCAGACTGTGGCAACTACCATGGGATCTCGCTGCTCTTTAGCTGGCAAGGCTATCGCCCAGGTCCTCCTGAACAGACTTCTTCCTGAGGTGGAAAACTTCCTCCCAGAATCTCAATGTGGGTTTTAGACCATCACATGGCACCACTGACATGATCTTTGCTGCCCGCCAGATACAGGAAAAGTGCAAAGAACAGTGTCGTGACCTGTACATAGCTTTCATCGACCTAACCAAGGCCTTCAACTAGGTCAACAGGGAAGCCCTCTAGTGGACCCTCAGCCGTTTTGGCTGCCCACCAAAAGTCATCGCCATTGTGAGGCAACTCCACGATGTCATGAACGGCAGTGTCCTGCCCACCGGCACCCAGTCACCGATCTTCCCCATCCAAACAGGGGTTAAACAAGGGTGTGTACTAGCACGAACTCTCTTTTCCATTATCTTGGCTGCCTTCCTTACTCGTGCCAGAGCCAATTTAGCCAGCAGGGTGAACATCGAGTACCAGGCGAAGGGGGGTCTTTTCAACATAAGACGACTTCAGGAAAGAACAAAGGTGTCGGCTGCTTCCATTACTGAATTTCAGTTGGCAGACGACCTTACCCTTGCTGCTCACACTGAACACGACCTACAGGAGATCCTGAACACCTACTCAGACGCGTATGAACACATCAGCCTTGAGGTGAATGTACATTAGTCAGATTTTCTTTCAACCTGCCCCTGATTCAGACACACCACCATCCATCCAGCTTAACGGTACTACCCTCTCTAATGTTGTCCACTTTTGGTATCTCGGCTCCTACCTGTCCATCACCGCAGACATCGATGAAGAGATTCAGCATCAGACCAGATATGCATCCCAAACCTTTGGCAGACTCTGAAATCGTGTCTTAAGCTGTAGGGAGCTGAAATTATCTACAAAACTGCACGTATATCGAACAGTGGTCCTTCCCATCCTTCTATATGGCAGTGAG
Organism: Homarus gammarus; assembly: GCA_958450375.1. Taxonomy (NCBI): domain Eukaryota; kingdom Metazoa; phylum Arthropoda; class Malacostraca; order Decapoda; family Nephropidae; genus Homarus; species Homarus gammarus. The sequence goes on along the minus strand of CAUDMG010000378.1, from coordinate 1,000,649 downwards.
ACATGGGTCACATACAGGAGGCACCTCAAGGCACATGAAAACTCTCACCAACGTAGTCTACGTTCCATCCTCTGAGTTAGCTGGTAAGACAAGAGAACAAATGCCAGTATTCTTGCTGACACCAAATGTAGGTGCATGGGCGACAGTAAACCGCCAAAGCAGCTACTTTACACTCACCTAACGAATAGTAAACGTAACGCTGGCGGGCAATTGAAAAGGTATAAGGATAGTCTTCAGACAAACCTGAAAAAGTGCCAAATCGACCCCCTCACCTGGGAGTCGGTTACTTTATATTGTAACGCTTGGAGGAGCACCACACGAGAAGGTGTCAATACTTTCGAGTTAGCCAGACTACAAACCGAGGCAGAGAAGCGCCAACGCCGGAAAGACGCTGCCATAGCCCCTCCCGCAGTAGATGGAGCCCTCCACATGTGCAACGAATGTGAACGACGCTGCGGGTCCGTATCGGTCTCTTTAGTCACCTCAAAACTCACGAGGTGACGTCGCTAATAACTCATATCATTGTATCAAAGCTGGATGATAGTCATTCTCGATTCCGATTAGTCTGTCAATTTGTCATTTAGTTAATCACTCAGTCAGTCAGTGATGATCAGCTTTGCTAGAGCTGTCTGATGCACAGTATCGAGGGTGAAGGAAAAAATACAGAGATATGGTCTGTAAATCATATTTTTCAACAACGAAATTAATTCCTTCTGACGACAACATAAAACACACACACACACACACACACACACACACACACAGAATACCAAACTGCATCCTCTAGTTCGGTCTCGTAAGTAATACATGTGTACTTTTGATAACATAACGACCAAAATATAGCTCAATTATCTCTTACAACCACAGAAAACATTAACGCTCTTGGGGTTGTAGCGATATGTCACTCACAACCTCAGAGATTCTTCCCTCACACAACTAAATAAACACAGTTTACGGGGCCATCTCACAAGTCTTATCCAAACGACTGCTCCCACAACGGGTTCATTTATCAGGCGCGATTACCCATTCAAATAACCGGGAGTTTAACAAATTAACCGTAAAATCTGGAGTGTTACTATGTCTAGGGTGAGAGAGTTAGGTGGGAGTGGTGACCAAAGGGCGAGGGTAAAACTAGTTTGATGACCCTGAGGCAGTTTAGTTCGAGTCCCCGTGTGAAGAAGCTGTTTAATGCTGTCATGAGCTAACCTTAAGACTCAATAGTAGTGTTGTGAGCTAGCCTTAACACACAGTAGTAGTGGTGTGAGCTAACCTTAACACACAATGCTAGTACTATGAGATGATCTTAACACACAATAGTAGTGTTGTGAGCTAACCTTAAGACACAGTGCTAGCGCTATGAAATGACCTTAAGACTCAGTAGTAGTGTTGTGAGCTCAGCTTTAGTAGTGTTGTGAGCTGACCTTAACACACAGTAGTAGTGTTGTGAGCTTACCTCCTACACTTACACCTATAACATGCCTCCTACACTTACACCTCCTACCTGCCTCCTACACTTACAACTGTCACCTGCCTCCTCCACTTACACTTCACCTGCCTCATGACTTACACCTTTGACCTGCTTCCTCCACTTACACCTATCACCTGCCTCCTCCACTTACACCTATCACCTGCCTCATGAACTTACACTTATCACATGCTTCCTACACTTACACCTGTCACCTGCCTCCTACACTTACACCTATCACCTGCCTCCTACACTTACACCTATCACCTGCCTCCTACACTTACACCAATCACCTGCCTCCTACACTTACACCTATCACCTGCCTCCTCCACTTACACCTATCACCTGCCTCCTACACTTACACCTATCACATGCGTCCTTCACTTACACCTATCACCTGCCTCCTACACTTACACCTATCACCTGCCTCCTACACTTACACCTATAACCTGCCTCTTGAACTTACACCTATCACCTGCCTCCTCCACTTACACCTATCACATGCTTCCTACACTTACACCTATCACCTGCCTCCTCCATTTACACCTGTCACCTGCCTCCTCTACTTACACCTATCACATGCGTCCTACACTTACACCTATCACCTGCCTCCTACACTTACACCTATCACCTGCCTCCTACACTTACACCTATAACCTGCCTCTTGAACTTACACCTATCACCTGCCTCCTCCACTTACACCTATCACCTGCCTCCTACACTTACACCTATCACATGCGTCCTACACTTACACCTATCACCTGCCTCCTCCACTTACACCTATCACATGCTTCCTACACTTAAAACATCACCTGCCTCTTCCACTTACACCTTTCGTCTCCTCCACTTACACCTATCACCTGCCTCCTCCACTTACACCTATCACCTGCCTCCTACACTTACACCTATCACCTGCCTCCTCCACTTACACCTATCACATGCCTCCTCCACTTTCACCTATCACCTGCCTCATGAACTTACACCTATCACATGCTTCCTACACTTACACCTGTCACCTGCCTCCTACAGTTACACCTATCACCTGCCTCCTCCACTTACACCTATCACCTGCCTCCTACACTTACACTTATCACCTGCCTCCTATACTTACACCTATCACCTGCCTCCTCTACTTACACCTATCACCTGCCTCCTCCACTTACACCTAACACCTGCCTCTTCCACTAACACCATCACCTGCCTCCTCCACTTACACCTTTCGTCTCCTCCACTTACACCTGTCACCTGCCTCCTACACTTACACCTGTCTCCTACCTCTTCCACTTACACCTGTGTCCTGCCTCCTGCACTTACACCTGTCGCCTTCCTTCTCCACTTACACCTGTCACTTATCTCATGAAATTACACCTGTCACCTGCCTCTTCCACTTACACCTGTGTCCTGCCTCATCCACTTACACCTGTCACCTGCCTCTTCCACTTAAACCTACCACCTGCCTCCTCCACTTACACCTGTCGTCTCCTCCACTTACACCTGTCACCTGCCTCCTCCACTTACACCTGTCTCCTGCCTCTTTCACTACCAAATGTGTCCTGCCTCCTCCACTTACACCTATCACCTGTCTCCGTCACTTACTCCTATCACCTGCCTCCTACACTTACACCTGTCACCTGCCTCCTACACTTTCAACTGTCACCTGCCTCCACCACTTACACTTATCACCTGCCTCCTCCACTTACACCTATCACCTGCCTCATGACATACACCTGTGACCTGCCTCCTCCACTTACACCTATCACCTGCCTCCTCCGCTTACACCTATCACCTGCCTCATGAACTTACACCTATCACATGCTTCCTACACTTACACCTGTCACCTGCCTCCTGCACTTACACCTGTCACCTGCCTCCTACACTTACACCTATCACCTGCCTCCTACACTTACACCTATCACCTGCCTCCTACACTTACACCTGTCACCTGCCTCCTACACTTGCAACTGTCACCTGCCTCCACCACTTACACTTATCACCTGCCTCCTCCACTTACACCAATCACCTGCCTCATGACTTACACCTGTGACCTGCCTCCTCCACTTACACCTATCACCTGCCTCCTTCACTTACAACTGTCACCTGCCTCTTCCACATACACCTGTCACCTGCCTCTTCCACTTACACCTGTCACCTGCCTCTTCCACTTACACCTGTCTCCTTCCTTCTCCACTAACACCTGTCACCTGCCCCCTTCACTTACACCTGTCACCTACCTCATGAACTTTCACCTGTCACCTGTCTCTTCCATTTACACCTATCACCTGCCTCCTTCACTTACAACTGTCACCTGCCTCTTCCACATACACCTGTCACCTGCCTCTTCCACTTACACCTGTCACCTGCCTCTTCCACTTACACCTATCACCTACCTCCTCCAGTTACACCTATCACCTGCCTCCACCACTTACACCTATCACATGCACTTACACCTGTCACCTGCCTCCTACACTTATACCTGTCACCTGCCTCCTATAATTACACCTATCACCTGTCTCCTTTACTTACACCTGTCACCTGCCTCCTTCACTTACACCTGTCAACTGCCTCCTCCACTTACACTTGTCACCTGCCTCCTCCACTTACACCTATCACGTGCCTCCTACACTTACACCTATCACCTGAATCCTCCCCTTGCACCTATCACCTGTCTCCTCCACTTACACCTGTCATCTGCATTATCTACTTACACCTGTTACCTGCCCCCTCCACTTACACCTATCACCTGCCTCCTACACTTACACCTATTAGCTGCCTCCTACACTTACACCTATCACCTGCGTCCTCCACTTACACCTGTCACCTGCCTCTTCCACTTACACCTATCACCTACCTCCTCCAGTTACACCTATCACCTGCCTCCTCCACTTACACCTATCACATGCACTTACACCTGTGACCTGCCTCCTACACTTATACCTGTCACCTGCCTCCTATAATTACACCTATCACCTGTCTCCCTTACTTACACCTGTCACCTGCCTCCTCCACTTACACCTGTCAACTGCCTCCTCCACTTACACTTGTCACCTGCCTCCTCCACTTACACCTATCACGTGCCTCCTACACTTACACCTATCACCTGAATCCTCCCCTTACACCTATCACCTGTCTCCTCCACTTACACCTGTCATCTGCATTATCTACTTACACCTGTTACCTGCCCCCTCCACTTACACCTATCACATGCCTCCTACACTTACACCTATTAGCTGCCTCCTACACTTACACCTATCACCTGCGTCCTCCACTTACACCTGTAATCTGCCTCCTCCACTTACACCTATCACATGCTTCCTATACTTACACCTATCACCTGCCTCCTCTACTTACACCTAACACCCGCCTCCTCCACTTACACCTAACACCTGCTTCCTACACTTACACCTATCACCTGCCTCCTACACTTACACCTATCACCTGTCTCCTCCACTTACTCCTGTCATCTGCATTATCTACTTCCACCTGTCACCTGCCTCTTCCACTTACACCATCACCTGCCTCCTCCACTTACACCTTTCGTCTCCTCCACTTACACCTGTCACTTGCTTCCTACACTTACACCTATCACCTGCCTCCTACACCTACACCAATCACGTGCCTCCTCCACTTACACCTATCACCTGCCTCCTCCACTTACACCTATCAGCTGCCTCCTGCAGGTGATAATTAAAGGCAACAGAGGGAGTATGAGTCAAGACCCTCGCTGGATTTACTCCTTTATGACATGAAGGTCACCCACCTTACGAATATCTAATAATGTTCCTTGACCAACAAATTGAGCCAAGCCTTATCTAAACAAAACTTCCTTAGATCGTCAGTGTACTATAGGTTAGTTACGGTCCTGGGTTTCTGGCTTCAAGATGACAACAAATAAATTATGTCACAGTTGTTTTATGGGAGTTATTCCAACAATTGCCAATAAGCCGGGCACTACATATAATGAACACCTCGCCCCGCCAGGATTCGAACCCACGGCCCACGAGCCCACGACTGTGACCGGGGAATGCTACCTCTGGACCACCAGGATACTAAAAGCAGTCCTAGAGTCTGTTAAGTCTGCGTGCTTTATTGGGCTAATGAAATATGTATGGATCCTCGTGTTTCGAAGCCGGATTTGGTAAAACGTTACTCTGACCACCTAAGTGATAAGGGTAGTCCCCATTAGAGGCTCATGGTGCCATAAGCTCGTTGAACAGGCTTTGTGTGAATGCATATATATATATATATATATATATATATATATATATATATATATATATATATATATATATATATATATATATACTTTAACACTTGCGCTAAATGGGAAGTTAGGTTAGGCTAGCAATTTGGTTTGGTTAGGATAGTAGTTAGGCTAGGTTTGGTTAGGTAGGAGTTAGGAAAGGTTCTGTTAAGCTTGCAGTTAGGAAAAGTTTGGTTAGGCCAGGTTAAGTTTGGATAGGCTAGCAATTAGTGTGTTTTAATCACCAGGGGAAATAAACTGGGGCTTTCTAACCTTCATTACATCTTTTAACTCTTTGTAACCGCCACAAAGATGGAGCTAAAATGGCGTCGTTATTGCATTGAGACTATACCGTAACTATTTATTTTCTCTCGTATCTGAATGTGAAAATAATTACCTTATCTGAATGTGAAATAAATTACCTTAATTTATTTTAATCGTTGTATATTGTATTGTCTTTATGTAGTGTCTGTGTTGTCATCATACTCAGGGGGTTAAGTCATTGTACTGAAGGAGTTAAGTGGTTGTGCTTAAATAGGATGACTTAGCCCCTTAAATAGGATGATTTTACTCCTTGAGTAAGATAACTCAAACTCTTGAGTACAATGGTTTAATTCCTTGAGTACAATATCTCAACCTCGTGACTGCAATCATTTAACCAGTTGAGTGCAACGATTTAATCCTTTTTACAATAACCTAACCCTTGAGTACAATGTCTTAAATCTTGTGTATAATGACTTTATCCTTTGATTACCCCCATCCATCCACCCTCCCTCCCCCCATCCATCCATCCATCCATCCCCCATCAATCCACCCCTCCATCCACCCTCCATCCCCCCATCCATCCCCCCATCCATCCACCCCTCCCTCCCCCATCCATCCATCCCTCCCTCCTCCCATGCATACACCCCTCCCTCCCCCATCCATCCACCCCTCCCTCACCCCATCCGTCCACCCCTTCCTCCCCCATCCACCCCTCCCTCCCCCATCCATCCATCCCTCCCTCCCCATCCATCCACCCCTCCCTCAGCCCATCCATCCACCCCTCCCTCCCCATCCACCCACCATTCCCTCCCCCCATCCATCCACCCCTCCCTCCCCCCATCCATCCACCCCTCCCTCCCCCCATCCATCCAACCCTCCCTCCTTCCATCTATCCACCCCTCCCTCCCCCCATCCATCCACCCCTCCCTCCTCCATCCACCCACCCTCCCTCCCCCATCCATCCACCCCTGCCTCCCCCCATCCATCCACCCCTCCCTCCCCCTTCCATCCACCCCTCCCTCCTTCCATTCATCCACCCCTCCCTCCTCCCATCCATCCACCCCTCCCTCCCCCATCCACCCGCCCCTCCCTCCCCTATCCACCCACCCCTCCCTCCCTCATCCATCCACCCCTCCCTCCCCCTATCCATCCACCCCTCCCTCCCCATCCACCCCTCCCTCCCCATCCATCCATCCCTCCCTCCCCCCATGCATCCACCCCTCCCTCCTCCATCCATCCACCCCTCCCTCAGCTCATCCATCCAACCCTCCCTCCCCCCATACATCCGCCCCTCCCTCCCCCATCCACCCACCCCTCCTTCCCCCATCCATCCACCCCTCCCTCCCCCATCCATCCACCCTCCCCCCCATCCATCCACCCCTCCCTCCCCCATCCATCCATCCCTCCCTCCCCCATCCATCAACCCCTCCCTCCCCCCATCCATCCATCCCTCCCTGCCCCATCCATCCATCCCTCCCTCCTCCATCCATCCATCCACCCCTCCCTCCCCCCATCCATCCACCCCTTACCTCCCCCCATGCATCCACCCCTCCCTCCCCCCATCCATCCACCCCTCCCTCCCCCTTCCATCTACCCCTCCCTCCTTCCATCCCTCCATCCCTCCCTCCCCCATCCATCCACCCCTTCCTTCCCCCATCCATCCACCCCTCCCTCCCCCTTCCATCTACACCCTCCCTCCTTCCATCCATCCATCCTTCCCTCCCCCATCCATCCACCCCTCCCTCCCCCCATAAATCCATCCCTCCCTGCCCCATCCATCCATCCCTCCCTCCTCCATCCATCCATCCACCCCACCCTCCCCCCATCCATCCACCCCTCACCTCCCCCCATGCATCCACCCCTCCCTCCCCCCATCCATCCACCCCTCCCTCCCGCTTCCATCTGCCCCTCCCTCCTTCCATCCATCCACCCCTCCCTCCCCCATCCACCCACCCCTCCTTCCCCCATCCACCCACCCCTCCCTCCCCCCATCCATCCACCCCTCCCTCCCCCATCCATCCACCCCTCCCTCCCCCATCCACCCACCCCTCCTTCCCCCATCCACCCACCCCTCCCTCCCCCATCCATCCAACCCTCCCTCCCCCATCCATCCACCCCTCCCTCCCCCCATCTATCCATCCCTCCCTGCCCCATCCATCCATCCCTCCCTCCTCCATCCATCCATCCACCCCTCCCTCCCCCATCCATCCACCCCTCCCTCCCCCCATGCATCCACCCCTCCCTCCCCCCATCCATCCACCCCTCCATCCCCCTTCCATCTACCCCTCCCTCCCCCATCCATCCACCCCTCACCTCCCTCCATGCATCCACCCCTCCCTCCCCCCATCCATCCACCCCTCCCTCCTCCTTCCATCTACCCCTCCCTCCTTCCATCCATCCATCCCTCCCTCCCCCATCCATCCACCCCTCACCTCCCCCCATGCATCCATCCCTCCCTCCCCCATCCATCCATCCCTCTCTCCCCAATCCATCCACCCCTCCCTCGCCCCATCCATCCACCCCTCCCTCCCCCATCCATCCACCCCTCCACTCCTCCATGCATCCACCCCTCCCTCCCCATCCATCCATCCATCCCTCCCTCCCCCATCCATCCATCCCTCCCTCCTGCACTTACACCTGACGCCTTCCTTCTCCACTTACACCTGTCACCTATCTCATGAAATTACACCTGTCACATGCCTCTTCCACTTACACCTGTGTCCTGCCTCATCCACTTACACCTGTCACCTGCCTCTTCCACTTAAACCTACCACCTGCCTCCTCCACTTACACCTGTCGTCTCCTCCACTTACACCTGTCACCTGCCTCCTCCATTTACACCTATCACCTGTCTCCTTCACTTACTCCTATCACCTGCCTCCTACACTTACACCTGTCACCTGCCTCCTACACTTTCAAGTGTCACCTGCCTCCACCACTTACACTTATCACCTGCCTCCTCCACTTACACCTATCACCTGCCTCATGACTTACACCTGTGACCTGCCTCCTCCACTTACACCTATCACCTGCCTCCTCCACTTACACCTATCACCTGCCTCCTCCACTTACACCTATCAAATGCTTCCTACACTTACACCTGTCACTTGCCTCCTGCACTTACACCTATCACATGCCTCCTCCACTTACACCTATCACCTGCCTCTTCCACTTACACCTGTCACCTGCTTCCTACACTTACACCTATCACCTGCCTCCTCCACTTACACCTATCACCTGCCTCCTACACTTACACCTATCACCTGCCTCCTCCACTTACACCTATCACCTGCCTCCTACACTTACACCTATCACCTGCCTCCTCCACTTACACCTATCACCTGCCTCCTACACTTACACCTATCACCTGCCTCCTACACTTACACCTATCACCTGCCTCCTACACTTACACCTATCACCTGCCTCCTACACTTACACCTATCACCTGCCTCCTCACTTACACCTATCACCTGCCTCCTCCACTTACACCTATCACCTGCCTCCTACACTTACACCTATCACCTGCCTCCTACACTTACACCTATCACCTGCCTCCTACACTTACACCTATCACCTGCCTCCTCCACTTACACCTATCACCTGCCTCCTACACTTACACCTATCACCTGCCTCCACACTTACACCTATCACCTGCCTCCTACACTTACACCTATCACCTGCCTCCTACACTTACACCTATCACCTGCCTCCTACACTTACACCTATCACCTGCCTCCTACACTTACACCTATCACCTGCCTCCTACACTTACACCTATCACCTGCCTCCTCCACTTACACCTATCACCTGCCTCCTCCACTTACACCTATCACCTGCCTCATGAACTTACACCTATCACCTGCTTCCTACACTTACACCTGTCACCTGCCTCCTACAGTTACACCTATCACCTGCCTCCTCCACTTACACCTATCACCTGCATCCTACACTTACACCTATCACCTGCCTCCTACACTTACACCTATCACCTGCCTCCTACACTTACACCTATCACCTGCCTCCTCCACTTACACCTATCACCTGCCTCCTACACTTACACCTATCACCTGCCTCCTACACTTACACCTATCACCTGCCTCCTACACTTACACCTGTCACCTGCCTCCTACACTTACACCTATCACCTGCCTCCTACACTTACACCTATCACCTGCCTCTTGAACTTACACCTATCACCTGCCTCCTACACTTACACCTATCACCTGCCTCCTACACTTACACCTATCACCTGCCTCCTCCACTTACACCTGTCACCTGCCTCCTCCACTTACACCTATCACCTGCCTCCTCCACTTACACCTATCACCTGCCTCCTACACTTACACCTATCACATGCTTCCTACACTTACACCTGTCACCTGCCTCCTACACTTACACCTATCACCTGCCTCCTCCACTTACACCTATCACCTGCCTCCTACACTTACACCTATCACCTGCCTCCTACACTTACACCTATCACCTGCCTCCTACACTTACACCTATCACATGCCTCCTACACTTACAACTATCACCTGCCTCCTACACTTACACCTATCACCTGCCTCTTCCACTTACACCTATCACCTGCCTCCTCCACTTACACCTATCACCTGCCTCCTCCACTTACACCTATCACCTGCCTCCTCCACTTACACCTATCAGCTGCCTCCAACACTTACACCTATCACCTGCCTCATGAACTTACACCTATCACATGCTTCCTACACTTACACCTGTCACCTGCCTCCTACACTTACACCTGTCACCTGCCTCCTACACTTACACCTATCACCTGCCTCCTCCACTTACACCTATCACCTGCCTCCTCCACTTACACCTATCACCTGCCTCCTCCACTTACACCTGTCACCTGCTCTACACTTACACCTATCACCTGCCTCCTCCACTTACACCTATCACCTGCCTCCTACACTTACACCTATCACCTGCCTCCTACACTTACACCTATCACCTGCCTCCTCCACTTACACCTATCACCTGCCTCCTACACTTACACCTATCACCTGCCTCCTACACTTACACCTATCACCTGCGTCCTCCACTTAAACCTGTCACTGCATTATCTATTTACACCTGTCACCTGCCTCTTCAACTTACACTATCACCTGCCTCCTCCACTTACACCTTTCACCTGCCTCCTACACTTACACCTTTCACCTTCCTCTTCCACTTACACCTGTGTCCTGCCTCCTGCACTTACACCTGTCGCATTCCTTCTCCACTTACACCTATCACCTGCCTCCTACACTTACACCTATCACCTGCCTCCTACACTTACACCTATCACCTGCCTCCTACACTTACACCTATCACCTGCCTCCTCCACTTACACCTATCACCTGCCTCCTACACTTACACCTATCACCTGCCTCCTACACTTACACCTATCACCTGCCTCCTACACTTACACCTATCACCTGCCTCCTACACTTACACCTTTCACCTGCCTCCTACACTTACACCTATCACCTGCCTCCTCCACTTACACCTGTCACCTGCCTCCTACACTTACACCTGTCTCCTGCCTCTCCACTAACACCTGTCACCTGCCCCCTTCACTTACACCTGTCACCTTCCTCATGAACTTACACCTGTCACCTGTCTCTTCCACTTACACCTATCACCTGCCTCCTTCACTTACACCTGTCACCTGCCTCTTCCACTTACACCTGTCACCTGCCTCCTCCACTTACACCTATCACCTGCCTCCTACACTTACACCTATCACCTGCCTCCTACACTTACACCTATCACCTGCCTCCTACACTTACACCTATCACCTGCCTCCTCCACTTACACCTATCACCTGCCTCCTACACTTACACCTATCACCTGCCTCCTACACTTACACCTATCACCTGCCTCCTCCACTTACACCTATCACCTGCCTCCTACACTTACACCTATCACCTGCCTCCTACACTTACACCTATCACCTGCCTCCTACACTTACACCTGTCACCTGCCTCCTACACTTACACCTGTCACCTGCCTCCTACCACTTACACCTATCACCTGCCTCCTCCACTTACACCTATCACCTGCCTCATGACTTACACCTGTGACCTGCCTCCTCCACTTACACCTATCACCTGCCTCATACACTTACACCTATCACCTGCCTCCTACACTTACACCTGTCACCTGCCTCCTGCACCTATCACCTGCCTCCTCCACTTACACCAATCACCTGCCTCCTACACTTACACCTATCACCTGCCTCCTACACTTACACCTATCACCTGCCTTCTCCACTTACACCGATCACCTGCCTCCTACACTTACACCTATCACCTGCCTCCTACACTTACACCTATCACCTGCCTCCTACACTTACACCTATCACCTGCCTCCTACACTTACACCTGTCACCTGCCTCCTACACTTACACCTATCACCTGCCTCCTCCACTTACACCTGTCACATGCCTCCTACACTTACACCTATCACCTGCCTCCTTCACTTACATCTGTCACCTGCCTCTTCCACATACACCTGTCACCTGCCTCTTCCACTTACACCTGTCACCTGCCTCTTCCACTTACACCTGTCACCTGCCTCTTCCACTTACACCTATCACCTACCTCCTCCAGTTACACCTGTCACCTGCCTCCTCTACTTACACCTATCACCTGCCTCCTCCACTTACACCTATCACCTGCCTCCTCCACTTACACCTGTCACCTGCCTCCTCTACTTACACCTATCACCTGCGTCCTCCACTTACACCTATCACTTGCCTCCTCCACTTACACCTATCACCTGCCTCTTCCACTTACACCTGTCACCTGCTTCCTACACTTACACCTATCACCTGCCTCCCCCACTTACACCTATCACCTGCCTCCTACACTTGCACCAATCACCTGCCTCCCCCACTTACACCTATCACCTGCCTCCTACACTTACACCAATCACCTGCCTCCCCCACTTACACCTATCACCTGCCTCCTACACTTACACCTATCAGCTGCCTCCTACACTTACACCTATCACCTGCCTCCTACACTTATACCTATCACATGCTTCCTACACTTACACCTATCACTTGCCTCCTCTACTTACACCTATCACCTGCCTCCTCCACTTACACCTATCACCTGCTTCCTACACTTACACCTATCACCTGCCTCCTACACTTACACCTATCACCTGCCTCCTACACTTACACCAATCACCTGCCTCCTCCACTTACACCTATCACCTGCCTCCTACACTTACACCTATCAGCTGCCTCCAACACTTACACCTATCACCTGCCTCCTACACTTACACCTATCACATGCGTCCTACACTTGCACCTATCACCTGCCTCCTACACTTACACCTATCACCTGCCTCCTACACTTACACCTATCACCTGCCTCCTCCACTTACACCTATCACATGCCTCCTCCACATACACCTATCACCTGCCTCATGAACTTACACCTATCACATGCTTCCTACACTTACACCTGTCACCTGCCTCCGACAGTTACACCTATCACCTGCCTCCTCCACTTACACCTATCACCTGCATCCTACACTTACACCTATCACCTGTCTCCTACACTTACACCTATCACCTGCCTCCTACACTTAACCCTATCACCTGCCTCCTCCACTTACACCTATCACCTGCCTCCTACAATTACACCTATCACATTCTTCCTACACTTACACCTATCACCTGCCTCCTACACTTACACCTGTCACCTGCCTCCTACACTTACACCTATCACCTGCCTCCTACACTTACACCTATAACCTGCTTCTTGAACTTACACCTATCACCTGCCTCCTACACTTACACCAATCACCTGCCTCCTACACTTACACCTATCACCTGCCTCGTCCACTTACACCTGTCACCTGCCTCCTCCACTTACACCTGTCACCTGCCTCCTCTACTTACACCTATCACCTGCCTCCTCCACTTACACCTATCACCTGCCTCCTACACATACACCTATCACATGCTTCCTACACTTACACCTTTCACCTGCCTCCTACACTTACACCAATCACCTGCCTCCTCCACTTACACCTATCACCTGCCTCCTACACTTACACCTATCACCTGCCTCCTACACTTACACCTATCACCTGCCTCCTACACTTATACCTATCACATGCTTCCTACACTTACAAATATCACCTGCCTCCTACACTTACACCAATCACCAGCCTCTTCCACTTACACCAATCACCTGCCTCCTCCACTTACACCTATCACCTGCCTCCTCCACTTACACCTATCACCTGCCTCCAACACTTACACCTATCACCTGCCTCATGAACTTACACCTATCACATGCTTCCTACACTTACACCTGTCACCTGCCTCCTACAGTTACACCTGTCACCTGCCTCCTCTACTTACACCTATCACCTGCGTCTTCCACCTACACCTATCACCTGCCTCCTCCACTTACACCTATCACCTGCCTCCTCCACTTACACCTGTCACCTGCTTTATACACTTACACCTATCACCTGCCTCCTCCACTTACACCTATCACCTGCCTCCTACACTTACACCTATCAGCTGCCTCCTACATTTACACCTATCACCTGCCTCCTCCACTTACACCTAACACCTGCTTCCTACACTTACACCTATCACCTGTCTCCTACACTTACACCTATCACCTGTCTCCTCCACTTACACCTGTCATCTGCATTATCTACTTACACCTGTCACCTGCCTCTTCCACTTACACCATCACCTGCCTCCTCCACTTACACCTTTGGCCTCCTCCACTTACACTTGTCACCTGCCTCCTACACTTACACCTGTCTCCTACCTCTTCCACTTACACCTGTGTCCTGCCTCCTGCACTTACACCTGTCGCATTCCTTCTCCACTTACACCTATCACCTGCCTCCTACACTTACACCTATCACCTGCCTCCTACACTTGCACCTATCACCTGCCTCCAACACTTACACCTATCACCTGCCTTCTCCACTTACACCTATCACCTGCCTCCTACACTTACACCTATCACCTGCCTCATACACATACACCTATCACCTGCCTCCTACACTTACACCTATCACCTGCCTCCTACACTTACACCTTTCACCTGCCTCCTACACTTACACCTATCTCCTGCCTCCTCCACTTACACCTGTCACCTGCCTCCGACACTTACACCTGTCTCCTTCCTTCTCCACTAACACCTGTCACCTGCCCCCTTCACTTACACCTGTCACCTACCTCATGAACTTTCACCTGTCACCTGTCTCTTCCATTTACACCTATCACCTGCCTCCTTCACTTACACCTGTCACCTGCCTCTTCCACTTACACCTGTCACCTGCCTCCTCCACTTACACCTATAACCTGCCTCCTACACTTACACCTATCCCCTGCCTCCTACACTTACACCAATCACCTGCCTCCTACACTTACACCTATCACCGGCCTCCTCCACTTACACCTATCACCTGCCTCCTACAGTTACACCTATCACCTGCCTCCTCCACTTACACCTATCACCTGCCTCCTACACTTACACCTTTCACCTGCCTCCTACACTTACACCTATCACCTGCCTCCTACACTTACACCTGTCACCTGCCTCCTACACTTACAGCTGTCACCTGCCTCCACCACTTACACTTATCACCTGCCTCCTCCACTTACACCTATCACCTGCCTCATGACTTACACCTGTGACCTGCCTCCTCCACTTACACCTATCACCTGCCTCATGAACTTACACCTATCACATACTTCCTACACTTACACCTGTCACCTGCCTCCTGCACCTACACCTATCACCTGCCTCCTCCACTTACACCAATCACCTGCCTCCTACACTTACACCTATCACCTGCCTCCTACACTTGCACCTATCACCTGCCTTCTCCACTTACACCGATCACCTGCCTCCTACACTTACACCTATCACCTGCCTCCTACACATACACCTATCATCTGCCTCCTACACTTACACCTATCACCTGCCTCCTACACTTACACCTTTCACCTGCCTCCTACACTTACACCTATCACCTGCCTCCTCCACTTACACCTGTCACATGCCTCCTACACTTACACCTATCACCTGCCTCCTTCACTTACATCTGTCACGTGCCTCTTCCACATACACCTGTCACCTGCCTCTTCCACTTACACCTGTCACCTGCCTCTTCCACTTACACCTGTCACCTGCCTCTTCCACTTATACCTATCACCTACCTCCTCCAGTTACACCTATCACCTGCCTCCTCCACTTACACCTATCACATGCACTTACACCTGTCACCTGCCTCCTACACTTATACCTGTCACCTGCCTCCTATAATTACACCTATCACCTGTCTCCTTCACTTACACCTGTCACCTGCCTCCTCCACTTACACCTGTTACCTGCCTCCTCCACTTACACTTGTCACCTGCCCCCTCCACTTACACCTATCACGTGCCTCCTACACTTACACCTATCACCTGAATCCTCCCCTTACACCTATCACCTGTCTCCTCCACTTACACCTGTCATCTGCATTATCTACTTACACCTGTTACCTGCGTCCTCCACTTACACCTATCACCTGCCTCCTACACTTACACCTATCACCTGCGTCCTCCACTTACACCTATCACCTGCTCTACACTTACACCTATCACATACTTCCTATACTTACACCTATCACCGGCCTCATGAACTTACACCTATCACATGCTTCCTACACTTACACCTGTCATCTGCCTCCTGCACTTACACCTATCACCTGCCTCCTCCAGTTACACCTATAACCTGCCTCCTACACTTACACCTATCACCTGCCTCCTACACTTACACCTATCACCTGCCTCCTCCACTTACACCTATCACCTGCCTCCTACACTTACACCTATCACCTGTCTCCTCCACTGACACCTGTCATCTGCATTATCTACTTACACCTGTCACCTGCCTCTTCCACTTACACCATCACCTGCCTCCTACACTTACACCTGTCTCCTACCTCTTCCACTTACACCTGTGTCCTGCCTCCTGCACTTACACCTGTCGCTTTCCTTCTCCACTTACACCTGTCACCTATCTCATGAAATTACACCTGTCACCTGCCTCTTCCACTTACACCTGTGTCCTGCCTCATCCACTTACACCTGTCACCTGCCTCCTCCACTTACACCTGTCTCCTGCCTCTTTCAAACCAAATGTGTTCTGCCTCCTTCACTTACACCTATCACCTGTCTCCTTCACTTACTCCTATCACCTGCCTCCTACACTTACACCTGTCACCTGCCTCCTACACTTTCAACTGTCACCTGCCTCCACCACTTACACTTATCACCTGCCTCCTCCACTTACACCTATCACCTGCCTCATGACTTACACCTGTGACCTGCCTCCTCCACTTACACCTATCACCTGCCTCCTCCACTTACACCTATCACATGTCTCCTGAACTCACACCTATCACATGCTTCCTACACTTACACCTGTCACCTGCCTCCTGCACTTACACCTATAACCTGCCTCCTACACTTACACCTGTCACCTGCCTCCTGCACTTACACCTATCACCTGCCTCCTACACTTACACCTATCACCTGCCTCCTACACTTACACCTATCACCTGCCTCCTACACTTACACCTATCACCTGCCTCCTACACTTACACCTATCACCTGCCTCCTCCACTTACACCTATCACCTGCCTCCTACACTTACACCTATCACCTGCCTCCTACACTTACACCTATCACCTGCCTCCTACACTTACACCTATCACCTGCCTCCTACACTTACACCTATCACCTGCCTCCTCCACTTACACCTATCACCTGCCTCCTACACTTACACCTATCACCTGCCTCCTACACTTACACCTATCACCTGCCTCCTACACTTACACCTTTCACCTGCCTCCTACACTTACACCTATCACCTGCCTCCTCCACTTACACCTATCACCTGCCTCCTACACTTACACCTATCACCTGCCTCCTACACTTACACCTATCACCTGCCTCCTACACTTACACCTATCACCTGCCTCCTTCACTTACACCTATCACCTGCCTCCTACACTTACACCTATCACCTGCCTCCTACACTTACACCTATCACCTGCCTCCTACACTTACACCTATCACCTGCCTCCTACACTTACACCTTCACCTGCCTCCTACACTTACACCTTTCACCTGCCTCCTACACTTACACCTATCACCTGCCTCCTCCACTTACACCTATCACCTGCCTCCTACACTTACACCTATCACCTGCCTCCTACACTTGCACCTATCACCTGCCTCCAACACTTACACCTATCACCTGCCTTCTCTACTTACACCTATCACCTGCCTCCTACACTTACACCTATCACCTGCCTCCTACACATACACCTATCACCTGCCTCCTACACTTACACCTATCACCTGCCTCCTACACTTACACCTTTCACCTGCCTCCTACACTTACACCTATCACCTGCCTCCTCCACTTACACCTGTCACCTGCCTCCTACACTTACACCTGTCTCCTTCCTTCTCCACTAACACCTGTCACCTGCCCCCTTCACTTACACCTGTCACCTACCTCATGAACTCTCACCTGTCACCTGTCTCTTCCATTTACACCTATCACCTGCCTCCTTCACTTACATCTGTCACCTGCCTCTTCCACATACACCTGTCACCTGCCTCTTCCACCTGTCACCTGCCTCTTCCACTTACACCTGTCACCTGCCTCTTCCACTTACACCTATCACCTACCTCCTCCAGTTACACCTATCACCTGCCTCCTCCACTTACACCTATCACATGCACTTACACCTGTCACCTGCCTCCTACACTTATACCTGTCACCTGCCTCCTATAATTACAACTATCACCTGTCTCCTTCACTTACACCTGTCATCTGCCTCCTCCACTTACACCTGTCACCTGCCTCCTCCACTTACACCTGTCACCTGCCTCCTCCACTTACACCTATCACCTGCCTCCTCCCCTTACACCTATCACCTGTCTCCTCCACTTACACCTGTCATCTGCATTATCTACTTACACCTGTTACCTGCCTCTTCCACTTACACCATCACCTGCCTCCTCCACTTACACCTGTCACCTGCCTCCTCCACTTACACCTGTCTCCTGCCTCTTCCACTTACACCCGTGTCCTTCCTCCTGGACTTACATCTGTCGCCTTCCTTCTCCACTTACACCTGTCACCTATCTCATGAAATTACACCTGTTACCTGCCTCTTCCACTTACACCTGTGTCCTGCCTCTTCCACTTACACCTGTCATCTGCCTCTTCCACTTAAACCGACCACCTGCCTCCTCCACTTACACCTGTCGTCTCCTCCACTTACACCTGTCACCTGCCTCCTCCACTTACACCTGTCTCCTGCCTCTTCCACTACCACCTGTGTCCTGCCTCCTCCACTTACATCTATTACCTGCCTCCTCCCCTTACACCTGTCACCTGACTCTTCCACTTACAACATCACCTGCCTCCTCCACTTACACCTTTCGTCTCCTCCACTTACACCTATCACCTGCCTCCTCCACTTACACCTATCACCTGCCTCCTACACTTACACCTATCACCTGCCTCCTCCACTTACACCTATCATATGCCTCCTCCACTTACACCTATCACCTGCCTCATGAACTTACACCTATCACATGCTTCGTATACTAACATTTATCACCTGCCTCCTCCACTTACACCTATCACCTGCATTACACTTACACCTATCACCTGCCTCCTACACTTACACCTATCACCTGCCTCCTACACTTACACCTATCACCTGCCTCCTACACTTACACCTATCACCTGCGTCCTCCACTTAAACCTGTAATCTGCCTCCTACACTTACACCTATCACCTGCCTCCTCCACTTACACCTATCACATGCTTCCTATACTTACACCTATCACCTGCCTCCTCTACTTACACCTATCACCTGCCTCCTCCACTTACACCTAACACCTGCTTCCTACACTTACACCTATCACCTGCCTCCTACACTTACACCTATCACCTGTCTCCTCCACTTACACCTGTCATCTGCATTATCTACTTACACCTGTCACCTGCCTCTTCCACTTACACCATCACCTGCCTCCTCCACTTACACCTGTCACCTGCCTCCTACACTTACACCTGTCTCCTACCTCTTCCACTTACCCCTGTGTCCTGCCTCCTGCACTTACACCTGTCGCCTTCCTTCTCCACTTACACCTGTTCCTATCTCATGAAATTACACCTGTCACCTACCTCTTCCACTTACACCTGTGTCCTGCCTCATCCACTTACACCTGTCACCTGCCTCCTACACTTACACCTGTCTCCTACCTCTTCCACTTACCCCTGTGTCCTGCCTCCTGCACTTACACCTGTCGCCTTCCTCTCCACATACACCTTCACCTGCTCATACATTACACCTGTCACCTACCTCTTCCACTTACACCTGTGTCCTGCCTCATCCACTTACACCTGTCTCCTGCCTCTTTCAAACCAAATGTGTCCTGCCTCCTCCACTTACATCTATCACCTGTCTCCTTCACTTACTCCTATCACCTGCCTCCTACACTTACACCTGTCACCTGCCTCATGACTTACACCTATCACCTGCCTCCTCCACTTACACCTATCACCTGCCTCCTACACTTACACCTATCACCTGCCTCCAACCCCTACACCTATCACCTGCCTTCTCCACTTACACCTATCACCTGCCTCCTGCACTTACACCTATCACCTGCCTCCTACACATACACCTATCACCTGCCTCCTACACTTACACCTATCACCTGCCTCCTACACTTACACCTATCACCTGCCTCCTCCACTTACACCTGTCACCTGCCTCCTACACTTACACCTGTCTCCTTCCTTCTCCAATAACACCTGTCACTTGCCCCCTTCACTTACACCTGTCACCTACCTCATGAACTTTCACCTGTCACCTGTCTCTTTCATTTACACCTATCACCTGCCTCCTTCACTTACATCTGTCACCTGCCTCTTCCACATACACCTGTCACCTGCCTCTTCCACTTACACCTGTCACCTGCCTCTTCCACTTACACCTGTCACCTGCCTCTTCCACTTACACCTATCACCTACCTCCTCCAGTTACACCTATCACCTGCCTCCTCCACTTACACCAATCACATGTACTTACACCTGTCACCTGCCTCCTACACTTATACCTGTCACCTACCTCCTATAATTACACCTATCACCAGTCTCCTTCACTTACACCTGTCACCTGCCCCCTCCACTTACACCTATCACCTGCCTCCAACCCCTACACTTATCACCTGCCTTCTCCACTTACACCTATCACCTGCCTCCTGCACTTACACCTATCACCTGTCTCCTCCACTTACACTTGTCATCTGCATTATCTACTTACACCTGTTACCTGCCTCTTCCACTTACACCATCACCTGCCTCCTCCACTTACACCTGTCACCTGCCTCCTACACTTACACCTGTCTCCTACCTCTTCCACTTACACCTGTGTCCTGCCTCCTGCACTTACACCTGTCGCCTTCCTTCTCCACTTACACCTGTCACCCTTCTCATGAAATTACACCTGTCACCAGCCTCTTCCACTTACACCTGTGTCCTGCCTCATCCACTTACTCCTGTCACCTGCCTCTTCCACTTAAACCTACCACCTGCGTCCTCCACTTACACCTGTCGTCTCCTCCACTTACACCTGTCACCTGCCTCCTCCACTTACACCTGTCTCCTGCCTCTTTCACTACCAAATGTGTCCTGCCTCCTCCACTTACACCTATCACCTGTCTCCTTCACTTACTCCTATCACCTGCCTCCTACACTTACACCTGTCACCTGCCTCCTACACTTTCAACTGTCACCTGCCTCCACCACTTACACTTATCACCTGCCTCCTCCACTTACACCTATCACCTGCCTCATGACTTACACCTGTGACCTGCCTCCTCCACTTACACCTATCACCTGCCTCCTCCACTTACACCTATCACGTGCCTCATGACTTACACCTGTGACCTGCCTCCTCCACTTACACCTATCACCTGCCTCCTCCACTTACACCTATCACCTGCCTCATGAACTTACACCTATCACATGCTTCCTACACTTACACCTGTCACCTGCCTCCTGCACTTACACCTATCACCTGCCTCCTCCACTTACACCTATAACCTGCCTCCTACACTTACACCTATCCCCTGCCTCCTACACTTACACCTATCACCTGCCTCCTACACTTACACCTATCACCTGCCTCCTCCACTTACACCTATCACCTGCCTCCTACACTTACACCTATCACCTGCCTCCTACACTTACACCTTTCACCTGCCTCCTACACTTACACCTTTCACCTGCCTCGTACACTTACACCTATCACCTGCCTCCTACACTTACACCTGTCACCTGCCTCCTACACTTACAACTGTCACCTGCCTCCACCACTTACACTTATCACCTGCCTCCTCCACTTACACCTATCACCTGCCTCATGACTTACACCTGTGACCTGCCTCCTCCACTTACACCTATCACCTGCCTCCTCCACTTACACCTATCACCTGCCTCATGAACTTACACCTATCACATGCTTCCTACACTTACACCTGTCACCTGCCTCCTGCACTTACACCTATCACCTGCCTCCTCCACTTACACCTATCACCTGCCTCCTCCACTTACACCTATCACCTGCCTCCTACACTTACACCTATCACCTGCCTCCTACACTTGCACCTATCACCTGCCTCCAACACTTACACCTATCACCTGCCTTCTCCACTTACACCTATCACCTGCCTCCTACACTTACACCTATCACCTGCCTCCTACACATACACCTATCACCTGCCTCCTACACTTACACCTATCACCTGCCTCCTACACTTACACCTTTCACCTGCCTCCTACACTTACACCTATCACCTGCCTCCTTCACTTACACCTGTCACCTGCCTCCTACACTTACACCTGTCTCCTTCCTTCTCCACTAACACCTGTCACCTGCCCCCTTCACTTACACCTGTCACCTACCTCATGAACTTTCACCTGTCACCTGTCTCTTCCATTTACACCTATCACCTGCCTCCTTCACTTACATCTGTCACCTGCCTCTTCCACATACACCTGTCACCTGCCTCTTCCACTTACACCTGTCACCTGCCTCTTCCACTTACACCTGTCACCTGCCTCTTCCACTTACACCTATCACCTACCTCCTCCAGTTACACCTATCACCTGCCTCCTCCACTTACACCTATCACATGCACTTACACCTGTCACCTGCCTCATACACTTATACCTGTCACCTGCCTCCTATAATTACACCTATCACCTGTCTCCTTCACTTACACCTGTCACCTGCCTCCTCCACTTACACCTGTCACCTGCCTCCTCCACTTACACTTGTCACCTGCCTCCTCCACTTACACCTATCACGTGCCTCCTACACTTACACCTATCACCTGCCTCCTCCCCTTACACCTATCACCTGTCTCCTCCACTTACACCTGTCATCTGCATTATCTACTTACACCTGTTACCTGCCTCCTCCACTTACACCTGTCACCTGCCTCCTCCACTTACACCTATCTCCTGCCTCTTCCACTTACACCCGTGTCCTTCCTCCTGGACTTACATCTGTCGCCTTCCTTCTCCACTTACACCTGTCACCTATCTCATGAAATTACACCTGTCACCTGCCTCTTCCACTTACACCTGTCACCTGCCTCTTCCACTTACACCTGTCATCTGCCTCTTCCACTAAAACCGACCACCTGCCTCCTCCACTTACACCTGTCACCTGCCTCCTCCACTTACACCTGTCTCCTGCCTTTTCCACTACCACCTGTGTCCTGCGTCCTCCACTTACACCTATTACCTGCCTCCTCCCCTTACACCTATAACCTGTCTCCTCCACTTACACTTGTCATCTGCATTATCTACTTACACCTGTCACCTGCCTCTTCCACTTACAACATCACCTGCCTCCTCCACTTACACCTTTCGTCTCCTCCACTTACACCTATCACCTGCCTCCTCCACTTACACCTATCACCTGCCTCCTACACTTACACCTATCACATGCCTCCTACACTTACACCTATCACCTGCCTCCTACACTTACACCTATCACCTGCCTCCTCCACTTACACCTATCACCTGCCTCCTACACTTACACCTATCACCTGCCTCCTACACTTACACCTATCACCTGCCTCCTACACTTGCACCTATCACATGCTTCCTACACTTACACCTATCACCTGCCTCCTACACTTACACCTGTCACCTGCCTCCTACACTTACACCTATCACCTGCCTCCTACACTTACACCTATCACCTGCCTCCTACACTTACACCTATCACCTGCCTCCTACACTTACACCTATCACATGCTTCCTACACTTACACCTATCACCTGCCTCCTACACTTACACCTATCACCTGCCTCCTCCACTTACACCTGTCACCTGCCTCCTCCACTTACACCTATCACCTGCCTCCTCCACTTACACCTATCACCTGCCTCCTCCACTTACACCTGTCACCTGCCTCCTCCACTTACACCTATCACCTGCGTCCTCCACTTACACCTGTCACCTGCCTCCTACACTTACACCTATCACATGCTTCCTACACTTACACCTATCACCTGCCTCCTACACTTACACCTATCACCTGCCTCCTCCACTTACACCTATCACCTGACTCCTCCACTTACACCTGTCACCTGCCTCCTCTACTTACACCTATCACCTGCGTCCTCCACTTACACCTATCACTTGCCTCCTCCACTTACATCTATCACCTGCCTCCTCCACTTACACCTGTCACCTGCTTCCTACACTTACACCTATCACCTGCCTCCTACACATACACCTATCACATGCTTCCTACACTTACACCTATTACCTGCCTCCTCCACTTACACCTATCACCTGCTTCCTACACTTACACCTATCACCTGCCTCCTACACTTACACCTATCACCTGCCTCCTACACTTACACCTATCACCTGCCTCCTACACTTACACCTATCACATGCTTCCTACACTTACACCTGTGACCTGCCTCCTCCACTTACACCTATCACCTGCCTCCTCCACTTACACCTATCACCTGCTTCCTACACCTATCACCTGCTTCCTACACTTACACCTTTCACCTGCCTCGTACACTTACACCTATCACCTGCCTCCTACACTTACACCTATCACATGCTTCCTACACTTACACCTATCACCTGCTTCCTACACTAACACCTTTCACCTGCCTCCTACACTTACACCTATCACCTGCCTCCTACACTTACACCTATCACCTGCCTCCTACACTTACACCTATCACCTGCCTCCTCCACTTACAAGTGTCACTTGCCTCCTCCACTTACACCTGTCACCTGCTTCCTAAACTTACACCTATCACCTGCCTCCTCTACTTACAATTATCACCTGCCTCTTTCACTTGCACCTATCACCTGCCTCCTCCACTTACACCTATCACCTGCCTCCTCCACTTACACCTATCACCTGCCTCCTACACTTACACCTATCACTACCTCCTACACTTACACCTTTCACCTGCCTCCTACACTTACACCTGTCACCTGTCTCCTCTACTTACAATTATCACCTGCCTCCTACACTTACACCTGTCACCTGCCTCCTCTACTTACAATTATCACCTGCCTCCTCCACTTACACCTATCACCTGCCTCCTACACTTACACCTATCACCTGCCTCCTACACTTACACCTTTCACCTGCCTCCTACACTTACACCTATCAGCTGCCTCCTCCGCTTACACCTATCACCTGCCTGCTACACTTACACCTATCGCCTGCCTCCTCCACTTACACCTATCACCTGCCTCCTACACTTACACCTATTAGCTGCCTCCTCCACTTACACCTATCACCTGCCTCCTACACTTACACCAATCACCTGCCTCGTCCAATTACACCTATCAACTGCCTCCTACACTTACACCTATCACCTGCCTCCTACACTTACACCTATCACCTGCCTCCTACACTTACACCTATCCCCTGTCTCCTTCACTTACACCTGTCACCTGCCTCCTCTACTTACACCTATCACCTGTCTCCTCCAGTTACACCTATCACCTGCCTCCTCCACTTACACCTATCACCTGCACTTACACCTGTCACCTGCCTCCTACACTTATATCCTGTCACCTGCCTCCTCTAAGTACACCTATCACTTGTCTCCTTCACTTACACCTGTCACCTGCCTCCTCCACTTACACCTGTCACCTGCCTCCTCCACTTACACCCGTCACCTGCCTTCTCCACTTACACTTATCACCTCCCTCCTACACTTACACCTATCACCTGCCTCCTCCACTTATACCTGTCACCCGCACTAACACCTGTCTTCTGCCTCTCCTCTTCCACCTGCTTTCTCCTCCATTTGTGTCTCTCATCTCTCCCCTTTCACATGTCTTTTTTATGTCTCTCTTTCCACCTCTCCTCCTCCACCTGTCTCCTCCTTCACGTCATCCTCAGCTTCACTTAAATTTTCTTGCTTATTTTCCGCTGTTTTGCAAGACTAGTCTAAACTGAACTCTCTCTCTCCTTTATCCACCCTCCACCATTCTCCTTATCACTCGCACTATTGCCCAGTCTCCTAATTAAGACAATCTTAGTAAACAGACAAACTCTTAAGCTCTCCCTCCTCCTCCTCCTACCAGCCTCAGCATCACGAGATACACGACTGAAATTTTTCCCCCTTCTTCTTGTTCAGGTACACACTGGTCATTAGTTATCTTTGCGCCACATCGACACAAACAGATGACCTGGAGGTGTTGTGGTCAGTATAGGTCAGCATAGGTCAGTTTGTTCCGCGTTTATCCGTTATATTTTTTTGAAACCCTTTTCATTCGTAAGTTTTTCATTATTAAAACCTATTTCATCTTTTATATCTTGATTTTTATAGTTTAGTTACTTTCTCGGTTGAAATTATAAGGATTTAACACCGTTCTATATTTTAAGCCCTTTGACCTTCCACCTTGTTCTTGTTTTAACCTCTTTCGTTTCGGAAGTATATATAAAACCGTTTTACGTTAAACCACTTCCATATTTTATAGCTATTCATGTTTGTCGTCGTTTTATGCTTTTACGCCTTTACACGTTCACACTCTTTTGTGGGGAGTCTCTTTTTCTTTTCTTTTTTAACCTACTGATGTTTAAACCTTTTCAAGTGTAACCTTTATGATGGCTTAAAAGTCTTCTAACCTTCTCTCATTTAATACTTGAGATGCTGTTAAACCTTTACTTGTTTAACCCCGTTACATGTTTTATTAAACCTTTACTCGTTTAACTTATTTTATATTTTTAGCTTTTTTACTTGTTCAAGTCAATTGAAGTTAAATTTCTTTACTGTGTGAAATTGTTTTGTGTTTAATGCTTGACTGTTTAATGTTTTAATGTTTAACTCTGATGTTTAAACCTTAAGTACTTGTTGTTGTGTTATAGTGAATAAATTTGATATATATATATATATATACATATATATATATATATATATACATATATATATATATATATATATATATATATATATATATATATATATATATATATATACTGTATATATATATATATATTATTCATTAGATATATTTCTATATCTTATCATATAAATATTAGCTATATTTAATTACCTTTTATATCTAGACATGATTAATTAACTCTTGTTATATACTAATTTTCATGTTAGTCATACATTCCTATATTTAATAATTCTTAGTAATACTAAGTAATATATATCTGCCTGCCTGACTGACTGACTGAGTGACTGGCTGCCTAACTGTTTCACTGACTGCCTACCTAACTGACTGCTTCAGTAATTGCCTGCCTACCTGATTGACTGCTTCAGTAATTGCCTGCCTACCTGACTGACTGCTTCACTTACTGCCTGCCTGACTGAATGAGGGAACTATTAGGACCAACTTGAGCTAACGCAGTTCTTTATTAAAGTCTTAATCACTCTTCTTCTCTGCTTAACTTGGACGTCTTCCACTCTGATGTTTCCTGCATGTTTTATCGTCAGTGTCTGGAACTACGTCTTAACTCTTGTCTCACCTCCTATCCTTCGTTCCTACTTAAATAATAAACAGATAATAAAATAATAAATAATACAAATACATAATAAATCTTTGCCATGTGGTTTAATAATGGATAAAATCTTCAATAATGGAGAGAGAGAGAGAGAGAGAGAGAGAGAGCGAATATGCTGTCATGTGGACTGGGAGAATCCAAGTTAAAAGGTTTGGTCAGGTTAGGTTTGGTAAAGCTAGGTTAGGTTAGGTGAGGTTAGTTTAGGTTATTCATGAGCTCCGGGTTCAACAGTGAAAGATATCACTAAATCACACACTCTCTCTCTGTCTTTCTTTCACTTTCGATTCATCTTTGCCCGTTTTCGCTTTTTCACTAATTTATTCGTTTGTTTCTCGCCCTCAGTGCCTCTCACTCTCTCCCTTACTCTCTTTTTCTTTTACATCCATATTCCCGTACTCTCTCCTTCCCCCCTCCCCCCTCTCTCTCTTCTCTCCTCTTTCTCACCGCACTACGCAGACAGTGGAAGTTCGAATTTGCACAGAACAATTTTTAAAGGTGAGAGGAGAGGGGGGATTGTGCGTAGGAGAAAAGGGTACAGTGGGCGGTGCAGTGTTTGGTATAGTGTATGGTACAGTGGGTGGTACAGTGGCCGGTACAGTGTATGGTATAGTGGGTGGTACAGTGGGCGGTACTGTGTACGGTACAGTGGGTGGTACAGTGGGCGGTACAGTGGGCGGTGCAATGTATGGTATAGTGTATGGTACAGTGGGCGGTACAGTGGGTGGTACAGTGGGCGGTATAGTGGGCGGTACAGTGTATGGTACGGTGCATGGTACAGTGGGTGGTACAGTAGGCGGTACAGTGTATGGTATAGTGGGTGGCACAGTGAGCGATATAGTGTATGATACAGTGGGCGGTACAAAGTATGGCACAGTGAGCGATATAGTGTATGATACAGTGGGCGGTACAAAGTATGGTACAGTGGGTGGTACAGTGGGCGGTACAGTGGAAGATATAGTAGACGGTACAAAAGCGGTACAGCGGGCGGTATAGTGGACGGTACATAGGCGGTACAATGGGTGATACAGTAGACGGTACATAGGCGGTACAATGGGTGATACAGTAGACGGTACATAGGCGGTACAATGGGTGATACAGTGGACGGTACAGAGGCGGTACAATGGGTGATACAGTGGACGGTACAGAGGCGGTACAATGGGTGATACAGAAGACGGTACATAGGCGGTACAGTGGGTGATACAGTGGACGGTACAGAGGCGGTACAATGGGTGATACAGTGGACGGTACAGAGGCGGTACAATGGGTGATACAGTAGACGGTACATAGGCGGTACAGTGGGTGATACAGTAGACGGTACATAGGCGGTACAATGGGCGGTATATTACAAAACAACCATCACTATCTCCTTCATTAATTAAGTTATCGGCTGAGCAAAACACATATCCTAACCCTTATATACTTGATCAAAACAAACAACCATTTCTTCACGTATCAATACCAAGCAAACATTTCTTCACGTATCAATACCAAGCAAACATTCCCTCATGTGTCAAAACAAACAAACTCTCCCACGTATCAAAAATAAACAAACCTCTATTAGTTAAGTCAGGGACCTCACATACTAACTAACATCTAAAAATAAAATGACAATCTGTTCAGTTCTGGCCCTCACTGTGTAGATCTCTGATTCATGTGTTATCAGTTGTCACCTATACCTGCACAATCAACGACTAAAAGTCCATCCGTTCGCCGAACCCGCTGAACTATGAACCCAGAGATTCAGACCCATGAATCAAAAGCATTTATGGGATATAATAATATATCAGTCTTCTGACCTCGCTAGAGGAAAGGTCACAGCGGCTTAGCTCCCGGGGATAAACTGTCAGTAATGGCTAGTGCGACTTGTGAACAGGGCTGTGCCCTTCTGAGGGCCGAGTTGGAGAGGGCCAAGGAAGATATCCTGAAATTAAAAGAAGAGATGGCGAGGATGAAGGAAGAAACGAGACAAGGGAACCAAGTGAATGACGAAAACTCAAGCTAATGGAAGGTTGTAAGGAGAGGGACGACCAAATCGGTGGTGAGAAAAGACACCAAGGAAACGACAGCAACAGCTAAGTGTACCAACTCTTTGAGTCCTTTGATAGACGAATTGGACGTTGGTATAGTCAGGGACAAGGCTGACATGGGAGGTAAGAAAATCTTGATTTTTGGCGACTAGCAGGTACGGTACATGGACAGAGCTTTTTGCGGTAAAGATAAAAATAGAATGAGGGTGTGTTTGCCAGGAGCTGGGGTGGGGGATATAGTTTACAGGATGGACAATATCTTGTCTGGTAATGGGAACAAACCCAATATCTGCCTCAGTGCAGGAGGCAATGATAATGGCCGGTGTAGGAGTGAGGAGCTTCTTGATAAGTTCAAGACAGCTATAGAACGTGTTAGGTCTAGGGGAGGGATCCCTATCATATGTGGTGTCCTGCCTAGAAGGAGAGTTGGCAATGAATGGTTGTCAAGGGCAGTTGGTGTCAACGGCCGTCTTGACAGATATTGCAAGTAAATATCAGTCCCATTCATTGGCAACTGGGGCAACTTCTACGGCAGAAGGGACCCTTATGCTAGGGATAGGGTGCATCTGTCTAGGGATGGAGTGGCTACCCTGGCTGGGACTCTCGAAAGGGCAGTCCAAAAGATATCGAAGTCTTTAAACTGCTAGGGGATCATGTGAGCACGAGGGTGGAGGAGACTGCAGTTGGAGCGGATAAACAAAGTGAAAGGTTACAGGGAAATAGTGTTAGGAATGATGACAAAAATAAATAAGACAGCGAGTTAAAACCTAAACGCACCAAAGGGAGGACTCAGAACACCACTACTTAAATATCTACTACGCGAACAGTAGAAGTATGAGAAACAAAATGGATGATATTAGGGCCTTGGTATGTACCAAAAAAATCGATATAATAGCATTCACTGAAACATGGATCAACCTAGACTCACGTGAGTTACCTGTCGAATACCAAATTGCAGGTTACAAATTATTCCATACCGATAGGCAGATTAGGAAAGGAGGAGGAGTAGCAATCTATGTCAGGGATAATCTGAAGTGTGAAATAAATAAAGAAATAAAAACTGAGCGGAATACAGAGACAATTTGGATAGAATTAATTGACGGTAGGGAAAATTTAATCACAGGAGTAATATATAGACCTCCCAATCTTGATAGAGTTAATGAGCGACTTATCTGGGATGAAATGCGCAGGGCTTCCATACACAACAAAGTCTGTATAGTAGGCGACTTTAACTTTGGCCAAATAGATTGGATTGACCTTACGGGTAACTCAGAATCAGATGATTTTCTTGATACAATCCAGGACTGTTTCCTAAGTCAAGCAACAAATAACCGAACCCACCATGGGTAATAATATGCTCGATTTAGTTCAGATGAACAGAGAAAACCTCATTAGCAATGTCGAGGTAGGGAACGAACTTGCAAACAGAGATCACAAATAAATTCGAATCCAGTTAGATTTTCAGGGCAGCCGTAAGGAAAATTCCACATAACTCCCAGGTTTCAGAAGGGCAAATTTGATAGTTTGAAGAGGCAGTTGAGAGAAGGGGTATCACGCTTGAGGGTGAACTACTTGGACCTGACGATTGAAACAGACCTGATAACGAGATCTGAGGTTGCCGAGTTCCACGACAATTTAAATAATGAGTTACTTAATGCACAAAGGCAGAACATGCCATAAAAAAATCTCAGATCAAACAACAATGACCCTAAATGAATAAATAATTATAAAAGAACATTATTGGTCAAAGGAAGGCTATAGGTAGGGGGATAAATCGTGGCAAATTCACCTCCGAGATTATTATAAGGTATTGGCCGGTAGGGTTAAGACCGAGATAAGAAAAGCAAAGAGGAATAATGAGCTGAGGATAGCAAGGGAGGCGAAGACAAACCCCAAGGGATTCTATCAACTGTATCAAACTAAAACACGAGGAAAGATTGGGCCAATACAGTGAGATACCGGCGAGCTAACTGATAACGACGGAGAAATGAGCAATTATCAGAATTTATATTTTTTAACACTTTTCACCACCGAAATTTAAACATGATACCCGAGGCACCGACTCTATTCAGAGAGAGTGAAAAAACAAATTAAGCAAGATAGTAGTGACTAGTAACGATGTGAGTAAGCAAATAGACAAACTAAAGCCTAATAAGTCATCTGGTCCTGATGAGATATTTGCCAGAGTATTAAAGGAATGTAAGGAAGAGCTTAGTATGCCTTTAGCAAATTTGTTTCACATATCCATAAAAACAGGTGAAGTACCAGAATCCTGGAGGATAGCGAATGTAATACCTATTTTCAAGAAGGGGGATAGATCACTATCCTCTAACTACCGTCCAATCAGTCTAACATCAATTGTAGGCAAATTACTGGAAACAGTCATTTCAAACTCTATTAGAAACCACCTGGAGAAGCACAAATTGATCATTGACTCCCAGCATGGCTTCACAAGCGGGCGTTCATGTCTAACTAATATATTAACATTCTTTTCATCAGTTTTCGAATCGATGACGAGGGGCACAATTATGATAAGGTATATCTCGACTTTAGCAAAGCCTTCGACAGAGTTCCCCCACGAAAGACTAATAAGAAAGGTAGAAGCACATGGCATTAAAGGTAATATTCTAAAATGGATTAGGGCATGGTTGCAGGACAGGAAACAGCGAGTGAGCATTAACGGCACTAAATCCCATTGGAGCAACGTCACTAGTGCAGTTCCCCAAGGCTCAGTTTTTGGACCATTATTATTTATTATATACATAAACGACATAGATATAGGCATAGAGAGCAACATAAGTAAATTTGCTGATGACACTAAAATAGGAAGTGTAATTAAATCTGACAAGGACTCTGCAAAACTACAGTATGATCTAAACAAATTTTTCGAATAGTCTAAAAAATGGCAGATGAAATTCAATGTGGACAAATGTAAAGTACACAGTTTAGGAGACGTAAACAGAGAAACCAGATACCAGATGAACAACAATGCCATAATTTTTTCTTCACCTGACTGATGATGTAAAAGAGCATATCTGACCCGTTAATTAAAGGTGAGATACTTGGATGGATTCCTAAAAGTTCGTCAGACAAATTTTCTCATCAACACAAACTGGGACATCAGGTGTGATTTATTAATTTAAGCTGAGAACTAAAGGTGGATTCTCGAAAACGTAAACAGGTAAACATTCTCCCGTAATTGGAGATTTTAAAAAGTAATTTGTGTTTTTAATTAGGCTGCAGGTAAAGTCGGCAGGTGGGATGATGTTATCTCCTACCTTTTATTACCTTGTTGTTAACAGGGGGCATTATCTTGTTAAATTATTCTCCTTGAATACTTAACCATCATCCTCATCCTCGAGGTGTTAAGCCATCATCTTCATGGAATTAAATCATCATCCTCGAGTTGTTAAACCAGTATCCTCAAGGAGTTAAACCAGTACCCTCAAGGAGTTAAACCATTATCCTCAAGGTGCTAAACCATCATCCTCAAGGAATTAAATCATCATTCTCAAGGTGTTAAACCATCATCCTCAAGGAGTTAAACCAGTACCCTCAAGGAGTTAAACCAGTACCCTCAAGGAGTTAAACCATCCCTATTCCCTACTCTGAACGATTAGTGAGTCAAGATAGTTAATCAATCCAGGTTAGAAATATTTAAATCCATCGATTACTGAATTAAGCCAAGCAGACTAAAAGCTAACGAAATAATGATCCTAAATGACAGTTCAAATAGCGAGATCATCCACGCGTTGCAAAATAATCCTGACGATAACACTTTTGTAATCCCAGGTTAATCCATGTAACAAGTGACTCGTAACCCCAAGTATATCCACGGACATTGCTAAATATTTTGAGTGATAAAATATTCGCAAGTCTAGATAATCCACGCGCTGTAAAAACTAATCCATACCCTGTAAAATAATCAAGAGATATCATTTTATTGTAATCCAGGATAATCCACGCATTGTAAAAAAAGAGTCAAAATGATTATTAGAAAATAATCCATACAGCAGCAAAATAGTTCATTGGTGGATAATCTGGCGTCCGACAAATAATTGGAGGCTTGAAGTTAATTATTCCAGGTCTAACATCAAAGTCCTAAACAGTAGAAAGTTATTTTAGAGTGAAATGAAATCCTGCATACATTATAATTATTCAATTCTGTTTTATAAAATGTATTTTTTTCTTTTTCAAATTAAATTTTTAAATGAATATATTTTATGTACATGTTTTGGTGTGCAATACTGGATAGGATTTAAAGTAAGGTATAGAACATAAGAACATAAACATAAGAATGGAGGAAACTGCAGCGGGCCTATTGGCCCATACTGAGCACGAACTGATTGCTATAAGAACAGCCCAGTCCCAACTATTGTAGAAATTATCAACACCTAATTATTATATATCATATTTGTATCCCTTATGTTACTTGTGTATCATTTGTAAATCAAGAGACCCATTGCCCAATTATGTAATTGTATATTTTCAGCCTTCCGGCTGCCGTGCTCTTTCAATAAACGTTAATTATAATTATTTTTTATTTACACACACCTAAAACTATACCCCAACCTAAAATCTGACCAATACGGTCAGACTTCGGCGAGCTCACTGATAACGACAGAGAAATGAGCAATAATTTGAATAAATATTTTTGAACAGTTTTCACCGCCGAAACTTTAAACATGATACCCAAGGCACAGACTCTATTCAGATATAGTGAAGAAAACAAATTAAGCGAGATAGTAGTGACTAGTAATGATTTTAGTAAGCAAATAGACAAACTAAAGCAAAATAAGTCACCTGGTCCCGATGAGATATTTGCCAGAGTATTAAAGAAATGTAAGGAAGAGCTTAGTATGCCCTTAGAAAAGTTGTTTAACATGTCATTAAAAACAGGTGTAGTACCAGAATCCTGGAGGATAGCGAATGTAATACCGATTTTCAAGAAGGGGGATAGATCACTATCCCCTAACTACCGCCCAATCAGTCTAATATCAATAGTAG
Source organism: Homarus gammarus (assembly GCA_958450375.1). Classification (NCBI taxonomy): domain Eukaryota; kingdom Metazoa; phylum Arthropoda; class Malacostraca; order Decapoda; family Nephropidae; genus Homarus; species Homarus gammarus. Next base: position 965,488 of record CAUDMG010000378.1, on the reverse strand, counting down.
GCAAATTACTGGAAATAGTCATTTCAAACTCTATTGGAAGCCACCTGGAGAAGCACAAATTGATCATTGACTCCCAGCATGGCTTCACAAGCGGGCGTTCATGTCTAACTAATATATTAACATTCTTTTCATCAGTTTTCGAATCGATGACGAGGGGCACAATTATGATAAGGTATATCTCGACTTTAGCAAAGCCTTCGACAGAGTTCCCCACGAAAGACTAATTAGAAAGGTAGAAGCTCATGACATCAAAGGTGACATCCTTAAATGGATTAGGGCATGGTTACAGGACAGGAAACAGCAAGTGAGCATTAACGGCACTAAGTCCCATTGGAGCAACGTCACAAGTGGAGTTCCCCAAGGCTCAGTACTTGGACCATTATTATTTATTATATACATAAACGACATAGATATCGGCATTGACAGCAACATAAGTAAATTTGCTGATGACACTAAACTAGGACGTGATATTAAATCTGACGAGGACTCAGCAAAACTACAGGAAGGTCTAAACAAATTTTTCGAATGGTCTGAAAAATGGCAGATGAAATTCAACGTGGACAAATGTAAAGTACTCAGTATAGGAGAGGTAAACAGGGAAACCAGATACCAGATGAACAATGATGCCATAGAGAAATCCGACTGCGAGAGAGATTTAGGAGTAATGATAAGTAGGAAACTGGAGCCAAGTAAACAATGTGTTTTTGCTTGTAACAAGGCTAATAAAGTACTTGGGTTCATACAAAGGAGTGTTAGTTACAAGACTAGCGAGGTCATCCTAAAACTGTATCCTGCTCTTGTGAGACCACACCTGGATTACGCAGTTCAGTTCTGGTCACCTTATTACAGAATGGATATAGAATCATTGGAAAGAATTCAGAGGAGAATGACAAGACTAATCCCGGGCATTAGGAACCTTGAGTATAGAGACAGGTTAAAGCATCTTAATTTGCACTCCCTCGAGAGACGTAAGGCGAGGAGCAACCTAATAGAGGTGTATTAGTGGAAGTCAGGGCTAAAGAAAGGGGACTTTACAAAGGTACTCAAACTATCCAACCAGGAGAGAACTCGTAACAATGGTTTTAAATTGGACAAATTTAGATTTAGGTGTGAAATAGGTAAACACTGGTTTGGAAACAGAGTAGTGGATGAATGGAACAAGTTACCAAATATCATCATTAACTCGAATACGCTGAATTGCTTCAAACATAGGTTGGATGCTTATAAGAGCAATAGGGGTTGGGTGTAAACGGGGCTGCCCAGTATGGGCCAATAGGCCCGCTGCAGTTTCCCCCATTCATATGTTCTTATGATTGTAAAGCGAGGAAGTTTGGTAGCGTGGCCGATTAGTTATTTAACGGTTACTATGTTCCTAAGGGAAAGCCTGGAAACACCACTTCTAAGTATAGCTATTTATTAGTTAACTGAATGACACGGACACATTAATAAATATATCGACATTACTAGACAATGACTCTTGGACACAAACATGAAATGGATACACTTCCCATCGTAGGTAACTCACCCTATGGATCGCTCTGACAATGACTCAAGTGTAACCTGACGGAGACCCAGGAACTAGGGAGTCTGTCTGTAGGTGCTGCTGAAGAGACTGGTCCCAGCAGTTGCTGGACTCTTTCTCCTGTGAGAGACTCTGCTAGCTGGGGACTTGGTGCTGGAAGGTAAGTCCCCCTCCCAACCTTGGCTTGTGACGTGTGTGACTCCGTCTGTCTCTCCCTGTCTGTCTCACGGAAGGAGCTGTCGGCACCTTATATTGGCGGTGTCAGGACGGTCAATGTCGTCACTAAATAACACTAATCTAGGTGTGTCGAGACAGCTGTGTTTGTTCAGGTGCATGGTGAGGGCTGGAGTGACTAATCACGCGGCGGTGAGAACCCTGTTCCATTGTGACCGTGACCTCACTTAATTAGGAAGGGTGGGTCAACTTACGAGGGTGTACACCTCCGAATCTACTTACTGTTATATGTGTTGTTCTTCTCTGGGCTGTGAGCTATGGTCTGATAAACAATCATTACACGCAAGATGAACCACTGAAAACAGCCAACATGTTAAACAACTGACAACAACCAGCATGGTAAACAACTGACGACAACAGCAAGATGAACCACTAACAACAGCATTTATATTATACCACTGACGACAAAACCAAGTTAAACCACTAACAACAACTAACATGTTAAACCATTGACGACAGCAGCAAAAAAAAAACACTGATAACATCCAGCATGTTAAACCAATGACAACAGCCAGAATGCTAAGCCAATGACAACAGCCAAAATGTTAAACCACTGACAGCAGCCAACATGTTAAACAAATGACAAAAACCAGCATGTTAAGCCACTGATAACAGCCAACATAATAAACCACTGACAACAGCAAAAATGTTATACCACTGACAACAGCCTAGCTTGGAGAAAAACGTGCCCCTAAGTGCTCGCGTTAGTGACCAGAGGAAATGGCCGCTTTGGATCATTGTGTTGTGGCGGAAGAGGAGCGGAGTGTGAGGAAAGACTACCTCCTGGCCACTCTATTAAGTCAGCTGGAGCAGTTGAGGAGTGAGATGGACGCCCTAAAGGGGGAGAACAAAGCCCCCAGAACTGAACTCCTTCAGATAGGTATCCTGCCTAGCAGGACACCTGCGAAAGAGGAGCAGGCGTGGAGAGTGGTTGTCTCCAAGGGGACTAGGGTCAGACTCAAGAAAGCTGACCAGGGTGTGGAATGCAGTAACCCCTACCAGGTGTTGGAGGAAGCTGGTGGGGAAGAGAAGAGGAAGGACGAGGAACATAAGAACATAAGAATGGAGGAAACTGCAGCGGGCCTTTGGCCCATACTGGGCAGTCCCGTTTACACCCAACCCCTATTGCTCATATAAGCATCCAACCTATGTTTGAAGCTATTCATCGTATTCGAGTTAATGATGATATTTGGTAACTTGTTCCATTCATCCACTACTCTGTTTCTAAACCAGTGTTTACCTAATTCACGCCTAAATCTAAATTTGTCTAATTTAAAACCATTGTTACGAGTTCGTTTCTGGTTGGATAGTTTGAGTACTGTTACGAACCCCCCCACCAACTGTCATGATCTACCTACTCAGCACTACGAACCACGCCATCTATTGTCCTGATCTACCTACCCAGCACCACAAGCAACGCCATCTAAGGACGAAACCCGAGTATGACTACTCTTCGTTACCACTCCGGGGTTTCCCTTCTCCATATAATGGTTGTTGCGTCACCTCCTCAAAGTCTTCTTCGTCAGCTCCAGTTCGATGAGAGTGGTGTTCACTCTGGGAAGTGACCACAGGATCACCTATCCTGGAAACCTACGGCACAGTGACTACCTACAGTCTTCTAAAATACTCATCCTTACTCGTCAGCCATCTCAGCTCGGCACTTAAGTATTTGTAATCTTATATTGCCTTCCCACCTCCACAAGCTTTAGAATGTTGTATGTTGTATAAATATGTATATACTGTTAGGCCAATGTTGCGTATGTTTAGGTTAAGTATGGTTAAGGGTAAATTATAGAAAGCTGAATATTTTGTTATGGTACTTTATTATACACAACAAAAACTCGCATCCTTTGTTTACCGTTTTATAGTCAGATTGTCTTTGTTTTTTCATTGTTGTTGCCTGTTGGGATCTGGGTAGACTTTTAACTATATTCTAAATCCCCAACTCGTAACAAATGGCGACCGTGACAGGATCCAACATTAAGTGCCATATTCCTTCCTCCCTTGTAACTCCTTGTTAATTATTCCTCCCAATCACTTCTGTTCACAATTGCTTTACGGTGGTTTAAAGTTTCCTTCATATGTGTGTGCATATATTGGTGTTATCGTACAGTAAGAGTGACAGACGTAGGATATTAGGTTCCAAGTGTCATAAGGCTTACCTGTTATTACACGTGGCAGTCGTGTAGTAAGTCTTATCGAGTGTAGGGAAGAATCTGGATCTGTTTAATGCCTTACCCTCACTCCAGAGTAGGCTGTTCCATAGTCACTAGTTTAGGGTGAAGTGATATCTTGGGACGCCCCACTCTACCAGGACCCCATAATTATAAAGCCTCCATTATTGTTCTTCTCATTATCTCATTCAGGGTCAATCATAGCAAACTCAAGGGTTGTTAATCCGGATCTTTATATTAATGCCGTAATACGCCTTTCCTGTTTACTCAAGGGTTGTTAATCCGGATCTTTATATAAATGCCGTAATACGCCCTTCCTGTTTCAAGTATCTAAGGGTTGTTATTCCGGATCTTTATATTAATGCCGTAATACGCCCTTCCTGTTTACTCAGGGTTATTAATCCGGATCTTTATATTAATGCCATAATATGCCCTTCCTGCTTACTCAAGGGTTGTTAATCCGGATCTTTTTATAAATGCCGTAATACGCCCTTCCGGTTTCAAGTATCTAGGGGTTGTTAATCCGGATCTTAATATTAATGCCGTAACACGCCCTTCCTGTTTACTCAGGGTTGGTAATCCGGATCTTTATATAAATGCCGTAATACGCCCTTCCTCTTTCAAATCTCTTATCCTCATTTAAGGATCTTATCAGAAGAGCAATATTCATAAGTCTAATTTCCCTAGGTATAACTTGGGTAGTTTCCAGAACTTTCTGGTTATCCAATGCCGTGATATTTTCTAGGGTATCCACTTATCTTATCTTTTGACCATTAATTTATTTATCTAGGTTTTCTTAATGGCCACCTCAGGATTTGTTAAACTTGGTAGTCCTGGAGGAGTGGAAGAGCAAGACACCATTTCACATCTTGAAGCATGTGGAGGAACGTGGAGAGGTTAATTTGGGACGTGCGGCTGAGCTGGCTGATGCGTACGCCTTGCTGGTGGAGTCACTGTGCCGTAGGGAACATTGTACTTTCCGGCATGTTAGGTCCTCCTCTGAGAGATAACCTTGGAGGCGTGAGTGGTAGGTCGAAAGGTCCCACACCTACCCACCCCTGATGCAACCAAGTTTTATTGTTCTTACTGTAAAAAACCAGGCCATGCGATCCAGTCTTGTAAACACCCAAAGTGTCGAACTTCTAAAAGTAGTTCCCTGGATCCCAAATCCAAACCAATAGCAACCACCAATGTGGAAAGGCCCCATCAGGATCTCTTCTCTTCATTCACCTATGAGGGAAAAATTTCAATCATAGAGGGGTCTCGTTCTTTCCCTATTCGTATACTACGTGATACGGGCGCAGCACAATCTATCCTCCTGTTTAACGTCATTCCTGATATATCGACCGCATTTACTAATGAGAGTGTTCTAATTTCAGATCTCTCATCCCATTCTTCCTATCCATTAGCTAAAGTGCACTTCCAATGTCCCTTGATTACTGGGGAAGTGCAAATAGCCATTAGGAAAGATCCAATGCCTGTGAGCGGCATTCATTTATTATTGGGTAATGACTTGGTAGGAGATCTAGTGGTTCCCAACATAAAGACAGTCGACTTTCCCTTACATGTCAACTCCACCACTGACCTTGAAGAAACTATTCCTCACCTTTTCCCATCTTGGTTGCATCAGGGGGGGTAGGTGTGGGACCTTTCGACCTACCACTCACTCCTCCAAGGTTATCATTAGAGGAGGACCTAACATGCCGGAAAGTACAACGTTCCCTACGTCACAGTGACTCCACCAGCAAGGCGTACGCATCAGCCAGCTCAGCCGCACGTCCCAAATTAACCTCTCCACGCTCCTCCACATGCTTCAAGATGTGAAATGGTATCTTGCTCTTCCACTCCTCCAGGACTACCAAGTTTAACAAATCCTGAGGAAGCCATTAAGAAAACCTAGGTAAATTAATTAATGGTCAAAAGATAAGTGGATACCCTAGAAAATATCACGGCAGTGGTTAACCAGAAAGTTCCGGAAACTACCCAAGTTATACCTAGGGAAATTACACTTATGAATATTGCTCTTCTGATAAGATCCTTAAATGAGGATAAGAGACTTGAAAGAGGTAGGGGGTATTACGGCATTATTATAAAGATCAGGATTAACAACCCTTAGATACTTGAAACAGGAAGGGCGTATTACGGCATTAATATAAAGATCCGGATTAATAACCCTGAGTAAACAGGAAGGGCGTATTACGGCATTAATATAAAGATCCGGATTAACAACCCTTAGATACTTGAAACAGGAAGGGCGTATTACGGCATTTATATAAAGATCCTGATTAACAACCCTTGAGTAAACAGGAAAGGCGTATTACGGCATTAATATAAAGATCCGGATTAACAACCCTTGAGTTTGCTATGATTGACCCTGAATGAGATAATGAGAAGAACAATAATGGAGGCTTTATAATTATGGGGTCCTGGTAGAGTGGGGCGTCCCAAGATATCACTTCACCCTAAACTAGTGACTATGGAACAGCCTACTCTGGAGTGAGGGTAAGGCATTAAACAGATCCAGATTCTTCCCTACACTCGATAAGACTTACTATACGACTGCCACATGTAATAACAGGTAAGCCTTATGACACTTGGAACCTAATATCCTACGTCTGTCACTCTTACTGTACGATAATACCAGTATATGCACACACCTATGAAGGAAACTTTAAACCACCGTAAAGCAATTGTGAACAGAAGTGACTGGGAGGAATAATTAACAAGGAGTTACAAGGGAGGAAGGAATATGGCACTTAATGTTGGATCCTGTCACGGTCGCCATTTGTTACGAGTTGGGGATTTAGAATATAGTTAAAAGTCTACCCAGATCCCAACAGGCAACAACAATAAAAAAACAAAGACAATCGGACTATAAAAGGGTAGACAAAGGATGCGAGTTTTTGTTGTGTATAATAAAGTACCATAAATTCCTTAACAAAATATTCAGCTTTCTATAATTTACCCTTAACCATACTTTACCTAAACATACGCAACATTGGCCTAACAGTATATACATATTTTTACAACATACAACATTCTAAAGCATGTGGAGGTGGGAAGGCAATATAAGATTACAAATACTTAAGTGCGGAGCTGAGATGGCTGCCGAGCAAGGCTGAGTATTGTAGAAGACGGTAGGTAGTCACTGTGCCGTAGGTTTCCAGGATAGGTGATCCTGTGATCACTTCCCAGAGTGAACTCCACTCTCATCAAACTGGAGCTGATGAAGAAGACTTTGAGGAGGTGATGCAACAACCGGGATATGGAGAAGGGAAACCCCGGAGTGGTAACGAAGAGAAGTCCTTGTAGGTTATGTATATAAGCTGCTGTGCCGAGTAGCAACCCTGTACATAAGCTACTGTGCCAAGTAGCAACCCTGTACATAAGCTACAGTGCCGAGTAGCATTCATATATATTATCACGTGGCACCACTGCACGTGTTATGTGGCAACATTGCCCCGAGGCTGCCATATGGCAAGGCGCCTCAGTCTGACTGTGTGAGCCGTGCATGGCACACGCTGGTCACCACTTGTATTTCTCTCATCCACAATAAACGGACTCAGTGTTACTCAGTGTTTCCCTAGCCATCACTGCATTCTTCAGGGCACACTAGTAACCTTCATGGAGCAGTGTCTAGGATCTGTGGACTTACAAAGTGTGTGAACAATGCCGACAGTTACGTCTGCCGGTGATGCGTGTCGACTCAGTGTGTTATGTTGTGTTGCGCTGTGTTTCGCCGTGATGTGCAGTGTTGCTCCGTCACAGTGCGTTTTAGTGACGGTGCCAGTGTTAGTGTGTGTCTAGAGCTGAGTTGTGCATTGGCCTGTTTGTTTGTGGTACCCACGGAGCACGCAGGCGTACACCCTTCTCGTGTGACATCCGGTGGGACACTGGTCTTGCCTCCGCCGACCGCCGGCCACCACGCTCCGCTCTCTGAGACACACACACACACACACACACACACGCAGTCTAGGGTGACAATAAAAAGTGAAAGTTTTTATTTTTAGATGGCCATTTGTCCAATACTGCGTACCCATGAAAAAAGAACACAGGCGAAATCCTGGGTCATTTGGACAATATTTAGAGGTGGCTCAAGCCATTTGAAGTTAACACTACTGAAATTATTATTGATTTTTTCTAATTTCTTTATTTATGAACCGATTACTATGAAACTTTGCAGGTATATGTAGAATGCAAATTCAAACTAAAGTTGTTCCTAACATTTTTTCTAAAAATGAGTAATGAGTATTTTGGCTGGTGCAGCTATTGGCAATGCAGAGGGGAGGGAGAGGCGGGTGTCAGTCGGGGTAGGGGGAAGAGGTTGTGTGCCAGTGTCTGACTGGTACAGTAGCATCAGTTGTGTGTGAGACGTGACGGTGGGTGTGTGTGCGTCGCTCTTGTTGCAGTATTACGGTTAGTACCATTGTCTTTGTCTAAAATCAATGCATCAATTTAGGTATATAACACTTTAAAAACTTTATACAAGTGATCTTGCATGCCGTATGCTTTATGGGTGCTGTTGTTTGCATAACAGTAACAACATAAGTTACATAAATGTTTTTGTTTGTTTCAGGTTCAATGGCGAGTACACGTTCAAAAACTGAAGTTTGGCTCATTGGTCAACACATAACCGAAATCACGGGTGCACAACTTCCTTCAAGAGGAGATGTTCTACGTCTGTTTTTCCACGGTCACAATGAACATAAGAAAACAGTGAATGATTCTGCGAGTGAAGTTGCAGCATCGGTTATTAGTTTCTGGAATAAAGCACGGATTCCTACCATAACTGAGAAGAGTATTGGACGAAAGGTAGTGGATCTTTTTTTAATGTGGAAGGGACTTAAGAAAAACTGCACTCGCACTACAGACACACAACGTAAGAAAGAGGAAACTTTTTGTGATGAGTTAGAGGACCTCTTCGATGTTGCCCACCCCAAGGCAATGCAGCTCTTGACCATCAAAGAAGACCGAGCATTCCTGGCAGCGCAACGAGAAAAAGGGAGAAGAGGTGTAATGGCAGGAGTAGACAAAAAGATTGCTTGTTCCATCAAGCGTCGGGAAGAAAGCAAGAGTAAGCAATCTCTACAACAGAATCAAGCCAGTTCTGCTCTTGAATATGATGAGTTGGGTTCTTCGTCTGAAACAGAATCACAATCAAGCTCGTCATCATCTACAAGTTCCCTAGCGATATCACCAGTGGTATCTTCTTCCAATCGTAAACGTGCTACTCTCAAAGTTATCACCCCTGAATTGTCAAGTACATTGGACCGCACTGGGATCAGTCACCGCTCTGCTCTCCGGATCGTCAGTGCCACGGCTGCTAGTCTAGGTCATGACCCAATGGAACTAGTTTTAAACTATGAGACAGTGCGTACTTCGCGAGCGACCCACCGTTCTGGGATTGCCAACGAAATTAAAGAAAAATTTCAACCTAGTGAAGTGCTCACTGTGCACTGGGATGGAAAAATTATTCCTGATGAACAAGGAGCGAGTGTTGACCGAATCGCCATTCTTGTCTCCGGAATCAATACTGAAAAGCTGCTTGGTGTCCCGAAACTATTGTCAGGGACTGGACAGGCCATTGCTACAGCAGTCAGTGCAGCGCTGGAAGAGTGGAAAATATCAGAGAATGTTTCAGCACTCAGTTTTGACACAACAGCTTCAAACACTGGGCACTTGTCGGGGGCATGTGTCATTCTGGAGCAGAAACTCGGCCGCCGTCTTCTGCATCTCGCGTGTCGTCACCACATCCTTGAGCTTGTTGCCGAGAAAGCGTATGTGGAATGCATGGGGCCTTCCTCTGGACCAGATATTACTCTCTTCTCTCGCTTCAAGCATAAGTGGAAGGACATCAGTCAAGATGACTACAGCCCTCTCTCAGACCTCCCTCCAAGTTTGTACGAGAAACGAGATGACCTCATCTGTTGCTGGAAACATCATCTGGGCAAGAAGCAGCAGCCACGTGATGATTACCGTGAGGTACTGGAGCTAGCAATCAGGTGTCTCGATGGAGCTCTACCCAAGTTTAATCTCCGACGGCCCGGAGCACTTCACCGAGCACGGTGGATGGCTAAGCTCATTTATGTCATGAAGATCCTGATTTTTGCTAATCAGTTTAAACTAACTGCTCGTGAGACATTAGGCTTGAAACGATTCACATTCTTTGTGCTAGAGGTGTATGTCAGTGCATGGTTCACGGCCTCCGTTCCATCCTCCGCTCCTGCTAATGATTTGCGGCTCCTCCAAGACCTGTCAGAGTACCACGACGTCAAAATATCAAGAACATGTCTCACAGTCTTCGGTCGTCACCTGTGGTACCTCAGTGAAGGCTTGGTGGGTCTTGCACTCTTCGATCCACAAGTTAATGCAACAATGAAGACAAACATAGTTCGGGCAATCGTTGAGAGGAAGGCGACCGAGGATTCACCAAAACGTGCTGCTCTTCCTGCCACATCTTCCCTTCCCACAAAGCAGCTCTCAGACTTTGCTTCTAGAGGATCAAACTTTCTATTTGAAAGTCTCAAAATGAAGACTTCTTTTTTGTCCAAGGAACCTGACACATGGTCTGATGATGAAGACTTCAAAACTGGCGTCGCAGTTGTGGGTGGTCTCAGAGTCATCAACGACACTGCAGAGAGAGGGATTGCCTTGATACAGGCATTCAACAGCAAGATCACGAAGAGTGAAGACCAGCGTCAACATCTGCTGCAGGTTGTTGAAGAGCAGAGGCGGTCACAACCAGGGACATCAAAACAGGACCTTACAAGCAAAAAGCGAAAACAATGAATGGGTTGTCCACACCTCTCCCACCCATTGATGTAAGCGTGTTCACTGCAGTTTCATTTTAAAAAGGAATTAATCATTTATATGTACAGTGTACACATAAACTTGCTCAATATGTAAATTTTAAAATAAACCGGCATATTATGAATATTCGTATTTTTTGCCTATAAGGATAAAACTTCAATTGACTTGAGCTACCTCTAAATATTGTCCAAATGACCCAGGATTTCGCCTGTGTTCTTTTTTCATGGGTACGCAGTATTGGACCAATGGCCATTCCATTTAATCAATTTTAGAAATTCACCCCTATGCACTATTGTCACCCTAACACGCACGCACCCACTCACGGACAGGACAGTGGACCTGGACCATATGCGTGATTTTTGCGCTGTTTATGTCACATATATGTGGTTCGAGCTGTTGAGGCGCCACTTTATATATTAAACAGTGCAGTCCACGCACACACAAAGATGGGAGGTAAGAAGGGACGTCAAGATGGGAGACACGACTCCCCACCACCTTCTCCTCCACCGGGCGCAGACTCTCATCCTCTACCTCCAGTGACGGACATTGCCACGATTCTGAAGTGGATGGACGACCAGGACGAGAGACGCAGAGAGATGGAAATTCAGAGGGAGGTGACACGAAGAGGGGAGGAAAAGTTGCGTTTTGAGGCACTATTGGCGACCCTGGCGCTAACCCACCCTCCCTCACTTGCAGGTAGCACGCTTCAAGGCGCCAGTACACTCCCTCCTCCACCACACCAGCGTCCTCCAGGTACTCTTGCTACCCCAACAGCTCCCAAGGCATCTGTTAAACCCCCACCCGCCCTCTCACCAGACGTCACGTTTCAGCTTTTTCGTGAGTGGAGGCGGCGTTGGACAGATTACTCCACGATGGTGGACCTGGACAGCATGCCTCCGAACAAACAGCTCATCCAACTGCGGATGTGTTTGTCGCTGGAGACCCAGAGAATTTTGGAGTACACGTTGCGAGTGCCTCCCGATTCTACCTCTTCAGTGACGGATGTGCTCGACCTTTTACAGGAGCATGTTAAGGGTCGGAACAACGAGGCTTTGCGTCGACGTGCCTTTACCAGCTGCAAGCAGGCGGAGAACGAATCTTTTGACGACTTTTTTGTACGCTTGAAGAGTTTGTCAGAGGAGATCGACGTCTGCAAGGCGCACAGCCGGGAATGTGAGGAAGCCTGGATCAAGCACGGGATCTTGACAGGTGTCAGGCACGAAGAGTTGATGCAGCGACTCATCCCCCTGGACGCTTCCTCCACACTCCAGGTGGTAGTGACTGAATGTCGGTCATACGAGGCCACCAAGTCCGCCACCTCTGCCTTACAGGCCCCACCTGCTGTGAGAGCTATCTCACAATACAAGAAGGATAAGAAGGCGGCCAACAACGCGAAGGCTGCCACACGTTCTTCCACGCCTCCGCCTAGTGCTTCCTGTGGCAGCTGTGGAAAGCAGCACAGCCCCAAGACTTGCCCGGCCGCCGACGCACTGTGTCGTGGATGTGACCGTAAGGGCCACTGGTCTAACACAGACAGGTGCCCTGCACGAGGCCACAAGTGTCAGGCCTGCGGTCGCTATGGACACTACGACAAGTGCTGCCGCCAACCCAAGCCCAAAAGCCCGAGACGAGGAGGACAGCAGCGCACTTCCCTCGGGGTGGTTCGCACACAGCCCCCTCCAGATGGCCCATGCAGCCCCAAGCAGCAGCGGAGTCACATCAGGAGGGTGGAATCGACCACACGCCCCAGGGCTACCCCTGCCCAGACCCTGTATGGTCACCCTCTCCGCTCTTGCGTTCCTGCACACACCAAGGCCTTTGCGAAGGACTGGCAGACCAGAGCCGAGAGCTGCTGCTGCCGCACCGCTACACGTGCCCAGGACGCCAAGGCTCGGTATGACGACCGTGCCCGCCCTCTTCAGCCACTGGAGATTGGTGCCCTTGCCTGCATCCAGGACCCAGCGACGACACGTTGGGAAAAGGTGGGCATAGTGATGGGCGTCGGCCGGTCGCGGGACTACAAGGTCAGGATGCCGAGCGGCCGTATCTGGTGGAGGAACCGCCGCTTCCTCCGGCCAGTCCCACCCTCTGCTGCTGGCCCCCTGACCGAGGACGAGTCACCTACACCTCACGAGGATCCGCCCCACAGTGCACCTCGACGCTCGGAGCGACATAGGACTAAGAAGTCCGCTCAAGACAAAGACTATGAGCGTGAGGGGGGAGGGAGATGTAGGTTATGTATATAAGCTACTGTGCCGCGTAGCAACCCTGTACATAAGCTACTGTGCCAAGTAGCAACCCTGTACATAAGCTACAGTGCCGAGTAGCATTCATATATATTATCACGTGGCAACACTGCACGTGTTATGTGGCAACATTGCCCGGAGGCTGCCATATGGCAAGGCGCCTCAGTCTGACTGTGTGAGCCGTGCATGGCACACGCTGGTCACCACTTGTATTTCTCTCATCCACAATAAACGGACTCAGTGTTACTCAGTGTTTCCCTAGCCATCACTGCATTCTTCAGGGCACACTAGTAACTTTCAGTCATACTCGGGTTTCGTCCCTAGATGGCGTTGCTCGTGGTGCTGGGTAGGTAGATCAGGACAATACATGGCGTGGTTCGTAGTGCTGTGTAGGTAGATCATGACAATTGATGGCGGGGTTCGTAACAGTACCTTTGTAATGTCCCCTTTGTTAAGTCCTGACTTCCACTTGTACACCTCTATCAGGTCGCCCCTCGCTCTACGTCTCCAGAGGGAGTGCAAATTAAGATGCTTTAACCTGTCTCTATACTCAAGGTTCCTTATGCCCGGGATTAGTCTTGCCATTCTCCTCTGGATTCTTTCCAATGATTCTATATCCATTCTGTAATACGGTGACCAGAACTGAACTGCCTAATCCAGGTGTGGTCTCACAAGCGCAAGATACAGTTTTAAGATGACCTCGCTAGTCTTGTAACTAACACTCCTTTGTATGAACTCAAGTACTTTATTAGCCTTGTTATGAGCAAAAACACATTGTTTACTTGGCTTAAGGTTCCTACTTATCATTAATCCTAAATCTCTCTCGCAGTCGGATTTCTCTATGGCATGTTGTTCATCTGGTATCTGGATTCCCTGTTTACATCTCCTATACTGAGTACCTTACATTTGTCCACGTTGAATTTCATCTGATATTTCTCAGACCATTCGAAAAATTTGTTTAGATCTTCCTGTAGTTTTGCGGAGTCCTCCTCAGATTTAATAACACTTCTTATTTTAGTGTCATCAGCAAATTTACTAATGTTGCTGTCTATGCCGATATTTATGTCGTTTATGTATATAATAAATAATAATGGTCCAAGTACTGAGCCTTGGGGAACTCCACTTGTGACGTTGCTCCAATGGGACTTAGTGCCGTTAATGCTCACTCGCTGTTTCCTGTCCTGTAACCACGCCCTAATCCTTTTAAGGATGTTACTTTTGATGCCATGTGCTTCTACCTTTCTAATTAGTCTTTCGATGGACTCTGTCGAAGGCTTTGCTAAAGTCGAGATATACCACATCATAATTGTGCCCCTCGTCCACAGATTCGAAAACTGATGAAAAGAATGTTAATAGATTAATTAGACAAGAACGTCCGCTTGTGAAGCCATGCTGGGAATCATTGATCAATCTGTGCTTCTCCAGTTGATTTCGAATAGAGTTTGAAATGATTGCTTCCAGTAATTTGCCTACTATTGATGTTAGACTGATTGGGCGGTAGTTAGAGGATAGTGATCTATCCCCCTTCTTGAAAATCTGTATTACATTCGCTATCCTCCAGGATTCTGGTACTACACCTGTTTTAAAGGACATGTTAAACAACTTTGCTAAGGGCCTACTATGCTCTTCCTTACCTTCCTTTAATATTAGGAAGAGAAGAGGCAGGACGGTGTGGTGCAAGGAGAGGAAAGGGCAGTTGTACAAACCCTGCCCAGTGGTAAGGTCGTGGTAGTTGGGGACAGCAGGGTGAGGTTTTTTGATAGGACCTTTTGTGCAAGAGATAGGAAACGTAGGACTAGGGTGTGTTTACCTGGGGCTAGGATAGGGCATGTAGCCGAGAGGATAGTTGGGGTTTTGTCAGGGAAGGGTACCAATCCAGTAGTGTATCTTAGTGTGGGTGGAAACGACATAGGAAAGGTTAGGAGTGAGGAACTTTTCAAGAAGTATACACTAGGGAGGCGCTGGGGAAGATTAGAGATAGGGTAGAGATACCGATAGTATGTGGTGTCTTGCCTAGAAGAGGGGATGGTAGTGAATGGATGTCCAGGGCAATATCTATAAACTGCAGACTGGAAAAACATTGTGCAAACAATGGTTGGGCATTCATTGATAACTGGCAACCATTCTATGGCAACGACTACCTGCACAGTCGTGACGGAGTACACTTGTCTCAAGCGGGGGTAAAGACGTTGTCTGCATCCCTGGAGGGTAAAATTGTCACGCCAAAGGGGGGGTTTCGCCAGTAGAGAGAGGTCGGGGTAAGTGGGAGTAAAAAAACAAGCAGGTCCTGGGAAGTAAAATTGGTAACTCAGGACAAGGGGTAAAACAGGACCAGGGAAGGGTAGGCTTAAATGTATACTATACAAACAGTAGAAGCGCTAGAAATAAAATAGACTTGCTGAGAGCAGTTGTATGTACCGAGAATGTAGACGTTATAGCAATCACCGAAACTTGGATGAATCTGGAGAGCAAATTTTTTTATCAGAGTACCACATAGAAGGATACAACCTTTTTCACAAGGACAGGGAAGGTGGGATAGGGGGAGGGGTCAAACTCTTCGTCAAGGATACATTAAAATTTTTTATTAATAATTCAATAAAGGGTGAAATAGGAACCTAGTCCGTATGGGTAGAAATCACGGAAGGAAGAGAAAAACTAATTATGGGAGCGATTTACAGGCCCCCAAGTCTTGGGGAAGAAACAGCTCAGCCCATATGGCTGGAAATGAGTAGGGCAGGAAAATATAACAACCTGTGCATTATGGGGGATTTCAACTTCAGAAATATTGACTGGGACAACATTGCAGGTGACTATGAATCTGAAAACTTCCTAGACGCAGTACAGGACAATTTTTTTGAAACAACTAATTACAGAACCTACTAAAGGTGACAATATATTAGACCTAGTATTAACAAATAAAGAAAATATTATCAGAGATATCGCAGTAGGGGAAGAACTAGGTAACAGTGATCACAGAGAAATCAGGTTCACCCAAAATCTCGAAACGAAAAACAATGACAATATGGTCAGTCCCAAACTTTCGGTTGGCGGATTATCAGGGGTTAAGAAGGTACCTAGGTGAGGTCACCTGGGAACAGTCAGGTCAGTCCCCAGTAGGAAAGGGTGAGTTCACAGATGACACAGCAATTGGTCATGACAATAATATATTCACTAGTATACTACATAAAGCACAAGAACAAAATATACCATACAGAAAACTTAGGTCAAACAAGAATGAGCCAAGGCGGATGACCAGAAAACTTAAACATGACATAGAAATAAAGAAAAGAATTCATAAGAAATTCAAGGGAGGGGAGGAGCAGCTCAGAAATAGGTATAATGAACCAGCTAGGAATGTTAAGAAAAATGTAAAGAACGCAAAGAGAGACTATGAAATCAAAATAGCAAGAGAATCCAAGGCGAATCCCAAGGGATTTTTCCAGTTATATAGAACAAAGGTCAAGGACAACCTTGGGCCTTTAAAGTCAGGGAGGGGGGAGGGGAAGTGATCAATGGCAGTGGAGAAATAAGCAGAAGAAATTTGGGAGGAAATTCCAGAGGTGGAACTGATATTTAGGGGAAAGGAAGAGGAGAAATTAAAGAAAATCACTATCAGAAAAGAGGATGTTCTTAAGAGGATAAATAAATTATAGAAGACAAAATCCCCAGGGCATGATGAAATTTTTCCTCTAGTATTGAAAGAGTGTAGGAAACAGATTAGCGGACCCCTCGTAAATTGATTTACAAAATCATTAGACACTGGAAGTGTGCCAGACTTGTGGAAACAAGAAAATGTAGTACCCATACTCAAAAAGGGAGACAGGGCATCAGCATCAAATTACCGGCTGATCAGTTTAAAGTCAGTAGTTGGGAAATTTCTTGAATCAATTATAGCAAATAGCATCTGATCGCATTTAGAGAAAAGCAAATAAAATCTACGACTCTCAACATGGGTTTACCAAGGGAAAATCTTGTCTAACAAATCTGCTGACGTTTTTTTTAGGAAAGTCTTCGAGGTAGTAGATAATGACCAAAATTACGATGTTATTTACTTAGACTTTAGCAAAGTATTTGACAGAGTACCGCATCAGAGGCTTCTGAGAAAAGTTAAGGCTCATGGTATCGAGGGGAAACTTTTAAATTGGATAAAATCTTGGCTCACCGATAGAACGCAGAAAGTCAGTGTAGAAGGTGTTAAATCTGAGTGGGGCTTTGTAACCAGTGGGGTTCCCACTCTTGCTCAGAATCTACACAAACGATCTAGATACTGGGATCAGCAGTGACATAAGCAAGTTTGCGGATGATACCAAAATAGGGCTGCAGATTAATTCGGGGCAGGATGCAAATGCACTACAGGAGGATTTAAATAAACTGCAGGGGTGGTCTGAAAAATGGCAAATGAAATTCAACACCAGCAAGTGCAGCGTACTAAATATTGGAAGAACAAATACTGTCAATGTATACAGCCTTAACAACATCAACCTAGAGAAGTCGACTTGTGAAGGAGACTTAGGAGTACTTGTAAGCCCGGACTTACGGTCTAGAAAACAGTACGTTAATGTTCGAAATAAGGCAAACAGAGTATTAGGTTTTATATCTAGAAGTGTTAGTAATAAGAGTGCAGAGGTCTTATTGCAACTATATCTTGTGCTAGTCAGGCCGCACTTCAATTATGCGGTTCAGTTCTAGTGCCCTTATTATAGAATGGATATCAATTCACTGGAGTAGGTGCAGCGAAGAATGACGAAAATTATTCCGGGTCTTAGAAACCTACCATATCAAAATAGGTTAAAGAAACTAAATTTGCATTCCCTAGAAAGACGAAGAGTGCGGGGAGATATGATAGAAGTATTTAAGTGGTTGAAAGGAATCAATAAAGGGGATATAGATAAAGTTCTTATAATATCCAAGCAGGATAGGACTCGTAGCAACGGATTTAAGTTGGATAAGTTTAGGTTTAGGAGGGAGATAGGAAGGAACTGATCACAAATAGGGTGGTGGACGAGTGGAACAAGCATAGCAACTTGTAGTAAGTGTTGGAATGCTGGAAAGTTTTAAAAGGAGGCTAGATAGATTCATGGATGATAAAGAGTGGTAGTAACTCTCGACAGGAGCTGCCATGCCCAAGCTAATCGGCCTATTGCAGACTCCTTATTTTCTTATGTTCATATGTTCTTATGTTAAACCGCTGACAACTCACACCATCTTAAAATGTCAGACAAATACGCATTATATATTTGAGATATAAATGTTTCTAGGCAAGCAGAGAGTAAGTGTGTGTGTGTGTGTGTGTGTGTGTGTGTGTGTGTGCATCTAGTGTGGCAGAATTCTGTTCGTGTTAAGCTGCAAGCACTGCTTGCTCCCTATCGCTTTCAGCTTCCGCCGCTGGCTAGCCCTCGTGGTGAACAGGGAAGCAACTTGCATAAGTCTTTCTCTGCTAGTATACAGCCTCTTCACCATCAAGACTCTGCTGTGCCTCCTCATGGCAACACACACTAACCGGGTGCCTCGTTGGCCCAGGCTAAATCAGCAGACGATCACGGAGTAGCAACGCGCCCCAGAGGGACAGCACATAAGTCCACTGGTTTGTGGATACATCCTGGCACCTACCAACCATTGTCCCGCTGACTTGCAGATTAACATTGACAGGTATAAGGCTACAGGAGAAAACACCGAACGAAAAATCTGTGGTGGAGCCCCACATCAGGCAGACATTCTTACAGAGCTCCAATAAGACCCCAAAGGTAGTATAGGCAGAAGAGGTGCCCACCATAGGGAACCAAGACTATACCGACGAACTAAGGCAATGCAAGATGGTCATGCCACTAAGGCAAAATGCAACAAACTGGGCTATCGGCAGTCCATTACAACTCTCCCTCTCCCCAGTCATTGCAACACTTGCACCGCTGGATCAAGAAAAGGGGGAGCCAAGATGTGTGGTTGTAGCCTGCACTCCTGCTTCACCACATAATCAACTTACAAGCAGCCATCATCCAGCTCATCATCAAAACCCCCAACCCCAAAAAATACTATGGAGATGAACAAGTGGCGACAGGGTCAGGCAGAGATGACTGCCAGGAATTTCTAGTCACAACTCTGCACATGGATAGCACAGATAAGATGGTCGTTTAGGCACTGAGATCTAAGTAACAGTGCAATACGGTCCTGTCCCTGCGACTGAGAAGCCCTTTCGAAGAACTACTCTGCTCACCCCATGGGAAGGGGGCGAGAAAAGGTGCCCTAAACATAGCCTGCCTTCAAAAAAAAAAAAAAAAAACTAACTTGGCAACCACATCCAGTAAGGTAATCCTTATGCAGTCGAAAACACAATCAAAATCACAGATCCAAACAAAAACTAACTATTCAACCTCTTGTAGTGGCTGCATGGAGTGAAAGGACCCTTCTGGATACTTGCACAATTGAGAGTCCTGAAAGAAGAACCGCCCTTGTGGCAAAAGAGCTCCCAGATGAGGGTCAACTCACCTTCTTCTGGAAGGGAAAGTCTACTGCTGAAAGAAACTGCATTTATGGAGTTGGTTTTGCCATCTGCCACGCATCCAACACAGGCTAACTGAAATGCCTATTGAGATCAACGAGCGCCTCATGACGCCTCGAATCCCACTGAATTACTCATGTCATGCCCTTTGATCAGTGCATACACCCCCAACAATGGGTGCAGAGGATAACATCAAGGAATCCCTTTACGCCGACCTGGGCAGAGTGCTAACCTCTACCCCCAGAGAAGTTTAGGTTGTGCTCCTTGGTGATTTCAATGCCAGAGTTGGCAGAGATGCTGACATTTGACAGAAAATCTTAGGGAGAAATGGACTAGGTAAGTGTAATCCCAGCGGCCTACTCCTCCTCAGCAATTGTGCTGCACACAACCTCACCAATACCTTGTTTAGGCAGGCCGAAAAATTAAGGGTTCGTGGTAACACCCATGATCCAAACACTGGCATCTCATTGACTACATCAATGTCAAAGAAAGAGGTTGTCGCGATTTCTTCATCACCCACGTCATGCCTGGCTCAGACCACTGCGACACTGATCATCGGCTCGTCACAGCCAAACTCTCACTTAACGTCGTCCCAAAACGGCGAAGGCAGCAAGCTTCTAGAAGAGTTTTTATACTAAGCATCTAGAGGATTCAGCGGTAGCACCTGCTCTCAAAGAGCAGCTCGAACATGAGTTAATAAGTAACTCGATAACAAACAACCCAAATCGCAGTGCTGAATGGGATATTCTCGACTCTTTCATGACAAAAACCTACTGCGAAATCCCCGGCGAGATCGAAAGAATACACCAGGAGTGGTTTGATGAAAATGACCTAGTAATCAATGTACTTGACGATGATAAATATGAAGCATTAACTGACTGTTAGAAGAACCCTCAATCTTGGAACAAAGTTGATACCTTTCGCAAGTAGAAAGCGGCAGTCCAGTGGAAAATTCGCAATCTAAGGAACGACTGGTTTCAAAATAAAGCATGTGAATCACAAAAATTTGCAGATCAGCACAAGATGTGCCAATTTTTTAATTCCACTAAAACATTTTATGGGCCAATCAGTCGTGGAGCAGCCCTCTTCACTCATCCGATGGTAACTCTATAATTAAAGATGATGAAGGCCTCCTTCAGCACTGGAAAGAGCACTACCATTCACTGCTTAACCGAAACACCGATGTGGATGTTTTGACTACCTAGCAGGTCTCTCAGCTTCCACAGCTGACCCACTTCAGCCTTGGATGAGGTAGCTACTGCCATCAAACAGATGAAAAAATAACAAAGCCCCAGGGCCTGATGGAATCCCAGCCGAGGGGTATAAAGCAGGAGGACCTCTGCTTACCAGCCGTCTTCACTTTCTCCTGGAGAATATATGGGAAAAGGAGAAAATCCCCCAAGCTCTTAAAGACGCCTCCATTCTCAATATTTATAAGAACAAGGGAAACCGGTCAGACTGTGGCAACTATCGTGGGATCTCGCTGCTCTCCGTAGCTGGCAAGATTATCGCCCGAGTCCTCCTAAACAGACTTCTTCCTGAGGCGGACAACTTCCTTCCTGAATCTTAATGTGGTTTTAGACAACCACGTGGCACCACTCACATGATCTTAGCTGCCCGTCAGATACAGGAAAATTGTAGAGAACAGCGCCGTGACCTGTACATGGCTTTCGTCGACCTAACCAAGACCTTCGACTTGGTCAACAGGAAAGCCCTCTGGTGGACCCTCAACTAAAGATTTAACTGCCACCAAAATTCATCGCTACTGTGAGGCAACTCTACAATGGCATGAACGGCAATGTCCTGCACAATGGCACCCAGTCTGAGTTCTTCCCTATCCAACAGGGGTTAAACAAGGGTGTGTACTGGCACCAACTCTCTTTTGA
This sequence comes from Homarus gammarus, assembly GCA_958450375.1. NCBI lineage: Eukaryota > Metazoa > Arthropoda > Malacostraca > Decapoda > Nephropidae > Homarus > Homarus gammarus. Next base: position 944,120 of record CAUDMG010000378.1, on the reverse strand, counting down.
TTTTCTTGACTGCCTTCCTTACTCGTACCAGTTTTAATTTAGTCGGCGGGGTGGACATCGAGAACGGGATGAAGGGTTTCTTGAACATAAGACGACTCCAGGCAAGAAAAAATGTGATGGCAGCTGCCATTACTGAACTTCAGTTTGCAGACGACCTCACCCTAGTCGCTCACACTGAATGCGACCTACAGGAGATCCAAAACACCTACTCAGATGCATAAGATTCAGATTCTCTTTCAGCCAACCTCTGGTTCAGCCACGCCTCCACCATCCATCTAGCTGAACGGTACTACCCTCTCTAAAGTCACCCACTTTCGGTATCTCGGCTCCCACGTGTCCACCACACAAGAAAGTGTCAATACTTTTAAATTTGCCCAACTGCATACCGAGGCAGATAAGCGCCAGCGCCAGCAAGACGCTGCCGCCGCCATCCACACGTGCAACATATGTGGACGGCTCTGTTCATCCCGTATTGGCCTCTCGAGTCACCTCATAGCTCACCAACGAAGGTGACATCCTTAATAACTTATATCATTGTATCATAATTGGATGATCGTCATACTCGATTCCGAGTGACAACAAAGTAGTCATATTTGTGTTTGTGTGTGTGTTAGACTATTTCATCGAATCGAATTATCAACAAAACACATTTATCCTAATTTAACGTCCTGCGGGTGGCAGTGTTGTTGCTGTCGGTGGCCTCTAGGAGTACAAAAGCAAGAACTAAATATATAAAACTATTAACTCTTTTGTCTCCTTCTATATAATCACCTCTATAAAACAATACTATTGAAGAAATAACGAGTACAAATCCTAAAAATATAAAAGAAATTCAACCGAACCATCCGCTGCCAGACAATTTTTTTTTTTTTTTAAGTAAGAAACCATCATACAGGTCGGAAGGGAGAGCTGCGACACATATGTTGTTGTGTGTTTGTACCACCCTGACCCATGCAAATGGCGAAAGCTATAATAGTTTTACCGGGACAAACGTAATAGAAAAACTATATCTATTTCCACTTTTTTTTCGGTTCTTGACAAAAAAGTTATGGGGAAACAGTGACATTTTATTTATTTGCTTGCCATAATTTTTGTAATAACAGGCTGATGCAAGACAACCTAACCTAACCTAACTTAACCAAACCTAACCTAACCTATCATAATCAAAATCAAAATGCGGATCCTGATTCGGGATTCACATCTGATTACGAAACCATCCTTGAGTCTTTAGGGAAGATTAAAAACCCAATTTATTAGCCGAACAGAACCAATCCAAGGAGATGAAAATTCATGTTAGTAATTATTTTACCTGAAATTAATTCTCTCAAGAGCTGATGAAGAATAATTGATCAAAAGGCTCGTGTAAGATGGTGTGGTGTTGGTGGGAGAGTGAAGAAAAAGCAAATTCTTTCAACGAGTGAGTGAGTGGGTAAGTGGCGGTAAGTGACAGTGAGAGAGACAGAGAGAAAGAATGTGCGTGAGTGAACGATTAAGTGAGTGAGTGAGTTGACAGAAGTACTGACAGGTGTTTCCCCCCCCCCCCCCTCCGAAAAAAACACACTCAAAACGTACACACACACAGCGACAATACGAATTAAATTAGGGTTGAGGCTCCTCTTCCTTAAACTAATTAGCTTGTAAATCATCACTCACTTAACCATACCCCGCATCACACTTCTCACAACATATCCACCACATATTTACCACACCTCTTACCACCCCTTCAGCGCCCAGACCCGCCACCCAGGCAGGTCTCAAGAAACACTAATGTTGCTAGGGTACTCCCTACGGCCAACCCCTGGCCCGCCCTCCCCACCAAAGCTCCAGGATCATCACCAGCAGTCATCGAAAAATCAGTATGGGGCAACACAGACGTACCGACACAACAGGTAGCTGCCAACACACTCCGTGAACACGCACAACGTGAAGAGATCAATGATTTGAAAAATGAAATTAAAGAACTCAAAGCTCAGTTTACAGTTCAAACTGAAACGTTAAGGAGCCTCTGTGATACACTAAAGGAAAAAAACACCACAGACACAGTGCAGCAGCTATGGAAAAATTACAGTCAAACTGAAGACATTCAGATGTCAGTACCAGATGTGGAAACTCATGACCCACCAGGAACTAGTGTCCACGCAGAGAAAAATAGTGATACTGGTAACAGTTCTACTGATGCCTCTGTGGACATGGTCAGTGAAGATGAACAAGCACAAACAGAAAATGGTAGTGATGTCGAGTGTAACCAAAGTGTGTTGTTGTCTGCCACTGAAATACAACAATTGTTGAGCCGTACATGCTCCAGAAATGTTTCAAAAAGGCTAACTGGCCTACTGCCTGCCGAAGGGACAGGCAGCGCAGAAAAGAACAGTATCATACAGTAGGGTGTGTCATAGGAGGGAAGATCAGCTAAAACTAATGGCCCATCACTTTTTTGGTAGATTTTAGTGTATATAAACAGAAAATAATTTCAGTTTCAATATTTTGCAACCTTTTGCTAGGTAAATTTTAGCGTGAAATTTATCGAAAATCTAACGTACAGCTGCATTAGTGTATTACAATTAAATAGTGAACATTGCTTTCTGACTTCATTCTTTAACAACCCAACTAACAATATTTTTTTCTGTTTCAGATTCTGATGCATTTATAAGTTGATAATATTTGCGATGGCTGCTTGTGTCAGGACGAGGAACCAAAAATCCAGCCATCTCAGTCACTATCTTGGGTCTGGGAGAGAGCTCCTGAAGTTGGAGTTGCCTACATTGAGAGATGCTTTGAGATACGGTGTTTTTATCAGGCAAATCAGTGAAAAGAACCAAAGAACTTACACAAACAAAGACATTGCCAGTGATATGACCAAAGCTGTCTTGGCACAGTACACTCTGGCTAACGCTCAGTTCAAGCCTCCAGTCATAACAAGTCAGAAGAAGATTAGTGAGAGACTGCTAGCCAGTTGGGAAAAGGCAAGAGATATCTCTCTTGAGAGAGGAAAACTTGCAGTTAAGGACAGCTTTGCCAAGCAACTGGACCAGTTATTTGACATAATTACTTGCAAGTGCCCAATTGTTCTCTGTCCTGAGTTTGGATGCGATCGTGACTGTAAATCCGAGGCCCACATCTCCTGTATTTGCAAGCGTGAACTGAAGATTCCTGTGATCGAACTGGCATTTGTCAAAGCACAGAGAGAGAAGACTGGCAGTATAGGGGCTCTCATGATTTCTAGCCAAGATATTCCGGAGTCCAAGAGACAGGAGGCTGCCACAGAGAGACAGAAGAGGAGAAGAGTTGCCGAGGGAAAAAGATTTGAGAAGGCCCAGGGTGAGGTAAAAAAGGCCGATGATTGGAGTCAAGCTGATTCAGAGTTTAATGACTTCCCCATGGCTGATCCGAGTGCTGACCAGGAGAATGGTGACTTTGTCCCTAACCCAGAAAATAATGATCCCAAACCTTCCAGGCATAAGATTCGAAATATGAAAGATATCCCGAGCATAGCTCTGGCCAGCATGCGACACCACACTGGTCTCAGAGAAACTGCAGAGATAGCAACAGCTGCCTGGATTGACGGTGGTTTGATAACACCTGATGATGTTCACCTGGTGATAGATCATAACAAAGTAAGGAGAGCTCAGGAGAAACTTTTTAGTAACCTAGAAGAGGAATTTGATAAGGGGATAAGAGAAAATGGAATCAATTGTTTGTTCTTTGATGGGAGAAGGGATGACACTAAAGTGTTCATGAAAGTTAGAGATTCTGACAAGTTGTTCCCTGCCATGGTGAAGGAGGAACACTACTCCTGCTGCAGTGAACCAGGAGGGAAGTATTTGTGGCATTTCACTCCAGAGAAAGATGACATCAGGAAACCAGCTGAGATAGTGGCAGATAACATTGTGAACTGGCTCAGAGAGAGGAACGTAGACCAGACCCTGCAGGCCATTGGAGGGGACAGCACCAACACGAACACAGGGTGGCAAGGGGGGGTCATACAGTGGATAGAGCGGAAGATTGGGAGGAAGCTGGTCTGGATTGTTTGTGACCTCCACACCAACGAGTTGCCACTCAGACATCTGATCCAGGAGCTGGATGGCAAGACTCTTTCAAACAACAGATGGTCTGGTCCTCTTGGCAAGATGCTGGACTCTGCCACTGAGTTAGAAATAAATCCGAGCTTTGAAAAAATCACAGTTGGCCCTCCACTCGTTGAGATTGCACATACTGTCATTGACGACCTGAGTACTGACCAGTACTATGGTTACATGATTTGCAGTGCCATCAAAACTGGGGTCATGCCTGATAGACTTGCTTACCTGCAGATAGGTCCAGTCTCACATTCTAGGTGGCTCACAACGGCTCTCAGGTTCTGCAGAATTTGGGTCGCTCATCATAAACTGAAAGGGAACCAGCTTCACAACCTGAGACTTATTGTCCAATTCATCGTGAGTGTCTACTTGCCAAATTGGTTCAACACCAAGGTCAAGTCATCGTTCTCCGAAGGTCCGAGGCATGTTCTCTTCCAGCTTGAGCTCCTGAGGAGTCAGCCAAGGAAGGTTGTTCAGATTGTGGAGCAGACTGTGAGGAGATCTTCCTGGTATGCTCATCCCGAGGCAGTTCTGCAGACAATGCTCTGCAGTAAGGATGAGGAGGAGAGAAGAGTGGCAGTCAAAAAGATCTTGGATATGAGACTTATGAGAGGATCTGGGCATGACGAATCAGTTGGTGACGATTCCTTCAGGGTCAGGAAGACTCCTGAAGTCAATCTAGGTGCTAAGACCCTCACTGATCTCATAGATCTGGGTAACATCCAGGCTGGCAGTGAGCCCCCTCTTACCTGCAGCCTCACCAATGTTCAAGTCAGAGCTTTCCTGGACAACCCCATGCATGTCCCTGCCTGGCCCTCGCACACCCAGAGTATAGAGCGTTGTGTACAGCAAGTGAGCGAGGCCAGCAGTCACGTGTACAGCCAGGAGAGGAGGGAAGGCTACATCCGAGCTCAGGTGGTCAGCAGGGAGGTGATGAGTAGAAACAGAAGCAAGAAAGACATGTTCTCTATGGTGTGCAGCAACACCGGGTCGTAGTAGTAAAACCGATTTTTGTATTTGATGATTTTGTTTTCTAAAGGAATATTAAATTTAATAAATGTGTCAAGATCATTCGTTTCACTATTCTGGATCATTTTCATCCTAATAAATTAACCTGATACATTTACTTTACTTTAAATAAGCTATTTAGTGGTGTTGGTAAAAGGGTGGGAATACTGAATTTTCATAAGATTTCAAGTTAACATTTACCTAGCAAAAAATGAAAACTTTTCAAATCTGAAGATATCACATGATTCTGCACATAGAACTACATCATTAATACCATGGGCCGATTTTTCAAACTCAAAAAAAAAAAATTCGCCTCCGTATGACACACCCTAATATGTCAGGTGCCTCAAAGAGAGCTCAAGTTCTCAACTGGCTCAGCCATGTTAATATTGTTATTATTATCCACTCTATATCTGTATTTTTCTGGCTAAATAAACTGTTTCAATTCAATTCAATTAATAAATGCCTCACTTTCATCAAAATATTTTTCTGATTCATAAATCGGATCAGGATATTTTCCTTGAATGGTCAATAAATTTTCCCGTGTGGTCAGAATATTTCCCGAGACAAAAAAATTCCCAGTTTGATCTGAATATTTACTTAAATCGCCGCCATAAATAATGTAGCAGTAATATTGTTTTTGTATACACTGACGACCACCCAGCTGTGTGCCACCAAGCGGATGGAAAGTGAACTAAGCATCCTATTAGGGGTAAAACCATCTAAAGCCGCATTACAAAAGTGAACGATTTTGTTTAAGCGATATCGTATAAGAGTTTGCAATAAGTTAATAAGTAGTAAGAATAAAATCGGCTTCTTGTCTTGTTTATAATGATTTTCTAATGTAGGTGGTGCAATGCTTTTTAAAATAATAGGTTTAGTAGAGTTTAACATAACCCGTCTTTATTTCGTAAGTTTCATCCGCTAGGTGGGGTTTAATCCATTCTAGAATACTCTGAAATTATAGATATTCTGTTATAGATATTCTGAATGAAGAATGTTCTGAATCAAGGAATATTCCTTTATATAAAAATATTCATAACTTTAGGAATATTACGAAAATTAGAAACATTCTTAATTTCAGAAATATTCTCAAATTAAAAAAAAACAAATATCCTGCAAATTAGGACTTATCTACGACGGGAATATTCCAAAATTTTAAGGCACATTCTGAACTTTCTCAACGACTGAGTCACTCTGATTAATTAAAACGTTTTCGGAATTTATCGTCTGGTTGAGTCAATACTGGCCGTTCAGCTGCACCATCAGTATTGTGCGTTGCTAGTGCTGCCAACTACCATGTTTACCTCACTCTCTCTCTACTATTCAAACCAATTAATCTCTCTATCCACCACCCTTCCATCACTCTATCCATCACCCTTCCATCACTCTATCCATCACCCTTCCATCACTCAATTCATCACCCTTCCATCACTCTACCCATCACCCTTCCATCACTCAATTCATCACCCTTCCATCACTCTATCCACCACCCTTCCATCACTCTATCCACCACCCTTCCATCACTCTATCCATCACCCTTCCATCACTCTATCCATCACCCTTCCATCACTCTATCCATCACCCTTCCATCACTCTACCCATCACCCTTCCATCACTCTATCCATCACCCTTCCATCACTCTACCCATCACCCTTCCATCACTCTATCCATCACCCTTCCATCACTCTATTCATCACCCTTCCATCACTCAATTCATCACCCTTCCATCACTCTATCCATCACCCTTCCATCACTCTATCCATCACCCTTCCATCACTCAATTCATCACCCTTCCATCACTCTACCCATCACCCTTCCATCACTCTATCCATCACCCTTCCATCGCTCTGTCCATCACCCTTCCATCGCTCTATCCATCACCCTTTCATCGCTCTATCCATCACCCTTCCATCGCGCTATTCATCACCCTTCCTTCACGCTACCCATCACCCTTCCATCACTCTATCCGCCACCCTTCCATCACTCTATCCGCCACCCTTCCATCGCTCTATCCGCCACCCTTCCATCGCTCTATCCATCACCCTTCCATCGCTCTATCCATCAACCCTTCCATCGCTATATCCACCACCCTTCCATCACCTTTCCTTCACCCTTCCATCACTCTATCCATCACCCTTCCATCACTGTACCCATCACTATCCATCACTCTATCAATCACCCTTCCATCACCCTTCCATCGCGCTATCCATCACTCTATCCATCACCCTTCCATCGCTCTATCCATCACTCTATCCATCACCCTTCCATCACTCTATCCATCACCTTTCCATCATTATATCCATCACCCTTCCATCACTCTATCCATCACCCTTCTATAATGAGACAAGCCACAATGAGAGAAGATTAAGATTACATATATAAGTAAGAATAGAGAGTAGGAATGTAAAGAGAGGAAACTTGGTAGCGTGGCCGGGGTGTTATTTACTCAGCGTCAATACGCTTATCTTATCTCGTATGTCAATACACATATATCACTTCTTAAAGGGATAGCTTGTTAAACACCTCTTCGATGCAACTATTTATTAATTCACTCAATGACATGGACACATTAATATCACTATTATATCAGGGTACTAACACATTATGTTTTACGTTACTCGACACTGACTCTCGGACACACCTGAATGAATACACTTCCCACAGTAGGTAACTCACCCTAGGACGTTCTGACAAGACTCACTTGTACCCTGACGTAGGCCCAGTGAGTGCTGGCTGGGCTGCCTCCTATGGGAGAATCTGCTTAGCTGGCGATGCCGTGGTCTGGTCGGGAAGTCTCCCTCCCGACCTGGGGAGGGGACGTGCGTGACTCTGCTTAGTGAACCGAGTGACGATCCGAACGGGAGAGAGATGACAGCAACCAGAATGAGAATCAGTATGACTAGAATGAGCCGTGGACGGGACTGCAGAGCCTTTATATGGGGGAGGAACAGCCGGCGTTTTGACCTCTGCCAATTAACTGGTTTGATCTGGATAGCTGTGTACAGGTGTGGTCCTACCCAGGTGTCTTGGTTAGGTGAGGTTGTAGTCACCTGGCTAACTCACGTCATTAGCGGGCGAGGGCAAGTCTCTAGGGTCGACCTGAGGTGTGTCAATCCCGGAATGTGGTGGTACCACGAGGTCTGTAGTGTACTTGCTGTTATATGTGAAATAATTCTGGGCTGTAAGCTTTGTTCTGACAATCAATCATTACACTTCCATCGCTATCCATCACATAGGGGCACGGGGGTGGAGGAGACTGCAGTGGGAGCGGGTAAACAAGGCGAAAGATTACAGGGAAATAGTGTTAGGAATGATGACATAACTAAATTAGACAGGGAGTTTAAAACTAAACGCGGTAAGGGAAGGACTCAGAACACGACTAACTTAAATGTATATTACGCGAACAGTAGAAGTATGAGAAACAAAATGGATGATATTAGGGCCTTGGTATGTACCGAAGAAATCGATATAATTGCATTCACTGAAACATGGATCAACCTAGACACACGTGAATTACCAGTCGAATACCAAATTGCGGGTTACAAACTGTTCCATACCGATAGGCAGACCAGGAAAGGAGGCGGAGTAGCAATCTATGTTAGGGATAATCTGAAGTGTGAAATAAATAAGGAAATAAAAACTGAGAGGAATACAGAAACAATTTGGATAGAATTAAGCGACGGTCGGGAAAAATTAATCACAGGAGTAATATATAGACCCCCCAATCTTGACAGAGTCAATGAGCGACCTATCTGGGATGAAATGCGCAGGGCTTCCATACACAACAAAGTCTGTATAGTAGGCGACTTTAACCTTGGCCAAATAGATTGGACCGACCTTATGGGAAACTCAGAATCAGAGGATTTTCTCGAGACGATCCAGGACTGTTTCCTAAGTCAACATATAACCGAACCCAACACGGGGTAATAATATATTGGATTTAGTTTTGTCAAACAGAGAAAACCTCATTAGCAATGTCGAGGTAGGGAACGAACTTGCAAACAGCGATCACAAAGAAATTCGATTCCAGTTAGATTTTCAGGGCAGACGTAAGGAAAATTCCACTAAAGTACCAGATTTCAGAAGGGCAAACTTTGACAGTTTAAAGAGGCAGCTGAGAGAGGGGGTGTCGCGCTTGGCCGTGAACCTGACAGATGACACCGACCTGATAACGAGATCTGAGATTGCCGAGTTCCACGACAATTTAAATAGTGAGTTACTTAATGCACAAAGGCAGAACATACCATACAAAAAACTCAGATCAAACAACAATGACCCTAAATGGATAAATAATTATTTAAAGAACATCATTGGCCAAAGGAAGGCTATAGGTAGAAGGATAAATCGTGGCGAAATTCACCTCCGGGACTATTATAGGGTATTGGCGAGTAGGGTTAAAACCGAGATAAGGAAAGCAAAGAGGAATAATGAGGTAAGGATAGCAAGGGAGGCAAAGACAAACCCCAAAGGATTCTACCAAATGTACCAAACTAAAACACGAGAAAAGATTGGACCAATACGGTCAGACTCCGGCGAGCTCACTGATAACGACGGAGAAATGAGCAATAATTTGAATAAATATTTTTCAACAGTTTTCACCAGCGAAAATTTAAACATGATACCCGAGGCACCGACTCTATTCAGAGATAGTGAAGAAAACAAATTAAGTGAGATAGTAGTGACTAGTAACGATGTTAGTAAGCAAATAGACAAACTAAAGCCTAATAAGTCACCTGGTCCCGATGAGATATTTGCCAGAGTATTAAAGGAATGTAAGGAAGAGCTTAGTATGCCCTTAGCAAAGTTGTTTAACATGTCCTTAAAAACAGGTGTAGTACCAGAATCCTGGAGGATAGCGAATGTAATACCGATCTTCAAGAAGGGGGATAGATCACTATCCTCTAACTACCGCCCAATCAGTCTAACATCAATAGTAGGCAAATTACTGGAAGCAATCATTTCAAACTCTATTCGAAATCACCTGGAGAAGCACAGATTGATCAATGATTCCCAGCATGGCTTCACAAGGGGACGTTCTTGCCTAACTAATCTATTAACATTCTTTTCATCAGTTTTCGAATCAGTGGACGAGGGGCACAATTATGATGTGGTATATCTCGACTTTAGCAAAGCCTTCGACAGAGTACCCCACGAAAGACTAATTAGAAAGGTAGAAGCTCATGGCATCAAAGGTGACATCCTTAAATGGATTAGGGCGTGGTTACAGGACAGGAAACAGCGAGTGAGCATTAACGGCACTAAGTCCCATTGGAGCAACGTCACAAGTGGAGTTCCCCAAGGCTCAGTACTTGGACCATTATTGTTTATTATATACATAAACGACATAGATATCGGCATAGACAGCAACATAAGTAAATTTGCTGATGATACTAAAATAGGACGTGTTATCAAATCTGACGAGGACTCGGCAAAACTACAGGAGGATCTAAACAAATTTTTCGAATGGTCTGAAAAATGGCAGATGAAATTCAACATTGACAAATGTAAAGTACTCAGTATAGGAAATGTAAACAGGGAAACCAGATACCAGATGAACAACGATGCCATAGAGAAATCCGACTGCGAGAGAGATTTAGGAGTAATGAAAAGTAGGAACCTTAAGCCAAGTAAACAATGTGTTTTTGCTCGAAACAAGGCTAATAAAGTACTTGGGTTCCTACAAAGGAGTGTTAGTTACAAGACTAGCGAGGTCATCCTAAAACTGTATCTTGCTCTTGTGAGACCACACCTGGATTACGCAGTCCAGTTCTGGTCACCGTATTACAGAATGGATATAGAATCCTTGGAAAGAATTCAGAGGAGAATGACAAGACTAATCCCGGGTATCAGGAACCTTGAGTATAGAGACAGGTTAAAGCATCTTAATTTGCACTCCCTTGAGAGACGTAGAGCGAGGGGCGACCTGATAGAGGTGTATAAATGGAAGGCAGGGCTAAACAAGGGGACATTACAAAGGTACTCAAATTATCCAACCAGGAGCGAACTCGTAACAATGGTTTTAAATTGGACAAATTTAGATTTAGGCGTGAAATAGGTAAACACTGGTTTGGAAACAGAGTTGTGGATGAGTGGAACAAGTTACCCAATATCATCATTAACTCGAATACGCTGAATTGCTTCAAACATAGGTTGGATGCTCATATGAGCAATAGGGGTTGGGTGTAAACGGGACTGCCCAGTATGGGCTAATAGGCCCGCTGCAGTTTCCTCCATTCTTATGTTCTTATGTTCTTCCATCGCTCTATCCATCACCCTTCCATCACTCTATCCATCACCTTTCCATCACTCTATTCATCACCCTTCCATCACTCTATCCATCACCCTTCCATCACTCTATCCATCACCCTTCCATCACTCTATCCATCACCTTTCCATCATTATATCCATCACCCTTCCATCAATCTACCCATTACTCTTCCATCACTCTTCCATCACTCTCTCCATCACCCTTCCATCACTCTATCCATCACCCTTCCATCACTCTATTCATCACCCTTCCATCACTCTATCCATCACCCTTCCATCACTCTATCCATCACCCTTCCATCACTCTATCCATCACCTTTCCATCATTATATCCATCACCCTTCCATCACTCTATCCATCACCCTTCCATCACTCTTCCATCACTCTATCCATCACTCTATCCATCACCCTATCCATCACCCTTTCATCACTCTATCCATCACTCTTCCATCACCCTTCCATCACTATCCATCACCCTTCCATCACCCTTTTATCACTCTATCCCTCACTCTATCTATCACCCTTCCATCACTCTATCCATCACCCTTCCATCAATCTACCCATTACTCTTCCATCACTCTATCCATCACTCTTCCATCACTCTATCCTCTGACCCAGCTTGGAGAAGGTCGTGCCGTTGTGCTCCCGCTAGAGACCAAAGAAAATGGCCGCTTTGGATCGTTGTGCCGTGGGTGAAGAGGAGGGGAGTGTGGGGAAAGACGACCTCCTTGCCACGCTGTTAAGGCAGCTGGGGCAGTTGAGGAGTGAGGTTGACACTCTAAAGGGGGAAAATGAAGCCCTCAGGACGGAACTCCTTCAGGTAGGTGTCCTGCCTAGCAGGACACCTGCGAAGGAGGAGCAGGCGTGGAGAGTGGTTGTCTCCAAGGGGACTAGGGTCAGGCTTAGGAAGGCTGACCAGGGTGTGGAGTGCAGTAACCCTTACCAGGTGCTGCAGGAAGCTGGAGAGGAAGAGAAGAGGCAGGACGGTATGGATCAAGGAGAGGAAAGGGCAGTTGTACAAACCCTGTCCACAGGTAAAGTCGTGGTAGTTGGTGACAGCCAGGTGAGGTTTATGGATAGGGCTTTTTGTGCAAGAGATAGGAAAAGTAGGACTAGGGTATGTTTTCCTGGGGCTGGGATAGGGCATGTAGCCGAGAGGTTAGACAGAGTTTTGTCAGGGGAGGGTACCAATCCAGTAGTGTGTCTTAGTGTGGGAGGAAACGACATAGGTAAGGTTAGGAGTGAGGAACTTTTCAAGAGGTATAGGGAGGCGCTGGGGAAGATTAGAGATAGGGGAGGGATCCCGATAGTATGTGGTGTCTTGCCTAGAAGAGGGGTTGGTCGTGAATGGCTGTCCAGGGCAATTGCTATTAATTGCCGACTGGAAAAACATTGTGCAAACAATGGTTGGGTATTCATTGATGACTGGCAACGATTTTATGGCAACGACTACCTGTACTGTCGCGACGGAGTACACTTGTCTCGTGTGGGGGTAAAGACGTTGTCTGCATCCCTGGAGCGCGAAATTGTCACTCCGAAGGGGGGGTTTCGCCAGTAGAGAGGGGTCGGGGAAAATGGGAGTCAAAAAACAAGCAGTTCCTGGGAAGTAGTGAAACAGAAGTAGATAATGCTGAAAATATAGTTAGTCATAATAACAAACATCAAAGTAATAAATGTAAAACAGATAGAAACGGAAGAAATATATTGAGTGTTTATTATACTAATAGTAGAAGCCTGTGTAACAAAATGGACCAGCTCAGGGCCATTGTTAGTAAAGAGAACATAGATATAATTGCAATAACGGAAACATGGATAAATTCAAACAGCAAACATTTTTTAGCAGAATTTCATATTCCAGGATATAACCTATTTAAATTTGACAGAGTAGGAAGGAGAGGGTGCGGGGTAGCAGTGTATATCAGGGTGTCATTAAAAAGCTGCAATAAATCAAACATTAAAACAAATAGCGACAATGAAAGTATTTGGGTAGAGATTGGTGAGGGCAGTGAATCCGTAGTCATTGGTGTTATATATAGACCGCCTAATTTGAGTAGGAACGATGGTAAATTGCTATGGGAGGAAATAAAGAAGGCATCTGATAGAAACAATGTATGTATTCTAGGCGATTTCAACTTTTCAGGCATAGATTGGAAAAATCAACTTAGCGATAATGAATCTGAAGATTTTCTAGAAGTAGTACAAGATAGTTTTTTATATCAATTCATAAACTCGCCCACTAGAGGAAATAATATCCTCGATTTAGTTCTCAGTAATAATGAAAATCTAGTACAAGATGTTGGGATTGGAGACGAACTAGGAAACAGTGATCATAAAGCCATATATTTTAACATAATATGGGATGGCAGGAAGAAGGAAAATTCGGCCTTGATCCCGGATTTTAGGAAGGCTAATTACGGTAGCTTAAGGAGAGACCTAAGGGATGACCCTATGGTCAAAAGATTAATCCCCCCCACACCTCAGGAAACTGTCAACTTAGGACGGGATAACCCCGAATTTAATTTAGCAGCTACTTATGAACAATTTATTGCGACAATCAATAATGCTCAAAATAAACACATCCCTAAAAGAAAATTCAGATCGATACGGAACCAACCAAAATGGATGAATAATAGACTCTTAGATCTTCTAGGGAAAAAGAAAGGAGTATATAGAAAAGTTAAGAACGGCGATAATCACTTACTTGGTTACTATCAGAACCTAACAAGACAGGTAAAAACAGAAATTAGGAAAGCAAAGAGAAATTATGAAATCAAGGTAGCAAACGAATCGAAAAATAACCCCAAAGCTTTTTATCAACTGTATAAATCAAAGGTTAGAGATACAATAGGTCCCCTTAAAACTACGACAGGAGAAATGACTGATGATGAGTTAGAAATGTGTAGTACATTAAATAGTCATTTTCGCTCCGTATTCACAAATGAAAACCTAGCACAGTTTCCAGAAGTTCATAAGGTATATAACGACAGTATAGAAAATATGTTGATGAATATCAATATTACTAGTAACGATGTGCTTAAAGTAATTAACAAACTGAAGCCTCATAAATCGCCTGGTCCAGACGAGGTATATGCTAGAATATTAAAAGAATGTAGAGATGAGTTGAGTAATCCATTAGCAGTTTTATTTAATAAGTCATTAGAATCGGGCCTAGTGCCAGAAGCTTGGAAACTTGCAAATGTAGTTCCGATTTTCAAAAAGGGTGATAAATCAATTGCATCAAATTACCGTCCCATTAGTCTCACGTCAATCATAGGCAAGTTGCTAGTCAATTATTGCTACAAAAATCAGAAGCCACCTTGAAACATTCAACTTAATTCATTCTTCTCAGCACGGGTTCACCCAGGGACGTTCTTGTCTCACAAATTTGCTTAGCTTTTTCTCAGAAGTATATGAAGTGGTAGATAATGATAAGTCATATGATATAATTTATTTAGATTTCAGTAAAGCATTCGATAGAGTCCCTCATGAGAGATTGATAAGGAAGGTAGAAGCACATGGAATAGGTGGATCATTATTAAAATGGATTAGGTCATGGTTAACTGGTAGGAAACAAAGAGTCAGCATAAATGGATTAAAGTCAGACTGGGGTGCGGTCAAAAGCGGAGTTCCCCAGGGATCTGTATTAGGCCCTCTGCTGTTTGTTATATTCATTAATGATCTTGATTTAGGCATAACTAGTAGGATTAGTAGATTTGCAGATGATACCAAAATGGGGAGAGTGATAAATTCAGACAGTGACTTTGAACACCTTCAAAGAGATCTAGATACCTTACATGAGTGGTCAGTAGACTGGCAAATGAATTTTAATACTGATAAATGCAAGGTACTACAGATAGGGAAGACGAATACAAACGTTAAGTATAAACTAGGTAACACGGAAATAGAAAACTCAGTTTGTGAAAAAGATCTAGGTGTATTTGTTAGCAACGACTTGAAACCTAGAAAACAATGTATTAGCGTTCGCAACAAGGCAAACAGGATTCTTGGGTTCATATCTAGGTCTGTGAGTAACAGAACTGCTGGCGTTATCTTGAAACTTTACCTAGCATTAGTGAGGCCACACATGGATTATGCGGTTCAGTTCTGGTGTCCTTATTATAGAATGGACATAGATTCTTTGGAGAGAGTACAAAGAAGAATGACAAAAATGATCCATAATATTAGAAACCTTCCATATGAAGAAAGACTGAAAAGCCTAGGCTTACATTCATTAGAGAGGCGTAGAGTTAGGGGAGATATGATAGAGGTGTACAAGTGGGTAAGTGGGATTAACAAGGGTAAAATGGAAGATGTTCTGAAGCTCAGTAATAACGAAATAACTAGAACAAATGGCTTTAAATTAGATAAATTCCGATTCAGAAAGGATATAGGCAAGCACTGGTTTGGTAATAGAGTTGTGGATATGTGGAATAGGCTACCGAGTGCTATAGTAGGATCGGGGACGCTAGGGAGCTTCAAGACGAAGTTGGATAGGCACATGGAAGTGCTGGGATGGGTGTGAAAGGGATCTGCCCTGTATGGGCCAGTCGGCCTCCTGCAGTATCCCACTTTCTTATGTTCTTATCACTCTTCCATCACTCTATCCATCACCCTTCCATCACTCTATCCATTACCCTTCCATCACTCTATCCATCACCCTTCCATCACTCTATCCATCACTCTATCCATCACTCTTCCATCACTCTATGCATCACTCTTCCATCACTCTAGCCATCACCCTTCCATCACTCTATCCATCACCTTTCCATCATTATATCCATCACCCTTCCATCACTCTATCCATCACCCTTCTATAACACTGGTCTACAAAAAAATATTTTTTTCTGGCATGAAACCTTTTAACTGCTTTTTACTAACTTTAAGGTGCTGAATCCAAATCTGATCTCAGATTTGCTCCATCACGTAACGTGCCAGAATTTACTGAGCTACCAGAGTTTGAGGATATAGACCGGAATTCACCTGTTTCTACTGATGAAGATGAAGAGACTGATCTTTTCAAGCCATCTGGTGAAGATTGTGAAAAGCCAACGTTGTTTACTCAGTCAGAATTGAATGATCTGGTCAGAGATCTAAATTTGCCAAAACAGTCTGCTGAATTGTTAGCTTCCAGGCTTCAAGAGAAACGACTCTTAAAACCTGGCACGAGTGTCTCCTTTTATCGCAACAGAGAAGAGCAACTGCGGAAGTACTTTCATTCATATGACCAGCTAGTTTTTTGTAATGATGTAGAAGGACTTCTTCTCTCCATGGGACTACCAGCATATGATAGTAAGGATTGGAGACTTTTTATTGACAGTTCTAAAAGGAGCTTGAAATGTGTTCTTCTTCATAACGGAAACAAGTATGGTTCAATTCCAATCGGACATTCTGTACAAATTAAAGAAGAGTATGAAAACATTAAGACTGTTCTAGAGAGGTTGCAATACCATGCTCATGAATGGTTAATTTGTGTGGACTTGAAAATGGTAAACTTTCTATTGGGCCAGCAAGGAGGGTACACAAAATACCCCTGTTTTCTGTGCTACTGGGACAGCAGGGCTACAGCAAACCATTGGGTGAAAAAGAATTGGCCACCAAGACATAGTTTGACGCCTGGTGACAAGAATATCATTAACGATCCTCTGGTTGACAGGAAAAACACTGTCCTTCCTCCTCTGCACATAAAACTTGGTATCATGAAGCAATTCGTCAAGGCTCTTGATCATAGTGGAGAGTTTTTCAGATATATATGCTCAACCTTTCCAAGTCTTAGCGACGAGAAGAAAAAGGCAGGGATTTTTGATGGACCTCAAATAATAACACTACTCAGAGATCCACACTTCCTTGCAACAATGACTGAGGCACAGGCAAGAACTTGGAATGCTTTCTCTAATGTGGTGCGGAACTTCTTAGGGAACAAGAAAGCGGACAACTATCAAGAAATTGTGGAAGAGCTGCTCTTGAGTTTACAAGCACTTGGATGCAGAATGAGTATCAAGGTTCACAACTTACACAGTCACTTGGACGAGTTTCCAGAAAATCTGGGAGAAGTGAGCGAGGATCAAGGGGAGAGCTTTCATCAAGACATTCCAGAAGCTGTACATAAGAGATCGGCCAAAAAGAGGAAGTTTATGTGACTGTAACTTGATCTTAATACTTGCACTATTTCTACCGTACATTAATGGGTTTTTTTTCACCCTTCAATGTTACATTTAAATATAATATGTGCATTAACTTTCCAATTTGATATTAACAATTTTTGGTTATAGAAAAATACAAATTATAATGCTGAAAAAATATATGTATACATGTTTAAACCGTCAATTTTGATCCAAAAGTTTACGTTTCCCAGCAAAAGTGCAATATGGTATATCTCAAAAACCTGATGTGATAGACAAAAACCAAAGTCATATTTGGATTCTGCACCCCAAATTTACTTAAAATCCGTTTAAAAACCTTGTGCCAGAAAAATTGTGTTGACCGGTGTAATGAGACAAGCCACAATGAGAGAAGATTAAGATTACATATATAAGTAAGAATAGAGAGTAGGAATGTAAAGAGAGGAAACTTGGTAGCGTGGCCGGGGTGTTATTTACTCAGCGTCAATACGCTTATCTTATCTCGTATGTCAATACACATATATCACTTCTTAAAGGGATAGCTTGTTAAACACCTCTTCGATGCAACTATTTATTAATTCACTCAATGACATGGACACATTAATATCACTATTATATCGGGGTACTAACACATTATGTTTTACGTTACTCGACACTGACTCTCGGACACACCTGAATGAATACACTTCCCACAGTAGGTAACTCACCCTAGGACGTTCTGACAAGACTCACGTGTACCCTGACGTAGCCCAGTGAGTGCTGGCTGGGCTGGTTCCTATGGGAGAATCTGCTTAGCTGGCGATGCCGTGGTCTGGTCGGGATGTCTCCCTCCCGACCTGGGGAGGGGACGTGCGTGACTCTGCTTAGTGAACCGAGTGACGACCCGAACGGGAGAGAGATGACAGCAACCAGAATGAGAATCAGTATGACCAGAATGAGCCGTGGACGGTTGTTGTTGTTGTTGTCGGACCGTAGTCCGACACGGGCCTTTGCCTATAGGCGGCCCGTTTGGTGGTTCCGGCTGGAGCTCCAGGAGCAGCCAGACCGGATTGGGATTGGAGGTGGTCCCACCTGCAGATTGGAGGGATACTGCAGGTTGCAAGTGTGAGCGGACCCCAGATCAGTGGACGCTTACCACCAACCCCCACTCTTGGACGTGGTCAGTTTCGGAGTGGCGCGTCCCCCCGAACTGGGGTCCGCACTTGCTGGGAGAGGATACTTTCTAAGCTATCTGGGTGGTGGGTATCGTGTGATGACCCGGAGTAGGTGGTGAATGTGGTCTGTTTGGGCCTTTCGGGTTAGAGTGGCCGCTGGTGTTGTGTGTGTTTCATGGGAGATTTGAGTTCTGTTTCGGAGGCTTTGTGTGACCTCGCAGTCGAGGAGATAGTGTTCAAGTGGGTTGGCTGCTGGCTCCTGACAGTAGGTGCATTCCATGACGTCATTTCCGATCATCTGCCAGGAGCACTTGTACCTTAGTCGTAGTCGATGAAGGCTGACTTGGGTTTGTCTTGGAGTTTTCCTGTCAGGGAAAGGTGGTTCCCCTTTTGTGGCTGCCAGGTACCATTTGGCTGATTGGGAACCAGCGTTGAATGCGTGAAGGAAGCTCTTTTTGATGTGGAGCTTGCTAGTCTTTCTGAGGTGATTCTTGATCTGTTGCACGCTTGCTGAAACTTGGATGTGTACGCTACTAGAACGTGTAGCTGCCTTGGCTGCTTCGTCTGCCACGTCGTTTCCTCCGATCCCTACATGACTGGGAATCCAGTGTAAGACGACTGGGCGGTTTTGGCTTTGGAATTCCTGGAGCTGTGCGAGGATTGAGGTAATGATGTGGACGTTGTCTCTTGGTTGACTGTGTTGCAGCGCCTGCATGGCCGATTTCGAGTCCGTGTGAATTATGATGGACTTGTTGTGTTGTGTTGCAGCGTGTTGTCGGGCCTTTGAGATTGCTACCAGCTCTGTTTGTAGGGTGGAGCAGTCATTGGAAAGTCTCCATCGGAGGGTTTGACCTTGAGTGTAGAAGGCCGCTCCGGATCTATGATGTTTTGGGTCCACCGAGCCGTCTGTGAAGTATGATGCTGCATCAGCCGGTGTCTCGGTGGCTATGGCTTCGAGAGTTATTTTTTTGAGGTCCTCCTTCTGGAGGTTGGCTTTACTATCGCCTAGGTCGGTAATTTTGAATGTGGCCCGTGGACGGGACTGCAGGGCCTTTATATTGGGGAGGAACAGCCGGCGTTTTGACCTCTGCCAATAAACTGGTTTGATCTGGATAGCTGTGTACAGGTGTGGTCCTGCCCAGGTGTCTTGGTTAGGTGAGGTTGTAGGTCACCTGGCTAACTCACGTCATTAGCGGGCGAGGGCAAGTCCCTAGGGTCGACCTGAGGTGTGTCAATCCCGGAATGTGGTGGTACCACGAGGTCTGTAGTGTACTTGCTGTTATATGTGAAATAATTCTGGGCTGTATGCTTTGGTCTGACAATCAATCATTACACTTCCATCGCTATCCATCACCCTTCCATCGCTCTATCCATCACCCTTCCATCACTCTATCCATCACCCTTCCATCACTCTATCCATCACCTTTCCATCACTCTATCCATCACCCTTGGTCGTGCCAGTCTCCAGTCTCTCTCTCTCTCTCTCTCTCTCTCTCTCTCTTTACCTCTTTCTATCTCCCCCATGTCTGTCTATTCCTCATACAACATACAACAGTGTGACCATACAACTCATTAAACCACCAGTGTTGTTAACTTACAACACATTAAACCACCAGTGTTGTCAACTTACAACACATTAAAGCACCAGTGTTGTCAACTTACAACACATTAAACCACCAGTGTTGTCAACTTACAACACATTAAACCACCAGTGTTGTTAACTTACAACACATTAAACCACCAGTGTTGTCAACTTACAACACATTAAACCACCAGTGTTGTCAACTTACAACACATTAAAGCACCAGTGTTGTCAACTTACAACACATTAAAGCACCAGTGTTGTCAACTTACAACTCATTAAACCACCAGTGTTGTCAACTTACAACTCATTAAACCACCAGTGTTGTCAACTTACAACACATTAAACCACCAGTGTTGTGACCATACGACACAACACTCCAGTAATATAAACAAAAACATATAGATAAAAAGTCTCTCTGGACACCAAGAGATGCGCGTTTGACCCTCATGATGACGTCACGGCACAGCTGTAGCATGTAAACACTAGTCCATGTTTTATTTTTGTTTTTATTTTTTTACGGGAATCAGCCAACCCGGGAACAGGTCAAACGACCCACAACGGAGCCTGGGGGGCGAAAAAAAAAAGAACGGAATGAAATTGAAAATATAGGAAAAAAGGTTATACTGTATTAATCTACACCACGAAGATGCCGGAAAACCAGCTTTTTAAAGTGAGACAGATTGTAAGAGCATGGAAACACAGAAGAAGGCAAAGCATTCCACAGTTTGGTTGTGTGAGGAAAGAAGGAGGTACTATAACGGGCTATCGATATAATTGCATTCACTGAAACATGGATCAACCTAGACACACGTGAATTACCAGTCGAATACCAAATTGCGGGTTACAAACTGGTCCATACCGATAGGCAGACCAGGAAAGGAGGTGGAGTAGCAATCTATGTTAGGGATAATCTGAAGTGTGAAATAAATAAGGAAATAAAAACTGAGAGGAAGACAGAAACAATTTGGATAGAATTAAGGGACGGTCGGGAAAAATTTATCACAGGAGTAATATATAGACCCCCCAATCTTGATAGCGTCAATGAGCGACTCATCTGGGATGAAATCCGCAGGGCTTCCACACACAACAAAGTCTGTATAGTTGGCGACTTTAACCATGGCCAAATAGATTGGACTGACCATACGGGTAACTCAGAATCAGAGGATTTTCTCGAGACGATCCAGGACTGTTTCCTAAGTCAACATATAACCGAACCCACACGGGGTAAAAATATACTGGATTTAGTTCTGTCGAACAGAGAAAACCTCATTAGCAATGTCGAGGTAGGGAACGAACTTGCAAACAGAGATCACAAAGAAATTCGATTCCAGTTAGATTTTCAGGGCAGACGTAAGGAAAATTCCACTAAAGCACCAGATTTCAGAAGGGCAAACTTTAACAGTTTAAAGAGGCAGCTGAGAGAGGGGGTGTCGCGCTTGGCCGTGAACCTGACAGATGACACAGACCTGATAACGAGATCTGAGATTGCCGAGTTCCACGACAATTTCAATAGTGAGTTACTAAATGCACAAAGGCAGAACATACCATACAAAAAACTCAGATCAGACAACAATGACCCTAAATGGATAAATAATTATTTAAAGAACATCATTGGCCAAAGGAAGGCTATAGGTAGAAGGATAAATCGTGGCGAAATTCACCTCCGGGACTATTATAGGGTATTAGCGAGTAGGGTTAAAACCGAAATAAGGAAAGCAAAGAGGAATAATGAGGTAAGGATAGCAAGGGAGGCGAAGACAAACCCCAAAGGATTCTACCAAATGTATCAAACTAAAACACGAGAAAAGATTGGACCAATACGGTCAGACTCCGGCGAGCTCACTGATAACGACGGAGAAATGAGCAATAATTTGAATAAATGTTTTTCAACAGTTTTCACCACCGAAAATTTAAACATGATACCCGAGGCACCGACTCTATTCAGAGATAGTGAAGAAAACAAATTAAGTGAGATAGTAGTGACTAGTAACGATGTTAGTAAGCAAATAGACAAAATAAGCCTAATAAGTCACCTGGTCCCGATGAGATATTTGCCAGAGTATTAAAGGAATGTAAGGAAGACCTTAGTATGCCCTTAGCAAAGTTGTTTCACATGTCCTTAAAAACAGGTGTAGTACCAGAATCCTGGAGGATAGCGAATGTAATACCGATTTTCAAGAAGGGGGATAGATCATTATCCTCTAACTACCGCCCAATCAGTCTAACATCAATAGTAGGCAAATTGCTTGAATCAATCATTTCAAACTCTATTCGAAATCACCTGACGAAGCACGGATTGATCAATGATTCTCAGCATGGCTTCACAAGGGGACGTTCTTGCCTAACTAATCTATTACCATTCTTTTCATCAGTTTTCGCATCGGTGGACGAGGGACACAATTATGATGTGGTCTATCTAGACTTTAGCAAAGCCTTCAACAGAGTCCCCCACGAAAGACTAATTAGAAAGGTAGAAGCTCATGGCATCAAAGGTGACATCCTTAAATGGATTAGGGCGTGGTTACAGGACAGGAAACAGCGAGTGAGCATTAACGGCACTAAGTCCCATTGGAGCAACGTCACAAGTGGAGTTCCCCAAGGCTTGGACCATTATTGTTTATTATATACATAAACGACATAGATATCGGCATAGACAGCAACATAAGTAAATTTGCTGATGACACTAAACTAGGAAGTGATATCAAATCTGACGAGGACTCGGCAAAACTACAGGAAGATCTAAACAAATTTTTCGAATGGTCTGAAAAATGGCAGATGAAATTCAACGTCGACAAATGTAAAGTACTCATTATAGGAGTTGTAAACAGGGAAACCAGATACCAGATGAACAACGATGCCATAGAGAAATCCGACTGCGAGAGAGATTTTGGAGTAATGATAAGTAGGAACCTTAAGCCAAGTAAACAATGTGTTTTTGCTCGTAACAAGGCTAATAAAGTACTGGGTTCATACAAAGGAGTGTTAGTTACAAAACTAGCGAGGTAATCCTAAAACTGTATCTTGCTCTTGTGAGACCACACCTGGATTACGCAGTTCAGTTCTGGTCACCGTATTACAGAATGGATATAGAATCCTTGGAAAGAATTCAGAGGAGAATGACAAGACTAATCCCGGGCATTAGGAACCTTGAGTATAGAAACAGGTTAAAGCATCTTAATTTGCACTCCCTTGAGAGACGTAGAGCGATGGGCGACCTGATAGAGGTGTATAAGTGGAAGGCAGGGCTAAACAAAGGGGACATTACAAAGGTACTCAAATTATCCAACCAGGAGCGAACTCGTAACAATGGTTTTAAATTAGACAAATTTAGATTTAGGCGTGAAATAGGTAAACACTGGTTTGGAAACAGAGTAGTGGATGAATGGAACAAGTTACCAAATATCATCATTAACTCGAATATGCTGAATTGCTTTAAACATAGGTTGGATGCTCATATGAGCAATAGGGGTTGGGTGTAAACGGGATTGCCCAGTATGGGCCAATAGGCCCGCTGCAGTTTCCTCCATTCTTATGTTCTTATGTTCATATTCTCGTGTGACCAATATCAACAGAGAAATGGTGGGCACTGCGGGCAAGACGTGTGTTACGAACCCACGGCCTTACCGGCGGTACACAGGATGCCAAATCCCCCTGAACATTGCCCGTTAAAGTACCTGTAAAAGAGAGAGAGTGAAGCAACATTGCGGCGAAGAGAAAGGGGAGAGAGATTGTCGACTAAAGGAGGAGAGTTAATAAGACGAAATGCCTTGGATTCCACCCTATCTAATAGTTGGACAGAAGAAGAGCCACCCCAGATATGAGAGTAGTACTCCAAGTTAGGACGAATGAATCCCTTATATACTTGGAGCAACTGCTCAGGAGTGAAGTAGCTGCGGCATCTGTACAGCATTCCCAACTTTCGGGAGGCAGCTTTAGTTATACTAAGGATGTGTGATTTCCAGGACATATTGGAGGAAATGGTGAGGCCTAACATATTTATTTCAGAATTTCGGGGGATGATAGCGTCCTGAAATGTAATTGGTGGGAGATCGTCTACTTTACAAAGTGTAATTGGTAAATATTGAGTTTTGTTACTATTGAACTTAACCAAGTTTGTATCTCCCCATTCAGAGATGCTGCACAGATCCACGTTGATAGAAGTAATGATATCAGTTCTAGAAACAGATCTAGTTTGAGAGTTAGGAGGAAGGGGAAAATGTGAGGAAGAGTGAAGAGTAGAATCATCGACGTAAGAATGGATAGAATTAGTTGTAGTGTGAAGTAAATCATTGATAAAAAGAAGAAAGAGAGTTGGTGAAAGAACAGAACCCTGTGGGACGCCACTATTGGTAGAGAAAGAGCGAGAAATCGATCCCTCGACAACAACTGCCATGGATCGATTCTCAAGGAAGCTAGAGATGAGAGAACAAAGTGGGGGAGAGAAACCAAAAGAGGGAAGTTTAGATAGCAAAGACTTGTGCCATACCCTGTCAAATGCTTTGGAGATGTCGAGGGCTACGACAAAAGTTTCCCCATAATGCCTAAAAGAGGATGACCAAAGATGGGTGCAATAGGAGAGCAGATCACCAGTAGATCTTGCCTGGCGAAAGCCATACTGGTGATACGACAAAAGAGAAAGGCGTTCAAGGTGACGGAGAAAATGGGAGTTCAAGATAGTTTCGAAAATCTTAGAGAGGGATGAAGTTAGGGCAATGGGGCGATAGTTAGAGGGATTAGAATGGTCACCCTTCTTCGGGATGGGCTGAAACAAGGCATGCTTCCAAGAAGAAGGAAAAGTTTTCGTTTTGAGGCAAAGGCGAAAGAGCGAGCAAGCACAGGCGCCAGGGTTTCAGCACACTCCCTCAGAACACGAGGGGGTATTCCGTCCGGTCCATGCGCCTTACTCACATCCAACCTGGATAACACACCGGCAACCCTGCGAGTGGAGATTATAGGAAAGTGCATAGGTTCAGTAGGAGGTGCAGGGGTAGGAGGGGTAGAGTGGGAATCGTCTAAGGTGGAATTAGAGGAGAATAAGGTGCCAAAGAGGTTGGCTTTCTCAGGGGGAGAGTTGGCTATAGAGTTATTGGGACGGAAGAGGGGAGGAAAAGAAGGCGTGCAGAAGTTGTTACAGATGTTTTTAGCTAAGGACCAGAAGGATTTACTAGAGGAAGAATTAGTCAGGAAAGCAGTGTTAATGTCGAGTTATTTCCTAGCGCTTTTTGCACCTGCATAACTTAACCTAACTATTTCTCTTCTTTCTCTCAGGTTTCTGTACTTGTAATTTCACTTTTAGTTTCTCATGAAAATTAGAAACCTCATCTTATATCTCCTAATGATCCAACACCCTAATACTAAATGGTTAGGTTAGGTTATCATTAGGGTATTTAATCACCAGGTGAGATAAGAGGGTGGGTATCCTAATCTTCCTAATTCTAAAATGCCCGAGTTTTGGTGCTAATTCACGTTTGTTTTATTTTACGGCTAAAATTCTTATTCAGTTTTAAGTTTTCAATTTCGAGGTAACTGCAGTTGATCCATATAGAATTAATTTTAAACTCTGGAATTTTCAGACATTTCGTTTTAGCGTCAGTGAAACAAGAGCTTTCGTCAGGTCGAAAATATATATCCTTTATAAAGTTTAGAGTGTAATTAACATTAGAGGTTGTAGCTTCCTAGTGATAACAGTAAATAACAGATGTGTCCTTTGTCGTTATTTCAATTCTTTTGTGTTGGGCTGGTGTGGAAATAAACGGGATTACTTTTATATACCATTTTTACTTGACATATACTGTACTTAAATCATGTTTCTATCTCTTTACATATACTTAAAAAAAATCTCTTTATGTTAATCAAATATTTTTCTTTTACTTTACATCAACTTCAAACATTTTTCTTTCTCTTTACATAAACGTAAAACAAATTTCTATCACTGTACACAAACCTAAAACAATTTCATTTTCTCACTCTGTCACATCTAAGAATTTTATCTTCCTTTTCTCTCTTTCCTTCGTCTCTCTCTCTCTATCTCTCTCATTTTGTCTCATTAACGTCCGTCTCTCCTTCCCCCTCCGCCTATTCTCTCCTTCTCTACAATTTCCCCTCCTCTTTCCTTCCTCTCTCATTCTAACTATTCCTCTCCCTTTCTCCTCCTTTCTTCTTCTTCTCCTCATATCTCAATTTCTTCTTTCTGCAGTTTTCCTTTTCCCTACCTCCTCCACTCTCCTTCTCCTACCACTGTACACAATTCCCTTCCACTTTTTACCTCTCATCTCCCTTCATCACCTACAATATTTTCCCCCGCCTCCTCCTCCTCCTGTCTCAATTTTCCACATTCGCCCCTCCCTCCTTCTTCCCTCTTCCACAGCCTCCTACAATTCCCCTCTCTCCCTTCCTTCTTCCCCTTTTCCCCCCCATCATCATCCCCTATAATTTTCCCTCTACCTCCCATCTCCCCTCTCCAATCCCCTCCTACCTCTCCCCTCTCCACCCCCTCCTCTTCCAACCTCTCCTTCCTTCCCCTCGGCCGCTTTGATCAGAGGACAGGGTAATTACTTTCCTCTCGTCCTCCAGTGATCCTCTCATTAAATTCTAATTACCTAATTAATTTGGTATCCATCGCCGTAAGTTTTTTGTTTCATATTAAAATTTTATGATATTTTAATAATTTTTTTATTTTTTTATATGTAACGAATTTCTGGGGAATTTGAAGATTAAAATAGATCACAGTCTTAATACGACCCAGAGAATTAATAGCTCTTACGATAATTAATAGCTTACAGTTCTATTAGTAGAATTAAGGGTATCAAAAAGTCATATAGTTCTAATGGGTACAGGAAGTCTTATTAGCCTCTGTCCAAATAGTGCCCAGTATAAGTTAATACTAATATAAGGCCGCAAAACTAAACTAACCTAACCTAACCTAACCTAACATTTAAGTAGTTCTCCTGCCTCTCTCTCTCTCTCTCTCTCTCTCTCTCTCTCTCTCTCCCTCCATGTTTTCTATGCAGGGAATATCTTGGTGTTGGAGTGTGGAGTTAAAGTGTGTGGTGTCCGTGATCTCTCTCTCACTTACTTATCTGTCTCAGTCTGAATGTCTCCAAAATACACTATCCTGGAGAGAATATTTGTTCTCTTCTACTAATCTTTCTCTCTATTTATATATCTCTAACCTCCTCCACAAGACTTCTTCCCCATACACGTGACTCTGAGAACGCTCACAGAGGGAACGCTGACCCCTTATTACACTCTCCCGGGAGTGCCCCTTTAGAGAACACTCCCGTAAGAGAATACTCCCTTAAGAGAATGCTCCCTTAAGAGAACGTCCCTAAGATTGCCCCCTTTACAGAATGCTTCCTTAAGAGAACGCTCCCCTAAGAAAGCCTCCCTTAGAGCGCCCCCCTAAGGAGAACGCCTCCCTTAATAATCGCACTCTCAGTAGAACAAAGCCACAAGTTGAAGGGTTGTTGTCCAGAGAGTCAACCATGCAGGAAAATAGCGCTTGCACCAGCCTTCCCTCCGTTACTACGTGGGGCAAGAAAGTGCTGAAGACGTACAATATTTGTATTGTTCAATGTTGTGTAGGTTTAGTGCTTTGTTTTGTCGACCTCGTGCTTAATAGTTTAGTTTAGCTTAATGCGTCAATTTAATGAATCGATTTGTATGTATGTATGTATGTATGTATGTATGAATGTATGTATGTATGTTTCTATGTATGTATGTTTACTGATAACCACAGAGGAAACAAGAAAACACGAAGTTCCCAAGCGCCTTCGTGTAATTCACCCCTGAAGATGTGAATTACACGAAAGTGCTTGGGAACTTCGTGTTTTTTTTGTTTCCTATGTGGTTATCAGCATATGCATGGAACACGCGCACCTACAATGATTTATTTGTTTGTATGTATGTATGTATGTATGTATGTGTAATGGCGGAAACGATCTTCCTGCTCGTTACCGCTGCTAACTCTCTCGTTTGCTGGTGCGGCCAACACTTGGGCGGTTGGACAGAGGTGAGAACGGCAGGAGATTCACCCCAGCCGACATACAGTCACTATCTAGCTACCCCGCTGTTCGTCAAATTCTGGCTGTGATCTCATCATAGGTCCTGGACCCGTGGGCTGTGTCCCCAGAC
The DNA here is from genome assembly GCA_958450375.1 of Homarus gammarus. Classification (NCBI taxonomy): domain Eukaryota; kingdom Metazoa; phylum Arthropoda; class Malacostraca; order Decapoda; family Nephropidae; genus Homarus; species Homarus gammarus. Next base: position 915,775 of record CAUDMG010000378.1, on the reverse strand, counting down.
CTTCACCTATCAACTGTCAATTCTCTGGTCATCTCCCACTACCACATACCACGACCGTCAGTTCATCTCATTCCGTCTGCTGTATCAAGACCTCAGCTGCTGTAGCTCGAATGTGGAGTTGAATGGACTATTCCCTATCCTGAGTGTGGATCACCGTGTTCCAGAACCTTCCCCCAGGGCCACCGCCGTAGGAAATATCTGTTCATTGTTTGATTCTATGGTTGTTTGATTCCATTAATTACTGACTCCCCTTTAATGTTCGATTCTATCAATTGTTGACTCCCATTAATTGTTTGATTCCATTAATTACTGACTCCCATTAATTGTTTGATTCCTTTAATTGTTTGTTTCCCTTAATTGTTTAACTCCATTAACTATTGAATGCATCAATTGTTTGACTCCCGTAATTATTTGATGTTTGCTGAGTGGTGTCAGAGTTTTGTGTTATATTTTTTATAGTAAAGAGATGTCAATCTCAAACGGTTGTTTGCTATTCCTCAGAAAACCATGGTCCTTGACTTTCCTTTATTAAGATCCTGATTAGTCTGGTAAGGGATTTCTATCCCTAATTCCCAGGCCCTTTACAGTATGTATGTCTGGACGGATGGATGGTTGGATGGATGGGTAGATATGGGTGGGCTGAGTGAGAGGGTGAATAGTAGGGAGTGACAGTTTTGCAAAAGTTTTCAAAATCTAATTGCTTGGGTTGGATTATTTGTCTATCGGCCACGCTAATTCCGAATATGTTTGAGTTTTTTACATCATTGCATTAGAAGGTTTGTGGATACTTTTGGGTTTGGCATGAAAAACCCGAAAAAACTGTAAGTAATAAAGGGACTGGCAATGTGGCACAACCTGTTAAAATCAAGTTATTGAATTGGATTATTCGACTACTGTGTACACTGGTTCATAATGTGCTATTGTTTTACATCTCAATGCGCTACAAATTATGCCGATATTTTTGCTGCAAGTCACCACATACGTATATTTCGAAAACCAGGGCCCAATATTACCAACGGCGTGGATAGATTCCGTGGAATGAATTCAGGACATTCCCGCTCATGGAACATTACCAAACTCCGTATATGTGCCAATGGCAGGCCAATGGCAATATTTACAGAGTTTGTTGAGGCTCCCTGGACGGGAATGCCCTGAATTTATTCCACAGAATCTATTCACGCAGTTGGTAATATTCGTCCCAGGACTGATCAACGAATTCAGCCCAAGTAGCTTGACTTGGACAGTTAAGGACAAAATCTCAGTCCATACTTTTGAATAAAATATTGTTCAATAGGTGGTGAAATTGAAGTGCTGAAAGTTGTTTTTTCTGTGTTGTTTTGTAGTTAGTTCAAAGGGCCGCCACCAAGATGGGTCGTCCTAAGATTAGCAACACTCAGCTGCGCCAGGGTAACGATGAGGTGTTCGGGGTTCGGATGCCTCTGCCATCTAACAAGTTGCCTCTGAACAAGGAAGTTGGAAGTGCCCTGGCTTATGAAGCAGAAAACGAGAGGTTAAGGAGAAGAACAAATGCTTTTGATTATATGGATGCCACCAACAAGGCGACTGAGAAGGTACTGGATGTGTATAGGAAGGCCACTGTCCCCACTATCTCTGAAATCAGGGTGAAAATGAGAGTCCACGACCTGTGGAGGATGCGGAGGGAGACGATGATGACGAAGGGAAATGGACAGAAACAGAAAAGGAAGAAAACGAAGAACGGGAAGCTGAAGATGAGGTTCGAGGCTCATCTTCAGCTTCCCGTTCTTCGTTTTCTTCCTTTTCTGTTTCTGTCCATTTCCCTTCATCATCATCGTCTCCCTCCGCATCCTCCACAGGTCGTGGACTCTCATTTTCACCCTGATTTCAGAGATAGTGGGGACAGTGGCCTTCCTATACAAATCCAGTACCTTCTCAGTCACCTTGTTGGTGGCATCCATATAATCAAAAGCATTTGTTCTTCTCCTTAACCTCTCGTTTTCTGCTTCATAAGCCAGGGCACTTCCAACTTCCTTGTTCAGAGGCAACTTGTTAGATGGCAGAGGCATCCGAACCCTGAACACCTTATCGTTACCCTGGTGCAGCTGAGTGTTGCTAATCTTAGGACGACCCATCTTGGTGGCGGCCCTTTGAACTAACTGCAAAACAACACAGAAAAAACAACTTTCAGCACTTCAATATCACCACCTATTGAACAATATTTAATTCAAAAGTACGGACTGAGATTTTGTCCTTAACTGTCCAAGTCAAGCTACTTGGGCTGATTTCGTTGATCAGTCCTGGGACGAATATTACCAACGGCGTGAATAGATTCCGTGGAATAAATTCAGGGCATTCCCGTCCAGGGAGCCTCAACAAACTATGTAAATATTGCCATTGGCCTGCCATTGGCACATATACGGAGTTTGGTAATGTTCCATGAGCGGGAATGTCCTGAATTCATTCCACGGAATCTATCCACGCCGTTGGTAATATTGGGCCCTGGTTTTCGAAATATACGTATGTGGTGACTTGCAGCAAAAATATCGGCATAATTTGTAGCGCATTGAGTTGTAAAACAATAGCATATTATGAACCAGTGTACACAGTAGCCGAATAATCCAATTCAATAACTTGATTTTAACAGGTTGTGCCACATTGCCAGTCCCTTTATTATTTACAGTTTTTTCACGTTTTTCATGCCAAACCCAAAAGTATCCACAAACCTTCTAGTGCAATGATGTAAAAAACTCAAACATATTCGGAATTAGCGTGGCCGATTGACAAATAATCCAACCCAAGCAATTAGATTTTGAAAACTTTTGCAAAACTGTCACTCCCTAGTGAATAGGTATGTGTGTCAATTAATCTGTCTGTTATATAGATATTCACATGAGAGAGGGACAGATAAATCGCAAATTTTATGGATAATTATCACACACAAAATAATATAAAACCTCGATTTAACGTGTTAGGTTCTGAATAATAAGTTCTATATACAGGAGAGAACACAAACACCTGTATAGTTTTGTAGGTTCGGTTTACTGGATAAGAGTATGTACACAAAGGGAAGCAGCACTCTCCCCGGCTAAGCTCCTGCTGGTCAACTGCTATAGGCGACGTATGGCAAGTGATACATTAGCAGCTTCCATACGTCGCCAGGCATATTAATTAAGCGTGTGGGATATGGTAATAACATTGCCACACGCTGCTAGCTAGGCTGAATAAATAATACATAAATGGAGCACATACATAATATACATACATGATATATAATCCAGCATACATAATATACATACACCTCCCTCCCCCCTATACGCTCATAGCAAAGTCTTGAGCGGACCTTTTCTTTTGGATACGTTCTGAGCGTCGAGGGACTTCATCACTGGGAAGGGTATGGGACTCAACACTGGTGGCGGGGCCAGCAGAAGGCATTGTTACGGGTCGGAGAAAACGGCGGTTCCTCCACCACACACGACCACTGGGTAACCGCACCTGGTAGTCCCGTGACCTGCCGAGACCCATAACTACGCCTACTTTGTCCCAACGTAGGGAGGTCGGGTCCTGAACACGGACTTGGGTGCCGACACTCAACCTGGGGAGAGAACGGGCGTGGTCATTGTAGCGGGCGACGACGTCCTGAACACGTTCGGCGGCTCGGCGATCACAATCCTCTGTCTTGGCCTGCCACTCCTTGGAGAAGGATTGAGGGTGAGCAGGGACACAAGAACGAAGGGGGCGTCCATACAAGACCTGGGCAGGGGAGCGTCCGGTGTAGTTAGGTGTGTTGCGGAGTTCAAGAAGACCCCTGTCGAAGGCCTCGCAGTCAATGTTCCCAGAAGGGGCCACCTTAAGGATGAGGTGCTTCAGGGATTTGACAGCAGCCTCAGCGTGGCCGTTGGACTGCGGGTAATGGGGCGATGACAACACATGCCGGACTCCCCATCGGTCAAGGAACACAGCAAAGTCCCGGCTTGTGAACTGAGGCCCTCCGTCGGTTCGCAGGCGTACAGGAACGCCCACGTCACGGAAGTAGTGGCGGAACTTGCTGATGGTGGCGGCAGACGTCGTGTCATTACCGCACTTGATGACAACCGGCCAACCAGAGAGACGGTCGACGATAACGAGGAAGGACTTTCCTGACACACAGAAAAAGTCGGCCGACACAGACTCAAAGGGGCGGGTGGGGTTGTCGTCACTCATGAAGGGTTCCTGCTGCTGGCTGGGTTGTAATACTTGGCAGGGCTCACACGCACGGACAACATTGGAGATGTCGGAGTTGATGCCGGGCCAGAACACAGTCTGTCGTGCACGTCGTTTGGTGGCCTCAGCTCCACGGTGACTGTCGTGAAGGCGGGCCAAGGCGTGGGGACGTGATGCAGCAGGGACAACTACACGTGCTCCGTACAGAACAAGGTCTCCGTCGCAGTAGAGTTCATCGCGGAGTTTCCAATACGGGAGCAGGGTGTTGTAAAGATCGTAGCGGTTGCTAGGAAATCCATTCCTCACACACTCGACGAGTCGGACATAGGAAGGGTCATCTCGGGCCGCTGTTCGAAGGTCCTCCATTGCCTTGTCGTCATCTGGTGACAGGTCCGAACGAAGGGATTGGACGGCATGGAGAGTGACCACAGTCCTGACGGAAAGAGCGAGGTCGGCGTCGAGTACATGGTCTTCTGGAGTAGGGCGGCTGACAGGAGAGCGGGATAAGGCATCAGGGATGCAGAGCTCCTTACCAGCACGCCACACTGCAGTGAAGATGTACGCCGAGAGCTTCTCTTTCAGACGCTGGAGGCGAGGGTTCTCAACAGCGTCTAGCGTGTAGTGGTTGAGGATCGGGACAAGCGGGCGATGGTCGGTCACTAGGTGAAAGTATTGCAGGCCTATGAGGTAAAACCTGCACTTGGACATCGCCCAAACCGCAGCCAACAGCTCCAACTCAATAGTGGCGTAGCGCGTCTCAGTGTCAGAGAGGAAACGCGAGCCACACTGGACGAGCCGGAACTGCCCTCCACCATGATCCTGCAGTAGGGCGTATCCCACGCCATACAAGCGTGAGGCGTCTGTCTGCAGAACTGTCGGCAAGGCTGGGTCAAACGTGGCGAGGACAGGTGGACGAGACAGGGCCTGTTTCACTTGCTGGAAGGCCTTGTCGTGGTCGGGGGTCCACAGGAATGTCCTCTTGGGGCTCATCAGGGGGCGAAGTGGTTGAGCAGCTGCGGAGATGTCCGACGAAAACTCTGCTAACTGGTTGACGAGACCGATGAAGGACCTCAAGTCGGTCAGGTTAGCAGGGGTAGGAAAATCCGTAATGGCGCGGACCTTTTCCGGGTCAGCTGCGATACCATTCCCTGAGAGGGTGTACCCACAAAAGTCAACTGAAGAGCTGGCCAGAACAAACTTGTCGGCATTTAGGGTAATGCCGTGCTTCCGGCACCTGTTGAGTACCTCGTAGATACGGCAGAGGTGACCATATAATCCTCGTCGTACACGAGTATGTCGTCGACCACTTTCACGCAGTTTGCCAGACCTTGTAGAGCCATATCACCTCGAAGACAGAAAGCGTCTCCTGTAGCGGCGAATCCCATGGGGCCACGGCAATAACTGTAACGTCCATGCGGGGTGATGAACGTTGTGAGTGGTCGGTCTTCTTCGGCAAGCTCTATCTGCCAGTATCCACACAGGGCGTCCATCGTCGTGAAGAAGCGCGCCTTCGGGTTCACGCTGCGTATGGCTGCAAAGGGCGTGGGAGAAGGGTGCGCAGGATGAGACACCTGGTTGTTGAGCTTGGAAAGGTCAGTGGTGATCCGAACACCACCTTTAGGTTTTGCGACGACAACCATCGGGTGACACCATGGAGACGGGTCATCGCCGGTTGGTACAATAATTTCTTGGGCGACCATGGAGTCCAGCTCGTTTTTGACCGCCTCGCGGAAGGCCAGGGGAACCAGTCGAGGGGTGTAAATAGCGAATGGCTTCGCGTCGTCCCTCAGGTGGATCCTCATGGGGGGGCCTGCCATCTTCTTGAGAGGCTTGGATTCCAGAGCGGACTTGGTCACCAGAACGTCGCTGAATTCCTTCAGGAAGTACTTCCGAGCATCCGAAGGAGAGGTGTCACTGGCAAGAGGCAGGGGTAGGGCGGCAGCAGGGTCGTTGCTGCTCCCTTTTTGCACCCTGTTGGCGTGTTTTACCTCAAGAATAGGTTTGGGGAAGTCCTGGGAGATGATGGCCAACTCCTGACAATGTCTGTAGGACAGCAAAGGAGTCTGGACACCGTTATGCACATCAATCCAGGCTTGACACGACCTGTTGCCAAAGGTGACTTGTGCTTGGAGTGAACCCAGGGCCGGGGTCATCTGTGAACCATCTGCCATAAAGCGGAGATCCTTGGGGGGCGGTCCTAGATCACTTGGAGAGAGCCCCAAGCCTTGCAAATGCTGGGGACCGATGACTGTAGCATCAGCGCCGGTGTCGGGCAACATCTGAAGACGGGATGACACACCGCCGTAGGTCACAATGACACTGATATACTGAGGGACTTTGGTCCTGGGACGCTGGGGGAAGCACACATTCCTAATGTGGCTCGAGCGTTGTCAAGAGTCGTTGTACCTCTGATTGGAAGACTGTGGGCGGCCCTCTCTGGTGGAGGGGGGCTGAAGCTTCCGCCGACGCGGTCCCTTGGGTATGTTGGAAGGGCAACACTTGTCATAGTGGCCCAGACGACCACACACATTGCACTGGACGCGTTTGGCTGGGCACCGTACTGTGAGTGACCAGTGGCCCTTACGGTCACAACTTTGCAGGTAGACTGAGCAGCTGGACACACCTGTGTTCCGTGCTGCTTACCACAGTTGTTGCAAAATAAACCGGGCGTGGACGTGGTGGGCGAAGGCGTAGGAACAGACTTCTTGTCCTTCTTGTACCGGGACACAGCGCGTACAGCTGTAGGGGGAGCACGGATGGCAGAGGTGGCACACCTGGCAGCCTCACAGGATCGACATATCGTCAACACTTCCTTAAGAGAAGAGGAAGAGTCGAGGGAGGTGAGGCGTTGGACAAGTTCCTCGTCCTTAACACCCATCAGGATCACCTGCCTCAACTGGGTCTCCTCGCACTGCTGGTGGTGGCCTGGACATATATCTACCTCTTCCGAGGCTCTCTTAAGACGCACGTAAAAGGCATCAAAAGACTCACCCTCCATCTGTCTGCAGCTAAACAATTCCCTCCTGCGCAGAGCTTCATTCTGCTGTCCTTTGATGTGCCGTTGTAGAACGTCCAGTACCTCCTCTACAGACAGCAAAGAGGTTGGGGGTACCTGCAACGTATGTTCCAAGACACGCTGAATTTCCAAGGACAGGCACATACGCAGCTGGATGAGTTGTTTAGGCTGTGACAAACTCTGGAGATCCACCATTGTAGAATAATCAGTCCACCGTCGCCGCCATTCACGAAAAGTCTGGAAATTCACATCAGGCTTCAAGATGGGCGGCGTTTGAGCTGCTGCTTTAGGTGGGGCTGGGGGGTGTGAAGGAAGCATGGATGAGGTATCTGAACCAGTCAGTACCGAGGCAGTGTTAGAGCCAGGGGCTTGGTTAACAGTGAGGCGAGATATCAAGGCTTCAAACCGTTCACTGTCTTCCAATCTCCGTTGGTTGTCTCGTTCTGCCTCTGCTTGCCTTCTGTGCTCATCCGCCAAACGTCTGTGGGCTTCATCCTCGCGTTTCTCATCTCTCATAAACTTCAGTAAGGCAATTATCTCTGGAGACAACGCTGAATATTGAGGTGAGGGGCTGCGCGATGTGGGGGCTGGAGCGTCGTAGCCGGCCTGGTCATCCATCTCTGCGGGGCTATCACTCGCCTGAGTCATCCAGACGCTGGGTCCACGGCTACGTAAGGCGTGAGACATAACTACTTCCTCTGTGTACTATGTCTTAAATCAGTGTTGACCGGTCAGCCCGTCGTATCAACAAGATTTCAGACAAAAAATTAATTAAATACACAGATAAGTAGGTTATATATATAAAATATATATAAGGAAGCCGCGCGGTCAGCGAGTGTTAGTACGTGTACGTGTGCGAGTGAGTGTGTCCCGGGCGGGCAAAGCGTCTCGCCCCAGCTGTGAGGGGGGGGGGGGGTGGAGGCGGCGCTGTGAGGGGGGTGAAGGGAGAGGCGCGGCGACTCCCAGTCAGTCCAGTTACCCTCAGAACGCGGTCAGAGACGGGTGTACTGAACTCTACTCCTTACAAATGCCCAGAACGTGCCGTATACCTTGGGAATCCTTTAGAACAAGGTCACACATGAATGGCACGAAACACACAATGCACTAAACACTTCACAGAAAATCACTGACACTGCTCAAAGTTGCTGAAATTCTTCGAGGAGAGGTGACGCACGGGAGTTGACCCAAGCGCGAGGAGTCCGTACGCCGGCTTTCCACAGACTTTGCACTATCACTCGTAATTATCCAGTAAGACTACGCACTGCGCCATGTTAGGTTCTGAATAATAAGTTCTATATACAGGAGAGAACACAAACACCTGTATAGTTTTGTAGGTTCGGTTTACTGGATAAGAGTATGTACACAAAGGGAAGCAGCACTCTCCCCGGCTAGGCTCCTGCTGGTCAACTGCTATAGGCGACGTATGGCAAGTGATACATTAGCAGCTTCCATACGTCGCCAGGCATATTAATTAAGCGTGTGGGATATGGTAATAACATTGCCACACGCTGCTAGCTAGGCTGAATAAATAATACATAAATGGAGCACATACATAATATACATACATGATATATAATCCAGCATACATAATATACATACACCCTACAATTCGAAGTTTCTCTCAGCTTTAGATTTAAAGGTTAACCCAAAGTTTTAATGTAATGAAGTAATCCGTATGCTAGTTTGATAACTGGGAGTAAACTGGAGTGGGAAAACTCTCCCCATACTGTTGTTATATGGGTGCTAACTAGTAAGTGAGAGAAATTGTTAGATAGCCTCTTCACTACTTCATAACTTGTACTTTACCTTCCGACCTTACCTCACAATCAACTGTGAATTGAATACACACTGGGAGACCTCACGTGAAGGGTTATTGTACCGCTTTGTAAAGCAGGAAGTCAATACGAGCTGCTTGGTTGGAACCTTTCCTGCACTCAAGATGTCAGACTTTAAAGTGGTAAAGAGGTCACCGATCCCTCAGTAGAACTTCTGAAAATCTCAAACCCTCGGAAGAACGATCTCCGTTATATATCCACACACTCTAGAATATAATTTGGTGCTGACGTAACCACAAAACAGTTAAAGAACATGATGGCGTGGAGGTTGATGATAATGTTGACGATACAAACTCTATTGAGGCTGTAACAAGTGCCACTGACACCCAAACCTTACTCGAGCTAGAGAAAGTAAAGTTTGAGATGATGAAATTTGAAATACAGGTGAGATAAAGAGAAAGAGAGAGAAAGGGAGGAGAGAAAGGATGAGAGAGAGAGATACTTGGAAGTTTTGAGTCTGAAACAGTCCAGCAGGCGTGGAGAAACAGACACATTTGACATCGCAAAATATACAAAGCTAACACCTTGTTTTTCAGAATCCAACTCAGAAGGTTTTTTCAGGGAGTTCGAGTCCACTGCCAATGATTTTAAGTGGCATAAAGAACACTGGATCTGGCTAGTGAGACCGAAACTCTGGAAAGGCTTTAAAGGATTACAAAACAACACTGATTATGATGATGTCAAGGAGGCAATTCTTGCGTCAAAGTCAATATACTCCATATTGACTTTGAGGTCCGAGGCGGGCGAGAGTGATGACGTCAGGTGAACCACTCTGCCTGCGCCTCCTTGTAGTTGACAAGTTAACCCCAGTTTTACGTGGGCCACTTGTGTGTACACACCAGTGTCTGAGGCTTTAACTTTGAGAAGCATGAGGCCCAAATGTTATGAATATCTTTAAACTAAAAAAGAAATTCCTTTGCCGAGTAAAACAACACTTAGTGAGCCAGCCAAGAATTTTGCATGCGAACCTGGCATCCTACACTCTGTGCTGTCACTCATGAAGACAAAGTCTGACACTTTTAGTCCACTTGAAAGATTTTGCTATGATATCATTAGATGAAATGGCCATGGCGAGTGAATGGAGTTATGACAAAGGTAAGGATATCCTATATAAACCTTATGAGAAAGTCCAGGCTGTCATGCTAAGCGGACTGGTAGGCAATTGGAAGCGACCATTTTTTTATGATATTCATGTCCCACATATACAAAGGATCTTGTTAACTTTAATAGAAGAGCTTGAGCATGCAGGTTACCCTGTCGTTGCAATGGTGCACGACTTAAGTTCCAGGGGTGGTAGGTAAGCAGGGAGATTGGTTGTGTCAAGCCGGGGGAGCGTCTGGCATATAGTAGTGAAATGGTTATTTGATTCCTCAGCTGAGTCAACATTAGTGAGGTAGCTAAGGAAGGGGAGGGGGTGTGTCTTATTGTTTAGTCCACATAGTTCTTTAAGTTTACCATACAACTGACTAATGTTGGTGTGCTTCAGGTGTTGCAATTTGGTTGGGTAGTGAGACTTTTTTGCAGTGAGTATTTCGCGGATGACTGGGTTGCGAAGGGACCTGTAGCGATTGTGGTCATTAAGATAAAAGGCTCTGTCTCTCTGTTGCACAAGTCTTTTGATCCGAGGTGTGATCCAGGGCAAATCTGTAGGTTATGTATATAAACTACTGTGCCGAGTAGCAACCCTGTATATAAGCTACTGTGCCGAGTAGCAACCCTGTACATAAGCTACTGTGCCGAGTAGCATTTATATATATCATCACGAGGCAACACTGCACGTTATGTGGCAACATTGCCCCGAGGCTGCCATATGGCAAGGCAGCCTCAGTCTGACTGTGTGAGCCGTGCATGGCACTCTAGTCACCACTTGTATTTCTCTCATCCATAATAAACGGACTTCAGTGTTACACAGTGTTTCCCTACCCATCACTGCATTCTTCAGGGAACACTTGTAACCACCAAAATCATCTGGGTGAGATCTGACGGACTTCTCTGGGAAGAAGTGGTGGTGAGCTTCCGTGGTGGTGTTGGTATAAATTATTCATTTGGTGTCCACGTCGTCCACACTAAGTACTTCAGTCCAGGGATGGTGAACTATCCACTGCCCGAAGAGGCGCACTGCAGAGTCAGTAATCGGTCTGTAGGTCTTGATGTAGGGTCTCTGTACTTGAGTGGAAGTAGCAGCTGGGGACCAGAGCAGTGATAGGTGTGTGCTACACCCGATAGGAGGCATTGGTTGAGGTGGTTGGTACTGGTCCGCTAAGTCGATTAAGATAAAGTTAAGAGTATTTTGACCGTGAGTTGGGAAGTTCACAACTTGTGATAGTGACAGCTGGTCCTGGATATCATTGGTGTCAATTTCATTGTAATCCCCGCATAATACTAACTTGGCACATGGGTACCTAACTCTTAGGTGGTCTGAGGTGGCAATGAGATGATTGATAAGAGTGTCTCTGGTGGGTGAGCGAGGCGGATGGTATGACACACACATTATGATAGAAGCAGTGTGGCGCGGGTGGGCCCGTGGCATGACGCGTACCCATAATGCTTCCACATCTGCTGGGACTTGAACATCCAGGCGTGACGGGCGTAGATCATCTTGACAGAAGAGGGCAACGCCCCCTCTGCGTCCATGTGAACAAAGGTGATGAAAGAGTTGATATCCCTCAATATGACACGTTTCAGGCACAATTTGCTAAGCCTCACAAATGGCAACGACGCTAGCGGCGGCTGACCTGGCTGGTTGCCAGCTCATCAAACTTGTTAGCTAGGGGAGTGACGTTGGAGAGCAGTAAAGACGGGAGATCATATCATATCCGTGGAACTTCAGTGTAATGGTACGGTCTTTCAGGGGTGGGTTTTTCTGGTTTCCTAGTGGAGGTTACCGTCCTAATGGGCTTTTGTTTATGACGTCCCTGTCTAAGGCTGTGAGCGTGGAATATGTTCAGTGACTTGAGTCGTGCGATAACAATGCCATCATGATAACCGTTCCCACGCTTTAGAAGGTACACATAGCATTGGGAGTAAGTGATGGGTGTCCATCTGTTGACATCTGTTGTTGTGGACGGACGGAAGTGTTTGTCCCCGGTGGCCATAAACTGACTATCGGCACTTTGAGAGCCACTGACACTGGTAGAAATCTGTTAATATTTGTCAGTCGTAAACACCGTGAGTCCTTGTCTCTGGCGCTTAGGTCGCCGACACAGTATCCACTATACATGTAAACACCGCGGTGGTCCTTGTCACTGGCACTTTGAAGGTGACCGACAAAGTGCCCACTGTCTGGTATTACACTGCTGTGTTTTTGTTGTTACGAGTTGGGGATTTAGAATATAGTTATACGTCTACCCAGATCCCAACAGGTAACAACAAAAAAAAACAAAGACAATCGGACTATAAAAGGGTAGACAAAGGATGCGAGTTTTTGTTGTGTATAATGAAGTACCATGAATTCCTTAACAAAATAATCAGCTTATAAATTACCCTTAACCAAACTTAACCTAAACATTAACAGTATATACATATTAATAAAACAATAGTGAAGCAAGGTGGAGGTGGGAGAGGCAATACAAGATTACAAATACTTAAGTGAGGAGCTGAGATGGCTGACGAGTAAGGCTGAGTATTGTAGAAGACGATAGGTAGTCACTGTGCCGTAGGGTTCCAGGATAGGTGATCCTGTGGTCACTTCCCAGAGTGAACTGCTCTCTCCTCGAATTGGAGCTGTCAAAGAAGACTTTGAGGCGGTGACACAACAACCAGGATATGGAGAAGGGAAACCCGGGAGTGGTAACTAAGAGTAGCCATACTCGTGTTTCGTCCCTAGATGGCGTTGCTCGTGGTGCTGGGTAGGTAGATCAAGACAATAGATGGCGTGGTTCGTAGTGCTGGGTAGGTAGATCATGACAATCGGTGGAGGGGTTCGTAACATTATGCTTTTCCTTGGGATGCATTACCGGAACACTGTTTGGTAATCAATCATTGCACTTATCATTAGAATGATTTGCTGAATAAATCCCGGTGTAGTAAGGCTGGTAGGGCGTTGGGATATAGCAGGGGCAGGGCCAAACAGTTTCGGCCTGGCTGCCAAAACCCGGAGCGCCTTCAGGTCACGTCTTTTCTCAATGATGGTTGACAAGTGTAAATAATAATAATAATAATAATAATAATAATAATAATAATAATAATAATAATAATAATAATAATAAACGGTTTATTTATAGAGCTGCAGCCGGTGGCTGAAAATATACAAACTTACATGTGATTTAGACATAATAATATACATTCAATACATTTACGGGGCTGTACAATGCATGAATCAGGAACTGTTTATTATTTTAACAATAGATGGGATGGTGCTGTTCTTATATCTATCAGTGCGGGCTCTTATGAGGCTCAATTTTGTTGCAGTGGCGGACTGCTCAAGGTGGGCGGCGGACTGTCGGTGGCAGTAGGAGGAGATGACGAGGATGGTGCAGTAGTCCACTGCCAAACCTTGCTAGTGCTTGGTGGTGGAGGTGCCTGAGGGATGGCATTTCCAGGGTGGAGAGAGCGTTGTTGTTGCCGGAGTAGTCTGCGCCGAGCAAGATTCTGCAGGCTCTTTTCTGTACCTTCTGTAGCTGACGTTGTTGGGTAGAGTTGAGAGAAGACAACCAGGCTGGTGACGCATACGTTAGTTTGGGGAGAATAAAAGCGTTGTAGATGGTCCTCAGCTCCGGCGTGGGGGCCCCAAGTGACCTGAGTCGTCTGTGTGTGTGTGTGTTTCATTAAACCTAAAAATCAGTGTCATGTTAACATTGAACCCCGTCATTTATGTACTTACGAATATTAATGTGTTTTGGGGCGGTATACTGTATACATTACATAATGGACATATATATCCCCAATACACACGAAAATTATACATACTTCAGAAAGTTCAAGACTTCAAAGCTCGTAAAATCATGATTTTTCGTTCGATAAAGATAAACAGTACAATACCTGTAAACGTCTTGTTTTCATACCAACGATACACACGTAAAATTCTAGAAATAATACCTCAACATACATGAACCTCTGATAAGTACGAACCCTTCACGTAATACACATCAAAGGGAATTATTTACACCGAGTGCGATAACCACACCACGCAGGGATGGCAACACACACTATGCACAGTCCCTGGGGTGCGAGTCTCAGGAGGATAAAACTGTTGGCATCTTGACAGCGAGCGTAAAGCCTAGTACACAATTGTCGACATGCCGTCTGACACGGCAGAGAGAGAGAGAGAGAGAGAGAGAGAGAGAGAGAGAGAGAGAGAGAGAGAGAGAGAGAGAGAGAGAGAGAGACATCCAGGCCAGATCCCAGTGAAAATTGGTTAAGAAGTTTTGCCTGCAGGAAATTAAAGAAGGCCGGTGTAATTGCCAGGGTGAGTCAACAAATCTTACATTAAAGTTGAGGATAAAAATATGGAGGTGGTGGCAGGCGGTGCAGCTCTCAGGTACAGGGTAGAGATGTGTATACCAGTCTTGTCTAACATCATGGCGAGGAGAAGACGGGTGGTAGGGTGGCGTTGGGTGAGTCTTTTGGGTATTATTTAATTATCTCAGTCTGTCTGTCTGTCTGTCTGTCTGTCTCTATGTCTCTTTGTCTGTCTCTGTTTTCCTTTGTCTATTTCTCTGTCTCTGTCTCTTTGTCTGTTTATCTATCTCTGTCTCTATGTCTCCTTGTCTCTGCCTCTTTGTCTGTTTCTCTGTCTCTTTGTTTATCTCTGTCTCCTTGTCTGTCTCTCTGTCTCTCTCTCTCTATCTTCCTTTCTTTCTAAATGATGCAAGAGAAAGGTTAAGGTTAGCTAAGATGTTACGGACATAAGTCAGAAAGTGGGAATGAAAAATTGGTAAAAAAAAACAACAACCAGAAGTGGATGGCAAAAAGGAGGAGAGTGATAAACGAAAGAAGAAGATGGAAGGATGGAATGAAACACACGCTAGAAGAAACGGGAAAAATGGAGAGAAAGAGAGAGTGGGGGAGGGGTGGAGACCTAGGAAGCTGTGGTGTGCGTGAATGAGAGGATAGCAAGGAACCCACTGATGATCAGGGAGAGTGCGTATTGCTGCTAATGGGTGATGCTAAGAATACTAATAAAAATAGTATTCCTCACCTTATTTCATTGAAGATTAACCACACTAATGCTATCTTGGGGTTAGGTTAGTGTTAGGTTAGGTTATTAACCTAATAGGTTAATGCTAGGTTAGTTTGGTGTTAGGTTAGGTTAGGTTAGGTGGGTGTTGGTTTAGTAAACTTGGATTATATTGGGTTAGGTTAGGTTTAAGTTAGGTTAGTTAAGGTTTAGGATAGGTTAGTTTATGTTTAACCATTTTGCTGCGTTTCCCGCATTTGCCATTTTATTCTGGCTACCGCCAGACGATTTTATTCAGGTTAAGGTAACCTCCTGCAGCCAAAGGGTTATGTAAGGTTAGTTCAGGTTAAATTTAGATTAGTTTAGGTATAAGCTCGGTATAAGTAGGTTAGTTTAGGTTACCATTAGCGTAGTTAATCTTCAGGTGAAATAACCTGAGGTCTAATCTCAGGTGAAATAAGCTGGGGTATCTAATCATCACGTGAAATAAACTGGGGGTCTAATCTTCAGGTGATCCGATGAAGGCTAGTGCAAAGCAACAGAGATCAATCAAATAATAAGGTTTTGTTAAGAAAGAACTTCTATAACATAACACATATTTAATATGAAGAAGACTAAATGAATGATAACAAAATACCGGTGTGTGTGTGTCTGTGTGAGTGTGTGTGTGTGTGTATGTATGTATGTATGTATGTATGTATGTGTGTGTGTGTTTTAGTGTGTTTGTATGTGTGTGTATGTGTGTGTGTGTGTGAACACACACTACACAGGGTGGTGAAATGCATCTAGTGTGGCAGCAATAAGGTGCTTGCTCCCTCTCACTTTCAGCTGCCGCCACTGGCTAGCCCTCGTGGCGAACAGGGAAGCAACTTCCATAAGTTTTCCCTTGCCAGTACAGAGCCACCTCACCATCAAGACTTCTGCTGTGCCTCCCCATGGCAACACACGGTAGCTGGGTGCCTCGTGGGCCTAGGCTAGATCAGCAGGGGATCTTGGAGTAGCAGTGGGCCCCAGAGGGATGGCGCATAGGCTCTCTGGCATGTGGGCACGTAGTGGCGCCTACCAACCACTGCCCCTCTGCCTTGCAGATTAACCTTGGCAATTATAAGGCTACGGGAGTAAACCCCAAACGAAAAATCTGCGGTGGAGCCCCGCTCAGGCAGACATGTCTACAGAGCATCTGGTGAATATGCTCAAGATGCGTGGAGTAATCCTCGTCATATAGGAGCACGTCGTCGATGACCTTAACATAGTTCGCCACACCCTGAAGGGCCATGTCACCACGGGGGCAGAAAGCATCGCCAGTAGCCGCGAAACCCATAGGTCCTCTGCAGTGCTGAAATCGGCCGTACGGTGTGATGAACGTCGTGAGGTGCTGATCTTCTTCCGCAAGTTCCATCTGCCAGTACCCACATAAGGCATCTGCTGTAGTAAAGTACCTTGCCTTCGGGTCCACACTGCGTATAGCGGCGAAGGGTGTCGGTGAAGGGTGGGTCGGACGGGAAACTTGGCTATTCAGCTTGGTGAGGTCGACGGTGATACGAACTCCAGTAATGTTCTTGGCGACTGCTACCATGGGGTGACACCAATCCGAAGGGTCGTTACCAGCAGGCTTAATGATCCCCTGGGCTACCATAGAGTCGAGTTCCTTCTTAACTTGGCTCCTGAAAGCAAAGGGTATCTGTCGCGGTGTATGGATGTCGAAAGGTACTGCGTCATCCTTCAGGTGAATTCTCATGGGGGAGCCAGCCATTGGCTTGAGTGGAGCCGTCTTGAGGTCCTCCCTGGAAACCAGCACGTCCTTGAATTGCAGTAGGAAGAACTCCCTGGCTGCAGAAGGTGACGTATTGGGTGGGAGGGGCAGCTCCTTGCACCTGTTGACATGTTTTATTTCCAGAATTGGCTTCGGGAAGTCTGAAGATATTATGGCCAACTCTTGACAGTGGCCATAAGACAGTAGTGGCATCTGAACACCTTTGTGGACCTGAATCCTGGCAGAACATGACTGCTTACCTAGGGTGAGAGTAGCCTGAAATGTACCCAGAGCAGGTGCCATTGTAGAACCGTCTGCGGTGAGCGTTGTAGAAGTTGACGGTGGTTGCAATCTGCTCCTAGGTATCCCCAGAACGTCGAGGTGTCTTGTGCCGATGACTGTGACGTCCGCACCTGTGTCAGGAAGCATCTGGATACGGGAAGTAATGTCGCCGTATAACAGGTGAACACAGATGGGCTGAGGTGTCTTGCTGACAGGGGAAGAAGAGGATCCCACTCGACGACAGCGCTTGTTCTTCGCCACCTGAGACATGCGAGTAGTATTATTCTTCTTCTGTGACTGACAGCATTTGTCATAATGTCCAATGCGGCTACAGGAGCGGCACTGAACGTTGTTGGCAGGGGACTTCAGTGTCCTAGCCCAATGACCACGACGGCCACAGTTATTGCAGGTGCTGTCAGCGGCAGGGCATTCAGAACCATGCCGACGAGCACAATACTGGCAGGAATGACCTGGCGTCGAAGTCTGAAGTGATGCTGAAGATTGATGAGAAGCTGAAGTCGGATGTGAAGCTGAAGTCGGATGTGAAGCTGAAGTCCGGTCACGTCCTTTGTTCTTCTTATATGCGGAGATGGCACACAGCTGGTTAGATGGAGCACGAATGGCAGAAGTCGCACTTCTGGTGGCTTCATAAGAGCGGCAGGTGGTGACAACATCCTGTAGAGAAGAGGCAGTGTCGAGGGAGATAAGCTTCTGAATAAGCTCTTCGTCCCGCACGCCCATGAGGACAATCATCTTCAGCTGTGTTTCCTCACAAGTCGACGAGTTCCCAGGACAAACGTCAACCTCCTCAGCGATGCGTCTGAGTCGTACATAAAAATCGGCAAATGACTCACCCTACAGCTGCTTACAACTGAGAAGTTCTCTCCTACGCAGAGCTTCGTTGCGGAGACCCTTGATATGCGTCTGTAAAGCATCCAAGACGTCCTTCACAGTCTTGTCTGTGTAGTGGGGAATTTGCAGGGTGTGCTCCAGGATACGTTGCGTCTCTAGGGTGAGACACATCCTCATCTGGATCAGCTGTTTCTCCCTAGGCAACCTCGATAAATCGACCATCATCGAATAATCGTCCCACCTCCGACGCCATTCACGGAATACCTGGAACGAGGCATCAGCTTGGAGTGGCGGTGGACTCTGAGTGAGTGCTTTCTGTGGGGGGGGGGGGGCAAAGAAGTTGAAGAGGACCCTGCAGGTGCACCTGTGGACGAAGAGGCAGGTGTAGTCGCTGCTTGAAGGGTAACAGGTGCCAACAACTCGATAATGGCACTGAATCTGGCATTTTCTTGTTGACGTCTGTGATCCTCTTCACGCCTTCGTTCATCGTCTTCCTGTCGCCTCCTGATGTCGTCTTGTCGTCGGTTTTCTTCCAAAAACTGAATTAAATGAAGGAAGTCGATACCTGTGGCAGATTGCGGACTTGTGTAGTGGGGGCTAAGGGTGGGTGGGGCCGCTTGATCCACTTTCCGCTCCACTTGGAGTCCACTTACTGCACCGACATCCGTCTGAAGTTGGGCTTGTTGGGTATCTGAAGAAAACCCAATAAATTCCTGATCTTCCATATGGCCTGGTTTATTTCTCTCACAATTACTGTAATTAATAAGTGGGCAGAAAAGCCATCGTCTTTAAATGGAAGATATCTGCGAGCGTCTGTGAGTGTGTGTGTGTGCGTTCGTTCGTGCGTGTACTCGATGCAGGCTGGCGAGCGAGCGGCGGTTACAGCAACTCCTCTCGCGGCTCAGACGCCCAGTGCCGGTCGAGTCATGAGTGGGGATGGATGTCAAAACTTGAGCTCTCCCATAGGTCTTAAATAGGCTTCCCTCTTTTGTAAAAAGTGCAGGAACACGGGGAAACACTTTAAAGACACTAAAGGGCACACACAACACTGAAAAAGCACTTCACAACACTGCACTGTAAATCCAGGAATATCTTGTTGAGGTAGAGCTGAGATCCACTCGACAAGGGAAGTTGACAAGATGGCGGCTCCGAGAGAGATTCTGTGTCCACTCCAATTCTGAATAATGTGATGTCCCAGCTAAACACTGCGCCATGTGGGAGAGACTCAGGTGATCTTTACAATCAGGGGTAAAGGAAACACACTGATGTCAAGTTCGTAAGTTCTATTTCTGGGACAAACACACAAAAGGAGTTAAGACAAGGGAAACAGCGTCCTGTCTTGGAATCTCTCTGGGTATCTATTTCTGCGCATGCGCGTACAGCGCGCATGTGCTCAAAGTCTGAACTAACATTCAAGTGACAAAAGGGAGTATGATTATAACATATAATACAGAGACCTGAATCAATAATGGTAAATAGTATAGTTACATATTACAGCATATTCGTCTCATATATCTACAGTGGGCCTTAGTGTTCTGCCCTGGGTTACTCCTGGGAAGTGAATGTCCAGAGAGTGGTGTAACATGTATGTTAGGGATAATTAGTTGGAAATAATTATCCTATGTTAGGTAGTGGACCCCTGCATATACTAGTGTCATTGTTTACGTATATGTTCAATAACCTACAATGAGTGCCATGTAATGTACCACCAGTAATGTTGTGAGTAAGAGTAAAGAAGAAGGTACTGTGTTTGCACTAAGCCCAGGAGGTGAGCCTGGTAATTGTATGATTAATACAATATCTTTCCCCATTGATGGCATATTAATAAACTTGTTTTTAGAGTACTTTAGGTGTATTCATTTCTCCCACAGTATTTTACCTTTATTTCCATCCAAGTGACTTGATACCAAAATTACCATACTCACGTGCCTAGACCCTCGACCATGCTACCAAAAGAATGTCCATGCTACCAAAGAATAGGTGACGGAACTGAGTAAGAGTAAGAACTAAGAGAAGTAAGTAAAGATGAGGGAGGTGTAGAAACAGAGAGGGAACCGGCCCCCTCACATTGGTGGCAGGTGTAAAACACGCCCCCTCACATTGGTGGCAGGCCTAAAAACCCGCCCCCTCACAACCACACACTTAGATAATGTGCCTGGTGACATCTGGAAGCTGCTAATGTATCACTTGCCGCATGTCGCCTGAGAGGTCAGTTAACCCATAGAGAGAGGTCAGTTGACCCATAGAGAGAGTAGGGAGTACCGGCTCTTGTGTTGCACCTCTGTACTTCCAGCATATAGAACATACAAAACTCTACAGGTGTTTGTGTTCGTTCCTGTAGTTAGAATTGAGTACCCAGAACATGTACAGCTACTGCCATCAAACACATGAAAAATAACAAAGCCTCGGGCCTGTTGGAATCCCAGCCGAGGTGTATAAAGCAGGAGGCCCTCTACTTACCAGCCGTCTCCATTCTCTCCTGGAAAATATATGGGAAAAGGAGGAATTCTTCCAATATCTATGAGAATAAGGTAGATCAGTCAGACTGTGGTAACTACACCGGGATCTTGCTGCTGTTCAGAGCTGGCAAGATTATCGCATGAGTCCTTTTAAACAGACTTCTTCCTGAGGCGGAAAACTTCCTCCCAGAATCTCATTGTGGCTTTAGACCATCACGTGGCACCAACTGATATGATCTTTGCTTCCCACCAGATACAGGGAAAGTGCAGAGAACAGTGTCGCGACCTGTACATGCCCTTCAACGCCCAAACGAAAGCTTTCGACTCATTGAATAAGGAAGCCCTCTGGCGGACCCTCAGTCGATTTGGCTGCCCACCAAAATTCATCGCCATTGTGAGGCAACTCCACGACGGCATGAACGGCAGTGACCTGCGTAACGGCACCCAGTCAGAGTTCTTCCGTATCCAAACTATTAAACCAAGAATGTAAATGTATGCTGGCGCCAACTCTCTTTTCCATTTTCTCTGGTGCCTGCCTTACTTGTGCTAGTGCAATTTAACCTGAGGGGGAGGTTGGGGGGCGGATATCCAGTACAGCATGACGGAACTTTTCAACATAAGACGACTCCAGGCAGGAACAAAGGTGTCGGCCGTTTCCATCATTGAACTTCAGTATGCAGAAGACCTCACACTCGTCGCTCACATTGAACACGACCAACAAGAGATCCTGAACACCTACACAAATGCGTATGCACACTTCGGCCTTAAGGTGAATGCACGTAAAACTCATATTCTCTTTCAGCTTGCCCTTGGTTCAACCACACCTCCACCATCCATCCAGCTTAACAGTACTACCCACTTCTACCACCGCAGACATTGATGAAGAGTTTCAACATTGGATCAGATGTGCTTCTCAAGCCTTTGGCAGACTCCGTACCCGTGTCTTCAGCTGTTGGGAGCTGAAATTATCTATAAAGCTGCACGTGTATCGAGCAGTGGTCCTCCCAATCCTGCTTCATGACAGCAAGACTGGGTCACACACAGGAGACACCTCAAGGCACTTGAAAACTTTCACCAACTTAGTCTACATTCCATCCTCCAAGTTCGCTGGGAAGAAAAGAGAACAAATGACATTATTCTCACTGACACCAACTGTAGGAGCATCATGGCTACCATTATCCATGAACAACTACGTTGGACTGGCCTTGTTACCCGCATGGACGACAGTAGACTGCCAAAGCAGCTACTTTACAGTCACCTAACGAATGGTAAACGTAACGCTGGCGCGCAACGGAATTGGTATAAGAATAGTCTTAAGACAAACTTGAAAAGGTGCCCAATCGACCTCCTGACCTGGAAAACGACCACGCCATATCGTAACGCTCGGAGATTGCGTCAATACCTTCGAGTTAGCCCAACTGCATACTAAGGTTAGACAAGCGCCAGTGCCGGAAATATGCTGCTGCCGTACTCCCGCACAATATCTATCCCTCCACACGTGCAACTTCAGAGCTCACCAACAAAGGAGACATCCTAAATGACTCGTATCATTGTATCATAGCTAGATGATCGTCATAATCGATTCTGAGTGACAGCAAAGCATTAGTAGCGTGTGTGTGTTTATTTAAGTAAATACTATATGATCTTCGAGAAATTATTCAAGAAAATAAAGACTAATTTACGAGAAAAAAAGCGGAAAAGATAGGATGATAAAAAGAGAGAGAGAGAGAGAGAGAGAGAGAGAGAGAGAGAGAGAGAGAGAGAGAGAGAGAGAGAGAGAGAGAGGCAAAACCCACGTGAAGACAAAACAGAAGCAAATAAAAATATATATACCTATAATCCCGTTTTCATGGAATTTCATTTTCCTGAAGTCCAAGAATTTGTGGAATATGATCTAGCCACATAAACGAAGTTAAACATTTTCCGTGAAGCTGAAATTTAAGTTGAACTCAATTTACATGAGTTTAAGTTTTAATAAATTATACTAATAGAGTTGAAAAAAAAGTGAAATCAAACTAAACGGAATGAAAATTAATGAAAAGATGAAAGAAGTTATTATATAACGAAAAAGAGAGGGATTGAATGAAGTGATACAGAATAAACTTTGGGGTGAGATAGAAAGAAGAGTGGAAGGTGCTAGTGAAAGCAGAGAGTTGGTGAAAGAAGCATAGAAAAAGGATGAATGAAGTTTTAAAAGAATTGATGGATAAAGGAGAAACCCGATGAAAGAAGATCTAATAAAAGGAGAGAGAGAGAGAGAGAGAGAGAGAGAGAGAGAGAGAGAGAGAGAGAGAGAGAGAGAGAGAGAGAGAGAGAATATTAATGAAAGGCAGTCTCTCAATTTCATCTCTCTCTCTCTCTCTCTTTCTCTCTTTTGTTCACCTTGTTATTCTTTAGCTTCCTGTGTTGTCATTCTTCCTATCTGCCATGCTCACACAAACACACACACTAACACACACAACGCAACCACCCCTACAGACACACACCACAACCCCCCCTACAGACACACACACCACAACCAACCCTACAGACACACACACACCACAACCCCCCCCTACAGACACACACAGCGCATATGAAGATGTTCAAATTATAGGTAATAATGAACCAACACGCATCTATGGCGGGGGTCTAGACAAATGTATTGGCTTTAATCTATGATACACAACTCATAGCTCTGATGTTGTCACTGATCTTATGTCTGACCACAGCCCAATCCAAGCTAGTATACATGTAGCCAATGACACCCCCACTGGTGGTAAACTCAACAGACGTAGAATCACAGTCAAGCAAGAACATGAAAGCCAGTTCATAGACTTCATCCATGACTCATACAAGGACTACAAGCCTGACAACTGCCAAAGTTTCCATGACGATCTGATAGATAGGACTTATGCATACTTCACCAACAATGCCTCCACCAAAAAAAGGAGAAAACGTGGTCAGCATAATGGGAACAGGCAACAGCAGTGCTATAATGACCCTGAGCTGAAAAACTCAGGGCTAGGGTCAGGAGGGTGGGTAAGGGTTACAGATAATCAGAGGTAAAAACAGAAGACACGTCTCCCATCCAAACCCTCTGCAAAAGTCGAATGAGCTAATAACAAAGTGGGCTCATGTGTCGAGCTATGACATGTTACCAGCTAGGACTCGGGGACTCCTTGATGCGAAGTCTGTAGAGAGAAGTAATCTTATTAGCTTTATGCTGGGCAAACAGCACGATGAGTGTGATGTTCCATATACTGAGTGGGAGCTTGACGCCGCCCTCGCCGGGGGTAGGTCAACTTCCCCTGGAGAGGACGGAGTCACCTACAACATCATTAGACTACTAAGGCGCGTGCCAGGCAATCCATTGTTGGTATTGTACAATATGAGTCATGCCGAGGGCCAACTACCCACATCATGGACCAGCAGTATTGTTGTACCAATACCGAAAGCAGGACAGCCTGATGCTTTTCGTCCCATATCACTAACCAGCTGCCTGTGTAAAACCTTTGAGAGGATGGTTCTTGACAGACTCTTATATAGAATCAGAGAACACATATCTCCTAACATAAATGGCTTCACCCATGGTAAAGGTGTACATAATTGCATCATAACATTCCTAACTGTGCATGGTGATGAAAGGCACAGATACACCACATTTCTTGACCTAAAAGCTGCATTTGATATTGCCAATAGGCAACTGATATTGTACGAACTAGCCAAAATGGATATAGGAGGTAGGCTGTTACACTGGATTAGTGGTTACCTAACCAACAGAAGGGTTGCTGCACTGTTTCAGGGTTACAAAAGTGAAGTTAAAGATATGCAACTTGGTACCCCTCAAGGTGGAGTACTTAGCCCCACTTTGTTCAATGTTCTTATGAATGCATTATTAAATTTAATACCAGACAACCCCAGCAATATCTCAATCAGCTATGCTGATGATATTCTTATACATACTAAAACTCATCGTGAAATGCAAACCACCCTGAACCATGTATACGCAGCCTGTGAACACCTCGGTCTTATTATCTCCACTGACAAAACTAAGGTGTTCAACAAACAAGCTGGTAACCGCAAACGCGGCCCCGCCAAGTTCAAGATAGGTAACAACACTATTGACTATGTTTCTTCTTTTAAATATCTTGGTGTTTACGTCCCTTGCACCCTACCTGCCATACAACAGCTAACCCGCCAATGTACTGACAGACTGAGACCTCTTAGAAGTGTAGCAGGGTACAGCCCGCACTATGGTGCTAATATTAGAATTGTTAAAACAATGTACCTAGGCTATATAAGATCTCTGATAGATTACCACGCACCAACCCTGGTCATTCGTGACGGGAAAGGCGTTGACAAGCTCGAGAAAATGCAAAATAAAGCCCTCAGAATTATCCTAGGATGTCCCATGAGCACTAAAGTACTTAATATGAGGAAAGAACTAGGTATACCCAGTGTTAAAGATAGAATAATTGAAGTCAACCTCATGATAGCCCTGAGGCTTCTGCGTGGTGATCCTGATAACATTGTTTCCTTAAAATTGCTAGAATGTATGAACCATGGGACTACTGAGTCTAAATGGATCCAAACTACAGCTACACATATGAAGATGTTTGGACTAGACCACCTGTACAAAGTTGAGACACAACAGCGCTTCCTGCCACCCTGGCAGACAGTTCCCTTCGATATCACAATACCGACGTATCCGCCTAAAAAATTAATTATACACAAAGCATTTATCTCCAACACACTGCCAAATTGAGAGCTCTTGAACACAAACACACTCTACAGACTGATGATAATATCACACAGACCATCTACACTGATGGATCTCTAAACACCGCCTGTGGGAGGGCTGGAAGTGCTATTGTTGTGACTCAACCTGACGGTAATAAATTTGAGGAAGGAGTTAGAATTAACAACTGGGCATCCACTCTACAAACTGAAATAGTTGCCATACTCACAATTATTAAATTCATTGAAAGCACTGTTACTGACAGTCTCATCATCACTGACTCTCTATCCTCACTACTTGCCCTTGGTACCCTCGACTAAGGTTGTCGCGCTCTTGTCTCTGAAGCCAGACACAAATATGCGTGCCTTGTTGACCTGGGTGTCAGGGTCAAACTGTTTTGGATCCCCTCTCACATAGGCCTCATAAAACATGACAGAGTTGATGCCCTCGCCAAACTCGCGTCTAACAAAGACACCGTTGAATACAATTTGAGTCTGTCAAAAAGAACCCTTAAAACTGTAATTAGGAAAGAACTTATTGAAGAGTTTGACGCAAGTAGACAAGTGCAAACAGGCACTAGTCGATCCATAGGTTATCATGATGAGATGTATCAAGTGAAACATGTATATGGAGCAAGAAACAAGATCACTAATTTACAAGATGTTGTAACCGCTAGATTAAGGTTAGGATACAAGTACCTTTGGCAGTATGTTCGTCAAGCAGATGTAAACAAAACTAAATGTAAAGTGTGTGGCCATACATATGGCCACACACTTGAACACTACGTCCTCGACTGTGTAAAGATAGAACCTTTTAGGGACAGGTCCAAGCACACTGTGTGTGAAATGGCACAACACTTCATCTCTAATGGGAAGATAGCCGACATATTAAGATTTTATCCACTTTTTTGCACTTAGTAACTATATCAATTCTCATGTACAGACCCAAATACGCAATGTGGTTGAATACCTCCCACGTAAATGTGAATGACAAAGTGTGAGGCCAGACATACTGCTTCACACGCCTGTACTCACGCATTTGTGAATAAGTTACCCTTTACGTATAGAACTAAACAAATTATGTAAATGAAATACTGTGTAACATTCAGTGCCATAATATCCTGACAACGGGGGTTAATTATTATGACCCTTTGTAAACCCTACTCTGTAATCCTTTTGAGCTACCGCTCACAGGATGAGTGTGGGGTGCACAACAAAGTAGCCGCTGCAAGCGGCAAAATCAAAATCACCACAACCACCCTACACAAACACACACACACACACACACACACACACACAACCACCCAAATGACACACACACCACAATCCCCCTACAGACACACACATACCACAACCACCCCTACAGACACACACACCACAACCCCCCTACAGACACACACACCACAACCACGCTAAACACACTCAAACACACACACACACACCACAACCCCCCCTACAACCACACACACCTCATCCACCCCTACAGACACACACACACCACAACAACCCTACACACAGACACACACCACAACCACCCTACACACACACACACACACACCACAACCCCCCTGCAGACACACACACACCACAACCCCCCCCTACAGACACACACACACACATACCACAACAACCCCACACACAGACACACACCACAACCCCCCTACAGACACACACACACACACACCACAACCACTCTACAGACACACACACCACAACCCCGCCTACAGACACACACACCACAACCCCGCCTACAGACACACACACCACAACCACCCCTACAGACACACACACCACAACTCCCCTACAGACACACACACCACAACCCCGCCTACAGACACACACACCACAACCCCGCCTACAGACACACACACCACAACCACCCCTACAGACACACACACCACAACTCCCCTACAGACACACACACACCACAACCCCCCCTACAGACACACACATCACAACCCCCCTACTGACACACACACCACAACCCACCTTACAGACACACACACCACAACCCCTCCTACAGACTCACACACCAAAACCCACCCTACAGACACACACATCACAACCCCCCTACAGACACACACACCACAACCCACCCTACAGACACACACAGACTGATGATAATATCTCCCAGACCATCTACACTCATGGATCTCTTAACACCGCCTGTGGGAAGGCGGGAAGTGCTATTGTTGTGACTCAACCTGACGGTAATATAATTGAGAAAGGAGTTAGAATTAACAACTTGGCATCCACTCTACAAACTGAATTAGTTGCCAAACTCACAGCTATTAAATTCATTAAAACCACTGTTACTGACAGTTTCATCATCACTGACTCTCTATCCTCACTACTTGCCCTTGGTACCCTCGACTCAGGTTGTCACGCTCTTGTCTCTGAAGCCAGACACAAATATGCGTGCCTTGTTGACCGGGGTGTCAAGGTCAAACTGTTAGTGATCCCCTCTCACATAGGCCTCATAAAACATGACAGAGTTGATGCCCTCGCCAAATTCGCGTCTAACAAAGACACCGTTGAATACAATTTGGGCCTTTCAAAAAGAACACTTAAAACTGTAATTAGGAAAGAACTTATTGATGAGCTTGACGCAAGTAGACTAGTGCAAAAAGGCACTAGTCTATCCATAGGTTACCATGAAGAGATGTATCAAGTGAAACATGTATATGGAGCAAGTAACAAGATCACTAGATTACAAGATATTGTAACCGCTAGATTAAGGTTAGGATATAAGTACCTTTGGCAGTATGTTCCTCAAGCAGATGTAAACAAAACTAAATGTAAAGTGTGTGGCCATACATATGGCCACACACTTGAACACTACGTCCTCGACTGTGTGAAGATAGAACCTTTTAGGGACAGGTCCAAGCACTCTGTGTGTGAAATGGCACAACACTTCATCTCTAATGGCAAGATAGCCGACATATTAAGATTTTATCCACTTTTTTGCACTTAGTAACTATATCAATTCTCATGTACAAACCTAAATACGCAATGTGGTTGAATACCTCCCACGTAAATGTGAATAACAAAGTGTGAGGCCAGACATACTGCCTCACACGCCTGTATTCACGCATTTGTGAATAAGTTACCCTTTATGTATAGAACTAAACAAATAATGTAAATTAAATACTGTGTAACATTCAGTGCCATAATATCCTGACAACGGGGGTTAATTATTATGACCCTTTGTAAACCCTACTCTGTAATCCTTTTGCGATACCGCTCACAGGATGAGTGTGGGATGCACAATAAAGTAGCCGCTGCAAGCGGCAAAATCAAAATCACCACAACCACCCTACACAAATACACACACACACACACACACACACACACACACCACAATCACCCTACTGAGACACACACCACAACCACGCCTACAGACACACACACCACAACCCCGCCTACAGACACACACACCACAACCACCCCTACAGCCACACACACCACAACCACCCTACTGACACACACACCACAACTCCCCTACAGACACACACACACCACAACCCCCCCTACAGACACACACATCACAACCCCCCTACAGACACACACACCACAACCCACCCTACAGACACACACAGACTGATGATAATATCTCACAGACCATCTACACTCATGGATCTCTTAACACCGCCTGTGGGAAGGCTGGAAGTGCTATTGTTGTGACTCCACCTGACGGTAATATAATTGAGAAAGGAGTTAGAATTAACAACTGGGCATCCACTCTACAAATGAATTAGTTGCCATACTCACAGCTGTTACTGACAGTCTCATCATCACTGACTCTCTATCCTCACTACTTGCCCTTGGCACCCTCGACTCAAGTTGTCACGCTCTTGTCTCTGAAGCCAGACGCAAATATGCGTGCCTTGTTGACCGGGGTGTCAAGGTCAAACTGTTATTGATCCCCTCTCACATAGGCCTCATAAAATATGACAGAGTTGATGCCCTCGCCAAATTCGCGTCTAACAAAGACAACGTTGAATACAATTTGGGTCTTTCAAAATGAACCCTTAAAACTATAATTAGGAAAGAACTTATTGATGAGTTTGACGCAAGTAGACAAGTGCAAAAAGGCACTAGTCTATTCATAGGTTACCATGATGAGATGTATCAAGTGAAATATGTATATGGAGCAAGTAACAAGATCACTAGATTACAAGATGTAACCGCTAGATTAAGGTTAGGATATAAGTACCTTTGGCAGTATGTTCCTCAAGCAGATGTAAACAAAACTAAATGTAAAGTGTGTGGACATACATATGGCCACACACTTGAACACTACGTCCTCGACTGTGTGAAGATAGAACCTTTTAGGGACAGGTCCAAGCACACTGTGTGTGAAATGGCACAACACTTCATCTCTAATGGCAAGATAGCGGACATTTTAAGACTGTATCCACATTTTTGCACTTAGTAACTATATCAATTCTCATGTACAGAACCAAACGCGCAATGTGCTTGAATACCTCTCACGTAAATGTAAATAACAAAGAGTGAGGCCAGCCATACTACCTCACACGCCTGTACTCACGCATTTGTGAATAAGTTACCCTTTATGTATAGAACTAAACAAATAATGTAAATTAAATACTGTGTAACATTCAGTGCCATAATATCCTGACAACGGGGGTTAATTATTATGACCCTTTGTAAACCCTACTCTGTAATCCTTTTGCGATACCGCTCACAGGATGAGTGTGGGATGCACAATAAAGTAGCCGCTGCAAGCGGCAAAATCAAAATCACCACAACCACCCTACACAAATACACACACACACACACACACACACACACACACACACCACAATCACCCTACTGAGACACACACCACAACCACGCCTACAGACACACACACCAAAACCCACCCTACAGACACACACACACATCACAACCACCCTACAGACACACACACACCACAACCCACCGTACAGACACACACACACATCACAACCACCCTACAGACACACACACCAAAACCCACCCTACAGACACACACACACATCACAACCACCCTACAGACACACACACACCACAACCCACCGTACAGACACACACACCAAAACCCACCCTACAGACACACACACACCACAACCACCCTACAGACACACACACCAAAACCCACCCTACAGACACACACACACATCACAACCACCCTACAGACACACACACCAAAACCCACCCTACAGACACACACACACCACAACCATCCCTACAGACACACACACCACAACCATCCCTACAGACACACACACCACAACCCCCCCTACAGACACACACACACCACAACCTCCCCTAGAGACACACACACACCACAACCATCCCTACAGACACACACACCACAACCCCCCCTACAGACACACACACCACAACCCCCCCTACAGACAGATACACCACAACCTCCCCTACTGACACACACACCACAACCACCCCTACAGACAGATACACCACAACCTCCCCTACAGACACACACACACCACAACCACCCCTACAGGCACACACACCACAACCTCCCCTACAGACACACACACCACAACCACCCCTACAGACAGATACACCACAACCTCCCCTACTGACACACACACCACAACCACCCCTACAGACAGATACACCACAACCACCCCTACAGACAAACACACACCACAACCACCCCTACAGGCACACACACCACAACCTCCCCTACAGACACACACACACCACAACCTCCCCTACAGACACACACACACCACAACCCCCCCTACAGACACACACACCACAACCCCCCCTACAGACAGATACACCACAACCTCCCCTACTGACACACACACCACAACCTCCCCTACAGAGACACACACCACAACCATCCTACAGAGACACACACCAAAACCCACCCTACAGACACACACACCAAAACCCTCCTACAGACACACACTCCACAACCCCCCCTGCAGACACACACACCACAACCCCCCCTACAGACACACACACCACAACCCCCCCTACAGACACACACACCACAACCACCCTACAGACACACACACCACAACCCCCCCTACTGACATACACACCAAAACCACCCTACAGACACACACACACCACAACCACCCTACAGACACACATACCACAACCTCCCCTACAGACATACACACACCACAACCACCCTACTGACACACACACCACAACCACCGTGCAGACACACATACACCACAACCACTCTACTGACACACACACGAGAACCCTCCAAAAGACACACACACCACAACAC
Source organism: Homarus gammarus (assembly GCA_958450375.1). Classification (NCBI taxonomy): domain Eukaryota; kingdom Metazoa; phylum Arthropoda; class Malacostraca; order Decapoda; family Nephropidae; genus Homarus; species Homarus gammarus. The sequence continues at coordinate 884,300 of CAUDMG010000378.1, read as the reverse complement.
CCCCTACTGACACACACACCACAACCCACCCAACTGACACACACACCAAAACCCACCCTACAGACACACACACACCACAACCTCCCTACAGACACACACACACCACAACCACCCTACAGACACACACACCACAACCACCCTACAGACGCACACACCACAACCACCCTACAGACACACACACACCACAACTCTCCTACAGACACACTCACCAAAACCCACCCTACAGACACACACACCACAACCACCCTACAAACACACACAGTACAACCCTCCTACAGACACACACACACACCACAACCCACCCTACAGACACACACACCAAATCCCCTCTACTGACACACACACGCCAAAACCATCCTACAGACAAACATATACCACAACCACCCTACAGACACACACACACCACAACTCTCCTACAGACACACTCACCAAAACCCACCCTACAGACACACACACCACAACCACCCTACAAACACACACAGTACAACTCTCCTACAGACACACTCACCAAAACCCACCCTACAGACACACACACCACAACCACCCTACAGACACACACACCACAACCCTCCTACAGACACACACACACACCACAACCACCCTACAAACACACACAGTACAACCCTCCTACAGACACACACACACACCACAACCCTCCTACAGACACACACACCAAATCCCCACTACTGACACACACACACCAAAACCACCCTACAGACACACATATACCACAACCACCCTACAGACACACACACACCACAACCACCCTACAGACACACACTCCAAAACCCTCCTACAGACACACACACCACAACCCCCCTACAGACACACACACCACAACCCACCCTAGAGACACACACTCACACACACACACCACAACCACCCTCCAGACACACACTCCAAAACCCTCCTACAGACACACACACACCACAACCCCCCCCTACAGACACACACACCACAACCCACCCTACAGACACACACACACACACACACACACCACAACCACCCTACAGACACACACACCAAAACCTACCTGACAGACACACACACACACCACAACCCACCCTACACACACACACACACACCACAACCACCCTACAGACACACATACACCACAACACCCCCTACAGACACACACACACCAAAACCCACCCAACAGACACACACACACCACAACCCCCCTACAGAAACACACACCACAACCCCCCCTACAGACACACACACCACAACCCCCCCTACAGACACACACACCAAAGCCCACCCTACAGACCCACACACACCACAACCCCCCTACAGAAACACACACCACAACCCCCCCTACAGACACACACACCACAACCACCCTACAGACACACACACACACACCACAACCACCCTACAGACACACACACACCACAACCACCCTACAGACACACACACCAAAACCTCCTACAGACACACACACCACAACCACCCTACAGACACACACACACACCACAACCCCCCTGCAGACACACACACACCACAACCACACTACAGACACACACACACCACAGCCACCATACAGACACACACACACACCACAACCTCCCCTGCAGACACACACACACACCACAACCACCCTACTGACACACACACCACAACTCCCCTACAGACACACACACACCACAACCACCCTACAGACACACACACCACAACCCCACTACTGACACACACACCACAACCCCCTACAGACACACACACCACAACCACCCAACAGACACACACACATCATAACCACCCTACAGACACACACACCACAACCACCCTACAGACACACACACCAAAACCCTCCTACACACACACACACACACACCACAACCACCCTACTGACACACACACCACAACCACCCTACAGACACACACACACCACAACCACCATACAGACACACACACCACAACCCCACTACTGACACACACACACCACATCCACCCTACAGACACACACACACCACAACCACCCTACAGACACACACACCAAAACCCTCCTACACACACACACACACACTACAACCACCCTACTGACACACACACCACAACCACCCTACACACACACATACACACCACAACCCCCCTGCAAACACACACACACCACAACCACACTTCAGACACACACACACCACAACCACCCTACAGACACACACACACACCACAACCCCCCCTGCAGACATACACACACCACAACCACCCTATAGACACACACACACCACAAACACCCTACAGACACACACACACACACCAATCCCTCCTACAGACACACACACCACAACCCCCCTACAGACACACACACCACAACCACCCTACAGACACACACACCACAACCACCCTACAGACACACACACATCACAACCCACCCTACTGACACACACACTACAACCCCCCTACAGACCTCTGACCCAGCTCAGTTGACCTCTGACCCAGCTTGGAGAAGGTCGTGCCCGATCGCGCTCCCGTTAGAGACCAAGGAAAATGGCCGCTTTGGATCGTTGTGTCGTGGGTGAAGAGGAGGGGAGTGTCGGGAAAGATGTCCTCCTTGCCACGCTCTTAAGGCAGCTGGGGCAGTTGAGGAGTGAGGTTGACACTCTAAAGGGGGAAAATGAAGCCCTCAGGACGGAACTCCTTCAGGTAGGTGTCCTGCCTAGCAGGACACCTGCGAAGGAGGAGCAGGCGTGGAGAGTGGTTGTCTCCAAGGGGACTAGGGTCAGGCTTAGGAAAGCTGACCAGGGTGTGGAGTGCAGTAACCCTTACCAGGTGCTGCAGGAAGCTGGCGAGGAAGAGAAGAGGCAGGACGGTATGGATCAAGGAGAGGAAAGGGCAGTTGTACAAACCCTGCCCACAGGTAAGGTCGTGGTAGTTGGTGACAGCCAGGTGAGGTTTATGGATAGGGCTTTTTGTGCGAGAGATAGGAAACGTAGGACTAGGGTGTGTTTTCCTGGGGCTGGGATAGGGCATGTAGCCGAGAGGTTAGACAGAGTTTTGTCAGGGGAGGGTGCCAATCCAGTAGTGTGTCTTAGTGTGGGAGGAAACGACATAGGTAAGGTTAGGAGTGAGGAACTTTTCAAGAGGTATAGGGAGGCGTTGGGGAAGATTAGAGATAGGGGAGGGATCCCGATAGTATGTGGTGTCTTGCCTAGAAGAGGGGTTGGTCGTGAATGGCTGTCCAGGGCAATTGCTATTAATTGCCGACTGGAAAAACATTGTGCAAACAATGGTTGGGCATTCATTGATAACTGGCAACGATTCTATGGCAACGACTACCTGTACTGTCGCGACGGAGTACACTTGTCTCGTGAGGGGGTAAAGACGTTGTCTGCATCCCTGGAGCGTGAAATTGTCACTCGGAAGGGGGGGTTTCGCCAGTAGAGAGGGGTCGGGGAAAGTGGGAATCAAAAAACAAGCAGGTCCTGGGAAGTAAAATTAGTTGCTCAGGACAAGGTGTAAAACAGGACCAGGGAAGAGTAAGTTTAAATGTATACTATACAAACAGTAGGAGCGTTAGAAATATAATAGACTTGCTGAGAGCGGTTATATGTACCGAGAATGTAGACGTCATAGCAATCATCGAAACTTGGATGAATCTGGCGAGCAAAAATTTTTTATCAGAGTACCACATAGAAGGGTACAACCTTTTTCACAAGGACAGGGAAGGTAGGAAGGGGGGGAGGAGTCGCACTCTTCGTCAAGGATACATTAAAATGTTGTATTAATAATTCAATAAAGGGTGAAATAGGAACAAAGTCGGTGTGGGTAGAAATCACGGAAGGAAGATAAAAACTAATTATGGGAGTGATTTACAGGCCCCCAAGACTTAGCAAAGAAGCAGCTCAGCCCATATGGCAGGAAATGAGTAGGGCAGCAAAATATAACAACCTATGCATTATGGGGGATTTCAACTTCAGAAATATTGACTGGGACAACATTGTAGGCGACTATGAATCTGAAGACTTCCTAGACGCAGTACAGGACAATTTTTTGAAACAACTAATTACAGAACCTACTAGAGGTGACAATATATTAGACCTAGTATTAACAAATAAAGAAAATATTATCAGAGATATCACAGTAGGGGAAGAACTAGGTAACAGTGATCACAGAGAAATCAGGTTCACCCTAAATTGGGAAACGAAAAACAATGACAATATGGTCAGAGTCCCAAACTTTCGGTTGGCGGATTATCAGGGGTTAAGAAGGTACCTAGGTGAGGTCACCTGGGAACAGTCACGTCAGTTCCCAGTAGGAAGTGGTGAGGTCATAGATGACACAACAATTGATCATGACTATAATATATTCACCAGTATACTACATAAAGCACAAGAACAAAATATACCATACAGAAAAATTAGCTCAAATAAGAATGAGCCAAGGTGGATGACCAGAAAACTTAAACATGACATAGGAATAAAGAAAGGAATATATAAGAAATTAAAGGGAGGGGAGGAGCAGCTTAGAAACAGGTATAATGAACTATCTAGGAATGTTAAGAAAAATGTAAGGAAAGCAAAGAGAGACTATGAAATCAAAATAGCAAGAGAATCCAAGGCGAATCCCAAGGGATTTTTCCAGGTATATAGGACAAAGGTCAAGGACAAAGTTGGGCCTTTAAAGTCAGGGAGGGGAGAATTGATAAATGGCAGTGAAGACATGAGCAAAGCATTGAACAGCTACTTCTTATCAGTTTTCACAGAAGAAATTTGCGATGAAATTCCGGAGGTGGAACTGATATTTAAGGGAAAGGAAGAAGAGAAATTAAAGAATATCACCATCAGAAAAGAGGATGTTCTTAAGAAGATAAATAAACTAACGAACACAAAATCCCCAGGGCCGGATGAAATTTTTCCTCGAGTCTTAAAAGAGTGTAGGGAACAGATTAGCGGACCCCTCGTAAATTTATTTACAAAATCATTAGACACTGGAGTTGTGCCAGAGTTGTGGAAACAGGCGAATGTAGTACCCATATTTAAAAAGGGAGACAGAGCATCAGCGTCAAATTACCGGCCGATCAGTTTGACGTCAGTAGTGGGGAAATTTCTTGAATCAATTATAGCAGATGGCATCCGATCGCATCTAGAGAAAAGCAAATTAATCTACGACTCTCAACATGGGTTTACAAAGGGAAAATCTTGTCTAACAAATCTGCTAACGTTTTTTAGGAAAGTCTTCGAGGTAGTAGATAATGACGAAAATTACGATGTTATTTACTTAGACTTTAGCAAAGCATTTGACAGAGTACCGCATCAGAGGCTTCTGAGAAAAATTAAGGCTCATGGTATCGAGGGGAAAGTTTTAAATTGGATAAAATCATGGCTCACCGATAGAACGCAGAGGGTCAGCGTAGATGGTGTTAAATCTGAGTGGGGCAGTGTAACCAGTGGGGTTCCCCAGGGGTCAGTACTAGGCCCACTCTTGTTCATAATCTACATAAACGATTTAGATACTGGGATCAGCAGTGACATAAGCAAGTTTGCGGATGACACCAAAATAGGGCGGCAAATTAATTCAGGGCAGGATGCAAATGCATTAAAGGAGGATCTAAATAAACTGCAGGGGTGGTCTGAAAAATGGCAAATGAAATTCAACACCAGCAAGTGCAGCGTACTTAATATTGGAAGAACAAATACTTATAATGTATACAGCCTGAACAACATCAACCTAGAGAAGTCGACTTGTGAAAGAGACCTAGAGGTACTTGTAAGCTCGGACCTACGGCCTAGAAAACAGTGCGTTAATGTTCGAAATAAAGCAAACAGAGTATTGGGTTTTATATCTAGAAGTGTAAGAAACAAGAGTGCAGAGGTCTTATTGCAACTATATCTTGCGCTAGTTAGGCCGCACCTTGATTATGCGGTTCAGTTCTGGTGCCCCTATTATAGAATGGATATAAATTCACTAGAGTCGGTGCAGCGAAGAATGACCAAAATGATTCCGGGACTTAGAAACCTTCCATATCAGGATAGGTTAAAGAAACTTAACTTGCATTCCCTAGAAAGACGAAGAGTGCGGGGAGATATGATAGAAGTATTTAAGTGGGTGAAAGGAATCAATAAAGGGGATATAGATAAAGTTCTTATAATATCCGAGCAGGATAGGACTCGGAGCAACGGATTCAAGTTGGATAAGTTTAGGTTTAGGAGGGAGATAGGAAGAAACTGGTTCACAAATAGGGTGGTGGACGAGTGAAACAAGCTTAGCAACTTTGTAGTAAGTGCGGGAACTCTGGAAAGTTTCAAAAGGAGGCTAGATAGATTCATGGATGATAGAGAGTGGTAGTAACTCTCGACAGGAGCTGCCATGCACAGGCCAACCGGACCTATTGCAGACTCCTTATTGTCTTATGTTCTTATGTACAGACACACACACCACAACCACCCTACAGACACACACACATCACAACCACCCTACAGACACACACACCAAAACCCTCCTACAGACACACACACCAAAACCCTCCTACAGACACACACACCACAACCACTCTACAGACACACACAAACATCACAACCACCCTACAGACACACACACCAAACACCTCCTACAGACACACACACCACAACCCCCCTACAGACACACACACCACAACCACCATACAGACACACACCCCAACCCCCCCTACAGACACACACACACCACAACCCACCCTACTGACACACACACCACAACCTCCCTACAGACACACACTCACCACAACCACCCTACAGACACACACACACCAACCACCCTACAGACACACACACCAAACCGTCCTACAGACACACACACCATAACCCCCCCAACAGAAAAACACACCAAAACCCACCCTACAGACACACACACACACACACACACCGCAACCACCCTACAGACACACACACACCACAACCACCCTACAGACACACACACACCAAAACCCTCCTACAGACACACACACCAAAACCCTCCTACAGACACACACACCACAACCCACCCTACAAACACACACACCACAACCCACCCTACAGACACACACATCACAACCCTCCTACAGACACACACACCACAACCAAACCCTACAGACACACACACCACAACCCACCCTACAGACACACACAGCACAACCCCACTACTGACACACACACCACAACCACCCTACAGACACACACACCAAACCCTCCTACAGACACACACACACCACAACCACCCTACAGACACACACACACCACAACCACCCTACAGACACACACACACACCACAACCACCCTACAGACACACACACCACAACCCCACTACTGACACACACACACCAAAACCACCCTACAGACACACACACCACAACCACCCTACAGACACACACACACACCGCAACCACCCTACAGACACACACACCACAACCACCCTACAGACACACACACCACAACCACCCTACAGACACACACACCAAAACCCTCCTCCAGACACACACACACCACAGCCACCCTACAGACACACACACCACAACCCCACTACTGACACACACACACACCACAACCACCCTACAGACACACACACCAAAACCCTCCTACAGACACACACACACCACAACCACCCTACAGACACACACACACACCGCAACCACCCTACAGACACACACACCACAACCACCCTACAGACACACACACCACAACCACCCTACAGACACACACACATACCACAACCATCCCTACAGACACACACACCAAAACCCTCCTACAGACACACACACATCACAACCACCCTACAGACACACACACCACAACCACCCTACTGACACACACACATACCACAACCCCCCTACAGACACACACACCACAACCACCCTACAGACACACACACCACAGCCACCCTACAGACACACACACATCACAACCCACCCTACAGACACACACACCAAAACCCCCCTACAGACACACACACACCACAACCACCCTACAGACACACACATACCACAACCACCCTACAGACACACACACCACAACCACCCTACAGACACACACACATACCACAACCACCCTACAGACACACACACCACAACCACCCTACAGACACACACACACACCACAACCACGCTACACACACACACACACACGTCAACCCTCCTACACACACACACACACCACAACCCCCCTACAGACACACACACACCAAAACCCTCCTACAGACACACACACCACAACCCCCCCTACAGACACACACACCACAACCCACCCTACAGACACACACACACACACACCACAACCCCCCTACAGACACACACACACCAAAACCACCCTACAGACACACACACCATAACCACCCTACAGACACACACATCACAACCCTCCCTACAGACACATACACACCACAACCACGTTACAGACACACACACCACAACCCCACTACTGACACACACACACACCAAACCCACCCTACAGACACACACACCACAACCACCCTACAGACACACACACACCACAACCACCCTACAGACACACACCCCACAACCACCCTACAGACACACACACCACAACCCCACTACTGACACACACACACACCAAAACCACCCTACAGACACACACACACCACAACCCCCCTACAGACACACACACACCACAACCCACCCTACAGACACACACACCACAATCCCCCTACAGACACACACACACCACAACCATCCTACAGACACACACACCAAACCCTCCTACAGACACACACACCACAACCCCCCTACAGACACACACACACCACAACCCACCCTACTGACACACACACCACAACCACCCTACAGACACACACACACCACAACCACCCTACAGACACACACACACCAAAACCCTCCTACAGACACACACACCATAACCCCCCCTACAGACAAACACACACCACAACTCTCCCACAGACACACTCACCAAAACCCACCCTACAGACACACACACCACAACCACCCTACAAACACACACAGTACAACCCTCCTACAGACACACACACACACCACAACCACCCTACAGACACACACACCACAACCCTCCTACAGACACACACACCAAATCCCCTCTACTGACACACACACACCACCACCACCCTGCAGACACACACAACACAACCACCCTACAGACACACACACACTACAACCCCTCCTACAGACACACACACCACAACCATCCTACAGACACACACACCAAAACCCTCCTACAGACACACACACCACAACCCCTCCTACAGACAAACACACCACAACCCACCCTACAGACACACACACCACAACCACCCTACAAACACACACACCAAACCCCCCCTACAGACACACACACCACAACCCACCCTACAGACGAACACACCACAACCCACCCTACAGACACACACACCACAACCACCCTACAGACACACACACCAAATCCACCCTACAGACACACACACACACCACAACCCCACTATTAACACACACACACCACAACCACCCTACAGACACACACACACACCACAACCACCCTACAGACACGAGATCATTTACGCATGATTTCTTTCTCAGTTACTTATACTTTTTCAGTTGCTCGCCAGCATTACGTTTACTTTCGTTAGGTGATTGTAAAGTAGCTACCTTTTCAGTTTACAGTCGTCCCTGCGGGTAACATGGTCAGTCCAGCGTAGTTGTTAATGGAGAATGGTAGCCTCCTTGCTCCTACAGTTGGTGTCAGCGAGAATACTGGCATTTTTTCTCTTGTCTTTCCAGCGAACTCGGTGAAAGTTTTTAAGTCCCTTCAGGTTTCTCCTGTATGTGACCCATATCTCGCTACCATATAGCAGGGCGGGAAAGACCATCGCGCGATGTACAGTAGGTGCAACTTTGTAGATAATTTCAGCTCCCTACAGCTGAAAACACGGGTACGGAGTCTGCCAAAGGTTTTAGATGCACATCTGATCCGATGTTGCATCTCTTAATTGATGTCCGCAGTGGCGGACAGGTGGGAGCCGAGATACCGAAAGTGGGTAACATTAGAGATGGTAGTACCGTTAACCTGGATGGACGGTGGAGGTGTGGCTGAACCATGGGCAGGTTGAAACAGAATATGAGAACATTCACTTTAAGGCCGAAGTGTGCATACGCTTCTGCGTAGTTGTTCAGGATCTCCTGTAGGTCGCGTTCGGTGTGAGTGACAAGGGTGAGGTCGTCTGCATAATGAAGTTCGGTAATGGAAGTTGCCGACACCTTTGTTCCTGCCTGGAGTCGTCTGATGTTGAAAAGACCCTTCATCCGGTACTCGATGTCGTCCCCGCCGGCTAAATTGGCACTGCCACGAGTAAGGAAGGCAGACAAGACAATGGAAAAAGAGAGTTCGTGCCAGTAGACATCCTTGTTTTACCCCCGTTTTTTCAGCTTTAATTATGGAGTTACCATCGGGTGAGCGAAGGGGGGTTGCGCCACGAGTGATTGGCCCATAAAATGTTTCAGTAGAATTTTAAGACTCACGCAACTTGTGCTGATCTGCAGGTTTTTGTGTTTCACGAGCTTTTCTTTTAAACCACATGTTCTTTAGATTGCCAAATTTGCTCTGGGCCACCGCTTTCTTCTTGGGGAAGGTATCAGCTTTGGTCCAAGACAGAGTGTTGTTCTGCCAGTCAGTTAAAGCAGAACGTTTATCACCGACGAGGAAATTAATTTCTGGGTCATTTTCATTAACCCAGTCCTGGTGTATTTTTTCGATCTGGGTCTCTCTGCAGGTTATTATCACGAGAGTGTCGAGAATATCCCATTCGGCACTGGGATTTGGGTTGTTTGTTGTCTGGTTGCTTATCAGCCAATGTTCGAGTTGCTCTCTGAAAGCATGTGCTACCGCCGGATCCTCCAGATGCATAGTGTTATAACCTCTTCGGGAGGCTTCCTGCCTTCGCCGTTTTGGGGCGACATGAAGCGAGAGCTTTGCTCTCATGAGCCGATGAACAGTGTCGCAGTTGTCTGAGCCATGCATGGCTCGGGTGATGAGGACATTTCAGGGACCTCTTTCTCTGACAATGATGTATTCATTTGAGATGGCAGTGTTTGGATCGTAAGTGCTGACACGAACCCTTGAAATTATCGGTCTGCCTAAACAAGGTAATGGTGATAGTGAGGTTGTGTGCAGCATACTTGCTGAGGAGAAGTATTCCACTGGGATTACCCTTGCCTAGTCATTCTTCCCTATGGTTCCCTCCCAAATGTCAGCATCTCTGCCATCTCTGGCACTGAAGTCACCAAGGAACACAATCTTATCTTCTCTAGAGATGGAGGTTATTACTCTGTCGAGGTTGGCGTAAAAGGCCTCCTTGATGTCATTCTCTGCCTCCAGTGTTGGGGCGTATGTATTGATAAAAAAAGGTATTATGTGAGTGATTCAGTGGGACTAGCAGCGTCATGAGGCGCTCGTTGATCCCCACAGGCATTCCAGTTATCCAGTGTAGGATACGTTGTCGGATAGCAAAGACGTCTCCATAAATGCTGTTTCTCTTCGCAGCAGGCTTACCCTTCCAGAAGAAAGCATACCCAGACCCTCGTTCTGGGAGCCGGAAATCACTATGTCGACGTTATACCCAGCCAGCTCTTTTGCCACAAGGGTGGTTCTTCTTTCGGGACGCTTATTTGCGCCAGTATCCAGAAGAGTCCTGACATTCCATACAGCAACCATGAGAGGTTGCCTATTTTGTTTTTGTTTTGATCTGTGATTATGATTGTGTTTTCGACCACACAAAGATGACCATACTGGGTGTGGTTGCCCAGTCAGGTTGGTTCTTTAGACAGGCTATGTTTAGGGCAACCCCCCCCCCCCCCCACCATGTGGGGTGAATAGAGTGGCTCAGTCGCACACACAGGACTGGATTGCACTGCTGCCGAAATCCCAGTGTATAAACGACCATCTTATCTGGGCCGCCCATGTGCAGAGTTGTGACTAGAGACCCCTGGCAGTCATCTCTGCCTGTCTTTCGCCATAGGACTTTTGGAGGTATGGGGTTTTGACGATGATGAGTATGATGAGCTGGATGATGGCTGTGCGTGAGTTTATTTATGTGGTCAGGCCGGAGCACAGGCTGCAACCACACATCTTGGCTCTCCCTTTTCTTGATCCTGTGGTGCAATTGTCGCAATGACTGGGAAGAGGGACAGTTGCAATGGAGTGCCGATAGCCAAGTGTGTTGGGTTTCGCCTTAGTAGCATGTCCATCATGCATTGCCTTCGTCCACCGGTGTAGTCGTTGGGTTCCCATGGTGGTCACTTTTTCCGCCTTGTTAAAGCTCCGTAAGCATGTCTGCCTGATGCCGGGTTCCACCACAGATTTTTCCTTCAGGCTTTACTCCCGTAGCCTTATACCTACGAGGGTTAATCCGCAAGTCAGCGGAGCAGTGGTTGGTAGGCGTCAGGACGTGTCCACATGCCAGCGAGCCTATGCTGTAATTTTTTTATTCAACCAGGAACGAGCTCGTAACAATGGTTTTAAATTAGACAAATTTAAATTTAGGCACGAGATAGGTAAACACTGATTTGGAAATAGAGAAGTGGATAAATGGAACAAGTTATCAAACACCATCATTAACTCGAACAGGATGGGTAGCTTCAACTTTCGGTTGGATGGATATATGAGCGATAGGGGTTGGGTGTAAACGGGGCTGCCTAGTATTGGTCAATATGCCCGCTGCAGTTTCCTCCATTCTTGTGCTCTTTCTCTTTTTTAAACATAAAATTTAACATTATTTAATTACGTCATGCATACCAGTATTATTATTGTCATTATTATAAGAAAATACGTTATGCATATAATATATAATTGCATTTTTTCATCGTAAGAGTATGGCACTTTTAACATAAGCTTACATCATGCAAGGCTAAGTTTATTCAAGATTATTTCACCTACAACGATCTCAGAATTACCCTAAAAATAGAATCATTCCATTCTTATATCGTAAATTTATGGTGCAGTACATACTGTATACTTGCAACATATTTTATTCCACTGGTTTATGGTAAAGAGGAAGCGGGGTTAGGGTAACTTTACATAATGCAACACATTTTATACATGACTATTGTTTCAGGTATTTTTGGTTATATTCTGTAATCCTAACTGACTGACTGACTGAATGAATGAATGACTGACTGACTGAGAAGTTAACTGATTGGCCGATTAGCGATTGGCTGACTGATCTAACCAAATATAATCGAACCAAATCTAACTTAACCTATCCGAACCTAACTTAGCCTAACCAGCTTAACCTAATTTAACCTAACTCTCTGGAACAGATGTGACGACGCGATACTGATTCATAGTCTCGCGTGTGGTATACGTCTGTGTTTCATGACTGGTTTATATTCATTTGTTTTTGGTTGAGTTGCTTATGTATGTAGGGTTGTTCACACACACACACACACACACACACAAAAGGAACCCCGACAATTTCAGAGTCCTTTCTCTGAGCAGGGATGGGGAGAGGAGGGAGGAGGGGATTGGGAAAGGAGGAGAGGGAAATGGGAGGGGGAAAGGACGTATGGCAAGCTAAAGGAGAAGGATAATAAGGGCGAGAAGAGGGAGAGGAAGGGAAGGAAGAGGGAGGGAAAGAAGAAGGAGAGGAAGGAAGTGGGAGTTAGGGGGTAGGGATGACAATGCCTTTCAGTAAAATCCGTGAATAGTCCCGTTATAGAACCACTGTATAGTAAACTAATAAAACCACTGTAATAAGCCAATAGAACCACTGACTGCTGCAGGTTTTTCCGCAGTGCATTCAAGTTATATAGTTAAGGAAGGCCCATTAGTCTTCACCTCTCCTTAAATTAGGGAATTTTTGGTCTGGTGAAAGAAACTGGTTAGTTGGTCTTGTTGAACAGGAAGTAGTGTCGAGGGGGTGGGAGGTGTTGGGTCACGTGAAGATTAGGCACCCCTAGGTTATTACACCTGATGATTAAATACTCTAATGATAATCTAATCTAAATTAACTTAATTTGACCTTGCCTAACTTAATTACAGTTGATATAATCTAACCTAACTTTACCTTACAAAATTTACCTTAATCTAACCTAACAAAACTTAAGCTAACCTAACAAAACTTAACCTAACCTAACCTAACAAACTAACAGAACTCTAAATCAACTTCAAAACGTTTAAATCATCAAGAGAAATAATTTGCTGAGGTGTCTAATCTTCAGGTGGAGAGTCCTAGGCGTGTGTTAATCTGAAAGAGCGTTTGTTTTCCCGTTGAAATTTTCGCATTAGGTCGCTTACAAACTGTTATAATTGTCAAAAAGCAGCATTTTATCATTTTTTTTTAATAAAAAAATATACGTTCTGCTGAAAAAACTCATTACTAAAATTGATGATATTGTTAATCGAGCCGAAAATAAATATATTTGCTTGCAATACTTTCGGTAAACATATCACATAAATTTACAGCACCATTAATATTATTTGTTCTCTAAATACACGACTATATACTGGTACTGAAAGGATATATACACAAAAAACTCTACAAATACCATTAAATAATTCCAATAGCAGCAATAATAACGTTGGAGTGTTATTGACAAGAAGCAAATTATAGAACATTTTATCAATAACCAAATATCCCCCCTCCCCCCAAAATGGCCACTTTCATACTTCAAATACATTCACAAAAAACACCACCGCGATAAGACATAAATTGACAACAAGGAATTGGAGATAAAGAAATAGGATATTATCTTAATTTACTTTTCTTACAATTATTCCTGTAGGAAGTTACCTAATGTCCCAGCCCCGGACCCCACGGCATATTAAACAGAAACAACTTATATGGATATGGTGTTATTTTAGGCTTTTCGTGGACGTGAGAGAATCCGCTCGGACTGAGTGCCTCGTGAACACTGAGGTGAACTCAAGTGACTGGGCGGAGGAACAAAATCAAGCTGAATCGAGTCGCATTACTGTTTCATCGCCACGAAAGACGCTAGGGAAATCCTTGGGTGCCTAATTATCTGCCAAGCGAAGTATTTTCCAAGAAATGATTATCATATCCGAACTCAGAGAAAAAAATACTGTAGTTAGAAAAGATCCATCAAAACAAATTACCCTGAGACGACCATGTCGTCAATATTAACCGGGCGACGACCATGCCGTCTATATTAAGCTTTATGTGATCATTAATTTGAGATTTTATACTTACCCTGTTACAGTACTGTAACAGGTAAGAGGTTGATTCGTAGTTACTCACCGAAGCCCCTGTTCTTAGGGTTCAACACAGTGTGGGTGGCATGTGATAGCCGCTCCCCAGGAAATATTTTCTGACAGAGGCGTGTAGGCGTAAGATTCGACAGGTAGTTTGTCACCTCCAAATATGCTTCTGTTTCGTCAAGATCTACATTAGCACTGCTGTTTACTAAGATGTCTAACTCCAGGTATTCACTAATGTTACCCATCACACTCACTAATATGTACATAAATATTCAATATTATCATGAGTCATGAAGATAAATAACTCAAAGGATGACACACCCACCACCAACATCTGGTTACAAAATCCCGAGACTGAGCTAGGAATAATCGTGATAGAGAGCCCATGTAGCAACATCCAGTAGCTAAACCTCGTGATTGGTTTAGGGTTATGTTATCCCTTAAAACAAATGAAAGAAAACGGCAAACCACCAATGTCGCGTATTGTAAACAAATCCGAGGTCTTGTCGTCGCGTCCTCTCTCGCCTCATCAACAGAAGGCGATAATTATATTGAAGCCTTATTATTGTTTATTGAATAATGCAAGCAGAATATTTGCACAGCTGATAGTCAGTACGGGTAGTCAGTAGCAGTAATTGCTACTGGGGGGGGGGGGGGGTATCCAGAGCCAAAGCCAGTGTTGACACGATGCAACATCGGCATTCACGATAGTTCCAAAACTACCCAGCACCAACATTTAAACATGGAAGGTGGGGAGAAAGAAAGGTGGGTTTCTCCCGTGGCTCTAGCTACTAAGGGGATGGGGGAGGCAACTATTGGTTCTGACTGTAGTCGAGGTCAACAGTTTGCTCCCTCCTAAAATGAAGCAGCTTCGACCTAAACAAGATACAACAGTTAGGTTAAGTTAGTTCGGAGACTCATTCCAGTGACTCAGTTTCACAGCGGGGAGCAAATTTTTGTCTGTGACTATTACATATCTTACAAGTACAATAAGTTATGTTCGGGTAGATATTCAACATGTGGACCATTCGTAGTGTAGCGGGGGGGGGGGGGGGGGGCGTAACAAACAAGCTGCCACCAATGTAACGGCGGCGGTTTCTCTCTCTACTCATACTCTGCCTTATCTTATACTCTTACTTCTCTTGTCTTAGGTCTTTCAATTGCTCTTTCTACTTACTTCAATGGTTACTGCATAACCTTAGTTCTTTTTGGTAGCATGGACGAGGGTCAAGGCACATGGGTATTGTAATTCTGATATCAAGTCACTTGGACGGAAATAAAGGTAACAACTGTGGGAGAAATGAATACTCCTAAAATACTAAAAGAACAGGTTTATTAATAAGAAATCAAAGGGAAAAAGAGATATTATTAACATATAACTTTTAGGTGCAACTCCTCCTCTTACTCAACTGCAAACTCAGTATTTTCTTATTTTTTAAATTTTACTCCTCTGCAAGTTACTCAGATCTTACACTCTTATTACCCACACCGTTACTGGTGTTACGTTATATTATAGCAGGACCAGTTCCTTGGCCTTAATCACAATACATAGTTACCTGACAACTTCCAATTCCAGTGGGTCTTACTTCACCAACATTTTTTTTTACAATAAATATGGCCTCCAGCCTCCCCCAATAGCCACACCTTCGCCGCCATTTTATTACCTTAATATTAAATATCCTAATACATAAGTAGCTATACTGTCTGTGTTGAATTAGTTGAGCCGCAGATCTATGCGGCATTCAGTGACTGTAGCCTCATCGTCAATATCTGCAGCAGTTGTCGGCATTGGGACAGAAGCTCTCGTTCCCCTGAGGCAGAGCAACGCGGACAGAAGGAGAGAGAAAGACAGTCGACATCTCATCCAGGCTGTAACGTAGCTTCTGGGCTGCTGCTTCTGTTCGGAGATCACCTCGGCGAGTCTGGCGGAGAAACATCTTACACTTGGTCCCATCCACCAGAGGTTGTGAACACTAGAGGAGTGAAGCTGCCTTGATCAACATTTTGAATTCTCTTCCCATATGCCCCTATCTTGTCGTTCTCGTTCCTCCTGTGTGCAGCATCAAGAGCTAGGTTACGGTGACATGCGGCCATGGGATCAAAAATCCTGATGTCGAAGAAAGCGTCCAGAATCCTCGAGCACTGACGTCAACACGGGCTTCGTTAGATGTGTTTGAAGTCCTATGTTGGAAGATCTCACCGTCCAAAGGAAGGAGGGTCGGTTCTACCATGACATCCCGGCAGATCTCCTTCAACATATTTGCTGTGAGGTCCCTTACTTAGTCATGCCTCATGCATATGAAGCCCCCTTTCTTGCACACCTTGGCATGATCGACGTCATAGGAAGAGCCACACACGCATTGGGAGGGCAAACCTTCTACTGGTCAACTGTACCTTTGAGCAATGGCATCTGTAAATTCTTGTTTATTGAGACTGAAACCATTTGCCCTTATCAGTAACGTAGTTAACCAGTTCGAGGTGCCCACCTCCTGCGCTAAAGCTACTTTTTTTTCAAACTTTCTGGTATCTGCAGCAATAGTTGCTGCAGGTTATCATTTTGGCAGTGCTGTCGTTCTGTCGTAATAGACCTACGAATCTTGTTTACTTCACTGGTATCCACCTCCCCTGTTGCTTTCTGGGCTATTACGTGGTCCGTGAGGGCTGCCGTGAGCTTAAGTGAATTTTGATGTTCAGTGGCAGCAATCTCCTCTGGATTGGTTAGTCCCATACCTCCCAGTCTTGATGGAAGTGCAAGAAGTGATCTTTCTGCTGGGGATAAGTGGAGGTGTTTCACTCATTTGGGAATGAAATTGACACTGATAGCTTCTTCCAGAGGGTGAAGGAGGGGTCCGATATCAGGTATAGTACGTATCAGGTAGTTCCAATGATGCTTGACTCCATGGATGAATGCAGCAAAAGCCGCATGTGGCTCTGCGTTAGCAATCTCAGACAGAGATTGGATTTCACTAACCCACTCATTCACCTTTCCCGCTACATACTCGGTCTTGATGTCCGCAGTGCCAATTACTGCGCCTAGATGTCTTTGGCCATCCTTTGTTATTTTGACCTCACTTTCGCCAAACACCTCCATTGCCCGTTCATTATGTTCTGGCTTCACGATGAGGAAGGACTTGCTGGCATTTGGGATGTTACCAGGTCCCACCACTTTTTGATGCCCTCCACTTTTCCTGCTCCTGTAAGGTCATTAGCATACGCCACTTGTTTGACCTCAGTTGCTTCAAATTTTATTTCTTGTTGGAGCACTGTTAGGCCTATTGCATACATAGCCATTGCAACAGGGTCCCCCTGTGTTTATCCCTCGGTTGACTGTAAGATGGTATCACCTCTTAGAGCCTTGTTGTTTACTATATAGAGGTTTGATGGATTCCTATACCAGTTTTCAACATACATTGCAAAGCTTGGACACTTGATCTTGATGTTGTGCAGTGCAGCCTTGCGGTTAAGTATGTTCAATGCGTTTGAAGCATCCACCAGGAGAACGGCCTCACAATCACGCTGCTCAAATATCAATCACAGGGCGTGAATGGCGGCCTCCCCACCAGCCTGGTGGCCAGCACACACTTGTAGGTTCCCTGCTGCTGCCCTGACATCATCCTTTACCACTTCCATTATTCATTTTCCAATGATCCACCTCAGCACTTCCCCCACTCCTATAGGCCTACATCCTGGATTCTTTTCCAGAGGAATGAGGCGGCAGGCCGTCAGGGCCTGAAGGTGATGGCAGCAAGAGGATGCCAGCTTTTTTGCAAGGACGGCAATGGCAGTGCAGAGATCGGTTGCTACAGGGCCAAACTTGTTTGTGCTGAGGATGATTCTCCAACCGTTTGCATCCAGATCTTACCGCCAGAGACACTTTTCCCACACGCATTTTGTTTCCAAATTTTCTTGCCACGTCATCGGTGTTTTGCTTTCCGTCACCCGAAATATTTAGTCTCTCCTGCAGTGTTCTTGCTTCAAATCGGAGATCATCAAGGGTCCCATTCTGCCACATTGCCAATCTTCTCTTCATTGCTGCCACCTTTTCTTTGTGCTTAGTCTTTGTGTGAGTCCTCTGACAAAATAGATGTGGTATTATTGCCAGTATTTGGAGAGCTAAAGGGGCGAGGAGGCGGTCCTGAGTGTAATCAGTTATTAGGCGAGTCATCTCCCGAATCATTTCTTTGGTGGCCGCACGCTTGGGTGGTTCAAATAGGTTAGCGGGCAACCACCTGACCATTTCTGAGTAGGTTCCTTTGACCCATATGCCTGCATTTTCCATAGACATGCCATTTCACTGTGGTGTCTGTCTCTCATTCTCTCCGTGAACATCTGCTACTAAAGGAGCAGCATTTACTAGTACTTCATTTTCGGGTTGGGTAGACACACTGCTGTCATTTAGGGTATCAATGGGCGAATGGGTCCCGGCGATATCCACTGTGACCTCCTGTGTCGGCTCCCTGCGACGTGGGTTCCTACAATTGACTCCCTTTCTACACTCCACATATGGTCTGTTGTTTCTCGCACATTCACAATTTGTGCAGTTTTGGTTCTGGCTAGCACAGACACAGCAATGTCTGTTACCCGGCATAGTGATCATCCCCTTGGCCGACAGTTACTTCCGCCCCTGACCTCTGCTTTGGTCCCATACAGAAGAAGAAACTAGTTCTTATGAGTAAAGGGCCAAGAAGTGACGGGCTGAACTGTTGTGTCCATGTAGTAGGGGCATACGTGCGTGTGTGGATGTGTATGCCACCCCCCCCCCCCCCCCCTGTGGGCGACAATCCACACATCAGAATGATCCACTGGGAGCAAGAATTATCACACCAATTACTTGTTTGTATATCCTTGGCAGAAATAACCACTATTTCTATGGTCGCACTGATGTATTAATTATATATACTCACTTGGTCGGCCGACACTACATGAGGCGACCGTTACTTGGGGAGAGGGCGACCGCAAATCGGAGAGCACTTGGCCCTATAAGGGCGAGAGTCTCGATGCCACCCCTGCCAAAGTAGGCCTAACAACACACTGGCACTGGCCCTTGGCATCTGCCGTCGCCGTCCTTCCACGATTCACAGGCACACTTCAAAATCGCCGGTGAACACACGCAACATTTGCGTTTAATGCCATAAGTGATGAGAAGAACCATCGGCGATGATGCTCAAGGTGACATCCGATATTCACCGGCACACTGTGAAATTCTCGCTCCCCCAAACTGAGTATATCCCTCCAATAACACTTTAGGTCAGGGAGGACACTCCCACACACCCAGGCCACACGGGCCCACATTACTGGTGATACATTTCATTACATACATGGCCAACTTACATATGGTACTTCACTAACTGTTAGTAGTGCATATGAGATGCACTCACAACACACAACATGTTATTACTGAAACCAACAAATACATGGGTCCGCTATCCAACATCGGATAATTATTTCCAGTTAATTATCCCCAAGCCTTTACAACAGACACTCTGGACCATATAACTCCAAAGCATGTCCCAGGGTATAGCACTGGCGCCTCTAACAACTGACGACTGCTGTTGTGGTCGGTTGTACTCTGACACGTGGTGAGCGTCTGGGGTCCTGCCCCGCTATGCTGATTTGTAGTAAGTAAATCATGTCGAATCACCGACATCGATGCATATATTGATCCCTGCTGGTAACCCACCGGCACAGCAGCCAATGGGGTGTTCGAATAAGCCCACCCTGGAAGCTGGGAACAAACGGGAGAGCGTCACGGGAGAGAAACACGGACACACAATCACAACAAATCCTTCGTCTCGCAACGTCAGACAACATTTACTTTATATTACTTTTTACACTGGGTGAATGACAATTCCACTGTTAAAGCATGAACACTGATAAACACTGATATTCAATACAATTGAGTGAATCAAACTGAATGGCTAGGGAACACATCTACAGTACATATCTGGGAGCAAACGGAAGAGCGTCACGGGAGGACGTCTCTCCTTTCCGCCTTGGTATATATACTCCTGAGTTGCCAGCGATCGCGACTCACGCAATGACAGAAATTACAAACAACCCAACTGTTACTCATTCAAAGATGACCCTCAGTTGACAAAGGTCTGGGTCTGGTGAATTACTTGGGTTGATTTACACAGACTAATTCAAGATTGAGCTGGCCAGCAGAAGTGGAATAAACGTATTGACAATTGTGTTCGAAGGCGGGACTTACTGGATGGGATCATGAGTATAGGGGTCGATGGGGAAAAACACGTCTTCCTCTTAGGGTTAGCTAACCAGCTACCCAATCATGTTTTGCGGTCGTGGAGTATAATAAGAATCAGTAATTAAAACAAACTAGCAGTTAACGTGACCATGACAGTAGCACTTACTGGGTCAACGCTACTCAATTTCTTGTGATACATTCTTTCAGCTAAACAGTGTCCTGCACCATTGTAGAGTACAGTTTGGACTTCACGTAATCCCAGAAAAACGTCAAGGTGGCCAACAGAGCCACTTTATAACCCAACAGAGCTACTTTATAGCCAAACAGAACCACTTTATAACCCAACACAGTCACTTTATAGCAGGCACACTTTGTAACAATGCCATTTTTTTGGTGTAAACTGTGTAATTTTTTAGAGGAAATACATGAAAATTCTGCTTCGACAAAGATTATCCACTATAACGCCTATACGAGAGTGTTTCCGCTTAAACCACGAGTGCCGAGGAGCCGTTATAACCATCAGACCCACTTTATAGCCCACAGAACCATTTTATAACAGAGCCACTTTGTAACCCAGCAGAGCCACTTTATAACACAACAGAGCCACTTTATAATCATCACAGAAGAAAAGATTATTCGATTTCACGTTCAGGGGATTTAGGACTTAAAAACACTTTACTCTGGAATCCAAACTTTTGTCAAGAGATTTAGATGGAAATGAAAATCTCACGGCTGTTCAAAATTAGCCTTACAAAAAATAAAGAGAAATTTGTGCAATAGTTTCCTTCCAATTAGTTTCTAGATCAGTCTATATTTAACCCACGAAAATATGTATTAATGATAATACTGAAGGAGGTTGGTATTTGTGTTATGTATGGACGTGTGTGTGTGTGTGTTTGTGTATATGCGTGTGTGTTTGTACATATGTGTTTTATTTGCTGCATTTTCCAATAAATGCTAAATTGTCTGATTAAATAGTTTAAAGGAAATATGTACTGTAGTATTGTTATGCCATAACTTAGCAACTTGACTTACGTTCAGATGAAAACAATAATGAGGGCACAACAAAAAACAAATTGGCAACTCAGCACAATTTAGTCCTTAATATTTATCATTTAAAATTAATGGTACTTCAATACACGACAAACAATGTTAAATACAAAAGTTACAAAGACTTCTTACTTTATCACAACAGTTCAGGAGCGAAGGTTTGGAATATTACACGATACGAAATATTTATATAAAATTTAATAACAAAAGTTTACCATAAAAAATGCGCAGGTTACATAATGAATGGATAAATTAAATCAAGATAATAAATAATATATATTATCACAGACTTTGAAAATATTTAGCATAGGACAAAACACCGTAGGCAATGACTCCTTTCAAAGTTAAAAGTGCACTTGGTTTTCATCCCTAATAAACAACTAATATGTGTTCAGTATATAAACCATAAACCACTGTACAACACAATAATGAATTGCACTATACACACAATATATAATAATAGAGCAGCACTGAATATATATAATACTCAACTAAACAATATTAGAGAAGGTATCCACCACTGACAAACTCAGACGTCCTGTTACTTCCAATGCCCGTATACCGGTGGACTAAAATCCTAACAAACACTAATATAAAACAACTCCTACATTAAGCCGCAAAAATGGTTAAACATAAATACATACATACATTTCAGGAAAGTTTTTAAGTATCAAGTACCAATTTTGCTCACAAATAATTATACAAAATATTTTACATACATCCCGACACCAACGCCAACACCACAATGGAAAGGGAGGTAACGAGCATAAAAATATTTCGCTATGCATAACGCAATGCATTACTGTGCATTACGCTATGCATAACAGTATGCAATTAATTAGTTCCGATATACATTGCTTTAACTGATTAAAAATGTATACAAAATACACAGTTTATATATATATATATATATATATATATATATATATATATATATATATATATATATATATATATATATATATATATGCAAGTAAATCACTGTAGGTGCGCGTGATCTAGGTGTATGCTGATAACCACAAGGAAAGAGGACCTAAAAGCTTTCCTGCCACAACTTAACAACTTAGCCCCCTCGATCAAATTCACTGTGGAATTAGAGCAAGACTGTAAATTGCCATTCCTAGACTGTATGATACACAGAATAGGTAACACTTTTAAGTTCAGTATTTATAGAAAACCAACTAATGTGTGTTCATTCATTCATTATTATTCTGCCCACCATAATAAAGTCAAACAGTCAGTATTTTCAACAATGTTCTTACGTGCCTTGAGAATTTGCAGTCCGGAATTCATCGATGAGGAATACAAATATATATATAATATTGGCTCAAACCTTAAATACCCTAGATCTTTCATAGACAAATGCCTAAACATTACTAAGAAAACTTTTTATAGAACTGATCCCAAGCCCACCCATGACCATAAGAATATCTTATTATTACCATTTCACAAAAATTTCTCACACATTCCTTCACAAATAAAAACATGGAACGTCAATGTGACATTTAAAAACTCATGCACTGTTAAACAAATGTTAATCAAGAACTCCCCCAACAACACAATTGGTTGCATTTATAAAGTTCCTTGCAAGGAATGTAATATGTTTTACTTAGGCCAGACAGGTAAAGATCTTGCAACTAGAATTAAACAACACAAATACAGTGTTAGGACAGGCCAGGAATCCAATGCTCTGTTTGTTCATTTGAGGGATAACAAGCATTGCATTGACTGGGATAATGCCTCCTCAATATATACCATGTAATTCAATTGATAGTAGGTGTATGTATATTATGTATGCTGGATTATATATCATGTATGTATATTATGTATGTGCTCCATTTATGTATTATTTATTCAGCCTAGCTAGCAGCGTGTGGCAATGTTATTACCATATCCCACATGCTTAATTAATGTGCCTGGCGACGTATGGAAGCTGCTAATGTATCACTTGCCATACGTCGCCTATAGCAGTTGACAAGGAGCCTAGCCAGGGAGACCGCTGCTCTCCTTTGTGTACATACTCTTATCCAGTAAACCGAACCTACAAAACTATACAGGTGTTTGTGTTCTCTCCTGTATATAGAACTTATTATTCAGAACCCAACATGGCGCAGTGATCCGATCTTACTGGATAATTACGAGTGAAAGTGCAAAGTCTGTGGAAAGCCGGCTATGGCCTCTATGGACTCTCGCTTGGGTCAACTCCCGCGCCATCTCTCCTCGAAGAATTTCAGCAACTTTGAGCAGTGTCAGTGACAGTGATTTTCTGTGAAGTGTTTAGCGCATTGTGTGTTTCGTGCCATTCATGTGTGACCTTGTTCTAAAGGATTCCCAAGGTATACGGCACATTCTGGGCATTTGTAAGGAGTAGAGTTCAGTGCACCCATCTCTGACCGCGTCCTGAGGGTACTGGGCTGACTGGGAGTCGCCGCGCCTCTCCCTCCACCCCCTCACAGCGCCGCCTCCACCCCCCCCCCCCTCACAGCTGGGGCGAGACTCTCTACCCGCCCGGGACACCACACATACACGCACTAACACTCGCTGACCGCGCGGCTTCTTATATATATTTTATATATATAACCTACTTATCTGTGTATTTAATTAATTTTTTGTCTGAAACCTTGTTGATACGACGGGCTGACCGGTCAACACTGATTTAAGACATAGTACACAGAGGAAGTAGTTATGTCTCACGCCTTACGTAGCCATGGACCCAGAGCCTGGATGAGCCAGGCGGGTGATAGCCCCGCAGAGATGGATGACCAGGCCGGCCACGACGCTCCAGCCCCCACATCGCGCAGTCCCTCACCTCAATATTCAGCGTTGTCTCCAGAGATAATTGCTTTACTGAAGTTTATGAGAGATGAGAAACGCGAGGATGAAGCTCACAGACGTTTGGTGGATGAGCACAGAAGGCAAGCAGAGGCAGAACGAGACAACCAACGGAGATTGGAAGACAGTGAACGGTTTGAAGCCTTGATATCTCGCCTCACTGTTAACCAAGCCCCTGGCTCTAACACTGCCTCGGTACTGACTGGTTCAGATACCTCATCCATGCTTCCTTCACGCCCCCCAGCCCCACCTAAAGCAGCAGCTCAAACGCCGCCCATCTTGAAGCCTGATGAGACTTTCCAGACTTTTCGTGAATGGCGGCGACGGTGGACTGATTATTCTACAATGGTGGATCTCCAGAGTTTGTCACAGCCTAAACAACTCATCCAGCTGCGTATGTGCCTGTCCTTGGAAATTCAGCGTGTCTTGGAACATACGTTGCAGGTACCCCCAACCTCTTTGCTGTCTGTAGAGGAGGTACTGGACGTTCTACAACGGCACATCAAAGGACAGCAGAATGAAGCTCTGCGCAGGAGGGAACTGTTTAGCTGCAGACAGTTGGAGGGTGAGTCTTTTGACGCCTTTTACGTACGTCTTAAGAGAGCCTCGGAGACCCAGTTGAGGCAGGTGATCCTGATGGGTGTTAAGGACGAGGAACTTGTCCAACGCCTCACCTCCCTCGACTCTTCCTCTTCTCTTAAGGATGTGTTGACGATATGTCGCTCCTATGAGGCTGCCAGGTGTGCCACCTCTGCCATCCGTGCTCCCCCTACAGCTGTACGCGCTGTGTCCCGGTACAAGAAGGACAAGAAGTCCGTTCCTACGCCTTCGCCCACCACGTCCACGCCCGGTTTATTTTGCAACAACTGTGGTAAGCAGCACGGAACACAGGTGTGTCCAGCTGCTCAGTCTACCTGCAACAGTTGTGACCGTAAGGGCCACTGGTCACTCACAGTACGGTGCCCAGCCAAACGCGTCCAGTGCAATGTGTGTGGTCGTCTGGGCCACTATGACAAGTGTTGCCCTTCCAACAAACTCAAGGGACCGCGTCGGCGGAAGCTTCAGCCCCCTTCCACCAGAGAGGGCCGCCCACAGTCTTCCAATCAGAGGCACGACGACTCCTGACAACGCTCGAGCCACATTAGGAATGTGTGCTCCCCCCCGCGTCCCAGGACCACAATCCCCCAGTACATCAGCGTCATCGTGACCTACGGCGGTGTGTCATCCCGTCTTCAGATGTTGCCCGACACCGGCGCTGATGCTACAGTCATCGGTCCCCAGCATTTGCAATGCTTGGGGCTCTCTCCAAGTGATCTAGGACCGCCCCCCAAGGATCTCCGCTTTATGGCAGATGGTTCACAGATGACCCCGGCCCTAGGTTCACTCTATGCACACGTCACCTTTGGCAACAGGTCGTGTCAAGCCTGGATTGATGTGTATAATGGCGTCCCGACTCCTTTGCTGTCCTACAGACATTGCCAAGAGTTGGCCATCATCTCCCAGGACTTCCCAACACCGATTCTCGAGGTAAAACACGCCAACAGGGTGCACGAAGGGAGCAGCAACTACCCTGCTGCCGCCCTGCCCCTACCTCTGGCCAGTGACACCTCTCCTTCGGTAGTTGTCCCTGCTGCTTCAAGTCTCCACGCCTTGGCTCGCCTCCACGACAGTCACTGTGGAGCCGAGGCCACCAAACGGCGTGCAAGACAGACTGTGTTCCGGCCTGGCATCGACCCCGACATCTCCAATGCTGTCCGGGTGTGTAAGCCCCGCCGCGTATTACAACCCAGCCAGCAGCAGGAATCCTTTATGAGTGACGACAACCCCACCCGCCCCTTTGAGTCTGTGTCGGCCGACTTTTTCTGTGTGTCAGGAAAGTCCTTCCTCATTATCGTCGACCGTTTCTCTGGTTGGCCGGTTGTCATCAAGTGCGGTAATGACACGACGTCTGCCGCCACCATCAGCAAGTTCCGCCACTACTTCCGTGACGTGGGCGTTCCTGTACGCCTGCGAACCGACGGAGGGCCTCAGTTCACAAGCCGGGACTTTGCTGTGTTCCTTGACCGATGGGGAGTCCGGCATGTGTTGTCATCGCCCCATTACCCGCAGTCCAACGGCCACGCTGAGGCTGCTGTCAAATCCCTGAAGCACCTCATCCTTAAGGTGGCCCCTTCTGGGAACATTGACTGCGAGGCCTTCGACAGGGGTCTTCTTGAACTCCGCAACACACCTAACTACACCGGACGCTCCCCT
Organism: Homarus gammarus; assembly: GCA_958450375.1. Lineage (NCBI taxonomy): Eukaryota > Metazoa > Arthropoda > Malacostraca > Decapoda > Nephropidae > Homarus > Homarus gammarus. Next base: position 856,832 of record CAUDMG010000378.1, on the reverse strand, counting down.
GCCCAGGTTTTGTATGGACGCCCCCTTCGTTCTTGTGTCCCTGCTCACCCTCAATCCTTCTCCAAGGAGTGGCAGGCCAAGACAGAGGATTGTGATCGCCGAGCCGCCGAACGTGCTCAGGACGTCGTCGCCCGCTACAATGACCACGCCCGTTCTCTCCCCAGGTTGAGTATCGGCACCCAAGTCCGTGTTCAGGACCCGACCTCCCTACGTTGGGACAAAGTAGGCGTAGTCATGGGTCTCGGCAGGTCACGGGACTACCAGGTGCGGTTACCCAGTGGTCGTGTGTGGTGGAGGAACCGTCGTTTTCTCCGACCCGTAACAATGCCTTCTGCTGGCCCCGCCACCAGTGTTGAGTCCCATACCCTTCCCAGTGATGAAGTCCCTCGATGCTCAGAACGGATCCAAAAGAAAAGGTCCGCTCAAGACTTTGCTATGAGCGTATAGGGGGGAGGGAGGTGTATGTATATTATGTATGCTGGATTATATATCATGTATGTATATTATGTATGTGCTCCATTTATGTATTATTTATTCAGCCTAGCTAGCAGCGTGTGGCAATGTTATTACCATATCCCACATGCTTAATTAATGTGCCTGGCGACGTATGGAAGCTGCTAATGTATCACTTGCCATACGTCGCCTATAGCAGTTGACAAGGAGCCTAGCCAGGGAGACCGCTGCTCTCCTTTGTGTACATACTCTTATCCAGTAAACCGAACCTACAAAACTATACAGGTGTTTGTGTTCTCTCCTGTATATAGAACTTATTATTCAGAACCTAACAGTAGGAACATCATAGAATCTAGTCTTATTAAACATACCGAAGCATTCAACATGAATTTGAGTAACGGCATGTACAAGCTGGACAATTTTGTAATTAAGAAGATTTGTGACCAGGTGAAAAAGGCCGGGTCACCTGACCATCTGACCTGACCACCAACCGTTGTGTGCTATTTAAAGATTAGTAGGGTCATTACCTAATACCTGACCATTGTGGACCTGGTCTCACCCATCTTTGTATATATACACCTTGATTTATATTTCTCTCTCTAGTCTGTGCTCACCCCTGAAGATGTGAATTACACGAAAGCGCTTGGGAACTTCGTTTTTCTTCTTTCCTTGTGGTTATCAGCATATATATATATATATATATATATATATATATATATATATATATATATATATATATATATATATATACTAGCGGAATCCCCGCCCTCCGGGCGGTTCTTTCGCTAGGCCACGGTAGGGCGCCACCCTCTGGGAGGCTCCACATTGTCTCACTGTAGTGCATTAAAGTAGACCACATTTTTGGTTTTGCAATTAGCAGCAAGTCTGTACAGATTTTTGCCAGTTCCCACTCTGGAGCATCCAACATAGAACTGTCCATGAGAGAAGCTAGGAAACACCAGGTTAAGGGCCAACCATCTTTAGGGACTGTCCCTGGCTTTTGTAGATGGTCATGGCAAAGCTCACTTTAACCGGGAACTGAAGTCGCTTGAACTCAAATGGCAGGTCAGTGGTGATGAGAGGTATCCTTGGTCTAAAAACGTCCTCTCCTTTACGTTTTCCTGTCAGTATTGTAGCTTCCAGTACATGTGACATCATGTTCTTCACCACCTGTCTTGTGCCGTTGCAGAGGATTGGTGGTTCAAGATTTCTTAAGAGCATTATAGGAGTTCCAATCTTGAGAGTGAGGTGGTGAGGAGGCATTCCAGTGGGCTCCATGGAATTAAGGAATTCTACAGGGTATTGGACTGCTTGGTCCTGATCGATTACTGTATCAACAGATTTAAATGAGGTCTCACTGCCTGGATGCTGTCTGAGTAGAGTCATGTTGGTTTCAGCCACTGTTTCATTCTTTGGTGCCAGAATTGCGCGTTCACGCAGCCACTTGTGATCCTTGTAGTGGTGGATAATCTTTGGGTAGACCATGTTAGTGAGCTCAGTTGAGGACTTAACAACATTTCCACATCCTTGAGGAATGATTATTTGTCCTTCTTAATGAACAGGGAAAGTTCCATTCCCAATCTGTAGTAGAAGGTTTGCAAACTGTCCAGCATCCTGATCTCCTTGTAGATGTACTCTCATGTTTATGGATAGGGTGAGTGTCTGAACACTTCTCCAAATGTATGATGCCTTGAGGCACGCATTCAGTTCATCAGTTAGAGTGCTTCGAGGAATGTCAGGTAGGGTCTGGCGAAAGTCTCCAGCAATGACCATTGTAATGCCACCAATGAGATGGTCATTTTCTCGTATGTCTTGCAAGGTCCTGTTCAATGTTTCAAACGCTAATTTGTGAGGCATAGTGCATTCATCCCAGACTTTGAGGTTGCATTTTTCTAAGAGTTTTGCCTTTGCCGATCCTTTTTTGATGTTGCACACTGAATTCTCATTGTGAGCGAGGTTGAGAGGCAGTTTAAAAGTTGAGTGTGCAGTACGTCATCCTTCTTGTGGTGTTGCAGCAATGCCTGAGGATGCCACAGCAAGAGCAATTTTCCCCTGATGACGTACTTTGGCCAACAGAAGGTTGATCAAGAATGTTTTTCCTGTCCCGCCAGGTGCATCGAGAAAGATCATACCTCCTTGCTCCGCTTGTATCGCTTGCAAGATCTTTTCATAAGCATTTGCTTGATCAGGCACCAGGTGAGGCTCATTTTCTTCAAGAAAATTCGCCAGAACTTCAACTGAGTAATCTGTCTCTCTGAGCAACTCCCTGTTTGCAACAACTGTTCAGTCCCCAAAACTTCTTCTTCCATCAATAGTTCATTAACGGTGTAAGTAAGTTCCACTACAACGGTACAGCAAAGTATATTTTTTTAACTTTAAACTGTTATTACTTTATAGTCTCATCATCACTACATATAACACCACGCATCATCACTACATATAACACCATCCATCATCACTACATATAACACCACCCATCATCACTATATATAACATCATCCATCATCACTACATATAACACCATCCATCATCACTACATATAACACCAGCCATCATCTCTACATATAACAACATCCTTCATCACTACATATAACATCATCCATCATCACTACATATAACACCATCCATCATCACTACATATAACACCATCCATCATCATCACTACATATAACACCATCCATCATCATCACTACATATAACACCATCCATCATCACTACATATAACACCACCCATCATCACTATATATAACATCATCCATCATCACTACATATAACACCATCCATCATCACTACATATAACACCAGCCATCATCTCTACATATAACATCATCCATCATCACTACATATAACACCATCCATCATCACTACATATAACACCAGCCATCATCTCTACATATAACAACATCCTTCATCACTACATATAACATCATCCATCATCACTACATATAACACCACCCATCATCAATACATATAACACCACCCATCATCACTACATATAACACCACCCATCATCACTACATATAACAACATCCATCATCACTACACATAACACGATCCATCATCACTACAGATCGCAGATCGGTAAAGTATATATATATAGTAGGTCGAGGGTTCGATTCCTTGCTGGTGAGGTCGTTGATTATATATATATATATATATATATATATATATATATATATATATATATATATATATATATATATATATATATGTGTGTGTGTGTCATTTTATTCAGTTAGTTTCAGAGTAAATATTTGTATCTGACCTGAACAAAACATCAAGAAATAATAATTTTATAATTTTTCATTAATTAATCATTAATTTTTATTATTTTTGGGGATCACAAGAAGAGTAACCCACCAGATTAATTCTTCTAATGAAAAAACACCTGCTAATGCTACCTGGTGGATTAGGTTAGGTTAGCGTTACGGCGTTTAACATTAAGATGAAATATGTTGGGAGCTAATCTTCACGCGATCCCTTGTATCAATCAACGAAACACACTGAATATAAAACAGAGATACATGACATTGTATTGCTTTCTCAATATATCAATCAGTTACCTGTCTTCTCCCATGTACCAAACGAAACTATAGGGAACCCTTAGGAATGATGTAATCCCTATACGGCCGCTCAACCTCCCGCTCATTTCTTGTCCCTCTCGATCTAAAACTCTACTACACTCATAAAACTTACACGGGCTATCAACTTATCTCAAAAAACACCAAGTTTGAACCCGTGTTAATACAAATTTTCGCCAAATCTAAAATATTGGTCCTTTGAGTCCAGCGGAACGTCAGAGAGGAAAGCCAGGATTTATTTAAGTCAGAGGGCTATAACTCTAGACTTACTTGTCATAGGAAAACATCCAATAATTCTCACTCTGTTAGGATATAATTGTACATCTAAATTGAAATGACTCTATTATGTGTTTGGAAAGTTATGGAACTTTTTTTTTTCATGTTCGATCGGAATTTATCTAAGTCGTGTTAATATCCCCTCCTACAACAACCCTCTGGAATGTTCAGTCATAATACATCTTCACACCGGAAATAAAATTAATTCATAGAAGCTTAGATAAACTGTCGTTACAGGAGGGTTTTTTTCCATGGACGGAAGAGAGGAGGGATGGTAGGAGAGGGAGAGGAGAGAGAGAAAACTAACCAGCTCATTCATTGCTAACGAAATTTTCATACACAAGTGTTCAAAATTATGACTAACGTTTTTTATCGCAAAAGAAAACGTATGACTAAGTAATTTTTTTTCTTCGTTAACTTTGTGAAAAAAATAAAAATAAAAATCTGAGCTCATAGAGAAATTTGTCATTTTGTAATTACAACAAGAGTATATAATTAGTATTCGAGCACAATGTAAGTAAAGTTAAAACATAGTGTGTAATTGTATATAATGATTTTGTATAATGGTGGAATAATTTTATACTATAATCACTTTGGGGTATGTACGTATGTGGTGAGATGATGATGATGATGATAATAATAATAATAATAATAATAATAATAATTTAACCCTTTGTTGTCAGTCCTCAATAAACTCAATCAGGACCATCATCTATAACCAGGAAAATATCACTTGGTATCAGTCTTTCCTCCTCAACGTCACAGTCAAGTGATAATGAATTACAATTATGAACAGCAAATGATTTCATTTTCTATCCTCTGATATTCAAATTGGGTTAACATGGTCTCTCTCTCTCTCTCTCTCTCTCTCTCATATGGCGCTATAATGTTTCAATAAACTTGCTATAATTACAAACGTAATTTAAAAATATATTATAATTATCTTTTTGGTGAAATACAATTAGTGTTCCTGTATTGTTCATATATGGTTTGAGAGAGTAAAGGTTAAGCGGTCTTAGTATAAGTCTGTCTGTCTGTCTGATGTTTTTGCACACGAGATATTTCTAATAATACCAAAGTACTAATATTTATCTTTTATATATTGTATTTGGTATTACTAATGCTTCTGTTTGTTTAATAATTATTACCAATGCTTATATCGGTTCACTTAATATTTGTAATACTAACTTTGAACTCTTCATATTACTAGTGCAGTAATTCAACCGATTAATATCAATAATTCTATTATGTACACTTGATATAACGTACCCCTTTAATTGGCCCATTTTATATTGATAATAATAATAATTTTATCAATGCACTGAACGTTATCAACGAACATTGATGGAAATCTGTAAACACACACACACACACACACACAATAGTTAACCACGGAGGAGCCCAAAATAAGATATATCTGGACAGCTGGCTCCCGTAATATCTTGTTTTATCATCTTTACGGCCACAAGTTTCTGTAAGTCACTGGTGTACAATGATAAATGTTGGCGGTAGATTCTGGGAGTGGTTTATCTGGTGACATCTGCAGACATCACTCGATTGAGACATTTTAAGTGTGTGTGTGTGTGTGTGTGTAATAATAATAAGAAGAACAGCCCAGTCCCAACCATTGTAAAAATTATCAATTACTTGTAATCAACCAGTGTATTCACTCCCAGTCAATCTTCCTTTTTGCACTGGCACTGTTGAAATGCCTTGTAGTTTGAGCTTATCCCCACCTAGTTATTATATATCATATTTGTATCACTTATGTTACTTGTATATTATTTGTAACTCAAGAGACCCATTCCCCAATTATATAACTGTATATTTGCAGCCTTCCGGCTGCCATGCTCTTTTAATAAACTGTTAATTATTATTATTATTATTATTATTATTACTATTATTATTACACACACACACACACACACACACCAACTGTGACCCCTGACATGACCAATTAAATATTTCTCAGAATGTTGACCTCACCATCAGTTCTCAAAATATCTCTCATTACTGCCAACTTAACAAACTAACACACGTAAACTTAAAGGTCCTGGTTACTGAAACACGTCACGACATTCAATTTTTCAATTTCAATTGTTTATTCCTAGTGCTGTCACTAGGTACCCCTGTACAATGACACCAGAAGCATCTGGCAAGTGTGACAAGTATATACAGTATAAATATTATAAAGGGGTCACGACATTATGATTCATGTAACGACAATAAGAGAACTACCAAGCACAATACTGACATGACAAATATTAATATATCTATATATCTATACGGGATTAGACTTCAATTCAACAAATAAAGCATGAATGGAACCCAAACTGATTAAAAGTGACAGCCAATGATATTAAAATTAAAAGAGAAATATAAAGAGAATTGACCTGCTTTAAAAAGACTCGGAAACTCAGGTAGTCACTTAAAGAAGAAATTTACGATCATGACATATTCATTTATTTGCGTCCATTATCAAATTACAGTAAATGGATAGACTGGATTGAATTATTAAATAAGTGAATATAAACACATCAGAGAGAGGAAAAACAAAAGCGAAATGAACACTATTATTTCGTTTATAGTTAAAGAATTGGGGGATTATATTATTTATTGTTTTAGGTGCTTTAACTATGCAGGTTATTAAGTCTCATTCACTAGGTGTTTGATTTAGAGTCAGCAGTGGATCATTAGGTAGACTCAGCAGGTAGAGTCAGCAGGTGAATCAGCGGGTAGAGTCAGCAGGTGGATCAGTACGTAGAGTCAGCAGGTGGATCAGTAGGTAGTCAGCAGGTAAATCCGTAAGTAGAGTCAGCAGGTGGATCAGTAGATAGAGTCATCAGGTGGATCATTAGGTAGAGTCAGAAGGTGGATCAGCAGGTAGAGTCAGCAGGTAGATCAGAAGGTTGTCCGAAGTCTGTTGTCTGTTGTCCGTTGTCTGTTGACCGTTGTCCCTTGACCCTTGTCTACTGTCCGTCGTCTACAGTCCGTTGTCTACAGTCCGTTGTCCGTTGTTTGTTCAGGAAACAATAAATCTAGACCGCTGCTTGATAACGCTGGCACTGGACGCACAACAAATAACAACAATAAACGCAAAAACAAAAGTAGCATTAGCAACAACAGGAACAACATACACAAAATAACTACCAACAATAACAACCACAAAAAAACAACAATAATCTAATTACCAACAACAGTAAGACAACAACAACAATAATAACAACGCCAACCCCATTACCACAAAAACAACACCAAGGGTTTTTACTGAGCTATAGTTTACCTGCACATCACACTCTCCGGGTTGCTGGTTGATTGTCTCAGCTCAGCCTCTAAACTCTACACTATTACCTGTATTAACACCTACCAACACACACACACACACACTACTACTTACTACTTTGCTGTCACTCGGAATCGAGTATGACGAATATCCAGCTATGATACAATAATGAGCTATTAGGGTTATCACCTAGGTTAGGGAGTTTTGAGGTGACTAAAGAGGCCAATACGGGACCCGCAGCGTCGTCCACATTCGTTCCACATGTGGAGGGCTCCATCTACTGCGGGAGGGGCGGTGACAGCGTTTTTCCGGCATGGGTGCTTGTCAGCCTCGGTTTGCAGTAGGGCTAACTCGAAAGTAATGACACCTTCTCGTGTGGTGCTCCCTCAAGGGTTACGTGTGGAGTAATCGACTCACAAGTGAGGGGGCCGATTAGGCACTTTTTCAGGTTTGTCTTAAAACTATCATAATACCTTTTCAATTGCCCTCCGGCATTATGTTTACTATTCGTTTGGTGACTGTAAAGTAACTGCTTTGGCGATCTACTGTCGACCATGCGGGTAACATGGCCAGTCCAACGAACAGTAGTTGTTCATGGATAATGGTAGCCTCGATGCTCCTACAGTTGGTGTCAACAAGAATACTGGCAATTTGTTCTCTTGTCTTCCCAGTGAACTCGGAGGATGGAACGTAGACTACTTTGGTGAAAGTTTTCAAGTTCCTTGAGGTGCCTCCTGTATGTGACATATGTCTCGTTGCTATATAGCAGGGTGGGGAGGACCACTGCTCGATATACGTGTAACTTTGTAGATAATTTCAGCTCCCTACAGCTGAAGACACGATTTCGGAGTCTGCCAAACGCTTGAGATGCACATCTGATCCGATGCTAAAACTCTTCATCGATGTCTGCGATGGTGGACAGGTGGGAGCCGAGATATCGAAAGTGGGCAACAATAGAGAGGGTAGTACCGTTAAGCAGGATGGATGGTGGAGGTGTGTCTGAACCAGGGGCAGGTTGAAAGAATATCTGTGTCTTACATACATTCACCTCAAGGCCGAAGTGTGCATACGCGTCTGTGTAGGTGTTCAGGATCTCCTGTAGGTCGTGTTTAGTGTGAACAACAAGGGTGAAGTCGTCTGCATACTGAAGTTTAGTAATGGAAGCTGCCGACACCTTTGTTCTTGTCTGGATTCGTTTTATGTTGAAAAGACCCCCCTTCACTCGGTACTCGATGTTCATCCTGCTGGCTAAAATTGGCAGTGGCACGAGTAAGGAAGGCAGCCAAGAAAATGGAAAAGCGATTCTAGGAGAAAGTTTTCTGCCTCGGGAAGAAATCTGTTTAGGAGGACTCGGGCGATAATCTTGCCAGCTACGGAGAGCAGCGAGATCCACCGTAGTTGCCACAGTCTGACCGGTCTCCCTTGTTCTTATAAATATTGACAGTGGAGGCGTCTTAAAGAACTTGCGGGATTTCCCCCTTTTCCCATATATTCTCCAGGAGAGTGGAGATAGCTGGTAAGCAGAGGTCCTCCTCCTTTATACACCTCGGCTGGGATTCCATCAGGCCCTGAGGCTTTGTTATATTTTCATCTGTTTTATGGCAGTAGCTACCTCATCCAGGGATGGAGGATAGCTGAAGTGGGCCACCTGCTCTGGATACTGAAGGACCTACCAGGTAGTCAGGATATCCACATCGGTGTTTCTGTTGAGCAATGAACAGTAGTGCTCTTCCCAGCGGCTGAAGGAGGCCTTCATCGTCTTTAATTATGAGATTACCGTCAGATGAACGGAGGGGGCTGCGCCACGAGTGACTGGGCCATAAAATGTTTTAGTGGAAATAAAAAATTGGCGCTTCTTGTGCTGATATGTAAGTATTTGTGCTTCACATGCATTATTTTTAAGCCAGTTGTTCCTTAGATTGCGAAATTCCAGCTGGGCTGCCACTTTCTTCTTACGGAAGGTATCAGCTTTGGTCCAAACTGAGGGTTGTTTTGCCAGTCAGTAAAAGCAGCACGTTTATCATCGATGAATACTTTGATTGCCGGGTCATTTTAATCAAACCAGTCCTGGTGTATTCCTTTGGTCTGGCCGAGGGTCTCTCTGTAAGTTTTTGTCATAACAATATTAAGAGTATCCCATTCGGCACTGGGAGTCATGTTGTTTGCTGTTGGGTTGTTTATAAGCCCATGTTCGAGCTGCTCTCTGAAAGCATGTGTTACCGCTGGATCCTCCAGGTGCTTACTATTAAAACCTCTTATGGATGCATGTTGCTTTCGCCGTTTTGTGGCGACGTGAAGTGAGAGCTTGGATCTGACAAGTAGATGATCAGTGCCACAGTGGTCTGAGCCACGCATGGCACGGGTGATGAAGACATGGCGATCTCTTTCTCTGACAATGATGCAGTCAATGAGATGCCAGTGTTTGTATTGTGGGCGTTGCCACGAACCCTTCATTATGTCGGCCTGCCTAAACAAGGTACTGGTGATAGTGAGGTTGTGTGCAGCACAATGGCTGAGGAGGAGTAGGCCGTTGTAATTGCACTTGCATTAGTCCATTTCTCCCTTGTCTTCTCTCGGGATAAGATTAGCACTCTGTCGAGGTCGGCGTAAAAGGCCTCCTTGATGCCCTCCTCTGCATCAAGTGTTGGGGCATATGCACTGATGAAGAAGGCATGACGTGAGTGATTCAGTGGGATTCGAAGCGTCATGAGGCGCTCGTTGATCCCAATAGGCATTTCAGTTAGCCTGTGTAGGATGCGTTGGCGGATGTCAAAGCCAACTCCATAAATGCGGTTTCTCTCCGCAACTGGCTTGCCCTTCCAGAAGAAGGTGTAGCAAGACCCCCGTTCTGTGGGTTGGCCCTCATGTAGGAGCCGGGACTCATTGATGGCTGCTATGTTGATGTTATACCTAGCCAGCTCTTTTGCCACAAGGGCAGTTCTTCTTTCAGGATGCGCATTTGTGCCAGTGTCCAGAAGGGCCCTGACATTCTGTGCAGTGACCATAAGAGGTTGTATGGTGTGTTTTTGTTTGGATCTGTGATTTTGGTTGTGTTTTCGACCGCATAAGTATTACCTTACTGGGTGCCGTTGCCCAGTCAGGTTGGGTTTTTAGGCAGGCTATGTTTAGGGCACCTTTTCTAGCTCCCTCCCCATGTGGGGTGAGCAGACTTAAACCTAACCTTACCTAATTTAACCAAACTTAGCCTAACTTAATCTAACCTTGCGTAACTTAACCAAATTTACCTAACCTAACCTACACTACCAATTACCAAACCAAAACTATTTTAACCGAACCTAATCTAACCCAACTTAGCCCTAACCTAATCTAACCTTGCGTAACGTAACCTAACGTTACCTAACTTAACCTAACCTACCCTACTCTAACCAAATCTACTTTAACCTAACTTGATCTAACCTATACTAACCAAACTTATTTAAGTTTAACCTAACCTACACCACGCCAACCCAAATCTGACTCAGCCTAACCTAAACTTAATCAATTATTAAACCAAAATAAATGAAAGCCTAATCTAACCAAACTTAACCACAGTTAATTATACTTAAGCTAATCAAATCAAACCAAATTTTTCCTAACCTAACTTAACTAAAATAAAATAAAATAAACCAAACCTAACCAAACCTAACATAATCCCAACTTGACCTAGCCTGACCCCTACCCTGGATGAGAGTCATAATTTGAACCCACAAGAAGAAGTGCCACTCTGACTCACGTTCCTGACGGCTGGCCACTTTCCGTTCCTACCTGTGGATACTTTCGCTACTGCCTTGACAACCCCCCCCCCCCTCTTTCTCTCTCTCTCTGGGTACTCTCCTTCTCTTCCTTGTGGATGCTATTTTCCTGTCGGTATTGATTAATTAATTTCCTGTTTTGTTGTTGTTGTGTTTGTCTACTACCTTGGTATCGTCCATGTTTTTTGTTTGTTATTTTTAAGGTGTGTTTACCTTTTATTCTTGTTTTTTTTATCTATCTATCTATCTATCTATCTATCTATCTGTCTGTCTGTCTCTCTGTCTGTCTGTTACTACTCTTGTCTGTAAATTACTTCCAGGCCCTTATGTACACTACTTCCCTTAACATTTTTCTAAGATACCTCCCTACTTCTCTGTATACTGTTACTCTGTACTTCCCAATCCAAGTCGATAAACCTCTTACCTCCTCTTCCTCTTCTTCTTCCACCTCTTCCTCCTCCTCTTCCTCCTCCCGTACGCACCTCTGATCTTGTCTCTGACCATACATTCTTTACCCTTGCTTGACAGCAATTACTTTCCTTGCTCTCATCGTCCGTAACAATTCCAGTGTACCTGCGTGACACTTGCTGGCTACTTCCCAGCATCAGGTTACTTCCCCTACCAAGGTGTTCTGTCTTTTGCTATTGTCGGCTTATTTACTGGGGTGTGTCTCCTCTCTCCCTCTCTCTCTCTCTCTTTCTCAATCTCTGTTTCTTTCTTTCTTTGTGTGTGTGTGTGTGTGTGTGTGTGTGTGTGTGTGTGTGTGTGTGTGTGTGTACACAGGGTGATATAATGCATTCGTGTGGCAGCATTATGTTAGTGTTAAGGTGCAAGCACTGCTTTCTTCCTCTCGCTTTCAACTACTGCCGCTGGCTAACCCACGTGGCGAACAGGGAAGCTAACTTGCATAAGTCACCAGAAAGACTCCTGCTGTGCCTCCTCGAGGCAACATACAGTAACTGGGTGCCTTTTGGACCCAGGCTAGACCAGCAGGGGATCTCGGAACAGCAGTGGGCTCAAGAGGGACAGTGCATAGGCCCACTGGCCATCTACTGCTCTGTTGCCTTGCGGATTAGGGTGTGTCATAGGAGGGAAGATCAGCTAAAACTAATGGCCCATCTCTTTTTTGGTAGATTTTAGTGTATATAAACAGAAAATAATTTCAGTTTCAATATTTTGCAACCTTTTGCTAGGTAAATTTAGCGTGAAATTTATCGAAAATCTAACGTACAGCTGCATTAGTGCATTACAATTAAATAGTGAACATTGCTTTCTGACTTCATTCTTTAACAACCCAACTAACAATATTTTTTTCTGTTTCAAATTCTGATGCATTTATAAGTTGATAATATTTGCGATGGCTGCTTGTGTCAGGACGAGGAACCAAAAATCCAGCCATCTCAGTCACTATCTTGGGTCTGGGAGAGAGCTCCTAAAGTCGGAGTTGCCTACATTGAGAGATGCTTTGAGATACGGTGTTTTAATCAGGCAAATCAGTGAAAAGAACCAAAGAACTTACACAAACAAAGACATTGCCAGTGATATGACCAAAGCTGTCTTGGCACAGTACACTCTGGCTAACGCTCAGTTCAAGCCTCCAGTCATAACAAGTCAGAAGAAGATTAGTGAGAGACTGCTAGCCAGTTGGGAAAAGGCAAGAGATATCTCTCTTGGGAGAGGAAAACTTGCAGTTAAGGACAGCTTTGCCAAGCAACTGGACCAGTTATTTGACATAATTACTTGCAAGTGCCCAATTGTTCTCTGTTCTGAGTTTGGATGCGATCGTGACTGTAAATCCGAGGCCCACATCTCCTGTATTTGCAAGCATGAACTGAAGATTCCTGTGATCGAACTGGCATTTGTCAAAGCACAGAGAGAGAAGACTGGCAGTATAGGGGCTCTCATGATTTCTAGCCAAGATATTCCGGAGTCCAAGAGACAGGAGGTTGCCACAGAGAGACAGAAGAGGAGAAGAGTTGCCGGGGAAAAGAGACTTGAGAAGGCCTAGGGTGAGGTAAAAAAGGCCGATGATTGGAGTCAAGCTGATTCAGAGTTTAATGACTTCCCCATGGCTGATACGAGTGCTGACCAGGAGAATGGTGACTTGGTCCCTAACCCAGAAAATAATGATCCCAAACCTTCCAGGCATAAGATTCGAAATAGGAAAGATATCCCGAGCATAGCTCTGGCCAGCATGCGACACCACACTGGTCTCAGAGAAACTGCAGAGATAGCAACAGCTGCCTGGATTGACGGTGGTTTGATAACACCTGATGATGTTCACCTGGTGATAGATCATAACAAAGTAAGGAGAGCTCAGGAGAAACTTGTCAGTAACCTAGGAGAGGAGTTTGATAAGGGGATAAGAGAAAATGGAATCAATTGTTTGTTCTTTGATGGGAGAAGGGATGACACTAAGGTGTTCATGAAAGTCGGAGATTCTGACAAGTTGTTCACTGCCATGGTGAAGGAGGAACACTACTCCTGCTGCAGTGAACCAGGATGGAAGTATTTGTGGCATTTCACTCCAGAGAAAGATGACATCAGGAAATCAGCTGAGATAGTGGCAGATAACATTGTGAACTGGCTCAGAGAGAGGAACGTAGACCAGACCCTGCAGGCCATTGGAGGGGACAGCACCAACACGAACACAGGGTGGCAAGGGGGGGTCATACAGTGGATAGAGCGGAAGATTGGGAGGAAGCTGGTCTGGATTGTTTGTGACCTCCACACCAACGAGTTGCCACTCAGACATCTGATCCAGGAGCTGGATGGCAAGACTCTTTCAAACAACAGATGGTCTGGTCGTCTTGGCAAGATGCTGGACTCTGCCACTGAGTTAGAAATAAATCCGAACTTTGAAAAAATCACAGTTGGCCCTCCACTCGTTGAGCTTGCACATACTGTCATTGACGACCTGAGTACTGACCAGTACTATGGTTACATGATTTGCAGTGCCATCAAAACTGGGGTCATGCTTGATAGACTTGCTTACCTGCAGATAGGTCCAGTCTCACATTCTAGGTGGCTCGCAACGGCTCTCAGGTTCTGCAGAATTTGGGTCGCTCATCATAAACTGAAAGGGAACCAGCTTCACAACCTGAGACTTATTGTCCAATTCATCGTGAGTGTCTACTTGCCAAATTGGTTCAACACCAAGGTCAAGTCATCGTTCTCCGAAGGTCCGAGGCATGTTCTCTTCCAGCTTGAGCTCCTGAGGAGTCAGCCAAGGAAGGTTGTTCAGATTGTGGAGCAGACTGTGAGGAGATCTTCCTGGTATGCTCATCCCGAGGCAGTTCTGCAGCCAATGCTCTGCAGTAAGGATGAGGAGGAGAGAAGAGTGGCAGTCAAAAAGATCTTGGATATGAGACTTATGAGAGGATCTGGGCATGACGAATCAGTTGGTGACGATTCCTTCAGGGTCAGGAAGACTCCTGAAGTCAATCTAGGTGCCAAGACCCTCACTGATCTCATAGATCTGCATAACATCCAGGCTGGCAGTGAGCCCCCTCTTACCTGCAGCCTCACCAATGTTCAAGTCAGAGCTTTCCTGGACAACCCCATGCATGTCCCTGCCTGGCCCTCGCACACCCAGAGTGTAGAGCGTTGTGTACAGCAAGTGAGCGAGGCCAGCAGTCACGTGTACAGCCAGGAGAGGAGGGAAGGCTACATCCGAGCTCAGGTGGTCAGCAGGGAGGTGATGAGTAGAAACAGAAGCAAGAAAGACATGTTCTCTCTGGTGTGCAGCAACACCGGGTCGTAGTAGTAAAACCGGTTTTTGTATTTGATGATTTTGTTTTCTAAAGGAATATTAAATTTAATAAATGTGTCAAGATCATTCATTTCACTATTCTGGATCATTTTCATCCTAATAAATTAACCTGATACATTTACTTTACTTTAAATAAGCTATTTAGTGGTGTTGGTAAAAGGGTGGGAATACTGAATTTTCATAAGATTTCAAGTTAAAATTTACCTAGCAAAAAATAAAAACTTTTCAAATCTGAAGATATAACATGATTTTCCACAAAGAACTACATCATTAATACCATGGGACGATTTTTCAAACTCAAAAAAAAAAATTCGCCTCCGTATGACACACCCTATTGCGGATTAACCTTGGCAGATACAAGGCTACTGGAGTAAACCCCAAACGAAAAATCTGCAGATGAAGGCAATGCAAGATGGACAGGCTATTAAGGCGAAATCAAACAAACTGGGCTATCGACAGTCCATTGCAACTCTCCCGTTCCCCAGTCGTTACAACACTTGCACCACTGGAGAGGGAAAAGGGAGAGCCAAGATTTGTGGTTGAAGACTGTGCTCCTGCCTCACCACATAAATCAACTCACATGCATCCATCGTCCAACTCATCATATTTCTCGTCATCATCAAAACCCCTATGCCGCCATTAAGCCTATGCCGGCGGAGGAGTGGCGACTGGAACAGGCAGAGATGATAGCCGGGAGTCTCTTGGCACTACTTTGCACATGGGAACATAGATAAGATGGTCGTTCATGCACTGGGATCTACAGTTAGCAGCAGTGCAATTCGGTCCTGTCTGTGCGACTGAGCAGTCATTTCGAGGAGCCACTCTGCTCACCCCACATAAGGAGGGAGCTACAAAAGGTGCCCTAAACATAGCCTGCCTAAAGAACCAACCTCACTGGGCAACCGCACCTCGTAAGGTTATCCTTATGCGGTCGAAAGTATAATCATAATAACAGATCAAAACAAAAACAAACTATACAACATCTTATGGTTGCTGCATGGAATGTCAGGACCCTTCTGGATTATGGCACAAATGAGCGTTCTGAAAGAAGAACTGCCCTTGCGGCAGAATAGCTGGCTAGGTATAACATGAACATAGCAGGAACTAGTGAGTCCAGGTTCCCACATGAGGGTCAACTCACAGAACGGGGTGCAAATTATACTTTCTTCAAGAAGGGTAAGCCTGCTGTAGAGGGAAACTGCATTTATGGAGTTGGCTTTGCCATATGCCAATGCACCCTACATAGGCTAACTGAAATACCTGTTGGGATCAAAGAGCGCCTCATGACGCATTGAGTCCCAGTGAATCACTCACATCATGTCTTCCTCACAGTGCATATGCTCCAACACTGAATGCAAAGTATGACATCAAGCAGGCCCTTTACACCGACTTTGGCAGAGTGATAACCTCTATCCTCAGAGAAGATAAGATTGAGCTCCTAGGTGACTTCAATGCCAGAGTTGGCAGAGATGCTGGTATATGGCAGGAAATCAGAGAGACAAGTGCAATCCCAAAGGCCCACTCTTCCTTAGCAAGTGTGGTGCTCACAACTTCACTATCACCAAAACCGTGTTTAGGCAGGCCGAAAAGTTCAAGGGATCGTGGCAACATCCACGATCCAAATACGGACATCTCATTGACTACATCATTGCCAGAGAAAGAGATCACATGGCTCAGACCACTGTGACACCGATCATCGGCTCATCAGAGCCAAACTCTCGCTTCACGTTGTTCCAAAACGGCGAAAACAACAAGCCTCCAGAAGAGGTTTTAACACGAAGCGTGTGGAGCATCCAGCGGTGGCACATGCTTTCAAAGAGCAGCTCGAATATCTGCTGATAAACAACCCGCCAACAAACAACCCAAATCCCAGAGCCGAATGGGGTATTCTCAACGCTGTCATGACAATAAATCTGCATAGCGACCCTGGGCCAGATCAAAAGAATACACCAGGACTGGTGTAATGAAAATGACCCAGAAATCAACATACTCGTTGATGATAAACATGCTGATTTAATTGACTGCCATAACAACCCTCAGTCTGGGATCAGAGAGGATACCTTCCATAAGAAGAAAGCGGTGGCCCAGTGCATACGTTGCAATCTAAAGAACTAATGGTTTTAAAAAAAAGCATGTGAAATGCAAAAACTTACAGATCAACAAAAGATGTGCGAATTTTTTAATTCTATAAAAAAAGTTCATGGGCCAATCAATCATGGAGCAGCCCCCCTCCGCTCATCCGACAGTAACTCCCTAATTAAAGTCGAAAGAGGCATCCTTCAGCGCAAGAAAGAGCTCTGCAATTTGATACTCAACCAAAACATCAATGTGGATGTCCTGACAACCCAGCAGGTCCCTCACCATCCAGAGCTGACCCACCTCAGCCATCCTCCATCCCTGTATGAGGTAGCTACTGCCTTCAAATAGATTTTTGGACAGCCCTCCCAGTCCGTATCGGTCTCTCAAGTCACCTCAGAGCTCACCAATGAAGGTGACATCCTTAATAACTTATATCAGTGTATCATAGCTGAATGACCTTCATACTCGCTTCCGAGTGACAGCAAAGTATTAGTGGTAAGGTGTGTGTGTATGTGTGTTTGGGCCAAACACTTGTGGCGCAGCCATCCTCCGCTTATCCGTTGGTAACTCCCTAATTGAAGACTATCAAGGCCTCCATCAGTGCTGGAAAGACTACTACAAATCGCTGCTCAAGCGAAAACCGATGTTGATGTCCACATTGCCCAGCAGGGTCAGCATCCAGAGCTGACCCACCTCAGCTATTTTCCACCCCTGGATGAGGAGCTATTACCATCAAGCAGATGAAAAATAGCAAAACCTCAGGGCCTGATGGAATCCCTGCCGAGGTTTATAAAGCAGAGGAGCTCTGGTTACCAGCCGTCTTACTCTCTCCTGGAGAATATATGGGAACAGGCGGAAATCCCCAAGCTTCTAAAGGCGCATTTATCGTCAATATTTATAAGAACAAGGGGGACCCATCAGACTGTGGCAACTACAGCAGGCTCTCACACCTGTCAGTAGCTGGAAAGATTATCGCCCAAGTCCTCGTTAACAGACTTCTTCCTAAGGCAGAAAACTTACTCCCAGAATTTTAATGTGGCTTTAGACCATCACGTGGCATCACTGACGTGATCTTTAATGCCTGCCAGATACAGGAAAAGTGCAGAAAACACCATCGTGACCTGTGCATGGCTTTCATAGACCTAACCAAGCCTTCGACACAGTCAACGGGGAAACCCTCTGGTGGACCCTCAGCTGTTTTGGCTCCCTACCAAAATTCATCGTCATTGAAAGGCAACTCACAATGGCATGAACGGCAGTGTCCTGCAAGATGGCATGCAGTCTGTGTTCTTCATCATCCAAACAGGGGCTAAACAATGGTGTGTACTGGCACCAATTCTTCCAATTTCTAGGATGCCTTCCTTACACGTGCCAATTTAGCCGGCGAGGTTGAAATCGAGTACAGGATGAAGGGTCTTTTCAACATAAGACGACTCCAGGCAGGAACAAAGGTGTCGGCAGCTTCCATTCCTGAACTTCAGTATGCACACAAGCTCACCCTTGTTGCTCACACTGAACGCGACCTACAGGAGATCCTGAACACCTACGCAGATGCGTATGCACACTTCGGCCTTGAGGTGAATGTACGTAAGACTCACATTCTCGTTCAGCCTTCTCCTGGTTCAGACACACCTCCACCATCTATCCAGCTTTAGGTATCTCGGCTCCCACTTGCCACCACCGCAGACATCGATGAAAAGATTCAGCATCGCATTAGATGTGCATCCCAAGCCTTTGGCAGGCTCCGTAACCGTGTCTTCAGCTGTAGGGAGCTGAAATGACCTCCAAAGTTACACATATATCAATCAGTGGTCCTCCCCGCCCTGTTAAATGGCAGCGAGACATGGGCCACATACATGAGGCACCTAAAAGCACTTAAAAACTTTCGCCAACGTAGTCTACGTTCCATCCTCCGAGTTCGCTGGGAAGACAAGAGAACAATTGCCAGTAATTTTGCTGACACCAACTGTGGGAGCATCAAGGCTACCATCATCCAGGAACAACTACACTGGACTGGCCATGTTACCAGCATGGACGATAGTAGACTGCCAAAGCAGCTACTTTACAGTCACCTAACGAATAGTAAACCTAACGTTGGCGGGCAACTGAAAGGGTAAAAGGATAGTCTTAAGACAAACCTGAACAAGTGCCAACAAAGTAGTAGTCGTAGTAGTTTGTGTGCTTTAAGTGTGTGTATGTGTGTGTGTGTGTGTTACAATAAGATTATGATGTGTTGGTCTCCCAACCAGTAATTAAAAGCTGCGGCATTGACCTAAATGAGTTACTGGTGCAGACGTGTACTCAACAATGAGGTATCTTGGCACCTGCTTGTTGCGTCTTCCACGAGAGGAGGTCTAATTTATTGCTGGATATATTTATCGACATGCATGAATATATATGAACAACACCAAAGTCAAAATGGACTATTGCTTTATTCTCTGCTTAGAACCTGTACCCCTATAAGTATATGTATATGTATATGTATAAATATTGTATATGTATTTGTGTATTTATGCATGAATTTTCATTCACACTCTTACATTCTTCCACACTTCTGTTTTATCTTGAACCCCTGACCACTGGACATCACCAAACCCCTCAACTATCTGTGTGTTAGAAAGGATACCGTCAAACATTTTCTCGATGTGTTCTTCTGGCGATACATCCCACCCAGTATTGCTTCAGTGTTTAAACATTCTTGCCCATTCATTTCTCACTATCTCTTATTCCTTCCACATGATATATTTCCAGCCATCTCTTAACCCTCCACACGATATATTTCTCACCATCTCTTAACCATCCCTGCGATATATTTCTTACCACATTCAATCTTCCACATGATATATTTCTCATCATCACTTACAACTTCCACACGATATACAAGTATTTCTCACCATCTCTAAAACCTTCTACACGACATATTTCTCACCATTTCTTAACTTTCCACAGCTTATATTTCTCACTGTCTCTCTCAACTGGCGCAGAAACTTGATATAACATTGACCATTTATCTCCTAGCCATCCCTCCCGTCTCTGTAGGATTCCCACTCCATCCCTCCCTCCTCCCTCCCTCTCTCCTTCCCTCCACCGCTCACATGTCAAGCAGAGGGAATTCCCATCTGAACCAAACACGATTGAATAAAAGTCCTCTGAACCTGAACTCACTCACTACTGCAGATTCTGGGAGTGAACCCGAACCTCATCCTCAAAATGGGTAACTATTTTATTACATTTGTGTTAATGGTTTCAAAGCCTAGAGAGTTGCTTTGCAACACGTGGATATTAACTCACCTTCTAGCTTATTTCTCCTGATGATTAAATACCCTAATCCTACCTTGGGGTGTTAGGTAAGCTTAAGTCAGGTCAGGTCAGGTCAGGTCAGGTTAGGTTAGGTTAGGCATACTGTACATAGACCCAACGTGTGTGTATACTGAGTGTATGCTGAGAGAGAATATGAGAGAAAATAAAAGAACAACGGACAACAGATACAATTGAATAAAAAACAGAAGAGAAATGAGAGAGAGAGAGAGAGAGAGAGAGAGAGAGAGAGAGAGAGAGAGAGAGAGAGAGAGAGAGAGTTAAGGTTATATAAAAAAAATGCAACACTTTTTTACACAGGATACCTACAGGGTCAGCGGCACCTTCCACCCTCATGCCTTTCCCTGCGATTAACCGCTTCACCCTTGTGTACTCACTCTCTCCCCGTCTCTCAAAGACAATGAAAGCGACTCCATCCACGGGTTGGCAGAACACCTTACTAAGGTCGGCAGGATTTTAAAAAAAAGATATTCTTAAAATAATTCTTAAAATTTTCGAAAAATATTTTTACATTCTTAAATTATTCGTACAATATTATCAAAAAATTCTTAAAATATTATCAACAGATTCTTAAAGGATTCTTAAAATATTATCAACAGATTCTTAAAGGATTTTTAAAATATTCTCAAAAGATTCTAAAAATATTTTTATAATCTTAAAATATTCTTACAATATTCTCAAAAGATTCTTAACAATTCATAAAATATTCACAAAATATTCTTACATGATTCATAAAAGATTCTAATGGATCGATAGAGAATTTTAAGGTTTATTAAAAGATTCTAAAAATTCTCAAGAGATTTTCTATTGTTTGTTTTTTTTGTATTTTACATTTGCAGTTTTGATTAGGATCGTTCTTAACTTTTAAATGAAAAAGAAAATACGTAGACTTAAAATTAAGACGGTAAGAAAATCTACATATATATATTACGCTAAGTTCAATACTGGCACAACTGCATACTGAACTCCTTGAGTACGATAACTGCATCCCTTAAGTATGATAACTACACCTTTTGAGTACGATAACTGCCAATAACTACACCTTTTGAGTACGAAAACTGCCGATAACTACACCCTTTGAGACTGATGCAAACAGCCCTTGAGTACGATAACTACATCCATTAAATACGATAATTGCCGATAACTACACCCCTTGAGTACGATAACTACACCCAAGGTCAATGTAGAGAGGTCGGACTAGTGAGGCAGCTAAATGCAATTTTTCAAGAGAATCATGCGAGCAACTGTTGTTGGACATTGGCTGAGTTTGGTGAATGTTTCTGAAACTTCATCACAGACATTCCATGTCTGCCATGCAGATTTCTTTCCTTTCCCACAGAAGCCAGACACAACGTCACAGCCAGTGAAAGCATGAAAGTATAGGATCCCACTAGCTTTCTTAGGCCATATCACAGAAACTACACCATGAACTGGAATCCATCGATGACTGGCTCCTTGGCCAAAGGCAATCCACATGTTATCAAGACCAAGCTCCTGTAGTGATGGCAGTACAGATACTGCTATGACGACCACGTCAGTGTCATTGGCTTTGATGATGAGGGACTTGCTACCTTCCATTGCTGCATCCCAAGCATGCACAAACATTCGTGTGTCTACTTCCTCATGACACCATGGAGCCACAGCTTCTAGGGACTTCTCTGTGTTGCTAATGGCATCTCCCTTTGTCACAACCACCTTGCTTGTCGTCTGTGCTTCATACATTTTCTCCGCGAGAAAATGGAATAGTTCTGTCTTGTTTTTGTCATCTTGCAGGAAGCTTCTCCAAAATATTTCTTGCCAAGCTCTTGTAACCGTCATCTCCTTTTCTGGCAGGATTTGCATGTGGAGACTTAAGATCTTCCTTCTTATCCTATTGACAAAGACAACACTTTGCCCAGTCAGTGAAGAATGATTTGTTGGTAGATTTTGTGTCCATAACTATTTTTGATCCTCAGGGCCAAGGGTTTATCCTTTTACCACCCTGATGAGCACTTTCTTGTATGGGATACAACAAGGTTCATGCCTTTTGCCCTACACCTAATCCGAGCGTTCATCCAGTGTCATTAATCCCGTGCGATTTGTACACCATCCAAATAACTAAAACCCCGTTATCCTTGGCTCGGCTCCCCCGCGCTGGCACATCCTGTCAATTCAGGTGCGGCTGCTTAACTGATTTGGGGTTGGTTAAGCAACATTTTGGACACAAAGCTGTTGCAGTATGACATGCTTTTTCTTAGCTGACACTGAACCCCATGCTGGGTTGCACAGCAGTGATGTCACCAGTGTGCCCTGGTAGTGCCCGACAATCACTCCCTCACATGCAGAGACCCTCTGCATGCTACCCTCACCTAGTTGGAAAAAACATAAAACCAGTCATAAATAAGACAAATATATATCCGAGAGAATCAGAAATAGAAAAAAATCATCTGAGTATGCTTGAAAACATACATATCGACCCTAAGATCATTTAGGTTGACCAACTACATCAATTTCTATAAAAAAATCATCTTTCAAAGGTCAATTTGGCAGCCATCTTGAAAAATGGCCGCCATCTTGAAAAATGGCCGCCATCTTGGATTACCAAATGGCCAATCAGGCAGATTTGACAAGTAGCCCCTAGGGTATGATCGTACCAAATTTCATGCTTGTATCACCATTTGCACGATTTTTCCATTATCGGCTCTACTAGACGGTGTGCAGGTGAGATACGAGGTGGGTGGGAGTGATGACGTCAGCTGATCCACCCTGCCTGCGTCTCCTTGTCCTTGACAAGTTGACCCCAATCTGACCCGGGCCAATTGTGTGTACACGCCATTGTCTGAGGCAATCAATATAATATTTTGTGACGTGGTACATTTTCATTGATCTGACCTCAATGCTGCAGATATGCCGAGCAAGTGCTCAGTATTTGGCTGCAATAACACAAGAAAAAAATACAGCAGGATCAAGCATTAAATATTTCCGGTTTCCAAAGGAAAAAAAAATTAGACCGTGGTGGATTTATTCCTGTTTCTGAGCTGATGACATCAATGCAGACTATGCAGTGGTGTGCTCAATACATATTAAGGAATGTGACTACGGAGATGACCTGAAATGTTGTCTTAGACAAATGATAAAGATACAGAGAGTTGGCAGTAGAACTCTATATAACTAATCACTGTTTCGAAGACTTGGATATTGGCAATGAAGTAGAAAAAGAGTTAAGTGATGAGTTTGATGAAAACCTAGGAGAGTGTATAAACCCAGACAAAAATGTAGGTAAAGCAATAGATTTAGTGATAGAAGAGGAAGCTCTTAGGTACGTTGGTGGCTATATTGTAAGAAAGTTTTGCGGGAAATACCCTCACTTAGGTCAGAAAGTCACTGAGTGCACATCCATGACCAAAACATGGACAGAAGAAATAAACAGAGGTGAACTGTATGTTCTCTTTGACACTCTGTTAACCATTATGAGAAACGTATTTAAGGCTGAACATGGGGACAGTCTTATGGGGGGGGGGAAGACTGTTTCAAAACAATTGTGTCTGAGATAGTGCTGATGTACTGTACCCCATGATGTTTTAACCTTCTTTGCCAAAGTATCTGTGTTCCTTAAACTGAACAGTAGTATAAGGATAAATAAGAAAACAAGTAAGAATTGCAGAAGTGAAAATAGTAAATTTATGAAAATATCAATATGATAGTAGGAAAAACAGATTGTCTTGGGTTACAGTTGATGTAAAACATATATGTAATTTATTTATAACCTATGTGTGTAAATAAAATATAGTTATCGTGATATATTTATTCCCCTTTTAGATACATACGCACTAATACGGAAACATTTCAGAGGAGGTAGTTGTGAACTCACGTGCATCGATAAATTGCGCTGAAATCAGCGTATGAATTTCAGGAAATTAATAAGAATATTCAAATAATGTCAGTTGTCCTTCCATCCACAATGAAGGGACGAAAGGGGGAAGACCCTTTATGACACCCTTTTAGATAGCCTCTATTACTATAGCTACATCTTTCTCCTTCTTTCCGAGCTAAACCCCCTTATACCAGGATGCAGGGTTATGATGGTACTGTTAAGATAGACAGACTAGTGGAGAGAGAGAGAGAGAGAGAGAGGGAGCGGGCCAGCCAGCTATAGTTCAGGTGACATCACGGCGCAGAGGGAGCGTAAACTAGACCAGTGTCCGTCCGACTTGTCTACATTGACCTTGACTATGTCGTGGTCACAATGATGGCTGGTCTGTGAAATCTGATGATTCATATTACCATATACTTCACGCTCGCAAAACATGTGGATAACTGGTGAGTTATCCCAAGGAAGAAACGCGTTTTCCCTCTCCGTAAGTCCCGCCGGTTTGGGGAACACAGTTGTCAATGTGTATATTCCACTTTTTCCTGCAAACTCAATCTCTAATTAGTTTATGTAAATCAACTTAAGTAATTCGCCAGATCCGTGTCAACTGAGGGTCATCTTTGAATGTGTAGCAGTTGATTTGAATGTAATTTCTGTCATTGCGTGAGTAGCCACCTCTGGCAACTCACGGCGTATATAAACCTATGTGAGAGGGAGGAACAGCCCTTCCTTGACGCTTCCAAATTATCCTAGGTATGTAGACGAGTGTTCCCCATCGATTTAGTCATTCAGTTTGACTTAGTCAATTTTGTGAATATCAGTGTTCATGTTGTAACAGTGAAATTGTCATTTACCCAGTGTAAGAATTACTATAACGTAAATGTCGTCTGTCGTTGCTGGACGAAAGATTGTTTGTGATTGAGTCATCATCAGCCCTTCCTTGACGCTTTCAAATTATCCCAGATCCAGTGTGTGCGTTATTTTGAACACCCCACCGGTTGCCCGGGGTGGGTGGCTACCTAACAGTTAGCTGTATTGGACGATGTAGCTGATTCGGCAGGATTGAACTGCAAGTCCTCATTTTGGGAAATAGACCCCAGACTCTCGCCACGTGTTAGACTACAACCGCCATAACAGCGATCATTATTTGTTGAGACGCCAGTGTTCTACCCTAGGACACTCCTTGAAGTTATTTGGTCCACAGTATTTGTTGCATATGAGTGGGGATAATTATCTGAAATATAATTATCCCATGAAATTGGTAGTATCAGTAATAACGTGTTGTGTTGTGAGAGCATCCTCCATATGTACTACCAACAGTTCTAGTGAAGGTGCCATATGTAAGTTTGTCTTGTAGCTGTATACATTGTAAGGTACCACCAGCAATGTTTTAAGAAGGAAGCATATCCACTTGGAATGGCAGTTGAGTAAAGCCAAGGAGTTGGTCCTTGTAGCTGTATGTAATGTAATGTACCACCAGTAATGTTGTAAGAAATAATAGTATCCATGTAGAATTGCAGATGAGTAAAGCCAAGGAGTGAAATCTTGTAGTTGTATGTTAATGACATCTTTTACCTAATTTAATTTCATATTAATAAACCATTTCTTAAGAGTATATTTGGGGTATCTTTTCTCCCAGTATCCACCTTTATTTTGTCCAATGGCTTGATACCAGAGTTACAGTAACCATGTGCCCTAACCCTCGCCATGCTACCAAAGGTCAAAGGTTATGAAGTAACCTTGAAAAGAAATATTTTGACAGAACAAAGGAAGTATGAAATAAGAATAGAAGGGAGAAGAAGAAAATTCCCGCCCTTATAATGGTGGCAGTGTGTTCTCCGCCCTTATAACTACACCCCATGAACACGATAACTACCCCCTTTGAGTACGATAACTACGCCCTTTGAGTACGATAGCTACACTCCGCGAGTACGATATGATTCCTCACTCAATGGCTTCACCGTACTTAGAAATTTGTCATCTTCCTCGAGGGATCAATAAACTTCACATTGGATATATTACAAACAACCAAAATGGACTCTGAAGGGAACAAGGTGTAATAAAAGTGAAATATAACGCACTATCATAAATAAATCACACCTACTGTAGAGCTGGGGGTTGTGACACATATGAACACCCTCTAACGGCCGTAAAGCAATCAAACCGATTACATGTAAGAGAAGTCCATAAAGTATCATAGTTGTAATACTAGGTAATCTTTCCTTAATGCCAATGATAAATTTAGATGGGAATACGGACACAGGGAAGAGGTTATGACTATGCATCCCTCCAGCATACGGAATGGGAACACGGGAGAATAAATAAATGTATCAAAGTATATGAGAAACAAGAGCAGGTTTGTGTAAATCCGAAAGAAAATATGAACTGGGAAAAATATGCCTTGTTTTATGAGCTTTTTCTAGTGTCGATTTTGTTGTTTACTTTGAAGAATTTTTTTCGTCTTTTTTTTTTTGGTTATATTCAGGGCGTGTTATTTTTTTTTGTATGTTAAGGTATATTAAAATTTACAGGTTATAATTTATGTTACCTAAAACAATATCAACAGAAACTAAGAAGAGATTGTATACTCTCTCTCTCTCTCTCTCTCTCTCTCTCTCTCCTTCTTTATCTAACCCTTTCTCTCTCTTTTCCCTCTCTAACCCTCTCTCTCTACTATTTACACAACTTTTGTTGCTCTGTACATGCGTGACTCAGTTCTCCCCCCACCCTTCATTTACTACAGCCTGTATTTGCTCTTCCTTGCTAAAAGTTACTTCGGTCATATGCGAATTGAGGAAGAATTTACAGAGGAGTTGGATTATTTATTTTTTTTATTGAGGAATAGTGTGCATGTGTGTGTGTGTGTGTGTGTGTGCGTGTCATATCGCTAGCGTAATGGGTATCTGGGGCTGCATTACAGAGCTAAACTATTGCCTTACGAGATACAGAAGCTTCTATTCTGGAGTAGGAATTCTCTCCAACTATAAGACGTGATATAGTTAGAGAAATGTTAACTCACTCTTTATTTAAATCTATTCATACAAATGCTACGAAATTCAATTTTAGTTTATAGGTAAAGCCAGATGTTTTAAGTTAGTTTTTTAGGAGCATTATTATATTTAAGGGTAGCGATGACAGTTTTAGAAGGTTAGAAAATACAGTATATAATATGATAAGAAATATTGTTCTACTTTAGGTATGACGAAAAATTTTTAAGTTAAAGCTTAAGGATTTGGAAATTGTGAAAGAAAATTAGTATTATCTTTAAGAGTAGTGGAATTTATATGTACATATAAAATAAAAAATAGATTCATGAATATTTATGAATGGCTCAATCAATCCAATACCTCTGGGAAGGTGGGGGGGGGGGGGGGGGGGGGGTCAGGGATTGAACAGTTGTACCGACCCAATAGAAACCATGATAACGGGGGGGGGGGGGGGGGGGGCTAATCTACTCACCCAATCATCAGCTAGATAATAGTGATTTTCGCGCAATTGTGTGTGTGTGTGTGAGAGAGAGAGAGAGAGAGAGAGAGAGAGAGAGAGAGAGAGAGAGAGAGAGATACAGTAGAGATTGTGTTAGTGTGTGTACGTATACGTGTTTTGATATGTGTATGTGTGTGTGTGTGTGTGAGAGAGAGAGGCAGAGGGAGAGAGAGAGAGGTTGTGTTGATGTGTGTATGTGTACGTGTTTTGATATGTGTGTGTGTGTGTGAGAGAGAGAGAGAGAGAGAGAGAGAGAGAGAGAGAGAGAGAGAGAGAGAGAGAGAGAGAGAGAGGTTGTGTTTATGTGTACGTGTTTTGATATGTGTGTGTGTGTGTGTGTATTACGAACCACGCCATCTATTGTGTCATGATCTAACTACCCAGCACTACCGAGCAACGCCATCTAGGGACGCGACCCGAGTATGACTAGTCTTAGTCACCACTCCGGGTTTCCTTTCTCCATATCCTGGTTGTTGCGTCACCTCCTCCAACTTCCTCATCAACTCCGGATCGAGGAGAGTTCAGTTCACTCTGGGAAGTGACCACACTTGGATTACCTATCCTGGAAACCTACGGCACAGTGACTACCTACCATCTTCTTCAATACTCAACCCTACTCGTCAGACACTTCAGCACCGCACTTGAGTATTGTAACCCTATATTGCCTCCCACCTCCACTTGCTTCAGATTGTTGTATGTTGTATAAATATGTATATACTGTTAAGCCAATGTTGAGTATGTTTAAGTTAAGTATGGTTAAGGGTAAATTATAGAAAGCTGGATATTTTGTTAAGGAATTTATTGTACTTTATTATACGCAAGAAAAACTCACATCCTTTGTCTACCCTTTTATAGTGAGATTGTCTTTGTTTGTTTAGTTTTTTTATTGTTGTGGCCTGTTGGGATCTGGGTAGACTTTTAACTATATTCTAAACCAGTTTCTAAATCCCCAACTCGTAACAGTGTGTGTGTGTGTGTGTGTGTGTGACACATGTCTGTGTGTCAGCGAGAGAGAGAGGTTGTGTTGGTGTTTGTATGTGTAGTATCGTGTCCGTCCGTCTGTGTGTGTGTGTGTACCGCTCCTGAAGGCTCAGAACCCACCACTTACAAGTACACCGTTATAATTGTGTGAACTCGCCATTGTGCAGGTGGACCGCCATCACCACATCGATGACTAATAATTACATTTTCTAACTAATCCTCTTGAAAATAAATCATTCATTATACGTGGCAATTAACGTTATGGCAGAGTGAGTGATCACTTAATCAGAGAAATAAATTGAAATGTATTGAAGATTATATAAAAGTGTATAAATCACACCCTAGGGGAAAGATGGCCTCTTTTGTTTCAATTTTCGACATTGTCATGTATGAAGAGTGTTCTATTTTTTATTGTATTTTTTTTTTACGGGGATTAGTTCACTAGGGCATAGGTCACTGACCCACATCGGGAATCTGGGGGGGGGGGGAGAGGGGGCGGAGGAATTTGAACCATAAAAAAAAAAAAATATCAAGAGTGAGAAACAATAAATATATATGTTGTGTTGTCAAAGTAAGAGAGAAACAATTGAGACCCTGCAATTGTGTGTGAGGCAGAAAGTCAGTCATATCAGCAACCTGGGACCTTACATAAATATTTTTATATAAGTATATAAGGAGGTTTCGCAAGGTTGTTTGTTCGCTTAAGGTTGTGTGAATGTAGCACACTGAACACTTAACCACCAGTGCACAAGGAGGCAGCGTGAACGGCACTGTACTCTACTTATTTCACTTCTTGTATACCCGTAATAGTACATATAATTTATACTGAATTGTAGTACAAATAATGATGAAAATAAACTGTTTTGGTACTTTTCCTTTATTTTAATGTTTACAATCATCAAACAGAATGCATACTTTGTTGCAGTTCAATGGGATGGATGGCATTGTTTCCTTTCAGTCAGTCAACTGATTCGAGGTTGAGTCACTGATAAAGCACATCACATGTCTGGGTCCACAAGTAACCGGTTTCGGCTTTTATTCTCTATTTGAAGAAGGGTGGAGAAACCAGATTTACATAAATAAGGAGTAGAAAATAGCAAGAGGGCTCGAAGTACGACATCACTCACTTTTGGATATGACTGATACAATGAGCACCAGAATACAGTCAGAAATTTTTCTTTTAGAGGTCACTGGCGGCAGAATCGTTCTGAGATCAAGGAATTCGTCTGAACAGAAACTAGAATCGTGCAATCTGAGCGAATCCGTTGGAAATGAATAACTAGCTGCAGCACCATACTATGTAAATATCCAAACTGTACCGTATGGGTATTATGAATACACACAATGACAAAAAAAAAGAAAAAAGATTTCTGTCCTAACAAGGCAAAGTAACAAAAAAAATTTAATCAGAGTTTCTACATTTTCTCCAAACATATACTACTTACACTAGCCTGCCATGGCCCCCCTAAAATCTTGTCGTGACCGCCTTGGGGGGCCATGGCCCCCAGTTTGAGAAACACTGGGTTAAAGTAAGCTAAATTTACTGACGCCGCTATTGCCTGAGGTGCTCCACAAGAAGAATACTGCCAGTAATATTATCAAGACGCCCAGACTAAACTACTAAAAAGACTTTATTATTTCCTTGAGAAGTGTTCGATAAATTCCAAAACATTTCATTAAAGTATCGTGACTCAGGATGAAAAGAGGGTTCACCACTTTGGTCTAGAGTCAGGAGGGAGAGAGAATGACGTCTCTTTCAACTCCCTGGAGCATGATCTGACCTGTAGGAACCTTCAGGTAACTGGCCTCCATAGTGTACAGCCATCTGGGATAGTCAAAGAGTGGTAAACCATCTTGGATAGAAAAGGAGTAGTAGACCAGTCCGGGATAGCCACGGAGTGGTAGACCAGTCCGGGATAACCAAGGAGTGGTAGACCATCTGGGATAGCCAAGGAGTGGTAGACCATCTGGGATAGCCAAGGAGTGGTAGACCATCTGGGATAACCAAGGAGTGGTAGACCATCTGGGATAGCCAAGGAGTGGTAGACCACCTGGGATATCCAAAGAGTGGTTGATCATCTGGGAAAATTAATGGTCATCTTCCAAAACACAAAATTATAAATGATAATAAAAAATTCCACAAAGACTGGATTGAAATGGTCGAACAACAGCTTATGTTAACTTAACACTAGCCTAACCTAACCTAACCTAACGTAATGTACAGTAACCTAACTTGGGAGGTGCTGGTGGTAGAGTGGTACCGCTCTTGCCTTCCCAAGCGAGATGTCACGAGTTCGATTCCCGGGCCGGTGGAAGTTGTTTGGACATACTTCCTAGCCCCCATTAGTCCCTGTTCACCTAGCAGTAAAGTAGGTACCTGGTGTAAATCGAAAGTTGCGAATTCGTATTCAGGGACAAGGTGTTGGACCTTCCAATAACTTGATGACATAAACCATTGACTCCTCAGGCGTCTACGCCCAGAACTCATGAGACACAAGGCAAGCATGAACTTAGCATGCTTCCCTGTTGGGCAATGTAAACGCTTCTGCGCTTCACCTAACACAAGGATGTAGGGGAGTGCCCAATAAAAAAAAAAAAAAAAAGTAACCTAACCTAACCTAACTTAACCTCACCAAAACTAACTTAATCTAACCTAACCTAACCTAACGTAATGCACAGTAACCTAACCTAACGTAATGCACAGTAACCTAACCTATTCTAACCTAATCTAATCTACCCCCCTCAGGTAGCATTAAGGTGTTTAATCATTAACTGAAATAAACTAGAGAGGAAGGACAGAGATGAATCGGGAACTAATCTTCAGGTAAACCCGTAATACTCTCAACAAAAGAGACGTTGGGTCACCAGTCGACAGGGGTATATCAACACTAAAGACTGATGGAAGTCAAAGGTCAGGTGTATCCCAGAGAGCATTAAAAGCTTTTTATTTACATTCAACAAATGGACAAACATAAAAGAAAAAAAACGAACTCGAAAAAAAATGAAGCATATAAAACAATAGTGTTCTTTTGTTTTGCCTGAGGAGGAGATAAGTCGACAACGAACTTTATAAACAAAAGAGCGTTAACTTTTGTCATGATAAAAAGATAATGTAGTTTGTTAGGGAATAATGGGTGGGTGTAATAAAAGCCCCATGACACAACACCTACCACCATAATAACAATAATGGTGAGCATAATATATAACCCGGAAATTAATACTGATTATGGTGATTTATGTCTTACGAGTCATTATTCCCTCCTTCCTCCCGTCCATCCGTCCATTTGTTTGTTTTCTCTCCTTCCACCCATCTATCTCCATCTCCCCTCCTTCATTTTTCCCTAACACACACACACACACACACACACGCACACACATTCATATCTTGAAAAATCTTATGAATAATTATCAAGACTTTCAGTGAAGCTCTGTTAACGGAAGAACTCCCTTACTTAATGAAAGAGTAAATTAGTTAATGGTAGATGAGATTAATCAATGGTAGTGAAGCTTAGTTAATAGTAATGCAGATTATATGATGGTAGAAGCTAATAATTAGTGGTAGAAGTTGACATTTAATGGTTGATTCTGTCATTTAATGGTAGAAGCTGTCAGTTAAGGGTAGAAGCTGTCAATTAATGTGTAACAGCACGATTCGTAATATATAAATATTCACCCAAATGTATAATACTTAAATGTATAATACCAAATTATTCACTAAGCTATTCAACAAAAACTTAGTAGTTGTTCATGTTATACATGCTGAGGTCTATAACTTCATCAGAGGTTGAGCCAGGTTAAGCTGATTTAGTTAATACCTAGCCCACTCCTCCTTGACTCTCACGCTATGAACGAGAGGAGGGAGCAGGCAGACTCATATCACTTGTTACCCGGTGAACACCTCACTTACATGTTCTCATATAGAAGTTCACTCAGACACTTCCCCTAGTAGAGAAGGTACAATATACTCTCAACCGAACTAAGTACCTGTGAAACTATATTTTTCCACAATAAAGAAAAACCAGCAAAGCGTTTACTTCAGCCCAGCCACTTACTAGTTCCAGAATTATTATTATTATTATTATATATATATATATATATATATATATAATATTATAATATTCAGAAATTTCAGAGTAATTTCGAATGCCCCGCCATTGGCAATACTGAGCGTTCAAGGTCGTCGGAGGGAAGAGAGCGCTCCCTGCACATAGCGAGAGATTGTGGAACTAGGCCTAAGTGATATTAAATGTAATTTGCCGAATTAATAATGATGCGATTCATGAAGTTAGGAGACTATTATTGAATTTGAAATTATTATAGATCGTTTATCAGTCTGAATAATGTTACGGGTGTCCCAAGGAGTTATTAGTTAGGCGGAAAATATGTCACGTAGGCCTAAGCTAACGCCTTGAGAGGAGACGCGACGCTGGCTGGTCCTCAGTCACGGGGAGCAGTCAGGCAAACAAGACGTCCCTGCGAGTCCGTCACAGAAATAGTCACGTGGCCTAGTCACCTGTGCTGCGCTATTGCAGTATAACAAGGTTTCCGTCAGAACCCACTTGACCGGAGTTTGACTGCCGTTTGAGACTGCCGTTGATGATTGAGGGTGGCGATTGTCGCCATTGGACCGATCAGTGTAGGCCTGTCACTGTTTAGCGGGGTATCAAAGGATCTCTTGAGGGAATCTAGCTGTCTGGGTGCCCAGCTGACGACGGGACGATCGTGGGTCAGCAGCTCTCCTCTCCCTCGGCTCACAACACCACATGTCTCGAGCAGCTTAGTGAAACCCTCGTGCTAACGGGAAGCTAAAGCTTCTCTCAACTGTACAAGGTCTGATTGGCTCACTCCCTTCCGCTTTATGGACGCACTGGGAGTACACTGAGGCTATATGAGTAAATTAATGGTCACACACTGAGACCATGAGTCTAGGACTCTAGGAGATACCTAGAGGAACACTTTATCTCCCTAATTACGGGTGTATGTTGAGTTGGGTGGACCATTAGGGTGTCATACGGAGGCGAATTTTTTTTTTTGAGTTTGAAAAATCGGTCCATGGTATTAATGATGTAGTTCTATGTGCAGAATCATGTGATATCTTCAGATTTGAAAAGTTTTTATTTTTTGCTAGGTAAATTTTAACTTGAAATCTTATGAAAATTCAGTATTCCCACCCTTTTACCAACACCACTAAATAGCTTATTTAAAGTAAAGTAAATGTATCAGGTTAATTTATTAGGATGAAAATGATCCAGAATAGTGAAACGAATGATCTTGACACATTTATTAAATTTAATATTCCTTTAGAAAACAAAATCATCAAATACAAAAACCGGTTTTACTACTACGACCCGGTGTTGCTGCACACCATAGAGAACATGTCTTTCTTGCTTCTGTTTCTACTCATCACCTCCCTGCTGACCACCTGAGCTCGGATGTAGCCTTCCCTCCTCTCCTGGCTGTACACGTGACTGCTGGCCTCGCTCACTTGCTGTACACAACGCTCTATACTCTGGGTGTGCGAGGGCCAGGTAGGGACATGCATGGGGTTGTCCAGGAAAGCTCTGACTTGAACATTGGTGAGGCTGCAGGTAAGACCGGCTCACTGCCAGCCTGGATGTTATGCAGATCTATGAGATCAGTGAGGGTCTTGGCACCTAGATTGACTTCAGGAGTCTTCCTGACCCTGAAGGAATCGTCACCAACTGATTCGTCATGCCCAGATCCTCTCATAAGTCTCATATCCAAGATCTTTTTGACTGCCACTTTTCTCTCCTCCTCATCCTTACTGCAGAGCATTGTCTGCAGAACTGCCTCGGGATGAGCATACAAGGAAGATCTCCTCACAGTCTGCTCCACAATCTGAACAACCTTCCTTGGCTGACTCCTCAGGAGCTCAAGCTGGAAGAGAACATGCCTCGGACCTTCGGAGAACGATGACTTGACCTTGGTGTTGAACCAATTTGGCAAGTAGACACTCACGATGAATTGGACAATAAGTCTCAGGTTGTGAAGCTGGTTCCCTTTCGGTTTATGATGAGCGACCCAAATTCTGCAGAACCTGAGAGCCGTTGTGAGCCACCTAGAATGTGAGACTGGACCTATCTGCAGGTAAGCAAGTCTATCAGGCATGACCCCAGTTTTGATGGCACTGCAAATCATGTAACCATAGTACTGGTCAGTACTCAAGTCGTCAATGACAGTATGTGCAAGCTCAACGAGTTTAGGGCCAACTGTGATTTTTTCAAAGCTCGGATTTATTTCTAACTCAGTGGCAGAGTCCAGCATCTTGCCAAGAGGACCAGACCATCTGTTGTTTGAAAGAGTCTTGCCATCCAGCTCCTGGATCAGATGTCTGAGTGGCAACTCGTTGGTGTGGAGGTCACAAACAATCCAGACCAGCTTCCTCCCAATCTTCCGCTTTATCCACTGTATGACCCCCCCTTGCCACCCTGTGTTTGTGTTGGTGCTGTCCCCTCCAATGGCCTGCAGGGTCTGGTCTACGTTCCTCTCTCTGAGCCAGTTCACAATGTTATCTGCCACTATCTCAGCTGATTTCCTGATGTCATCTTTCTCTGGAGTGAAATGCCACAAATACTTCCCTCCTGGTTCACTGCAGCAGGAGTAGTGTTCCTCCTTCACCATGGCAGTGAACAACTTGTCAGAATCTCCGACTTTCATGAACACCTTAGTGTCATCCCTTCTCCCATCAAAGAACAAACAATTGATTCCATTTTCTCTTATCCCCTTATCAAACTCCTCTTCTAGGTTACTGACAAGTTTCTCCTGAGCTCTCCTTACTTTGTTATGATCTATCACCAGGTGAACATCATCAGGTGTTATCAAGCCACCGTCAATCCAGGCAGCTGTTGCTATCTCTGCAGTTTCTCTGAGACCAGTGTGGTGTCGCATGCTGGCCAGAGCTATGCTCGGGATATCTTTCCTATTTCGAATCTTATGCCTGGAAGGTTTGGGATCATTATTTTCTGGGTTAGGGACAAAGTCACCATTCTCCTGGTCAGCACTCGGATCAGCCATGGGGAAGTCATTAAACTCTGAATCAGCTTGACTCTAATCATCGGCCTTTTTTACCTCACCCTGGGCCTTCTCAAGTCTCTTTTCCTCGGTAACTCTTCTCCTCTTCTGTCTCTCTGTGGCAGCCTCCTGTCTCTTGGACTCCGGAATATCTTGGCTAGAAATCATGAAAGCCCCTATACTGCCAGTCTTCTCTCTCTGTGCTTTGACAAATGCCAGTTCGATCACAGGAATCTTCAGTTCACGCTTGCAAATACAGGAGATGTGGGCCTCGGATTTACAGTCACGATCGCATCCAAACTCAGGACAGAGAACAATTGGGCACTTGCAAGTAATTATGTCAAATAACTGGTCCAGTTGCTTGGCAAAGCTGTCCTTAACTGCAAGTTTTCCTCTCCCAAGAGAGATATCTCTTGCCTTTTCCCAACTGGCTAGCAGTCTCTCACTAATCTTCTTCTGACTTGTTATGACTGGAGGCTTGAACTGAGCGTTAGCCAGAGTGTACTGTGCCAAGACAGCTTTGGTCATATCACTGGCAATGTCTTTGTTTGTGTAAGTTCTTTGGTTCTTTTCACTGATTTGCCTGATTAAAACACCCTATCTCAAAGCATCTCTC
Organism: Homarus gammarus; assembly: GCA_958450375.1. Taxonomy (NCBI): domain Eukaryota; kingdom Metazoa; phylum Arthropoda; class Malacostraca; order Decapoda; family Nephropidae; genus Homarus; species Homarus gammarus. Next base: position 820,353 of record CAUDMG010000378.1, on the reverse strand, counting down.
AATGTAGGCAACTCCGACTTCAGGAGCTCTCTCCCAGACCCAAGATAGTGACTGAGATGGCTGGATTTTTGGTTCCTCGTCCTGACACAAGCAGCCATCGCAAATATTATCAACTTATAAATGCATCAGAATCTGAAACAGAAAAAAATATTGTTAGTTGGGTTGTTAAAGAATGAAGTCAGAAAGCAATGTTCACTATTTAATTGTAATGCACTAATGCAGCTGTACGTTAGATTTTCGATACATTTCACGCTAAAATTTACCTAGCAAAAGGTTGCAAAATATTAAAACTGAAATTATTTTCTGTTTATATGCACTAAAATCTACCCAAAAAGTGATGGGCCATTAGTTTTAGCTGATCTTCCCTCCTATGACACACCCTAGTGGAGCATGGTTCACGAGTATTGGTGGACCCAGTAACATATTAATAATAGTGAATATATTTGGGTGTAGTTAATACCATTTCTCAGTTACTGATATTATCTTTACGTGTGTAGATTAATATTTCTTAAAAAATTTTGATAGTAGTGTTTTTTGAATGTTTGTGTCATTAAGTGGAACCAGAGTGATACTGTGATTTGATTCTTTTAATGCATCTAATTTTTCTTCATAATTCTGATCTCAGGTATAACCTTTGTTCTCCAGAGTAGTGTTTAAGTTTGGTTAGGAAGAGTGCATCTGCTGGGGTGATATAATTTTGTTGAGTGCCCTTAAGGCCTATTCATTGTAGAGTATTTAATTTCTTATTTTTTAATACCATTTCCTAAGTGACTGATATTATGTTGTTGAAAGCCCTTAAGGCCTATTCATTGGAGAGTATTTAATTTCTTATTTTTTATTACCATTTCCTCAGTGACTGATATTATTTTGTTGAAAGCCCTTAAGGCCTATTCATTGTAGAGTATTTAATTTCTTATTTTTTAATACCATTTCCTAAGTGACTGATATTATTCTGTGAAATCCCTTAAGGCCTGTTTCATGTGTGCAAGCAACATTTCTTAATACTTCAAATTTATTGTTGCCTGAGTTTCTAATAATTTCTATATCATGTATAACTTTTATTCCCCAGAGTAGTGTTTTAAGTTCAAGTTAAGAGGTGCGCATATTGGTGTACCATTATTTGATTGTGTTTGTAGTGTTGGAGGGAATATAAGTGTCTAAATTTTACAGTACATTTATCTCAAGGGGCGCTTCCGCTGCCATTACCATCTTATAATCTTTAATAAACCCCATGTCAAATGAGAAATAAAAGTCCAGTAAATTCCGACCGGTTACATATATATATATATATATATATATATATATATATATATATATATATATATATATATATATATATATATATATATATATATATGTAACCGGTCGGAATTTACTGGACTTTAATTTCTCACTTGACTTGGGGTTTATTTAAAATTAATAGATGGTAATGGCAGTGGAAGCGCCCCTTTGAGAAAAATCCCGAACCAGCACAAGAACACTTAAAACTACTAAACAAAATAAATTGTCCGTGACCCGTGGAAGGATAGCATCTGTGACTGGGATGAATGAGACACACTGTTACATTTAGACACTTATATTCCCTCCAACACTACAAACACAATCCAATAATGGTACACCAGTATGCGCACCTCTTAACTTGAACTTAAAACACTACTCTGGGGAATAAAAGTTATACATGATATAAAAATTATTAGAACCTCAGGCAACAATAAATTTGAAGTAATAAGAACTGTTCCGTGCACACATGAAACAGGCCTTAAAGGCTTTCACACAATAATATCAGTCACTTAGGTACCAAAAAAAGATATTAACTACTCTACAATGAATAGGCCTTAAGGGCACTCAACAAAATTATATGTCACTGAGGAATGGTAATAAAAATGAGAAATTAAATACTCTACAATGAATAGGCCTTAAGGGCACTCAACAAAATTATATCAGTCACTGAGGAAATGGTAATAAAGCATGAAATTAAATACTCTACAATGAATAGGCCTTAAGGGCACTCAACAAAATTATATCAGTCACTAAGGAAATGGTAATAAAATATGAAATTAAATACTCTACAATGAATAGGCCTTAAGGGCACTCAACCAAATTTATAGCACCCCAACAGATGCACACTTCCTAACCTAACCTAACCACTACTCTGGGGAACAAGGTTATACCTGAGATCAGAATTATGAAGAACAATCAGAGGCATTAAAAGAATCAAATCACAGTATCACTCTGGTTCCACTTGATGGCACAAACATTCAAAACAATATTATCAAAATTATCTAGAAACTATTAAACTACACCCGTAATAAAGGAGGGAAAATGTTCCTCCTGGTATCTCCTAGAGACCTAGACTCACGGTCTCAGTGTGTGACCATTAGTCTACTCAGATAGCCTCAGTGTACTCCCAGTGCGTCCATAAAGCGGACGGGAGTGAGCCAATCAGACCTTGTACAGTTGAGAGAAGCTTTAGCGTCCCGTGTCGTTTAGTTGTCGGGAGCACTCGTTCACTCAAGAGATCCTTTGCTACCCCGCTAAACAGTGACAGGCCTACTTTGATCGGTCCAATGGCGACAATCGCCACCCTCAATCCTCAACGGCAGTCTCAAACGGCAGTCAATCTCAGGTCAACTCCAGTCAACTTCAGTCAAGTGGGTTCTCACGGAAACCCTGAAATGAACTCACTGTTAGCTCTAGTTTACTTTATCACTGCCCTATCTAACCCTGTCTGAGATCGAATGAGACTTACTTGTTATACTGCAATATTTCAGCACAGGTGACTAGGCCACGTGACTATTTCTGGGACAGACGCGCAGGGACGTCTTGTTCGTGTGAGTGCTATCCGGGACTGAGAGAGAGCCCGCTTCGTGTCCTCTCAAGGCGTTAGCTTAGGCCTACGTGACCTATTTTCCGCCTAACTACTAACTCCTTGGGACACCCTTTAACATTATTCAGACTGCTAAACGATCTATAATAATTTCAAATTCAATAATAGTCCCTTAACTTCATGAATCGCATCATTATTAATCCGGTAAACTACATTTAATATCATATAGGCCTAGTTCCGCAATCTCCCACTATGTGCGGGGAGCGCTCTCTTCCCTCAGACGACCTTGAACGCTCAGTACCGCTAATGGCGGGGCATTCGAAATTACTCTGAAATTTCTGAATATTACAATCGACCCCCCTAAAAAAAGACAGCACTGTCCTCATGTGCTGAGAAGACCATTCATACGACCCCCCTAAAATTTGTTCTAAGAAACTGCATCTTACCCCTTTTGCTAAACGCAGCATTCCCGTCTTCTCTTCTCTCCTGCTAACACTCGACCCCCCTAAAAGAAAAACAGCACTGCCCTCATGTGCTGAGAGAACAACTTAGACCCCACCTTCAACTCTGTACTATTCCACTCACAGCTAACAACTCCATTTCTTCCCCATTTCTTCCTAGCCCAACTCATAACCAACCAGAACATCACGCTCCCCTTTTGCCTGGCCCTTAACTAGAGAACCAATGTCAAAATTAATACCAGCCCAAACAAACATGCTCTCCTTTGCCTGGCCCTTGAACTAAGAGGAACCAGTGTCAAACCAATACTCAGTCCAAAGCAAACATGCTCTCCTTTTGCCTGGTCCTTGAACTAAGAGGAACCAGTGTCAAAAAAATACTCAGTCCACGTCTCCGAACCTCATGCCGGCAGACCAACCCTCTGACAATGTACCAGTCCATGTTAGTGAGGCCCTGGACATTACAACTGTACTCTCAATCCCGCTCATGACAGCAACCACTACTCAACGCACATCTCTGACCTAACCATCTCTCCAATCCCCCCTGCCCTACTCACAACTCCTCCAACTCACCCTCGACAACCTGCCCCTTCTCATTACCCTGCAACCTAAACTGTAATTTGTCGGCTTCGTCTTTCAGTTGCAGGCCCGATCGACCTCTCTGAACTACTTCTCCATCTCGCTCATCTGGAGTGGGGGCTCCTCGTCTTCCTCCTCAGATTCATCCATCGCTGGGTCTCCCGGATGCCTTAGGGTTGGAGCAGCCTTCAAGTTGCTCCGGTTTTCCACTCTCGCTTCCAGGTCTTCTTCCCCACTGGGCGCAATGCGATATAAACCAGGCCTTGGATTTAGGACCTCAACAATGTGCCATCTCGTATCAAACCAATGGTTTTGCAGCTTACACCGGCCTATTTTTACATTGTTCCTCAGCAAAACCTCCTGGCCCACTTCCCAGCTACTCTCGTGGGCTTTCTCTTCTCTTTTTCTTCTATTTATTTCCTTACGTCTCCGAACATTGATCTCCACTGCTTCCTGCAATCGTCGTTGCCGGTCTCTAATCACCATCACCCACTCATCTACCGGCTCTGGGTCTAGTTCCGGCCTAAGGTCAAACGGCAGGTTTGGTTCTCTCCCGTAAAACAACAGGAATGGGGAAAACCCTGTCGTGGCATGCGGAGTCGCGTTGTATTGTGACACCACTGCCTGCAGATGCTCTGGCCACCTATTCTTTTCCTCTGCCTCGAGGGTGGCCAGCAGACCGTGCAGGGTTCGATTGAACCGTTCCACCATGCCATTTCCCTGTGGGTGATATGCTGACGTCCTTATTTTCTTCACCCCAAAGGTGGCACAAGTTTGTCGGACCAATGCACTGCCAAAATTCCTTCCCTGATCGGTCAACAGTCGCTCAGGTGCACCCACTGCCAGGAAGATTCGATTCACCAGGATCTTTGCAATCGTCGAGGCTTTCTGGTCTTTGGTGGGAAAGGCCCAAGTGTAACGACTGTATATGTCAACCATTATCAGGACATTCTCCAATCCTTGCCGCTTGTCCAGCAAGGTGAAATCTGCGGCCAGTGTCTCTAATGGTTTGGCAGCTTCAATCGTCCCTACATGCAGTTGGGGCTTCGGCACTTCATCTTTTGCTACTCCACACCTCTCGCAGCTGGCTATGTAGTCTCGCACTGTTTCTCCCATGCCTGACCAGAACCCTCGCTCCTGCACCAGCGACAGGGTGCGATCTCGCCCCTGATGGCCAAACTCGTCGTGGCAGGCTCTAGTCAAAGCCTCCTGCAAGTTTGGAGTTAACACTGGCACCTCCCTCCATAGATTCTTCCCTTCGGGTCTTCTATGCCAGACAACATCTTCTCTTACGATCAGGGATTTCCTAGCTCGGTACATCTTGCGGAAATCATCATTTTGGAGCTCTACCTGTACCTCATCCTCCGGCAGCTCTCCCACCAACCATCTTCGCAGTTTTGTCATATAGTCCATGCCTTCTTGCTCCTTACGCAGCCCATCCATCGTCCACAGTTCCTTCCTTCCTGCCCCGTTCTCCTCTAGTACATGCATCGCTGTATACTCTTCTTCACTATCTTCCTCCTGTTCCGCCGGGATTCTAGATAGAGTATCCGCCACAATGTTGTTCTTCCCCGGCTTGTACTCTATAGTAAAGTTAAACTGCTCGAGATCCGCATTCCACCTACTTTCCACGGCACCTAGCTTAGCCTTCTCCCGGTGACTGAGTGGGTTGTTATCTGTATAGACTGTGAAATGTTTCCCTGCCAAATAATCCCTGAATTTATCCACTACTGCCCATTTGAGTGCTAACATCTCTAACTTACGAGAACTATAGTTGTTCATGTTACGTTCTGATTTCCTCAGGCCCCGACTCGCATAGCACACCGGATGCAGCCTGCCATCCTTCCGCTGGGACAGCACCGCACCTAGCCCACGAAAACTTGCATCTGTTTCTAATATAAACTCCTGAGTGAAATCTGGGCAAGCCAACACTGGTGTCTGCGTCACCTTGTCTTTCAACTCCTCAAAAGCCTGTTGCTGTTCCTCTCTCCATTCACTATCTACCCGATCCTTAGATTTCCCATGCATCAACGCATGCAGTGGAGCAGCTATTTGGGCAAACCCTTTAACAAATTTCCTATAAAATGATGTGAACCCTACAAAAGACCGCACATCTTTCACCGTCTGAGGGACTGGCCAATCTCTTACTACCCTAATCTTCTCAGGATCAGCTGTGATGCCTTCAGCTGACACCTGATATCCTAAATAACTTACTTTTGAAGCCATTATTTCACACTTTTTAGGTTTAAATCTTAAATTATTCTCCCTCATCCTGCAAAATAATTCCCTCAATCTGACTATATGTTGATCTATTGTACTTGAAAACACCATCACATCATCAAGGTATACAAGCAACGAGGAGAAGATCTTATCCCCTAAAATCCGCTCCATGTATCTCTGAAAGGTTCCCGGACTATTTGACAATCCCATAGGCAGTCGCCTGTACTCAAAGTGTCCGAAGCTTGTGCTGAAGGCAGTCTTTGGACGGTCTGAAGGTTTTACTTCTATCTGGTGATATCCCGCCGCCAGATCAAACGTTGAGAAAAACTGGGCCCCCGTCAGAGATTCTAGAGTTTCATTTATCCTAGGCAGAGGAAACGCATCGCGTACCGTGACCTTATTTAAGTCACGATAGTCAATGCACAACCTCAGCGTCCCGTCCTTTTTCCTCACTACTACAATGGCGGCAGAGTACGGACTCTCACTATGCTGAATTACTCCCTGATCTAACAGCTGGCTAATGTGCTGCTTCACCTCTGGTACCTGGTTTGGAGGGATCCTCCGATATGGCACCCTAACTGGCCTGTCTGTGGTCACTGGGATCTCATGCTGAACCCCAATAGCCTTTCCTATGGGCTGGCCCTCTTCTTCAAAAATATCACTAAACTCTTCTATTAAACACCTAACTGCACTCTCTTGTCCCTCATTCATTTCCTCCGTGTGCACTTTGACCTCCGTACGGGCATCCGGTTGCACTGTCCTCACATTCACCTCTTCACTGATGTCTTCCTCGACTTCCGTCCCCGAAGCCACTTTCCCAATCCGCCAATTGCCCCTCAAGCTCCTACGACTATCAGACAGATTTGCCACCAACACCTGGGTCATGCCTCTCACCACTCTTACAGCTGTCGGCAACACTATCACACCCTCAGGCATCCAACCTTCATCCTCTATTGTTAGAGGTTCAATCACTACTTCTTTGTTAGCTACCTGGCTTAATGAGGGAACACATACTGACAGCAACCGAGTACTCCGGGGAGGAATGGTTGGTCTTTCCTTCCTCTCTGTCATACAATACCCCAGGCTGATGGCCTCTATTGCACATAACTGCCTAACCTCATGCAAGCAATTTTCCCACTGAGCGGTGCTCCTGGCTTCCCTGCACAAGTGATACATGTGCGGCCAGATCTCCGCAACCTCCCCCAGCACATTCATCCCCAACAACCCGACATGAGCTTGCCCCTTACCCTGGGTCTCAATCCCTGGACAAACCAACATCCCCACATCAGTGACTTCCACCCCACATACGACCATAGTGACCCGAATACACCCCACACACGGCACTGGAAACCCTGACGCCCCTTTTACCCTTATTCGAGTGGGCTGCAACACCACGCCTGCAGGCTCCAGCTCCCGACGGTAGAAAAGTTCATCAATTAGCGACACTTCTGCCCCAGTATCTGCTAAACCCCACATTTCACGACCCGCTACCAGCACCGAGACCTTAGGACACTCTGCTTTCAGCCTTAAGGTACCTTCTGTTGTGATTAAATTTGTCATGCGAACCACGCTTGACCATGGGTCCGCTCTCTCTTGGCTCATAACATCGCCGGTGGAATCTATTGGTGAGGCCAGGAACGGTTGGCGGGGACTGCCTGGCCTTGGCCATTTCCCGACCGCCAGTTCCGATTGTTATTTCCAACTCGATACTGGCCATTGGCCACGTATCCCCTTGGGACACTCTCTCCTGGTCTGGACCCGTTTGTGCAATTGAAACTGAAATGGCCCTCTTGTCCACACGCATAGCACCTCGGGGGAATCGAGCCTCCAGTCTGCGGCTCGTTCTCTCTTCCTTTAGTCAGCGGTACCTCCCTCAAAGCTTCTCGTTTTTGTTCCGCCTCTCTCAGCCCCGTGATCCACTCGTCTAGACTGTGGTGAGGATACTTCTTGATCTCATCCACTAACCACATACGGCTTTGTTCCTCCTTGAGCCCCCGAGTGATTGCATCTCCCAACAGGGCCTTATCATATTTATGATCATGGTGGTTCAACTCATCGTTTAAATCTAGCATAGCGTCATAATATTCAAGAAGCGTTTCGTTGCTCCCTTGTTTCCGCGTCATCACCTTCTGAATGGCGTCGTACGTGGCCGTCGGTCCGCCATATTGCTGCTTCAAATAACAAGTTAACTCATCTACGGTTTCCCAGTCTCTGCGTGCGTTGTATACGCGATCTGCCGCAGGCCCCGCAAGATGCCTTATTATGAATTGGATTCGACTGACTTCGTCTCCGTCTAGCAGCTTGAGGGTTCGGTCAACCTCTCTTAACCACTTTCCTACCTCTATTCCTGGCCTACCGTCGAACTTAGACATGGTCAACCCGGCCCCGAGACTAATTCCCTCTCTACTATTGTGTCTCCTCATCTCCCACATTGTCTCCTCGTGCTGTATTTTATACTGTGTCTTTACCCTATCTAGTGCATCCCCCAACAGAGCTAAGTGTTGTTGGTGTTCCGTCTCTAACTGTTGCAATTGTGTGTGGTACTCCCCCCTTAACTGTTGTGCATATACCCCATACTCCCCCCTGATTTGGTTCGCCCATGCCTGACATTCCCCATTGATCTTCCCTTCTAACTGTTCCAATCGTTCCTGGTACTCTCCCCGGATTTTCCCCTCTAGCTTCCCAATACGTTCCACGAACTCTTCTCTCAACTGCACCAACCCCAGGCTGTCTCTCCTTTTCTCCGAGTAACCCCGCACCGTCAACCACAACAAACCCATTCCCACGGTGAGCATGAGTAGAGTTGGGGTCACACTCTCTACCGTTTCCATCCACTCCATTATTACGCTCATTATCCCAACCACAGAACTATCAGTCACGAAATAAAATTAACTACGCTCTGCTACCATTTGTAACCGGTCGGAATTTACTGGACTTTAATTTCTCACTTGACTTGGGGTTTATTTAAAATTAATAGATGGTAATGGCAGTGGAAGCGCCCCTTTGAGAAAAATCCCGAACCAGCACAAGAACACTTAAAACTACTAAACAAAATAAATTGTCCGTGACCCGTGGAAGGATAGCATCTGTGACTGGGATGAATGAGACACACTGTTACATTTAGACACTTATATTCCCTCCAACACTACAAACACAATCCAATAATGGTACACCAGTATGCGCACCTCTTAACTTGAACTTAAAACACTACTCTGGGGAATAAAAGTTATACATGATATAAAAATTATTAGAACCTCAGGCAACAATAAATTTGAAGTAATAAGAACTGTTCCGTGCACACATGAAACAGGCCTTAAAGGCTTTCACACAATAATATCAGTCACTTAGGTACCAAAAAAAGATATTAACTACTCTACAATGAATAGGCCTTAAGGGCACTCAACAAAATTATATGTCACTGAGGAATGGTAATAAAAATGAGAAATTAAATACTCTACAATGAATAGGCCTTAAGGGCACTCAACAAAATTATATCAGTCACTGAGGAAATGGTAATAAAGCATGAAATTAAATACTCTACAATGAATAGGCCTTAAGGGCACTCAACAAAATTATATCAGTCACTAAGGAAATGGTAATAAAATATGAAATTAAATACTCTACAATGAATAGGCCTTAAGGGCACTCAACCAAATTTATAGCACCCCAACAGATGCACACTTCCTAACCTAACCTAACCACTACTCTGGGGAACAAGGTTATACCTGAGATCAGAATTATGAAGAACAATCAGAGGCATTAAAAGAATCAAATCACAGTATCACTCTGGTTCCACTTGATGGCACAAACATTCAAAACAATATTATCAAAATTATCTAGAAACTATTAAACTACACCCGTAATAAAGGAGGGAAAATGTTCCTCCTGGTATCTCCTAGAGACCTAGACTCACGGTCTCAGTGTGTGACCATTAGTCTACTCAGATAGCCTCAGTGTACTCCCAGTGCGTCCATAAAGCGGACGGGAGTGAGCCAATCAGACCTTGTACAGTTGAGAGAAGCTTTAGCGTCCCGTGTCGTTTAGTTGTCGGGAGCACTCGTTCACTCAAGAGATCCTTTGCTACCCCGCTAAACAGTGACAGGCCTACTTTGATCGGTCCAATGGCGACAATCGCCACCCTCAATCCTCAACGGCAGTCTCAAACGGCAGTCAATCTCAGGTCAACTCCAGTCAACTTCAGTCAAGTGGGTTCTCACGGAAACCCTGAAATGAACTCACTGTTAGCTCTAGTTTACTTTATCACTGCCCTATCTAACCCTGTCTGAGATCGAATGAGACTTACTTGTTATACTGCAATATTTCAGCACAGGTGACTAGGCCACGTGACTATTTCTGGGACAGACGCGCAGGGACGTCTTGTTCGTGTGAGTGCTATCCGGGACTGAGAGAGAGGCCGCTTCGTGTCCTCTCAAGGCGTTAGCTTAGGCCTACGTGACCTATTTTCCGCCTAACTAATAACTCCTTGGGACACCCTTTAACATTATTCAGACTGCTAAACGATCTATAATAATTTCAAATTCAATAATAGTCCCTTAACTTCATGAATCGCATCATTATTAATCCGGTAAATTACATTTAATATCATATAGGCCTAGTTCCGCAATCTCCCACTATGTGCGGGGAGCGCTCTCTTCCCTCAGACGACCTTGAACGCTCAGTACCGCTAATGGCGGGGCATTCGAAATTACTCTGAAATTTCTGAATATTACATATATATATATATATATATATATATATATATATATACATATACATATAAATATATACATATATATATATATATATATATATATATATGACTAACACACTGGTGGCAGTGGTGGGACGAATACGACAATCGGTCAGACACTCAGAAACAAACGAAACAAGTGATTCCAGTGACTTCAGTGGCACTTAAAGTGAATCATCAACAAAAAAGCAATTGCAAGAAAATTAAGTGGACAGTGGCTCTAAACACTTGCAAAATGTATACACAGACACACAGAGGTAACAAAACTTTATAAAAGATTGCCAACTCAGCAGTCAAACACTCAGTGACAAGCCCAACTGAAGGTTACCCCGACCGGAGCCGACTAGGCTGAGCATACTCGAGTGTGGGCTGAGATCACTACCAGCTAACACTACATCGCCGGAGTTTAGGAAGGTTGTCAAAGTGGTCCCAGACAAGCAAACAATGTCTTGCTTAAACAATCAAGACTCGTCGGTGTGCAACAGAGGAGAGCCCCAGGTCAGCCCCCCAGGCCGATTGCACCAAGACAGAGGACAGCCCCAGGTCAGCCCCAAGCTAATCGATGCAAGACCCAGGTCAGCCCCAAGCTGATCGCCGCAAGACCCAGGTCAGCCCCCAAGTTGATCGCTGCGAGACCCAGAACAGCCGTAAGACTTGACGTCATTCCTCCCTGAGAAGGTCATCGACTCCTGACGTCATAGCCAGCGCGAAACTATACGGACTCTCCACTCAGGTTGATCACAAACAATCATTATTTTATAAACTACAGAAACAAAAGTGAACTTCAAGAAGTCTTCACGTGTAGTTTATAAAATATAAATTAATTGCACAAATGCGAAAAGGTAAAATTAAATAAGCACATTTAGAAAGTACGTTCTCTACTTACATAAGGTAGATATATATATTCTATACTTTTACATACTTTTAGTACTTTCTTAATACTTGTTAATAACTTTAATATTTTTTCTCTTCATTTTCATAACTCACTATAAATATTTTTGCATTGCTCCGTGAGTGGGCAACGTAGTGAGTCTTATACAGTGAGTGAAGTGATAAATATTCTTATATATGGACCCTCTGCCAAAATTTTTGGGTATCAAACAGGAAATTAATGACTCAGACTTTGATAGTCAGTCATCTAATAATTCACAGAAACTAGTGGCAACTGATAATGAGGAAGAATTATCACAAATTAGCCAAATAGAGTTAACACCAACCGACTCTTTAGCTAGCTGTGGAAATTTCAGAGATTCTCAGTTTGAGGATTTACACAGTAGACAATTAAAGTCAGGTAGCATTTACCCATTACCTTCACCTGTTACTAACGCTAGTGCTTTAACTAACACAACAAAAATGGCAACAGGTGGTTCTACTAACCCACAAACTGCATCGGTCTGTCAAAAAGTAAAGCTACTTCCAAATAACATTAAGGTACAAGAGTTTACTGCCGAAGATCCAGATTATCATAGTTTAACATTTTTGCATAAATGCGAAGATGTAATGAGAAATAATAATGTCACTAATGACGAAGATAAAATATCATACGTCCGAAGCCATATCAAAACCCGTAGTCCGGCATCTAAAGGTATCTAAGCTTCAGCCATTGATGAAGAAACGATGATTATATCAAACGTTTAAGAAACAATTCATTTCCTTTTCATGGTCAGGTTCCAACGTAGGTCCGCTTACATGGATTTTTAAGATGGCAGAGCGGACAAGTGACACTGCTCGCACATGACGAACAAGACGCCCAGATTTGTTTGGGACTCACTAAGATAGACCTCAAATCTTACATGGATTCCTCAGATTGGTTCGAGAACAATGACAACTTGTCTAAAGAAAATTTTTACAGGACTATTGAATTCTTTCATTTTATCTTTTCATTAAATTAACCGTTACGCAAGAAAGCCCGAAAGAAATAATTTAAAAAAGGGACTAAACTTGTAGAATACGTAGAGGAAATTGTGTAACCCAATAAAAATACTTCTAGAGCTCTCTCCGTGGCACCAGTCACCAGCTTTAAGGATCAACCACAGTCTGTCACGGGAACCAAACCAAAAATGATACCTTTCTGCAAAGTCTGCAAACGTAAGGGACATGCCACAGAAAAATGCCGGTTTGCAGGACAATCAGATAACTACCCAGCCAGCCAGAGGCAAGATCAAAGAAAAGGATCCTTGCAGGAATTTAAAAATTCAGATAGTCCTGCTAAACCAAAAACTCCAAAGAGCACACAGCAAATAAAATGTCTCCAAACACTAAAGCCACTCCGAATAAATGGTGTACAATACATCAGTCTCCATACCACAACACAGATGACTGCAGGAATATACAACGTATGAATCAAGAAATTGAAAATCGACGGGAGACAAATGAACAGCCTTCGGGGGGAAGAGGCGCGCTTCCAGCAACACGATCTAGGATAGCGTCAACGGTTCAAGAAAAGAACGCTTCCATCAATCGGCTCATTAATTACCTCGTTAAACAAAGTGGAAGTGTTGATATCCTCCAAATAAGTGGCCAATAAGACCAACAGATATTCCTCTGTCCGGTGTGTCAGGAATCCAATTAGACATAGCAGGGGTGACAACACTACCAATCCGTTTTTCTAGGTCTGGTAAAGCGTTTCTGGCGGATTTCTACATAGTCAGGGCATTTTCTTTGCCAGCCGACGGGTTACTTGGTCTGACCACTCTAAGGCAGAGTAACATTAACGTTCAGCCATGAGATCAAACAATCACGCATAATTGTAAAACATATCACGCAATGCAAACTTCACATCCATTGCTTACTTCAGGGGTTCGTGTAATAACTGTCTTGACAGGCGCGGGGGAGTCTTTGGCACAGAAGCAATTAGTTATGGAGTCACTCTCTGAAACTCCACCTAGTAGCTCAGACATTTCTGATGAAAGCGGCCAGAACTGGACTCTAACACCTGCTGTGTTAACTGGTGCGCAACGGTTACATAGCGAGGAATCAACTAGAGTCACAGTACATTTGCCAAATGTAAGTGAAAAAACAGATGTTGTGTGTCTGAGTGAAAGTTCACGAGTGAAGGGTTTGTCACTTGAGTCTACTCCAAGCACTGTTAGATTTGGTAGTCTCACAGATGTCCTCGTTCTCAATAGAACTGAGGAACCCATTACCTTAAGAAAAGGATGTTGTTTAGGTAATTTCCTTGTTTACGACAAAGCGGTTGTTGCAAGGCCAATATAATTACTAATAGGTAGTTTAACACAGGGGGAATCGAACGAAAAATCACATATTGTAGAAACAGTAGCGTTAATCGCACCACACGTGAAAGTAGTCGATCATCCTCAAGGCAAAAGTGATCTTTTAGAATTACTCGCCTAGTTCAAGGATTCAACTAATTGGCGCTTTGCATATAACTGAAACTAAATATCACCTAACTCCTATCTTTCAGTAGAATGAAGTGCAATATTATTACCCCATAAGGAAATACTAATACACATTCCAACTAAAATCACACAACAAAATTTGATGCATGGCACTTGGAACCATTTCCATTGAATGCGAATGAGGGACTATTTATTCTGAACAAACAAACTGAACAAATAGTAGTATGAGAAGATTTTTCATTAGTAAGTCAACATACTTACATGTGTGTCCTGCTTATGCTTTCGCTTTCACAAGACCTGCAGAGGCTACATGTGAATAAGCTATAGTATTGTACAGACTAATGCTTCTACAGCTCTACAGCAATGTGTATACACTCCAATACCACAAAAGTTAGTGTTTCTCGCACATTTTAATTAATAGCAGAAGCTGTCACTTAATGGTAGAAGCTGTCAGTTAATGGTAGATGCTGTCAAATAATGGTAGAAGCTGTCAATTACTAGTAGAAGCTGTCAGTTAACGGTAGAACATCAGAACATAAGAACATAAGAAAATAAGGAGTCTGCAAGAGGCCGGTTGGCCTGTGCATAGCAGCTCCTGTCGAGAGTTACTACCACTCTCTATCATCCATCAATCTATCTAGCCTCCTTTTGAAACTTTCCAGAGTTCCCGCACTTACTACAAAGTTGCTAAGCTTGTTCCACTCGTCCACCACCTTATTTGTGAACCAGTTTCTTCCTATCTCCCTCCTAAACCTAAATTTATCCAACTTGAATCCGTTGCTCCAAATCTTATTATGCTCGGATATTATAAGAACTTTATCAATATCCCCTTTATTGATTCCTTTCACCCACTTAAGAACATAAGAACATAAGAATGGAGGAAACTGCAGCGGGCCTATTGGCCCATACTGGGCAGTCCCGTTTACACCCATCCCCTATTGCTCATATGAGCATCCAACCTATGTTTGAAGCAATTCAGGGTATTCGAGTTAATGATGATATTTGGTAACTTGTTCCATTCATCCACTACTCTATTTCCAAACCAGTGTTTACCTATTTCACGCCTAAATCTAAATTTGTCTAATTTAAAACCATTGTTACGAGTTCGCTCCTGGTTGGATAATTCGAGTACCTTTGTAATGTCCCCTTTGTTTAGTCCTGCCTTCCACTTATACACCTCTATCAGGTCGCCCCTCGCTCTACGTCTCTCAAGGGAGTGCAAATTAAGATGCTTTAACCTGTCTCTATACTCAAGGTTACGAATGCCCGGGATTAGTCTTGTCATTCTCCTCTGGATTCTTTCCAAGGATTCTATATCCATTCTGTAATACGGTGACCAGAACTGAACTGCGTAATCCAGGTGTGGTCTCACAAGAGCAAGATACAGTTTTAGGATGACCTCGCTAGTCTTGTAACTAACACTCCTTTGTATGAACCCAAGTACTTTATTAGCCTTGTTACGAGCACAACAACATTGTTTGCTTGGCTTAAGGTTCCTACTTATCATTACTCCTAAATCTCTCTCGCAGTCGGATTTCTCTATGGCATCGTTGTTCATCTGGTATCTGGCTTCCCTGTTTACATCTCCTATACTGAGTACTTTACATTTGTCGACGTTGAATTTCATCTGCCATTTTTCAGACCATTGGAAAAATTTGTTTAGATCTTCCTGTAGTTTTGCCGAGTCCTCGTCAGATTTGATAACACGTACTATTTTAGTGTCATCAGCAAATTTACTTAAGTTGCTGTCTATGCCGATATCTATGTCGTTTATGTATATAATAAACAATAATGGTCCAAGTACTGAGCCTTGGGGAACTCCACTTGTGACGTTGCTCCAATGGGACTTAGTGCCGTTAATGCTCACTCGCTGTTTCCTGTCCTGTAACCACGCCCTAATCCATTTAAGGATGTCACCTTTGATGCCATGAGCTTCTACCTTTCTAATTAGTCTTTCGTGGGGGACTCTGTCGAAGGCTTTGCTAAAGTCGAGATATACCACATCATAATTGTGCCCCTCGTCCACTGATTCGAAAACTGATGAAAAGAATGTTAATAGATTAGTTAGGCAAGAACGTCCGCTTGTGAAGCCATGCTGGGAATCATTGATCAATCTGTGCTTCTCCAGGTGATTTCGAATAGAGTTTGAAATGATTGCTTCCAGTAATTTGCCTATTATTGATGTTAGACTGAATGGGCGGTAGTTAGAGGATAGTGATCTAGCCCCCTTCTTGAAAATCGGTATTACATTCGCTATCCTCCAGGATTCTGGTACTACACCTGTTTTTAATGACACGTTAAACAACTTTGCTAAGGGCATACTACGCTCTTCCTTACATTCCTTTAATACTCTGGCAAATATCTCATCGGGACCAGGTGACTTATTAGGCTTTAGTTTGTCTATTTGCTTACTAACATCGTTACTAGTCACTACTATCTCACTTAATTTGTTTTCTTCACTATCTCTGAATAGAGTCGGTGCCTCGGGTATCATGTTTAAATTTTCGGTGGTGAAAACTGTTGAAAAATATTTATTCAACTTATTGCTCATTTTTCCATCGTTATCAGTGAGCTCGCCGGAGTCTGACCGTATTGGTCCAATCTTTTCTCGTGTTTTAGTTTGATACATTTGGTAGAATCCTTTGGGGTTTGTCTTTGCCTCCCTTGCTATCCTTACCTCATTATTCCTCTTTGCTTTCCTTATCTCGGTTCTAACCCTACTCGCCAATACCCTATAATAGTTCCGGAGGTGAATTTTGCCACGATTTATCCTTCTACCTATAGCCTTCCTTTGGCCAATGATGTTCTTTAAATAATTATTTATCCATTTAGGGTCATTGTTGTCTGATCTGAGTTTTTTGTATGGTATGTTCTGCCTTTGTGCATTAAGTAACTCACTATTTAAATTGTCGTGGAACTCGGCAATCTCAGATCTAGTTATCAGGTCGGTGTCATCTGTCAGGTTCACGGCCAAGCGCGACACCCCTTCTCTCAGCTGCCTCTTTAAACTGTCAAAGTTTGCCCTTCTGAAATCTGGTACTTTAGTGGAATTTTCCTTACGTCTGCCCTGAAAATCTAACTGGAATCTAATTTCTTTGTGATCGTTGTTTGCAAGTTCGTTCCCTACCTCGACATTGCTAATGATTTTTTCTCTGTTTGACAAAACTAAATCCAATTTATTATTACCCCGTGTGGGTTCGGATTATATGTTGACTTAGGAAACAGTCCTGGATCGTCTCGAGAAAATCCTCTGATTCTGAGTTACCCGTAAGGTCAGTCCAATCTATTTGGCCAAGGTTAAAGTCGCCTACTAGACAGACTTTGTTGTGTATGGAAGCCCTGCGCATTTCATCCCAGATAAGTCACTCATTGACGCTATCAAGATTGGGGGGTCTATATATTACTCCTGTGATTAATTTTTCCCGACCGTCACTTAATTCTATCCAAATTGTTTCTGTATTCCTCTTAGTTTTTATTTCCTTATTTATTTCACACTTCAGATTATCCCTAACATAGATTGCTACTCCGCCTCCTTTCCTGGTCTGCCTATCGGTATGGAACAGGTTGTAACCCGCAATTTGGTATTCGACTGGTAATTCACGTGTGTCTAGGTTGATCCATGTTTCAGTGAATGCAATTATATCGATTTCTTCGGTACATACCAAGGCCTTAATATCATCCATTTTGTTTCTCATACTTCTACTGTTTGCATAGTATACATTTACTGTAAGTTAGTCGTGTTCTGAGTCCTCCCCTTACCGCGTTTAGTTTTAAACTCCCTGTCTAATTTAGTTTTGTCATCATTCCTAACACTATTTCCCTGTAATCTTTCGCCTTGTTTACCCGCTCCCACTGCAGTCTCCTCCACCCCCGTGCCCATATGTTCTCTTAGCAGTTTAAAGACTTCGATATCTTTTGAACTGCCCCCTCTAGAGCCCCAGCCAGGGTTGCTACTCCATCCCTAGACAGGTGCACCCCATCCCTAGCATAAAGGTCCCTTCTGCCATAGAAGTTGTCCCAGTTGTCAATGAATGGGACTGATATTGACTTGCAATATCTGTCAAGACGGTCGTTGACACCAACTGCCCTTGACAACCATTCACTGCCAACTCCCCTTCTAGGCAGGACACCGCATATGATAGGGATCCCTCCCTTAGTCCTAATATGATCTATGGCTGCCTTGAACTTATCAAGAAGTTCCTCGCTCCTACACCGGCCAATATCATTGCCTCCTGCACTGAGGCAGATAATGGGTTTGTTCCCATTACCAGACAAGATATTGTCCATCCTGTCAATTATATCCCCCACCCCAGCTCCTGGCAAACACACCCTCATCGTATTTTTGTTTTTACCACAAAAGGCCCTGTCCATGTACCTTACCTATGAGTCACCAACAATTAAAGTTTTTATACCTTCCTTGTCATCCCTGCCCCTGACTGTACTAACGTCCAATTCGTCTATCAAGGGACTGAACGGGTTGGTACACTTAGCTGTTGTTGTCGTTGTTGTCGGATCCATCGTGTGCTTCTTCACCACCAGCTTTGTCTTCCCACTACTCACAATTTTCCACTCGCTTGATTTTTCGTCAGACACTGGCTTTACTCGTCCAGCCTCTCCTTTTAACTTCGCCAGCTCCTTCCTTAATTTCAAGTTCTCCAACGTGGCCCTCTCAATTTCTAACTTGGCCCTCGCCAATTCTTCAGTGGACCACTCCAGTTTGGTCAACAAACTCTCATACCCAAGACCGCACATAGCACTGGCCATATCTGATAATTATCCCTCCGGAGCTAACCCTGCCGTGACCTTTCCCCTAGTGAGGTCAGAACACAACTGAGTACTTCTATCATATCTCCCCGCACTCTTCGTCTTTCTAGGGAATGCAAGTTAAGTTTCTTTAACCTATCCTGATATGGAAGGTTTCTAAGTCCCGGAATCATTTTTGTCATTCTTCGCTGCACCGATTCTAGTGAATTTATATCGATTCTATAATACGGGTACCAGAACTGAACCGCATAATCGAGGTGCGCCCTGACTAGCGCAATATATAGTTGCAATAAGACCTCTGCACTCTTGTTACTTACACTTCTAGATATAAAACCCAATATTCTCTTTGCCTTATTTCGAACATTAACGCACTGTTTTCTAGGCCGTAGGTCCGGGCTTACAAGTACCCCTTGGTCTCTTTCACAAGTCGACTTCTCTATGTTGATGTTGTTAAGGCTGTATACATTATCAGTATTTGTTCTTCCAATATTAAGTACGCTGCACTTGCTAGTGTTGAATTTCATTTGCCATTTTTCAGACCACCCCTGCAGTTTATTTAGATCCTCCTGTAATGCATTTGCATCCTGCCCTGAATTAATCTGCCGCCCTATTTTGGTGTCAATTAATGGCATAATCTGTCAATTAATGGTAGAAGCTGTCAGTTAATGGTAGAAGCTGTCAGTTAATGGTAGAAGCTGTCAATTAATAGTAGAAACTGGCAGATGTAGAATCTATCAGTTAATGATAGAAGCTATCAGTTAATGGTAGAAACACTCACCTAACGGTAGAAGCTGTCATTTAATAGTAAAAACGCTCGGTTAATGGTAGAGGCGGTCAGCTAATGTTAGAAGCTGTCAGTTAATGGTAGAAACTCTCAGTTAATGGTAGAAGCTGTTAATTATTGGTAGAAACTGTCAGTTAATGGTGGAGGCTGTCAGTTAACGGTAGAAGCAGTCAATTAAACGTAGAAGCTGTCATTGATGGAACAAGCTACCAGATCATGGTAAAAGCTATCAGTTAATGGTAGAAGCTATCAGTTAACGGTAGAAGCGATCAGTTAATGATATAAGCTGTCAGTTAATGGCAGAAGATGTCAGTTAATGGTGGAAGCTATCAGTTAATGGTAGAAGGTGTCAGTTTATGATAGAAGCTGTCAGTTAATGGTAGAAGCTATCAGTAAATGGTAAAAACTGTCAATTAATGGTAGAAGCTGTCATTTAATGGTAGAAGCTGTCAGCTAATGGTAGAAGCTGTCAGTTAATGGTAGAAGCAGTCAATTAAACGTAGAAGCAGTCATTTATGGAAGACGCTGCCAGATCATGGTAAAAGCTATCAGTTAATGGTAGAAGCTATCAGTTACTGATATAAGCTGTCAGTTAATGGGAGAAGATGTCAGTTAATGGTAGAAGCTGTGAGTTAATGGTAGAAGCTATCAATTAATGGTAGAAGGTGTCAGTTTTTGATAGAAACTGTCAGTTAATGGTAGAAGCTATCAGCAAATGGTAAAAACTGTCAATTAATGGTATAAGCTGTCATGTAATGGTAGAAGCTGTCAGCTAATGGTAGAAACTGTCAGTTAATGGTAAAAGCTGTCAATTAATGGTAGAAGTTATCAATTAATGGTAGAAGTTTTCGGTTAATGGTAGAAGCTATCAATTAATGGTAGAAGCTGTCGATTAATGGTATAAGCTGTCATTTAATGGTAAAAACTGTCAAGTAATGGTATAAGCTGTCAGTTCATGATAGAAGCTGTCAGTTAAAGGTACAAGCTGTCAATTAATCATAGACGATGTCAGTTAATGGTAGAAGCTGTCATTTAATGGTCGAAGCTGTCAGTTAATGGTAGAAGCTGTCACATAATGGCAGAAGTTATCAGTTAATAATAGAAGCTATAATTTAATTGTAAAAATTATCAGTTAATGGTAGAAGCTATCAACTAATGACAGAGGCTGTCATTTAATTGCAGAAGCTGTCAGTTAATGGTAAAAATATCACATAATGGTAGAAGCTATCAGTTAATGGTAGAACCTATCAGTTCATGGTAGAAGCTGTCAGTTAATACTAAGAATTGTCAATTCATGGCAGAAGCTGTCAGTTAATGGTAGAAGCTATCAGTTAATGGTAGAAGCTGTCTATTAATGGTAGAAGCTATCAGTTAATGATATAAGCTGTAAATTCATGGCAGAACCTGTCAGTTATAGGTAGAGGCAATCAGTAAATGGTAGAAGCTGTCAATTAATGATAGAAGCTGACAGATAATGAGAGAAGCTGTCCGTTAATGGTAGAAGCTGTCAGTTAATGGTAGAAGCGCTTGGTTAATTGTAGATGATGTCAATTAGTGGTAAAAGCTGTCAGTTAATCGTAGAAGCTATCAGTTAATAATAGAAGCAGTCGGATCATGGCAGTAGTTATCAGTTAATGGTAGAATGTTTCAGTTAATGGTAGAAGCTGTTAGTTACAGGTAGAAGCTGATAATTAATTGTAGAAGCTGTCAGTTATTGGTAGAAGCTGTCAGATCATGGTAGTAGCTATTAGTTAATGGTAGAATCTATCAGTTAATGGTAGAAGCTATCAGTTAATGATATAAGCTCTCAGCTAATGGCAGAAGCTGTCAATTAATGTTAGAAGCTATCAGTTAATGATAGAAGCTGTCAGTTAAAAGTAGAAGCTGTCAGTTAATGGTAGAAGCTATCAATTTATGGTAGAAGCTTTCAGTAATGGTAGAGCTATCAGTTAATGATATAAGCTGTCAGTTAATGGCAGAAGCTGTCAGTTAATGGTAGAAGCTGTCAGTTAATGGTAGAAGCGATCAGTTAATAGTAAAGCTGTCAGTTAATGGTAGAAGTTTTCAGTTATTGGTGGAAACTGTCAATTAATGGTAGAAGCTATCAGTTAATGGGAAAAACTGTCAGTTAATGGTAGAAGCTGTCAGTTATTGGTGGAAACTGTCAATTAATGGTAGAAGCTATCAGTTAATGGGAAAAACTGTCAGTTAATGGTAGAAGCTGTCAGTTATTGGTGGAAGCTATCAGTTAATGGTAGAAGCTGTCAGCTAATGGAAGGAATCAGCCATTAACTGAACAACAACACGTCAAGAGGAGTTAATGTACCATTTAGGTTAGGTTAGGTTAGGTTCAGTTCAGTTGAATGACCAATAAACAATTCAGAAGCTCCATCAAGCTCTGGCTCGCCCATCAAACAGTTCTTGTAGTGATGTAGTGAGTAAGTGAGTGAGTAAATGAACGAGTAAGTGAGTATATGAGTTAAATGAGTTAGTGATTGAGTCAGGAATTAGTATTGATAAAACTAAAGTGAACAAGGTAAAATTATTCCCTTTTTTCGTCTTTTCTGCCGAGAGTTGATTAATGCTTGGCAGTGAGTGTGTCGAGGGGAGAGATGACGATGACAGGGATAATTAAACAAGCGTGATGAGTGATGGATAACGAGACATAAAGAGGATAAGGATGATTGTCTTTGGTACTGCTAGTATTTATTGTTGTTGTTGTCTATACTGAAGCAATTTTTGTTGTAGTTCTTGGTGTTATTGTTGTTGTTTTTCTTGTCCCCATGTATCTTTTGTTGTTGTGTTTGCTCTGTTGTCCCTGCTGCAACTATTATTATTATTATTATTATTATTATTATTATTATTATTGCTGTAGCTATTGTTGTTGCTGTTGTCATTATTCCTGGACCAGAAGTTGCAGAGGAGAGCTGGCAGGACTAGTGGAGGCAGGAGGATGAAGGCAGAGGATGGGGGCAGGAGGAGTAGGGAGCCGTGACGAGGGGGAGGAGGGCAAGACAAGCAGGAACAGGATCAGGAGGAGGAGGAGGAGGAGAGGAGGAGGGGAGGAGAGGGGCAAGACAAGCAAAGGCAGGATCAGGAGGAGGAAGAGGAGGAGGGGCAGGATCAACCAACGGGAACGGTGGAGGAGGGGGGGGGGGGCAAGAGGCGGCGGAGTAGGAAAATAAAACAAAAACCTTTGGCCCGACAGCAGCGAAGGACATGTGTAAATCCTCATTTCCCAAACGAGAACGATGGATGAACACTGCGCCCGGAAGGAGAAAAAAGAGCCGCTCTATATTACACTAGAGTTGTAAGTCTGTATTATTGTCTTGGATTATATTAAGCTGGTTGAAGAGAGAGTCGCTCTATTACGTGTTGGAATAGTTTTAAGAGAGAGAGAGAAAAAAAACTCTATCATATGGTTAATTTTAAATATGTTCTATAAATAATTTCCTCCTCAACTTGGCTCAGCCGTGTTACTATTGTTGTTATCGTCTCTATCTTCAAAACTGTGGCGAAGTAAAAGGTAAAACACACACACACACATACAAGCAAGCATGTATTTTATTTATTTACCAATACAGAGATCAAACTGGTAATATCAAGAGTCAGTCACGTTCAGCTATAAATCTCCAATGCACAATGTTTTGAAATGTTCCGTGCAGCAAATTAAACAAAGTATATAGCGATCTATCACACGTAAAAAAGGTATAAATCTCCACTATGAAACAATGACAACAGATCTACACTAACTTCGTCACTTGGGCAAAATTAAAAAGAGAAAAGAACACCTTGAAATCGTTGGCAAACTTGGAACACATTGTTAAAAAAATTTCCTGTCAGTAAGAAACTTGGCTCATATTTTCCTCGATAAAAAAGTTTGCAGGCAAATGTATGTGTCGTCCGGGGGAGGTAAAACACAAGTGTACGTGTAGTCTCTGTTTGTGAGGTAGTGAGGCCAAGTGTAAGCGGGGAGGTGAGGCCAAGTGTACACGGGGAGGTGTGGCCAGGTGTACGCGAGAAGGGGAGGCCAGGTGTACACAGTGAGGTGAAACCAGGTGTCCGCGGGGAGATGTGGGCAGGTGTTAGCGGGGAGGTGTGGGCAGGTGACCACGGGGAGGTGAGGCCAGGTGTAAAGCGGCGAGGTGTGGGCAGGTGTATGCGGGTAGGTGTGGGCAGGTGTACGCGGGTAGGTGTGGGCAGGTATCCGTGGGGAGGTGTGGTAAGGTGTACGCGGGGAGGTGTGGGCTGGTGTCCACAGGAGGTGAGGC
The DNA here is from genome assembly GCA_958450375.1 of Homarus gammarus. NCBI lineage: Eukaryota > Metazoa > Arthropoda > Malacostraca > Decapoda > Nephropidae > Homarus > Homarus gammarus. The sequence goes on along the minus strand of CAUDMG010000378.1, from coordinate 796,341 downwards.
TGGGTATCAGCAGAGAGGACAGGCCAGGTATCCGTGGGGAGGTGAGGCCAAGTATCCGTGGGGAGGTGAGGCCAAGTATCCGCGGGGAGGTGAGGCCAAGTATCCGCGGGGAGGTGAGGCCAGGTATCCGCGGGGAGGTGTGGGAGGTGAGCGGTGATGAGTGAGGAGGTGTTGATAGTCGGTGATGGACGAGACACATAAACAAGCTTGTGGGTTGGTGAAAAAGAGAGTAATGGTATTGACGATAAGAGTAACAGTGATGGTACTTATAACATCAATAAAAATAACCGTGATACGATACTTAGCTTAGCAGTAATACCAAAACAAACAATACAACAACAAAATTAATAACAATAACAGCAACAACACAACAACAACAACAATAATAATAATAAAAATAATAAGAACAGGAACAACAACAACAACAACAAAATTAACAACACCTAAACTAGACTCGAGAGAAGCAGAAACTCACCTTTTATAACATCTGTGACCTTGACCTCTGACATACAGTATGTGCCTGCCCCCCCCCCCCAAAAAAAAAAACACACAAAACGGCTGTAAGGGGGTTGTCATGGTAACAACAATAACCAAATATAAACCTATATATATCTGACCATTCTCGAGGTATAATACTAACTAACTCACTAACATACTGACGGCATAGACAATGCGTATACTCACTCCATGAGTCATAATGATAAATAAATTGGGTATTAAGGAATTATGCAAGAGTTCTTAATGGATAATACCCCAAAAATACCCAAATAAAGGAGAAATCTTATAATTACAAGTATAACATAGGGCTAATGGGAATAAATTCTTAGATTATGCTTACGTAGAAAGATTAGGTTTACAGAGTCGATGATTTAAGACATAGTATAGTACATAGAAGAATGATTGTACTTATACTATATAATATGTACTGCACTGTATATAAGAGGTAATTTATTCAAGTGGGAAGGATGGCGTGATAAGGGAGGGGTATATGTAAATTATGTTACATATGTCTGGAGGATACAGGTGCTTGAGGCTATGGGTTTAATGTGTTGGTTGACTATATGTGTTGGTAGAGTATATGTGTTGGTAGACTATATGTGTTGGTAGAGTATATGTGTTGGTAGACTATATGTGTTGGTAGACTATATGTGTTGGTAGACTATATGTGTTGGTAGGCTATGTGTTGGTAGACTATATGTGTTGGTAGACTATGTGTTGGTAGACTCTATGTGTTGGTACAGTATATGTGTTGGTAGACTACATGTGTTGGTAGGCTATGTGTTGGTAGAATATATGTGTTGGTAGACTATGTGTTGGTAGACTATATGTGTTGGTAGAGTATATGTGTTGGTAGACTATATGTGTTGGTACAGTATATGTGTTCGTAGACTATATGTGTTGGTAGACTATATGTGTTGGTACAGTATATGTGTTGGTAGAGTATATGTGTTGGTAGACTATATGTGTTGGTACAGTATATGTGTTGGTAGACTATGTGTTGGTAGACTACATGTGTTGGTACAGTATATGTGTTGGTAGACTATGTGTTGGTAGACTATATGTGTTGGTGCAGTATATGTGTTGGTAGACTATATGTGTTGGTAGACTATATGTGTTGGTAGACTATATGTGTTGGTAGACTATATGTGTTGGTACAGTATATGTGTTGGTAGACTATATGTGTTGGTACAGTATATGTGTTGGTAGACTACATGTGTTGGTAGACTTTGTGTTGGTAGACTATATGTGTTAGTAGACTATATGTGTTGGTAGACTATATGTGTTGGTACAGTATATGTGTTGGTAGACTACATGTGTTGGTAGACTTTGTGTTGGTAGACTATATGTGTTGGTAGACTATGTGTTGGTAGACTATATGTGTTGGTAGAGTATATGTGTTGGTAGACTATATGTGTTGGTACAGTATATGTGTTGGTAGACTACATGTGTTGGTAGACTGTATGTGTTGGTAGACTATATGTGTTGGTACAGTATATGTGCTGGTAGAGTATAATGTGTTGGTAGACTATATGTGTTGGTACAGTATATGTGTTGGTAGACTATGTGTTGGTAGACTATATGTGTTGGTACAGTATATGTGTTGGTAGACTATGTGTTGGTAGACTATGTGTGTTGGTACAGTATATGTGTTGGTAGACTATATGTGTTGGTAGACTATATGTGTTGGTACAGTATATGTGTTGGTAGACTATATGTGTTGGTACAGTATATGTGTTGGTAGACTACATGTGTTGGTAGACTTTGTGTTGGTAGACTATATGTGTTAGTAGACTATATGTGTTGGTAGACTATATGTGTTGGTACAGTATATGTGTTGGTAGACTACATGTGTTGGTAGACTTTGTGTTGGTAGACTATATGTGTTGGTAGACTATGTGTTGGTAGACTATATGTGTTGGTACAGTATATGTGTTGGTAGACTATATGTGTTGGTAGACTATATGTGTTGGTACAGTATATGTGTTGGTAGACTATATGTGTTGGTACAGTATATGTGTTGGTAGACTACATGTGTTGGTAGACTTTGTGTTGGTAGACTATATGTGTTAGTAGACTATATGTGTTGGTAGACTATATGTGTTGGTAGATTAATGATGTCGGCAGATTATTTATGCTGGTATAGATTATATAAAATGTAAGGCTTTCTGTGGTGTAATGGTCAGCATGATCGCCTCGCAAGCAAGCGGGTCCGGGTTCGATACCGGGCAGGCTGAAAGTATGGGCAAGTTTCTTTCCGCCATTTGCCTTTCTCGACCCAGCATTAATTGGGAACCTGGATGTTAATCGATTTGCGGATCATGTTCTGGGTTAATGGTTAACCAGTGCAGTTGGCGAGTTGCCCGGTCTTCTCGGCCTATTCTTCACACTGGGTCATGCAACTCGTTAAATTAGGGAGTGGTTGTTGTGGTGGCGACTGCTTCTACACCTTAAACAATTTCACGCCTAGGTTGCTCTTGGGCCGGCCATCCTCGTTACACGAGGGGCAACCATTATTATTATTTATGTGATGGAAGATTAATTATGTCGTCAGATTATATGCGTCGGCAGATTATGTGTTGGTAGATTATAATTATATGTCTTGGTTGATAATTATGTCGGCAGATTATATATGTCTGCAGATTAAATGTGTTTGGTAGATTAATTATGTCGACAGATTATACGTGTCGGTAGAGTATGTGTTGGTAGATTTATTATGTCGGCAGATTATATATGTCTGCAGATTAAATGTGTTTGGTAGATTAATTATGTCGGCAGATTATATGTGTCGGCAGATTAAATGTGTCGGTATATTATGTATCGATATTTGTAACGTACAGTATGTGTCCATAGATCGAATATGTCTGAAGATTAATTATATTGTAAGATCATGTGTGTCTTCAGATTAAATATATTTGCTGACTACGTTGTAATCATTGATCTGGTAAATATCATATCAACAGATTAAACATATCGAGATGAATTATGTCCTCCGATTAAGTATGACACTGATATAACTCCAAAACGGAAAGAGCTACAGCGTTCAAACTTGGCTCATATAAAAACGCCTCAGATCTAACTTGCTCTGTTTCACTTGATATACCTCCGCCTGGTACACGATGGATTGACTATTGCCTCACTGCACTTGTGTTAGACTGTGAGAAGATAAAGCTTTTTACGGACAGATCCAAGCACACTGTGTGAAATGGCACAACACTTTATCTATAGTGGCAAGATAGCTGACATATTAAGATTGTATCCACTTTTTTTTGTACCTAGTAACTACTGTAAGTCAATCCCCATGTATAGAACCAAACACAATGTACTTGAATATTACTCACGTAGATGTGAATAACAAAGTGTGCGGCCAGACATATTGCCTCACACTGTTGTACTCACGTTGTTGTGATTGAGATACCTCCTGAACAGAACTAAATAAAAAATGCACTGGAAATACTCTAACATTTAATGCCATAATATCCTGACCACTGGGGTCTGTTATACAAACCCTTTGTGACCGCTACCCTGTAATCCTTTTGCGCTATCGCTCCCAGGATGAGTATGAGGTGCACTATAAACTAGCCGCTTTACGTGGCAACATTCAATTCACTTAAAATCAGTTCCAGCAGACCCATGTTCTAACAGGTCCTATCTTACTGGTAATCGTGTTGTTGATGTCAACGTAACGTCACAGTGCCCCATAACTGATGGAGTTTAATGCATGGGACGTGGGTGGGTGGCGTGTGGGGGCGTGAGTGGGTTGCGTATAGGGGGGTGAGTGGGTGGCGTATGGGGGGGTGGGTGGGTGGCGTATAGGGGGGGGGGTGGGTGGGTGGCGTATAGGGGGGGTTTATGGGTGGTGTATTGGGGGGGTGGGTGGGTGGCGTATAGGGGCGTGGATGAGTGGTATATGCGCAAGTGATGGAGGAGGGAAGGGAAGAACGTAGTAGAGGAGGGAGGGAATGAAGTGGTGGAGGGGAAGGGTGAGGATGGGTGGCAGGAGAGAGGGAGGGGATGGTGGCGGTGGAGGGAGAGTATGACGGAGGGCGAGAGGGAGGGGTTGGTGGAGGGAGAGAGGGAGGGGTTGGTGGAGGGGGAGAGGGAGAAGATGGTGAAAGGAATGATGCAGGGGGAGAGGGTGGGGATGATGGAGGGAGAGATAAAGGGGATGATGAAGGGGTAAAGGGAGTGGTGGGGGAGGGAGAGGGAGGAGATTGTGCAAGTAATGAAGATTAATGAAGGCGTATTCTCATATTCTCCATTATCTTCTTCATCCTCTTCATCTTGTTGATGGAGGTGAGAATCTTCTTCTTATTATTATTTTTATTCTTCTTCACATTTATCCTCTTTTTATTTTGTTTTATATTACTATTTTTTCTTATCTTCTTTTTTCTTTTCTTTAATTCTGTATTTCAACTATTTTTAATCCTTTCGCTATTCTCCCCCTTCTTATTATTATTATTATTATTATTATTATTATTATTGCTGTTGTTACTGTTGATATTATCGTTATTGTTATTGTTAATATTATTCTTGCGGTTTTTCTAAATCATTATCTTCTTTTTCCTCATCTACATGTTCTCCTTCATCTTCCTCCCTTTATCACTTGAAGTAAATAACACAACTTCAACAAACAGCACTGACGTCATTACACTTTAGGACGCTTCACTAGACTCTTAACACACCTTCTAAAGTATCGTAGGTAGACGTAAGTACAACCAGACAAACGTATTTACATAAACTGGATATAAAACGTATCTAAACAGATGAATTTCGAACCTGAAAGTCATATCTACTATATAAACTTGGTATAAAAATCAACTAGAAAATGAACTTAGACACACACAAGTATAACCAGATTGATAATATGAACCTAAATAGGATGTAAAACGCATCTACACCATCTAGAAAATATCATTAAACAAACGAACTTACAACCAAACAATCATATTTTCATAACCTGGAATTAAATCACCTCTAAAACACCTATAAAATGAGCTTTTATACACGCAAGAATAACCAGACAATTACATTTATATAACCTGGAAATAAAACGCCTATAAAACACCTCATGTATGCTCCTAAGAAAAACATACTGTAATTACAGGTAGACAGGTCCAGGTGCCTCAAGGTAGGTAGGTATGTGACACTTACCTGAAATACAGAGAACAAAGGTGTTAGTTAATTAATTAGGGGAAATAACTATGTATTTACTGATGCAATGAGGTAAGTTGGTGACATATGGAAAGGTATTGTAAATAGATATTCATATATATTATTATTATTATTATTATTATTATTATTATTGTTATTGTTGTTGTTGTTGTTGTTGTTGTTAAACTTATTATTATTTGTATATTTAAAAGGGTCCTAAGTCCTCCACCATTCTTGATGATATAATAGTGTTTAAGATTATTTAATGACAGTAGGATTCTGTTAGTAACATGAGGAAGTGACGTAACTCGTGGTGGTTAATGGTGCATAATGAATAGGATGATTAAATAGTTATGTATGACATGAACAAAAAGAGGGCGGAAAATTATACTAAATTGTTGTGATAGTAAGAGAGAGAGAGAGAGAGGGGGTAGGTTGTATTGGACTGGTCGCCACTTATCCGTCATTACAGGAATGAGGCAACCACTCCAACCCCTCCCCCTGACCCTATGCCCCTCATTCCCCCCCCCCCCCCCGAACCGTCACCTCCCCCACAAAAACACTAAAGGACACCAACCTTTTCTATGTCTCAAGTGTGACTTTTTTTTTTTTTTTTATTGGGCACCCCCTTACATCCCTGTGTAAGGTGAAGCGCAGAAGCGTTTACAGCGCCCAACAGGGAAGCATGCTAAGTTCATGCTTGCCTTATGTCTCATGAGTTAAGGGCGTAGAAGTCTGAAGAGTCAATGGTGTATGTCATCAAGTTATTGGAAGGTCCAACACCTTGTCCCTCAATACGAATTCGCAACTTTCGACTTACAACAGGTACCTACTTTACTGCTAGGTGAACAGGGACTAATGGGGGCTAGGAAGCAAGTCCAAACAACTTCCACCGGCCCGGGAATCGAACCCGTGACATCTCGCTTGCGAGGCAAGAACGGTACCGCTTCTACCACCAGCGCCCCTGACTTCCTCTGACCTTGCCATATCGTATATCAGGCTGGTGTGACCTTACCACAAACTTAAACATAAAAGTCGGCCGGTAATGTCAACATGGCGTGCCATGTGGACGTGACTGTGTTGTGAGCTTATAACACAGCACAGGGTGATGGCACTGCTGTAGCCGGGAAGTTGTTAAAGACACGCACCTACACTAGTTACTCAGCCTGTGTGTGTGTGTGTGTGTGTGTGTTAATATGTATTAAAACAATCTAGAATTAAATTAAATATTGATAAAATATAAAGTAAAAATACCCATTATTTTTTCGTAGACAAATTTTGAGAGTAATGGTACATAATCCTGTATTTCGTATAGTGGACAACTATCTAACAAACATCATAAAAACGAAAATAACGATAACAGAAAAAGCAGAGACTGTGAAGACAAAGACAAAATATAAATTAACTTCATAACGGCGACCCAAGATCTATTTTTTTCAGAGTCAATCGAGATATTTTTTTTCGAAAATCTCATACAACATTTGGTCCAATAAAGGTAAATATATCCGGTCAGCTTATGAGGGTTTATTGGCACGCACACACACACACACCGTCCTCCCCTACCCTCCCTCACTCTTATTCTCCCTGCTTCACCCTCATCTTCCGCACTCTCACTCCTACCACCCTCCTCACTCTCATCCTCCCTTACCCTCCCTCTTTTTCCGTCTCTATTACCTTCCTTTCCTTAGTCTCTGACTCAATGTCTCCCCCTGTCTCTTCTCTCTCTCTAATATGATGCATTTCTTTGTGTACGAGCCTCTGTCCTGCATGGAAGTGATATATACATATATATACATATATGACGAGTGGTAGAACCGGTACCGTTCTTGCCTCGCAAGCGATACATTTATATATATATAATCAACGACCTCACGGCGCCATCAGCTCGATGAACAGGCTTTGTGTAAAATATAACAGAGTCTAGAATTACATTTAGTGTCCTTGTGGCCTAGCCGGTAAGCGTTCCCTAGTCACACCCAGTAGGTTGAGGGTTCGATTCCTTGCTGGTGAGGTCGTTGATTATATGTTCAAAGTCCACGTGTTATATGGACTAAAAATGAAGTATATATACTGTATGTACCTCGCGTTTCATACCAGCTGGATTCGGTAAAATGCAACTGACACCACATAAGAGGCACGGGCAGTTTCCCAATGAGGTTCACGGCGCCATCAGCTCGATGAACAGGCTTTGTGTGAAATATAACAGAGTCTAGAACTGCTTTTAGTGTCCTTGTGGCCTAGCCGGTAAGCGTTCCCTAGTCACACCCAGTAGGTCGAGGGTTCGATTCCTTGCTGGTGAGGTCGTTGATTATACATATATATATATATATATATATATATATATATATATATATATATATATACATATATATACATATACATGCAAGTAAATCACTGTAGGTGCGCATGATCTAGGTATATGCTGATAACCACAAGGAAGGAAGAAAACACGAAGTTCCCAAGCGTTTTCGTGTAATTCACATCTTCAGGGGTGAGTACAGACTAGTCTGTACTCACCCCTGAAGATGTGAATTACACGAAAGCGCTTGGGAACTGTATGTATATTATGTATGCTGGATTATATATTATGTATGTATATTATGTATGTGCTCCATTTATGTAGCTAGCAGCGTGTGGCAATGTTATTACTATATCCCACATGCCTAATTAATGTGCCTGGCGACGTATGGAAGCTGCTAATGTATCACTTGCCATACGTCGTCTATAGCAGTTGACTAAGGAGCCTAGCCGGGGAGAGTGCTGCTCCCCTTTGTGTACATATTCTTATCCAGCAAACCGAACCTACAAAACTATACAGGTGTTTGTGTTCTCTCCTGTATATAGAACTTACTATTCAGAACCTAACATGGCGCAGTGAACCGATCTTACTGGATAATTACGAGTGATAGTGCAAAGTTTGTGGAAAGCCGGCTTATGGACCCCTCGCCTTGGGTCAACTCCCGCGCGCCACCCCTCCTCGAAGAATTTAGCAACTTTGAGCAGTGTCAGTGACAGTGATTTTCTGTGAAGTGTTTAGTGCATTGTGTGTTTCGTGCCATTCATGTGTGACCTTGTTCTAAAGGATTCCCAAGGTATACGGTACGTTCTGGGCATTTGTAAGGAGTAGAGTTCAGCGCACCCTTCTCTGACCGCGTCCTGAGGGTAACTGGACTGACTGGGAGTCGCCGCGCTTCTCCCTTTCCCCCCCCCTCACAGCGCTGCCTCCACTCCCCCCTCACAGCTGGGGCGAGACGCTTTGCCTGCCCGGGACACACACACACACACATACATGTACTAACACTCGCTGACCGCGCGGCTTCTTTATATATATTTTATATATATAATCTACTTATTTGTGTATTTAATTAATTTTTTTGTCTGAAATCTCGTTGATACGACGGGCTGACCGGTCAACACTGATTTAAGACACAGTACACAGATGAAGTAGTTATGTCTCATGCCTTACGTAGCCGTGGACCCAGCGGCTGGATGAGTCAAGCGGATGATAGTCCCCCAGAGATGGATGACCAGGCCGGCCACGACGCTCCAGCCCCCACAGCATCGCGCAGTCCCTCACCTCAATACTCAGCGTTTTCTCCAGAGATAATTGCTTTACTGAAGTTTATGAGAGATGAGAAACGCGAGGATGAAGCTCACAGACGTTTGGCGGATGAGCACAGAAGGCAAGCAGAGGCAGAACGAGACCACCAACGGAGATTGGAAGACAGTGAACGGTTTGAAGCCTTGATATCTCGCCTCACTGTTAACCAAGCCCCTGGCTCTAACACTGCCTCGGTACTGACTGGTTCAGATACCTCATCCATGCTTCCTTCACGCCCCCCAGCCCCACCTAAAGCAGCAGCTCAAACACCGCCCATCTTGAAGCCTGATGTGAATTTCCAGACTTTTCGTGAATGGCGGCGACGGTGGACTGATTATTCTACAATGGTGGATCTCCAGAGTTTGTCACAGCCTAAACAACTCATCCAGCTGCGTATGTGCCTGTCCTTGGAAATTCAGCGTGTCTTGGAACATACGTTGCAGGTACCCCCAACCTCTTCGCTGTCTGTAGAGGAGGTACTGGACGTTCTACAACGGCACATCAAAGGACAGCAGAATGAAGCTCTGCGCAGGAGGGAATTGTTTAGCTGCAGACAGATGGAGGGTGAGTCTTTTGATGCCTTTTACGTACGTCTTAAGAGAGCCTCGGAAGAGGTAGATATATGTCCAGGCCACCACCAGCAGTGCGAGGAGACCCAGTTGAAGCAGGTGATCCTGATGGGTGTTAAGGACGAGGAACTTGTCCAACGCCTCACCTCCCTCGACTCTTCCTCTTCTCTTAAGGATGTGTCGACGATATGTCGCTCCTATGAGGCTGCCAGGTGTGCCACCTCTGCCATCCGTGCTCCCCCTACAGCTGTACGCGCTGTGTCCCGGTACAAGAAGGACAAGAAGTCCGTTCCTACGCCTTCGCCCACCACGTCCATGCCCGGTTTATTTTGCAACAACTGTGGTAAGCAGCACGGAACACAGGTGTGTCCAGCTGCTCAGTCTACCTGCAACAGTTGTGACCGTAAGGGCCACTGGTCACTCACAGTACGGTGCCCAGCCAAACGCGTCCAGTGCAATGTGTGCGGTCGTCTGGGCCACTATGACAAGTGTTGCCCTTCCAACAAACTCAAAGGACCGCGTCGGCGGAAGCTTCAGCCCCCTTCCACCAGAGAGGGCCGCCCACAGTCTTCCAATCAGAGGCACGACGACTCTTGACAACGCTCGAGCCACATTAGGAATGTGTGCTCCCCCCCGCGTCCCAGGACCAAAGTCCCCCAGTACATCAGTGTCATTGTGACCTACCGCAGTGTGTCATCCCGTCTTCAGATGTTGCCCGACACCGGCGCTGATGCTACAGTCATCGGTCCCCAGCATTTGCAATGCTTGGGGCTCTCTCCAAGTGATCTAGGACCGCCCCCTAAGGATCTCCGCTTTATAGCAGATGGTTCACAGATGACCCCGGCCCTGGGTTCACTCCAAGCACAAGTCACCTTTGGCAACAGGTCGTGTCAAGCCTGGATTGATGTGCATAACGGTGTCCCGACTCCTTTGCTGTCCTACAGACATTGTCAGGAGTTGGCCATCATCTCCCAGGACTTCCCCAAACCTATTCTTGAGGTAAAACACGCCAACAGGGTGCAAAAAGGGAGCAGCAACGACCCTGCTGCCGCCCTACCCCTGCCTCTTGCCAGTGACACCTCTCCTTCGGATGCTCGGAAGTATTTCCTGAAGGAATTCAGCGACGTTCTGGTGACCAAGTCCGCTCTGGAATCCAAGCCTCTCAAGAAGATGGCAGGTCCCCCCATGACGATCCACCTGAGGGACGACGCGAAGCCATTCGCTATTTACACCCCTCGACTGGTTCCCCTGGCCTTCCGCGAGGCGGTCAAAAACGAGCTGGACTCCATGGTCGCCCAAGAAATTATTGTACCAACCGGCGATGACCCGTCTCCATGGTGTCACCCGATGGTTGTCGTCGCAAAACCTAAAGGTGGTGTTCGGATCACCACTGACCTTTCCAAGCTCAACAACCAGGTGTCTCGTCCTGCGCACCCTTCTCCCACGCCCTTTGCAGTTATACGCAGTGTGAACCCGAAGGCGCGCTTCTTCACGACGATGGACGCCCTGTGTGGATACTGGCAGATAGAGCTTGCCGAAGAAGACCGACCACTCACAACTTTCATCACCCCGCATGGACGTTACAGTTATTGCCGTGGCCCCATGGGATTCGCCGCTACAGGAGACGCTTTCTGTCTTCGAGGTGATATGGCTCTACAAGGTCTGGCAAACTGCGTGAAAGTGGTCGACGACATACTCGTGTACGATGAGGATTACATGGATCACCTCTGCCGTATCTACGAGGTACTCAACAGGTGCCGGAAGCACGGCATTACCCTAAATGCCGACAAGTTTGTTCTGGCCAGCTCTTCAGTTGACTTTTGTGGGTACACCCTCTCAGGGAATGGTATCGCAGCTGACCCGGAAAAGGTCCGCGCCATCACGGATTTTCCCACCCCTGCTAACCTGACCGACTTGAGGTCCTTCATAGGTCTCGTCAACCAGTTAGCAGAGTTTTCGTCGGACATCTCCGCAGCTGCTCAACCACTTCGCCCCCTGATGAGCCCCAAGAGGACATTCCTGTGGACCCCCGACCACGACAAGGCCTTCCAGCAAGTGAAACAGGCCCTGTCTCGTCCACCTGTCCTCGCCACGTTTGACCCAGCCTTGCTGACAGTTCTGCAGACAGACGCCTCACGCTTGTATGGCGTGGGATACGCCCTACTGCAGGATCATGGTGGAGGGCAGTTCCGGCTCGTCCAGTGTGGCTCGCGTTTCCTCTCTGACACTGAGACGCGCTACGCCACTATTGAGTTGGAGCTGTTGGCTGTGGTTTGGGCGATGTCCAAGTGCAGGTTTTACCTCATAGGCCTGCAACACTTTCACCTAGTGACCGACCATCGCCCGCTTGTCCCGATCCTCAACCACTACACGCTAGATGCCGTTGAGAACCCTCGCCTCCAGCGTCTGAAAGAGAAGCTCTCGGCGTACATCTTCACTGCAGTGTGGCGTGCTGGCAAGGAGCTCTGCATCCCTGATGCCTTATCCCGCTCTCCTGTCAGCCGCCCTACTCCAGAAGATCATGTGCTCGACGCTGACCTCGCTCTCTCCGTCAGGACTGTGGTCACTCTCCATGCCGTCCAATCCCTTCGTTCGGACCTGTCACCAGATGACGACAAGGCAATGGAGGACCTTCGAACAGCGGCCCGAGACGACCCTTCCTATGTCCGACTTGTCGAGTGTGTGAGGAATGGATTTCCTAGCAACCGCTACGATCTTCACAACACCCTGCTCCCGTATTGGAAACTCCGCGATGAACTCTACTGCGACGGAGACCTTGTTCTGTACGGAGCACGTGTAGTTGTCCCTGCTGCATCACGTCCCCACGCCTTGGCTCGCCTTCACGACAGTCACCGTGGAGCTGAGGCCACCAAACGACGTGCACGACAGACTGTGTTCTGGCCCGGCATCAACTCCGACATCTCCAATGTTGTCCGTGCGTGTGAGCCCTGCCAAGTATTACAACCCAGCCAGCAGCAGGAACCCTTCATGAGTGACGACAACCCCACCCGCCCCTTTGAGTCTGTGTCGGCCGACTTTTTCTGTGTGTCAGGAAAGTCCTTCCTCGTTATCGTCGACCGTCTCTCTGGTTGGCCGGTTGTCATCAAGTGCGGTAATGACACGACGTCTGCCGCCACCATCAGCAAGTTCCGCCACTACTTCCGTGACGTGATGACAGCCGGCCAACCAGAGAGACGGTCGACGGTAACCAGGAAGGACTCTCCTGACACACAGAAAAAGTCGGCCGACATAGACTCAAAGGGGCGGGTGGGGCTGTCGTCACTCATGAAGGGTTCCTGCTGCTGGCTGGGTTGTAAAACTTGGAGGGGCTTACACGCCTGGACAGCATTGGAGATATCGGGTCGATGTCAGGCCGGAACACAGTCTGTCTTGCACGCCGTTTGGTGGCCTCGGCTCCACGGTGACTGTCGTGGAGGTGAGCCAAGGCGTGGGAACGTGAAGCAGCAGGGACAACTACCGAAGGAGAGGTGTCACTGGCCAGAGGTAGGGGTAGGACGGCAGCAGGGTAGTTGCTACTCCCTTCAAGCACCCTGTTGACGTATTTTACCTTGAGAATCGGTGTTGGGAAGTCCTGGGAGATGATGGCCAACTCTTGGCAATGTCTGTAGGACAGCAAAGGAGTCGGGACACCATTATGCACGTCAATCCAGGCTTGACACGACCTGTTGCCAAAGGTGACCTGTGCATAGAGTGAACCTAAGGCTGGGGCCATCTGTGATCCGTCTGCCGTGATGCAGAGGTCCTTAGGAAGCGGTCCTAGATCACTTGGAGAGAGCCCCAAGCATTGCAAATGCTGGGAACCGATGACCGTAGCCTCAGCGCCGGTGTCGGGCAGCATCTCCAGACAGGATGACACACTGCCGTAGGTCACGATGACGCCGACGTGCTGGGGAACTTTGGTCCTGGGACGCGAGGAGTGCACCCTCCTAATATGGGTCGGGCTTTGTCCAGGGTCGTCGTGCCTCTGATTTGGCGACTGTGGGCGGCCCTCACTGGTGGAAGGGCGCTGCTGCTTTCGCCGATGCTGTCCCTTGGGTTTTTTGGTCGGGCAACACTTGTCGTAGTGGCCCAGACGGCCACACACATTGCATTGGATGTGTTTGACTGGGCACCGTACTGTAAGTGACCAGTGGCCCTTGCGGTCACAACTGTCGCAGGTAGACTCGGCAGCTGGACACACCTGTGTTCCGTGCTGCCTACCACAGCTGTTGCAAAGGGAGCCGGGCGTGGGCGTGGTGGGCGTAGGCGTTGGGGCAGACTTCTTGTCTTTCTTGTATTAGGACATAGCCCGTACGGCTGTAGGGGGAGCTCGGATGGCAGAGGTAGCACACCTGGCAGCCTCATAGGAGCGACATACTTTCAACACATCCTTAAGAGGAGAGGAAGAGTCGAAGGAGGGGAGGCGTTGGACAAGCTCCTCGTCCTTAACACCCATCAGGATCACTTGCTTCAACTGGGTCTCCTCGCACTGCTGGTGATTACCGGGACATATGTCTATCTCTTCCGAGGCTCTCTTGAGTCGTACGTAGAAATCATCAAAAGTCTCGCCCTCCATCTGTCTACAGCTAAACACTTCCCTCCTTCGGAGAGCTTCATTCCGCTGACCTTTGATGTGTCGTTCTAGAACATCCAGTACCTCCTCTACAGACAACAAAGACGTCGGGGGCACTTGCAACGTATGTTTCAATACATGCTGCGTTCCCAAGACAGGCACATACATAGGTGAATGAGTTGTTTGGGCTGTGGCAAGCTCTGGAGATCCACCATTTTAGCATAATCAGTCCACTGTCGCCGCCACTCACGGAAAGTCTGGAAAGTCTCATCAGGCTTCAAGGTGGGTGGGGGTTGGACAACCACTTTGGTAGAGAGCGTTGACGAGGTATCTGAGCCAGTCGGTACCTGAGTAGTGGAAGGGCCAAGGGCTTGATTAGCAGTGAGGCTAGATATCAACGCTGCAAACCGTACGTTATCTTCCAATCTCCTTTGGTGGTCCTCAGCATGTCTTTTCGCTTCGTCCTGACGCATTTCCTCCCTAGTAAGCTTCATCAGAGCAATTATCTCTGAGGACGAGGCTGAGGTCATCCATCTCCGTAGAGCTGTCATCCGTCTGGTTCATCCGGGCGCTAGGGACACCCCTGCGTGAGGCCCAGGGCATAATTACTTTATCTGTATATTGTATCTCAAATCAGTGTTGACCTGTCAGCCCGTCTTATCAACCAGATCTGAGACAACAAAATTAATTGAATAAACAGATAAGTAACTTATATATATATATATATATATATATATATATATATATATATATATATATATATATATATATATGAAGAAATGACTGCCGTCGGTGTGTCCGTGGTGAGTTGGTGTATGTGGGTGGGGGTAGCGCGGAGGGAGGCGGTGGGGGGTGAGCAGTGGGGGGTGAGTTACCCTCGAGGCAGCCGGGAACGGCAGCGCTGGTGCACCACTCCTCACAAATGCCCAATATCAGCCTTCCACCTTAGGAAATCCTTTAAAACAAGGACACACACTTTAACACTACACACACGAGGGGCACTTAGCACTACACACACGAGGCGCACGTCGCTGAAACATTCCTCAAAACTCGTTGGTAATTCAAAAGAAATTTTGTGGGAGACAATGGCGACGGATGACGGAGTTGACGGAGGAGGTCTACCGGCCTTGATTTTACATGAACGCACTTATTTCCACTTAATCGATCACTTGATACTCACTGCGCCATGGAGATGTTCGGGGTACTTGGTTCTAACTACAGGGGCGAACGTAAACACCTGTAGAGTTCTGTAGGTTCTTATTAATGGAAATATACAGGAGTGCGCTTACAAGCGCAGGTAGTCCTTACACTCCTATAGGGTCAACTGACCTCACTCTGACCTCTCAAGCGACATGTGGTAAGTGGTTCACTAGCAGTTTCCAGATGTCGCCAGGCACATTTATCTAAGCGTGTGGTGACATGAAACGGGGGACATTGCCACACGCTACTGACTAGAGAAATAATGTGTATATATAGAGTACATACATGGTATACATACAACAGACATAATATACATACATATACTATTAGTGAATATGATGTATTTCTTTGTAAATGAACCTCTGTCCTGCATGGCAGTGAGAAGTGACACCACCCTCAGTGTCAAGACCTGAATGAATTACTTAGAATAGGCAAACTGTACCTAAAGCTTTGTCAATAAATTTGTTAAACTAAAAAAAAATCTCTGTCACGATCTCTGTCTTTCTCTTACTGTGTCTTTTCTACGCTTTGACAGACCATCCGCTTCCCTCACCGTCTCTTCTCCAGTCTTCTCTGTCTGTCTGTCTTTCTCCCCTTACTCTCTCTCTCTCTATCTTTCTCCCCTTATTCTCCTCCCCTCCTCTATTGTTCCTGCCCCCCACTTACTTTTACTCACTTACTCTCCCTATTTTTCCTTGGTCCTTTACAAGCTTTATCCTGGCCACACCCTCCTGTTTCCTCTCATTCCGTCTCTCCCTTCTCTTACTCCCTTTCTTTATTTTACTCACTCACTCTCTCTTACTTTGTTTCATTTTTCCAACTCGATGTACTCTCTCTCTCTCTCTCTCTCTCTCTCTCTCTCTCTCTCTCTCTCTCATTTTTTTCACCTCACTCTCCATTTCCTTCTCGTCTCTATCTCACTCCCCTCTCCCCCACTCTCATAGCCTGTTCCCGATGTTTCCACTTTGCCTCTGCTTAAACCTGGCAAGTCAGTATTGGTGCACGTGTGTGAGTGTTGTGTGTGAATATAAGTATTGGTGTGACTGTGTGTGTGTGTGTGTGTGTGTGAGTGTGTGTGTGGGTGTGTACGTTGTGTGTGTGTGTTGTGTGTTATCATAAATAATGGTGTGACTGTATGTGTGTGTGTCTGTGTGTGTGTGTGTGTGTCTGTGTGTGTGTGTGTGTGTGTGTAAGTAAACATTATCGAGAACAGAGTCAACAGTGCACTCAAACAGAGATAAAGAAACATGCATCACTGTGTGTCCGTATGTGTGCATGAATAAGTGCGTGAGTGTTTGTTTTTGTGTATGAGTGAACAGATTGACAAAAGGTGCTGGTGTTTGTATACTGAGAACCGCCTTCGTGTCCCTGAAGACAACTCAAAAGGGATCGATTACCCGGACAGATGTAAACGATCCTCTTTTGTTTGTTGACATCGCTTGCCCTCGGGTAGGTTCTGATTCTTTATTCAAATGTAGAAGTACCATGATAGAGATATTTCGATTCCTTATTCAGATGCATAAGTGTAATAACTGAAATGTTTAGATACCACATTCATAAGTATAAGTACCACGATATAAATGTTTAGATACCATATTCAAAGTAATGACAGCAATGTTTAGATTCCTTATTCAAAATTATAAGTGTAATGACAGCAATGTCAAGATTCCTTCTTCAAAAGAATAAGTACCATGCTAGAAATGTTTACATTCTTTATTCAAAAGTATAAGTATAGTAATATATGTTCAGGAATTTATCCAGAAACATTAACGACCGAAATACTAAGGAAATTTATTCAGAAATAAGGACAAAGATTCAGAATGTGCAATGTGAATCACCAAATATCAACGGTGATTCACTGGCTTTCAATCCCTCAGGATCGACGAATCTGACCTGTGGTCTAATGAATCACTAACACGTTCAAGAGAATACAACGAAATCAGAGCAACTAATTTCAACAAGATCCTACGAATAGAAGAACTTAAATGAACCTTTTCTAAGACTACGATTTAAAAGTGAATGTGGGTCCCATAGGCATGACTGTACGTACACTGTATACTAAGCCTTCGGTACACAAGGAAGCAGCATGGCTGGTACTACTCTCCACCGCCTTCACTTCCTCAAATTTTAAACTTAGGTACCCATTTACAGTACAGATGGGTGAACTGGCAGTGCCCGGGGATCGAACCACCGACCCATGGAACAGGAGGCGAGTGCTGTATCGACTGAACCACTGCATTTCAAGACTACGATAAAGAGATATAAAATAAAGCTTTGAAGAACATGGAGGAATTAAATTAATCTGTTGAACACAAGAAAGGAATAAAACTAATCTTTTAAGCACAAGGAAAAAATTAAATAAATTTTTTCTATGATAAAAAAAGGTTTTCTAAGCCATGTTAACGCGTAGGAATGGAGTAATCTACAGTAAATTGGCACTCGTGTCAGAGAGACTAAATTTTAATATAGACTCTGAGATTAAACCTGTAAGAGAAGTCGGGATCAATCTTACCATAGATGTTTGAAGGCTATCAGAATATTGAAAGGAACCAATCAGAATACTGTATATCAACATCTTAAGGTTGTGTTCTTAGAGGTTTATTCAACATTTAAAACATGCATTCCAGTTTTAGGGAACATCGATGTCATTAATAATAATAATAAAAACGAAAACAAAAACGAAAACAAAAACGAAAACAAAAACAAAAACGAAAACGAAAACGAAAAAAACGAAAACAACGAAAAAAAACGAAAAACAACAACTATAACTATAACAACAACAACAATAATAATTATAATAATAATAATAATAATAACAATAATAATAATAATAAAAATAATAATAATAATAATAATAATAATAATGGTTAATAACAAACGTGCACAAAGTCACTCATATAAAGAAGTTTAAGTTCGAATAAATATCATTTAAATATGGATGAGAAACGTCTAGGAACTTTAGTATATACTTTTAGTGAAAATACTAAAAAAAAGTACAAACTTATTTTCTGTTTAAGAATTTCAACCACCAGGGTTATGAAACACGGTTCATTGTTTTGCTTTAGGGGGTCGAATCCGGAATTCATAGTTAGCATGGCATTGAAATTTTTGGCTCACTGATATTCTGTAATGCAAAATATCTTCTACACACACACACACACACACACACGACCGTGTCAGCTTCGAACCCTGATTTTGACCCACTAAGACTCGTTTCGAAGCTTCAAAGACGGTCTTCAGTATTCGAGACAGCCTTGTAAAATTGACAACAAAACTTTTTACTGACCTAGGAGAAATAAATTATCCGTTTGAGAATTTAGAAATGTTGAGAAAAACATAAATTGTCTATAAGATAAGACTCCAGGGGCAGATTCTTTAGTTGCGTCGTTCAGCTCTATGCATGTTGATCCTGGCTGACTGACTGGCTGGTTTATTGATAGACTGACTTAATGACTAGGTAAATGGCAAACGAACTGACTAGGAAATTGGCTAACTAACTGACTAGGTAATTGGATAACTAACCGACTAGGTAATTGGTTAACTAACAGACTAACCGACTGACTGACTAACGACTGCCTAACTGACAACTCATTAACCGACTGTCTGACTCACGGATTGAATGACTATCGAATGACTAACCAACTGACTGACTAACTAGCTAGCTAACCGACTGACTAACTGACTAATCGACTGACTAACTAACTAACTGACTAACCGACTGACTGACTAATGACTAACTGACCAGCAAACTGATACGGTACTTTGTATGAGAGAACTTTCTGACCATCCAGCACTGACGCAGTAGGGTGTGTCATAAGGAGGCGAATTTTTTTTTTTGAGTTTGAAAAATCGGCCCATGGTATTAATGATGTAGTTCTACGTGCAGAATCATGTGATATCTTCAGATTTGAAAAGTTTTCATTTTTTGCTAGGTAAATTTTAACTTGAAATCTTATGAAAATTCAGTATTCCCACCCTTTTACCAACACCACTAAATAGCTTATTTAAAGTAAAGTAAATGTATCAGGTTAATTTGTTAGGATGAAAATGATCCAGAATAGTGGAACGAATGATCTTGACACATTTATTAAATTTAATATTCCTTTAGAAAACAAAATCATCAAATACAAAAACCGGTTTTACTACTACGACCCGGTGTTGCTGCACACCATAGAGAACATGTCTTTCTTGCTTCTGTTTCTACTCATCACCTCCCTGCTGACCACCTGAGCTCGGATGTAGCCTTCCCTCCTCTCCTGGCTGTACACGTGCCTGCTGGCCTCGCTCACTTGCTGTACACAACGCTCTATACTCTGGGTGTGCGAGGGCCAGGAAGGGACATGCATGGGGTTGTCCAGGAAAGTTCTGACTTGATCACTGGTGAGGCTGCAGGTAAGAGGGGGCTCACTGCCAGCCTGGATGTTATCCAGATCTATGAGATCAGTGAGGGTCTTGGCACCTAGATTGACTTCAGGAGTCTTCCTGACCCTGAAGGAATCGTCACCAACTGATTCGTCATGCCCAGATCCTCTCATAAGTCTCATATCCAAGATCTTTTTGACTGCCACTCTTCTCTCCTCCTCATCCTTACTGCAGAGCATTGTCTGCAGAACTGCCTCGGGATGAGCATACCAGGAAGATCTCCCCACAGTCTGCTCCACAATCTGAACAACCTTCCTTGGCTGACTCCTCAGGAGCTCAAGCTGGAAGAGAACATGCCTCGGACCTTCGGAGAACGATGAATTGACCTTGGTGTTGAACCAATTTGGCAAGTAGACACTCACGATGAATTGGACAATAAGTCTCAGGTAGTGAAGCTGGTTCCCTTTCAGTTTATGATGAGCGACCCAAATTCTGCAGAACCTGAGAGCCGTTGTGAGCCACCTAGAATGTGAGACTGGACCTATCTGCAGGTAAGCAAGTCTATCAGGCATGACCCCAGTTTTGATGGCACTGCAAATCATGTAACCATAGTACTGGTCAGTACTCAGGTCGTCAATGACAGTATGTGTTAGCTCAACGAGTGGAGGGCCAACTGTGATTTTTTCAAAGCTCGGATTTATTTCTAACTCAGTGGCAGAGTCCAGCATCTTGCCAAGAGGACCAGACCATCTGTTGTTTGAAAGAGTCTTGCCATCCAGCTCCTGGATCAGATGTCTGAGTGGCAACTCGTTGGTGTGGAGGTCACAAACAATCCAGACCAGCTTCCTCCCAATCTTCCGCTCTATCCACTGTATGACCCCCCCTTGCCACCCTGTGTTCGTGTTGGTGCTGTCCCCTCCAATGGCCTGCAGGGTCTGGTCTACGTTCCTCTCTCTGAGCCAGTTCACAATGTTATCTGCCACTATCTCAGCTGGTTTCCTGATGTCATCTTTCTCTGGAGTGAAATGCCACAAATACTTCCCTCCTGGTTCACTGCAGCAGGAGTAGTGTTCCTCCTTCACCATGGCAGGGAACAACTTGTCAGAATCTCCAACTTTCATGAACACTTTAGTGTCATCCCTTCTCCCATCAGAGAACAATAAATTGATTCCATTTTCTCTTATCCCCTTATCAAACTCCTCTTCTAGGTTACTGACAAGTTTCTCCTGAGCTCTCCTTACTTTGTTATGATCTATCACCAGCTGAACATCATCAGGTGTTATCAAACCACCGTCAATCCAGGCAGCTGTTGCTATCTCTGCAGTTTCTCTGAGACCAGTGTGGTGTCGCATGCTGGCCAGAGCTATCTTATGCCTGGAAGGTTTGGGATCATTATTTTCTGGGTTAGGGACAAAGTCACCATTCTCCTGGTCAGCACTCGGATCAGCCATGGGGAAGTCATTAAACTCTGAATCAGCTTGACTCCAATCATCGGCCTTTTTTACCTCACCCTGGGCCTTCTCAAGTCTCTTTTCCTCGGCAACTCTTCTCCTCTTCTGTCTCTCTGTGGCAGCCTCCTGTCTCTTGGACTCCGGAATATCTTGGCTAGAAATCATGAGAGCCCCTATACTGCCAGTCCTCTCTCTCTGTGCTTTGACAAATGCCAGTTCGATCACAGGAATCTTCAGTTCACGCTTGCAAATACAGGAGATGTGGGCCTCGGATTTACAGTCACGATCGCTTCCAAACTCAAGACAGAGAACAATTGGGCACTTGCAAGTAATTATGTCAAATATCTGGTCCAGTTGCTTGGCAAAGCTGTCCTTAACTGCAAGTTTTCCTCTCCCAAGAGAGATATCTCTTGCCTTTTCCCAACTGGCTAGCAGTCTCTCACTAATCTTCTTCTGACTTGTTATGACTGGAGGCTTGAACTGAGCGTTAGCCAGAGTGTACTGTGCCAAGACAGCTTTGGTCATATCACTGGCAATGTCTTTGTTTGTGTAAGTTCTTTGGTTCTTTTCACTGATTTGCCTGATTAAAACACCGTATCTCAAAGCATCTCTCAATGTAGGCAACTCCGACTTCAGGAGCTCTCTCCCAGACCCAAGATAGTGACTGAGATGGCTGGATCTTTGGTTCCTCGTCCTGACACAAGCAGCCATCGCAAATATTATCAACTTATAAATGCATCAGAATCTGAAACAGAAAAAAATATTGTTAGTTGGGTTGTTAAAGAATGAAGTCAGAAAGCAATGTTCACTATTTAATTGTAATGCACTAATGCAGCTGTACGTTAGATTTTCGATAAATTTCACGCTAAAATTTACCTAGCAAACGGTTGCAAAATATTGAAACTGAAATTATTTTCTTTTTATATACACTAAAATCTACCAAAAAAGTGATGGGCCATTAGTTTTAGCTGATCTTCCCTCCTATGACACACCCTACTGACGCAGTCTACGGCCACATTTCGTTTTCCTTCTCCTTTAGTTTATTATCCAAAAGAAAAAGTAATTTCCAAGTTGGGTTATATTTCTCAAAAGTTCAGTAAATATCACTAAAAGTCACAAAAGTATCTGTCAGGATAAATGCTGAGGCAAGTTCTATGGAAATGTTACCAATCGATGGAAGAATATCGTTCACCGTTCATTCTACATCGTTCAAAGCTTTCTGGAAATATTGCCAATTGTTGGAAAAAATATTGCTCAGGTTTCCAAGTCTGTCGTTTTTGGATTCTCTGGATTATTACAGTAATTTTCATTAAATATCGTTCAGGGTTTCTTAAGAGTATTATAATACCTCAAGGAATATTACTCAGTTCCAGAATTATATCGTTCAGATTGTCAAAATACCTCATCAATTGTTCTAGAAGATATTGCTCAGAGTTCCATAATAATCGTTCATATTTTCGAAATATTCCAATTGTTCCATTAAGAATAAGGCAATCTCCTTGACAGCTTGGCTAATATATTGATTATTTGGGGGCAAGCTCCATGAATATTATTCACACCAATGAGACTATATCGAAAGAGAATATTTTAATTTTCAAGGAATGTCTTGATCCAATAATAAAATACAAAGGAATATCTCTCATGAACAACAGGTAATATCTCGAGCTCTAGGGAATATTTTGAGCTCCAGGGAATATCTTGAAACTATACCTTGAGCTCTGGGGAATATCTTGAAACTATATATTGTAATGATTGCTTATCAGACCATAGCTTAGAGCCCAGAGAAAGACAACACATGTAAAGGGGTTTTGGGCGTTATGAGTCACTATAACGGGTCTTGCGGTGTTACGGATTCTTTTAGCAGGTAGATAACCAGACCCCAACAGGCCAATTACATAAAGATAGATAAACAGTTCCAGACAGGACAATTACATAAAGGTTGATAACCAAACCCCGACAGGACAAATATATAAAGGTAGATAAACAGCTCCCGACAGGACAATTATATAAGGGTAGTTAGACAGCTTCCGACAGGACAGTTATATAAAGGTAGAATGGTAGATAGACAGTTCCCGACAGGACAATTATATAAAGGTAGTTAGACAGTTCCCGACAGGACAATTATATATAGGTAGATAGACAGCCCCGACAGGACAGTTATATAAAGGTAGGTAGACAGTTCCCTCCAGAACAATCATCCACTTAACATCAACCGATAAGGACCTTAAAAAAATATCTAGAAAGTGAATAAAAAACCCGGCCAGTGAGAACAGTTGTTGACATGACAGGTGAGTGACAGAGCCTAAACCAGGACACGAAGGAATAAAACCATAATTAATAAACAAGGGATAAAAAAAAATATTTGGTAAAATTGAAAACTTCCAAAATTTGATACAAAATATTGAAGAAATAATAAACACCTGAATTAACATAGAAAAGTTAATTTAAATATACGTATAGTTAAAAAACACAGGAAAAATAATAATAATAATGAACTCAAGTCTTCTTACAGAGGATATTAATTCATAAGAATACTTGATAAAAATAAAATAAAAACATACATAATTTGAGGCGAAACACGGAGGAAAAAAATCGGTATTGACCAAAAAAACAACACTGAGATATTAACACCAGACAAGAAAATTTTAAATATTAATTTTCAACACTGGAAAGACAATTTACATACATGGTAAAAAAAATCATATTAAACCAAACACAGAGAAAAAATCATACCGTATAAAATCAAATCAAATACAAATTAGAAAAAAAAACACTCCCCAAAACTACACCAGACATGGAGAAACTATGAAACAGATGGCCGTGGGAGATATTGGTACAGTGGATAAAAATTCATAAACAGTGGAGCCATCTGGAGTCCCAATGTTCTTCCAATAGACCCCGCTGTACCACTGCCTACGACCCCTCTCCTGCCCCCAGCCTGCCGGAGATGGCCAAAATACGACACTATAAGGGCATATTTGGCTCGACTTTATGCACTAGTTCATTCTCTCTGATCTGGCCTCTACTCTTACTGCTTCTCCTCTATTAAATATTGAAGGTGTTAGGGAAGGTGTGGTTTTGGGGGGAGGGTGTGACTTTGAGGGGAGGGTGTGACTTTGAGGGAGGGTGTGGCTTTGAGAGGAGGGTGTAGTTTGAGGGAGGGTATGGTTTTGGGGGAGGGTGTGATTTTAAGGGGAAGGTATTGTTTTAAAGTGAGGGTGTGGTTTTAGGGTGACGGTGTGATTTTGGGGGAAGAAGGTGTGGTTTTGTGGGGTAAATTGTGATTTTGAGGGAGGGTGTGTTTTTGAGGGAGGGCGTGACTTTGGGAGGAGGGTGTGGCTTTGGGGGAGGGTGCGGTTTTGGGAGGAGGGTGTTGTTTTGGAGAGATGGTGTGGCTGGCTTGAATTGGAGGTTATGTTAGGATAGTTTAGATTAGGATAAATACAGCTTGTATATATAGTCAAGGTACAGTCTCCTCCCACAAGTATCAGCCCCTTTTCTCATCTATACAATGTGTCACAATGGACGAATATTTTCGATCAGTAATTGTGATTCCTGCATTTTGGTGGTAGGTCTGCCTTCCAAGAATCTGTGAGGTTGCACAGTTATTATTTCCGGCATTTGCTGTAATAATGGTGAATCACTGTGCTCCATCTTTAGTAGAATAATATAATGATATTAATGTAGCGTAAATATACCAACGGCAGTCAAATAGTGGGTGTTGATGGTTGCAAGTGTTCCCTGAAGAATGCAGTGATGGGTAGGGAAACACCGGGCAACACTGAAGTCTGTTTATTAAGGGATAGGAGAAATACAAGTGGTGACTAGCATGTGCCATGCACGGCTCACACAGTCAGACTGAGACTGCCTTGCCATATGGCAGCCTCGGGGCAATGTTGCCACATAACACGTGCAGTGTTGCCACGTAATTATATATATAAATGCTACTTGGCACAGTAGCTTAGATGCATAACCTACATCTCCCTCCCCCCTCACGCTCATAGTCTTTGTCTTGAGCGGACTTCTTAGTCCTAAGTCGCTTCGAGCGTCGAGGTACACTGTGGGGCGGATCCTCGTGAGGTGTAGGTGACTCGTCCTCGGTCAGGGGGCCAGCAGCAGGGGGTGGGACTGGCCGGAGGAAGCGGCGGTTCCTCCACCAGACACGGCCGCTCGGCATCCTGACCTTGTAGTCCCGCGACCGGCCGACGCCCATCACTGTGCCCACCTTGTCCCAACGTGTCGTCGTCGGGTCCTGGACGCGGACAAGGACACCAATCTCAACTGGCTGAAGAGGGCGGGCACGGTCGTCATACCGAGCCTTGGCGTCCTGGGCACGTGTAGCGGCGCGGCGGTCGCAGCTCTCAGCTCTGGTCTGCCAGTCCTTCGCAAAGGCCTTGGTGGGTGCAGGAACATAAGAGTGGAGAGGGTGACCATACAGGATCTGGGCAGGGGAGGGTCCTGTGTGGGCGGGAGTGGACGTGGGTTCTGGGCAGCTCTGTGTGCCAGCACCAGGTGCGTCGCTCGTTGAATCACGCACCCTGCTGGCGGTGTACCGAGCAGCTGGGATCTGCTCGGGAAAGTCTCTGGGCACCACGCCTAACTCCTTGCAGTGCTCCCACGACAACAAGGGTGTAGCGACAGTAGACTGCACGTCGATCCATCCGTGACACGACTTGTCGCCGTAGGTGATCTCAGCTTGATAGGAGCCCACAGCGTCCGGCATCTGAAAACCGTCCGCATTGTAGTACTGCAGCTGCGGCGGTGGTCCCGGGTCACGTTTGGTGAGGCCCAGTTTCTGGAGGTGCTTCAACCCAATCACCGTAGTATCAGCGCCGGTGTCCGGTATCACCTCGATGTGACCCGACACATCACTGTGTGTGACGGCGACGCGGATGGTGGGGGAAGGGGTAGCCCTGGGGCATGTGGTGGATTCCACCCTCCTGATATGAATCCACTGCTGCTTGGGACTGCGTGGGCCATCTGGAGGGGGCTGCGTGCGAATCACCCCGAGGGAAGTGCGCTGCTTTCCTCCTCGTCTCGGGCTTTTGGGCTTGGGTTGGCGGCAGCACTTGTCGTAGTGTCCATAGCGACCGCAGGCCTGACACTTGTGGCCTCGTGCAGGGCACCTGTCTGTGTTAGACCAGTGGCCCTTACGGTCACATCCACGACACAGTGCGTCGGCGGCCGGGCATGTCTTGGGGCTGTGCTGCTTTCCACAGCTGCCACAGGAAGCACTAGGCGGAGGCGTGGAAGAACGTGTGGCAGCCTTCGCGTTATTGGCCGCCTTCTTACCCTTCTTGTACCGAGAGATTGCTCTCACAGCAGGAGGGGCCCGTAAGGCAGAGGTGGCGGACTTGGTGGCCTCGTACGACCGACATTCAGTCACTACCACCTGGAGTGTGGAGGAAGCGTCCAGGGGGATGAGTCGCTGCACCAACTCTTCCGGCTTGACATCTGCCAAGATCCCGTGCTTGATCCAGGCTTCCTCACATTCCTGGCTGTGCGCCTTGCAGACGTCGATCTCCTCTGACAAACTCTCCAAGCGTATAAGAAAGTCGTCAAAGGATTCGTTCTTCGCCTGCTTGCAGCTGGTGAAGGCGCGGCGACGCAAAGCCTCGTTATTCCGACCCTTAACATGCTCCTGTAAAAGGTCGAGCACATCCGTCACTGAAGAGGTAGAATCGGGAGGCACTTGCAATGTGTGCTCCAAAACTCTCTGGGTCTCCAGCGACAAACACATCCGCAGTTGGATGAGCTGTTTGTTCGGAGGCATGCTGTCAAGGTCCACCATCGTGGAGTAACCTGTCCAACGCCGCCTCCACTCACGAAAAAGCTGAAACGTGACGTCTGGTGAGAGGGCGGGTGGGGGTTGAACAGATGCCTTGGGAGCTGTTTGTTTGGAGGCAAGGGTACCTGGAGGACGCTGGTGTGGTGGAGGAGGGAGGATATTGGCGCCTTGATGCGCGCTACCTGCGAGTGAGGGAGGGTGGGCTAGCGCCAGGGTCGCCAATAGTGCCTCAAAACGCAACTTTTCCTCCTCTCTTCGTGTCTCCTCCCTCTGAAGTTCCATCTCTCTGCGTCTCTCGTCCCGGTCGTCCATCCACCTCAGAATTGTGGCAATGTCCGTCACTGGAGGTGGAGGATGAGAGTCTGCACCCGGTGGAGGGGAAGGTGGTGGGGAGTCGTCTCCCCCATCTTGACGTTGTCCCTTCTTACCGCCCATCTTAGTGTGTGCGTGGACTGCACTGTTTAGTATATAAAGTGGCGCCTCAACAGCTCGAACCACATATATATGACATAAACAGCGCAGAAATAACGTGAGTGAGTGAGTGAGTGCGTGCATGCGTGTGTGTGTGTGTGTGTGTGTGTGTCTGAGAGAGCACTTCGTGGTGGCCTTAATGCCTGTGGCTAGAGCCGCCGGGGGGGGGGGGGGTGAGACCGTCAGTGTCTTTCCGGATGTCACACGAGAAGGGTGTACGCCTGCGTGCTCCGTGGGTATCACAAAAAATAGGCCAATGCTCAACTCTCAGCTCTAGACACACACTAACACTAACACTGCCACCGTCACTAAAAAGCACTGTGATGGCCCAACACTGCACATCGCGGCGAAACACAGCTCAACACAACACAACACACTATGATTCGACGCGCATATCACCGGCACATGTAACCGTCGGCATTGTTCACGCACTTGTAAGTCCACAGATCCTACTCACTGCGCCATGATGGTTACAAGTGTTCCCTGAAGAATGCAGTGATGGGTAGGGAAACACCGGGTGACTAGC
This sequence comes from Homarus gammarus, assembly GCA_958450375.1. Classification (NCBI taxonomy): domain Eukaryota; kingdom Metazoa; phylum Arthropoda; class Malacostraca; order Decapoda; family Nephropidae; genus Homarus; species Homarus gammarus. The sequence goes on along the minus strand of CAUDMG010000378.1, from coordinate 768,148 downwards.
GTGTGCCATTCACGGCTCACACAGTCAGACTGAGACTGCCTTGCCATATGGCAGCCTCGGGGCAATGTTGCCACATAACACGTGCAGTGTTGCCACGTAATTATATATATATAAATGCTACTCGGCACAGTAGCTTAGATGCATAATCTACAGGTGTTTTCTGCTGGAAATCCCTGACCAACACTAGTACCTGAGACTCCTTGGAAAACACAGCTTGCACCGACAGACATCGTCTCGTAGTGTGTACCAGACAATGTTCCGTTGCCAGCACGAATACATTATATTCATAATTGTTACCTCATCAATTGAAGTCGAAATAATATCGAAACGCAATACATCATAATGTCATTGTAAATGCATATGGCATCATAATACACCTGTAATTACTATATTTGCAAATGAATGTAATATCAGATCATAGTATTTCATGTTTCGTTCGAAGCGATTCCATTGTAACCTCGGCTCATGAAAACATAGAAACGTTATATTCCTATTTGCCAATAAATAATATCTAAGGTGCATCCGAGTAAATCAGCGGGGTTACTCATGACGTTATTAGTTTTGCATATGGTATCACAATTTATCCATCTTATTTCATTACATTATGGAGAGAATAGGTGGTATACTGCAGATATCATGGTGATTATCAGGTGCAGAAGAAAGAACGAAAGGTGCAACTCACAATCAGAAATACCAACCGAACAGAGACTGCTGTGCACGTATTATTGTGTTCATTTCTAAGTTCATCAGGCCCAGGGAGACCAATACTTTTATGGGAGAGTGTACCTTAATTGAAATATGCATTATGAAAACGACACAGTCCACTCTAACCTATCCCACCCTAACCTAACCCACCCTAACCTGACCTAATCTAACGTAACCTAACCAAACCTAACTTACCACAACCTAACACCTATATAACCCAACACTAACCTTACATTAACGTGACATAACTTAACTTAACCTAACACAAACATTACCTAACACTAACATAACGCAACACAACATAAGATAACGCAACATAACTAACCAAATCCTACATAACAACAGCAACAAAAAACAGTTTTGGGTCCTACAAAATTTACCCAAACGACCACGATTCCCGTCTACGTAACGAGCCGTGTACTAAACGACCTATATAAGCTAACCGGCCAGGGTTCGTTCTGGTTGTCGAGGACGTAATAAAGAGCTGTGAATGTCTCGTTCTGGGCCGACAGAACCTCGATGGTAGAGCTCTTCCTAATATATAGAAACTTTCAGGGGGTAGGTCCAAGCTTATGTGTGGAATGGAAAGACAGATCATATATTAAGACTGTATCCAACTTCTGCATCTTGTAATTGAGTTAAATCCTATGTACAAAACCAAGCAAGGTATATACTGGAAATATTCTGATCACTGGGGTCTGTTTTACACACCGTTTGTGACCTCGACTCTTTTTTTGCGCTACAGCTAGCTCACAGGATGAGCATGGGATGCACATTAAACTAGCTGCTGTTCGAAGCAAAATTCAGTTAAAAATCAATTTCACTTATTATCTTATTTTGAAAATCCGGAGGTATTTGTACTACAGTATAATAATAATAATAAAAGTAACTATGGTAATTTGTTTTCATACTAATATTAATAATAGACATTGTAACAGTACCAGTAGTGATAACAATAATATTAATAATGATGATATTTATAAGAAGAAGAACAACAACAAAATATGACAACAACAACAACTACTACTACTATTACTGCACTTATAAGCTAAATAAAAAACATCGCTAATGATTTAGGGTTGAACAAGGAAAAACACCTTCACATAATTTCTCTCTCAGTTTATGTACAAGGAAAAAAATCTCCTCATGAACTACAATAAACCATTTGTCTGTTCCCACTGTCTGTTCATCTATCTGTCAGTCTGTCTATCTATCTATCTCTATGCATGTTTGCCTGTCTATCTGTCCACGCCCTACAGGAAGAACAACAAAAATATCCTCCCCCCACCATGGTTACCAAAGACCAGTTCGAACATAAAAAATTTTGACGGACAAGCTTCCACCGTATTGAGGCTTTCAGTGTCCTCAGCGCGGGTGATTAGCTGTGGTGTGGATGCGATCACTTTGTTGTGTAAATGTGTGTTTGTGATCTTACTGGTCTGTCTCTTACACCGCGTGAGTAAGTCTTGAGCGTAGGATATCATTAGGACTACAAAAGGATCACCTGAAGATTAAGCACCCGAGTTTATTTCACTTGAAGATTAACCTAACCTAACTTTACACTAACTTAACCGAATGCTAACCTGTCTTATCCTATGCAAACCTAACTTTACCAAATTTAAAATTTTAACTTGTGGTAAGTGAGAGACAAGAACTGAAGGTTAATTAATTCTCAAGTCGAATTAGCATTATTACTGCAGATGTGTGTGTGGTTGCGTTAGTGATGAGAGAGAGAGAGAGAGAGAGAGAGAGAGAGAGAGAGAGCAGTTGGGTACATTGTCACACACTAGAGCGCAAAAGCTGTCAGCCTTAATAACAGCACTAACGACCCTGACAAGTTGACCACCACTACTACTACCAACACGACCATCACCACCACCAACAACACTACCACCACCACCATCACGACCACTAGCACCACTAGCATAAACCACAACTACCACCAAAACCAACATCATCACCACCATATCTACAAGCCACCACCAATTCAAACCACCACTGCCACTACCACAACCACCTCCACTCCCATCACCAGACAGACATATGATTTAAAAGCCTTTGTAAACTTAAGTGAAAGTACTCTCTCCAAAATATATCTTTACGATTTTGTGTGAGACAATAATTATGACACAACGAACGAAGTATTCTGACAGCGAACGAAATATTCTGACAGCGAACAAAGTAATCGGACAGCGAACAACGTTTTTTTTTTTACTGGGATTACCCCACCCGGGCACAGGACACTGACCCACATCGGGGCCGAGGGAGCGAAAATAATGTTGTTGGTGTTGTTGTTGTTGATGATGATGATGATGATATTAAAGAACCATAAAGAAATGCGAAATGAAAAAAAAAATCAAAAGTGAGACACATTATATGTTGTTGTGTTGTCAATAGTACGAGAAACATTTAAGACCGTGCAATTGTGTGTAAATGAGGAAGAAGTCAGATCAGCAACCTGGGACTTGGTCACAATTTTCGTGATGCCATATGGCAGCAGAGTCTACCATTAGACAACACACTATGCTTCCAATATGTTCCCAGGCAGTAGTACCTCCCTGTAGTGTTTTGTTTTTATTTTGTTCCTTTAGATATCTGTCTATTTCTGTCGTTTACGTATTAGGGTGTGTTAATTTTGTCAACATGTTAAAAATCAAATTTGGTAGTCAAAATATTGTGCCTCTTTATGTCTAAACTTGAGATTAGCAAACAAAAATGAATTGAAATAACCCTCACCTACATCAATTATACCTTAAAGTTTCAAATATCAGTATTTCAACAAATTAATGAGACTTGATTAGAATTATTCACTTGATATTAACTAATCTCATGTAAGCATATGGATTATGGAGTATTTTATGGTTCTATAGCTTGTGTACAATATGCATGTCAGAACATGAACAGGCTCTCCGTGTGGGACAGTTTAATTCTTGTTTTGACTTGTACCAAGCGTGAGGATAAGGCGCCCGGCTCACTCTCCTTCTAGATATCATAGACGGTGGTTTGCTCTCATTGCACTTGCACCTATTCTACCAGACGAATTCTACATTTTAATTATTGTAAGTAGGGCATATTGATTGTCGCAGTTACTTATATCATTGTATAAAACATTATGTTCTAAGAAATTATTATGTTATTTCTGTTACAGCATTTTTGATAAACAAATTGATATTTTTTGAAACAACAATTGAATTATGAAACATTGAAATATTTTTCTATTTGTCAGATAGTGTGAAGATGTCAAAATTGAAGACATGAAGTCAGTTGTCAACCCACTTGAGCCTGCTAGTTGGTAAAGGGAAGGAGCTTCCTGTATCAGAAGTTCCAACAGTGAGAGACATGCTAAGATTAGGGTTACTCCTTCGAGAAAAAAATGCAAAGGACAGAAGGAACTATACAGATAAAGAACTCATAAATGACATGATAGTCCCTCTTCTGCATCAATGGACAAAAGCTAATGCACTATTCAAACCACCTGTGATTAATCAGTGTCGAACTATTGAGCTAAAACAAACGAAATTATGGCACAAAGCAGTTGAAACATCGCTTGGTAAAGGAAACTTGGCCAGGAAAAATGAATTTCTGCACACACTTGATACTCTGTTTGACATTTTGACCTGCAAGTGCTCCATACAATTATGTTCTGAATCCAACTGTTCTCACTCAGGTAAGAGAGAAAATAATTCCCACATTGATTGTGGTTGTCCTCGTGAAAAGAAGATCCCTGTTTTAGAGCTTGAATTTATAAAGGCACAGAGGACAAAGGCAGAAGGCCAAGGAAGTATGCAAATGGGTTCAATAGATTATTCAGAAACAAAGAAGCAGATTGCTAATGCCAAGAAGAGAGAACAAATCCGAGAGAGGGAACAAAAGAAGAAAATGAAGAGTGAAGAAGCCATCCAAAGAGAGGAAGAGCTGTGTCAAGATGTTTATCACTTCTTTGATAGTTCTTCTGATGAACAGGAAGCAACATCAGATGATAGTTCCAATGAGCCATCTGAACCTTTACCAAAGAAAATGAAATACAACACAAGAAATATTTCAAACATTGCTTTAGCTAGTATTCGCCACCATGCTGGACTTCGTGAGGCTGCAGAAATTGCAACTGCCGCTTGGATAGATGCAGGCCTCATCAGCCGAGAGGATGTATCTTTGGTGATAGATCATAATAAAATTAGAAGAGCACAAGAAAAAATAATGAAGGAAATATCTGATCAGCATGAAAAAGATTTAAGCGAGGGAGGGCTCTCCTGTCTTTTGTTTGATGGAAGAATAGATGACACAAAAGTTTTGCTAGAAGTAGAGGGAGTGAACAGAAAGTTTCCAGGTCTCATCAAAGAAGAACACTACTCTGTCTGTTCTGAGCCTGGTGGTCGGTTTTTGTTTCACTTTGCTCCCGAAACTGAAGTAGAAGGGAAGAAACATGCAGAGGTCATTGCTGATCATATTTTATGTTGGGTTCTGGAGAGAGGACTTGGCAGTTCACTGCAGGCTGTTGGTGGAGATTCAACTGCAGTGAAAACCGGATGGCAGGAGGGTGTAATGACGCATTTAGAGAAAAAACTAGGAAGAAGACTTGTTTGGATTGTATGTGATTTACATACAGGCGAGCTACCTCTTCGTCATCTCATCCAGGAACTTGATGGTCCTACAAAGAGCAACAACAAGTGGTCAGGTCCCCTTGGCATCATGCTGGATGAAGCAACACAACTAGAAATAAATACAACCTTTCCAAAGGTCGAAGTTGGCCCTCCCCTTCCGGCGTTGTCTGAAGGAGTCATCAAAGATCTCAGCACAGATCAATCCTATGCTTATCGTATTGCCCAAGCAATAAGATCAGGAGAAGTGCCTCAGTCATTGGCTCTCTTGGAGATTGGACCTGTCAGTCACAGCCGTTGGTTAACTACAGCTCTTTGTTTCTGCAGGATTTGGATTTCCAAACACGAATTGAAGGGCAAAGTGCTGAAGAATTTGAGGTTAATTGTTGAATTTATTATTGGAGTTTATCTTCCCCATTGGTTTAGTGTGAAACTTAATCCTATGTGGGTGGATGGGCCCAATCACCTTTTGTTTCAATTGCAGCTAGTAAGAACACAGAGGAAGGTAGTGAGGGACATCGTGTTACCTGTGGCAAGAAGGTCCGCTTGGTATGCTCCATCAGAAGCAGTTTTGCAAGCAATGCTTTGCAGTCAATGTACCAATCTCCGAACCGAGGCTGTAGAAGTCATTCTAAAGATTAGAAGAACGCTAATAGATGACGACCAGTTGGGAGACTGTTCGTTTCATTCAAGAAAAGTTCCCCCAATAAACGTCAATGCCACCAAATTGTCAGAATTGGTTGACTTGAGTTTGGAAGTCTTAGAGCCACCATTGACAACAAGTCTAACTAGCCAAGAATTGAGAAACCTTAAAGAGACTCCAATGCAGGTGCCGAAGTGGCCTTCCCACACTCAAAGTGTGGAGAGATGTGTGAAAATGGTCACAGAAGCAGCGGGCCATGTTTACAGCCACGAGAGGCGAGAAGGTTACATCAAAGCACAAATAGCAAGCAGACTACTGATGACAAGAAACCAAAGCAAAGAGAGTATGAAGGCATTGGTTACTTTCAAATAGACTACGGATAATAAAATATAATAATTTGAAACTTGAAACAGTAACATGTGTGCAAACGCTGGTTATGTTATAAATTCACAAATATGTGTATTTAAAAATCCATTTGATGTAGGTAGGACTTATTATAAAAAAAAATTTATGCCAGAATATTGTTTTGCATGCTTAAAGACTACAATAAATTGCTACCAAATTACTCGATTTTCAATTTAGCCAGTTCACCCCCTAAATTGACACACCCTATTACGTATGTCCACATATTTACAATTTTTACGCGAAATATTCATTATAATTTTACAAACATTTTTTGGGCAATACTTCCATTTCACCTTATTTTACACGTATAAACATGACTATACACACAACACGAAAATTCTACATTATTCACAAAATATCCATATTACCTTTATTGTATTTTTTATATCGTAGCAAGAACTTCCCTCCAACACCTCTGGTATTCCGGTAAGGCATTGCTGGGTCGAAAGGATTTAATCAGAATATTTACAATACACAGGTGTAGAGACTTCATCTTCACCTAGAATCCCATCACCACCATCAAAAACAACAATCATCATCATCACCTTCATCATCTTCCTCCTCACCATCTTTATCATCTTGTGGGCAAAATTAAACAATGTCCTTCTCAGCGGCAGTAGAGCGTTGAAGTTCATTAAGAAACTAATCCTATTAAAGACTCGGGAGGGATACCTGACAAGATTGATCTTACCTGGCGGTGCGTAATGAAATTAACTTTGTACCTGTACCCCCCTCCCAAGTATGATTTTTTCATTTACCTGCATTTTTTTATAAGAATAATAAAAACATAGGAATGGAGGAAACTCCAGCGGGACTATTGGCCTATACTATTGGCAACCCCGTTTACGCCCAACCCCTATCGCTCATATTACAGACTGGATATAGAATCCTTGGAAAGAATTCAGAGGAGAATGAAAAGACTAATCCCGGGTATTAGGAACCTTGAGTACAGGGACAGGTTAAAGCATCTTAATTTGCACTCGCTTGAGAGACGTAGAGTGAGGGGCGATATGATAGAGGTGTATAAATGGAAGTCAGGGGTGAACAACTGGGATATTACAAAGGTACTCAAACTATCCAACCAAGAGCGAACTCGTAACAATGGTTTTAAATTAGACATATTTAGATTTAGGCGCGAAATAGGTAAACATTGGTTTGGAAATAGAGCAGTGGACGAGTGGAACAAGTTATCAAATATCAGCATTAACTCGAATACGCTGGATAGCTTCAAACATAGGTTGGATGGATATATGAGCAGTAGGGGCTGGGTGTAAATGGGACTGCCCAGTATGGGTCAATAGGCCCGCTGCAATTTCGTCCAGTCTTATGTTCTTATATATCCTCCCATCTTATGTTTGAAGTTATCCAGCGTATTCCAGTTAACGATGATGTTTGGTAACTTGTTCCACTCATCCACTACTCTATTTCCAAACCAGTGCTTACTTGTCTCACGCCTAAATCTAAATTTGGCATATTTAAAACCATTGGTATGAGTTCGCTCCTGGTTGGATAGTTTGAGTACCTTTGCTATATCACCTTCGTTTAAACCCGACTTTCATTTATACACCTCGATCATATTGCCCCTCACTCTACGTGTCTCGATGGAGTGCAAATTTAGATGCTTTAATCTGTCTCTGTACTTAAGGTTACTAATGCCCGGGATTAGTTTTGGCATCCGTCATCCACGGATTCGAAGGCAGTTGAAAAGAATGTTAATAGATTTGTCAGACATGAACGTCCACTTAAGAACATAACAACATAAGAATGGAGGAAACTGCAGCGGGCCTATTGACCCATACTGGGCAGTCCCATTTACACCAACCCCTATTGCTCATATAAGCATCCAACCTATGTTTGAAGCTATTCAGCGTATTCGAGTTAATGATGATATTTGGTAACTTGTTCCATTCATCCACTACTCTGTTTCCAAACCAGTGTTTACCTATTTCACGCCTAAATCTAGATTTGTCTAATTTAAAACCACTGTTACGAGTTCGCTCCTGGTTGGATAATTTGAGTACCTTTGTAATGTCCCCTTTGTTTAGCCCTGCCTTCCACTTATACACCTCTATCAGGTCGCCCCTCGCTCTGCGTCTCTCGAGGGAGTGCAAATTAAGATGCTTTAACATGTCTCTATACTCAAGGTTCCGAATGCCCGGGATTAGTCTTGTCATTCTCCTCTGAATTCTTTCCAAGGATTCTATATCCATTCTGTAATACGGTGACCAGAACTGAACTGCGTAATCCAGGTGTGGTCTCACAAGAGCAAGATACAGTTTTAGGATGACCTCGCTAGTCTTGTAACTAACACTCCTTTGTATGAACCCAAGTACTTTATTAGCCTTGTTACGAGCAAAAACACATTGTTTACTTGGCTTAAGGTTCCTACTTATCATTACTCCTAAATCTCTCTAGCAGTCGGATTTCTCTATGGCATCGTTGTTCATCTGGTATCTCGTTTCCCTGTTTACATCTCCTATACTGAGTACTTTACATTTGTCGACATTGAATTTCATCTGCCATTTTTCAGACCATTGGAAAAATTTGTTTAGATCTTCCTGTAGTTTTGCCGAGTCCTCGTCAGATTTGATAACACGTCCTATTTTAGTGTCATCAGCAAATTTACTTATGTTGCTGTCTATGCCGATATCTATGTCGTTTATGTATATAATAAACAATAATGGTCCAAGTACTGAGCCTTGGGGAACTCCACTTGTGACGTTGCTCCAATGGGACTTAATGCCGTTAATGCTCACTCGCTGTTTCCTGTCCTGTAACCACGCCCTAATCCATTTAAGGATGTCACCTTTGATGCCATGAGCTTCTATCTTTCTAATTAGTCTTTCGTGGGGGACTCTGTCGAAGGCTTTACTAAAGTCGAGATATACCACATCATAATTGTGCCCCTCGTCCACTGATTCGAAAACTGATGAAAAGAATGTTAATAGATTAGTTAGGCAAGAACGTCCTCTTGTGAAGCCCTGCTGGGAATCATTGATCAATCGGTGCTTCTCCAGGTGATTTCGAATAGAGTTTGAAATGATTGCTTCCAGTAATTTGCCTACTATTGATGTTAGACTGATTGGGCGGTAGTTAGAGGATTGTGATCTATCCCCCTTCTTGAAAATCGGTATTACATTCGCTATCCTCCAGGATTCTGGTACACCACCTGTTTTTAAGGACATGTTAAACAACTTTGCTAAGGGCATACTAAGCTCTTCCTTACATTCCTTTAATACTCTGGCAAATATCTCATCGGGACCAGGTGACTTATTAGGCTTTAGTTTGTCTATTTGCTTACTAACATCGTTACTAGTCACTACTATCTCACTTAATTTGTTTTCTTCACTATCCCTGAATAGAGTCGGTGCCTCGGGTATCATGTTTAAATTTTCGGTGGTGAAAACTGTTGAAAAATATTTATTCAAATTATTGCTCATTTCTCCGTCGTTATCAGTGAGCTCGCCGGAGTCTGACCGTATTGGTCCAATCTTTTCTCGTGTTTTACTTTGATACATTTGGTAGAATCCTTTGGAGTTTGTCTTCGCCTCCCTTGCTATCCTTACCTCATTATTCCTCTTTGCTTTCCTTATCTCGGTTTTAACCCTACTCGCCAATACCCTATAATAGTCCCGGAGGTGAATTTCGCCACGATTTATCCTTCTACCTATAGCCTTCCTTTGGCCAATGATGTTCTTTAAATAATTATTTATCCATTTAGGGTCATTGTTGTCTGATCTGAGTTTTTTGTATGGTATGTTCTGCCTTTGTGCATTAAGTAACTCACTATTTAAATTGTCGTGGAACTCGGCAATCTCAGATCTCGTTATCAGGTCGGTGTCATCTGTCAGGTTCACAGCCAAGCGCGACACCCCCTCTCTCAACTGCCTCTTTAAACTGTCAAAGTTTGCCCTTCTGAAATCTGGTACTTCAGTGGAATTTTCCTTACGTCTGCCCTGAAAATCTAACTGGAATCGAATTTCTTTGTGATCGCTGTTTGCAAGTTCGTTCCCTACCTCGACATTGCTAATGAGGTTTTCTCTGTTCGACAGAACTAAATCCAGTATATTATTACCCCGTGTGGGTTCGGTTATATGTTGACTTAGGAAACAGTCCTGGATCGTCTCGAGAAAATCCTCTGATTCTGAGTTACCCGTAAGGACAGTCCAATCTATTTGGCCAAGGTTAAAGTCGCCTACTATACAGACTTTGTTGTGTATGGAAGCCCTGCGCATTTCATCCCAGATAAGTCGCTCATTGATGCTATCAAGATTGGGGGGTCTATATATTACTCCTGTGATTAATTTTTCCCGACCGTCGCTTAATTCTATCCAAATTGTTTCTGTATTCCTCTCAGTTTTTATTTCCTTATTTATTTCACACTTCAGATTATCCCTAACATAGATTGCTACTCCGCCTCCTTTCCTGGTCTGCCTATCGGTATGGAACAGTTTGTAACCCGCAATTTGGTATTCGACTGGTAATTCACGTGTGTCTAGGTTGATCCATGTTTCAGTGAATGCAATTATATCGATTTCTTCGGTACATACCAAGGCCTTATTATCATCCATTTTGTTTCTCTTGCTTCTACTGTTCGCGTAGTATACATTTAAGTTAGTCGTGTTCTGAGTCCTTCCCTTACCGCGTTTAGTTTTAAACTCCCTGTCTAATTTAGTTTTGTCATCATTCCTAACACTATTTCCTTGTAATCTTTCGCCTTGTTTACCAGCTCCCACTGCAGTCTCCTCCACCCCCGTGCCCCCATGTTCTCTTAGCAGTTTAAAGACTTCGATATCTTTTGAACTGCCCCCTCTAGAGCCCCAGCCAGGGTTGCTACTCCATCCCTAGACAGGTGCACCCCATCCCTAGCATAAAGGTCCCTTCTGCCGTAGAAGTTGTCCCAGTTGTCAATGAATGGGACTGATATTGACTTGCAATATCTGTCAAGACGGTCGTTAACACCAACTGCCCTTGACAACCATTCACTGCCAACTCTCCTTCTAGGCAGGACACCGCATATGATAGGGATCCCTCCCTTAGTCCTAATATGATCTATGGCTGCCTTGAACTTATCAAGAAGTTCCTCGCTCCTACACCGGCCAATATCATTGCCTCCTGCACTGAGGCAGATAATGGGTTTGTTCCCATTACCAGACAAGATATTGTCCATCCTGTCAACTATATTCCCCACCCCAGCTCCTGGCAAACACACCCTCATCCTATTTTTGTTTTTACCACAAAAGGCCCTGTCCATGTACCTTAACTGTGAGTCACCAACAATTAAAGTTTTTATACCTTCCTTGTCATCCCTGCCCCTGACTGTACTAACGTCCAATTCGTCTATCAAGGGACTGAACGGGATGGTACACTTAGCTGTTGTTATCGTTGTTGTCGTATCCTTCGTGTGCTTCTTTACCACCAGCTTGGTCCTACCACTACTCACGACTTTCCACACGTTTGATTTTTCGTCAGACACTGGCTTTACTCGTCCAGCCTCTCCTTTTAACTTCGCCAGCTCTTTCCTTAATTTCAGGTTCTCCAACGTGGCCCTCTCAATTTCTAGCGTGGCCCTCGCCAATTCTTCAGTGGACCACTCCAGTTTGGTCAACAAACTCTCATACCCAAGACCGCACATATCACTGGCCATATCTGATAATTATCCCTCTGGAGCTAACCCTGTTGATCACCTTGTGCTTCTCGAGGTGTTTCGAATAGAGTTTGAAGTTATTGCTTCCAGTAATTTGCCTACAACTGATGTTAAACTGATTGTGTGGTCGTTAGAGGATCGTGATCTATCTCCATTCTTGAAAATCGGTATTACATTCGCTATTCTCCTGGATCCTGGTACTAAACTCGTTTGTAAAGACATGTTAAGCAAATTTGCTAAGGGCATATTATGCTCTTCCTTACATTCCTTTAATACACTGGCAAATCTCTCATCGGGAACTGGTATTTTATTAGGCTTTAATTTGTCTATTTGATATTAACATCGTTACCAGTCACTACGATCTTGCTTAATCTATTTTCTTCACTATCTCTGAATGGAGTCGGTACCTTGGGTATCATGTTTAATTTCTCGGTGGTGAAAACTGTTGAAAAATATGTTTTCAGATTATTGCTCATTTTTCCGTCGTTATCAGTTAGCTCGCCGGTATCTGACTGTATTGGTCCAATCTTGTCTCCTGTTTTAGTTTGATACATTTGAAAAAATCCCTTGGAGTTTGATTCCGCCTCCCTTGATATCTTCAGTTCCTTATTCCTCTTTGATTTTCTTATATCGGTTTTAACCCAACTGGCCAATACATTATAATAATCTCGGAGGTAAACTTCACCACGATTTATTCTCCTACCTATAGCCTTCCTTTGTCCAATAATGTTCTTTAAATAATTATTTATCCATTTGGGGTCATTGTTATTTGATCTGAGTTTTCTGTAAGGTATATTCTGCCTTTGTGTATTAAGTAACTCATTATTTAAATTGCTTTGGAACTCGTCAACCTCAGGTGCCCCCTTGTCAGGTCACACTCATCAATCATATTTTGTGAGGTTATCGTTTTCAGGTCACCAGGCAAAGTGAGGTTGCCTTCTGTAGGTACACTGTGTGAGGTCATCTCACGTGAGGTCTTGTAATTCACCCCCAAACGCAATACCCCTTTTCTCAGCTATGTTTTCAACCTATCAAAGTTTGCCCTCCCTAAATCAGGGAATTAAAGAAATTTTTCTTGCGACTGACATTAAGTTCTACTTTGAATCTCACTTCTTTAGGGTCGCTGTTAGCTAGTTCGTTCCCTACCTCGACACTACAAATGAGGTTTTCTCTGTTTGATAGAACTAGATTTAGTATATTATTACCCCGGGTGGGTTTGGGTCCTGAACTGTTTCAAGAAAATACTCTGATTCCGAGTTATTCGTGAAGTCAGTCCAATCAACGTTTTTTTTCCTTTTCTCTCGATTATATTTTCTCTCTCTTTATTTGCCTCATTCCTTCTGTCTTTCTCTTATTTTTGTCTTTCTCTATCGTTTTCCTACTACCTCTCTCCTTCTTCAACACCTTCTGTTCTCTTCTCTTCTTCTCTTTGTATTCTTCTCATATCTACTCTCTCTCCCACTCTATCTTTCGTTCCCTCCCTTCTATTTTTCATAAACCTCTGTCCCCCCCCTCTTCTCTCCCTATTTTCTATATTACTTTCTCTTTCTTTTTCCTTTTCTCTCTAACGCTTTCCCTTTCTATGTTATTATTTATCTCTCCCCTTTTCCTTTTCTTTTTCTCTCTGTCCTACCGCCTCTCTCTCTTTCTCTTTTCTGTCTGTCTACCTCTCATTGCCACTTCCACACACACACATACACATACAGGCGTGAGTGTGTAATAATAATAATAATAATAATAATTAACGGTTTATTGAAAGAGCTTGGCAGCCAGAAGGCTGAAAATATACAGTTACATATTTGGGGAATGGGTTACGAATTACAAATAATATACAAGTAACATAAGTGACACAAATAAGACATGTAATAACTTAGATGGGGAAAAGCTCAAACTACAGTTCATTTCAACATAGTGACAGTGTAAGGAGCAGTGCTTACTGAGAGTGAATACACTGATTTATTACAAGTTATTGATAATTTTTACAATGGTTGGGACTGGGCTGTTCTTATAGCGATCAGTTCGTGCACGTATGGGCTGGATGCGGTTGTGGTGTCGAACAGCAATTCTCGGACAAGGGATCTCAGGTGGTAGTAGGAGCCGGTGTCGGGGATGGTGTAGAAGCTTCTTACCAAATTTGCAGATGAGGTCGTGGTGATGGTCAGTGAGAGTCGAAAGGGTCAGTGTGTTGAGCGCTTCTTGATATGTGGAGTAGGAAGGGGAGAGAATAATCTTGCATGCCCTCTTTTGCACTTTTTCTAGGTGTTTACGTTGTGTGGCATTTAGGGAGGAAGACCAGGTGGGGGAGGCATAGGTGAGCTTGGGAAGTATGAATGTTGTGTAAACACTGAGGAGCTCGTGTGCAGGAACTCCGAGGGACTTGAGTCGGCGGAGGAGGTGGAGACGGAAACTGGAGGATTTGACAACTTCACTGACGTGTGGTTTCCAATTTAGTTTGTTGTCTATGGTGACGCCGAGGAACTTCGTGGAATCTACAACCTGGAGTGTGTTCGGACCTAGAGTAATGGAAGGAGGTGGGACAATGTCGGAGGAGAGGTTGACGTGCATAACCATGGTCTTGGTATGGTTGATGGTGACATGGTTGTTGGTGGCCCAGTTTTGGAGACTGTTCAATAAATCCTGAAGGGCGGTATAGTTGGGAGCAGAATTGTTGACGCTGATCCCAATGGTGGAGTCGTCGACATATTTCCAGCGAGCAGGGGTTTCTCTTAGGGCATCATTGATGAGCATAAGGAAGCAGAGTGGTCCCATCTTGGTGCCTTGGGGGACGCCACAGGTGAGTGACTGAAAGGTGGAGACAGCCCCTCGGAAGCGTACAGCTTGGCGTCGGTCACTGAGGAAGTCTGTAAGCCATGGTATAAGACTTCTCCGAAGCCCGAGGTCAATAGCTTTGTTGATGATTATATTGTGGTCGACTAGGTCGAGTACTTTAGTGAAATCAATGAAGGCGACAGCTACAGACGTTTTTCGTTTCTCGAGATGGCGGTATATGTAATCGAGAAAGCTGACAAGACAGTGAGTGGTGGAGGAAATTTTCATGTTGCCAAATTGCTGAGGGTCTACGACTCCTGCAATATCAGCATAAGCCCAGTCGAACACAAAACTTTCACAGATTAGGCTGGGTGTTGGGGTGATTGCAATAGGTCGTAGCTGATTTAAGGATTGTGGGCTGGTTGACTTGGGCACTGGTGATACATAAGAGGTCTTCCAGTCAGCTGGGCATCTGGCTTGACTGAGAGAAGCATTGATGATGGAGCATAGGGGTTTAGCAAGCTCCAGGGAGAACTCCTTGAAGAGTTTCATTGTTAAGTCAATGGGGGTGGTAGAGCGTTTTAATTTTAGTTTGTCCAGGCGTTTTGCTACGTCAAATTCTTCTACTAAGTCAGTGGGAAGGGGGGCTGGTAGGTAAGCAGGGAGAGTGGTTGTGTCAAGCCGTGGGAGCGTCTGGCGTATAGAAGCGAAATGGTTATTTGTTTGCTCAGCTGCGTCAACATTAGTGAGATGGCTAAGGAAGGGGAGGGGGTGTGTCTTATTGTTTAGTCCACAGAGTTCTTTAAGCTTACCATACCATTGACTGATGTTGGTCTGCTTCAGGTGTTGTAATTTGGTTGGGTAGTGGGACTTCTTTGCAGTGCGTATTTCGCGGATGACTCTGTTGCGAAGTGACCTGTAGCGGATGTGGTCATTGAGATGAAAGGCTCTGTCTCTCTGTTGCATAAGTCTTTTGATCCGAGGTGTGATCCAGGGCAAGTCAACTGGGTGAGATCTGACGGACTTCTCGGGGAAGAAGTGGTGGTGAGCTTCCGTGGTGGTGTTGGTATAATTTATCCATTTGGTTTCCACGTCATCCACGCTAAGTACTTCAGTCCAGGGATGGTGAACTATCCACTACCCGAAGAGGCGCACTGCAGAGTCAGTAATCGGCCTGTAGGTCTTGATGTAGGGTCTCTGTACTTGAGTGGGAGTGGCAGCTGGGGACCAGAGCACTGATAAGTGTGTGCTACACCCGATAGGAGGCATTGGTTGAGGTGGTTGGTACTGGTCCGCTAAGTCAGTTAAGATAAGGTCAAGGGTATTTTGACCGTGTGTGGGGAAGGTCACAACTTGTGATAGTGATAGCTGGTCCTGGATATCAGTGGTGTCAATTTCATTTAAATCCCCACATAATACTAACTTGGCACATGGGTACCTAACTCTGAGGTGGTCTGAGGTGGTGATGAGATGATTGATAAGAGTGTCTCTGGTGGGTGATCGAGGCGGATGGTATGCCACACAGATTATAATGGAAGCAGTGTTGCGTGGGTGGGCCTGTAGCACGACACGTACCCATAATGCTTCCACATCTGCTGGGACTTGAACATCCAGGCGTGACGGGCGTAGGTCATCTTGACAGAAGAGGGCAACGCCCCCTCCGCGTCTTTGTGAACGAAGGTGATGAAAGAGTTGATACCCCTCAATATGACACGTTTCAGGTACAATTTGCCAAGCCTCACATATGGCAACGACGCTCGCGGCGGTTGACCTGACTGTAGTTGCCAGCTCTTCGAACTTGTTAGCTTTGGAAGTGACGTTGGATAGCAGTAAAGACGGGAGATCATACCATATCCGTGGAACTTCAGTGTGGTGGTATGGTCTGTCAGGGGTGGGTTTCTCCCGTTTCCTAGTGGAGGTTACGGTTCCAATGGGCTTATGTGCATGACGGCCTTGTCTACGGCACCGCGCGTGGAATATGTTCAGTGACTTGAGTAGCGCGATAACACTGCCATCAGGATAACCGTTCCCACGCTTTAGATGGTACAGAGTGCGTCGGGAGTAAGTGATTGGTGGCCATCTGTTGAAATCTGTTGTGGGTGGACGGAAGTGTTTGTCACTGGCGGCACTTTGAGGGACACTGACACTGGTAGACATCTGTTAATATTTGTCAGTCGTAAAGGCCGTGGGTCTTTGTCCCTGGTGCTTGGGGTTGCCGACACAGTTTTCACGATATATGTAAACACCGCGGTGGTCCTTGTCACTGGCACTTTAGAGGTGACCGATAAAGTGCCCACTGTCTGACTTTTCCTTGGGGTGCACTATCGAGCACTGTATGATAATCACTTATTGCACTGATGACTAGAATGCTTTGCCGAGAAAGTTCCTTAAGTGCACTATAGGAACACTGCTCCGTAATCAATCGTTCACTAATCACTAGAATGTTTTGCTGAATTGATCCTGGTGTAGTAAGGCTGGTAGGGCGTTGGGGTATAGCAGGGGGAGTGGGCAGGGCCAAACAGACTCGGCCTGGCTGCTAAAACCGGGAGCGCCTTCGGGGCACGTCCTGTCTCACTGAGGGTTGACAAGTGTGTGTGTGTGTGTAACATGTGTGATGTTTAGTTTGTATATGTATTAGCGTGAGTGCATGTACAAGCCAACTAATATAAAACAATGTTTATACTCTCCATTATTTATTCTACAACTAAAAAAAACCTCTATGAAAAAATTGAACAGCGGAAGGCAACATTCTTCACTCACCAACTTATAAAACACTGCAGGTTCCCGGAGAAATTGTATATTTAATATGAATACCAAAATACAATCACACGCAAGTCACTTAGGCATTTCTAGGTCCTGATACCCTAACCTAACCTAATCTAACCGAATCGAACCTAACCGAATCGAACCAAACCGGACCGGACCGGACCGGACCGGACCGGACCGAACCTAAACTAAACTAACCTAATCTAACCCATTGCAAGCTCAATCTAACTTAACCTAACCTTACCTAACCAAACCTAACCGAACCAACCTAAACTAACTTAACCTAACATAACAAACTAACCTAACCTAACAAACTAAAACCTAACCTGATGCTAACCTACCCTAACTTAACCTAACCTAAACTAACCTAAAGATAACCTAACCCATATATAACCTTACCTAACCTTACCTAACCTAACCTAACCGTGGAGATGAATTCCCTTGGTCGTACACAAGAGTTCATTCTAATTATTACCTTTAACATACAATGTTTTTCTCAACTCTGAAGAAATTATTTTCTTTTAATATTCAGTTTGAGGAGTTTTAGCGGGTGTTAGGAGCATGTTGGTGGTGGTTGGGTGTTGGGAGGGTGCATGGGGTGGTGTTGGTTGGGTGTTGGGAGGGTGTAGGGGGTGGTGTTGGTAGGGTGTGAGAGGGTGTAGGGGGTAGTGTTGGTAGGGTTTTAGGAGGGTGTAGGGGGTAGTGTTGGTAGGGTGTTGGGAGGGTTTAGTGTTGGTAGGGTGTTGGTGTAGGTTATGTATATAAGCTACTGTGCCGAGTAGCAACCCAGTATATAAGCTACTGTGCCGAGTAGCAACCCTGTATATAAGCTACTGTGCCGAGTAGTATTTATATATATTATCACGTGGCAAGACTGCACGTTATGTGGCAACATTGCCCCGAGGCTGCCATATGGCAAGGCAGCCTCAGTCTGACTGTGAGCCGTGCATGGCACACGAAAGTCACCACTTGCATTTCTCTCATCCATAATAAACGGACTCAAGTGTTACACGGTGTTTCCCTACCCATCACTGCATTCTTCAGGGAGCACTAGTAACCACCAGTTGGGAGGTTGTAGGGGGTGGTGTTGGTAAGGTGTTGGGAGGGTGTAGGGGTGGTGTTGGTAGGGTGTTGGGGGTGGTGTTGGTATGGTATTGGGAGGGTGTAGGGGTTGTGTTGGCAGGGTGTTAGGAGGGTGTAGGGGGTAGTGTTGGTAGGGTTTTGGGAGGGTGTAGGGGGTAGTGTTGGTAGGGTTTTGCGAGGGTGCAGGGGGTAGTGTTGGTAGGATTTTGGGAGGGTGTAGGGGGTGGTGTTGGTATGGTATTGGGAGGGTGTAGGGGATGGTGTTGGTATGGTATTGGGAGGGTGTAGGGGTTGTGTTGATAGGGTGTTAGGAGGGTGTAGAGGGTAGTGTTGGTAGGGTTTTGGGAGGGTGTAGGGGGTAGGGTTGGTAGGGTTTTGGGAGGGTGTAGGGGGTGGTGATGGTAGGGTGGTGGTAGGGTGTTGGGAGGGTGTAGGGGGTGGTGTTGGGAGGGTGTAGTGTTGGTAGGGTGTTGGTGTAGGTTATGTATATAAGCTACTGTGCCGAGTAGCAACCCAGTATATAAGCTACTGTGCCGAGTAGCAACCCTGTATATAAGCTACTGTGCCGAGTAGCAACCCTGTATATAAGCTACTGTGCCGAGTAGCATTTATATATATTATCACGTGGCAAGACTGCACGTTATGTGGCAACATTGCCCCGAGGCTGCCATATGGCAAGGCAGCCTCAGTCTGACTGTGAGCCGTGCATGGCACACGAAAGTCACCACTTGCATTTCTCTCATCCATAATAAACGGACTCAGTGTTACACAGTGTTTCCCTACCTATCACTGCATTCTTCAGGGAACACTAGGAACCACCATAGCGCAGTGAGTAGGATCTGTGGACTTACAAAGTGTGTGAACGGTGCCGAGACAGTTACGTCTGCCGGTGATGCGTCGACTCATAGTGTGTTGTGTTGTGTTTCGCCGCGATGTGCAGTGTCGGGCCGTCACAGTGCGTTTAAGTGACGGTGGCAGTGTTAGTGTCAGTGTATTAGTGTGTCTACAGCTGAGAGTTGAGCATTGGCCTGTTTTTTTGTGGTACCCATGGAGCACGCAGCCGTACACCCTTCTCGTGTGACATCCCGGGTGATACTGCCGGTCTCACTCCCGCCGCGTCTCCAGCCACCGGCATTAAGGCCACCACGAAGCGATCTCTCAGACACACACACACGCACGCACTCACTCACTCACGGACAGAACAGTGGACTATATGCGTAGTTCTGCGCTGTTTATGTCATATATATGTGGTCCGAGCTGTTGAGGCGCCACCTTACACACTAAACAGTGCAGTCCACGCACACACAAAGATGGGAGGTAAGAAGGGACAACGTCAAGATGGGAGACACGACTCCCCACCACCTTCTCCTCCACCGGGCGCAGACTCTCATCACCCACCTCCAGTGACGGACATTGCCACAATTCTGAGGTGGATGGACGACCGGGACGAGCGACGTAGAGAGATGGAACTTCAGAGGGAGGAGACACGAAGAGAGGAGGAAAAGTTGCGTTTTGAGGCACTATTGGCGACCCTGGTGCTAACCCACCCTCCCTCACTCGCAGGTAGCGCGCATATAGGCGCCAGTACCCTCCCTCCTCCACCACACCAGCGTCCTCCCGATACTCTTGCTACCCTAACAGCTCCCAAGGCATCTGTTCAACCCCCACCCGCCCTCTCATTAGACATCACGTTTCAGCTTTTTGTGAGTGGAAGCGGTGTTGGACAGATTACTCCACGATGGTGGATCTTGACAGCATGCCTCCAAACAAACAGCTCATCCAACTGCGGATGTGTTTGTTGCTGGAGACCCAGAGAGTTTGGAGCACACGTTGCAAGTGCCTCCCGATTCTACCTCTTCAGTGACGGATGTGCTCGACCTTTTACAGGAGCATGTTAAGGGTCGGAACAACGAGGCTTTGCGTCGCCGTGCCTTCACCAGCTGCAAGCAGGCAGAGAACGAATCCTTTGACGACTTTTTTGTACGCTTGAAGAGTTTGTCAGAGGAGATCGACATCTGCAAGGCACACAGCCGGGAATGTGAGGAAGCCTGGATCAAGCACGGGATCTTGACAGGTGTGAGGCACGAAGAGTTGATGCAGCGACTCATCCCCCTGGACGCTTCCTCCACACTCCAGGTGGTAGTGACTGAATGTCGGTCATACGAGGCCACCAAGTCCGCCACCTCTGCCTTACGGGCCCCACCTGCTGTGAGAGCTATCTCACAATACAAGAACGATAAGAAGGCGGCCAACAACGCGAAGGCTGCCACACGTTCTTTCACGCCTCCGCCTAGTGCTTCCTGTGGCAGCTGTAGAAAGCAGCACAGCCCCAAGGCTTGCCCGGCCGCCGACGCACTGTGTCGTGGATGTGACCGTAAGGGTCACTTGTCTAACACAGACAGGAGCCCTTCACGAGGCCGCAAGTGTCAGGCCTGTGATCGCTATGGACACTACGACAAGTGCTGCCGCCAACCCAAGCCCAAAAGCCCGAGACGAGGAGGAAAGCAGCGCACTTCCCTCGGGGTGGTTCGCATGCAGCCCCCTCCAGATGGCCCACGCAGCCCCAAGCAGCAGGGGAGTCACATCAGGAGGGTAGAATCGACCACACGCCCCAGTGCTACCCCTTCCCCTACTATCCGCGTCGCCGTCACACACGGTGATGTGTCGGGTCACATCGAGGTGATACCGGACACCGGCGCCGATACTACGGTGATTGGGTTGAAGCACCTCCAGAAACTGGGCCTCACCAAACGTGACCTGGGACCACCGCCGCAGCTGCTGTACTACAATGCGGATGGTTCCCAGATGCCGGACGCTGTGGGCTCCTTTCAAGCGGAGATCACTTACGGCGACAGGTCTTGTCACGGATGCATCGACGTGCAGCCTACTCTCGCTACACCCTTGTTGTCGTGGGAGCACCTCAAGGAGTTATGCGTGGTACCCAGAGACTTTCCCGAGCAGATCCCAGCTGCTCGGTACACCGCCAGCAGGGTGCGTGAATCAACGAGCGACGTGCCTGGCGCTGCCGCACAGAGCTGCCCAGAACCCGCGTCCACTCCCACCCACACAGGACGCTCCCCTGCCCATATCCTGTATGATCACCCTCTCCTCTCTTGCATTCCTGCACACGCCAAGGCCTTTGCGAAGGACTGGCAGACCAGAGCCGAGAGCTGCTACCGCGCGCCGCTACATGTGCCCAGGACGCCAAGGCTTGGTATGACGACCATGCCCGCCCTCTTCAGCCGCTGGAGATTGGTGGCCTTGTCCGCGTCCAGGACCCGACGACGACACGTCGGCACAAGGTTGGCATAGTGATGGGCGTCGGCCGGTCGCGGGACTACAAGGTCAGGATGCCGAGCGGCCGTGTCTGGTGGAGGAACCGCCGCTTCCTCCGGCCAGTCCCACCCCCTGCTGCTGGCCCCCTGACCGAGGACGAGTCACCTACACCTCACGAGGATCCACCCCACAGTGCACCTCGACGCTCGGAGCGACTTAGGACTAAGAAGTCCGCTCAAGACAAAGACTATGAGCGTGAGGGGGGAGGGAGATGTAGGTTATGTATATAAGCTACTGTGCCGAGTAGCAACCCTGTATATAAGCTACTGTGCCGAGTAGCAACCCTGTATATAAGCTACTGTGCCGAGTAGCAACCCTGTATATAAGCTACTGTGCCAAGTAGCACCCCTGTATATAAGCTACTGTGCCGAGTAGCAACCCTGTATATAAGCTACTGTGCCGAGTGGCAACCCTGTATATAAGCTACTGTGCCGAGTAACAACCCTGTATATAAGCTACTGTGCCGAGTAGCATTCATATATATTATCACGTGGCAAGACTGCACGTTATGTGGCAACATTGCCCCGAGGCTGCCATATTGCAAGGCAGCCTCAGTCTGACTGTGAGCCGTGCATGGCACACGCGAGTCACCACTTGTATTTCTCTCATCCATTTAATAAACGGACTCAGCGTTACACGGTGTTTCCCTACCCATCACTGCATTCCTCAGGGAACACTAGTAACCACCAGTTGGGAGGTTGTAGGGGGTGGTGTTGGTAGGGTGTTGGGAGGGTGTAGGGGTGGTGTTGGTAGGGTGTTGAGAGGGTGTAGGGAGTTGTGTTGGTAAGGTGTTGGGAGGGTGTAGGAGGTGGTGTTGGTAGGGTGTGTTGGGATGGTGTAGGAGGTGGTATTGGTACGAGTAGTGAGTAGTAATAGTAGGGTGTAGTGAGTGGTGTTGGTAGGTGTAGTGGGTAGTGGTAGTAGCAGATGTCCACGAGTTGAATGAGAGACAGCCACCACAGTGGAATGGCATATCGATGGAAAATGCGGACATATGGGTTAAAGAAACATACTCAGAAATCGTCAGGTGGTCGCCAGCTAACCTGTTTGAACCTCCCAAGTGTGCGGCCACCAAAGAAATGATTCGGGAGATGATTCGCCTCATAGCTGAGTACACTCAAGACTGCTTCCTTGCCCCTTTAGCTCTTCATATACTGGCAATAATACCACTTCTATTCTGTCAGAGGACACACACAAAGACTAAGCACAAAGAAAACGCGGCAACAATGAAGAGAATATTGACAATGTGGCAGAATGGGACCCTTGATGATCTCCTATGTGAAGCAAGAACACTGCAGGAGAGACTAAAATCTACAGGAGACAGAAAGCAAAACACCGATGACGTTGCAAGAAAATTTGGAAACAAAGTGTGTGTGGGAAAGTGTCTTTGGAGGTAAGATCTCTCACAGAGGATTCCGCCGGTATGGTTCTGCCAATAAACAGAGAGACATTAAAACAACTGAAAGAAAAACATCCACCTGCACGTGAAGATGAAGGCATCAGGTTCCAGGGGGCCTAAATCCCACCAAATTCTGTCCTGTTCGAGAAAATAACAGGAGGGATGGTGTGGAAAAAGGCACTGAAGACTCAGGGAGGTGCAGGCCTTTAAGGTCCGGATGCAAACGGTTGGAGAGTCATCCTCAGCACTAACAAGTTTGGCCCCGTGGCAAGTGATCTCTGCACGGCCATTGCAGCCCTTGCAAGAAAGCTGGCATCCTCGTGCTGCTAACACCTCCATGCTCTGACAGCCTGTCGCCTCATTCCCCTGGATAAGAATTCAAGATGAAGGCCAATAGGAGTGGGGGAAGTGCTGAGGCGGATCATCGGAAAATGCATAATGGAGGTGGTAAAGCATGATGCCAGGGCAGCAGCAGGGAACCTGCAAGTTTGCGCTGGCCAACAAGCTGGAGAGGAAGCTGCCATTCACGCCATGAGAGCGTGATTTGAGGCCGTTCTCCTGATGGACGCTTCAAACGCATTCAACATACTTAACCGCAAGGTCGCACTTCACAACATCAAGATCAAGTGTCCAAGCTTTGCAATGTATGTTGAAAACTCCTATAGGAATCCATCAGACCTTTATATAGTAAACAACAAGGCTATAAGAGGGGATACCATCATACAGTCAACAGAGGGAACAACACAGGGGGACCCTGTTGCAATGACAATGTACGCAATAGGCCTATCCGTGCTCCAACACACAATAAAATTTGAAACAAGTAAGGTCAAGCAAATGGCGTACGCTGATGACCTTACGGGAGCGGGAAAAATGGAGGACATCAAAAAGTGGTAGGACTTGGTAACATCACGAGGCCCACAAATAGGGTACCACCCAAACGCCAGGAAGTCTTTCCTCATTGTGAAGCCAAAACATTATGAACGGGCAAAGGAGGTGTTCGGTGGAAGTGAGGTCAAAATAACAAAGGATGGCCAAAGACACCTAGGCGCAGTAATTGGCACAACGGACTTCAAGACCGAGTACATAACGGTAAAGGTGAATGAGTGGGTTAGAGAAATCCAAGCTCTGTCTGAGATTGCTAACACAAAGTCACATGCGGCTTTTGCGGAATTCACCCATGGGGTCAAGCATTGCTGGAACTACCAGATGCGGACTATCCCCTCTGGAAGAAGCTATCAGCATCAATTTCATTCCCAAATTAGTGAAACACCCTCACTTAACCCCAGCGGAAAGATCACTCCTTGCACTACCACCGAGACTGGGAGGAATGGGATTGACCAATCCAGAGGAGATTGCTGCCACCGAACATCAAATCTCAGTTAAGCTCACAGCAGCCCTCACGGACCACATAATAGCTCAGAACGTAACAGGGGAGGTGGATACCAGTGAAGTAAACAAGATTCGAAGGTCCATTACGACAGAACGACAGCAAGGCCAAAGTGATAAGTTGCAGCAACTGTTGCTGGAAGTACCAGAGAATTTGAAAAAAATGTAGCTATAGCACAGGAGGTGGGCGCCTCGAACTGGTTAACTACGTTACCGATAAGGGCAAATGGTTTCAGTCTCAATAAACAAGAATTTACAGATGCCAATGCTCTAAGGTACGGTAGGCCAGTAGAAGGTTTGCCCTCCCAATGTGTGTGTGGCTCTTCCTATGGCGTCGATCACGCCATGGTGTGCAAGAAAGGGGGCTTCATATGCATGAGGCATGACAAAGCAAGGGATCTCACAGCAAATATGTTGAAGGAAATCTGCCGTGATGTCATGGTAGAACCGACCCTCCTTCCATTGGACGGTGAGATCTTCCAACATTGGACTTCAAACATATCCAACGAAGCCCATGTTGACGTCAGTGCTCCAGGATTCTGGACACGGGGAGAGCGAGCTTTCTTCAACATCAGGATTTTTTATCCCATGGCCACATGTCACCGTAACTTAGCTCTCGATGCTGCACACAGGAGGAACATGAACGACAAGATAAGGGCATAGGGGAGAGAATTCAGAACGTTGATCAAGGCTGCTTCACTCCTCTGGTGGGATGGGACCAAGTGCAAGATATTTCTACACCAGACTCGCTGAGGTGATCTCCGAACAGAAGCAGCAGCGCAGAAGTTATGTTACAGCCTGGATGAGATGTCGACTGTCCTTCTTTCTCCTTCGGTCGGCTTTGTTCTGCCTCAGGGGAACTTGGGTTTCGGCCCCAATCCCGACAACAGTTGCAGATATTGACTATGAAGCTACAGTCACTGAATGCCGCATAGACTGCAGCTCAACTAATTCAACACAGCTAGGATAGCTACTTATGTATTAGGATATTTAATAATAAGGTAATAAAATGGCGGCGAAGGTGTGGCTACTAGGATAGGCTGGAGGCCACGTTTTCAAAAAAAAATAAATAAATAACAATAAAAAGTGGTAGTAGGGTGTCGTGGATACTGGCGGGGTGGGTGTTGGTAGCAGGGTTGAGTGGGTGGTGGCAAGGTGGGTGTAGTGGGTGGTGGCAAGGTCGGTGTTGTGGGTGGTGGTAGTTGGGTTCAGTGGGTGGTGGCAAGGTAGGTGCAGTGGGTGGTAGTAGGGTCCACTGGGTGGTGGCAGGGTGGGTGTAGTGGCTGGTAGTAGGGTCCACTGGGTGGTGGCAGGGTGGATGTAATGGGTGGTGGCAGGGTGGATGTAATGGGTGGTGGCAGGGTGGGTGTAGTGGGTGGTGGCAGGGTGAGTGTAGTGGGTGGTGGTAGTAGGGTCCACTAGGTGGTGGCAAGGTGGGTGTAGTGGGTGGTGGTAGTAGGGGCCACTGGGTGGTGGCAAGGTGGGTGTAGTGGGTGGTGGTAGTCGGGTCCACTTGGTAGTGGCAAGGTGGGTGTAGTGGGTGGTAGTAGTAGGGTTCAGTGGGTGGTGACAAGGTGGGTGTAGTGGGTGGTGGTAGTAGGGTCCACTGGGTGTGGCAGGGAGGGTGTAGTGGGTGGTGGTAGTAGGGTCCACTGGGTGGTGGCAAGGTGGGTGTAGTGGGTGGTGGTAGTAGGGGCCACTGGGTCGTGGCAAGGTGGGTGTAGTGGGTGGTGGTAGTAGGGGCCACTGGGTGGTGGCAAGGTGGGTGTAGTGGGTGGTGGTAGTCGGGTCCACTTGGTAGTGGCAAGGTGGGTGTAGTGGGTGGTAGTAGTAGGGTTCAGTGGGTGGTGACAAGGTGGGTGTAGTGGGTGGTGGTAGCAGGGTCCGCTGGGTGTGGCAGGGAGGGTGTAGTGGGTGGTGGTAGTAGGGTCCACTGGGTGGTGGCAAGGTGGGTGTAGTGGGTGGTGGTAGTAGGGGCCACTGGGTGGTGGCAAGGTGGGTGTAGTGGGTGGTGGTAGTAGGGTTCAGTGGGTGGTGACAAGGTGGGTGTAGTGGGTGGTGGTAGTGGGGTCCACTGGGTGGTGGCAGGGTGGGTGTAGTGGGTGGTAGTAGTAGGGTCCACTGGGTGGTGGCAGGGTGGGTGTAGTGGGTGGTAGTAGTAGGGTCCACTAGGTGTGGCAGGGTGGGTGTAGTGGGTGGTGATAGTAGGGTTCAGTGGTTGGTGGCAGGGTGGGTGTAGTGGGTGGTGGTAGTAGGGTCCACTAGGTGGTGGCAAGGTGGGTGTAGTGGGTGGTGGTAGTGGGTTCCACTGGGTGGTGGCTGGGTGGGTGTAGTGGGTGGTGGAAGTAGGGTTCAGTGGGTGGTGGCAAGGTGGGTGTAGTGGGTGGTGGAAGTAGGGTTCAGTGGGTGGTGGCAGGGTGGGTGTAATGTGTGGTGTTGGTAGGTGTCGTGGGTGGTGGTGGTGGTAGTAGGGTGTAGTAGGTGGAGGCAGGGAGAACCAAGTGATGAAGAGGAGCACTCTATTGTAGAAAAGCGGTAGCAGGGAATCCTGGTGGTAGCAGGGAACATTGATGGAAGCAGGGAGCACTGGTGGTGGCAGGGAGCACTGGTGGTAGCAGGGAGCACTGGTGGTAGCAGGGAGCAGTGGTGGTGGCAGGGAACAGTGGTGGTAGCAGGGAACATTGATGGAAGCAGGGAGCACTGGTAGTGGCAGGTAGCACTGGTGGTAGCAGGGAGCATTTATGGAATCAGGGAGCACTGGTGGTGGCAGGAAACACTGGTGGTGGCAGGGAACAGTGGTGGTGGCAGGGGCCATTGATGGAAGCAGGGAGCACTGGTGGTGGCAGGGAACACTGGTGGTGGCAGGGAACACTGGTGGTGGCAGGGAGCAGTGGTGGCAGCAGGGAGCACTGGTGGTAACAGGGAACTGGCCCTTGACCGTTGATTCTTGAGGGGTTAATGGGCTAGGATAATGTAAAAGTACTTACGGTTTTTAGTAGCGAAAACCAAATTGTCTTTTCTGTATTTATTACGAAAATATATTATATATAGTTCCAAGTTCCCAGTTTGGATTTAAAGCTACAAGGTCGACTGAGAGTGCTCTGCTATCCTTTATGACTCCTTAAATTCCTTTGAAGACAGTCAGTTCACAGTCTGTATATTCTTGGACCTCTCTAAAGCCTTCGATGCTGTCGACCATACCATCCTCCTTTCAAAGCTTGATCATTACGGCGTTAGGGGCCTGTTTCACAATTGGTTTACTTCATATCTGTCCAACAGGATGCAGTATGTCTGCTATAATAATCACCAATCTGACTCCTCGCCAATATTGTATAGCGTCCCCCAAGGTTCCAATCTCGGTCCAGTACTGTTTTTGTTGTACATAAAAGACATAGTCCAAGCCAGCACACTCATAAAATACAACTTATTTGCAGACGATAGTACTCTCTATGCCAGCAACTCAGACCTCCATTCTTTGATGAGAACTATGAACACTGAATTGACTAAAGTCAGGACCTGGGTAATATGTAATAAACTGACCTTAAACCTTGAGAAAGCCCACTACACGATCTTTTATAGATGGAAAAACTTGACCCGATACTTGGACCTCCATACCTTGGTAATACAGTCCTCAAATGCAAACAAAATACTAAATTCCTTGGAGTTATTGTTGATGAGAAACTTAACTGGAGAAACCATGTACAAGCCATTCACAGTAAAGTCAATAAACAGTGCGGTATCATGTATCACACTCGACAGTCACAAACTCTCACAGCAATGAAAGAAATCTATCATGATCTTGTTTACCAACACCTGATACACTGTCACACACTATGGGGGGGATTCTGGCTCTTCAAAAGCATAATCCCTAGTTACTGCACAAAAAAGAGTTGTACAGACAATGACCTACTTAAAGAAAAACATATCACACATACGAAAAATTTGCTAAATTAAAATTTTTAAAATTCTTAGATATTAACACCTACTGCTGTGCCCTCTTTGTTTACAAATCTATCAATCACTTGCTTGACAATAATTATTTCCAGTTCTGAAATAATCAGAGATATAACTTAAGGCACCCACAGCTACTAAGACCACCCTCCATGCACTTCTCTCAGTCCCAGAACTCCATAAAATATATTGGTGCGAAGGTATGGAACAACTTACCCCCACCCATCCAGCAAAGACTATGCTCCCTTCCTTTATATAAACTCTTAAAAAATATCTATTGTCCAAGTATTAAAATTTCATGTAATACCTACTATATTTACAGTAACCGCTTTTATTGTACCATCAAAACCGTGTTATCGGAAATTATCATGTAAATAGATGAGAAATTACCATTGCAATAAAAATAATTGACAACTAGATATAATCCTAACAGCTCTGTCCTCTTGTTCAACCTTAATACAGTACTGTGCAACCCATGTTGTACTGCTCCCCTATTATACTTATGTTTTTTTTTCAATTTCACTGTAAATCATGTATATACTTATAATGTAAATAAAAAAAATATTAAACACAAAAAAATAAATAAAATAAATAAATATTGAAGTGATAACCGTGGTAACATTATAAGATGTTCTTATTACCACCATGCTATTGTACTATTCCAGATGTTGCTAAATGTTACATAATGCTTCCTTTCGATAAATGTATAGTAATATCAGGTGCCTAAAAGCACTCACGTTCTCAAGTGGCTCCGCCATGTTAATATCGTTATTATTATCCACTCTGTATCTGTGTTTTTCTGGCTAAATAAACTGTTTCAATTCAATTCAATTTAAGTGTATATCACCGGAACTTAATCACTGTAGCTATGAGTGTTGAATGAGGATGGAGGCTATATTAAAAAGCTCTTCTAAAATACTTCCTGTTGTGGTGTGAGGGGGTTGAGTAAGAGTGCCTGCATTAGCCGGCTTCTATGCCCTGACATAGCATTCTTAGAGCCGCTCTTCAAGAAACTTACCCATCATGTGATGTGACCATGTCACCTCATAGCCAATGGAAAGTTAAAAGGGGTGATATGGTTATATACACTTAAGGTACTGCCCTGACATTTATATAAAAACTAAGGGGCTAATACATCCCTTGGTCACCACCTTCCGAACTTCCTCGAGGAATTAACTAGTTTCGTAGAATATTTCCTTTACATAAACCTATCCATGTTACAAACATATGTGTAGACACTAAGCTGGAGACTCTGGAACCATAGGTTTACTAATTACTGGGGCCCTAGACTTAAGTGTCTTATGGGATAGTGTAGTATTATGTACAATGATCAACTTGGAAGATTCTGACTTATAATAACAAAATAAAAATATCACTGCCAAAATTAACACAATAGTGGGAATGGTTAAACTTGATGTTGCAAATCCCGGTGAAAAATAATATGGCAAATGATCTTTTAAATTAGCAAACTGCGACTCTTTGAGGTAAGTGATAATTTTCAACTTCTCTGAGACAAGATTGAGTTTACTAATAGGTAAATTAAGAATATGAAACAATGGAATTAAATTTGAAGTAAGATCTAAATTCAATGGAAAATGCTGATGAGAAGGCAAGGTCTTCAATGAACTACAAGTTATTTCCCAGTAATCTGGAGCCTTATAATAATTTTTCACAACTAACTGTATACCACCATCTTGGCACTTTAAAATGACGTTAGTTTCATCAGGAAAGAAAGTAAATATTGCACATTATGCAGATGAGCTTGAAACACAGTTTTTCTAGAAATCGGTCTATAACAACATTGTGTTTGCGCTGTGCGTACGTGAGTTTGTATGACTGCCAATTCACATATCCCTTCTGCAGCAGGTATAAATGCGAATATATAGGCTGGACATACGTGTAAATGTAAATAATACAATAGGAACATCCAATGCTAACAAGATATATTCTTCATCAATTCGCAAAAGTTCCTTTGGTCTATCCAGAGTACACAGTGTGTCATTAAAATTCAAAGGGAAGGGTTCTAAATGCCATGCATTAAATTTATGCTGCCCTGGCTTAGGTATGTGGATAAGAATAGCATTGTGTGTGAGAGTTGACTCCAACAGAGGGTAATAATATTCTACCTCATGATCTGTGAAAATTGGAGTTAAATGATAAGTCAACTTGGTTATTTTTTATGCTTCAAAAAGAGTCTTCACAGGCACAAGCTTTGCATCCACTCTTCCTGACCCTGCATCTACGATGCTCACGATTAGTTGATTTTTGTTAGTAATTATATCTTAAACAGAACTTTCCGCAGCATGCAAATATTCAGAAAAATAAAGGAGCCACTCCAACGTAGGGACTGAATTCATTAACTTATATACAACCCAAGATAAATGGTTAGACTAAAAAATAATCGCATTTACTTTCGATTCTATAATATTAATTGCATAAAAAGATTGAGTAATAACAACATTTTGTTTAGAAACAGCTTGATCGACAATGTTCATGCTGTCTCCTAATTTAGCTACATCCTCGGCAGTCGCTGTGCCAAATAGAGTGCTTTGTATAAGACCAACAAAATTAAACAATCCTCGCTTTCTTCGCGTTTGGAAACCCTATTTCTTTGCATGATCATTCTGAGCCGCTGGAATAGTGTGTCCAACTGCGACGAGAATCTTGTGAGGGGTTTTGAGACGAAGTAGCTGAAGATTAACAGTTTGTGATACCATTGCCGAACTGTTTGGATTCTTACGGAGATCATCGATGACAGTCAAAGCTGTCTACAGTTGAGCATCAATGGATTCCATCTGGCGTGGAAGCTTGAGCAGTTCGTGCAACTCATATTTTATGTTCACCACGTCTTCAACAATGAGAACGCGTCCAAGGGGTGCAACAAGCGCACCTGGCTTAAAGACTTCCGTGGACATATCCATCAACACAGAGGTGCCACAAAGCAGTAGGAGCAGTACAATGATGATCCAAGCCATTCTGTAAAAGTTTCAATGTATTTTAATATTTGTTTGCAGAACGAAGTTTCAAACGATAATCATTAGGCGTAAGTACGTCATAAGGCAGATGTTTGTCTATGCCATAAACAATATAGTAGGGTGATTTGCCGGTAAAGCTATTAATTGACCCATTAATAGATGCGGCAACTTGCGATAACCAATCCCCCCACGCGTGTTGCTTGTCACACACTATCGGGCGGCGTATCTTTAAGATGTTGCGATTGGTTCTCTCGACAAGGCCATTAGCCTGTGGATGGTAGGCTGTAATAAAACTTTGTTGTACCCCATACTGTACACAAATTTGTACTATTCTCTGATTCTTAAACTCAAATCCATTGTCGGAGAGAAGAACCTTGGGCGTAGTAAAAGGACATATCAGATGCATCACTAAGCATAGGCCACAGATTCGGCTGTTTTATCCTTCAGAGGGACTAAAACCACAAATCTAGAAAAAATGATCCACACACACTAGGGCGGCAGATTTTTTCAGGGCAGGATGCAAATGCACTACAGGAGGATTTAAATAAACTGCAGGAGTGGTCAGAAAAATGGCAAATGACTCCTTGGAAGTTGTAGCAAGTCTATCGCGACTGTGTCAAACGGACGTTCTGGTGTAGGATATTGTAGAATTGGAGCCGGTGACCTTGTAGTACTCTGATGTTGAGCACATGACAAAAAACTTAGCAATTTGCAATTCTATGTTTTTATTCATAGTATTCCTCCCCAAAAATTCTAATTTCCGCAAGGCATTTGTCACATCCTTGGTGACCTGCTTGAGGAACATCGTAGAACAATGTTATAATCGTTTCACACAACGTATCAAGTACGACTATTTGTGTAACTATACCCTCAGACGTCTTCTTGGATCGATGGAATATGTTATGTCGCTTTCATTGATGCAACAAAATAAATAACTAGGAGCCAACCGCCATCCATCTTTGGAACTAAAAGCAAAGGGCTATTGAAAGGAGATTTATAATGTGACAACCTTCTCATTCAACATAACCTGAATCATTTCCTGAACTACGGCGCCCTGGCTATGTAGTAGTCGGTAAGCTGGTATGTAAATTGGATTCGTGCCCTCTTTTAAAGATATGTGATGTGAAGTTAGATCTGTGTGCCCCAAATGTTCCCTGGTAAAGGTACAATGTTTCTGTAGTCGGAAAGCAGCTCTAAGAGTCTAGTCTTGCCTTGGTTGTGGCAGGGAGTACAGGTTGTGGCAGGGATCACTATTGGTGGCAGGGAGCATTGATGGTAGCAGGGAGCACTAGCATTGGCAGGGAGCACTGGTGGTGGCAGGGATCACTATTGGTAGCAGGGAGCATTGGTGTTAGTAGCGTGCACTGGTGGTGGCAGACTGCACTGAGGGTGGCAGGCAGCAATGGCGATAGCAGGTAGCACTGGTGGTGGCAGGGAGCATTGGAGGTAACAGGGAGCACTGGTGGTGGCAGGGAGCACTGGTGGTGGCAGGGATCACTGGTTGGTGGCAGGCGACACTGGTGGTGGCAGGGCGTACTAGTGTTAGCAGGGAGCACTGGTGGTTGCTGGGAGCAATGGTGTTAGCAGGGAGCACTGGTGGTGGCAGGGAGCACTGGTGGTGGCAGGGAGCACTGGTGGTGGCAAGGAACACTGGTGGTGGCAGGGAACACTGGTGTAAGCAGGGAGCACTGGTGGTGGCAGGGAGCACTGGTTGGTGGCAGGCGACACTGGTGGTGGCAGGGCGTACTAGTGTTAGCAGGAAGCACTGGTGGTTGGTGGGAGCATTGGTGGTGGGAAGGAGCATTGGTGGTGGTAGGGCGCACTGGTGGTAGCAGGGAGCACTAGTGGTTGGCAGGGAGCACTAGTGGTGGCAGGGAGCACTAGTGGTGGCAGGGAGCACTGGCGGTGGCAGGGAGCACTAGCGGTAGCAGGGAGCACTGGAGGTGCATGGAGCACTGGTGGTTGCTGAGAGCAATGGTGGTGGCAGGCGTACTGGTGATGACAGGGAGCACTAGTGGTGGCAGGTAGCACTGGTAATGGCAGGGAGGACTAGTGGTGGCAGGTAGCATTGGTGGTGGCAGGGCGTACTGCTGATGGCAAGGAGCACTGGTGGTAGCAGGGAGCACTAGTGGTGCATGGAGCACTGGTGGTTGCTGGGAACATTGGAGGTGGCAGGCGCACTGGTGATGGCAAGGAGCACTAGTGGTGGCAGGTAGCACTGGTGGTGGCAGGGAGCACTGGTGGCGGCAGGGAGCACTGATTGGTGGCAGGCAACACTGGTGGTGGTAAGGCGCACTGGTGTTAGCAGGGAGCACTGGTGGCTGCTGGGAGTATTGGTGGTGGCAACAGATCATTGGTGATGGTAGGGCGCACTGGTGGTAGTAGGGAGCACTGGTGTAGCAGGGAGCACTCGTGGTGGAAGGGAGCACTGGTGGTGGCAGGGAGCACTGGTGGTGGCAGGGAGCACTAGTGGGGCATGGAGCACTGGTGGTTGCTGGGAGCATTGGTGGTGGCAGGGTGCACTGGTGATGGAAGGGAGCACTAGTGGTGGCAGGTAGCACTGGCAATGGCAGGGAGCACTAGTGGTGGCAGGGCGCACTGGTGATGGCAGGGAACACTGGTGGTGGCAGGCAACTCTGGTTGAATCGGCTGCTTGTGCAATTAACCAGGCCGTTCACATATATTTATTATTTGGGTTTAAGTAACGAAACCCAAAAGGTAGTTCCTTGTTTTATTATAAAAGGGTTGTATATATATATATATTTCCTGAGTGTAGATCGACCGTAAGTTCCACTGTTTAGGAGTGAATGAGAAAGGGACGGCATTTATGTTTTATAAACGTTAGGTCACGTTCTTACGATATTACTTTCTGTGAGCGACTAAGGAGTGAGGGCCTCGCTGCGTGGGCTTACAGATATGCTGACTATGGGTCACTCCCTCCTGGGAGAGTTGCCCGCTCACGTGTACAACTCATATCTTACTCATAGACAGTGGAAAGTTACAGGGTGGTGAATCTGAATATAATATCAGATGTATTGACGCATTTATATAATATGTTCTGTTGATGAGACATGGCCCCATTACATGGTGGTTGCAGGGAGCACTGGTGTTAGCAGGGAGCACTAGTGTTAGCAGGGAGCACTAGTGTTAGCAGGGAGCATTGGTGGTGGCAGGGAGCACTGGTGGTGGCAAGGAGCACTGATTGGTGGTAGGCAACACTGGTGGTGGTAAGGCGCACTGGAGTTAGCAAGGAGCACTGGTAATTGCTGGGAGCATTGGTGGTGGTAGGGAGCATTGGTGATGGTAGGGCGCACTGGTGGTAGTAGGGAGCACTGGTGGTGGCAGGGAGCACTAGTGATGCATGGAGCACTGGTGGTGCATGGAGCACCGGTGGTTGCTGGGAGCACTGGTGGTGGAAGGTGGCACTGGTAATGGCAGGGTGCACTAGTAATGGCAGGGAGTATAGGTGGTGCTAGGGCGCACTGGTGATGGCAGGGAGCATTGGTGGTAGCAGGGAGCACTAGTGGTGCATGGAGCACCAAGGTTGCTGGGAGCATTGGTGGTGACAGGGCGCACTGGTGATGGCAGGTAGCACTGGCAATGGCAAGGAGCACTAGCGGTGGCAGGGTGCACTGGTGATGGCAGGGAACACTGGTGGTGGCAGGGAGCATTGGTGGTAGCAGGGAGTACTGTTGGTGGCAGGGAGCATTGGGGATGGAAGGGAGCACTGTTGGTGACAGGGAGCACTGATGATAGCATGGAGCACTAGTGGTGTATGGAACGCTGGTAGTAGCATGGAGCATTGGTTGTTGCTTGGGGCACTGGTATTGGCAGGGAGCACTAGTCGTGGCATGGAGCACTAGTGGTTCATGGAGCATTGGTGGTGGCATAGAGCACTAGTGGTTCATGGAGCACTAGTGGTGCATGGAGCATTGGTTGTTGCTGGGAGCACTGGGAATGGCAGGGAGCACTGGTGATCGCAGGGAGCACTAGTGATGGCAGGGAGCACTGCTGGTGGCATGGAGCACTAGTGGTTCATGGAGCACTGGTGGTGGCATAGAGCACTAGTGGTTCATGGAGCACTAGTGGTGCATGGAGCATTGGTTGTTGCTGGGAGCACTGGGAATGGCAGGGAGCACTGGTGATCGCAGGGAGCACTAGTGATGGCAGAGAGCACTGCTGGTGGCATGGAGCACTTGTGGTTCATGGAGCACTGGTGGTGGCATGGAGCATTGGTTGTTGCTGGGAGCACTGGGGATGGCAGGGAGCTCTGGTGATTGTAGGGAGCAGTGGTGGTAGCAGAGAGCACAAGTGGTGCATGGAACACTGGTGGTGCATGGAGCATTGGTGGTTGCTGGGAGCACTGGTGATTGAGGGAACACTAGTAGTGGCAGGAAGCACTAGTGGTGCATGGAGCATTGGTGGTTCCTGGGAGCACTGGTAATGGCAGGAAACACTAGTGGTAGCAACGAACACTAGTGGTGGATGGAGCATTGGTGGTGCATGGAGCATTGGTAGTTGCTGGGAGCACTGGTAATGGCAGGGAGCACTGGTGGTTGCTGAGTGCATTGGTGGTGGCAGGACGCACTGGTGATGACAAGGAGCACTGGTGGTAGCATGGAGCACTGGTGGTTGTTGAGAGCATTGGTGGTGGCAGGACGCACTGGTGATGGCAGGGAGCACTGGTGATGACAGGGAGCACTGGTGGTTGCTGGTAGCATTGGTGGTGGCAGGACGCACTGGTGATGACAGGGAGTACTGGTGGTTGCTGGGAGCACTTGTAATGGCAGGGAGCACTGGTGGTTGCTGAGAGTATTGGTGGTGGCAGGACGCACTGGTGATGACAGGGAGCACTGGTGGTAACGAGGAGTACTGGTGGTTGCTGGGAGCATTGGTTGTGGCAGGGCGCACTGGTGATTGCAGGGCGCACTGGTGATTGCAGGGCGCACTAGTGGTGGCAGGGAACACTAGTGGTGGACGGAGCACTGGTGGTTAGGGTGTGTCAATTTTGTCAACATGTTAAAAATCAAATTTGGTAGTCAAAATATTGTGCCTCTTTATGTCTAAACTTGAGATTAGCAAACAAAAATGAATTGAAATAACCCTCACCTACATCAATTATACCTTAAAGTTTCAAATATCAGTATTTCAACAAATTAATGAGACTTGATTAGAATTATTCACTTGATATTAACTAATCTCCTGTAAGCATATGGATTATGGAGTATTTTATGGTTCTATAGCTTGTGTACAATATGCATGTCAGAACATGAACATGAACAGGCTCTCCGAGTGGGACAGTTTAATTCTTGTTTTGACTTGTACCAAGCGTGAGGATAAGGCGCCCGGCTCACTCTCCTTCTAGATATCATAGACGGTGGTTTGCTCTCATTGCACTTGCACCTACTCTACCAGACGAATTCTACATTTTAATTATTGTAAGTAGGGCATATTGATTGTCGCAGTTACTTATATCATTGTATAAAACATTATGTTCTTAGAAATTATTATGTTATTTCTGTTACAGCATTTTTGATAAACAAATTGATATTTTTTGAAACAACAATTGAATTATGAAACATTGAAATATTTTTCTATTTGTCAGATAGTGTGAAGATGTCAAAATTGAAGACAAGAAGTCAGTTGTCAACCCACTTGAGCCTGCTAGTTGGTAAAGGGAAGGAGCTTCCTGTATCAGAACTTCCAACAGTGAGAGACATGCTAAGATTAGGGTTACTCCTTCGAGAAAAAAATGCAAAGGACAGAAGGAACTATACAGATAAAGAACTCATAAATGACATGATAGTCCCTCTTCTGCATCAATGGACAAAAGCTAATGCACTATTCAAACCACCTGTGATTAATCAGTGTCGAACTATTGAGCTAAAACTAACGAAATTATGGCACAAAGCAGTTGAAACATCACTTGGTAAAGGAAACTTGGCCAGGAAAAATGAATTTCTGCACACACTTGATACTCTGTTTGACATTTTGACCTGCAAGTGCTCCATACAATTATGTTCTGAATCCAACTGTTCTCACTCAGGTAAGAGAGAAAATAATTCCCACATTGATTGTGGTTGTCCTCGTGAAAAGAAGATCCCTGTTTTAGAGCTTGAATTTATAAAGGCACAGAGGACAAAGGCAGAAGGCCAAGGAAGTATGCAAATGGGTTCAATAGATTATTCAGAAACAAAGAAGCAGATTGCTAATGCCAAGAAGAGAGAACAAATCCGAGAGAGGGAACAAAAGAAGAAAATGAAGAGTGAAGAAGCCATCCAAAGAGAGGAAGAGCTGTGTCAAGATGTTTATCACTTCTTTGATAGTTCTTCTGATGAACAGGAAGCAACATCAGATGATAGTTCCAATGAGCCATCTGAACCTTTACCAAAGAAAATGAAATACAACACAAGAAATATTTCAAACATTGCTTTAGCTAGTATTCGCCACCATGCTGGACTTCGTGAGGCTGCAGAAATTGCAACTGCCGCTTGGATAGATGCAGGCCTCATCAGCCGAGAGGATGTATCTTTGGTGATAGATCATAATAAAATTAGAAGAGCACAAGAAAAAATAATGAAGGAAATATCTGATCAGCATGAAAAAGATTTAAGCGAGGGAGGGCTCTCCTGTCTTTTGTTTGATGGAAGAATAGATGACACAAAAGTTTTGCTAGAAGTAGAGGGAGGGAACAGAAAGTTTCCAGGTTTCATTAAAGAAGAACACTACTCTGTCTGTTCTGAGCCTGGTGGTCGGTTTTTGTTTCACTTTGCTCCCGAAACTGAAGTAGAAGGGAAGAAACATGCAGAGGTCATTGCTGATCATATTTTATGTTGGGTTCAGGAGAGAGGACTTGGCAGTTCACTGCAGGCTGTTGGTGGAGATTCAACTGCAGTGAACACCGGATGGCAGGGGGGTGTAATGACGCATTTAGAGAAAAAACTAGGAAGAAGACTTGTTTGGATTGTATGTGATTTACATACAGGCGAGCTACCTCTTCGTCATCTCATCCAGGAACTTGATGGTCCTACAAAGAGCAACAACAAGTGGTCAGGTCCCCTTGGCATCATGCTGGATGAAGCAACACAACTAGAAATAAATACAACCTTTCCAAAGGTCGAAGTTGGCCCTCCCCTTCCGGCGTTCTCTGAAGGAGTCATCAAAGATCTCAGCACAGATCAATCCTATGCTTATCGTATTGCCCAAGCAATAAGATCAGGAGAAGTGCCTCAGTCATTGGCTCTCTTGGAGATTGGACCTGTCAGTCACAGCCGTTGGTTAACTACAGCTCTTCGTTTCTGCAGGATTTGGATTTCCAAACACGAATTGAAGGGCAAAGTGCTGAAGAATTTGAGGTTAATTGTTGAATTTATTATTGGAGTTTATCTTCCCCTGTGGTTTAGTGTGAAACTTAATCCTATGTGGGTGGATGGGCCCAATCACCTTTTGTTTCAATTGCAGCTAGTAAGAACACAGAGGAAAGTAGTGAGGGACATCGTGTTACCTGTGGCAAGAAGGTCCGCTTGGTATGCTCGATCAGAAGCAGTTTTGCAAGCAATGCTTTGCAGTCAATGTACCAATCTCCGAACCAAGGCTGTAGAAGTCATTCTAAAGATTAGAGGAACGCTAATAGATGACGACCAGTTGGGAGACTGTTCGTTTCATTCAAGAAAAGTTCCCCCAATAAACGTCAATGCCACCAAATTGTCAGAATTGGTTGACTTGAGTTTGGAAGTCTTAGAGCCACCATTGACAACAAGTCTAACTAGCCAAGAATTGAGAAACCTTAAAGAGACTCCAATGCAGGTGCCGAAGTGGCCTTCCCACACTCAAAGTGTGGAGAGATGTGTGAAAATGGTCACAGAAGCAGCGGGCCATGTTTACAGCCACGAGAGGCGAGAAGGTTACATCAAAGCACAAATAGCAAGCAGACTACTGATGACAAGAAACCAAAGCAAAGAGAGTATGAAGGCATTGGTTACTTTCAAATAGACTACGGATAATAAAATATAATAATTTGAAACTTGAAACAGTAACATGTGTGCAAACGCTGGTTATGTTATAAATTCACAAATATGTACATTTAAATATCCATTTGATGTAGGTAGGACTTATTATAAAAAAAAATTTATGCCAGAATATTGTTTTGCATGCTTAGAGACTACAATAAATTGTTTACCAAATTACTCGATTTTCAATTTAGCCAGTTCACCCCCTAAATTGACACACCACCAGTGGTGGTGCATGGAGCATTGATAGTTGCTGGGAGCATTGGTAATGGCAGGGAGCACTGGTGATTGAGGGAACACTAGTAGCGGCAGGAAGCACTAGTGGTGCATGGAGCATTGGTGGTTGCTGGGAGCACTGGTAATGGCAGGGAGCACTGGTGGTTGCTGAAAGCATTGGTGGTGGCAGGACGCACTGGTGATGACAGGAAGCACTGGTGGTAGCATGGAGCACTGGTGGTTGCTGGAAGCAATGGTGGTGGCAGGGCGCACTGGTGATTGCAGGGAGCACTAGTGGTGGCAGGGAGCACTGGTGGTGGCATGGAGCACTGGTGGCTGCAGGGAGCACTGGTGGTGGCAGGCAGCACTGGTGGTGGCAAACAGCACTGGTGGTGAACAGGGAGCATTGGTATTAGTAGCGTGCACTGGCGGTGGCAGCCAGCACTAGTGGTGGTAGGCAGCACTGGTGATAACAGGGAGAACTGGTGGTGGCAGGGAGCATTGGTGATAGCAGGGAATACTAGTGGTAGCAGGACGCACTGGTGGTGGCAGGGAGCACTAGTGGTGGCATGGAGCATTGGTGGTTGCTGGGAGTAATGGTGGCGGCAGGGTGCACAGCAGGGAGCACTGGTGATTGCAGGTCGCACTGGTATAGGCAGGGAGCACTGGTGGTGGCAGGCAATACTGGTGGTGGCACGGATCACTGGTGGCGGCAGGGAACACTGGTGGTGGCAGGCAACACTGGTGGCGGTAGGGAACACTGGTGGCGGCAGGGAGCATTGGTGGTGGCAGGGACCACTGGTGGTGGCAGTTATTTCGGATTGCTCCTTCACTATTGGTCATCGAATCCCAGCTGTCAGTATGGTCGGTCCTTCAGTGTTGCGTGAAGGAGAAAAATATCCCTTAATATTTCGTATAGGGGAAAAAAAAGGCTCTTGGTACATTGTAAACGCGTGAGGTATACTATATACTGATTTGTTCTGACACGCGAATATAAAGGCAAAATAGATTGAAGGCGTCTCTTGTATTTTGTGAACAGCATGAAAGGAGAGTTTCATGTGGTGGTAGTGGTGGTGAGACATCTGGCGCTGATGAATGGTAACTCTAACTCCCTGAGACCTATCCATCGTTGCGCCACAAACTCCATTACGTCTGAATCTATCATGCCATGTGAGTGAGTGAGTGGGTGTGGACGAAGTGGATATACTTTCTACTATAGTGGAGGTTGCAAAGAGAAGGGTGATACTGTATTTTATCATTGGTGCATTGTATTATATTGATGTATTATTAATGCATTGTATTGAGGGTGCATTGTATCGTACAGTAGATGTACGAGTATTTTATAATAGATTTATTATCGTAACCGCATACTGAATTTTAATATATTGCTGTATGCTAAAGTTGTGGCTGTGATATACTGTGTATATATGTATGTATGTATGTTGCCTCTGAAGATGTCTTGAATAAAGACGAAAGCTAAGGTGCTCCGTTGTTTCCATTTTCCCGTGTGATTTTATCAAGATGTATGTGTACAGTATATATATATAATATATATATATAATATATATATATAATATATAATATATGATATAATATATATATAATAATAATATATATATATATATATATATATATTCAGAAACTTCAGTGTGATTTCAAACGCCAGCCATCGGGGATACTGAGTTTTCAAGGTCGACTGAGGGAAGAGAGCGCTTCTGCACGTAGTGAGAGCTTTTGGAACTGGGCCTATACGATATTGAATGTAGTTTGCCGAATTAATAATGATGCGATTCATGAAGTTAAGGGACTATTAGTAAATTTGAAATCATTATAGATTGTTTATCAGTCTGAATAATGTTACGGGTGTCCCAAGAAAGTTATTAGTTAGGCGGAAAATATGTCACGTAGGCTTAAGCTAACGCCTTGGGGAGACGCGAGGCTGGCTGGTCCTCAGTCACGCGAAAAAAGCGATCGGCCCAACAGGACGTCCCTGCGCGTCCGTCCACAGAAATAGTCACGTGGTCTAGTCACCTGTGTTGCGCTATTGCAGTACAACAAGTAAGTCTCATTCGATCTCAGACAGGGGTTAGATAGGGCAGTGATAAAGTTATTAAGAGCTAACAGTGAGTTAATTTCAGGGTTTCCGTCAGAACCCACTTGACTGCGTGAGACTGACTGCCGTTTGAGACTGCCGTTGATGATTGATGATTGGCGATTGTCGCCGTTGGAACGATCAGTGTAGGCTTGTCACTGGTTAACAGGGTAGCAAAGGATGTCTTGAGTGAACGAGTGCTCCCGACAACTAAAACGACACGGGACCAGCATCAGCATTGGGTGATCAGTTCTTACCACGTGGGTGCACAACACCACGTGCCCTCGGTCAGCTAGAAGTATTACCTACTGGTCATGGTCACCTGCAGGCGTTCTCTCTTCCCGCCCCTGGACGCACTGAGAGTACAATAAAGCTATCTGAGTAAATTAATGGTCACACACTGAGACCAGGAGTCTAGGGGATACCTAGAGAAACATTTTATCTCCCTTATTACGGGTGTATGTTGAGTTGGGTGGAGCATGGTTCACGGGTATTGGTGGACCCAGTAACATCTCAATAATAGTGACAATATTTTTGTGTGTAGTTAGTACCATTTTTTCAGTTACTTATATTATTTTGACGTGTGTAGTAATAGTTCTTAAATGATTTTGATAGAATTGTTTTTTGAATGTTTGTGTCACTAAGTGAACCAGAGTGATATTGTGATTTAATTCCTTTAATGCATTTAATTTTTCTTTATAATTCCGATCTCAGGTGTAACCTTTGTTCCCCAGAGTAGTGTTTAAGTTAGGTTAGGAAGTGTGCATCTGTTGGGGGTGATATAATTTTGTTGAGTGCCCTCCCTTAAGGCCTATTCATTGTAGAGTTATTAATTTCTATTTTTTTTATACCATTTTCTCGGTGGTTGATATTATTTTGTTGAAAGCCCTTAAGGCCTGTTTCATGTGTGCAAGCAACATTTCTTAATACTTTAAATTTATTGTTGTTTAGTGAGGCACTGTCTGAGTTTCTAATAATTTCAATATCATGTATAACTTTTATTCCCCAGAGTAGTGTTTTAAGTTCCGGTTAGGAGGTGTGCATATTCGTGTACCATTATTTGATTGTGTCTGTAGTGTTGAAGGGAATATAAGTGTCTAAATTTTAGTGTGTCTCATTCATCCCAGTCACACCATAAGGACTAGCGATCTCAACTCTCTGTATCACTCCGCGCTGGCATGTACAGATGCCAGCATTCACAAGCTGAATACATTATATGTAAATATGATAATTCACATATATAACATGGTGCATAATGAATGGAAATATTACATAGGATTAATACATGTTCTGTAATACTTTACTATACATAATTAATAGAGTAATATAAGAATACACAGCTTAAGGTACTACTTCGTGTCCATATTATACACCTCCCTCCCCCCTATACGCTCATAGTTTCATCTTGAGCGGACCTTTTGTTTCTGAGTCGCTCGGACCTGCGGAGTACCGGGGCAGAAACACATGGTGGGGATGGATTTACTGTAAAGACATCAGCATTAGGGAACTCTACTGGGGAAGGGTCGACACTTGGCAGCTCCACAGGTCGGAGGAAACGACGGTTCCTCCACCATACTCTACCACTAGGAAGACGCACTTGGTAGTCCCTGGACCAGGCAATACCCATGACAACCCCAACCTTGTCCCAGTGGTGAGATACCGGATCTTGAATCCTGACCTGCTGGCCGATACTCAACCTGGGAAGGGGGCGGGCATGACAGTCGTACCGAGCAGCGGCATCTGCGGCTCGTTCTGCTGCACGGCGGTCACATTCTTCAGTCTTGGCCTGCCACTCTTGAGAAAAAGACTTCGGGTGAGCAGGAACACAAGACCTGAGATGATGTTCATATAGAACCTAGGCTGGGGAGCGTCAGGTAAAGTTCGGGGTGTTGCGTAACTCTAAGAAACCTCGATCGAAATCCTCGCAGTCGATATTTCCTGAGGGTGACACCATAAGGATCAGATGTTTAACAGTCTTGACTTCGGCTTCAGCGTGTCCATTCTCCTGGGGGTAGTGGGGCGAGGTCACGACATGACAGACTCCCCAACGGTCCATGAAGTCCTGGAACTAACTCGTGGCTGGTGAACTGGGGTCCTCCATCAGTCCTGAGACGGAGGGGAACACCAACTTCACTGAAGTAATGTCTGAAATTCCGGATGGTAGCAGTAGCCGTTGTATCACTACCACAGGGGACGACAACAGGCCATCCAGACAATCGATCGGCAATGACGAGGAGGGACTTCCCTGCCACTGCAAAGAAGTCGGCCGACACAAATTCGAAGGGTCTTGAAGGGTTATCGTCGCACATTAAAGGTTCCTGTTGCTGGCTGGGTTGCAGAATCTGGCACGGCTCACAGGCACGGACGGAACTTGCAATGTCCGCGTCGATTCCGGGCCAAAATACAGTCTGCTTCGCCCGTCGCTTGGTGGTCTCCATGCCTCGATGGCTGTCGTGAAGGCGGGTCAAGGTACGGCGGCGTAGGGCAGCAGGAATGACTACTCGTGGACCATACAAGACGAGGTCTCCATCACAATAGAGGCTGCGGTGCGGAGATCTTGAAGGGTCTTGTCTGCATCCGGTGCTGTAGACTCTTCTGATGTGAAGACGGCCTTCAATGAGACTACTGACTTGAGGGATGCAGCAGATGTAGAACACAGCATCTCGTCCTCTGGGGTGGGGCGACTGACAGGGGCGCGGGACAGGCCATCTGGGATGCACAGCAGCTTACCCGCACGCCACAC
This sequence comes from Homarus gammarus, assembly GCA_958450375.1. NCBI lineage: Eukaryota > Metazoa > Arthropoda > Malacostraca > Decapoda > Nephropidae > Homarus > Homarus gammarus. Next base: position 723,425 of record CAUDMG010000378.1, on the reverse strand, counting down.
AGCCGTGAAGAGATAAGGCGAGAGCTTGTCTTTCAAACGTTGAAGGCGAGGATTCTCTACTGCATCCAAAGAGTAGTGCTTGATAATAGGTACAAGAGGGCGATGATCCGTGAAGAGGGTGAAATGCTGAAGTCCTATCAGGTAGAAGCAGCACTTTGTCATCGCCCAGGCAACAGCCAACATCTCCAGCTCAATCGTGGCATATCGGGTCTCGACGTCCGTCAGGAACCGGGATCCACACTGAATTAAGCGGAGTTGTCCACCGCCATGGTCGTGCAGAAGGGCGTAACCAACGCCGTAGAGTCTGGAGGCGTCAGTCTGGAGGACGGTGGGTAGGGCTGGGTCGTAACAGACGAGGACAGGTGGACTTAAGAGGGACTACTTGACTCGCTGGAAGGCATCTTGATGATCTGGGGTCCACAGGAATGTCCTCCTGGGGCTCAGCAGGGGGCATAACGGCTGGGCTGCGGCGGAGATGTCAGGTGAGAATTCAGCCAGCTGATTGACCAGACCCAAAAAAGAACGGAGGTCTTTCAGGTTGGCAGGGGTTGGAAAATCCCTGATTCCACTTAATTTCTCCGGGTCAGCTGCGATACTTGATGCTGAGAGAGTGTACCCACAGAAGTTCACTGATGGTACTGCGACTACAAACTTGTCAGCGTCGAGGGTAATCCCGTACTTTCGACATCTGGTGAGAACTTCATATATTCGGGAGAGGTGGGTACAGTAGTCTTCGTCATGGAGTAAAATATCATCAACCACCTTGACACAATTCGTGACTCCTTGAAGGGCCGCGTCACCACGTTGACAGAATGCATCGCCCGTAGCGGCAAATCCCATGGGGCCTCTGCAATACTGATATCTTCCATATGGTGTGATGAATGTAGTCAAATGCTGGTCTTCTTCGGCCAACTCGATCTGCCAAAAACCACATAAGGCGTCCATCGTTGTAAAAAACTGCACCTTTGGGTCCACATTTCGAACAGCTGCAAAGGGTGTGGGTGAAGGGTGAGCTGGACGGGAAACTTGCTGGTTAAGTTCTGATAGCTCGGTGGTGATCCATACTCCACCACGAGGTTTGGCGACGGGGACGAGAGGGTGGCACCAAGGTGAAGGTTCGTCTCCGGCCGGCTTGATGATTCCCTGAGCAACCATGGAGTCAAGCTCTTGTATAACTAGCTCCTTGTAGGCGTGAGGAATCAAACGAGGGGTGTGGATGGCAAAAGGTTCGGCACCATCCTTAAGATGAATCTTCATAGGTGGATCCACCATCGGCTTGAGTGGTGTCGATCCTAAAGATTTCTTCGTAACTATCACGTCAGCAAACTCCTTGAGAAAGTAAGCTCTTGCATCAGAAGGGGACGCGTTAGTAGAGATAAGGAGTTCCTTCAACCTGTTGACATGGGTGACCTTCAAAATAGGTTTGGGGATTTCCTTGGAAATAATGGCCAACTCTTGACAATGGCCGTATGATAAAAGCGGAGTCGGGATCCCATCATTAACATCAATCCGGGCTGAGCAAGACTGCTTACCAAAGGTAAGAGTAGCCCAGAAAGATCCCAAAGCTGGAGCCATCTTGTCACCATTAGCTGTCAGTTTCGTTGTCTGAGGAGGGGGCTGTAGGTTGCTCCGGGGTATTCCCACACTTGCTAAGTGTTGTGGACCAATTACTGAGACGTCAGCACCGGTGTCAGGTAACATCTGAAGACTGGATGACAAGTTACCGTGAGAAATGACGACATTGATGTACTGGGGCGTCGTGTCTGTGGAACAGTGTACACGACGGCAGGAACGACTGGACACAGCGTCTTGATGCTTGCCAGAAGGAGGCATGGCACTATCTGAGGATGACTTCTTGGATCCTTGGTGGTGTCCTTTCTGTGTCTTCTTACGACAACATTTGTCATAATGGCCCACACGACCACAAAGTCTGCACTGAACTTTGCTAGCAGGGCACTTGACTGTGTAAGCCCAGTGACCCTGGCGGTCGCAACTTCTGCACGCGCTTTGAACAGCTGGGCACTGGGAGGCATTATGCTGTCTCGCGCAGCTGTTACACAAAGCTGCTGCTGAAGGTGTAGCTGGAGGGTGAGGGGTGGGGTTACCTTGCTGCTTCTTACCCTTTCTGTAGGAAGACACCACCCTCACCTGGTCAGGTTGTGAGCATAAAGCTGAAGTCGCACACCTGGCGGCTTCGTACGCTCAACATATTGTAACATCATCTTGAGGGAGGAAGTGGGGTCAAGTGAAATGAGACGCTGAACTAGCTCTTCATCTCGAATACCCGTTAAAATGATTGTCTTGAGTTGTGTCTCTTCACAAACTTGAGAATTTCCAGGACAAACATCAACTACCTCTGAACATCTTTTCAGTCTTACAAAAAATGTATCAAAAGAGTCTCCATCAAGCTGCTTACATTGTAGGAGTTCTCTTCTTCTAAGTGCTTCGTTGCACTGTCCCTTAACATGTTCCTGTAACTTGTCAAGCACGGCCTCTACAGTCAGAGATGGCATAGGAGGCACTTGAAGTGTGTGCTAGAGAGTATGTTGTGTCTCCAAGGACAAGTACATACGAAGCTGTATCATCTGTTTAGGCTGTGGTAAACTTGACAGGTCAACCAATGTTGCATAGTCTTGCCAACGTCGACGCCATTCCCGAAATATCTGATAAGAAGCGTCAGACTTCAGAGAGGGAGGCGTTTGTGCTGCAGCCTTTTGAGGAATTGTTGAACCGACTCTGGGAAATGAGGTATCAGTACTTCTAGTCGTATCAGCATTAGTAGTAGCAGAAGAATCTTGTAGAGTATATCGTTGTGGGGAGGCTAACAGGGAAATCAAGACTTCAAATCTGGCTTGATCCTCTCTTCTTCTCAGGTCATCCTCACTTCTACGTATATCTTCTAGTTCTCTTCCTCTTTGTTCATCTTCGTGGCGTCGTCTTTCAGACTCTCTGTACCGAATTTCTTCCTCTTCTCTCCTTGCAATATAGTACTGGCGTCGAGAAGTTTCCATCCACTTAATCAGTTGAAGGAGATCTTTGGACGCAGGCACTGCAGGAGAGCTTGCTCGCGACGAACGAGGAGATTCTGTGGGTGATTGGGTGTTGTCACTGTGGGGAGTATGGGTGGGGAGAGGTCTCCCAAACTTAAACTCATAACCCCATCGTCCAGGGTATCATTTTGATCCCTGTGAGACATGCTGACAGCTTCTGTACTTTATCTGTGCAAGAGACCGGGTCAACCCCTCGTAAGCTATGCAAAGAATTACAGAAGTCTAAAGTAATACACAAGAATTTAATATAAAGTGGGCCTGTGAGTGCGTGTGTGTGTGTGTGTATGGCTCGTTGCCGGGAGGCTTGGCGCGCTGCCAGACGTAGAGGCAGCTGGGCGCAAGTCGCAACTGAACCGAAGTTGTCTTAATGCGCTCTGCTCAGTTACCTAATGACCGTAGGCGGGAGGGTTTGTACTGCTGGGCAGCTCCCTCAGTCATCTGACTGCAGTTTGCACGGACAATACTGATTAAAATACATAACACAGCACAGCACTGTACACAACATAGCACTTCACAACACTAAGTCCTGAGGCTTGTAGTCTGGCTGTAAATCCTTGGCGAAGCTGAAGACGAGACGCCATTAACACAGTCCGGCGGGAAGGCTAAGTTCACTCTGAATCTCACTGAGAAATCTCACTGCGCCATCTATGTTTGTCTTTGATATCCCCAAAATGTTCTACACTACTGAGGGTATACGCAAACACTTGTTATCTTGAAAATAGGTTCTTATTCTCGTACGGGAGATACACAGAGGAAACAAATAGACAGTGGGCTTACACACCATAAGGACTAGCGATCTCAACTTTCTATCACTCCGCGCTGGCATGTACAGATGCTAGCATTCACAAGCTGAATACATAATATGTACATGTGATAATTCATATACATAACATGGTGCATAATAAATGGAAATATTAGAAAGGATTAATACATGTTCTGAAATACTTTATTATGCATAATTAATAGAGAAATATAAGAATACACAACCAACAGGCACCCGTAGTTAAGGCACAAACAAACCTTTCTCCACCTTGGAAAATGTACCTCTAAGTTCCACTAGATTCCTGGTCCTAGTGTGTGACCATACATTCACTCAGCTGGCCTCATTTTACACTCAGTACATCCATGAGACGGAAGGGAGTGAGCCAATCAGACCTTGTTCAGTGGAGAGAAGCTTTAGCTTCCCGTAGTAAAAGGTTTTCACTAACTGCTTGAAGATATGTGATATTGTGACCCGAGGTAGAAGAGATCTGGCGACCCCAGACGATCATCAGTTGTTTACCCAGACAGCTGGTGTCACTTCAGAGATCCCTTGTTAACCCCGCTAATCAGTGACAAGCCTGCACTGATCGTTCCAACTGCGACAATTGCTAATCATCAATCATCAATGGCAGTCTCAAACGGCAGTCATCACTCGCAGTCAAGCGGGTTCTGACGAAAACCTTGTTATACTGCAATGTCACAACACAGGTGACTAGGCCACATGACCGTTTAGTCCTGTCTGATGCACAGACCGTCCTCTCTGTTCGAACGCTGTCGTCTGACTGAAAAACAGCCAGGCTCGTGCTTTCCCAAGCCTAGGCCTACGTGATATATTTTCCCGCATAACTAATAGCTAGGTTAGGACATAAGTAGCATTGTTCAGAATGATAAACGATCTATAATAATTTCAAATTCAATAATAGTCCCTTAACTTCATGAATCACAACTAAAATAATTCAAAAACGTACATTTAATACCGTATAGGCCAAGCTATAGGCCTATAGCTCTCACTACGTGCCGGAGCGCTCCTCCCTCAGTCAACCTTGAAAACTCAGTATCGCCAATATGGCGCGTGTATCTAATATCACACTTCACCTCCTTCATCACCCTCCACCTCTCTCATCACCCTCCACCTCCCTCATCACCCTCCACCTCCCTCATCACCCTCCACCTCCCCATCCTCATCCACCTCCCCATCACTCTCCACCTCCCTCATAACCCTCCACCTCCCCCATCACCCTTCACCTCCTCATCACCCTCCACCTCCCCATCACCCTCCAGCTCCCAATCACCCTCCAGCTTCCCTCCAGCTTCCCATCACCCTCGATCTCCCTCCTCACCCTACACCTTGCTCATTACCCTCCAACTCACCCGCCACTCTTAACCTCCCCCATCACCCTCCACCTCCCTCATCACTCTCCACCTCCCCATCCACCTCCCCCTCACCCTCCACCTCTCCCATCACCCTCCACCTCCCTCATCACCCTCCACCTCCCTCATCACCCTCCAACTCACCCGCCACTCTTCACCTCCCCCATCACCCTCCACCTCCCTCATCACCCTCCACCTCCCTCATCACCCTCCACCTCCCCATCCTCATCCACCTCCCCATCACCCTCCACCTCCCTCATCACCCTCCACCTCCCCATCCTCATCCACCTCCCCATCACCCTCCACCTCCCTCATAACCCTCCACCTCCCGCATCACCCTTCACCTCCTCATTACCCTCCAGCTTCCCTTCAGCTTCCCATCGCCCTCGATCTCCCCCATCACCCTCCACATCCCCCATCACCCTCCACATCCCCCATCACCCTCTACCTCACCATAACCTTACACCTCCCCATAACCTTCCACCTCCCCCATGACCCCACCGCCCGATCACCCTCCACCTCCCAATAACCCTCCACCTTCCCATCACCCTCCACAAACCCCATCACCCTCCACCTCCCTCATACCCTCCACCATCACCATCCTTCTCCCCGTCACCCTCACCTCCCCCATCACCCCCCACCTCCCCCATCACCCCCAACCTCCCTATCACCCTTCACCTCCCCCATCACCCTCCTTCTCCCCATCACCCTCACCTCCACCATCACCCCCAACCTTCCTATCACCCTCCACAACCCCCATCACTCTCCACCTCCCTCATACCCTCCACCATCACCATCCTTCTCCCCGTCACCCTCACCTCCCCCATCACCCCCCACCTCCCCCATCACCCCCAACCTCCCTATCACCCTCCACCTCCCTATAACCCTCCACCTTCCCATCACCCTCATCTCCCCCATCAGCTCCCACCTCCCCATCACCCTCCACAACCCCCATCACCCTCCACTTACCCCATCACCCTTCATTTCACCATAACCCTCACCTCCCCCATCATCACCACCTCCCCCTTCACCCTCCACCTTCCCATCACCGCACACCTTCCCATCACCCTTCGCCTTCCCCATCACCTTCCACCTCCCCCATCACCCACCACCTCCCTATCACCCTCCATCTCCCCCATTAAACACCACCTCCCCATCACCCTCCACCTTCCCATCACCGTAAACCTCCCCCATCACCCTCCACCTCCCAATCACCATACACCTTCCCCATCACGCTCCGCCTCCCCATGACCCTCCACCTCCCCCAACTCCCTCAACCTTCCCCATCAAACACCACCTCCCCATCACCCTCCACCTTCCCATCACCGTAAACCTCCCCCATCACCCCCACCTGCCCATCACCCTCCACCTCCCAATCACCGTAAACCTCCCCCATCACCCCCACCTTCCCATCACCCTCCACCTCCCCATTACCCTCCACCTCCTTCATACCCTCCATCTCCCACATCACCCTCCTTCTCCCCATCACCCTCCGCCTCCCAATCACCATACACCTTCCCCATCACGCTCCGCCTCCCCATCACCCTCCACCTCCCCCAACTCCCTCAACCTTCCCCATCAAACACCACCTCCTCATCACCCTCCACCTTCCCATCACCGTAAACCTCCCCCATCACCCCCACCTGCCCATCACCCTCCACCTCCCAATCACCGTAAACCTCCCCCATCACCCCCACCTCCCCATCACCCTCCACTTTCCCATCACTCTCCACCTCCCCCATTACCCTCAACTTTCCCCATCACCCTCCTCCAAAGCATCTCCCTCCATCTCCCCCATCACTCTCCACCTTCCCATCACCCTCCACCTCCCTCATCACCCTCCACCTCCCCATCACCCACACCTCCCCAGTCCCATCAACCCACCTCCCCATCACCCTCTACTTCCCCATCACCCTCCTCCACAGCATCTCCCTCCATCTCCCCCATCACCCTCCACCTTCCCATCACCCTTCACCTCCCCCATCATCTTCCGCCTCCCCATCACCCTCCACCTCTCCATCACCCTCCACCTCCCCATCACCTTCTTCGTTCCCCATCACCCTCCACCTCCCCATCACCCTTCACCTCTCCATCACTTTCTTCCTTCCCCATCACCCTCCAACTCAACATCACCCTAGACCTCCCCATCACCCTCCACCTCCCTCATCACCCTCCACCTCCCCATCACCCTCACCTCCCCATCACCCTCAACACACCTCCCCATCACCCTCCACCTCCCTATCACCTGCCACCTCGTCAATCACCCTGCACCTCCCCATCACCCTCCACCTCCCTCATACCCTCCACCTCCCCATCACCTTCTTCCTTCCCCATCACCCTCCACCTCCCCCATCACCCTCTACTTTCCCCATCACCCTCCACCACCCCATCTCCCTCCATCTCCCCCAGCACCCTCCAAATTCCCATCACCCTCCACCTCATCCATCACCCTTCACCTCCCTATTACCCTTCACCTCCCCCATAACCCCACACTTTCCCATCACCCTTCACCTCCCCATCACCCTCCTCCTCCCCCATCACCCTCCACCTCCCCCATCACCCTCCACCTACCCTATCAAACACCACCTCCCCTATCACCCTCCACCTCATCCATCACCCTTCACCTCCCCATTACCCTTCACCTCCCCCATAACCCCACACTTTCCCATCACCCTCCACCTCCCCCTCACTTTAAACCTCCCCCCAACTCCCTCAGCCTTCCCCATCAAACACCACCTCCCCATCACCCTCCACCTCCCCCATCACCCTCCACCTCTCCATCAAACACCACCTCCCCATCACCCTCCACCCTCCACCTCCCCATCAAACACCACCTTCCCATCACCCAACACCTCCCAATCACCCTGCACCTCCCCATCACGCTCCACTTCCCCATCACCCTCCACCTCCCCATCACCCTCCACCTCCCCATCAAACACCACCTTCCCATCACCCTCCCACCTTCCCATCACCCAACACCTCCCTATCACCCTCCACCTCCCCCATCACTTTAAACCTCCCCCCAACTCCCTCAGCCTTCCCCATCAAACACCACCTCCCCATCACCCTCCCACCTTCCCATCACGCTCCACTTCCCCATCACCCTCCACCACCCCATCACCCTCCACCTCCCCATCACCCCCCACCTCCCCATCAAACACCACCTTCCCATCACCCTCCCACCTTCCCATCACCCAACACCTCCCTATCACCCTCCACCTCCCCCATCACTTTAAACCTCCCCCCAACTCCCTCAGCCTTCCCCATCAAACACCACCTCCCCATCACCCTCCCACCTTCCCATCACGCTCCACTTCCCCATCACCCTCCACCACCCCATCACCCTCCACCTCCCCATCACCCCCACCTCCCCATCAAACACCACCTTCCCATCACCCTCCCACCTTCCCATCACCCAACACCTCCCTATCACCCTCCACCTCCCCCATCACTTTAAACCTCCCCCCAACTCCCTCAGCCTTCCCCATCAAACAGCAACTCGCCATCACCCTCCACCTTCCCATCACCCAACACCTCCCAATTACCCTCCGCTTCCCCCATCACCCTCCACCTCCCCCATCACCCTCCACTTCCACCATCAAACACCACCTCCCCATCACCCTCCACCTCCCCATCACCCTCCACCTCCCCATCAAACACCACCTTCCCATCACCCTCCACCTCCCCCATCACCTTCTTCCCTCCCCATTACCCTCCACCTCCCCATCACCCTCCCCCATCACCCTCCACCTTCCCCATCACCCTCCACCTCCCCATCACCCTTCACCTCCCCATCACCTTCTTCAATCCCCATCACCCTGCACCTCCCCATCACCCTCCACCTCCCCATCACCTTCCACCTCCCCATCACCCTCTACCTCCCCTTCCACCTCCTCATCACCCTTCCACCTCCCCCATCACCCCATACCTTCCCATCACCCTTCACCTCAACATCACCCTCCACCTCCCCATCACCCTTCCACCTCCCCCATCACCCTCCACCTCCCCATCACCCTCCACCTGCCCCATCACCGTTCACCTCCCCCACCACCCTCCCCATCACCCTCCCCCCCCATCACCCGCCACCTCCCCATCACCCTCCACCTCACCCATCACTCTCTACCTCCCTATCACTCTCCACCTGCCCCATCACCGTTCACCTCCCCCACCACCCTCCCCATCACCCTCCCCCTCCCCATCACCCTCCACCTCACCCATCCCCCTCCACCTCACCCATCACGCTCCACCTCCCCATCACCCTCCACCTCCCCATCACCCTCCACCTCCCCATCACCCTCCACCTCCCCATCAATCTCTACCTCCCCATCACCCTCTACCTTCCTATAACCCTTTACCTCCCCATCACCCTTTACCTCCCCATCACCCTCTACCTCCCCATCACTTTGTACATACCCATCACCCATTACCTTCCCATCACCCTCCACCTCCCCATCACCCTCTACCCTCTCCAACACCCTCTTCCTCCCCATCACCAACTACCTACCCATCACTCTCCATCTCCCCATCACCCTCTAACTCGCTATCACCCTCTACCTCCCCATCACATTCTACCTCCCCATCACACTTTACCCCCATCACTCTCTACCTCCCCATCACTCTCTACCTCCCCATCACCCTCCACCTCCCCCAACTCCCTCCACCTCCCCCATCACCCTCCAACTCCTCATCACCCTCCACCTCCCTATCACCCTCCACATCACTTTGTACCTACCCATCACCCTTTACCTTCCCATCACCCTCCACCTCCCCATCACCCTCTACCCTCTCCAACACCCTCTTCCTCCCCATCACCAACTACCTCCCCATCACTCTCCATCTCCCCATCACCCTCTAACTCGCTATCACCCTCTACCTCCCCATTACCCCCCCATCACACTTTACCCCCATCACTCTCTACCTCCCCATCACCCTCTACCTCCCCATCACTCTCCATCTCCCCATCACCCTCTAACTCGCTATCACCCTCTACCTCCCCATTACCCTCTACCACCCCATCACACTTTACGCCCATCACTCTCTACCTCCCCATCACTCTCTACCCTCCCCATTATCCCGCACATCCCCATCACCCTCCAGCCCCATCACTCTCCACCTCCCCATCACCCGCTACCTCCCCATCACTCTTTACCCCCATCACTCTCTACCTCCCCATCACTCTCTACCCTCCCCATTATCCTCCACATCCCCATCACCGTCCACCCCATCACTCTCCACCTCCCCATCACCCTCTACCTCCCCATCACCCTTTACCCACCATCACTCTCTACCTCCCCATCACTCTCTACCCTCCCCATTATCCTCCACATCCCCATCACCGTCCACCCCATCACTCTCCACCTCCCCATCACCCTCTACCTCTCCATCACCCTTTACTCACCATCACTCTCTACCTCCCCATCACTCTTTACCCTCCCTATTATCCTCCACCTCCCCCATCAACCTCCACCTCCCCCATCACCCTCCACCTCCTCATCACCCTCCACCTCCCCATCCCCCTCCACCTCCCCCAACTCCCTCCATCTCCTCATCACCCTCCACCTCCCCCATCACCCTCCACCTCCCCCAACTCCCTCCACCTCCCCCATCACCCTCCACCTCCCCCAACTCCCTCCACCTCCCCCATCACCCTCCACCTCCCCATCACCCTCCACCTCCCCCAACTCCCTCCACCTCCCCCATCACCCTCCACCTCCCCATCACCCTCCACCTCCCCATCACCCTCCACCTCCCCTTCACCCTCCACTTCCCCATCAATCTCTACCTCCCCATCACTCTCTACATCCCCATACCCTTTACCTCCCCATCACCCTCTACCTTCCTATAACCCTTTACCTCCCATGACTCTCTACCTCCCTATCACCCTTTACCTCCCCATCACCCTTTACCTCCCCATCACTCTGTACCTACCCATCACCCTTTACCTCCACATCACCCTCCACCTCCCCATCACCCTCTACCTTCTCCAACACCCTCTACCTCCCCATCACCCACTACCGCCCCATCACTCTCCATCTCCCCATCACCCTCTACCTCGTTAACACCCTCTATCTCCCGATCACCCTCTACCTCCCCATCACACTTTACCCCCATCACTCTCAACCTCCCCATCACTCTCTACCCTCCCCATTATCCCGCACCTCCCCATCAACCTCCACCCCATCACTCACCACCTCCCCATTACCCTCTACCTCCCCATCACCCATTACCCCCCCCCTATCACTCTCTACCTCCCCATCACTCTCTACCTCCCCATCACCCTCCACCTCTCCATCACCCTTTACCCCCATCACTCTCTACCTCCCCATCACCCACCACCGCCCACATCACCCTCCACCTCCCCCATCACACTCCACGTCCCCATCACCCTCCACCTCTCAATCACCCTCCACCTACCCATCACCCTTTACTCACCATCACTCTCTACCTCCCCCATCACCCCCCACCTCCCCATCACCTTCTTCCTTCCCCATCACCCTCCACCTCCCCATCACCCTCCACCTTTCCATCACATTCTTCCTTCCCCATCGACCTCCACCGCCCCATCACCCTCCACCTCCCCCATCACCCTCCACATCCCAATCACCCGCCACCTCCTCATCACCCTGCACCTCCCCATCACCTTCCACCTCCCCATCACCCTCCACCTCCCCCATCACCCTCCACCTTCCCATCACCCTCCACCTACCCCAACTCCCTCAACCTCCCCCATCACCCTCCACCTCCCAATCACCCTCCACCTCCCCCATCACCCTCTACCTCTCCATCACCCTCTACCTCTCCATCACTCTTTACCCCCCATCACTCTTTACCTCCCCATCACTCTCTACCCTCCCCATCACCCTCCACCCCTATCACTCTCCACCTCCCCATCACCCTCTACCACTCCATCACCCTTTACCCCCATCATTCTCTACCCTCCCCATTATCCTCCACCTCCCCATCACCCTCCACCTCCATCACTCTGCACCTCCCCATTATCCTCTGCCTCCCCATCACCCTCCACCTCCCCATCATCCTCTACCTCCCTATCACCCTCTACCTCCCCATCACCCTCCACCTCCCCATCATCCTGTAACTCCCCATCACCTCTACCTCCCCATCACCCTCCACCCCATCACCCTCTACCCCATCACTCTCCACCTCCCCATCACCCTCTACCTTCCCCATCACCCTCCACCTCCCCATCACTCTCCACCTCCCCATCACCCTCTACCTTCCCCATCACCCTCCACCTCCCCATCACCCTCTACCTTCCTCATCACCCTCTACCTCCCCATCACCCTTTACCCCCATCACTCTCCACCTCCCCATCACCCTCCACCTACCCCATCACCCTCCGCCTCTCCCATCTCCCTCCACCTACCCCATCACCCTCCACCTCCCCATCACCCTCCACCTCCCCATCACCCTCCACCTACCCCATCACCCTCCACCTCCCCATCACCCTCTACCTCCCCATCACCCTCCAACTCTCCATCACCCTCCACCTTCACCCTCCAACTACCCCATCACCCTCCACCTCCCCATTATCCTCTACCTCCCATCACTCTCCACCTCCCCATCACCCTCCACCTACCCCATCACCCTCCGCCTCTCCCATCACCCTCCACCTACCCCATCACCCTCCACCTCCCCATCACCCTCTACCTCTCCATCACCCTCCACCTCCCCATCACCCTCCACCTACCCCATCACCCTCCACCTCCCCATCACCCTCCACTTCCCCATTATCCTCTACCTCCCCATCACCCTCTACCTCTCCATCACCCTCCACCTTCACCCTCCACCTACCCCATCACCCTCCACCTCCCCATCACCCTCCACCTACCCCATCACCCTCCGCCTCCCCATCACCCTCCACTTCCCCATTATCCTCTACCTCCCCATCACCCTCCAACTCTCCATCACCCTCCAACTACCCCATCACCCTCCACCTCCCCATCACCCTCTACCTCTCCATCACCCTCCACCTACCCCATCACCCTCCACCTCCCCATCACCCTCCACTTCCCCATTATCCTCTACCTCCCCATCACCCTCTACCTCCCCATCACCCTCCAACTCTCCATCACCCTCCAACTACCCCATCACCCTCCACCTCCCCATCACCCTCTACCTCTCCATCACCCTCCACCTCCCCATCACCCTCCACCTACCCCATCACCCTCCACTTCCCCATTATCCTCTACCTCCCCATCACCCTCCACCTCCCCATCACCCTCCACCTCCCCATCACCCTCCAGCTCCCCATTATCCTCTACCTCCCCATCACCCTCTACCTCCCCATCACCCTCTACCTCCCCATCATCCTCTATCTCCCTATCACCCTCCACCTCCCCATCACCCTCTACCTCCCCATTATCCTCCACCTCCCCATCACCCTCTACCTCCCCATTATCCTCCACATCCCCATTATCCTCCACCTCCCCATCATCCTCTACCTCCCCATTATCCTCCCCATCACCCTCTACCCTCTCTATCTCCCTCCATCTCCCCATCACCCTTCACCTCTCCCATCACCCTCTACCTCCCTATCACCCTCTACCTCCCTATCACCCTCTACCTCCCCATCACCCTCTACCTCCCCCCATCACCCTCTACCTCCCCCCATCACCCTCTACCTCCCCATCACCCTCTACCTCCCCATCACCCTCTACCTCCCTCCATCACCCTCTACCTCCCCCCATCACCCTCTACCTCCCCATCACCCTCTACCTCCCTCCATCACCCTCTACCTCCCCCCATCACCCTCTACCTCCCCATCACCCTCTACCTCCCCATCACCCTCTACCTCCCCCCATCACCCTCTACCTCCCCATCACCCTCTACCTCCCTCCATCACCCTCTACCTCCCTCCATCACCCTCTACCTCCCCCCATCACCCTCTACCTCCCCATCACCCTCTACCTCCCTATCACCCTCTACCTCCCCATCACCCTCTACCTCCCCCCATCACCCTCTACCTCCCAGTTAGTTGGAGGTACAAGCAAGTAAGGTTTAGAGAAAGAGGGTGGAGGAAGTGAAAGTTGGAGGTGGTGAGATTTACTGATTGAGATAATCATTCTCACTCTCGCTTACTGTATGACTGCATGATGTCAGGCTCAGATCAGTGATACTGTCTTGGCCAAATTATGTGATCAATTTCTTTAGTCCAAATTCTGAGTCAAAACATGATAACTCCAAAATGTAACTAGGTTCTTTTCTGATAGCGCACCTTTCATGCACTCTAACCTAACCTAACCCAACCCAAGCCTACCTACTTAACTCAACCTAACTTAACCTATCCAAATCAAACTTAACTTAACCCAAATCAAACCCATCACCCTTTTTCTCCATCACCCATCACTTACCCTATCACCCTCTACCACCCCCATCACCCTTCACCTCTCATCGCCCTCTACCTTCCCCTCACCCTTCACTTCCCCTACCTTCCTTACAAAAACGGGAAATGGTAAAAAACATCCAATAAACTAGAAGAATCAAGGAAGAGGAGAGGAAGAATGCAGGATAATATGTGAGGAAGCTCCTCTTCAGTGTTCTGGAATCCGAAAAGAATTCCCTTTCATATCCATCTTTATCGGAAAAGATTCAGTCACATCAGAAGGGATACGTCGAAGGTTATCACTTAAAATCACATAGAGTTCCGATAACATCTTAGAAGTTATTGACGGGAACTTGTGTATTCAAGAAATATCACGAGTTTGCGAAGAATATTAGGAATTCGCGAGATATACCAAGAAATCTCGAAAATTATTACAATTTCGCGAAAAATACCAGAAAAACACGAAACTTATCAGGATTTTGCAAGATATACCTGGAATTCGCTAAAAATATCAGGAATTACAATCTGTCTTAGTAATAATGATAAATAATAAATAATGTTAAATATGAAAATCTTCAAGTCCAAATAAAAATAGAAGAATTATTGACAAACATCCAGGAATTGGCTATGAAACTTGACAAAACAAAATAGAAAAAGAAACACAAGGAAATAATAAACTCCGAGTAAAACCGATAAACCAAATACACAGAGTAAACCCTCAAATAATCATATAAAACCAGAGAAAAGTCGAAAAGCAATCGTGGAGTAGGTAGGGGAGTGGGGATTAGAGTGGGTAGGGGTAGAGGGGGACTAGAGTGAGTTGTGCAGGGCGGAGGAGTATAGTGTTTGTCTATCAGACCAAAGCATCCAAGCCAGTAGAATAACATAGACATAGCAGTAACTAGTGGACCAGGTGTTCACCCATGTAAGCTGACCCACCCTACAGTAACTAAAGTGAGATTAAGACCTGACCCGACTATTATCAATTCTTACCTTACCTCTTCATATGAGATTAGCCTCATTATAGGAGGCTGGATTGGGCAAGGCAAGGAAGGAAGGGGGGGGCGTGGTCAAAGGTTGGTTGGGAGGAGGAGAGGAGACTGGAGTGGGTAAGGAGAGAGGGGAGGGGAAGCTGGGATGGACATTGAGAGAGGAGGCAGGAGTGTGCAGGGAGAAAGGAGGACGCTTTTCTGGGGGAGGAGGAGGAATCGAACCTTGCATGTGATTAAACGAATGGTCGTGTGAGCTGGAGCGACGAACTCTAGCCCTGAGTGATATTTCGCTCTGCTGGGGACATGTAAGTCTATCAAATCCATTATGTCAGGCGTTGTAAACTTAGTATCACTACACAGAGTTAGTCACGTTGAAACTATGCCCGTTCGGTGGGTCAGATGAGAGAGTGAGTTTGTGGCGATGATAGTGCGAAAGGTACACCTGTTCTTATTGGGTTTGAGGTAGGGGAGGGAGAGAGAGAGAGAGAGAGAGAGAGAGAGAGAGAGAGAGAGAGAGAGAGAGAGAGAGAGAGAGAGAGAGAGTTGAAGTGAATTAAATTGAAACAGTTTATTTAGTCAGAAAAACACAGATACAGAGTGGATAATAATAACAATATTGACATGGCTGAGCCGGTTGAGAAACTGAGCTCTCCTGTAGGTTGCCTGACATATACGTTACATTTATTTCAAGGAAGTATTATGTAACATTTAGTGTTATCTGGAATAATAGAATAGCATGGTGGTAATAAGAACATCTCAGAATGTTACCACGGTTATCACTTCGATATTTATTTATTTTTTTATTTATTATTATTACTATTATTATTGTCTTTTTTATATTATAAGTACAAACATAAATTACAGTGGAATTGAAAAACATAAATGTAATGAGGAGCAGTACAACATAGGTTGTACAGTATTAAGGTTGAACAAGAGGACATAGCTGTCAGGATTATGTCTAGTTGGCAATTATATTTATTGCAATGGTAATTTCTCATCTATTTGCATGATAATTTCCGATAAAACGGTTTTGATGGTACAATAAAAGCAGGTACTGTATATATATAGTAGGTATTAAAAGATATATTAATATTTAGTCTTTGCTCGGATGGGTGGGGGTAAGTTGTTCCACACCTTCACACCATGATATTTTATAGAGGTCTGGGACTGAGAGGAGTGCAAGGGGGTTGTCTTAGTAGCTGTGGGTGCCTTAAGTTGTATCTCTGATTATTTCGGAACTGGAAATAATTATTGTTAAGCAAGTGATTGATAAATTTGTAAACAAAGAGGGCACAGCAGTAGATGTTAATATCTTCGAATTTTAACATTTTCAATTTCGCACTTTTTTCGTTTGTGTGATCTGTTTTTTTTCAAATAGGTCATTGTCCGTACAACTCTCTTTTGGGCAGAACCAGGGATTGTGTTTTTGAAGAGCCAGAGGCCCCCCATAGTGTGTAGCAGTGTATCAGGTGATGGTAAACAAGATCATGATAGATTTCTTTCATTGCTGTGAGAGTAAGTGACTGTTGAGTGTGATACAGGATACCGCACTGTAGTATATTGACTTTATTGTGAATGTCTTGAATGTGGTTTCTCCAGTTAAGTTTCTCATCAACAATAACTCCGAGGAATTAATTATTTTGTTCGCATTTGAGGACTGTATTACCAAGGTATGGAGGTCCAAGTCTCGGGTCAAGTTTTTCCTTCTGTAAAAGATCGTGTAGTGGGCTTTCTCAAGGTTTAAGGTCAGTTTATTACGTATTACCCAGGTCCTGACTTTAGTCAATTCAGTGTTCCTAGTTCTCATCAAGGAATGGAGGTCTGAGTTGCTGGCATAGAGATTATTATCGTCTGCAAATAAGTTGTATTTTATGAGTGTGCTGGCTTTGAGTATGTCGTTTATGTACTACAAAAACAGTGCTGGACCGAGAATGGAACCTTGGGGGACGCCATACAAGATTGGCGAGGAGTCAGATTGGTGATTATTGTAGCAGACATAATGCTTCCTGTTGGACAGATATGAGGTAAACCAAATGTGGGACAGGCCCCTAACGCCGTAATGTTAAAGCTTTGAAAGGAGGATGGTATGGTCGACTGTATCGAAGGCTTTAGAGAGGTCCAATAATATACCGACTGTGAACTGACTGTCATCAAAGGAATTTAAGATGTCATTAGTAGATGATAGCAGAGCACTCTCAGTCGACCTTCTAGCTCTAAATCCAAACTGGGAGTCTGTAAAAATGTTATTGACATTGCAGAAAGAATTTAGTCTACTACATGCTAGCTTCTCCCGTATTTTACTCAAGGCTGGGAGGACTGATATGGGACGGTAATTCTTGAAGAGACCTTTGTCCCAAATTTTTTATATGCTGGGTGAACTTTAGCAATTTTCAGTTTTCTCCGGAAAGACACCACTAGTAAAGGAGGAGTTACAAATGTGGGCTACTTTCTTAATGATGCTCATTGGTAATATTGTCTTCACCTGCTGCTGCATCTTCGGACATTTTTATGATGGCCAGTAATTCATCTGCTGTGGCAGGGGATAAGAACAGCTCATTTTGCTGTACGTTTTGCAGGTAAGCTCTAAATTCCTCATGGTGATTAGGGATGCTTTTTTGCAAGATTTTTCCCAACATTAATAAAAAAATCCATTGAAGTGGTTGGCAATGAGGGAGGGTTCCGTTTCAACTGAGATTAGGGAAGGAGAGAATTGGAGGAAGATTAAGGCAAAAGACTGTAGGTACACAGTCGAGAGAGGCTTGATCTTTTTCCAATGAGAGAGACACTTACTAGTAGTGGAGAGACGTATTGAGTATAAAATCTTCCTGTAATGTAATAGCGCTTCGGTTCCCAGTGCTATAACACTTTTCACGCTAACCTGGCCCCTCTTCTATAAATATTTTATGAAAATCCACAATGAAAACGTGGATAAGATAAATCTTGATAAAATCACACGGGAAAATGGAAACAACGGAGTACCTTAGCTTTCGTCTTTATTCAAGACATCTTCAGAGGCAACTGGATTACATGGACAGAGAGAGGCTCAAATATACAGGGTGACCTAAAAAACATGAGGTCAGGTCAAAATGATGACATCCACTAATCCACACACCAACACACACGTAGAGGAGCTTAAGAGAAGGGTGGTGACGTGACTAGTCAAGTCAGGTCAGAAAAAAGGGGGCCCACAAAATAACTATCATACATCTAGATCAAAGGTTTTTAAAGCATTTTTAACCTTGGGCCACTGACAAATAAATTTATGTAACATATCAGTTTTGAACTGACCATCACTAAGGTTTATTGATTTTAATTCCTTAATCAAACTAGCTTCAACAAGAAGTCTTTCTGTGACACAAGATGATTTGAAAACTTCTAAGCTTTTTTCCCAAGCAATGGGGTGATTATTATTCCTAACAGGAACGAACAAGGCACTGCTTTCAGATGCAGTTCTAATATTATACTTATGTTGTTTGATTCTAAGCTGCAGTGTTTTTCCTGTCTGACCTACATAATTACAATTACATTTGCTACATGGAATACAATAAACACTACCATTTACATTCAAACTTGGGCTATTCCTTATTAACATATTAGTAATGGTTGAGTCATACTTGAAAACAACATTAATATTTAGAAGCTTGAGGGACCGAACTAACGGGACAAATTCATTACGATAGGGCAGAGTGAAAATATTCTTAAGTGTAGGAACTTGTCTGGTTTGAGAGGGATGAAAGGATTTTTTAGCCCTATTAAAACAACGATCAACAAACACAGAAGGGTACCCAAGTTCTATAAATATATTTAAAAATTTCTAACATCCTCTCTGAAGAGCTAATGCCTTGATATCATTTACATTTTGATATTCCAAATATTTAACAATATTTTAGAGAATATCAAGTCTGCTTACCAATTGTGAACATATTTAGTTTGAATAAATGGACAGCTATGCGATCATTTTCTCTGAACCAATCAGCTATTTGTAAGTATTGATGAGGGGCGTGGCTTACGGGTCAGGTTAGCTTTGAAATACTTTAATCAAAAGCTCCCTGTCCTCTCGTTCAGTGGCTAACGAGGTTGAAGGATTGAAATTAAAGGGTCTCGCATGAATCATTATGGTGTATTGGCTGACTCGTGAAAGTGATGAGTGAGTATATATGCTTCATTGATCCGTAAATATTAAAGATAAATGGAATAACTCGGATAAATCGTGTAATTCGGTTAACTGTTATAAATCGGGAAGATCGTGTAAATCGGATAGGTCAGGTGAATCTGCAATTTTATTTTTATTTTTGTGTCAGTGTTGGCCCCTGGAAAGCTTAAGAGAAGAAGCGCATCTCTCTCTCTCTCTCTCTCTCTCTCTCTCTTTCTCTCTCTCTCTCTCTCTCTCTCTCTCTCTCTCTCTCGGAATGTCAGGACCCTTCTGGATACTGGCACAAATGAGCGTCCTTAAAGAAGAACCACCCTTGTGGCAAAAGAGCTGGCTAGGTATAACGTTGACATAGCAGCCATTCGTAAGTCCCGGCTCCCAAAGAGAAACCGCTTTTATGGAACTGGCTTTGCCATCCGCTAATACATCCCACATAGGCTAACTGAAATGCCTGTTGGGATCAACGATTTCCTCATGACGGTCCAAGTCCCACTGAATCACTCACTTCATGCCTTCTTCATTCAGGACCTGCTGGAGCTTTATGTCTGTGAATCCGTGGACCAGGACGGTGTAATACAATTTTGAGAAGATGCTGTAATTCAACCTGTTCTCCAAACTGAATCTGAAGATGAAGATGACGACGGAGAACTTGGTAACTCAGAGGTACCAGGTGGGGGAGGTCCCTCTCCCTCCGCCCAAGCCCAAGCTCCAAGGACAGGAAAACCAAAGTGACCTGAGGGAGGTGCTGCTCCCCTACTTACTGTTAACATGGGAACGATTACTCCACACCGCAATGCTTGGAGGAGCACCACACAAGAAGGTGTCAACAATTTCGGATTAGCCCGACTGCATACCGAGGCAGACAAGCGTTAGCGCCGGAAAGACTCCGCCGCCACCCCTCCCGCATTTGATTTAGCCCTATACACATGCAGCATCCGTGGACAACCCTGCCGGTCCCGTTTCAGCCTCTTTAGTCACCCCTGGACTCACCAATGAAGGTGACAGCTTTAATAACACATATCATTGTATCATAGTTGGTTGATCGTCATACTCGATTCCGAGTGACAGCAAAGTAGTATTAGTATGTGCGTGTGTGTGTGTGTGTGTGTGTGTGTGTGTTGTTTACTGAGGAAGGTGATTTATGTTGAAAAGCTTTCTTTAGCAAGTTCCTCTCTCTCTCTCTCTCTCTCTCTCTCTCTCTCTCTCTCTCTCGAGCTGTTCGCCACACGCCCACCTTCAATGTTAGGGGAGGGTTAGATCTCAAGTCAGCCACCAAATCAATCCGAGAGAACTTCCACCATCCATGAAATTAGTTTCCAAATCTCCCCTCTCGTCTCTCCTACACCATGAACCACCCCTTCTTTGATGTAGCCCCTTCCATGAGCTTCTGCTACAGCATCAACCTATTCCATCCTCCCCTCCCACCACCTCCACGCTGTAAGTTATGTCCATTTTGCGGTTTCCTGTGTCACAAATTATGTCTATTTCATAAACTCAACGTCTCAATTTCTGCCCATTTTGCGATTTGTGTGTTAATTTCTCCCTATTTTCCGTTCTGTGTCAATTTCAATATCTCACGTCTCAAGTTTTGCCTATTTCACGATTTATGCGTTAAATTCATCCCCTTTCGCGATTTCTGTGTCGAATTTCTCCGTCTCAAGATTTACCCATTTCACGACCTTTTATCATACGAGCTCCTTTAGTCCCTTAACAGGTTTCTACGACCTTATATAAGGTTTCCTTTATATCCTGTCTCTCTCAAGCTTCGTGTTCTTCCCTATCCGACTTCCTGACGCGTATACGAGTACTAAATCCATGTCTCCAGTACTTAGTTATGGTTCCACCCATTTCCCAATTTTTAGCGATATTTCTACCCAATTAATGTTCAGTTAGCGGCGTCTCCACCCATTTGTCAATTTCTCAGCAACGTTTTCACCCACATCCCTATCTCTTAGCTAGGTTTCCACCCATTTAATAATCAGTTGGCTACATCTCCACCCATTTCCCTACTTATTAGCTACGTCTCCATCCATTTCCCAATTTCTTAGCGACATTTAATTTTATTTCAAGACGTTCTGATCCCATTTCCAAGCACTTCACCACCTTGTCTCTACGATGCCCTCCATCTATCTATTTTCAATTTTATCCCCTCCTTAACCCATCTCTGCTCTCTATTTATTCATTACCCAACCCTTGAATGTCTTCAACTATCAATCTATCCTTTTTTTTCCTTCATCTATCCTAATTTCTACCCCTATCTTTAACCTTTTAACCAATTCTTTGTATTAATCCAAGTATCAACCTTTAACACTTGTACTTTATTATCAAAACACTATCCTCTCTTCCCCCCTCAACTAACCTCACTTCCATTATTCTCTATCCACCTATTCTCAACGCCATCTCTTCCTTAACCCATCTAACACAAGCATCAATCTCAAACACTTCTCTGTCTTCCGTGTCTTCACCACACACACACACACACACTACTTTGCTGTCACTAGGAATCGATTAGGACGATCATCCAGCTATGATGCAATGATTTGAATAATAAAGAATGTCACCTCCGTTGGTGAGCTTTGAGGTAAATAGAATGCTGATACGGGATCGAGAGGGCCGTCCACAGATGTTGCACGTGTGGAGGGCTACATCTAGTGTGGGAGGGGCGGCGGCAGCGTCTTTCCAGTGCTGGCGCTTGTCTGCCTTGGAATGCAGTCGGGCTAACTCGAAAGTATTGGCACCTTCTTATGTGGTGCTCCTCCAAGCGTTATGGTATAAAGTGATCGTCTCCCAGGTGAGCGGGTCGATTTGGCACTCTTTCAGGTTTGATTTAAGACTGTCCTTATACCTTTTCCGTTGTCGGCCAGCGTTACATTTACCATTCGTTAGGTGACTGTAAAGTAGCTGTTTTGGTAGTCTACTATCGCCCATGTGGGCAACAAGGCCAGTCCAATGTAGTTCTTCATGGATAATGGTAGCCTCGATGCTAATACATTTGGTGTCAGCGAGAATAATGGGATTTGTTTTCTTGTCTTCCCAGCGAATTCGGAGGATAGAACGTAGACTACGTTAGTGAAAGTTTTCTTTTACCTTGAGGTGCCTCCTGTATGTGATCCATTTCTAGCTGCCATACAGCAGGGTAGGGAGGACCAGTGCTCGATACACGGGCAGCATTGTAGATAATTTCAGCTACCTACAGCTGAAGACATCAGTATGGAGTTTGCCAAGGGCTTGAGATGCACATCTCATCCGATGTTGTATCTCTTCATTGATATCCGCTCTGGTGGACAGGTGGGAGCCAATGTACTGGAAGTGAGGTGAACCAGGAGCAGGCTGAAAGAGAATCTGAATTTTTCGTGCATTCACCTCTAGGCCAAAGTGTTTATATGCATGTGCATAGGTGTTCAGGCTCTCCTATAGGTCGCGTTCAGTGTGAATGACAAGCGTGAGGTCATCTGCATACAATCTTGAAATTCAGTAATGGAAGCTGCGGACTCCATTGTTCCTGCCTGGAGTCGCCTTATTTTGAAAAGACTCTTCATCCGGTACTGGATGTCTACCTCGCCGACTAAATTGGCACTGGCACTAGTAAGGAAGGCAGCAAAGAAAATGAAAGAAAAAAGAGTTTGTGCATTACACATCCTTATTTTACTCTCACTTCAATGGGGAAAAACTCAGATTGGCGCCAATCTGTAGAACACCACTTCCCATGCCATCGTGGTGTTATCTCACAATGGCATTGAATTTTGGTGGGCAGCCAAAACGACTGAGGGCTTTCCTGTTGACTGAGTCGAAGGCTTAATTAGGTCAACGATGGCCATGTACAAGTCACAACACTGCTATCTGCACCTTTGCTGTATCTGGCGGGCAGCAAAGATCACGTCTGTGGTGCCATGTGTTGGTCTAAACTCTAAAGGTACATTGAGATTCTGGTAATAAGTTTTCTGTTTGAGGGAGAAGTTTCTTTATGAGGACTCTGGCGATAATCTTGCCAATTTTGGACAGCAGTGAGATCCCGCGGTAGTTGCCATAGTCTTACCGGTCTCCCTTTTTCTTATAAATATTGACGATCGAGGCATTTTTAAGATCTTGGGGGATATCCTCCTCCTCCCATGTATTCTACAGGAGTGAGTGGAGACTGCTGGTAAGCAGAGATCCTCCTGCTTTATACACCTCGGCTGGGATTTTATCAGGTCCTGTGGCTTTGTTATTTTTCATCTGTTTGATGACAGTAGCTACCTCATCCAGGGATAGAGGATAGCTGAGGTGGGTCAGTTGTGGGTGCTGAGGAACCTGCTGGGTAGTCAGGACATCCACATCAGTGTTTTGGTTAAGCAGTGAATGGTAAAGCTCTTTCCAGCGCTGACGGATGCCTTCTTCGTCTTTAATTAGGGAGTTACTTATGGATGAGCTGAGGGGGGCCATGCCGTGAGTACTGTAGTTGTGCCATATATTGTTGTAGCGGAATTAAGAAATTCACACACTCTATTTTTCCACCATTCGTTCATAAATTTGTGAAGTTCGCGATGGGCCGCTGCATTCTCCTCGTGGAATGTATCAGCTTTGGTACGAGACATAGGGATGTTCTGCCAGTCAGTTAAAGCAGCACGTTTACTATTGACGAGAACTTCGATTTCCTGGCCCTTTTCATCTACCCAATCATGGTGTTTTCTTTTGATCAGGCTGATTGAATCATTGTAGGATTTTGTGATGACAGATTTGATGGGACCATATACGGCACAGGAATTTTGGTTGTATGTTGTTGGGTTGTTTATGTTTATCAGTCCATCGTTCAGATGTTCTGTGAAAGCATATGCTACCGCTGGATCCTCCAGTCGCTTGGTGTTAAAGCTTCTTCTGGAAACTTATTGCCTTCGCCGTTTTGGGGGGACGTAAAGGGAAAGTTTCACTCTGACGAGCCAATGATCTGTGTCCCAGTGGTCTGAGCCACACATGGCTCGGATGATGAGGACATCTAGGCGATCTATTTCTCTGACAATGATGTAGTCAATGAGATGCCAATGTTTGGATAGCGGCTGTTGCCAAGAACCCTTGAACTTGTTGGCCTGCCTAAACAAGGTGTTGATGGTAATGAGGTTGTGTTCCCTAGCATATGTCAGCATGTCTGCTAACTCTGGCATTTAAGTCACCTAGAAGCCCAACCTTATCTTCTCTGGGGATAGAGGTTAGCACTCTGTCAAGGTCGGCATTAAAGGCTTCCTTGAAATCATCCTCTGCATCCAGTGTTGGGGCGTATGCGCTGATAATTTTTTTTTTTTTTATTATTTATAGGGCACCCCCCCCCCCCCCCCAACATCCTTGTGTAAGGTGAAGCGCAGAAGCGTTTACAGCGCCCAACAGGGAAGCATGCTTGCCTTTATGTCTCATGAGTTAAGAGGGAAAACGCCTGAAGAGTCAAAGGCGTAGAACCCTGAAGAGTCAATGGTTTTATGTCTAAGCACGTTCTTGGAATCTACAACAACTTGTCCCTGAATACGAATTCGCAACTTTCGATTTACAGTAGGTACCTACATTGCTGCTAGGTGAACAGGAACCAGGGGGATTAGGAAGAGAGTCCAAACAACTTCCGCCCACCCGGGAATCGAACCCGTGACATCATGCTTGCAAGGCAAGAGCGGTACCGTTTTACCAACCGGCATCCCAACGCTGATAAAGAAGCGTTATGGGGCGCTCGTTGATCCCAACAGGCATTTGAGCTATCCTATGTAGGATGGATTGGCGGATGGCAAATCAAACTCCATAAATGCAGTTTCTCTCCGCAGCAGGCTTAACCTTCCAGAAGAAGGTATAGCCAGACCCGCGTTCTGTGAGTCAACCCTCGTCTGGGAGCCGGGACTCACTAATGGCTGCCATGTTGATGATACACCTAGCCATCTCTTTTGTCACATTGCCTGTTCTTTTTTTAGGACGCTCATTTGCGCCAGTATCCAGAAGGATCTTGACATTCCATAAGAGGTTGAATAGTTTCTTTTTGCTTTGATCAGTGATCATGATTATGTTTTCGACCGCATAAGGATAACCTTACGGTTGCCCAGTCAGGTTGGTTCTTTAGACAAGCTATATTTAGGACACCTTTTCTAGCCCCCTCCCCATGTGGGGTGAGCAGAGTGGCTTCTTATAAGGGTTGCTCAGTCGCATAGACAGGACCGGGTTGCACTACTGCCTAGATCCCAGTGCATAAACGACCATCTTTTCTATGCCGCCCATGTGCAGAGTTGAGACTAGAGACTCACGGTAGTCATCTTTGCCTGTCCACGTCGCCACTCTTTTGTCGCAATAGGACTTTTGGGGGATAGGGGTTTGATGATGATGCTGATGATGGTGATAAGTACGATGAACTGGATGATGGCTGTGCTTGAGTTGATTTATGTGGTGAGGCAGGAGCGCAAGCTGCAGCCACACATCGTGGCTCTCCGTTTTCCTGACCCAGTGGTCATTAGTTCCTTCCCCCGGTTATTTATGGAGCGGGTCACCCCATGAATGTCCAAAATTCCTTGCGTGGAAAATTAAAATTCGTTTATCGTCCCTCATATTTTACCCATAAATAAAAAACCCGTACTTTAGGCAACAGCGAGGAGAGAGAGAGAGAGAGAGAGAGAGAGAGAGAGAGAGAGAGAGAGAGAGAGAGAGAGAGAGAGAGAGATATCTGGAACACTCTTTCACAAAAACACAGAAGAGATTAAGCCTGGTGTCGATCTGAAGAAGTTTTTGTATCACCACCAACCTAAACAAAACCCTTTAATTAACTCGCTCGTCCTATAACTCACCTGTGCTATAGAGTTAAGCTTTACATTGAATTAAGGTAAAAATAACAGGTATTAGCCGAGAGAAGGTAGAAATGTAATGGTATGTGCTTAACCCCTCTTTCTCATTTATGGATCGTGGTGTTTTATGAAGGTAGATAAATGAGAGAGAGAGAGAGAGCTAACTGACTAATAAGAATGAAAAAGGTAGAGTGAATGTTAGATAAATAAAAGATAGAGAGATTATGAAAATTCCAAAGACAGAAAGACATACGTAGATAATTTGAGGGGGAAGTAAATGAAAGAAAGAGATTACAGTATATGCTGGTTTACTTAACATAATACTTCCTCCTCCCCACTTCAATAAGAGAACCCCCTCCATATCCCCCTTGACATAATCCGCCCCTATCCCTCTCACACATCAATCCACTCTCTAGCACGCACGCACGCACACACACACACACACACACACACACACACACACACACCCCACCCTCTCACACATACCACCCTCTCCATGATACACACACACCCTCACCCTCTCCCTGACAAAAAGCAGCCCCCTTCACATATATACCACCCTATCACTCACAAACAACCCCCCCACACCCACATCCCTCAACCCCCACACACAACCCCCTCACCCTCACATGAACCCCCACCCCCCAACCCCATAATATGAAGCCCACTTCCCATTACATCCACCAAACATCCTACTCATGTGGGTGACTGGCCAATCCGAGTCTCCCGACCAACTTTTGATTCGATTATCTAAAGGAAAATTTGGTCTAGAAGTTCCACCACCCCCACCCCCATCTCCGACAACCTCCTCCTCCTCCCACCCAACCCCCCCCCCCCCCTTCCACTTCTCCACCGCCATCCCCCTTTGCCCCCACTCCATCCTCCCCCGCCCGTCACCCATCCTATATAATTGATGCTGCTTCTCGAATGAAACATATCCGATGGACAGACAGACAGACAGAGAGAGAGAGAGAGAGAGAGAGAGAGAGAGAGAGAGAGAGAGAGAGAGAGATGTGGGTGGGATGGATACTAAAGAACGCCATACTTATAGGTAAGAATGTACTCCTGTAGATCAAAAGCCGTTTCTTAAATTAAAACATTGAAGAATATTGTGATAAGCTCCTCACCATACTGAGCCATGTTGCACTGTACTACAACAACAACTCCTGGTCCCTTGTTCATCTTCTAGTGAATTGGTTACTGTAGAGTGTTTCAGTAGAATTGTTCTTAAAATAAAGTGTTCAACAGATACAGCAGATAATAATAATAATAATAATAATAATAATAATAATAATAATAATAATAATAATAATTAACGATTTATTGAAAATGTTCAGCAGCCCGAAGGCAGAAAATTTACTTTAGACAAGAATGACTTATTACATACAAAGACATGGGGTAGTTGGGTACTTTAACAAAAGGTTTCATAGCAAACAGGAGAAGGAATACGAATTTAACATATGAATTATAGTTTACAGTTGACGGCCTGGGCTGGTCTCTTGCCCTACTTTGTGAGGTCACGTAGGCCACATGGTGCAGTAACTCGTCTGTAGACGTTGACATGAAGGACCTCACGTGGTCATGGTGACCGGGGAGGAGTGTTATTCACGTGGTGCAGTAACTCGCCCGTAGGTGTTGACATGAAGGACCGAACGTGGTCTTGGAGACACCGGGTGGTGTGGTGTTCACGTGGTGTAGTAACTCGTCCGTAGGTGTTGACACGTGGAGTCACCGGGTGGTGTAGTGTTGTGTGGTGTCACAGTTCTCACTCTCTGCTAAGTGGTGTTGTGTTATCTTATGGTTAGATGTAAAGCCCACCCACGGTTGTTCCCAGGGTGGCCTGATGAACACCGCCTGGTCAGAAGATGGTGGTCGGTTTGCAGGGGTGCATATCACTGGGTGTGGACCTCACGAGTAGGTCACGGCTCTCGCTTGTACTGTCTAGTGCTGAATGCACTGGAAAAACAGTGTTCATCACTGTTCAGCACTGATCCCACTTTTTTCCGAGAAGAAATTGTCACTTTTGGCGGGATTATGTTGATATTCCCGTGGTGGGGATGGGTCAGTGAGAGGGACTTGAGGATTGGGCCAACATTGGCCGCGGGGGCAGCTGTCACAGCAGGAGTTGGCGCCTGATAGATCTTAACCCTCCGGTGGCCAAGGAAGTGTGTGTGTGTGTGAGTAAATCAGGAAATGGGAGCGCCAAAAAGTGTGGTTGCAGCTTGCGCTCCTGCCTCACTACACTAACTCATCTTACGTGCAGCCATCATCCAGCCCATAACACTTATCATCATCAAAACCCCAATGCCACCAAAAGTCCTATGGCGACGGACGAGTAGCGACGGGGACAGGCAGAGATGACTACCGGGAGTTTCTCGTCAAAGCTCTGCACAAAGGTGGCATAGATAAGATGGTAGTTTGCACTGAGATCTACGCAGCAGTGCAATCCGGTCCTGTCTATGCGACTGAGCAGCCCTCTCAAGGACCCAATCTGCTCACCCAACATGGGGAGGGGGCTAGAAAAGGTGCCCTAAACATAGACTGCCCAGAGAACAAACCTGACTGGGCAACCGCACCCAGTAAGGTCATCTTTATGTGGTCGAAAACTATACAACCTCTTATGGTTGCTTCATGGAATGTCAGAACCCTTCTGGATACTGCCACACACGAGCGTCCTGAAAGAAGAACCACCCTTGTGTCTAAAGAGCTGGCTAGGTATGACATCGACATAGCAGCCACTCGTGAGTCCCGGCTCCCAGAAGAGGGTCGACTCACAGAACGGGTGTCTGGCTATACATTCTTTTGGAAACGTGCTGCAGAGAGAAACTGCATTTATGGAGTTGGCTGTGCCATCCGCCACTGCGCCCTATATAAGCTAACTGAAATGCCTGTTGTGATGAATGAGCTTCTCATGACACTCCGAGTCCCACTGAATCACTCACGCCATGCCTTCTTTATCAGTGCAACGCCACAACACCGAATGTAGAGGATGTCATCAATGAGGCCTTTTATGCTGATCTTGACAGAGTGCTCACCTCTATCCCTAGAGACGATAAGGTTGTTCTTCTAGGTGACTTCAGTTTCAGAGTTACCAGAGATGCTGACATTTGGCAGGGAATCATAGGAAGAAATTGACAAGGCAAGTGTAATCCCAACGGCCTACTCCTCCTCAGCAAGTGTGCTGCACACAACCTTACTATCACCAATACTTTGTTCAGGCAGGCCGAAAAGCTCAAGGGTTCGTGGTAACACCCACAGTCTAAACACTGGCATATCATTGTCTGCATTATTGTCAGTACATTAGATCACCGAGATGTACTCATCACCCGAGAATGCGTGGCTTAGACCACTGCAACACTGATCATCGGTTCATCAGAGCCAAGCTCTCACTTCATGTTGCCCCCAAACAGCGAAGGCAACAAGCCTCCAGAAGAAGTTTTAACACAGTGTCTGGAGGATCTAGCAGTAGCACATGTCTTCAGAGAGTAGTTTGAACATGGGCAGATAAACAACCCGACAACAAAGCACCCAAATCCCAGTGCCGAATGGGATATTCTCGACAGTCATGACAAAAACCTGCAGAGACCCCCTCGGTCAGATCGAAAGTGTACACCATGACTGGTTTGATGAAAATGACCCAGAAATCAATGTACTCATAAAATGAAAAACGTGCTGCTTTAACTGACCGGCAAAACAACCCTCAGTCTTGAACCAAAGCTGACACCTTCTGCAAGACGAAAGCGACGGCCCAGCGCGAACTTCGCAATCTAAAGACCGACTGGTTTATAAATAATGCAAGTGAATGCCAAAAATTGCAGATGAACATAAGATGCGTGAATTATTCAATCCCACTAAAACATTTTATGGGTCCATCACTCATGGCGCAGCCCCCTCCATTCATCCGATGGTAACTTCCATAATTAAAAATGAAGAAGGCTTCCTTCAGCACTGCTCAATCAAAACACTGATGTGAACGTCCTGACTACCAGTAGGTCTCTCAGCATCCAGAACTGACACATCTCAGCTATCCCACACCCCTGGATGAGGAAACTACACCCATCAAGCAGAAGAAAAAGAACGAAGCCTAAGGGCCAGATACAATCCCAGCCGAGAAGTATAAAGCAGAAGGACCTCTGCTTACCAGCCGTCTCCACTCTCTCCTGTAGAATATATAGGAAAAGGAAGAGATCCCTAAGCTCTTATAAACGCCTATATCGTCAATATTTATAAGAACAAGGGAGACCAGCTAGACTGTGGCAACTACCGTGTTATCTTGCTGCATTCTGCAGCTGGCATGATTATTGCCCGAATCCTCCTAAATAGACTTCTTCCTGTGGCGGAAAACTTCCTCCCAGAATCTCAATGTGGCTTTAGAGTTTAGACCATCACGTGGCACCACTGACATTATCTTTGCTGCCCGCCAGATATAGAAAAAGTGCAGAAAACAGCGTCGTCACCTGTACATGGTCTTCATCGACCTAACCAAGGCCTTCGACTCGGTCAACAGGGAAGCCCTCTGGCGGACACTCAGCCGTTTTGGCTGCCCACCAAAATTCGTTGCCATTGTTCGGCAACTCCACGATGGCATGAACAGCAGTGTCCTACACAATGGCACCCAGTCTGAGTTCTTCACCATTCAAACGGGGGTAAAACAAGGATGCGTACTGGCACTAACTCTCTTTTCCATTTCTTGGCTGCCTTGCTTATTAGTGCCACTGTCAATTTAGCCGGCGGGGTGGACATCGAGGGTCTTTTCAACATAAGACGACTCCAGGCAGGAATAAAGGTGTTGGCAGCTTCCATTACTGAACCTCTGTATGCAGACCACCTCACCCTTGTTGCTCACACTGAATGCGACCTACAGGAGATCATGAACACCTACACAGATGCTTATGCACACTTCTTCCTTGAGGTGAATGTACGTAAGACTCGCATTCTCTTCTACTCTGCCATGGTTCAGCCACACCTCTGCCATCCATCCAGTTTAACAATACTACCCTCTCTAATGTTACCCACTTTCATTATCTAGGCTCCCACTTGTCCACCACCGCGGACATCAATGAAGAGATTTAACATCGGATCAGATGTGCATTTCGAGCCTTTGGCAGACTCTGAAACCGTGTCTTCATTGTAAGGAGTTGAAATTATCTACAAGTTACACGTATATCGAGCAGTGGTCCTCCCCACCCTGCTATGTGGCAGCGAGACATGGGCCACATACAAGAGGCACCTCAAAGCACTTGAAAACTTTCACCAACGTAGTCTATGTTCCATCTTCCAATTTCGCTGGGAAGACAAGAGAGCAAATCCCAGTATTTTTGCTGAAATCAACTGTTGGAGCATCAAGGGTACCATTATCCATTAACAACTATGTTGTACTGGCCATGTTACCCACTTGGACGACAGTAGACCGTCAAAGTAGCTACTTTATAGTCACCTAGCGAATAGTTAATGCAATGCTGGTGGGCAATTGAAAAAGAATAAGGATAGTCTTAAGACAAACCTGAAAAAGTGCCAAATCGACCCCCTCGCCTGGGAGACGATTACTCCACACCGTAACGCTCTACCACCCCCATTGACTTACCAATGAAACTCTTCAAGGAGTTCTCCCTGGAGCTTGCTAAACCCCTATGCTCCATCATCAATGCTTCTCTCAGTCAAGCCAGATGCCCAGCTGACTGGAAGACCTCTTATGTATCACCAGTGCCCAAGTCAACCAGCCCACAATCCTTAAATCAGCTACGACCTATTGCAATCACCCCAACACCCAGCCTAATCTGTGAAAGTTTTGTGTTCGACTTGGCTTATGCTGATATTGCAGGAGTCGTAGACCCTCAGCAATTTGGCAACATGAAAATTTCCTCCACCACTCACTGTCTTGTCAGCTTTCTCGATTACATATACCGCCATCTCGAGAAACGAAAAATGTCTGTAGCTGTCGCCTTCATTGATTTCACTAAAGTATTCGACCTAGTCGACCACAATATAATCATCAACAAAGCTATTGACCTCGGGCTTCGGAGAAGTCTTATACCATGGCTTACAGACTTCCTCAGTGACCGACGCCAAGCTGTACGCTTCCGAGGGGCTGTCTCCACCTTTCAGTCACTCACCTGTGGCGTCCCCCAAGGCACCAAGATGGGACCACTCTGCTTCCTTATGCTCATCAATGATGCCCTAAGAGAAACCCCTGCTCGCTGGAAATATGTCGACGACTCCACCATTGGGATCAGCGTCAACAATTCTGCTCCCAACTATACCGCCCTTCAGGATTTATTGAACAGTCTCCAAAACTGGGCCACCATCAACCATACCAAGACCATGGTTATGCACGTCAACCTCTCCTCCGACATTGTCCCACCTCCTTCCATTACTCTAGGTCCGAACACACTCCAGGTTGTAGATTCCACGAAGCTCCTCGGCGTCACCATAGACAACAAACTAAATTGGAAACCACACGTCAGTGAAGTTGTCAAATCCTCCAGTTTCCGTCTCCACCTCCTCCGCCGACTCAAGTCCCTCGGAGTTCCTGCACCCGAGCTCCTCAGTGTTTACACAACATTCATACTTCCCAAGCTCACCTATGCCTTCCCCACCTGGTCTTCCTCCCTAAATGCCACACAACGTAAACACCTAGAAAAAGTGCAAAAGAGGGCATGCAAGATTATTCTCTCCCCTTCCTACTCCACATATCAAGAAGCGCTCAACACACTGACCCTTTCGACTCTCACTGACCATCACCACGACCTCATCTGCAAATTTGGTAAGAAGCTTCTATACCATCCTCGACACCAGCTCCTACTACCACCTGAGATCCCTAGCCCGAGAATTGCTGTTCGACACCACAACCGCATCCAGCCCATACGTGCACGAACTGATCGCTATAAGAACAGCCCAGTCCCAACCATTGTAAAAATTATCAATAACTTGTAATAAACAAGTGTATTCACTCCCAGTAAACACTACTCCTTGCACTGTCACTATGTTGAAATGAACTGTAGTTTGAGCTTTTCCCCATCTAGTTAGTATATGTCTTATTTGTGTCACTTATGTTACTTGTATATTATTTGTAATTCGAAACCCATTCCCCAAATATGTAACTGTATATTTTCAGCCTTCTGGCTGCCAAGCTCTTTCAATAAACCGTTAATTATTATTATTATTATTACACACGAGAAGGTGTCAATACTTCGAGTTAGCCCGACCTCATTCCGAGGCAGACAACTGCCAACGCCGAAAAGACGCTGCCGCCGCCTCTCCCGTACTAGGTGTAGCCATCCACACGTGCAACATCTGTGGATGACATTGCCGGTCCTGCAGCGGCTTCTCTAGTCACCTTAGAGCTCAGCAACGAAGGATACATCTCTAGTAACTCATATCTTTGTCTCATAGCTGGATGATCATCTTACTCGATTTCGAGTGACAGCAAAGTGGTGTGTGTGTGTGTGTTGTTACCAGTGCCTCGAAAAGTAAGTGTTTGACCAGTGTGTTATTACAAGTGTCTCAAAAAGTAAGCGTTTGACATATGTGTGATACTACTGTCTCTAAAAGTAAGTGTTCAACAAGTGTATGTTACAAATACCTTAAAAAAGAAAGTATGTGAGTATGGTACCAGTGAACCAGTGTTGACATTAAGAAACAGAATAAAACAAAGACTCTCAATCTACCAATCATAATACGCACAACTTATCGGACTAAACGGAGAAGGGAATAAACAAAATTTTAAATCCAGATAACGACCACAATAGTGAGAGCCAGGATCCTACGACACAAGAGAAGACTAAGGATGATATATTAGACCTAACTTGTGGACAAATGAAATTAGCAATATTAGAAGGAAAGAGTGGACAGTGAAGGACGAAGATGGATGATGATACATGGTCAGGCCTTCATTCAGCAGTGGCGTGATTAGGTAGATAGATAGAAAGATAGAGAGAGATATACGTCATATAGTTTGAATTAAGAAAACACAAACAAAGGTGATCACATCAATAGTTTGGTTAGGTTAGGTTAGGTTAGGTCAACACATTTGATGACAGGAAATAATGTTGGCTACAACGAGAGGCAATAACGTTAGCGTCCAATAATCACATGTTTGCAGTATACACTATGGTCCATAAACAAGTCTACATAAAGTCCTGCCATAAATGGAAACTGCGCCTCGTCAGTCTGCAACGCTCATAAGCATTATTTTGTGATGCTTTTCTTCTTTCAACAACACAGAGACACTTTTTTTTTCTTTCCTTCCCATCCCTTTTCTTCCCTTCTATACCTACTTTCCTCCCTCCTTCCCTTCCCTACCCTCTTCCCTACTTCCTTCCCTTTCATCCTTCCCCTTCCTACCCTTTTCCCTACGTCCTTATCTCCCTCCTTTTCCTTCCACCCCTCCTTCCCTTCCCTTCTAGCCCTCCATTTCCCTTTCCTCCCTCCTCAGTCTCTCCTCCTCTTTTTCTCACGTATTTCTCACCATTACATCACATCTCTCATGCAAACAAAAACAATTACCCCCCCCCCCCAAAATAGGGACAAAATTAAGCTTCACGAGTCTCTAATACTCTCTCAAATTACTTTTATATAAGGTTCCGTGATGTGTGGGGGGAGGGGGTGACCATCGCGTGCCAACAACTAATGAATCGGACAACAGTAAGGAAAAAAGTAGGGGAGAGGGGGAAGGGGGAGAGAGGGGGAAGGGGGAGAGAGGAGGAAGGGGGGGGAAGGGAGGGGAAGGGGAGTAGAGGGGAGAGGGGGAAGGGGTGGAAGGGGGGAGTAAGGCGTCTTCATCGACAGTAAATATTAAGGGAAAAAAACACAGCTTCATGCCGCTTATTCAGCTTCTAAAATGTGTTATTATCTTGGACCATATGCCCTCTCGAGCCTCATTGATTGTATTCCAATATCAGTGCTGATGTTAAAAGAATGACGAGTTAACGAGGATTCAGATTCAGATTTGCCCCCGAGGGGGCTAGTTTATTGGGCGTTTACAGCGCCCAACAGGGAAGTATGAAAAGTTCGTACTTGCCTTTATGACTCGTACATTAAGGGCGTAAAAGCCTGAAGGGTCATAGGTTCTGTCAAGTTACATAAAGTGAGAGAATGATGAGTGTGTGGGGGGAAAGTTCCCGATACATTTTATCTGTTTATGGCAAAGAGTGGCAGGTCCCTAATAATGTCAAATGCCAGGCCTGTGACTAGGAGGAGGGATATCTGGTCTGGGAGGGAAGAGGTGTTGGTAACGGCTGGGGACCTAAAGGAGGAGGTCATAGGGCAAGTGAGGATGTAGTGAGAGAGGGTGTGAGAGTCGGGTAGTCAACGAGGACGCTTCATCGCCATTTTCATCACCCGTTTTAAGTGCCATAGAGAACTTCATGGCCTGTTTTAAGTGCCATAGACAACCTCATCACCCGTTTTAAGTACCATAGAGAACTTCATGGCCTGTTTTAAGTGCCATAGAGAACTTCGTGACCTGTTTTAAGTGCCATAAACAACTTCATGACTTGTTTTAAGCATCACATACAATAACTCGTCGAATTTTACATATTTTCTTTGTGTTTGTCTAGCTTGTTAAAATGAAACGAAAAAAAAAGAGTAATATATTTATGATACTGTTCGACTTTACATATTATGCTTTAGGTTCATCAGTGTAATTATATAACAATGGATGGATCACTTGATGATTAACCACCCTAACACCAACTAAAGTTAAGGTAACAACCTTAATTTAACTAACCAAACCAATCTGAACCTAACTTAACTTAACCTAACGTAACATAATAATCAACCACCCTAACACCAACTGAAGCTAAGGTAACCTAACCTCAATTTAACTAACCAAACCAATCTAAACCTAACCTAACCTAACCTAACCTAACCTAACCCCCTCAGGGAACGTTAGGGTGGTTCATCTTCAAACAAAACATGAGAATAAACTCTTTAAAAATTATAACAAATATTGACTTGGTAGATGTTCCTAGTCACACAGGTTTAATGTTGACTTTTTCTAGATGATTTTTTTAATGAAGCTCAACAAGTAATATAAACTCGGTGCATTTATTTTATTATCACCTGACTGAGTACGATGACTGACTGACTCACTGAGTAAAATGAGTGACTAACTGACTCGTTGACGATCTAGAGTGTCTGACTGATTCACTGAAACTGAGTAATTGACAGACTCAACTGAGAAGACCTGAGAACATGATCCACTCACTTTGAAAACTTGAGTGACTGAGTGACTCGTTAAGAAAATGGAGTGAATTACTGACACAGCTGAGAAAACAAATTGACTGACTGACTCACTGTCAGAACTTTTCAATGAACCAACACTTACTTGCTTGGTTCATATCATAAATCAAATGACAAAAAGAAGGTAGACTATTATTTATATTTTGTATCCACAATGGGAGCTATTTTGTTCCTCGGACGGGACTGACAGTAGATCCCGGGGCCATAGCCCTCAATGATTAAGGTTCCCGCATAAAAGACAACCCAAGTCATAACTATCTTCCTTAAAGGTATCTAAAAAAGGTTACGCTAATAATCAGTAATGACGAAATTACCAAGAAAAAAGAATTAGGTCAGAGTTCCAGGAGGAGGTAGAGTTGGGGCACTGTCCTCGCGCCTACCATCTTACTATCACAAAATTCCTCATAACTCGCCGTGATGGGAATCAATAATGCTTCCTCCAGCTCACCATCTACGCAATTCTTTTCTTGAAGCCACCCAATCGCTAGTCCCCAGGGTGAAAGAAAATGCGAAGAAAATTTTTTGGACCTCTCTTCTTGGGTTGACGTGTATACGATGGAGTCACCTTCATCATAGGGGTAAAAGAAGTGGAGTGTCTCGGTGTCGTGATCTCCTTGCCAGTCTTCATAATTATTTAGACCTTCTAAGTCACTTCTATGTCTTTCCAGGAAACTCCGGCAAATTATTTACTTCCATAATTCTTTCTTTAGCTTATCCTCCGCGGAAATGGGACCTCCGGTAAATTCGTCCTCAAGTTGTTCTCGCTACCAAACGCTCCCCTCCAGGATTTCTGCAGAGAGCAATCTGCTCTATCATCATATGCTAAGGTCCAAGAGCCTTCTGTGAAACAGTATCTTCCAGGAAAGCATTTTCAGGGTCATTCAATAACGTCTCTCTCTTAACCCTCTGGGGTTGTATTAATTTACAGGGTCCTGTCGTGAAGTAGTCCTTTGAATATTTAATAATTTCCAGGATCTTTCATTAAGGTAGATCCTTCCAGGGTCATTCAGTAGTCACTTCTAACCTTCATGTCTCTTGCAGATACGTCATTAGTGAAATCTCATGCAAAATACTATCGTGAAATATTCCTTCCAGCAGCTTTGCATGATGTAGTTTCACCACAACCATCCGGAAAAATTATGCTTCCTGGATTAATCTTGTGAAGAAATTCTGTTCAAAGTCTTTCATTCTATTAATCACCCGAGACTTTCTCACTGAAATAAATCCTTTTAAGATCTTGCATTAAAGAAGTTCTTTCGGGATCTTCCGGTAATTTCTTCTAAGATGTCCATGTGAAGAAGTTTCTTTCAGCCCCAGGCAGGTGGAGCTGGGGAGACTCAACACACCTAGGAGAGGAACAAACTAGGGGAAGAAAAACCCCAAGGTAAGACCCACTTATACAATGGAACAGAGAGCAGTCAGTGATGTAGACCCCACCTTGGAAGAAGAAAAGAAAATTGTTTATCTTTTCACTGAAGCTGAGGGGTGTGGTACGGCGGCTGAAGGGATGCAGTACTCGGTCCCTTTCCGAAGGATTGGTTGTTCGCGCCAAGAGTGCCCTCAGTTCATCCAAGTGTGGATAAGTTCCTAACTTTACAGTTGGGGAAAGTGAAAGTGGTAGAGTCCATTGCCGGGTTCGTTGCCTTCTTGTGTACCGATAAAAGACTTACTCTATATTGTGCTGTATCTACACGGCTCCGTCAGACATACCAAACTCACTTTCAGTGATGGTGACGCTTCTTGAAACTTCTTCTTAATTATTTTCTCCAAGCTTGTGTTATGAAGTATACCTATTAAGGGTGCTCGAGAAAACTCACTTTTCTTTATCCTCTGTTAAATAGTTATGGGGTCCTCAAGGAACCTTTGGGTATGAGCTTCCAGGATCCTTCAGTTACTCCTAGGTAATCCAGTTATTTCCAGCATCTCTCCCTCTGTTATTAATTCTAGGTATATTTTTAGTTTCTCTAGGATTCTTCATTGTAACTACTTCCAGGATCCTTCATTGTAGCTTCTTCCAGGATCCTTCATTGTAGCTACTTCCAAGATCCTTCATTGTCGCTACTTCTACTTCCAGGATCTTTCATTGTAGCTACTTCCAGGATCCTTCATTGTAGCTACTTCCAAGATCCTTCATTGTCGCTACTTCTACTTCCAGGATCTTTCATTGTAGCTACTTCCAGGATCCTTCATTGTAGCTACTTCCAAGATCCTTCATTGTCGCTACTTACACGATACTTCACTGCAACTACTTCCAGGACCCTTCATTGTAGCTACAGCACTTCCAGGATCCCTCACTCTGCGTAGCTGCTCGTAGGATGAATCTAATTAAAGTAGTTTTTACCATGGTCCGACGATCTCTAGTGCGATCGGGGTAGGTATATACTATATAACCTTCACTGTCACAGTATGCCCTCCCTGACACGGGTAACAACCTTAACTTAACCTAACCTAACCTAACCTAGACTGTCACAGTTTGTCCTCCCTGCCATGGGTAAACACCTTAACTAAAGTAAACTAAACTGAACTAAACTTAACTAACCTTGACTGTTACAGTTTACCCTCACTGACGTGGTTACCACCTCCCACAATCGTCGTGGCGATATCTCAGTCTAGGAAGATTTTTGGTTCTTGCCCGAACCACCCGGGGATCCGTGGTCAATAGTAATGCTATACTTGGGACCCATGTAATGTTTAAGTAAAATTTCACGTCTATAACTGCTTCCATTTTCGAGCAATGGCTGAAACAGACAGTGAAACAGACAGACAGATATGTCCTTTTATTATTACAGATAGAACAACACAGCTCAGGGCTTCAGTGAGACAGAGACTGTCTCACTGAAGCCCTGAGTTTGCTATTGTCCTGCCCTGA
Organism: Homarus gammarus; assembly: GCA_958450375.1. NCBI lineage: Eukaryota > Metazoa > Arthropoda > Malacostraca > Decapoda > Nephropidae > Homarus > Homarus gammarus. Next base: position 683,864 of record CAUDMG010000378.1, on the reverse strand, counting down.
TGCTAATACTGCTATGATTTATCTAAATAGCAGACTATCCCAGGATGTATTGTTCCTTTGGCAAAATTTTCCTTTAAGTATTGTCTTGTTTGGGACATATTACGTGTAGTAAACTCTTCGGGAAACTCTAGTTTGAAGAACTATTCCATGACCTTCCCATGAATCTGAATCTCTCTCTCTCTCTCTCTCTCTCTGCGTAAATAACATTCATGGGCTTTCAATTGATTTTACTCTTCCAAGACTATGCTCCTTCGTGTCATCATCATCGGTTTCCAGTATCGTCTAACCTTCTTCCAGAGGTTCTTGTAACAAACTGGTCCTTACACCAGCATCTCATTGCAAGCAATAGTCGTTTCGAGCATCTTCCTTCCGAACAAAATGTATCTCGGTAAGAGTGAAAACATTCAGCTTGAAGTCTCTCACTTTCTTCAGGGGGCCAAGATACCCCACAAAAAAGAGACTAGCGGTACCCTTCTTCCTTTCTTGAGGGGTACCATTGTCTGTCTGCCTGTCTGTCCTTCAAGAATTAGCACACTTAGTATCTCCTGGAGTCTCCTATATCTCCTTCCGGTTAATATCTCTCACATTCTGTATCTCATAAGTTGTTATCTTTCACATCCATTATCTCTCACATAGTATCTCTCTCATGGCCTTTATTTCACCCCTGTTCTCTTATCTCTACGGTTCCTGTTTCTCAGATATGTTGACTTATCGCTCATCTTCCTGTCTCTCACATTTGCTCTTCTTGGTGTCTGTTTCCTTTATGTAATTTGAATCTCGTTAATCTCTCTCTCTCTCGCCACCATCTTCAGATCCCGTATATTTCTCCCTCGGCCACGGTATATTTACGATCTCTCTCCCAGTGTCTCCTGCGCAAGTCTCACATTATTATCTGACAAACAATAGACAATACCTCAACTGAGAAACACTACCTCCTTTACCTATACTGTACTGCCTCCTGGACCCATCTGTTACCTGTCATCAAAAACCTACCACTACCCTCCCCCCCTTCTTTCCTTCCCCCTCCTGCTAACCTTCCTTCTTTCCTCCCACTCTCCCTCCTTTCCTACTTCCCTTCTACTAACCTTACTTGCACCCTCCCTGTCCTTCCTCCTTCCCATCCTATCTTCTTCCTTTTTTACCTCTATCAACCTTCCTCCCCCCCCCCCCTCCTCTCTCTCCCACATATCCTTCTTTCCCCCAGCCCTTCTTTTCTACCGCTCTACTGTTTTCCTTCTTCCTCCTCTTCCCTTCCTCCTCCTCCCACCACATTCCCCTTCATGTTTTCTCCCTTCCCTCTCTCCTTCCATCTCCCCCCCTCCTCTATCTATCCCCTTCCTTCCTGCCTTTCTCTCTCATATCCTCCTCCCTCCCCATCATCTCCCCCTCCGGGATCTCTTGTTGAGAGAGAAAGAGAGAACATACGAACATAAGAAAATAAGGAGTCTGCAATAGGCCGGTTGGCCTGTGCATGGCAGCTCCTGTCGAGAGTTACTACCACTCTCTATCATCCATGAATCTATCTAGCCTCCTTTTGAAACTTTCCAGAGTTCCTGCACTTACTACAAAGTTGCTAAGGTTGTTCCACTCGTCCACCACCCTATTTGTGAACCAGTTTCTTCCTATCTCCCTCCTAAACCTAAACTTATCCAACTTGAATCCGTTGCTCCGAGTCCAATCCTGCTCGGGTATTATAAGAACTTTATCTATATCCCCTTTATTGATTCCTTTCACCCACTTAAATACTTCTATCATATCTCTCCGCACTCTTCGTCTTTCTAGGGAATGCAAGTTAAGTTTCTTTAACCTATCCTGATATGGAAGGTTTCTAAGTCTCGGAATCATTTTTGTCATTCTTCGCTGCACCGACTCCAGTGAATATATATCCATTCTATAATAGGGGCACCAGAACTGAACCGCATAATCGAGATGCGGCCTGACTAGCGCAAGATATAATTGCAATAAGACCTCTGCACTCTTGTTACTTACACTTCTAGATATAAAACCCAATACTCTGTTTGCCTTATTTCGAACATTAACGCATTGTTTTCTAGGCCGTAGGTCCGGGCTTACAAGTACCCCAAGGTCTCTTTCACAAGTCGACTTCTCTAGGTTGATGTTGTTAAGGCTGTATACATTATAAGTATTTGTTCTTCCAATATTAAGTAGAGAGAGAGAGAGAGAGAGAGAGAGATGGGAGCATGGGAGAGAGTAGAAAGGAGAGGAGGAAAAGGAAAGAAGGAATGGGATGAAGATTGGAGAGGAAGATGGAAAATTAATTAAAAGAGAGAATAGAGGAAAAAAAGTGAGGAAGGAAGAAGGGGAGAGAGAGAGAAGAGGAAAGGGAGGAGCAAAGAAGGGAGAGAAAGACAGGGAGAAAGAAGGGAAAGAGAGGAAGGAAAAAGGGAGAGGGAAAAACAGAGAAAGAGAGAAATGAAGAAGAAAGGAGAGAAAGAGAAAGGAAGGAAAAGAGTTAAAGAAAAAAAGTTGAGAAGGATGTGGAAGAGAGGGAAGAGACAAGGAGAATTTAAATCAATTTTTATTGTCAGTGAAATTGAAGAGAGAAGACACACATCCACAATAACACACCCACATCAACACATCCACATTAACACATCCACATTAACACGTCCACATTTACACGTCCTCATTAACAGATCCACATTAACACATCCACATAAACACATCCACATAAACACGTCCACATTAACACGTCCACATTAACACGTCCACATTTACACGTCCACATTAACAGATCCACAAAAACACATCCACATATCCAGATTAACACGTCCACATTAACACGTCCACATTAACACGTCCACATTAGCACATCCACATAAACAAATCCACATTAACACGTCCACATTAACACGTCCTCATTAACACATCCACATTAACACATCCACAATACACATCCACATTAACACATCCACATTGACACATCCACATTAACACGTCCTCGTTAACACGCACACATTAACACGTCCACATTAACACGTCCTCATTAACACGTCCACATTAACAGATCCACAAAAACACATCCACACATCCACATTAACATGACCTAATTAACACTTCCCCATTAACAAGTCCACATTAACACGTCCTCATTAACACATCCAAATTAACACGTCCACATTAACAAGTCCACATTAACACGTCCACATTAACACGTCCACATTAACACGTCCTCAGAAACACGTCCTCAGAAACACGTCCACATAAACACGTCCACATTAACACGTCCACATTAAGAGGTCCTCAGTAACACGTCCTCAGTAACACATCCACATAAACAATTCCACATTAACACGTCCACATTAACACGTCCACATTAAGAGGTCCTCAGTAACACGTCCTCAGTAACACATCCACATAAACAATTCCACATTAACACGTCTACATTAACACATCCACATTAACACGAATCATTAACACATCCACATTAACACGTCCACAATAACACATCCACATTAACAGGTCCTCATTAACACATCCACATTAACACATCCTCACTAACCCGTCCACAATAACACATCCACATTAACAGGTCCTCATTAACACATCCACATTAACACGTCCACATAAACACGTCTACATTAACACGTCCTCGACAACACGTCCTCATTAACACATCCACATAAACACATCCTCATTAACACTTCCACAATAACACATCCACAATAACAGGCTCCTCATTAACACATCCACATTAACACATCCTCACTAACACGTCCACATTAACACATCCACATTAACACATCCACATTAATATATCCTCATTAACACATCCACATTAACACATACATACTAACATGTCCATATTCACACATCCACATTAACACGTCCACATTAACACATCCTCATTAACACATCCTCATTAACACATCCACATGAACATGTCCACATTAACACGTCCACACGTCCACATTAACACGTTCACATTAACACGTCCACATTAACACGTCCACATTAACACTTCCACATTAACAATTCCAATTTAAGAAATCCACATTAACACATCCACATTAACAGCCCACATTAACAGTCCAAATTAACACATCTACATTAATATATCCACATTAACACGTCCACTTTAACAGGTCCTCATTAACAAGTCCTCATTAACACGTCTTCATTAACACATCCACATTAACACGTCCACATTAGCACATCCACATTAACATGTCTACATTAACACGTCCACATTAATACATCCAAATTAACACATCCACATTAACACATCCACATTAACACATCCACATTAACACGTCCACATTAACACGTCCTCATTAACTCGACCACATTAACACATCCACATTAACACATCCACATTAACACGTCCACATTAATACGTCCACATTAACACGTCCACATTAACACGTGCCTCATTAACACGTCCACATTAACACACCCACATTAACATGTCCACTTTAACACAACCACATTAACACGTCCTCATTAACACATCCTCATTAACACATCCACATTAACACATCCACATTAAAACGTATACATTAACACATCCACATTAACACGACCTCATTAACATGTCCACATTATCATGTCCACATTAACATATCCACATTAACACATCCACATTAACACAAACATTATTTCATCCACATTTACACATCCATATTAACACGTCCTCATTAACACATCCACATTAACACGTCCTCTTTAACAAGTCCACATTAACACGTCCACATTGACACATCCACATGTCCACATTAACACGTACACATTAACACGTCCACATTAACACGTCCACATTAACAAATCCACATTAACAAATCCACATGTCCACATTAACACGTCCTCATTAACACGTCCACATTAGCACATCCACATTAACACGTCCACATTAACATATCCACATGTACACATTAACACGTCCACATTAACACGTCCACATAATCACGCCCTCATTAACACGTCCACATTAAAACGTCCACATTAACACGTCTACATTAACACGTCCACATTAACACGTCCACATTAACACGTCCACAATAAGACATCCACATGTCCACATTAACACGTCCACATTAACACGTCCACATTAACACGTCCACATTAAGAAACCCAAATTAACACATCTACATTAACACATCCACATTAACACGTCCACAATAAGACATCCACATGTCCACATTAACACATCCACATTAACACGTCCACATTAACACGTCTACATTAACATATCCACATTAACATGTAAACATTAACACATCCACATTAACACATCCACATTAACACATCCACATTAACACCCTCCACTTTAACACATCCACATTTACCACCCACATTAACACGTCCACATTACACGTCGACATTAACACGTCCACATTAACATGTCCACATTAACACGTCCACATTAACACGTCTTCATTAACAAATCCACATGTCAACATTAACACGTCCACATTAACACGTCCACATTAACACGTCCACATTAGCACTTCCACATTAACACATCCACATTAACACATCCACATTAACACATCCACATTAACACGTCCTCATGAACACATCCTCATTAGCACATCCACATTAACACATCCACATTAACACATCCACATTAACACGCCCACATTAACACATCAAAATTAATTTATCCACATTAACACGTCCTCATTAACACATCCACATTAACACATCCACATTAACACGTCCACATTAACACATCCACATTAACACGTCCACATTAACACGACCACATTAACACGTCCACATTAACACATCCACATTAACACATCCACATGTCCACATTAACACGTCCACATTAACACGTCCTCATTAGCTCTTCCACATTAACACATCCACATTAACACATCCACATTAATAATAATAATAATAATAATAATAATAATAATAATAATAATAATTAACGGTTTATTGAGAAAGTTCTGCAGCCCGAAGGCTGAAAATATACATTGGACATAAATGACTTATTACATACATTGGTGGATTAACAAAAGCCTTCATTAGAGAAAGGTAAAGGAACATACAGTGAACATACAGATTATTGTAGGTGTTAAACAGCAAAAACGTAGTGCAGTAACTCCCTCCCAGATGGTGTTAGGAGGGACCTCACGTGGTGTAGTAATTCCCTCACAGATGGTGTTATGAGGGGCCTCACGTGGTGTTGTAATTCCCTCACAGATGGTGTTATGCGGGGCCTCACGTGGTGTAGTAATTCCCTCACAGATGGTGTTATGAGGGGCCTCACGTGGTGTAGTAATTCCCTCACAGATGGTGTTATGCGGGGCCTCACGTGGTGTAGTAGTTCCCTCACAGATGGTGTTATGAGGGGCCTCACGTGGTGTAATAATTCCCTCACAGATGGTGTTATGCTGGGCCTCACGTGGTATAGTAATTCCCTCACAGATGGTGTTATGAGGGGCCTGACGTGGTGTAGTAATTCCCTCACAGATGGTGTTATGAGGGGCCTCACGTGGTGTAGTAATTCTCTCATAGATGGTGTTATGCGGGGCCTCACGTGGTGTAGTAATTCCCTCACAGACGGTGTTATATGAGTGAGGTTTAGTCCCAGGCCTTCCTATCGTAGACGGATTAACACATCGGTGGTTGTTGTTGGGTCTCGCAGGGGCCGTTATCACTGGGTACCTGGGACCTCACTGTGTGAAGGTTAACTTGGGTACCACTGTTACTGTTGAGTTGTTCTCACTGACTTAAGCACTGTTCACCACTGTTCACCTCTGTTTAACACTGGTTCCATGCCTTTCCTAAATGAAATTGTAACTTCTGGCGTGAACTTGTTGATACTCCGGTGGGGAGGAGGGTTCAGGGGAGGGAGTTGGTATGGGCCAACTAAACAGTCGACCTGGCTGCCCACATTAACACGTCAAAATTAATTTATCCACATTAACACGTCCTCATTAACACATCCTCATTAACACATCCACACTAACACATCCAGATTAACACATCCACATTAACAAGTCCACATTAACACGTCCTCATTAACAAGTCCACCTTAACACATCAAAATTAATTTATCCATATTAACACGTCATCATTAACGCATCCTCATTAGCACATCCATATTAACACATCCACATTAACACGCCCACATTAACACGTCAAAATTAATTTATCCACATTAACACGTCCTCATTAACACATCCTCATTAACACATTCACATTAACACGTCCACATTAACACGTCCTCATTAACACGTCCACATTAACACGTCCACATTAACACGTCAAAAATAATTCATCCACATTAACACATCCACATTAACACATCCACATTAACACGTCTACATTAACAAATCCACATTTACACGTCCTCATAAACATGTCCACATTAACACGTCCACATTAACTCATCCACATTAACATGTAAACATTAATACATCCACATTAACATATCCACATTAACACGTCCTCATTAACACGTCCACATTAACACGTCCACATTAACACGTCCACATTAACAAATCAACATAAACAAATCCACATGTCCACATTAACACGTCCTCATGAACACGTCCACATTACCACTTCCACATTAACACCCACATTAACACATCCACATTAACACGTCCTCATTAACACGTCCTCATTAACAGTCCACATTAACACATCCATATTAACACGTCCTCATTAACATGTCCACATTAACACATTTACATTAACACGTCCATATTAACAAGTCCTCATTAACACGTCCTCATTAACACACCCACACTAACACGTCCTCATTAACACACACACATTAACACACCCACACTAACACGTCCTCATTAACACACACACATTAACACACCCACACTAACACGTCCTCATTAACACGTATACATTAACACGTATACATTATCACGTCCACATGAACATGTCCACATTAACACGTCCACATTAACACGAATACATTATCACGTCCACATGAACATGTCCACATTAACACGTCCACATTAACACGTATACATTGTCACGTCCACATGAACATGTCCACATTAACACGTCCACATTAACACGTCCACATTAACACGTAAACATTAATAAATCCACATTTAACTCCCACATTAACACGTCCACATTAACACGTCCACATTAACACGTCCACATTAACACGTCAACATTAACACGTCAACATTAACACGTCCTCATTAACATGTCCACATTAACACGTCAACATTAACACGTCCTCATTAACACGTCCACATTAACACGTCCACACGTCCACATTAACACGTCCACATTAACACGTCCACATTAAGAAACCCAAATTAACACATCTACATTAACATATCCACATTAACACGTCCACATTAACACGTCCACATTAACACGTCCACATAAACATGTCCTCATTAACACGTCCACATTAACACACCCACATTAACACGTCAAAATTAATACATCCACATTACACATCCACATTAACACATCCTCATTAACACATCCACATTAACACTTCCACTTTAACACGTCCTCATTAACACGTCTTGATTAACACATCCACATTAACACGTCTATATTAGCACATCCACATTAACACATCCACATTCACATGTCTACATTAACACGTCCACATTAATACATCCACATTACACATCCACATTAATACATCCACATTAACACATCCACATTAAACTCCCACATCAACACATCCTTATTAAACTTCCACATTCACACATCCACATTAACACGTCCTCATTAACACGTCCACATTAACACGTCCACATTAACATATCCACATGTCCACATTAACACGTCGACATTAACACATCCACATTAACACATCCACTTTAACGTGTGCACATTAACACATCCACATTTACACATCCACATTAACACGTCCACATTAGCACATCCACATTAACACCTACATGAACACATCCACATTAACACGTCCTCATTAACACGCCCTCATTAACACATCCACATTAACACGTCCTCATTAACACATCCACATTAACACGTCCTCTTTAACACGTCCACATTAACACGTCCTCTTTAACACGTCCACATTAACACGTCCACATTAACACGTACATATTAATACATCCACATTGACACATCCACATGTCCACATTAACACGTCCACACTAACACGTCCACATTAACAAATCCACATTAGCAAATCCACATATCCACATTAACACGTCCACATTAACACATCCACATGTCCACATTAACACGTCCACATTAACACGTCCACATTAACACGTCCACATGTCCACATTAACACGTCCACATTATCACGTCCTCATTAACACGTCCACATTAAAACGTCCACATTAACACGTCCACATTAACACGTCCACATTAACACATCCACATGTCCACATTAACACGTCCACATTATCACTTCCTCATTAACACGTCCACATTAAAACGTCCACATTAACACGTCCACATTAACACATCCACATTAAGACAGCCACACGTCCACATTAACACATCCACATTAACACGTCCACATTAACACGTCCACATTAACACATCCACATGTCCACATTAACACGTCCACATTATCACGTCCTCATTAACACGTCCACATTAAAACGTCCACAGTAACACGTCCACATTAACACATCTACATTAAGACAGCCACATGTCCACATTAACACGTCCACATTAACACATCCACATTAACACGTCCACATTAAAACGTCCACATTAACACATCCACATTAACACGTCCACATTAACACATCTACATTAAGACAGCCACATGTCCACATTAACACGTCCACATTAAAACGTCCACATTAACACGTCCACATTAACACGTCCACATTAACACGTCCACATTAAAACGTCCACATTAACACATCCACATTAACACGTCCACATTAAGACGTCCACATTAACACGTCCACATTAACACGTCCACATTAACACGTCCACATTAACACGTCCACATTAACTGGTCCACATTAAGACATCCACATGTCCACTTTAACACTTCCACATTAAAACATCCACATTAACACGTCCTCATTAACACATCCACATTAATACGTCTACATTAACACGTCCACATTAACATATCCACACTAACACATCCACATTAACACATCCACACTAACACGTCCTCATTAACACGTCCACATTAACACATCCACATTAACACGTCCACATTAACACATCCACACTAACACATCCACATTAACACGTCCTCATTAACACATCCTTATTAACACATCCACATTAACACATCAACATTAACACATCCACATTAACACATCCACATTAACACGTCCTCATTAATTCGTCCACATTAACACATCCACATTTAACTCCCACATTAACACGTCCACATTAACACATCCACATGTCCACATTAACACGTCCACATTAACACGTCTTCTTTAACAAGTCTACATTAACAAATCCACACGTCCACATTAACACGTCCACATTAACACATCCACATTAACACATCCACATTAACACATCTACATTAACACATCAACATTAAGACGTCAAAATTAACACATCCATATTCACACGTCCTCATTAACACGTCTACATTAACAATTGAATTGAATTGAAACATTTTGTTAGCCAGAAAAATTACGGACAGAGTGGTTAATAATAACAATATTAACATGGCTGAGCCAATTGAGAACCTGAGCTCTCTTTAAGGCACCCTATATATACTATACATTTATCTCAAGGAAGTATTGTGTAACATTTAGTATCATCTGGAATAGTACAATAGCATGGTGGCAATAAAAACTTCTCATAATGTTACCACGGTTATCACTTCAATATATTTCATTTTCATGTATTTATTTATATATTTATATATTTATATATATATACTTATATATATATTTATTATATATTTATATATATATACTTATATATATATATATATATATTATATATTATATATATATACTTGTATATTTATATATATATTTATATATATATACTTATATATTTATATATATATATTTATATATTTATACATATATACTTATATATTTATATATATATATATATTTATATATTTATATATATATATATATATATATATATATATATATATATATATATATATATAAATTACAGTGGAATTGAAAAACATAAGCATAATGGGGGAGCAGTACAACCTGGGTTGTACAATAATAAGGTCGAACAAGAGGACAGAGCTTTCAGGATTATGTCTAGTTGGCAATTATGTTTATTGTAATGGTAATTACTTATTTCTTTACACGATGTTTTCCGATAAAACGGTTTTGATGGTACAATAAAAGCAGGTACTGTAAATATAGTAAGTGTTACAAGAAGTATTAATACTTCGACGGTAGATATCTTTTTAGAGATAATTTAAAGGAAGGGAGCGTAGTCTTTCCTGGGATGGGTGGGGATAAGTTGTTCCACACCTTCACTCCATGACATTTTATGGAGGTCTGGGACTGAGAGGAGCGCATGGCGGGTGGTCTTAGTTGCTCTGGGTGCCTTAAGTTGTATCTCTGACTATTCCAGAACTGGAAATAATTATTGTGAAGCAAGTAATTGATAGATTCGTAAACAAAGAGGGCACAGCAGTAAGTGTTAATATCCTCCAATTTTAAAAATTTCATTATAGCAAATTTTTCGTTTGTGTCATCTGTTTTTTCAAGAAGTCATTGTCCGTACAACTCTCTTTTGTGCAGTAACCAGAGATTGTGATTTTAGAGAGCCAGAGGCCCCCCATAGTGTGTGACAGTGTATCAGGTGTTGGTAAACAAGATCATGATAGATTTCTTTCATTGCTGTGAGGGTGAGTGACTGTCGAGTGTGATACAGGATACCCCACTGTTTATATTGACTTTACTGTGAATGGCTTGTATGTGGTTTCTCCAGTTAAGTTTCTCATCACCAATAACTCCGAGGAATTTAGTATTTTGTTCGCGTTTGAGGACTATATTACCAAGGTACAGGGGGTTCAAGTCTGGAGGTAAGTTTTTTCTTCTGTGAAAGATCGTGTATTGGGTTTTCCTCAGGGTTTAAGGTCAGTTTATTACGTATTACCCAGGTCCCGACTTTGGTTAATTCAGTGTTCATAGTTCCCATCAAGGAATGGAAGTCTGAGTTGCTGGCATAGAGATTACTATCGTCTGCAAATAAGTTGTATTTTATGAGTGAGCTGGCGTGGACTATGTCGTTTATGTACAACAAAAAACAGTACTGGACCGAGAATGGATCTTTGGGGGACTCCATACAAGATTGGAGTGGAGTCAGATTGGTGGTTATTATAGCAGACATACTGCATCCTGTTGGACAGATATGAAGTAAACCAATTGTGGGACAGGCCCCTAACGCCGTAATGTTCAAGCTTTGAAAGGAGGATGGTATGGTCGACAGCATCGAAGGCTTTAGAGAGGTCCAAGAATATACCGACTGTGAACTGACTGTCATCAAAGAAATTTAAGATGTCATTAGTAAAGGATAGCAGAGCACTCTCAGTCGACCTTCTGACTCTAAATCCAAACTGGGAGTCTGTAAAGATGTTATTGGCAGTGTAGAAAGAATTTAGTCTATTACTTGCTAGCTTTTCCAGTATCTTACTCAAGGCTGGGAGGACTGATATGGGGCGGTAATTCTTGAGGAGACCTTTGTCCCCAGATTTTTTATATGCCGGGTGAACTATAGCAATTTTCAGTTTATCAGGAAAGACACCAGTAGTGAAGGAGGAGTTACAAATGTGGAGGACAACACGTAGTAATAAGTGGGTCACTTTCTTAATGATGCTCATTGGTATATTGTCTTCGCCTGCTGCTGCATCTTTGGACATTTTTATGGTGGCCGGTATTTCATCTGCTGTGACAGGAGATAAGAATAGTTCATTTTGCTGTCTGTTTTGCAGGTAGGCTCTAAATCAGGGATGATTTAGAGCCTAAATCAGGGATGCTCTCTGCAAGATTTTTGCCAACATGAATAAAATATTAATTGAAGTGGTTGGCAATGAGGGAGGGTTCCGTTATAACTGAATCATTTATCATAAAAACTGAGTGTTCCTGTTCTGAATAGAATTTATGACATCCCAGGTTTTCTTACTGTCGCCTGATGCTGACTGGAGCTTATTTGTATAATAGCTACGTCTGGCATTTCTAACTGCTTCAGTTACTCTATTTCTGATACTTCTGTAAGCATCACCGAAAGTTATGGGTCTTTTTGCAAATTTCCTTTGGAGTTTGTGTTTTTCCTTTATCATTATCTTAATTTTGCTTGTGATATAGGGTTTGGAAATGGATACAGTTTTCACTGACTTAGTCTTGAGCGGGAAGCATTTATCAAAGCAAGCATTGAAGATGCAAGAGAAGTTACAGCTGTTCACGTTAGGGTTGTCGGAGGCATAGACAAGATCCCAGTTAGCATTCATTAGGTTGTTTTCAAAAAGGGGCATGTTGTCGGCGCAGTAGTCTGTGTATTGAATTGAACTCTACTAGACCTTTCAGGTTTTGTGGCTGTTTTATACATGGCAAAATCTTGGAAGTGATCTGAGATATAGCTATAAATAATTCCACTTGCTAGGTTGTTAGGAGTGTTGCTCGTCCAGATATGATCTATCACAGTGGCAGAGGTGGCAGTTACTCTAGTGGGTTTGGTTATAGTGTTGAAGAAAGAGTTTAGAATGACAGGTAGCAAGAAGGTCTAATACTGAGGTGTCGGTTTCTGATTTTAATAAATCAAGGTTGAAATCTCCTGTGATGTAGCAGTCTTTCCTCTCTGAACTTATGATAGAGATAAGCTCCGAAAATTTATTAAGAAAATTTCTTACATTAGTCTGGGGTCTTCTGTAGATTACTCCTACTAGGATATTTCGTGTGTCGTTACGTAATTCAATGAAAACACTCTCCATGTACTCCTCCTGAACCTTTAAATCACCTCTTACAGAAGTGTTGTACTGTACTTGATATCAACATATAGGTCGACACCACCACTGTGTCGTGACGTGTTGACGCAGTGTCTATTATAATTAGAAATGTTATACAAATGATCAATATCGTTAGTGAGTTTGGTCTCACAGAATCCAAGTACATCAAATTTGTGGGCAATAGAAGATAAACACTGATCTAAAAAGGTATCTAGATGAAGGGGAATACTGCTGATGTTATGGCTAATCAAGGAGAAGGAATGAGGTAGTAGGAGACTAGAACTAAACTCGGGAGAGTCAGGAAAGTAATAGTTACAGTTTGGGTTGGTGTAACCCAGTGAGTTTTGTAGAAAGACATGAGGATCGATATGAGGGAGTATTGTGTCAACACCATGGGTAAATGGGGTGTAACACATACGATCTAGCACATTTAATGGAATGACGCTAGCATCATCATTGTGGGGGACATTGATACTGATTAAGGAACAGTAAAAACTCAGGGTCACTGAGGTGTGAAAAAGGAAGATCTAAGAACATTATAATAGTGTGGGGGGGGGGGGGGGGTAACGTACTCACAAGTGCTACAACCAGCAGAATTAGGATGACTGTTGAGGGTGATTCCAAGATGGAGTGGGAGGTGCTCCTGTCACTCCGGTTTGAGGGTTGCTGGTTTCCACCAGAGAGGGTAAACGTGTAGTACTTGAGTTGGCCGGCAGGGGGGGGGGGGGGGGGAACACCGCAGGTGATAGCGACAGTGGCTGGTTCCCCCTCAGTAGGGAGGGGGTTCTCGAGGGGCTTGGGGGGGTTGGTACAGCGGGTGGGTGAGTGGGCGGGTGTCCACTTGCCCAATCCCTCACAACAAGAGTTTTATGACTGAACGTCGCGGGTTTCCCTTGTTTCCTGGCTTCTTTAAACTGGTCCATTTTCTGTAGACGGGCTTTATTCGTACCTGGGCAGAGATCCTCGTTGACGAAGATAGGGGTGCCTTTCAGTTTACTGTGTTGATAAAACACTTTGTCCCGGTCAGAGGGGGACGAGAATTTTGTTATGATGTCGCGCGGGGCGAGAGGGGTTGGGTTTCCCGACGCGTTGAACACGGTTAAACTTTACTTCAGGAAGTTTAAAATCATCATTCAGCAAGCGTGAAATTTTGCGTTGGGATGACTCCCAGTTCTCGTGGGTGTCTTCAGGGATACCGGCAATCCTGAGGTTGTTTCGCCGCCCCATGTCATCTACATAATCCACCCGGTCTGCTGTTGTCGTTAGTTCCGCTTTCAGCTTGGAATTTTCCTCAAGTCCACATTAACACATCCACATTAACACATCAACACATCCACATCAACACATCCACATTAACACGTCCTCATTAACACGTCCACTTTAACACATCCACACATCCACATTAACACATCAACACATCCACATTAACACATCCACATAAAAACGTCCTCATTAACACATCCACATTAACACGTCCTCATTAACACGTCCTCATTAACACTTCCAAATTAACACATCCACATTAACACGCCCACATTATCACGCCCACATTAACACGCCCACATTAACACGCCCACATTAACACATCTACATTAATAGGTCGACATCAAAACATCCACATTAACGCGTTCACATTCACTATAATGCGCGCGTGTGTGTGTGTGTGTGTGTGTGTGTGTTTGTGTGTGTGTGTGTGTGTGTCCTCAACATTCCTTACTAAGACAGTCGCCAGAGTACATTATCACACCTGCTTACCCAACACAAACTACCGCCTTGAGTCCACATTAATTGCCTATATTCACTATTACAAGATTTTAACCTCCTCTGAAGGCGCTAAGAGTTGTCTGGTTTGAATTCAGTTTAAGTGAATTGTGATATCCTCAAGTGCGTCGTGATATTCCTGAGTGCATTGTGTTATTCCTTTAAGTACATCATGAATTTAATTAAGTGGGTTTTGATATCTCTTTAAGTACATCGTGGAATTTTTAAGTGCATCATGAAGTTCTTTAGTGCGTGGTGATAGCCCTTAAAGTGCCTCGTGATATCCCTTTAAATGTTAATTATAGACTTCAATTTTAATGATGAACTTAAAAGTCTGTGATGGATTTTAATGTTATTGATGGATGAAAACTTAGTTATTGATGGACTTAAAATTTAGTTATAGGCTTAAAAATTAGTGGTGGACTTAAAGGTTAATGATGGACTTAGGAAATAGATGAACCAAGTAAAGATGGTGATGAGGCTCAGAATTTGATGACGCACTTAGAAGTTAAAGATGCACTCAGAGATACGACGATGCACTTAAGAACACGATTAATGTTCAAGTCTATGAATGTTTAATAAAAAAAAATTATAAATCCATCACAAACTCTCAAAGTCTTCTGAAGTCCATAATTAAATAACTTTTAAGACCATCATTATCTTAGTTTTAAGTCCATGAATTAATTTTAAATTCATCTGTATCGCTTAAGTCCATCACAAACTCTAAAGTCCATTATTAACTCTCAAGTGCATCACATACTCTTGAGTCCGTCATTAACATTTAAGTCCATCACAAACTCTCAAGTACATTATCAATTATAAATCCATCACAACTTCGCCCCCAGCATCACCATCATCATCATCATATAAGTAAAGGTGATACACTTGGGCAAGAGCCACTATGACGTAAAATGACATCAAAGTTCCCTCATAACACAACACTTCCCGAGGTACTGAACCATGATAACTCCTTATTAAAAAACTTACCACAACAATGTTTGTGAGTTGTGACGTATACACCGATAATATGTCTACCGTAGTGGCTTGAGATGAAATATATTGGGTGATCACAAAGGGGCCTGAGGGGGAGGGGGGGCGAAAAAATATGAGTAAAAAGAAATTAAAAATAGAAAAGAAGAAGGTTATACAAATCTACACCACGAAGATGCCGGAAAACAAGCTTTTTGAAGTGAGACAGATTGTATGAGTATGGAAACACAGAAGGAGGCAGAGCATTCCACAGTTTGGCTGTGTGAGGAAAGAAGGAGGTACTATAACGGGTTATTCTCGTGTGACCGACATCCACAGAGAAACGGTGGGCACCGCGGGCAAGACGTGTGTTACAAGCCCACGGCCTTGACAGCAGTACATAGGATGCCAAATCCCCTGAACATTGCCCGTTAAAGTACCTGTAAAAGAGAGAGAGTGAAGCAACATTGCGGCGAAGAGAAAGGGAAGAGAGATTATCGACTAAAAGAGGAGAGTTAATAAGACTAAATGCCTTTGACTCCACCCTATCTAACAGTTGGACAGAAGAAGAACCACCCCAGATATGAGAGCAGTACTCCAAATTAGGACGAATGAATCCCTTATATACTTAAAGCTCAGGAGTGAAGTAGCTATGGCATCTGTACAGCATTTCCAGCTTTCGGGAGGCAGCTTTAGCAATGTTGTGGATGTGTGGCTACCATGATACATTAGAGGAAATGGTGAGACCAAGCAAATCTAATATAGAATTTGGCAGAATGATTGCATCCAGAAATGTGACTGGTGGGAGATTACCTAATTTAGAAAGTGTAATTGGCAAATACTGTGTTTTATTACTACTGAATTTAACCAAGTTTCTACCTCCCCACTCGAAGATGCTGCACAGATCCGCAATGATAGATGAAATGATATCAGCTCTAGAAACAGATCTAGTTTGAGAATTAGGGGGAAGGGAAAAATGTGAAGAAGAGTGAAGAGTAGAATCAACAGAATAAGAATGGTTAGAATGAGTCGTTGTGAGAAGTAAATCACTGATAAAAAGAAGGAAGAGGGTAGGTTAAAGAACAGAACCCTATGGGACACCATTATTGGTAGAGAAAGAGCGAAGGATCGATCCCTCGACAATAACTGCCATGGATCAGTTCTCAAGGAAGCAAGAAATTAGAGAATAAAGTGGGGGAGAGAAACCATATGAGGGAAGTTTAGAAGGCAAAGACTTGCGCCATACCCTGTCAAATGCCTTGGAGATGTCGAGGGCCACGGCGAAAGTTTCCCCATAATCCTTAAAAGAGGATGACCAAAGATGGGTGCAGTAGATCTCGCCTGACGAAAAGCGGTCAAGGTGACGGAGAATATGAGAGTTAAGCTAGTTAGAAGGATTGGAATGGTCACCCTTCTTCGGGATGGGCTGACGCGAGGCAGGCTTCCAAGAAGAAGGAAAAGTTTGGGTTTTGAGGCAAAGGCGAAAGAGGCGAATATGCACAGGGGCCAGAGCTTCAGCACACTCCCTCAGAACACGAGGGGGTATTCCCTCCGGTCTATGCGCCTTACTCACATCCAACCTGGATAACACACCAGCAACCCTATGAGTGGAGATTATAGGAAAGTGCATAGGTTCAGTGGGAGGAGCAGGAGGGATAGAAGTGGAATCGTCTAAGGTGGAGTTAAAGGAGAATAAGGTGCCAAGATATTGGCTTTATCAAGGGGAAAGTTGGCTATAGAGTTATCAGGTCAGAAGAGGGGAGGAAAAGAGGGAATACAGAAATCATTACAGATGATTTTGGTTAGGGACCAGAAGGATTTACTAGAAGAAGAGGTAGTCAGGTCAGCGGTCTTTCTTTTTTACAAAATTCCGCTTGGCCCTATGAATGATAACCTTAAAACGATTCCTAGAAGTAATGAAAGATTGGGTAATAGGAGAAGAAGATAGTTTCATAACTTGATACGCCCTATCTCTCTCCCTACATGCAAGAGAACAGCAATGCTGTTAGCACATACCGAGGCGTCCTGAGTGGAAAAGCAACATTCATCCCAAGGAAAGTCGGGGAAGAATTCTCGCAAGGATTGGCAGTTTGCCCTCCGATAGTGCCATAGTTGGCGTTTCGAGGGGGGGGGGGGGGGGGGGGAGGTGGTCGTGCCCAGTTTAATTCAATGGAAATACAATTGTGACCAGAAAGGCCCTAAGGAGGAGGAAATTGAGTATGAATAGTGTGAGGGGTTAGAGGTAAAACAAAGATCAGGAACGCGTGTAGAGTGTTTAATTATTTGTTCCAGATCATTAAGTAGGGAAAAAGATAGTGCCTCAGCTCCACCTGGGTCATCCCTTGCAGAGCCAAGCCACTCTCTGGGATGTGCATTGAAATCCCCTAGGTAGAGGATCTCGGTGTTGGGGTGTGTGGATAGCAACGATTCCTGGCAAGAAGTGGGATAGTCAAGGAGTTCCAAATAATTGGTAGAGTTGGGAGAACAGTATAGGAAACAAAGAAAAATAGTCACAGTTGGTAGAGATATTTTGAGCCAGATGACATCATAAAGAGAAGATTCAAAATCGGTGAGTCGAGCTATAGGTGTGCGTGTGTTGCAGTAGACGCATACACCTCCCTTAAAACGGAAAGGGGTATAAAGGTTGTAATTGGAGACTTGAAAAGTTTTGGGTGAAACTGCTTTTGTCAGTTGAATTTCACATAGTAGTAAGCGGTCGGGAGAAGAGGTTAATAGATGGTGCACCACAGAAGAAAAATTGGATCTCAGGCCGGGAATGTTGGAAAAATGAAGTGTGAAAAAAGCCGATCCTCCAGCAACCGAGGTGATGTCAGTTGAGGCCCCAGTAGTTTGATGATGATCAGATCGGCCCTGGGGTCCACAACCTTCCCGACCAGTGGGACCCATCCGAGAAGGCCCCGCTTTAATATTATTGTCAACTGATATCATAGGAGAATAAAATAATAGAGAATAGAACAGATCAAGAGTGAGAAAGGTTATATATGTTGTGTTGTCAATAGTAAGAAAGACAATTGAGACCTGCAATTATGTGTAAATGAGGCAGAAAGACAGATCAGCAACCTGGGACTTGGTCACAATTTTCGTGATGCCATATGGCAGCAGGGTCTACCATTAGACAATACATTATGCTTCCAATATCTTCCCAAGCGGTAGTACCTCCCTGTTTGGTAGCTGCCTACTATTTGGGTGACCTTAGGTTCTCATACGTTTGAGTGATTTTACGTTAATAACTGGGTTATCATGAATTAAATGTTATTAGGGTGGTCTCAGAGGATCAAATTGTCTGTGATCTTAGAAAAATGCAAACCTTAGGTAGTGTTATATAATTAAATAAATGAATGATCTTCGACAATTATATAAATATTTTGATGGTCATATGCTGTAAGTATAGAAGTTAATTGGCTGAGATTAATTAAATGAGTGATCGTGCAAGATTAGTATTTGGATGATCAGAAAATATAATATATCTAAGTGACCTTTGCGAAGTTCCTTTGTCAAGCCTTTTACTTAATTTACTCCATTATTACGGCTATACACTCCTAGCTAAACTTTATTAATTAAGCCTATAGCAGATTTCGTCGTCACCCGTAACTAAATCTTAACTTCAAATCGTCAATTCCACGGTTCCCACTTCATAATACTTTAATGTCTATTTTCTCTATATCTACTTTCATTATTCCTTTCAAAAGTCCAAACTCTACTTTCAGGCATTGTAAAATATTGAAGACTAATAAAGATCCAATATATTTTTTCAATAAAGTAACACCTGTCATTTTGGCCGTCAGAGTCTTGTCAAATGGTATCAATACAAACTTGACAGTAATTTAATTCAATTATCCTCGTTTAATACAGGTTACCAATTCTACTCTTTTCAAATTTTTAATTTTGTAATTTTCTAGTGTAACAGAGCAAAACCTTCACCAGCGATGCCATATATCCCAGGAGATGTAGAGAGATACGTGGAGTGCAAAGTAACAGAGAGAGGCAAAGGGTCATCGTATAACTCCAGAGAATGATTTAAACCCACAGTAAATATCTAGTCATGAATGAGAGCCAATATGAAAACAACAAATGAGTAGACACTTGTGAATCTCCAGAGATTAGACAGCGTGCCACCGTAAATCTTTAGAAATAGTTTGAGAGATACTGGAAATAACCTGTACCTCCCAGGCTTCTTTTGTTGCCATAATGCTGATAAGTGAAGCCACGGGCGGGAGTGGTCTACTAAGAGCTTCCAGACCTAAAACGTGGGTGGACCTGACCAGACCAGCTGAAACTTCTCGCCTAGGTGAAAATTCCAGATCAGATGAAACTTAGGTTAGGTTAGGCTAGGCTAAGTTAGGTTAGGGTAAGTTACGTTAAGTTATGTGTGTATTTCTTTCAGGAAATTCCTCACAGTAAACTATCCCAACCATCCCAGATATCTCCACCACCCAAGACGTCTCCCCATCCCAGACATCTTCACCATCCCAGACATCTCCACCATCCAAGACGTCTCCCCATCCCAGACATCTTCACCATCCCAGACATCTCCACCATCATAGACATCCCAACTATACCAAACATCCTAACCATCTAAACCAGGGGTTCTCAACCAGGGGGGAATTCAGGTTTTCGGGGGGAGGGGGGAACTGATTCGGGAGCAAGAGATATGTTCGATGAGAAATCAATCACAGAATTTTGGCCCTTGATGTGCGATTCCTACCCAAAAGTGGCAGAAAGAGCTATCCGTGCATTGCTTCCGTTTGTGTCGACATATCTTTGTGAGTCAGGCTTTTCAACTCTGTTGCAAATTAAAACGAAGCAACGTAGTAGATTAGAGGTAGAAAATGACCTGCCCTTTCAAGCACTCCTCCGCGTATCCCAGAATTGGCGAAGAAAAAACAATCACAGGTTTCTCATTGACTGTAATCTTCATCTGAATAAAATTAATTACAAATTTACAATATCCTGGTATTCTATTGAACTTTCTCTTTATTGCATTATGCTTCAGTTTGGTCTGTTAAGTAATTCATTATAAATATAAAAAAAACTATTTTACTTTTATTCAAGTCTTATAAATCCATCAACATTTTCAATTGGCATTTAATTTGTAAAACTCCACTAAAAAAATAATCCACGTAAAATTGTAAATGTATATGTACTAATATGGAAAAAATAAAGGATTTTCAGTATTATATGCATATTATTTTGAATGCACTTTTTGAGGCAGACAATCTTGGAAAGGAGGGGAGAATGACATTCTGACATATGGTGAAAGGGGTGCATGGGGCAAACAAGGTTGAGAACCACTGATCTAAACCATCCCAGACATCCCAACCATCTCAACCCTCCTCCTAGTAAGTCACCGCCTCCTTGCCTAAGGATTGTAAGGCCAAGATAGAATAGGAAACGCCAATAGTGAGCATTGCCTAGAGATGTTTGAACAGAGAAGTGTGTGATATATTCTTGCCATTATTTTTCAATAATAATATCAATGATAATAATAATAATAATAATAATAATAATAATAATAATATTAAAAATAATAATAATAATAATAACTCCTCACAAAATATTTTTACCTGGACAAAACACTTTGCAGCTTATGATAAGAGAGTTAAAAACTAAAGGTCTGCCTGTGATGGTATTCACCAAGAGAACACTTGAGCGAGTGAGGCGCCAACAAAAATCAGTCAAACCAGAAAAGTGATGAAAGATAATAAGGTGCCTGCGGAAATGTGACATGGGAGGAAAGAGACAGAGGAAGAGAAATATAGTGAGAAAGGAAAAGAGGGAGATGAAACGAAAAATACTGAGAGAGAGAGAGAGAGAGAGAGAGAGAGAGCTCAACTCAATGCACCAGACCAATATCACAAACGAGGTTAAATATTATACCTCATTTAACCCACGTGTAAAACTAAAGCCACCTACATATACATTTACTGTACGGTCAACTTTTACACTGCTATTTTTAAACTCCGTCGTCAGCCACTGAGAGTCAGACAAAGTGACGACTGATTGAGAGAAGTTCTGTGGGTTTAAAGGTCAACTCTAAGTTCTCTAGACGGCTGACGCTGTGATTTTGGCTAATGATTGTAGCTCCGTAATATTTCAGTGTGTGTGTCAATAACATTACTGACAACCAAGAGGAGATGATTGTTTTGTATTAGTCATGCTACGGGGCAGACAGGCATGTAGGGCCACTCGACAAATAAGCTATTACAGTCTTACATCATGCGCAGTGAATAGAGTTGGTTACCTCCAGTATCGGTTGGCAGGTAAGTATCGCCTCGCTTCTACCTTGCTCTATCTAAACTTTACCCAGGGTTAAAGTCGTGGTGGCGTGCGTCTAACAGGGTATTTGGTCATGCACATGGCCCGTGTGTGTGTGTGTGCCCGTCCTCGTCATGACTTACCGTCCCCATTACCACCACACGTGTCCACTCGCACCTCAAATCCAGATGATCGTTTTGTTTACAGGGGGAGACTAATGGTGTCGGTGACCCAGCGTCAGGATTCTACTCACACGCGACTGTTTTGTGGGTGTTGATGATGTAGTCACCAAGGCATTTGTATTAGTGTACACTGGACGATTTACACTAATGCACCGTCCACAATAATAAATGGTTTACTTACATGGTGGAATTTTTTTCTTGTTCAAATTTATAGTTTACACATTGGTACATTTGCACTCTTGGATCAACCAGACATTGGACAATTTATACAGTAGATCAATTAAAGATTACGCTACCCACACCGCTACCCACACGCTGCATCACCCACACAATGAACAGTAGTTTGCACACTATACCAATAATAGCATATTGTTTTTCTAACTATAATGTCATCGCTGACAGGCAAATTGCAAGTAACATGATTTGCAATAGTGAAGCTGTCACGCCCCTCTCCCGCCCCTCTACTAACGGTGCAATGCCGAGTACTTTGCACGGGCGTTAAAAAAACATTTAAGTCTGTTGCATATAACGAGGCATAGCACTTTTATGATTCCGCATGATCTTTATCGGCACTGAAGAGCTCAATACTAAAAAAAAAACACACTGATATACAGTAAATTTCAACACTCAAAACACTGACGAGCGATGAAATTGGCATTTAATTTTTATAACTGTCGGTCATTTATCTATGTGCAGGGACAGCCAGGGTATTAGGCAACTGATGAGCTAATTGTCACGCAAGGAGTTTTAGAACTTAAGAAAGATAATCGTTCCTCATCATTTTTCAATACATTTATAGAAGCAATTTACCAAACACAATAGTTCATCACTGTCAGGAAATATGTGGGTAGTGTCGCCCTAGAGTCTAGACTACAGTATCGCTATCTTCTCTTACTGATCGGTGTGTTAGGTCCTCTTTTCTTCCACCCCCCCCCCCCCCCCGTCCCCTTCTTCATCCTGCTTCTTATTTTACATAATTATCGATTAGTATTATCATTGTTATTATTATTATTATTATTATTATTATTGTTATTATTGGTAGCAGTAGTAGTAGTAGTAGTAAATGTGGTCACGACGTCACAGCATCATCTGGACAAGGACCAAGAAACAGAGTGTGACGACGGATCGTTAAGCAGATAACAGAGAGAGAACCCCAGTGAGAGTTGAGCCAAATGTCAGTTAGGTGATATTATACATGGAATGAGTTCTCTTTTCAGAGGTAACGTCCTCCCACTCTCTCATCCTTACAGCTGGCGTCAACAACAACACAATTTACAGTATCGGATCATCTTACACGACAACAGATTCACCGCGAGATTCAGGTCCGAATACGTTACCTGAAATTAAATACCAATCATGCCTTCCAAAACAGATGAAGGAACTCACGTGTGGATTAATGAGGACAATAAACGTCGTTACATGTTAAAAAATAAACGAGTCAACATAAACCATCCATAACAGAAAACGGGCAGGAAATGTACAACCGTCGGTTCCTTCCTCCACAAAACTAATTAATAGACCTATTGAATCCATTTGAGTTGGTAAAAATAAAATATCGGAGCCATTTGGAACTCCAAGGCTTCCAACTGTTCCGGATTTGAGTTTCTCTACTAAAGTGTGACTCTCCACACACAGAGAAATTACGATTACTTTTTCTTTAGTGGCCCCCCCCCCCCACATACACAAAAGAAAAACTTATCGACTGCACTCTTGAGTCTCAAAGTCTTTTACGCTCAAGTTGTTCCTCATAGCTGGGCATAATGGAGAACATCTCGAAGAGTCTTAATGCAATTCCGATGCAGTTTTAGTTGCCATCTTTGTGAAAGTGCTTAAATAAGTTTAAGTTAGGTTATAGGGGTTTACTTCATATCAAGTCAGGAGGGTAACACACCGAACAGGGCTTTGGGAAACAAAGAAGTGGCCGGCAGCGAACGTACAATATATCACTTCTAAGTTAAACGGATCCCTGTCCTAATAGATTCCCGAACTAAACTAACCTCTAAGATTTTCATAAGGATTAAGGATTATAGTTTAAGCCGTCGTCCTCAAAGAATTATACCTTGCACCATCGTCCTCAAAGTTCTCATTTTTGTATGTGGGTACACACAGGGTGGTGTAATGCATCTAGTGTGGCAGCATTATGTGAGTGTTAAGGTGCAAGCACTGCTTGCTTCCTCTCGCTTTCAGCTGCAGCCGCTGGCTAGCCCTCGTGGCGAACAGGAAAGCAACTTGCATAAGTCTTCCCCTGCCAGTACACAGCCTCTTCACCATCAAGACTCCCGCTGTGCCTCCTCGTGACAACACGGTAACTGGGTGCCTCATGGGCCTGTAAAAGCACCTTTGCTTTATATAAATATTCACCCAAATGAATAACACCAACTTATCCACCAAGTGAGTCAACAAGCTGGACAAACACTTGGCTTGCAACAATCTCAAAGGTCGAGCGTAGGAAAGCTGAATAAAAAAAAAAGCCAGCTCGCTCCCACGCCTCTCTTACACTCAGAGAGGGAGTAGACGATTACCACTTGGACAGGGAAGTAAAAAAACGTAACTCAAGTGTTATCTCAAAGTAATACTCACAACACTTCCCTGGAGACAATTCATAATTTATTCTCTCATATTATATCTGTGTATATAGCTGCCTCTACAATAAACAAGAAGACAGCAAGAAGTGTTTACGTCAAACCCAGCCACTTAAAGAGTTCCAGAACTTAATAAAAACAACTAATGTGATACCAAAAACAGCTATCACATTTGGTGGCAGTAGTGAGACACATACTATTAACTAGTGCAGTACTCAGAAACAATAATTATTGATCACACAAATGACACAAGTGACATTTTAAGTGAATCATCAACAAACAAGCATTTTCAAGTAAAATAAGTGGACAGTGGTTATAAACACTTGCAAAATGTATTCACAGAAATTCATTGGTAACAAAGACAATATAAAGACTTGCAGACATACCAGCCAAACCCTCAGCACCAGCTCACAGTCACCTGACTGGAGCCGAGATCAGCCGAGCCCACCCGAATGTTGTCTAAGTGCAACAGCGAGCTAACGGTCAGTCAATCAGACAGCCAGCCAAAAAGCAGCGAGCACTACAACACAGGAGTACTAGTAAGGTTGTCATCGAGGTTCCAGACAAGAAAGCAACCTCTTGCTTAAACAACCAAGCCTCTCCAGTGGGCAAGAAAGGTTTTTTTTTCTTTTTTTTTTCTTTTTTTTAGGTTAAGGTGGGGAAAGGATGGAAGGCATGCTGGGGCTCAAGGCACAGCCAGACATGAGGGATGGAGAAGTCACAACATATAGTCGTGTGGGGGGGAAGGTTGGAAAAGAAGTTTAATGAGTTAAACAGAGGGGGACGACACCCCTTGTTTTACATATTACAGAGTTTGTTGGCTAACTAAGCTAACCTAGGATTTAGAATGAGGTTGCACAATGGTTATTTTCGTAGACAATGACTAGATTGATTTTACAATTACAAGTTTATTAACATCTTATACTGTATTACGTTATGGACTCACTTGATTGTGACTTGTTAAATGTGAATTTATATCATCTAAGTTTTAATCTAAGGTGGATCACTGTGGCGGACATAGATGGATCGCGGGTTGGGTTGTTGTAGTGCGGGCAGACTCCGGGGCCACCAGGCGTGGGGTCTCCCTCCGTTGATGTCTTCCCCGCGTAGGTGGTCCGGGCTGTGAGGGTCGTCCAGGGGCTTGTCCCAAACCTTCTTCCCAAGGCGATGGAACCTGAAGTTGAGGGCTTCTGTTTTATTTCTTAGGTGGATGGTTTCCACTGTCTCCTGGTAGGGTGGCGCTTGGCCACTGGCTGACCTCAAACACTTGTTTTGGAAGCTCTGTAGTTGTAGTAGTCTAGTCTAGTCTAGTCTTCCCGAGTGTGACGAGTGGTATAGATGGGTACTCCAACACAGGCCTCACCAGAGCCTTGTACAGGTGGACTTGTATCTTCTCAGGCATCAATTTAAAACGTTTTAATTTGGCTGCGGCGACTTTAGCTATATTTAGTCTGTCCTTCACGTGGGGAATGATGCCCGTCCTAGAAATGATGAGGCCGAGCAACCTGCCTTGTTTAGAGTACTCAATCTCTTCGTCGTCGATCATCAGTGGGGCCGGTTTGAATTTGGCTATGAGTATGACCTCAAATTTCGTTTTGTTTGTTTTTATTTTCCATTTATTTTCATACTCCGAGATCTCCTCTATTGCCCGAGCAGTGAGTCGCGCCATCCTTGCTGTGGATCTTCCTGGGCAGGTGACGATCTGTGTTACATCGTCGGCATACATGACGTACTCGCTGCCGACGATTGGGGGTGGCAGGTCAGCCGTGTAGTGTGTGTAAAGGGTTGGTGAGAGACAAGAGCCCTGAGGCACGCCGCTCGATAGTGAGAATTCTTCTCCAAAATGTTCTTGCATCTTGATTTTGGCTCTGCGGTCCATAATGAAGTTGCACAGCAGGCGCGTCAGATTTTCAGGTAGCCCCAGTTGTATGATCATATACTGCAGCCCTGCGTGCCAAACTTTGTCAAACGCCTTGCTGACGTCCCTCAGTACTATATTGCACTGCAGGCGGCCAGTCATGGCATTGGCGTTCTGCTCGTAGGCCTGAGCTATGGCGGTGGATGTGCCTTTGTACTGGCGGAAGCCGAACTGGCGGGGATTATACACGTCTTCGTCCTCCAGATGCAAGAAAGGTCAGCCACCAGGTTGATCACCGCAAGAAAGGTCAGCCCCAGGTTGATCGTCGCGAGAAAGGTCAGCCCCAAGTTGATCGCCGCGAGAAAGGTCAGCCCCCAGGTTGATTGCAGCAAGAAAGGTCAGCCCCCAGGTTGATCGCAGCAAGAAAGGTCAGCCCCCAGGTTGATCGCAGCAAGAAAGGTCAGCCCCCAGGTTGATCGCCGCAAGACATGTGACAACATCCTACCCACACATCTGAGCAAAGACTACGCTCCCTTCCTTTAAATCATCTCTAAAAAAAATATCTATCGTCGAAGTATTAATACTTCTTGTAACACTTACTATATTTACAGTACCTGCTTTTATTGTACCATCAAAACCGTTTTATCGGAAATTATCGTGTAAATAAATAAGTAATTACCATTGCAATAAACATAATTGCCAACTAGACATAATCCTGAAAGCTCTGTCCTCTTGTTCAACCTTATTACTGTACAACGCAGGTTGTACTGCTCCCCCATTATACTTATGTTTTTAAATTCTACTCTAATTTATATGCATATATATATATATATATATATATATATATATATATATATATATATATATATATATATATATATGCGTGTGTTTATATATGTATATGTATGTATAAATAAATAAAATAATAATAAAAAAATAAAAATAAAAAATAAAAATAATAAATAATAAAATAAATAAATATTGAAGTGATAACCGTGGTAACACTATGAGATGTACTTATTACTACCATGCTATTGTACTATTCCAGATGATACTAAATGTTACATAAATGTACAGTATATATCAGGTGCCTAAAAGAGAGCTCAGGTTCTCAACTGGCTCAGCCATGTTAATATTGTTATTATTATCCACTTTGTGTCTGTATTTTTCTGGCTAAATAAAATGTTTCAATTCAATTCAATTCAATTCAAATCAGAGTAAGACATCAACTTCTAACGTCACACCCAGCGTCGAAACTCTTCGGTCAGATAGAGCACCAACAATCATTATTTTACACAAACATAAGTGAACTTGAAGAAGTCTTCACACGTAGTCAAAATAAAATAAACTATATGGACAACGGCCTAAAAGCAAAACAAAATATATACTTGTCATACGTTTTAATAATTTTAATAATTTTAATTTTCTTTCTCTTCATTTCCCTAACTCATTATAAATACTTTTGCAGTGATCCTTAAGTGGGCTACTTAGTGAGTGTTATGCTGCAAGTGAAGTGATAAATATTCCTATATATGGACCCTTTTCCAAAATGTTTGGATTTCAGAAAGGAAATTAGGGACTCGGACTCAAATGGTCAGTCAGCTAAAATTCACAGGAGCTAGTGGCAACTGACAGTGAAGAATTACCACAAATTAACCAAACAGTGTTAAGCCTACAGACTCTTTAGCTAGCTGTGAAAATTTCATAGATTCTCAGTTCGAGGACTTACACAGTAGACAAATTAGGTCAGGTAACACTTACCCACTACCTTTGCCTGTTAATAACGCAAGTGCCTTAACTAACAAAACAAAAATGGCAACAGGTGGTTCTAGTAACCAACAGACTTCATCGGTCTGTCAAACTGTAAAAATACTTCCAATTAACACCAAGTTACAAATTTACTGCAGAAGATGCAGATTATAATGCCTTAACATTTCTGCATAAGTGCGGAGATGAATGCGAAACAATAATGTTACTAATGATAGGGATAAAATCTCTTACGTCTGAAGCAATGTCAAAACCGGGAGTCGGGCAGATAGAATGGTGTATGCTTCAGGCTTTGATGAGGAAACAGTTGACTATCAAACGATTAGGAACCATTCACATCCTTTTTAGGGTCAGGAAGAAAAGGAGGTGCGCTTACTTGGATTTTCAAGATGGCAGATGGTACAAATACCAGTGTGTTTGCTCACGACGCACAAGAAGCATAGGCTTTAGCTGGACAAACTATGATGGATCTCAAAACTTACATGACATCCTCCAATTGGTTTGATGACGAAGGAAAAATATCTCAGGAAAATTTCTACAAGATCATTGAGTTGCTACTGTTTATCATGGTGTTACACGAAACTACGCGCAAGGCAGCCAGGAAGAAATAATATAAAATTGGGACTAAGCTTGTAGACTACGTGAAGGAAATTTCGGATTTGGTAGAAGCTACTCCTAGGGCTCTATCAGTTGCACCAGTAACCAGTTCTAAGGAACAACCACAAACTACCACCGGAACCAAACCCAAAAAGGCACATTTAAGCAAAATCTGCAAACGTAAAGGACATGCCGCAGACAATTGTTGGTTTGGAGGACTAAAGGACAAAAACCCATATTGCCCGTAGCAAGATCAAGGGAAAGGATTCTCCCTGGACTTTAAAAATCCAGAGTATGCCACTAAACCAAAAAATCTATAAGGACACTACACAGCAAATAAATTGCTTACAACACTAAAGGCACTCCGAATAAATGGTGTGTGCTACACGAGTCTCCATACCACAATACAAAAGATAGCAAGAACCTACAGCGCTTGAAGCTAGAGCTTGCAAACCAATGGGAGACAAGTAGACAGCCTTCGGGGGAAGATGAGCGCGTCCAGCAACATGATCTGGGATAGTGTCAACGGTGCAAGAAAACAACACTTTCATCACCGGCTCATTAATCGCCGCGTTCTACAAAGTGGAGGTGTTGACTGTACCAGCGAGGATAGGTAACAATCAGTTGTCCCGAGACATAGATACGGGAGCCTGTGCCAATGTTATCTCATTAGCATCGTTCAATTAACTACACCACGTGAGGCCCCTCATAACACCATCTGTGAGGGAATTACTGCACCACGTGATGCCCCTCATAACACCATCTGTGAGGTAATTACTACACCACGTGAGGTCCCTCATAACACCATCTGTGAGGGAATTACTACACCACGTGGTCCCTCATAACACCATCTGTGAGGGAATTACTACACCACGTGAGGTCCCTCATGACACCATCTGTGAGGGAACTACTACATCACGTGAGGTCCCTCCTAACACCATCTGGGAGGGAGTTACTACACTACGTGTTTGCTGTTTAACACCTACAATAATCTGTATGTTCACTGTATGTTCCTTTACCTTTCTCTAATGAAGGCTTTTGTTAAACCACCAATGTATGTAATAAGTCATTTATGTCCAGTGTATATTTTCAGCCTTCGGGCTGCAGAACTTTTTCAATAAACCGTTAATTATTATTGTTATTATTATTATTATTATTATTACAAGCGACGGTATCCTCCTAATAAATGGCCAATAAGACCTACAGACATTCCTGTGTCCGGTGTGTCAGGAATCCAATTAGACATAGCGGGGGTGACAACACAGACAATCAGTGTTTTTAGGTCCAGTAAAGCTTTTCTGGAGGATTTCTACATCGTAAATGCATTCTCTTTGCCAGTTACTTGGTCTGGCCACTTTAAGGCAGAACAACATTAACGTTCAGCCATGAGATCAAACAATCAAGCATAATTGTAAAACATATCACGCAATGCAAACTTCACATCCATTGCTTACTTCGCGGGGGAGTCTATCGCACAGAAGCAATTAGTTACGGAGTCACTCTCTGAAACCTCACCTAATAGTTCAAAGGACATTACGGATGAAAGCTGCAAGAACTGGATTTTAACGCCTGCTGTGCCAACTGGTGTACAACGGTTACATAGCCAGGAACTAACTAGAATCACCGTACGAATACCAAATGTGGGTGAAAAAACAGATGTTGTGTGTCTGCGTGAAAGTTTACGAGTGAAAGGCTTGTCACTTGAGTCTACCTTAAGCACACTGAGATCAGGTAGCCTCACAGATGTCCTCATTCTCAATAAAACTGGGAGACCTATAATAGGGTGGTCCTTATTTTGGGGCGAAAAACAAAATTTGCCATTTTTTTGTCACAGACCCTGGCAAAAGTTTCCGTTTGGGGTAGAACCATTGCATATAAAATACTTTTTTAAATATCTTAATAATTAGAGGTTGCTCAAGTCAAATGAAATTTAACAATATTATGCCTATGCTTAATGTTCATAACACATCATTTCCTAGCCCCCAAGCCTGGGCCCTCCCCCCCCTTAGTCTAAGTGGGTATTAGCTGTTCAAGGCAGGGGTCGCATGAGGACCAGTCTCACTCTTTGTCGCCCAGTAAGGTCTGCTTGAGGGCATTAGGGAATGATTTCCTGTGGTCAGCAACTGCCTGCAGTAGATACTGCAGCTGCTGTTCGTCCTTGGTGATGCGGCCTGAGAAATCTTGGACTTAGGCTACTCCTCTTTCTGCATGATCATTGATCACATACAAAGCTTGTACACTGGCTTTTGCATTTTGGAAGCCAGGATCATCTTCCCACTGTTCTACTGGGAGGGCCAGGAAATCTGTATTCAAGTTGAGCTTTTTGAAAAATGACTTTGTGTTCTTTGTCGTGAAATCATATAGGTTCTTCACTTGGAGTGTGTCTGGATTGATTGTAACCCGTTTGACATGCTTTTGTTCTCCAATAACGATGTTCATAGCTTCCAACATGCGGTCCTCAAAGAAGGCCAATGCAACCAACTCTTCTGACAAGTACTAGAGGTGTCTCATCATTCTGTGGAAAGTTGCCTTTGATATGGCATCGCTGATGGTACTGTAGTCTTGTAGAGCTTTAAGCAATATCAGATCTCCTTTTGGTGCCTTTGCAGTAAGTGGAGCAGTTGTCCAAGCCTTCACATATATTCGGGCAAAGAAAATGCACAAATCTCTTAGTCCTCTGTTCTCCTTTGGAGTAAGCTTAAACTGAGAACGGAATAACCACACTTTGAAGGAATAAATGGTCTTTGCCATCCATCGTGCTTAGTGCATTGCATCAGGAGCAGAAAATCGTACTCCCCGAGAAGGTGATGTGCCAAGGAAGATGGAGGCCAGCTCTAGCAGCTCTCGATAATCATCTCGAAGCTGTGTCTCCAAAAGAGCCTTCCCAATGAAGTTGGTTAGATCGTCCCTAACAGCTCTGGCCGATTCTTCTGCCAGATCGTCGGTGGAGGAGTCTTCAAACTTCTGCTTGTCAATTTGTTCCCATTTGACTTGGAATCATCTGAACAGCTGTATGTCAGGAGCAGCTGAGTGTCCCATTACAGCTTCAAAAGCAGCTCCAGCTACAAGTTCTAGTACATGGTGGCGGCAGGCAAAATATAGCAAACCACGACCCAGCAACTGCTCAATTTTGACACACGCACCCTTGTGGTGACCAGTATTTGAGCTTGTTGTATCAAAACACATGCCATGCACGATGTCTGCACTGTGCCATTGCTGCAAAGCCTTCACAACAGCTTTTGATTGTTCACCACCGGTACCAGAGGGAAGTTTTGGAACAGCAAGAAGTTGGGAGGTGCCATTGCCTGAGACAAGAACTGGGAGTCTGTCAACATGGCCCCCATGCCCCGTCAAATCAGGCATCAATTTACCATCCCAATGAACAATTAAAACTGACTCTGGTTTGAAGTTTGAAAGGATTTCAACTGCCCTGCTACTGCGATGATGCTGACGTTTCCTCCTGATACTTGATCGATTCAGAATCAATTCACTGACATCATGGCCCAGACTCCGAGCAGTTTGGGTGACAATGTGCATGGCCATTCTATCTGAGGACTTGGTCCGATCTAATGCTGCAGGAAGTTCTGGAGTTAGAACTTCTTTTCGCCCACGCTTCTTGACAGTAGGTGGAGTTTGAAGTGCTGATGGGCCAGAAACTGGGTTGGATTCCTCAGAAGAAGACGTACTCCTGGCTTTCTTGAGAGTTTTTTCTCGCCGTTTCAGTCTTTTCAGGAATACTTTGTCAATAGATGACATTGCCCCACGACGCCCTTTATCTCGTTGCGCTATTAAGAAATCCTTATCCTCCTGAACTGTCATCATATTCAAAGCATTCACATGTGCAATGTCAAAGAGATCTTCAAATGTATCAGTGAACTTTTTCTCTTTCTGTTTTTGACTTTCCGTCTTTCTTGAAGAGTTCTTTTACAAACTACTCCACTTGTCAAACATTTTGTGCACTTGATTCACACAATCTAGTTTGTGGTGTGTGGGAATGTTTGCTTTTGTCTGTGACTTCCCCAGCTGCCACTCTTGATGGTTTTTTTCTTCATGCGATGCAGGCTTAAAAAATACTGTAACACTTGCCTGTTTGAAGGTAACTTAGCCCCTGTAATGTCATCACATAATGTCTTTCTCAAATGCACATTTTCTCGTGTTTTTACTCCTGCATTAGTCATTTTGACCTGAGGAATTAAGAAATTAAATATTAATATAAATTAATAATGAGAATACTCTGCAGAACTGTTTCTAATTTCCCCAATCATCAATCACGACCAGCAAAAACTCACCACAATCGTGCCAAATGCGACGCACTAGTGGTGGGTGAAATCGGCTACAAAGTAATCGACTACATCGATTATTTAATTTTTGACAGCTTTGAGCAACCTCTAAATATTAATATATTTAAAAATAACTCTACACACAATGTTTTTGTCCTAAATGGACACTTTAAGCAGTCGTCGTGGAACCAATAGAATTAACAATAGGTATTGTAACACAAGGGTAATCGACCGAAGAACCACGTATTGTAGATAAAGTAGAGTCAATAGCGCCACACGTGAAAGTAGTCGCTCATCCTCAAGGCATTACCTGGAGAACCCCTAGGTAAAACAACGTTGACAACCCATCACATTCTGCTAAAGCAGGACACTCACCCGATCTCCATACCAGCATATAGGCTACCCCACAGCCTAACAGTCGAACAAATGGTACAATAAGTGGTGGACCAACAAGTAATCCAACCTTCCTCATCACCATAAAACTCGCCTCTATTCCTAGTTTTCAAGAAAGATGGAAGATGGAGATCAGTCATAGATTTTCGACGAGTCAACCAGGCAATTGTACCAGACAGGTTACCAATGCCTGTCCAACTGTCTTACTAGAGTCTCTAGTAAAAGACAACGCCGTCTTCAGTAACCTAGAATTGATTAGCGAGTACTGGCAAATTGCCTTACATAAGGAATCCCGAGAGGTAACTGTGTTCAGTACACCTATGGGACATTTCGAATTCTTACGAATGTCATTTGGTTTGAGAAATGCGCCGCTAACATTCAAAAGACTGATAAATACCTTGTTTGTTGGAATGATAGGTAACACAGTTTTTGCCTATCTTAATGATCTTATCATAGTAAGCAAAGATTTACGAAGCCATTTAAAGAAACTATGAGAAGTCTTCACACGAAGTGGATGGCAACGGTAAACTCACAGTAGATTGCAAGGTAAAGGCGGTCAAGCAGTTTCCTTGGCCCAAAAATGCAAATCAAGTTCGTAATTTCCTGGGATTATCAGGATACTATCGTTCTTTCATCGAAGGTTATGCCAAGTTAGCCTCACCACTCACTAGACTCCTCAAAAAGGACGTAGAGTTTACATGGAATAAAGAACAAGAGGGCAGTTTTAATGCCCTCAAGAGCGCCTTAACGAACGCTCCAGTGTTAGCCTTTCCGGACTACACAAAACCATTTATCATGTGCACTAATGCCTCCGGCCTAGGGCTAGTGGCTGTGCTCATGCAAACCGATCATCGAGGGAAGTGGCGTGTAATAGCTTACGCCAGTCGCACCCTCAACAATGCAGAAACACGTTCTTCAGTTACACTTGGAAGCATTAGCTGTAGTGTGGACTCTCAAGCATTTCGGGATCTCATTTTTGGTTATCCGATCACAGTCCACACAGATCATGTAGCCGTGAGAGAACTATTTCTTGGGAAGAACTTATCAGGGCGTCTAGCGCGCTGGTATCAGACCATACAGGAGTTCGCACCCGAAATTAAGTATTTGCCGGGCCGTGCAAACGTGGTATCTGATTCGCTATCTAGACTAATACCTCCTGTCACGCCACTACCCACGTTCACCCTGCCACAGTTAAGGGCGGAACAGCTACAGGATCAACTGTAGTCCAAGGTAATCTATGCCTTAGAATCGGGAGATGAGGAAAATTTGTCAAAACTACCTCTACCACTCTCACAATTTGAGTTTCGGCACGACGTACTGTATCGCTCAGCAAAAACACAACATGAGTTAATCTCTCAAACTGTTATTCCTACATCACTAAAGGAAAACATCCTCACCCTCTTCCATGATGCACCCCAAGCTGGGCATCCAGTGGGAAACAGATGTCTAACAGAAAGTAGGCGAAAATATTATTGGAAACTATGAGGACAGACATCGAGCATCACATTGCTAAATGTTTATCTTGTGCAAAACACAAGGGAAAAACGATGGATCCCTCTCCAATCTTAGAATACCCGACGCCGGAACGTCCATGTGACACAATTACGATCGATTTATTGCAACTACCAAAAATTCATCAAGGCTCGAATTACATACTTGTGTGTATTGACCACTTCTCCAGATTTGTGGTACTAGCACCATTGCAGAACAAGTCTGCCGAAGCAGTGGCTCTTACGTAAGTCACTCATCTCAAATGCCCTTTTTCTACACCTAGAGTGATACTCTCAGATAACGGGGCAGAATTTAAGTATCAACTATTAACAGCAATATGTCAATAATATGGCATCACACAAACCTTCACAACCGCGAACCATCCATCCTGAAATGGGATGGTCGAGCGTACAAATCGTAAAATTCTTGAGATTCTCCGACATTTGGTGAATCAGATACACAGTTCCTGGGAGGCCTGGCTGCCACAAGAAGCAGCAGCCATTAATGTATCTATCAATAGCTTCACAGGCAAATCGTCATACTAAATAATTTATGGTACCGAAAAAAAGTTTGCCCTATGATCAACTAGCAGGAACCCCACAACCTGTGCATAACGTGGATGACTATTCCAGGAAGCAAATCAATGTTTTCACAAGCATCCACGGGAAAGAACGAAAACATTTAGTAGCCTCATGGGCTGAAATGATCTGCAAGCAACAATAAAAAAAACCCCGCTAAGCGTGTAACTCTGGAAATAGGAGACGTAGTAATGATATAAGCGACGGAACGTATATCAAAACTTTCGCCTAAATTCACAGATCCATACCTGATTAAAGCGAAAGAACATGGAAACAAATTCCATGTAGTTGAGCCAACGACAAACGTCACAGACATAGTACATGAAGGCAGAATGAAAAAAAAGTCAACAGAGACTAAGTATGGTCCCCTAATGTCAGTCAATTACATCCTACTTCTACTACTATAGTTGCTCGACACGATACAACAATAGACAATACGTATCGTCAAAAACTGCGATCAGCAAACAAAAAACATTAATTATCCTCGCCCCATTCAGGCATGGCTTGGATATCGTTACTCCTGTTGGCATGGACTGTGGTAGCAACAGCCGCATCCCCGGAGCTTTTGGTGCCCCACTGGGCAAAGTACTTGCAGTGGAAGGCGTTGTAACTGTCAAGTAAGAGTTCCATGGTTTAGCGCGTTTGCCTGATCACATGATGTCAATAGCTGTCCACATTGAAACAGCTATGCACACCCTGCAAGATCTCGAACAACAGCCTACCCTTTCTACAACCCTTCGAAAAACCACCTCAGTTCAGAACGCCCATATGAAGAGTCTACTCAAGAGGGGTAAGGCACTTCGAGGGAAGCCATCTACATCTGAAGACATTGGGAAGAATGTACATTCTCATCGGCGTCAAAAACGTGGTCTATTTAATTTTGTATTTCAATAAGTAACAACACCCTGTTTGGTACGGCAAATGCAGAAGACGTACTGTAGCTAAACTAGGGAAACGAATGAAAGCAGTTTCAGAAGCGGTCATGAAACAGACTAGAACCATTGCACAGTCCTACAAGGCAGTACAAACTCTGAACTCTCAGATAAATGCTATTGTTGACGAAACTAATCAACTAACACGTGTTGTCCATGGATTCACACGATCAGTGCCTCACTAGAATGGCTACTCTGCTTTAAAGAATATATGCATGCAGGTGAAGCCTCTGTGCAAGCTCTCACAGTTACGAATGATATGCTAAACAGACCCCTTCCCGAGGCGGAAAACTTCCTCCCAGAATCTCACTGTAGCTTTAGACCATCACGTGGCACCACTGACATAATCTGTGCTTCCCGCCAGATACAGGAAAAGTGCAGAGAACAGCGTCATGACCTGTACATGGCCTTCATCGACCTAACCAAGGCCTTCGACTCTTTTGGCCGCCCACCGGAATTCATCGCCATTGTGAGGCAACTCTACGATGGCATGAACGGTAGTGTCCTACACAATGGCACCCAGTCTGAGTTCATCCACATCCAAACAGGGGTAAAGCAAGGATAGATACTGGCACCAACTCTCTTTTCCATTTTCTTGGCTGCTTTCCTTACTCATCCCAGTGCCAATTTAGCGAGCGGGGGTGGACATTGTGGACATTCAACATAAGACGACTCCAGGCAGGAAGAAAGGTGTTGGCAGCTTCCATTACTGAACTTCAGTATGCAGACGACCTCACCCTTGTCGCTTACACTGAACGCGACCTATAGGAGATCCCGAACACCTACACAGATTCGTATGCACACTTCGGCCTTGAGGTGAATTCACCCAAGACTCCGATTCTCTTTCAGCCTGCCCCTGGTTTAGCCACACATCCACCATCCATCCAGCTTATACTACCTTTTCTTGTGTTATCTTGTATCTCGACTCCCACCTGTCCACCACCGCGGATATCAGAAGAGATTCAACATCGGATCATATGTGCATCTCAAGCAATTTGCAGACTCCAAACCCATGTCTTCATCTGTAGAGAGCTGAAATTATCTACAAAGTTGCACGTATATCGAGCAATTGTCCTCCCCATCCTGCTATATGGTAGCAAGACTAGGCACTCGAAAACTTTCACCATCGTAGTCTACGTTCCATCCTCCGAGTTCGCTGGGAAGACAAGAGAACAAATGCTAGTATTCTCGCCGACACCAACTGTAGGAGCATCGAGGCTACTATTACCCATGAACAACTTCGTTGGACTGACCATGTTACCCGCATGGACGACAGTAAACTGCCAAAGTAGCTACTTTACAGTCACCTAACGAAAAGTAAACATATCACTGGCGGGCAACTGAAAAAGTATAAGGATAATCTTAAGACAAACCTGAAAAAGTGACAAATTGACCCCACTCACCTGGGAGATGATTACTCCACACCGTAACGCTTGGAGGAGCACCACACAAGAAGGTGTCAATACTTTCGAGTTAGCTCGACTGCAAACTGAGGCAGACAAGTGTCAACGTCGGAAAGACGCTGTTGCCGCCCCTTTCACATTAGATGTAGCCCTCCACATGCACAACTTCTGTGAACGAACCTGCCTGTCCCGTATCGGCCTCTTTAGTCACCTCAAAACTTACCAACGAAGGTGACATCCTTAATGACTCGTATCATTGTCTCATAGCTGGATGATCGTCATAGTTGATTCAGAGTGACAGCAAAGTGGTGGTAGTAGTACTCATTCTATAGGAGTGTGTTAGTAGGTATGATGCTCTGTTGTTTTAGTATAAGTGAGTTGACTTCCATGTCATTTTGAATCCTTCTAAGTATATAATACGAACTTTTCATACCTAACGTAACCAAAACCTATTCTTAACCTAGCCTAACCTAACTTTAACGAAACTTAAGCTAACACGACACAATATAATATAATATAACACAACATAACATAGCATAACTCTCTCTCTCTCTCAGCTAAAATAAGAGTTACGTTTTTCAATTACAATACATGTTGTTAGTGAAAATAACCGAAATAGAACAACTGAAAAAGAAAAATCATTAACCGGTCACATCAACTCACTTAAAAAGTACATTCTGCCCACAACGTTTGAGCTAAATATGGACGCCCTAAAGAATTTGGCTTGAACTAACAGGAACGTGTGAGAGAGAGCGAGAGAGAGAGCGAGAGAGAGGTATGACGTTGTAATAATGTAAAGTACTCGACGGTGTATTTGTTGGTCTTCACGCAAACACATAAAGTACTGGGAGGAAAAGGAAATAGTATAGCCCACAGCATGCTGGGTCCACAGCACGCAGGGTCCACAGCACGCAGGGTCCACAGCACGCAGGGGTCCACAGCACGCAGGGTCCACAGAACGCTAGGTCCACAGCACCCAGGGCTCACAGCACGCAGGGCCCACAGCACGCAGGGTCCACAGAACGCAAGGTCCACAGCACCAGACTCCACAGCATGCAGGGCTCATAGCATGCAGGGCCCACAGCTTGCAGGGTCTGCAGCATGCAGAGGCCCACCGCACGCAGGGTCCACAGTACGCACGGTCTACAGCATGTATGACCCACAGTACACAGGGTCCACAGCACGCAGGGTCCACAGCACGCAGGGTCCACAGCACGCAGGGTCCACAGCACACAGGGCCCACAGCATACAGGGTGCACAGCACACAGGGTCCACAGCACACAGGGCCCCACATCACACAGGGTCCCCATCACACAGGGCCCAACAGCACACAGGGTCCACAGCACCCAGGAGCCCCACAGCACACAGGGCCCACAGCACACAGAGCCAGGTAAGGAACTAATAACGACCGCTAACAAGATAAAACAGCGATAATCTGGCCTTCGTAAGCAATCCAGAGGCACTGTTTCCAATATGATAATACCAGGAAGAGTGCCACATACCAGGGAGAGCCAGGACTAGTCCCTGTATCTTTGGTAATCTTTACAATATTAATCCCCCTCCGCTTATCGCTGATGTTGTAATTTTCTCCCTGAATCTGATACTCGATATAGCGATAATCTCCTTCCTTCCCTACTGCTGTAATTTTCCTCTCTACATCGTTGACACCCATTACAGCTCAAATCTCCCAACTTTTTTTTTTTTTTTTTTTTTTTTTTTTTTTACGGGAATTAGCCCACCCGGGCACAGGTCAAACAACCCACAAGGTTGGACTGTGTTAATCTACACCACGAAGATGCCGGAAAACCAGCTTTTTAAAGTGAGACAGATTGTAAGAGCATGGAAACACAGAAGAAGGCAGAGCATTCCACAGTTTGGCTGTGTGAGGAAAGGAGGAGGTACTATAACGGGTTATTCTCGTGTGACCGACATCCACCGAGAAACGGTGGGCACCGCGGGCAAGACGTGTGTTACGAGCCCACGGCCTTGACAGCAGTACACAGGATGCCAAATCCGCCGAACATTGCCCGTTAAAGTACCTGTAAAAGAGAGAGAGTGAAGCAACATTGCGGCGAAGAGAAAGGGAAGAGAGATTGTCGACTAAAAGAGGAGAGTTAATAAGACGAAATGCCTTTGATTCCACCCTATCTAACAGTTGGACAGAAGAGCCACCCCAGATATGAGAGCAGTACTCCAAGTTAGGACGAATGAATCCCTTATATACTTAGAGCAACTGCTCAGGAGTGAAGTAGCTGTGGCATCTGTACAGCATTCCCAACTTTCGGGAGGCAGCTTTAGTTATATTAAGGATGTGTGATTTCCAGGACACATTGGAGGAAATGGTGAGTCCTAACATATATATTCCAGAATTTGGCAGGATGATAGCGTCCTGAAATGTAATTGGTGGGAGATCGTCTAATTTACAAAGTGTGATTGGTAAATATTGAGTTTTGTTACCATTGAACTTAACCTGCATATTTGATACTTGTTACAGCAATAATAATCCCCCCCCCCACCGTTATTTCATGATATTCGCTACAGCAATACACTCACCTACAGTATACCGCCTCTTCCCCATTTACCCGTCGCGGCCCAATCGCCGCCGTTCCCGTAGCCGCTGCCGTTGCCGGCCACCCGTTGCCTAGCCGCCGCCCCTGCAACCGCCACCGTCGCTTCTGCTGCTGCTGCTCTCTCTCTCTTTCTAACCCCCCATTAACACCGACGCCGGACTCAGCATCGGTGGAAAATTGCCAATTACAAACAGAATAGAAAACTCATATGCAGTTTCTGAAAACCTCATTTAGGGGAGTAATCTCGTCCAAACGTATCGGGGATAATTTATTGCCCGGCCACAATACAGCGAAACAGAAGGGGAAGTTTATGGTGTTTCTCCAACAAAAAATAATCCAATTCGTTTTGCGAACAATTTATCCTCCCGAAGTGCTCTCCAGGTCTGCAATGGATGCTTATTTGTATTAAAAGAGAGAGAGAGAGAGAGAGAGCACACAAGTTTGGTTATTGGTGTTTGCATGGGTTCACAAGCAATGGTCGTGAGGCAGATGTACAGCACTCAGTGGATAATGAGGCAATATATCTCGTTGTCTCGGAGCTTAAGCGACCTAAACACTAGTGTCACTGCCCACCTTCTCTCTTAATAAAAGTCTATATAAAGAATAAAACTAATATTAACAACTCACGTTGATCATTTAATAATTATAAAAACAGTTCTGTCCAGTTAAAATAAGGGTGAGCTTTAATCAAATATATACTCGTTGGTGAGGTGATTGATAAAACGTCCGGCAGCAAATACAATGAGATAAGTTGAGAAAAAGCTCCTCACGCGGTATAAAACAAAATAGTGTCGGTCATTTAGACACCATTACGTTCATCCTCCAAAAACGTTTTACTATTATTCTTCGTATTAAATTGATTTCTTTTTTCCTATTACTTTTATTATTACGCTGCCCACAACTGAAGGGCAGAGTATTGTTTTTGGTTTAGTCTCTCTGGTGACGATCTGCATCAAATTTAGCGGCCTTGACCAACATTTAAGAAGATCTTCATGATAAAGTTCTCACGTGAAAATAAAAGATTACATAACTGTAGGAGTAAGATGTAGGTATAGGGGGCGGGTGTAGGTACAGGTGGCGGGTGTAGGTACAGGTGGCGGGTGTAGGTACAGGTAGCGCGTGTAGGTACAGGTAGCGGGTGCAGGTACAGGTAGCGGGTGCAGGTACAGGTGGCGTGTGTAGGTACAAGTGGCGGGTATAGGTAGTGGGTTTAGGTACAGGTGGCGGGTGTAGGAACAGGTGGCGGGTGTAGGTACAGTGGCGAGTGTAGGAATAGGTGGCGGGTGTAGGTACAGGTGGCGGGTGTAGGTATATGTGGCAGGTTTAGGTACAGGTGGCAGGTGTAGGTATAGGTGGCGGGTGTAGGTACAGGTAGTGGGTTTAGGTACAGGTGGCGGGTGTAGGTACAGGTGACGGGTGTTCATACAGGTGGCGAGTGTAGGTAGAGGTGGCGGCGTGTAGGTACAGGTGGCGGGTGTTCGTACAGGTGGCGGGTGTAGGTACAGGTAACGGTTGTTGGAATAGGTGGCGGATGTAGGTGCAGGTGGCGGGTGTGGTACAGGAGCTTGTGTAGTGCAGGAGGCGGGTGTAGGTACAGGTGGCCGGTGTTGTTACAGGTGGCGGTGTACAGGTGTGGAGGTACAGGTACGGTGTTGGTACAGGTGGGGGTGTTGGTACAGGTGGCGTGTGTAGGTACAAGTGGCGGGTATAGGTAGTGGGTTTAGGTACAGGTGGCGGGTGTAGGTACAAGTGGCGGGTATAGGTAGTGGGTTTAGGTACAGGTGGCGGGTGTAGGAACAGGTGGCGGGTGTAGGTACAGGTAGCGCGTGTAGGTACAGGTAGCGGGTGCAGGTACAGGTAGCGGG
Source organism: Homarus gammarus (assembly GCA_958450375.1). Classification (NCBI taxonomy): domain Eukaryota; kingdom Metazoa; phylum Arthropoda; class Malacostraca; order Decapoda; family Nephropidae; genus Homarus; species Homarus gammarus. Next base: position 640,505 of record CAUDMG010000378.1, on the reverse strand, counting down.
TGCAGGTACAGGTGGCGTGTGTAGGTACAAGTGGCGGGTATAGGTAGTGGGTTTAGGTACAGGTGGAGGAACAGGTGGCGGGTGTAGGTACAGTGGCGAGTGTAGGAATAGGTGGCGGGTGTAGGTACAGGTGGCGGGTGTAGGTATATGTGGCAGGTTTAGGTACAGGTGGCAGGTGTAGGTATAGGTGGCGGGTGTAGGTACAGGTAGTGGGTTTAGGTACAGGTGGCGGGTGTAGGTACAGGTGACGGGTGTTCATACAGGTGGCGAGTGTAGGTAGAGGTGGCGGCGTGTAGGTACAGGTGGCGGGTGTTCGTACAGGTGGCGGGTGTAGGTACAGGTAACGGTTGTTGGAATAGGTGGCGGATGTAGGTGCAGGTGGCGGGTGTTGGTACAGGAGGCTTGTGTAGGTGCAGGAGGCGGGTGTAGGTACAGGTGGCCGGTGTTGTTACAGGTGGCGGGTGTATTTACAGCTGGCTGTTGGAGGTACAGGTGACGGGTGTTGGTACAGGTGGCGGGTGTTGGTACAGGTGGTGGGTGTATTTACAGGTGGTTGTTGTATGTACAGGTGGCGGGTGTAGGTACAGGTGGCGGGTGTAGGTACAGGTACCGAGTGTAGGTACAGGTACCGAGTGCAGGTACAGGTAACGGGTGCAGGTACAGGTAGAGGGTGTAGGTACAGGTAGCGGGTGTAGGTACAGGTAGTGGGTTTAGGTACAGGTGGCGGGTGTAGGTACAGGTGGCGAGTTTAGGTACAGGTGGCGGGTGTAGGTATAGGTAGTGGGTTTGGGTACAGGTGGCGGGTGTAGGAATAGGTGGCGGGTGTAGGTACAGGTGGCGGGTGTAGGTACAGGTAGCGGGTGTAGGTATATGTGGCAGGTTTAGGTACAGGTGGCAGGTGTAGGTATAGGTGGCGGGTGTAGGTACAGGTAGTGGGTCTAGGTACTGGTGGCGGGTGTAGGAACAGGGGGCGGGTGTAGGAATAGGTGGCGGGTGTAGGAATACGCGGCGGGTGTAGGTACAGGTGGCGGGTGTAGGTACAGGTAGCGGTGAGTACGTACAGGTGGCAGGTGTAGGTATAGGTGGCGGGTGTCGGTACAGGTATTTGGTTTAGTTACAAGTGGCGGGTGTAGGTACAGGTGGCGGGTGTAGGTACAGGCGGCGGGTGTAGGTACAGGTGGCAGGTGTTCGTACAGGTGTCGGGTGTAGGTAGAGGTGGCGGGTGTAGGTACAGATGGCGGGTGTTCCTACAGGTGGCGGGTGTTCCTACAGGTGGCGGGTGTAGGTAGAGGTGGCGGGTGTAGGTAGAAGAGGGGGGGGGTTGGTACAGGTGGCGGGTGGTACAGGTACAGGTGGCGGGTGTAGGTATAGGTGGCGTGTGTAGGTACAGGTGGCGGGTGTAGGTTTTAGGTGGCGGGTGTTCGTAAAGTTAGCGGGAGTTCGTACAGGTAGCGGGTGTAGGTACATGTGGCGGGTGTAGATATAGGTAGCGAGTGTAGGTACAGGTGGTGGGTGTAGGTAAGGGTAGCGGGTGTAGGTACAGGTAACGGGTGTAGGTACAGGTAGCGGTTGTAGGTACAGGTAGCGGTTGTAGGTACAGGTAGCGGATGTAGGTAGAGGTGGCGGGTGTAGGTACAGGTGGCGGGTGTTGGTACAGGTAGCGGGTGTAGATAAAACTGGCGGGTGTTGGTACAGATAGCGGGTGTAAGTAAAGGTAGCGGGTGTAGGTACAGGTATTGGGTGTAGTTACAGGTGGCGGGTGTTCGTAGAGGTGGCGGGTGTTCGTAGAGGTGGCGGGTGTTGGTACAGGTAACGGGTGTAGGTATAGGTAGCGGGTGTAGGTATAGGTAGCGGGTGTAGGTACAGGTAGCGGTTGTAGGTTTAGGTGGTGGGTTTTGGTACAGGTGGCGGGTGTAGGTACAGGTGTAGGTACAGGTGGCGGGTGTAGGTACAGGTGGTGGGTGTAGGAACAGATGGTGGGTGTAGGTAAGGGTGGCGGGTGTAGGAACAGGTGGGGGGTGTAGGTACATGTGGCGGGTGTAGATACAGGTAGCGAGTGTAGGTACAAGTGGTGGGTGTAGGTAAGGGTGGCGGGTGTACGTAGAGGTAGTGTGTTTAGGTACAGGTAGAGGTTGTAGGTACAGGTGGCGGGTGTTGGTACAGGAAGCGGGTGTAGGTAAAGGTGGCGGGTTTTGGTACAGGTAGTGGGTGTAGATACAGGTGGCAGGTGTAGTTACAGGTAGCGGGTGTAGTTATAGTTAGCGTGTGTAGGTACAGGTAGCGGGTGTAGGTTGAGGTGGCGGGTGTAGGTACAGTTAGCGGGTGAAGGTACAGGTGGCGGGTGTAGGTGCAAGTGGCCGGAGTATGTACAGGTGGCGGGTGTAGGTGCAAGTGGCGGGTGTAGGTGCAAGTGGCCGGAGTATGTACAGGTGGCGGGTGTAGGTACAGGTGGCGGGTGTAGATATAGGTAGTGGGTTTAGGTTCAGTTAGCGGGTGTAGGTACAGGTGGCGGGTGTAGATATAGGTAGTGGGTTTAGGTACAGTTAGCGGGTGTAGGTACAGGTGGCGGGTGTAGATATAGGTAGTGGGTTTAGGTACAGTTAGCGGGTGTAGGTACAGGTGGCGGGTGTAGATATAGGTAGTGGGTTTAGGTACAGTTAGCGGGTGTAGGTACAGGTGGCGGGTGTAGATATAGGTAGTGGGTTTAGGTACAGGTAGCGGTTGTAGGTACATGTGGCGGGTGTTGGTACAGGTAGTGCAGGGGTTCTCAACCAGGGGGGAATTTCCCCCCCTCAGGTTATCAGGGGGGGGGGGGGGGGGGAACTGATACTAATATGGAAAAAATAAAGGATTTTTAGTATTATATGCATATTATTTGGAATGCACTTTTTGAGGCAGACAATCTTGGAAAGGAGGGGGGAATGACATTCTGACATATGGTGAAAGGGGTGCATGGGGCAAACAAGGTTGAGAACCACTGAGGTAGTGGGTGTAGGCACAGGTGGCGGGTGTAGGTACAGGTCGCGGGTGTAGGTACAGGTGGCGGGTGTAGGTACAGGTAACGGGTGTAAGTATAGTTAGCGGGTGTAGGTACAGGTGTTGGGTGTAGGTACAGGTGGTGGGTGTAGGTACAGGTGGTGGGTGTAGGTACAGGTGGTAGGTACAGGTGGTGGGTGTAGGGACAGGTGGCGGGTGTAGGTAAAGGCAGTGGGTGTAGGTAAGTTAGCGGTTGTTGGTACAGGTAACGAGTGTAGGTATAGGTAGCGGGTGTAGGTACAGGTGGCGGGTGTAGGTACAAGTGGCGGGTGAAGGTACAATTTGCCGGTGTAGGTACATGGTGGCGGGTGTAGGTACAGGTGGCGGGTGTAGATATAGGTAGTGGGTTTAGGTACAGGTAGCGGGTGTTGGTACAAGTGGCGAGTTATGGTGCAGCTGGCGGGTGTAGGTACAGGTGGTGGGTGTAGGTACAGCTAGTGGGTTTAGGTATAGGTGGGGGTGTAGAAACAGGTTGCGGGTGTAGGTACAGGTGGTGGGTGTTGGAACACGTGGGGGTTGTAGGTAAAGGTGGCGGGTGTAGGTACAGGTGGCGGGTGTAGGTACAGGTGGCGGGTGTAGGTACAGGTTGCGGGTGTAGGTACAGGTGGCAGATGAAGGTACATGTACAGGTAACGGGTGTAGGTATAGCTAACGGGTGTAGGTACAGGTAGCGGGTGTAGGTAATGGGGTGGGTGTAAGTACAGGTGGCGGGTGTTGGTACAGGTGGCGGGTGTAGGTATAGGTAGCGGGTGTAGGTACAGGTAGCGGGGTTTAGGTACAGGTAGCGGGTGTAGGTATAGGTAGCTGGTGTAGGTGTAGGTACAGGTAGCGGGTGTAGGTACAGATGGTGGGTGTAGGTGAGGTGGCGGGTTTAGGTACAGGTAGTGGGTTTAGGTACACGTAGTGGGTGGGGTGTAGATACAGGTGGCGGGAGTTCGTACAGGTGGCGGGCGTAGGTAGAGGTGGCGGCGTGTAGGTAGAGGTGGCGGCGTGGAGGTACAGGTGGCGGGTGTTCGTACAGGTGGCGGGTGTTCGTACAGGTAGCGGGTGTAGGTACAGATGGTGGGTGTAGGTGAGGTGGCGGGTTTAGGTACAGGTAGTGGGTTTAGGTACAGGTAGTGGGTGGGGTGTAGATACAGGTGGCGGGTGGAGGTACAGGTGGCGGGTGTAGGTACAGGTGGCGGCGTGGAGGTAGAGGTGGCGGCGTGGAGGTACAGGTGGCGGGTGTAGGTACAGGCAACGGTTGTTGGAATAGGTGGCGGATGTAGGTGCAGGTGGCGGGTGTTGGTTCAGGAGGCTTGTGTACGTGCAGGAGGCGGGTGTAGGTACAGGTGGCCGGTGTTGTTACAGGTGGCGGGTGTATTTACAGCTGGCTGTTGGAGGTACAGGTGACGGGTGTTGGTACAGGTGGCGGGTGTTGGTACAGGTGGTGGGTATTGGTACAGGTGGTGGGTGTATTTACAGGTGGTTGTTGTATGTACAGGTGGCGGGTGTAGGTACAGGTGGCGGGTGTAGGTACAGGTACCGAGTGTAGGTACAGGTACGGGTGCAGGTACAGGTAGCGGGTGCAGGTACAGGTAGCGGGTGCAGGTACAGGTGGCGGGTGTAGGTACAGGTGGCGAGTTTAGGCACAGGTGGCGGGTGTAGGTATAGGTAGTGGGTTTGGGTACAGGTGGCGGGTGTAGGAACAGGTGGCGGGTGTAGGAATAGGTGGCGGGTGTAGGTACAGGTGGCGGGTGTAGGTACAGGTAGCGGGTGTAGGTATATGTGGCAGGTTTAGGTACAGGTGGCAGGTGTAGGTATAGGTGGCGGGTGTAGGTACAGGTAGTGGGTCTAGGTACTGGTGGCGGGTGTAGGAACAGGGGGCGGGTGTAGGAATAGGTGGCGGGTGTAGGAATACGCGGCGGGTGTAGGTACAGGTGGCGGGTGTAGGTACAGGTAGCGGTGAGTACGTACAGGTGGCAGGTGTAGGTATAGGTGGCGGGTGTCCGTACAGGTATTTGGTTTAGTTACAAGTGGCGGGTGTAGGTACAGGTGGCGGGTGTAGATACAGGCGGCGGGTGTAGGTACAGGTGGCGGGTGTTCGTACAGGTGTCGGGTGTAGGAAGAGGTGGCGGGTGTAGGTACAGATGGCGGGTGTTCCTACAGGTGGCGTGTGTAGGTAGAGGTGGCGGGTGTAGGTAGAAGAGGGGGGGGGGGGTTGGTACAGGTGGCGGGTGTAGGTACATTGTGGCGGGTGTAGGTATAGGTGGCGTGTGTAGGTACAGGTGGCGGGTGTAGGTTTTAGGTGGCGGGTGTTCGTAAAGTTAGCGGGAGTTCGTACAGGTAGCGGGTGTAGGTACATGTGGCGGGTGTAGATATAGGTAGCGAGTGTAGGTACAGGTGGTGGGTGTAGGTAAGGGTAGCGGGTGTAGGTACAGGTAGCGGGTGTAGGTACAGGTAGCGGTTGTAGGTACAGGTAGCGGTTGTAGGTACAGGTAGCGGGTGTAGGTAAAACTGGCGGGTGTTGGTACAGATAGCGGGTGTAAGTAAAGGTAGCGGGTGTAGGTACAGGTATTGGGTGTAGTTACAGGTGGCGGGTGTTCGTAGAGGTGGCGGGTGTTCGTAGAGGTGGCGGGTGTTGGTACAGGTAACGGGTGTAGGTATAGGTAGCGGGTGTAGGTATAGGTAGCGGGTGTAGGTACAGGTAGCGGTTGTAGGTTTAGGTGGTGGGTTTTGGTACAGGTGGCGGGTGTAGGTACAGGTGGTGGGTGTAGGAACAGATGGTGGGTGTAGGTAAGGGTGGCGGGTGTAGGAACAGGTGGGGGGTGTAGGTACATGTGGCGGGTGTAGATACAGGTAGCGAGTGTAGGTACAAGTGGTGGGTGTAGGTAAGGGTGGCGGGTGTACGTAGAGGTAGTGTGTTTAGGTACAGGTAGAGGTTGTAGGTACAGGTGGCGGGTGTTGGTACAGGAAGCGGGTGTAGGTAAAGGTGGCGGGTTTTGGTACAGGTAGTGGGTGTAGATACAGGTGGCAGGTGTAGTTACAGGTAGCGGGTGTAGTTATAGTTAGCGTGTGTAGGTACAGGTAGCGGGTGTAGGTTGAGGTGGCGGGTGTAGGTACAGTTAGCGGGTGAAGGTACAGGTGGCGGGTGTAGGTGCAAGTGGCCGGAGTATGTACAGGTGGCGGGTGTAGGTGCAAGTGGCGGGTGTAGGTGCAAGTGGCCGGAGTATGTACAGGTGGCGGGTGTAGGTACAGGTGGCGGGTGTAGATATAGGTAGTGGGTTTAGGTTCAGTTAGCGGGTGTAGGTACAGGTGGCGGGTGTAGATATAGGTAGTGGGTTTAGGTACAGTTAGCGGGTGTAGGTACAGGTGGCGGGTGTAGATATAGGTAGTGGGTTTAGGTACAGTTAGCGGGTGTAGGTACAGGTGGCGGGTGTAGATATAGGTAGTGGGTTTAGGTACAGTTAGCGGGTGTAGGTACAGGTGGCGGGTGTAGATATAGGTAGTGGGTTTAGGTACAGGTAGCGGTTGTAGGTACATGTGGCGGGTGTTGGTACAGGTAGTGCAGGGGTTCTCAACCAGGGGGGAATTTCCCCCCCTCAGGTTATCAGGGGGGGGGGGGGAACTGATACTAATATGGAAAAAATAAAGGATTTTTAGTATTATATGCATATTATTTGGAATGCACTTTTTGAGGCAGACAATCTTGGAAAGGAGGGGGGAATGACATTCTGACATATGGTGAAAGGGGTGCATGGGGCAAACAAGGTTGAGAACCACTGAGGTAGTGGGTGTAGGCACAGGTGGCGGGTGTAGGTACAGGTCGCGGGTGTAGGTACAGGTGGCGGGTGTAGGTACAGGTAACGGGTGTAAGTATAGTTAGCGGGTGTAGGTACAGGTGTTGGGTGTAGGTACAGGTGGTGGGTGTTGGTACAGGTGGTAGGTGTAGGTACAGGTGGTGGGTGTAGGTACAGGTGGTAGGTACAGGTGGTGGGTGTAGGTACAGGTGGCGGGTGTAGGGACAGGTGGCGGGTGTAGGTAAAGGCAGTGGGTGTAGGTAAGTTAGCGGTTGTTAGTACAGGTAACGAGTGTAGGTATAGGTAGCGGGTGTAGGTACAAGTGGCGGGTGAAGGTACAATTTGCCGGTGTAGGTACATGGTGGCGGGTGTAGGTACAGGTGGCGGGTGTAGATATAGGTAGTGGGTTTAGGTACAGGTAGCGGGTGTTGGTACAAGTGGCGAGTTATGGTGCAGCTGGCGGGTGTAGGTACAGGTGGTGGGTGTAGGTACAGCTAGTGGGTTTAGGTATAGGTGGGGGTGTAGAAACAGGTTGCGGGTGTAGGTACAGGTTGCGGGTGTAGGTACAGGTGGTGGGTGTTGGAACACGTGGGGGTTGTAGGTAAAGGTGGCGGGTGTAGGTACAGGTGGCGGGTTTTGGTACAGGTGGCGGGTGTAGGTACAGGTGGCGGGTGTAGGTACAGGTGGCAGATGAAGGTACATGTACAGGTAACGGGTGTAGGTATAGCTAACGGGTGTAGGTACAGGTAGCGGGTGTAGGTAATGGGGTGGGTGTAAGTACAGGTGGCGGGTGTTGGTACAGGTGGCGGGTGTAGGTACAGGTAGCGGGGTTTAGGTACAGGTAGCGGGTGTAGGTATAGGTAGCTGGTGTAGGTGTAGGTACAGGTAGCGGGTGTAGGTACAGATGGTGGGTGTAGGTGAGGTGGCGGGTTTAGGTACAGGTAGTGGGTGGGGTGTAGATACAGGTGGCGGGAGTTCGTACAGGTGGCGGGCGTAGGTAGAGGTGGCGGGTGTAGGTAGAGGTGGCGGCGTGGAGGTACAGGTGGCGGGTGTTCGTACAGGTGGCGGGTGTTCGTACAGGTAGCGGGTGTAGGTACAGATGGTGGGTGTAGGTGAGGTGGCGGGTTTAGGTACAGGTAGTGGGTTTAGGTACAGGTAGTGGGTGGGGTGTAGATACAGGTGGCGGGTGTAGGTACAGGTGGCGGGTGTAGGTACAGGTGGCGGCGTGGAGGTAGAGGTGGCGGCGTGGAGGTACAGGTGGCGGGTGTTCGTACAGGTGGCGGGTATAGGTACAGGTAGCGGGTGTAGGTACAGGTAGCGGGTGTTGGAATAGGTGGCGGGTATAGGTACAGGTGGCGGGTGTTGGTACAGGAGGCTTGTGTAGGTACAGGAGGCGGGTGTAAGTACAGGTGGCGGTTGTAGGTATAGGTGGCGGGTGTTGTTACATGTGGTGGGTGTATTTACAGGTGGGTGTTGTAGGTACAGGTGGCGGGTGTAGGTACAGGAAGTGGGTTTAGGTACGGGTAGCTGGTTTAGGTACGGGTAGCGGGTGTAGGTACAGGTAGCGGGTGTAGGTACAGGTAGCGGGTGTAGGTGCAGGTAGCCGGTGTAGGTACAGGTAGTGGGTTTAGGTACAGGTGGCGCGTGTAGGTACAGGTGGCGGGTGTAGGTATAGGTGGCGGGTGTTCGTACAGGTGGGGGGTGTAGGTACAAGTGGCGGGTGTTCGTACAGGTCGCGGGTGTAGGTAGTGGTGGCGGGTGTAGGTACAGGTGACGGGTGTTCCTACAGGTGGCGGGTGTAGGTATAGGTGCCGGTTGTATGTAGAGGTGGCGGGTGTTGGTACAGGTGGCGGGTGTAGGTACAGGCGGCAAGTGCAGGTACAGGTGGCGGGTGTTCGTACAGGGGGCGGTGTAGGTACAGTTAGCGGGTGTAGGTACAGGCAGCGGGTGTAGTTAAAGGTGGCGGTTGTAGGTACAGGTGGCGGGTGTTGGTACAGGTGGCGGGTGTTGGTACAGGTAGCGGGTGTAGGTAAAGGTGGAGGGTTTTGGTACAGGTAGTGGGTGTAGGTACGGGTGGCGTGTGTAGGGATAGGTGGCGGGTGTAGGTACAGGTGGCGGGTGTAGGTACAGGTGGAGGGTGTTCGTACAGGTGGCGGGTGTAGGTACAGGTAGTGGGTGTAGGTACAGGTAGTGTGTTTAGGTACAGGTGGCGGGTGTAGGTACAGGTGGCGGGTGTAGGTACAGGTGGCGCGTGTAGGTACAGGTAACGGGTGTAGGTATAGTTAGCGGGTGTAGGTACAGGTGGCGGATGTAGGTAGAGGTGGCGGGTGTAGGTACAGGTGGTGGGTGTTGGAACAGGTGGTGGGTGTAGGTACATGTGGCGGGTGTAGATACAGGTAGCGAGTGTAGGTACACGTGGTGGGTGTAGGTGAGGGTGGCGGGTGTAGGAACAGGTGGTGGGTGTAGGTACAGGTAGTGTGTTTAGGTACAGGTAGTGGGTGTAGGTACAGGTAGTGTGTTTAGGTGCAGGTGGCGGGTGTAGGTACAGGTGGCGGGTGTAGGTAAAGGTGGCAGGTGTAGGAACAGGTGGCGGGTTTTGGTACAGGTGGCGGGTGTAGGTACAGGTGGCAGATGTAGGTACATGTGGCAGGTGTTGGTACAGGTAACGGGTGTAGGTACAGGTAACGGGTGTAGGTATAGTTAACGGGTGTAGGTACATGTAGCGGGTGTAGGTACAGGTGGTGATTGATTTTGCCGCTTGCAGCGGCTACTTTATTGTGCACCCCACACTCATCCTGTGAGCGGTAGCGCAAAAGGATTACAGAGTAGGGTTTACAAAGGGTCATAATAATTAACCCCGGTTGTCAGGATATTATGGCACTGAAAGTTACACAGTATTTCATTTACATTATTTGTTTAGTTCTATACATAAAGGGTAACTTATTCACAAATGCGTGAGAACAGGCGTGTGAGGCAGTATGTCTGGCCTCACACTTTGTTATTCACATTTACGTGGGAGGTATTCAAGCACATTGCGTATTTGGTTCTGTACATGAGAACTGACATAGATACTAAGTGCAAAAAAGTGGATACAATCTTAATATGTCGGCTATCTTGCCATTAGAGATGAAGTGTTGTGCCATTTCACACACAGTGTGCTTGGACCTGTCCCTAAAAGGTTCTATCTTCACACAGTCGAGGACGTAGTGTTCAAGTGTGTGGCCATATGTATGGCCACACACTTTACATTTAGTTTTGTTTACATCTGCTTGAGGAACATACTGCCAAAGGTACTTATATCCTAACCTTAATCTAGCTGTTACAACATCTTGTAATCTAGTGATCTTGTTACTTGCTCCATAAACATGTTTCACTTGATACATCTCATCATGGTAAACTATGGATTGACTAGTGCCTGTTTGCACTTGTCTACTTGCGTCAAACTCATCAATAAGTTCTTTCCTAATTACAGTTTTAAGGGTTCTTTTTGACAGACCCAAATTGTATTCAACGGTGTCTTTCTTAGACGCGAGTTTGGCGAGGGCGTCAACTCTGTCATGTTTTATGAGGCCTATGTGAGAGGGGATCCACAACAGTTTGACCCTGACACCCCGGTCAACAAGGCACGCATATTTGTGTCTGGCTTCAGAGACAAGAGCGTGACAACCTGAGTCGAGGGTACCAAGGGCAAGTAGTGAGGATAGAGAGTCAGTGATGATGAGACTGTCAGTAACAGTGGTTTCAGTGAATTTAATAGCTGTGAGTATGGCAACTATTTCAGTTTGTAGAGTGGATGCCCAGTTGTTAATTCTAACTCCTTTCTCAATTATATTACCGTCAGGTTGAGTCACAACAATAGCACTTCCAGCCCTCCCACAGGCGGTGTTTAGAGACCCATCAGTGTAGATGGTCTGTGTGATATTATCATCAGTCTGTAGAGTGTGTATGTGTTCAAGAGCTCTCAATTTGGCAGTGTGTTGGAGATAAATGCTTTGTATAATTAATTTTTTAGGCGGATACGTCGGTATTGTGATATCGAAGGGAACTGTCCGCCAGGGTGGCAGGAAGCGCTGTTCTGTCTCAACTTTGTACAGGTGGTCTAGTCCAAATATCTTCATATGTGTAGCTGTAGTTTGGATCCATTTAGACTCAGTAGTCCCATGGTTCATACATTCTAGCAATTTTAAGGAAACAATGTTATCAGGATCACCACGCAGAAGCCTCAAGGGGTGGGTGTAAGTATAGGTGGCGGGTGTAAGTATAGGTGGCGGGTGTAGGTACAGGTGGCAGGTGTAGGTACAGGTAGTGGGTTTAGGTATAGGAGGAGGGTGTTGGTACAGGTGGCGGGTGTAGGTATAGGTAGCGGGTGTAGGTACAGGTAGCGGGTGTAGGTACAGATGGTGGGTGTATGTGAGGTGGCGGGTTTAGGTATAGGTGGCAGGTGTAGGTACAGGTAGTGGGTTTAGGTACAGGTAGTGGGTGGGGTGTGGGTACAGGTGGCGGGAGTTCGTTCAGGTGGCGGGTGTAGGTACAGGTGGCGGGTGTAAGTACAGGTAGCGGATGTAGGTACAGGTGGCGGGTGTAGGTACAGGTGGCGGATGTAGGTAGAGGTGGCGGCGTGTAGGTAGAGGTGGCGGGTGTAGGTACAGGTGGCTGGCGTTGTTGCAGGTGGTGGATGTAGGTACAGGTGGCGGGTGTAGGTACAGGTGGCGGGTGTAGGTACAGGTGGCGGGTGTAGGTACAGGTGGCGGGTGTAGGTACAGGTGGCGGGTGTAGGTACAGGTGGCGGGTGTAGGTACAGGTGGCGGGTGTAGGTACAGGTGGCGGGTGTAGGTACAGGTGGCGGGTGTAGGTACAGGTGGCGGGTGTAGGTACAGGTAGCGGGTGTAGGTACAGGTGGCGGGTGTAGGTACAGGTGGCGGGTGTAGGTACAGGTGGCGGGTGTAGGTGAAGGTGGAGGGTGTTCGTACAGGTGGCGGGTGTTGGTACAGGTGGCGGGTGTTGGTACAGGTGGCGGGTGTAGGTATAGGTAGCGGGTGTAGGTACAGGTAGCGGGTGTAGGTACAGGTGGTGGGTGTAGGTACAGGGGGTGGGTGTAGGTACAGGTGGCGGGTGTTGGTACAGGTGGCGAGTGTAGGTAAAGGTGGCGGGTGTAGGTACAGGTAACGGGTGTAGGTATAGTTAGCGGGTGTAGGTACAGGTGGTGGGTGTAGGTACAGGTGGTGGGTGTAGGTACAGGTGGCGGGTTATGGCACAGGTGGCGGGTGCAGGTGGAGGGTGTAGGTACAGGTGACGGGTGTAGGTACAGGTGGCGGGTGTAGGTACAGGTAACGGGTGTAGGTATAGTTAGCGGGTGTAGGTACAGGTAGCGGGTGTAGGTACAGGTGGTGGGTGCAGGTGGAGGGTGTAGGTACAGGTGGCGGGTATAGGTACAGGTGGCGGGTGTAAGTGCAGGTGGCGGGTGTAGGTAAAGGCAGTAGGTGTAGGTACAGTTAGCGGGTGTAGGTAAAGGTGGCGGGTGTAGGTACAGTTAGCGGGTGTAGGTAAAGGTGGCGGGTGTTGGTACAGGTAACGGGTGTAGGTATAGGTAACGGGTGTAGGTACAGGTTGGCGGGTGTTGGAACAGGTGACGGGTGTTGGTACATGTGGCGGGTGTAGGTACAGGTGGCGAGTGTTGTTACAGGTGGTGTGTGTATTTACAGGTGGTTGTTCTAGGCACAGGTGGAGGGTGTAGGTACAGGTGGCGGGTGTAGGTACAGGTAGCGGGTGTAGGTTAAAGGTAGCGGGTGTTCGTAGAGGTGGCGGGTGTTGGTACAGGTAGCGGGTGTAGGTAAAGGTGGCAGGTGTAGGTACAGGTGGCGGGTTTTGGTACAGGTGGCGGGTGTATGTACATGTGACAGGTGTTGGTACAGGTAACGGGTGTAGGTATAGTTAGCGGGTGTAGGTACAGGTGGCGGGTGTAGGTACAGGTGGCGGGTGTAGGTACAGGTGGCAGGTGTAGGTACAGGTGGCAGGTGTAGGTACAGGTGGCGGGTGTTGGTACAGGTAGCAGGTGTTGGTACAGGTAGCAGGTGTAGGTACAGGTAGCGTGTGTAGGTACAGGTGGTGGGTGTAGGTACAGGTGGTGGGTGTAGGTACAGGTGGCGGGTGTAGGTACAGGTGGCGGGTGTAGGTACAGGTGGCGGTGTAGGAATAGGTGGCGGGTGTAGGTACAGGTAGGGGTTAGTACAGGTGCGGTGTAGGTACAGTGGCGGGTGTAGGTACAGGTTGTTGGTTTAGGTACAGGTAGCGGGTGTTGGAATAGGTGGCGGGTGTAGGTACAGGTGGCGGGTGTAGGTACAGGTGGCAGGTGTAGGTACAGGTGGCAGGTGTAGGGAAAGGTAGTGGGTTAAGGTACAGATGGCGGGTGTTGGTACAGGTAGCAGGTGTAGGTACAGGTAGCGTGTGTAGGTACAGGTGGTGGGTGTAGGTACAGGTGGCGGGTGTAGGTACAGGTGGTGGGTGTAGGTACATGTGGCGGGTTTAGGTACAGGTGTCAAGTGTAGGTAGAGGTTGCGGGTGTAGGTAGAGGTGGCGGCGTGTAGATACAGTTGGCGGGTGTTCGTACAGGTGGCGGGTGTAGGTACAGGAAGCCGGTGTAGGTACAGGTAGCGGGTGTTGGAATAGGTGGCGGGTGTAGGAACAGGTGGCGGTTGTTGGTACAGGAGGACTTGTGTAGGTACAGGAGGTGGGTGTAAGTACAGGTGGCGGGTGTAGGTACAGGTGGCGGGTGTTGTTACAGGTGGTGGGTGTATTTACAGCGGGCTGTTGTAGGTACAGGTGGCGGGTGTAGGTACAGGTGGCGGGTGTTGGTACATGTGGTGGGTGTATTTACCGGTGGGTGTTGTAGGTACAGGAGGCGGGTGTAGGTACAGGTAGTGGGTTTAGGTACGGGTAGCGGGTTTAGGTACGAGTAGCGGGTGTAGGTACAGGTAGCGGGTATAGGTACAGGTAGCGGGTGTAGGTACAGGTAGCGGGTGTAGGAACAGGTGGCGTGTGTAGGTACAGGTAGTGGGTTTAGGTACAGGTAGCGGGTTTACGTACGGGTAGTGGGTGTAGGTACAGGTAGCGGGTGTAAGTACAGGTAGCGGGTGTAGGTACACGTGGCGGGTGTAGGTACACGTGGCGGGTTTAGGTACGGGGGTGGGTTTAGGTACGGGGGTGGGTTTAGGTACGGGGGCGGGTTTAGGTACGGGTAGCGGGTGTAGGTACAGGTAGCGGGTGTAGATACAGGTAGCGGGTGTAGATACAGGTAGCGGGTGTAGGTACAGGTGGCGTGTTAAGGTACAGGTAGCGGGTGTAGGTACAGGTGGCGGGTTTAGGAACAGGTGGCGGGTGTAGGAACAGGTGGCGGGTGTAGGTACAGGTAGCGGGTGTAGGTGTAGGTGGCGGGTGCTGGTACAGGTGGCGGGTGTTAATACAGGTGGCGGGTGTAGGTATAGGTGGCGGGTGAAGGTACAGGTGGCGGGTGTTCGTAAAGGTGGCGGGTGTAGGTACAGGTAGCGGGTGATGGTATAGGTGACGGGTGTAGGTATAGGTGACGGGTGTAGGTACAGGTGGCGGGTGTTGGTACAGGAGGCGGGTGTAGGTACAGGTGGTGGGTGTATTTACAGGTGTCTGTTGTAGGTACAGGTGACGGGTGTTGGTACAGGTGGCGGTGTGTACAGGTGGGTGTACGGGTGTAGGTACAGGTGGCGGGTGTAGGTACAGGTAGCGGGTGTAGGTAAGGTACGAGTGTGTAAGGTGGCGGGTGTAGGTACAGGTAGCGGGTGTTGGCAGGTGTCGGGTGTAGGTAAAGGTGGCGGGTGTAGGTAAAGGTGGCGGGTGTAGGTACAGGTAGCGGGTGTAGATACAGGTAGTGGGTTTAGGTACAGTAGGCGGGTGTGGTAAGGTACGGGTGAGGTAAGGTAGCGGGTGTAGGTGCGGGTGTTGGTACAGGTAGCGGGTGTAGGTAAAGGTGGCGGGTGTAGGTAAAAGTGGCGGGCGTAGGTACAGGTAGCGGGTGTAGGTTAAAGGTAGCGGGTGTTCGTAGAGGTGCCGAGTGTTGGTACAGGTAGTGGGCGTAGGTAAAGGTGGCGGGTGTTGGTACAGGTAACGGGTGTAGGTAGAGGTAGTGGGTTTAGGTACAGGTAGCGGTTGTAGGTACAGGTGGCGGGTGTTGGTGCAGGTAGCGGTTGTAGGTACAGGTGGCGGGTGTTGGTGCAGGTTGCGGGTGTAGGTATAAGTGGCGGGTGTAGGTACAGGTGGTGGGTGTTCGGAGAGGTGGCGGGTGTAGGTTAAGGTGGCGGGTGTTGGTACAGGTAACGGGTGTAGGTATAGGTAGCGGGTGTAGGTACAGGTAGCGGGTGTAGGTATAGGTGGCGGGTGCTGGTACATGTGGCGGTTGTTAGTACAGTTGGCGGGTGTTGGTACAGGAAACGGGTGTAGGTAGAGGTAGTGGGTATAGGTACAGGTAGCGGTTGTAGGTACAGGTGGCGGGTGTTGGTACAGGTAGCGGGTGTAGGTAAAAGTGGCGGGTGTAGGTACAGGTGGTGGGTGTTCGGAGAGGTGGCGGGTGTAGGTTAAGGTGGCGGGTGTAGGTACAGGTAGCGGGTGTAGTTATAGGTAGCGTGTGTAGGTACAGGTAGCGGGTGAAGGTAGAGGTAGCGGGTGTAGGTACAGGTAGCGGGTGTAGGTACAGGAAGCGGGTGTAGGTACAGGTGGCGGGTGTAGGTACAGGTGTCATGTGTAGGTACAGGTAGTGGGTTTAGGTACAGGTGGCAGGTGTTGGCACATGTGGCGGGTGTTGGTACAGGTAACGGGTGTAGGTATAGGTAGGGCGTGTAGGTACAGGTGGTGGGTTTAGGTACAAGTGGCAGGTGTAAGTATTGGGGGCGGGTGTAGGTACAGGTAGTGGGTTTAGGTACACGTGGTGAGAGTTCGTACAGGTGGCGGGTGTAGGTACAGGTGGCGGGTGTAGGTAAAGGTGGCGGCGTGTAGGTACAGGTGGCGGATGTTCGTACAGGTGGCGGGTGTAGGTACAGGTGGCGGGTGTAGGTACAGGTAGCGGGTGTAGGTATAGGTAGCGGGTGTAGGTACAGGTAGCGGATTTTGGGATAGGTGGCGGGTGTAGGTACAGGTGGCGGGTGTAGGTACAGGAGGATTTTGTTGGTGCAGGAGGCGGGTGTAGGTACAGGTGGTGGGTGTTGTTACAAGTGGTAGGTGTATTTACACCTGGGTGTTGTAGGTACAGGTGGCGGGTGTTGGTACAGGTGGCGGGTGTAGGTACAGGTAGCGGGTGTAGGTACAGGTAGCGGGAGTAGGTACAGGTAGCGGGTGTAGGTACAGGTAGCGGGTGTAGGTACAGGTAGCGGGTGTAGGTACAGGTAGCGGGTGTAGGTACAGGTGGCGTGTGTAGGTACAGGAAGCGGGCGTAGGTACAGGTGGTGGGTGTAGGTATAGGTAGTGGGTTTAGGTACAGGTGGCGGGTGTAGGAATACGTGGCGGGTGTAGGTACAGGTGGCGGGTGTAGGTACAGGTAGCGGGTGTAGCTACAGGTAGCGGTGTGTAGGTACAGGTGGCGAATTTAGGTACAGGTGGCAGGTGTCGGTATAGGTGGCGGGTGAAGGTACAGTTAGTGGGTTTAGGTACAGGTGGCGGGTGTAGGTACAGGTGGCGGGTGTACGTACAGGTGGCGGGTGTTCGTACAGGTGGCGGGTGTAGGTTGAGGTGGCGGGTGTAGTAAGTGGCGGGTGTAGGTATAGGTGGCGGGTGTAGGTACAGGTGGAGAGTGTTCGTACAGTGGCGGGTGTTCGTAAAGGTGGAGGGTGTAGGTATAGGTGGCGGGTGTAGGTACAGGTGGTAGGTGTAGGTACAGGTGGTGGGTGTAGGTATAGGTGGCAGGTGTAGGTACAGGTGGAGGGTATTCGTACAGGTGGCGGGTGTAGGCACAGGTAGCGGGTGTAGGTACAGGTTACGGGTGTACGTACGGGTAGCGGGTGTAGGTACAGGTAGCGGGTGTTGGTATAGGTGGCGGGTGTAGGTACAGGTGGCGGGTGTTGGTACAGGAGGCGGGTGTTGGTACAGGTCGTGGGTGTATTTACAGGTGGCTCTTGTAGGTACAGGTAGCGGGTGTAGGTACAGGTGGCGGGTGTAGGTACAGGTGGCGGGTGTTGGTACAGGTGGCGGGTGTTGGTACAGGTGGCGGGTGTATTTACAGGTGGCTCTTGTAGGTACAGGTAGTGGGTTTAGGTACAGGTAGCGGGTGTTGGTACAAGTGGCGGGTGTAGGTACAGGTAGCGGTTGTAGGTACAGGTGGCGGGTGTTGGTGCAGGTAGTGGGTGAAGGTAAATGTGGCGGGTGTAGGTACAGGTAGCGGGTCTAGGTAGAGGTAGTGGGTTTAGGTACAGTTGGCGGGTGTTGGTACAGGTAGCGGGTGTAGTTAAACGTGGCGGGTGTTGGTAAAGGTGGCGGGTGTTGGTACAGGTGGCGGGTGTAAATACTGGAGGCAGGTATAGGTACAGGTGGCAGGTGTAGATACAGGTGGCGGTTGTTGGTACAGGTAGTGGGTGTAGGTACAGGTGTCGGGTGTTCGTAGAGGTGGGAGGTGTAGGTACAGGTAACGGGTGTAGGTAAAGGTGGCGGGTGTTGGTACAGGTAGTGGGTGTAGGTACAGGTGTCGGGTGTTCGTAGAGGTGGGAGGTGTAGGTACAGGTGGCGGGTGTAGGTAAAGGTGGCGGGTGTAGGTACAGGTAGTGGGATTAGGTACATGTAGCGGGCGTAGGTACAGGTAGTGGGATTAGGTACATGTAGCGGGTGTAGGTAAAGGTAGCGGGTTTTGGTACAGGTAGTGAGTGTAGGTACAGGTGGCGGGTGTAGGTAAAGGTAGCGGGTTTTGGTACAGGTGGTGAGTGTAGGTACAGGTGGCGGGTGTAGGTACAGGTGGCGGGTGTAGGTACAGGTAGCGGGTGTAGGTACAGGTAGCGGGTGTAGGTAAAGGTGGCGGGTGTAGGTAAAGGTAGCGGGTTTTGGAACAGGTAGTGAGTGTTGGTACAGGTGGCGGGTTTAGGTACAGATGGCAGGTGTAGGTATAGTTAGCGGGTTTAGGTACAGGTAGCGGGTGTAGGTACAGGTGGCGGATGTAGGTAAAGGTGGCGGGTGTAGGTAGAGGTAGCGGGTGTAGGTACAGGTAGCGGTGTGTTGGTACAGGTGGCGGGTTTAGGTACAGATGGCAGGTGTAGGTACAAGTGGCGAGTGTAGGTACAGGTGGCGGGTGTTCCTACAGGTGGCGGGAGTAGGTATAGGTGGCGGGTGTAGGTACAGGTGGCGGGTGTAGGGACAGGTGGCGGGTGTTCGTACAGGTGGCGGGTGTAGGTACAGGTGGCGGGTGTTCGTACAGGTGGCGGGTGTAGGTACAGGTGGCGGTGTGTTGGTACAGGTGGCGGGTTTAGGTACAGATGGCAGGTGTAGGTATAGCTGGCGGGTGTTCCTACAGGTGGCGGGTGTAGGTACAGGTAGCGGGTGTAGGTACAGGTAGCGGGTGTAAGTACAGGTAGCGAGTTTAGGTACAGGTGGCAGGTGTACGTATAGGTGGCGGGTGAATGTACTGGTAGTGGGTTTCGGTACAGGTGGCGGGCGTAGGTACAGGTGGCGGGTGTAGGTACAGGTGGCCGGTGTTCGTACAGGTGGCCGGTGGAGTAAGTGGCGGGTGTAGGTACAGGTGGCGGGTGTAGGTACAGGTGGCGGGTGTAGGTACAGGTGGAGGGTGTAGGTACAGGTGGCGGGTGTTGGTACAGGTGGTGGGTGTATTTACAGGTGACTGTTGTAGGTACAGGTGGCGGGTGTTTGTACAGGTGACGGATGTTGGTACAGGTGGCGGTTGTAGGCACAGCTGGCGGGTGTTTTTTCAGGTGGTGGGTGTAGGTACAGGTGGTGGGTGTAGGTACAGGTGGTGGGTGTAGGTACAGGTGGTGGGTGTAGGTACAGGTGATTGTTGTATGTACAGGTGGTGTGTGTAGGTACAGGTGGTGGGTGTAGGTACAGGTGGCGGGTGTAGGTACAGGTGGCGGGTGTTGGTACAGGTGGCGGGTGTAGGTACAGGTGGCGGGTGTTGTTACAGGTGGTGGGTGTAGGTACAGGTGGTGGGTTTAGGTACAGGTGGCGGGTGTAGGTACAGGTGGCGGGTGTAGGTACAGGTAGCGGGTGTAGGTACAGGTAGCGGGTGTAGGTACAGGTGGCGGGTGTAGGTACAGGTAGCGGGTGTAGGTAAAGGTGGCGGGTGTAGGTACAGGTGGCGGGTGTTGGTACAGGTGGCGGGTGTAGGTACAGGTGGCAGGTGTAGGTAC
Source organism: Homarus gammarus (assembly GCA_958450375.1). Taxonomy (NCBI): domain Eukaryota; kingdom Metazoa; phylum Arthropoda; class Malacostraca; order Decapoda; family Nephropidae; genus Homarus; species Homarus gammarus. The sequence goes on along the minus strand of CAUDMG010000378.1, from coordinate 621,328 downwards.
AGGTAGCGGGTGTAGGTATAGGTAGCGGGTGTAGGTACAGGTGGTGGGTGTAGGTACAGGTGGCGGGTGTAGGTACAGGTGGCAGGTGTAGGTACAGGTGGCGGGTGTAGGTACAGGTGGCGGGTGTTGGTACAGGTAGCGGGTGTTGGTACAGGTAGCGGGTGTAGTACAGGTGGCGGGTGTAGGTACAGGTGGCGGGTGTAGGTACAGGTGGCGGGTGTAGGTACAGGTGGCGGGTGTAGGTATAGGTGGCGGGTGTAGGTACAGGTAGTGGGTTTAGGTACAGGTAGCGGGTGTAGGTACACGTGGCGGGAGTTCGTACAAGTGTCGGGTGTAGGTACAGGTAGTGGGTTTAGGTACAGGTAGCGGGTGTTGGAATAGGTGGCGGGTGTAGGTACAGGTGGCGGGTGTAGGTACAGGTGGCAGGTGTAGGTACAGGTGGCGGGTGTAGGTACAGGTAGCGGGTGTAGGTACAGGTGGCGGGTGTAGGTACAGGTAGCGGGTGTAGGTACAGGTAGCGGGTGTAGGTACAGGTGGCGGGTGTAGGTACAGGTGGCGGGTGTAGGTAGAGGTGGCGGGTGTAGGTACAGGTGGTGGGTGTAGGTACAGGTGGCGGGTTTAGGTACAGGTGTCAAGTGTAGGTAGAGGTTGCGGGTGTAGGTAGAGGTGGCGGGTGTAGGTACAGGTGGCGGGTGTTGGTACAGGTGGCGGGTGTAGGTACAGGTGGCGGGTGTAGGTACAGGTAGCGGGTGTTGGAATAGGTGGCGGGTGTAGGTACAGGTGGCGGGTGTTGGTACAGGAGGTGGGTGTAGGTACAGGAGGCGGGTGTAGGTACAGGTGGCGGGTGTAGGTACAGGTGGCGGGTGTTGGTACAGGTGGTGGGTGTAGGTACAGGTGGCGGTTGTAGGTACAGGTGGCGGGTGTAGGTACAGGTGGCGGGTGTAGGTACAGGTGGTGGGTGTAGGTACAGGTGGCGGGTGTAGGTACAGGTGGCGGGTGTAGGTACAGGTAGTGGGTTTAGGTACGGGTAGCGGGTTTAGGTACGGGTAGCGGGTGTAGGTACAGGTAGCGGGTGTAGGTACAGGTAGCGGGTGTAGGTACAGGTGGCGGGTGTAGGAACAGGTGGCGGGTGTAGGTACAGGTAGCGGGTGTAGGTACAGGTAGCGGGTTTACGTACGGGTAGTGGGTGTAGGTACAGGTAGCGGGTGTAGGTACAGGTAGCGGGTGTAGGTACAGGTAGCGGGTGTAGGTACAGGTGGCGGGTGTAGGTACAGGTGGCGGGTGTAGGTACAGGTGGCGGGTGTAGGTACAGGTGGTGGGTGTAGGTACAGGTGGCGGGTGTAGGTACAGGTAGCGGGTGTAGGTACAGGTAGCGGGTGTAGGTACAGGTAGCGGGTGTAGATACAGGTAGCGGGTGTAGGTACAGGTGGCGTGTTAAGGTACAGGTAGCGGGTGTAGGTACAGGTGGCGGGTGTAGGAACAGGTGGCGGGTGTAGGAATAGGTGGCGGGTGTAGGGACAGGTAGCGGGTGTAGGTACAGGTAGCGGGTGTAGGTGGCGGGTGCTGGTACAGGTGGCGGGTGTTAATACAGGTGGCGGGTGTAGGTACAGGTGGCGGGTGTAGGTACAGGTGGCGGGTGTAGGTACAGGTGGCGGGTGTTCGTACAGGTGGCGGGTGTAGGTACAGGTAGCGGGTGATGGTATAGGTGACGGGTGTAGGTATAGGTGACGGGTGTAGGTACAGGTGGCGGGTGTTGGTACAGGAGGCGGGTGTAGGTACAGGTGGTGGGTGTATTTACAGGTGTCTGTTGTAGGTACAGGTGACGGGTGTTGGTACAGGTGGCGGGTGTTGTTACAGGTGGTGGGTGTATTTACAGGTGGTTGTTTAGGTACAGGTGGCGGGTGTAGGTACAGGTAGCGGGTGTAGGTAAGGTAGCGGGTGTAGGTAGAGGTGGCGGGTGTTGGTACAGGTAGCGGGTGTAGGTAAAGGTGGCGGGTGTAGGTAAAGGTGGCGGGTGTAGGTAAAGGTGGCGGGTGTAGGTACAGGTAGCGGGTGTAGATACAGGTAGTGGGTTTAGGTACAGTTGGCGGGTGTTGGTAAAGGTAACGGGTGCAGGTTAAAGGTAGCGGGTGTTCGTAGAGGTGCCGGGTGTTGGTACAGGTAGCGGGTGTAGGTAAAGGTGGCGGGTGTAGGTAAAAGTGGCGGGTGTAGGTACAGGTAACGGGTGTAGGTAAAGGTGGCGGGTGTTGGTACAGGTGCGAGTGTTGGTATAGGTAGTGGGTGTAGGTAAAGGTGGCGGGTGTTGGTACAGGTAACGGGTGTAGGTATAGGTAGCGGGTGTAGGTACAGGTAGCGGGTGTAGGTACAGGTGGCGGGTGTAGGTACAGGTAGCGGGTGTAGGTACAGGTGGCGGGTGTTGGTACAGGTAGCGGGTGTAGGTACAGGTAGCGGGTGTAGGTACAGGTGGCGGGTGTTCGGAGAGGTGGCGGGTGTAGGTAAAGGTGGCGGGTGTTGGTACAGGTAACGGGTGTAGGTATAGGTAGCGGGTGTAGGTACAGGTAGCGGGTGTAGGTATAGGTGGCGGGTGCTGGTACAGGTGGAGGGTGTAGGTACAGGTGGCGGGTGTAGGTACAGGTAGCGGGTGTAGGTAGAGGTAGTGGGTTAGGTACAGGTAGCGGTTGTAGGTACAGGTGGCGGGTGTTGGTACAGGTAGCGGGTGTAGGTAAAGGTGGCGGGTGTAGGTACAGGTGGCGGGTGTTGGTACAGGTGGCGGGTGTAGGTACAGGTGGCGGGTGTAGGTACAGGTAGCGGGTGTAGTTATAGGTAGCGTGTGTAGCTACAGATAGCGGGTGTAGGTACAGGAAGCGGGTGTAGGTAAAGGTAGCGGGTGTAGGTACAGGTAGCGGGTTTAGGTACAGGTGGCGGGTGTAGGTATAGGTGGCTGGTGAAGGTACAGGTAGTGGGTTTACGTACAGGTGGCAGGTGTAGGTACAGGTGGCGGGTGTAGGTACAGGTGGCGGGTGTAGGTACAGGTGGCGGGTGTAGGTACAGGTGGCGGGTGTAGGTACAGGTGGCGGGTGTAAGTACAGGTGGCGGGTGTAGGTACAGGTGGCGGGTGTTGGTACAGGTGGCGGGTTAGGTACAGGTGGCGGGTGTAGGTACAGGTGGCGGGTGTAGGTACAGGTGGCGGGTGTAGGTACAGGTGGCGGGTGTAGGTACAGGTAGCGGGTGTAGGTACAGGTAGCGGGTGTAGGTACAGGTAGCGGGTGTTGGTATAGGTGGAGGGTGCAGGTACAGGTGGCAGGTTGTTGGTATTGGAAGCGGCTGTAGGTACAGGTGGCGGGTGTTGGTACATGTAGCGGGTGTAGTTAAAGGTAGCGGGTGTTGGTAAAGGTGGCGGGTGTTGGTAAAGGTGGCGGATGTTGGTTCAGGTGGCGGGTGTAAATACATGAGGCAGGCATGGGTACAGGTGGCAGGTGTAGATACAGGTGGCGGGTGTTGGTACAGGTAGTGGGTGTACGTACAGGTGGCGGGTGTTCGTAGAGGTGGGAGGTGTAGGTACAGGTGGCGGATGTAGGTAAAGGTGGCGGGTGTTGGTACAGGTAACGGATGTAGGTATAGGTAGCGGGTGTAGGTATAGGTGGCGGGTGTTGGTACAGTTGGTGGGTGTAGGTACAGGCAGTTGGTTTAGATACAGGTAGCCGGTGTAGGTACAGGTGGCGAGTTATGGTGCAGGTGGCGGGTGTAGGTACAGATGGTGGGTGTAGGTACAGGTAGTGGGTTTAGGTACAGGGGGCGGGTGTAGGTACTGGTGGCGGGTGTAGGTACATGTGGTGGGTGTAGGAACAGGTGGTGGGTGTAGGTAAGGGTGGCGGGTGTAGGACCAGGTTGTGGGTGTAGGTACATGTGGAGGGTGTAGATACAGGAAGCGAGTGTAGGCACAGGTGGTGGGTGTAGGTAAGGGTGGCGGGTGTAGGAACAGGTGGTGGGTGTAGGTACAGGTAGTGTGTTTAGGTACAGGTAGCGGTTGTAGGTACAGGTGGCGGGTTTTGGTACAGGTAGTGGATGTAGGTACAAGTGGCGGGTGTATGTACAGGTAGCGGGTGTAGGTACAGGTAATGGGTGTAGGTACAGGTAACGGGTGTAGGCACAGGTGAGGGTGTAGGTACAGGTGGCGGGTGTAGGTACAGGTGGCGGGTGTATGTACAGGTGGTGGGTGTAGGTACAGGTGGCGGGTGTATGTACAGGTGGTGGGTGTAGGTACAGGTGGCGGGTGTAGGTACAGGTGGAGGGTGTATGTATAGGTAGGGGGTGTAGGAACAGGTAGCGGGTGTATACACAGGTGACGAGTGTAGGTACAGGTGGCGGGTGTTGGTACAGGTGGCGAGTGTTGGCACAGGTGGCGGGTGTTGGCACAGGTGGCGGGTGTAGGTACAAGCAGTGGGTGTAGGTACAGGTAGCGGGTGTAGGTACAGGTAGCGGGTGTAGTTATAGGTAGCGGGTGTAGTTATAGGTAGTGTGTGCAGGTACAGGTAGCGGGTGTAGGTACAGGAGGCGGGTGTAGGTACAGGTAGTGGGTGTAGGTACAAGTGGCGGGTGTAGGTACAGGTGGCGGGTGTAGGTACAGGTGGCGGGTGTAGGTACAGGTAGTGGGTGTAGGTACAGGTAGCGGGTGTAGGTACAGGTGGTAGGTGTAGGTACAGGAAGTGGGTGCAGGTACAGGTGGCGGGTGTAGGTACATGTGGCGGGTGTTTCTACAGGTGGCGGGTGTTGTTACAGGTGTTGGGTGGAGGTGCAGGAGTCTGTTGTTGGTACATGTGGCGGGTGTAGGTTCAGGTAGTGGCTTTAGGTACAGGTAGCGGGTGTAGGTACAGGTAGCGGGCGTAGGTACAGGTAGCGGGTGTAGGTACAGGTAGCGGGTGTAGGTACAGTTGGCGGGTGTACGTACAAGTGGCGGGTGTAGGTACAAGTGGCGGGTGTTGTTACAGGTGGCAGGTATAGGTACAGGAGGCAGGAATAGGTACAGTTGGCAGGTGTAGATACAGGTGGCGGGTGTTGGTACAGGAAACGGGTGTAGGTAAAGGTGGCGGGTGTTGGTACAGGTAGTGGGTGTAGGTACAGGTGGCGGGTGTTCGTAGAGGTGGCGGGTGTAGGTACAGGTGGCGGGTGTAGGTACAGGTGGCGGGTGCTGGTACAGGTGGAGGGTGTAGGTACAGGCAGTGGGTGTAGGTACAGGTAGCGGGTGTAGTTATAGGTAGCGTGTGTAGGTACAGGTAGCGGGTGTAGGTAGAGGTGGCGGGTGTAGGTACAGGTGGCGGGTGTAGGTACAGGTAGCGGGTGTAGGTACAGGTAGCGGGTGTAGGTATAGGTGGCAGGTGTTCGGAGAGGTGGCAGGTGTAGGTAAATGTGGCGGGTGATGGTACAGGTAACGAGTGTAGGTACAGGTAGCGGGTGTAGGTAAGGGTGGCGGGTGTAGGATAGGTTATGGGTGTAGGTACATGTGGGGGGTGTAGATACAGGTAGCGAGTGTAGGTACAGGTGTGTGGGTGTAGGTAAGGGTGGCGGGTGTAAGAACAGGTAGCGGGTGTAGGTAAATGTGGCGGGTGTAGGTAAAGGTGGCGGGTGTAGGTACAGGTAGTGGGTATAGGTACAAGTGGCGGGTGTAGAAACAGGTGGCGGGTGTAGGTACATGTGCCAGGTGTTGGTACAGGTGGCGGTGTTCGTACAGTTGGCGGGTGTAGGTTCAGGCAGCGAGTGTAGGTACAGGGGCCGGGCGTAGGTACAGGTAGAGGGTGTAGGTACAGGTGGCGGGTGTTGGTACAGGTGGCGGATTTAGGTACAGGTGGCGGGTTTAGGTACAGGTGCCATGTGTAGGTACAGGTAGCGGGTGGAGTGTACAGGTGGCTGGTGTTGGTACAGGTGGCGGGTGTAGGTACAGGTGACGGGTGTAGGTACAGGTGGAGGGCGTAGGTATAGGTGGAGGGTGTTGCTACAGCTAGGGGGTGTAGGTACTGGTAGCGGGTGTAGGTACAGGTGGCGGGCGTACGTACAGGTAGAGGGTCTAAGTACAGGGGGCGGGTGTTGGTACAGGTGTCGGGTGTTGGTACAGGTGGCGGGTGTAGGTAGAGGTTGTAGGTGTAGGTAGTGGGTGTAGGTAAAGGTAGCGGTTGTTGGTACAGGTGGCGGGTGTTGGTACAGGCGGAGGGTGATGGTATAGGTAGCGGGTTTAGGTACAGGTGGCGGGTTTAGGTACAGTTGGATGGTGTAGGTACAGGATGCGGGTGGAGGGTGTTGGTACAGGTGGCGGGTGTTAGTACAGGTGGCGGGTGTAGGTACAGGTGGCGGGTGTAGGTACAGGTGGCGGGTGCTGTTGCAGCTGGTGGGTGTATTTACAGAAGGCGGGTGTAGGTACAGGTAGAGGGTGTTGGTACAGGTGGCGGGTGTAGGTACAGGTTGTGGGATTAGGTACCGGTGCCAGTTGTTAGTACATGTGGCGGGTGTAGGTACAGGTAGCGGGTTTAGGTACAGGTGGGGGCGTCGGTACAGGTGGATGGTGTAGGTACAGGTAGCGGGTGTAGGTACAGGTAGCGGGTGTAGGTACAGGTAGCGGGTTTAGGTACAGGTGGCGGGTGTAGGTACAGGTAGCGGGTGTAGGTACAGGTAGCGGGTGTAGGTACAGGTGGCGGGTGTAGGTACAGGTGGCGGGTGTAGGTACAGGTAGCGGGTGTAGGTACAGGTAGCGGGTTTAGGTACAGGTGGGGGCGTCGACACAGGTGGATGGTGTAGGTATAGGTAATGGGTGTAGGTACAGGTAGCGGGTGTAGGTACAGGTGGCGGGTGTAGGTACAGGTAGCGGGTGTAGGTACAGGTAGGGGGTGTAGGTACAGGTGGCGGGTGTAGGTACAGGTAGCGGGTGTAGGTACAGGTGGCGGGTGTAGGTACAGGTAGCGGGTGTAGGTACAGGTAGCGGGTGTTGGTACAGGTGGCGGGTGTAGGTACAGATGGCGGGTGTAGGTGCAGGCGGTGGGTGTAGGTACAGGTGGCGGGTGTAGGTACAGGTGGCGGGTGTAGGTACAGGTGGCGGGTGTAGGTACAGGTGGCGGGTGTAGGTACAGGTGCCGGGCGTAGGTATAGGTGGAGGGTGTTGCTACAGCTAGCGGGTGTAGGTACAGGTGGCGGGCGTAGGTACAGGTAGCGGGTGTAGGTACAGGTGGCGGGTGTTGGTACAGGTGGCGGGTGTTGGTACAGGTGGCGGGTGTAGGTAGAGGTTGTAGGTGTAGGTAGAGGGTGTAGGTACAGGTAGCGGGTGTTGGTACAGGTGGCGGGTGTTGGTACAGGTGGCGGGTGTTGGTATCAGGTAGCGGGTGTTGGTACAGGTGAGGGTGTTGGTACAGGTGGCGGGTGTAGGTACAGGTGGCGGGTGTTGGTACAGGTGGCGGGTGTAGGTACAGGTGGCGGGTGTTGGTACAGGTGGCGGGTGTTGGTACAGGTGGCGGGTGTTGGTACAGGTGGCGGGTGTAGGTACAGGTGAGGGTGTTGGTACAGGTGGCGGGTGTAGGTACAGGTTGTGGGTTTAGGTACTGGTGCCAGTTGTTAGTACATGTGGAGGGTGTAGGTACAGGTAGTGGGTGAAGGTACAGGTGGCGGGTGTTGGTACAGGTGGCGGGTGTTGGTACAGGTGGCGGTGTTGGTACAGGTGGCGGGTTTTGGTACAGGAGGCGGGTGTAGGTACAGGTAGCGGGTTTAGGTACAGGTGGGGACGTCGGTACAGGTGGGGGCGTCGGTACAGGTGGCGGGTGTAGGTACAGGTGGCGGGTGTTGGTACAGGTGACGGGTGTTGCTACAGGTGACGGGTGTAGGTACAGGTGGCGGGTGCTGGTACAGGTGGCGGGTTTAGGTACAATGTTGTGGGTGTAGGTACAGGTAGTGGGTGAAGGTACAGGTGGCGGGTGTTGGTACAGGTGGCGGGTGTAGGTGCAGGTGGCGGGTGTAGGTACAGGTGGCGGGTGTAGGTACAGGTGCGGGTGTAGGTACAGGTGGCGGGTGTAGGTACAGGTGGCGGGTGTAGGTACAGGTGGAGGGTGTAGGTACAGGTGGCGGGTGTAGGTACAGGTAGCGGGTGTAGGTACAGGTGGCGGGTGTAGGTATAGGTAGAGGGTGTAGGTACATGAGGGGGGCGTATGTACAGGTAGAGGGTGTAGGTATAGGTGGCGGGCGTAGGTACAGGTAGAGGGTGTAGGTACAGGTAGCGGGTGTTGGTACAGGTGGCGGGTGTAGGTACAGTTGCCGGGTGTTGGTACAGGTAGCGGGTGTTGGTACAGGTAGCGGGTGTTGGTATAGGTGGCGGGTGTTGGTACAGGTGGCGTGTGTTGGTACAGGTGGCGGGTGTTGGTACCAGGTGGCGGGTGTAGGTAAAGGTTGTAGGTGTAGGTACAGGTAGCGGGTGTAGGTACAGGTAGCGGGTGTAGGTACAGGTAGCGGGTGTTGGTACAGGTGGCGGGTGTAGGTACAGGTGGCGGGTGTTGGTACAGGTGGCGGGTTTAGGTACAGGTGGCGGGTGTAGGTACAGGTGGGTGGCGTAGGTACAGGTAGAGGGTGTAGGTACAGGTGGCGGGTGTAGGTACAGGTGGAGGGCGTAGGTATAGGTGGAGGGTGTTGCTACAGCTAGCGGGTGTAGGTACAGGTGGCGGGCGTACGTACAGGTAGAGGGTGTAAGTACAGGTGGCGGGTGTAGGTACAGGAGGCGGGTGTTGGTACAGGAGGCAGGTGTTGGTACAGGAGGCGGTTGTATATACAGGAGACGGGTTTAGGTACAGGTGGCGGGTGTAGGTACAGGTGGCGGGTGATGGTACAGGAGACGGGTGTAAGTACAGGTGGCTGGTGAAAGTATAAGTGGCGGGTGTAAGTACAGGTGGCGGGTGTAAGTATAGGTGGCGGGTGTAGGCACAGGTGACGGGTGTAGGTACAGGTGGAGGGTGAGGTTCATGTAGCGGGTGTAGGTACAGGTGGCTGGTGTAGGTACAGGTGCCAGGTGTTAGTACATGTGGCGGGTGTAGGTACAGGTAGTGGGTGAAGGGACAGGTGGCGGGTTTTGGTACAGGTGGCGGGTGTAGGTACAGGTAGCGGGTTTAGGTACAGGTGGGGGGCGTCGGTAAAGGTGGAGGGTGTAGGTACAATTTGCGGGTGTTGGTACAGGTTGCGGTTGTAGGTATAGGTAGCGGGTGAAGGTACAGGTGGCAGGTGTTAGTACAAGTGGCGGGTGTTGTTATAGGTAGCGGGTGAAGGTACAGGTGGCGGGTGCAGGTACAGTTAGCGGGCGTAGGTATAGGTGACGGGTTTAGGTGTTGGTGACGGGTTTAGGTACAGGTGGCGGGTGTAGGCACACGTCGCCTGTGTAGGTACAGGCGGCGGGATTAGGTACAGGTAGCGGGTTTAGGTACAGGTGGCGGGTGTAGGTAAAGGTGGCGGGTGTAGGCACAGGTGGCGGGTGTAGGTACAAGTAGCGGGTTTAGGTACAGGTGGCGGGTGTAGGCACACGTCGCCTGTGTAGGTACAGGTGGCGGGATTATGTACAGGTAGCGGGTTTAGGTACAGGTGGCGGGTGTAGGTAAAGGTGGCGGGTGTAGGCACAGGTGGCGGGTGTAGGTACAGGTAGCGGGTTTAGGTACAGGTAGCGGGTGTAGGTACAGGTGGCGGGTGTTGGTACAGGTGCCAGGTGTTGGTACAGGTGGCGGTGTTGGTACAGTTGGCGGGTGTTGGTATAGGTGGCGGGTGAAGTTACAGATGGCGGGTGTTGGTACAGGTGGCGGGTGTAGGTACAAGTGGCCGGTGTTGGTAAAGGTGGTGAGTGTAGGAAAATGTGGCGGGTGTAGGTACAAGTGGCTGGTGTTGGTACAAGTGGCGGGTGTTGGTACAGGTAGCGGGTGTCGGTACAGATGGCGGGTGTAGGTACAGATGGCGGGTGTAGGTAAAGGTGGCGGGTGAAGTTACAGATGGCGGGTGTTGGTACAGGTGGCGGGTGTTGGTACAGGTTGCGGTTGTAGGTACAGGTGGCGGGTGTAGGTATAGGTGGCGGGTGTAGGTACAGGCAGCGCGTGTTTGTACAGGTGGAGGGTGTAGGTACAGATGGCGGTTGTAGGTAAAGGTGGCGGGTGTAGGTACAGGTGGCGGGTGTAGGAACAGGTGGCGGGTGTCGGTACAGGTGGGGGGCGTAGGTACAGGTAGAGGGTGTAGGTACAGGTGGTGGGTGTAGGTACAGGTGGGGGGCGTAGGTACAGGTAGCGGGTGTTGGTACAGGTGGGGGGTGTAGGTACAGGGTGTAGGTACAGGTGACGGGTGTAGGTACAGGTGGCGGGTGTAGGTACAGGTGGTGGGTGTAGGTACAGGTGGCGGGTGTTGTTATAGGTACCGGGTGAAGGTACAGGTGGCGGGTGTTGGTACAGGTGGCGGGTGTAGGAACAGTTGGCGGGTGTAGGAACAGGTGGCGGGTGTAGGAACAGGCGGTGGGTGTAGGTACAGGCGGTGGGTGTAGGTAAAGGTGGCGGGTAGAGGTAGCGGGTTTAGGTACAGGTAGCGGGTGTAGGTACAGGTAACGGGTGTAGGTACAGGTGCCAGGTGTTGGTACAGTTGGCGGTGTTGGTACAGTTGGCGGGTGTTGGTACAGGTGGCGGGTGTTGGTACAGGTGGCGGGTGTAGGTACAGGTAGAAGGTGTAGGTACAGGTAGAGGGTGTAAGTACAGGTTGGCGGGTGTCGGTACAGGTGGGGGTGTCGGTGCATGTGCCAGGTGTTGGTACAGGTTGCGGGTGTAGGTATAGGTGTCGGGTGTTGATACAGGTGGCGGGTGCAGGTACAGGTGGCGGGTGTAGGTACAGATGGAGGGTTGTAGGTACAGATGGATGGTGCAGTTACAGGTGGCGGGTGCAGGTACAGGTGGCGGGTGTAGGTACAGGTGGGGGGTGTAGGTGCAGGTGGCGGGTGTAGGTGCAGGTGGCGGGTGTAAGTACAGGTTCCAGGTGTTGGTACAGTTGGCGGTGTTGGTACAGTTGGCGGGTGTAGGTACATGTGGCGGGTGTAGGTACAGGCAGCGAGTGTAGGTACAGGTGTCGGGTGTAGGTACAGGTGGCGGGTTTAGGTACAGATGGCGGGTGTTAGTACAGGTGGCGGGTGTAGGTACAGGTGGCGGGTGTAGGTATAGGTTGCGGGTGTAGGTACAGGTGGCGGGTGTAGGTACAGAAGGCAGGTGTAGGTATAGGTTGCGGGTGTAGGTACAGGTGGCGGGTGTAGCTTTAGGTGTCGGGTATTGATACAGGTGGCGGGTGTTGGTACAGGTGGCGGGTGTAGGTACAGGTGGCGGGATGTTGGTGCAGGTGGCGGGTGTAGGTATAGGTAATAACATAAGAACATATGAATGGAAGAAGCTGCAGCAGTAGGGTGTGTCATACGGAGGCAAATTTATTTATTTTTTTTTTTTTGAAAAATCGGCCTATGGTATTAATGATGTAGTTCTATGTGCAGAATCATGTGATATCTTCCGATTGGAAAAGGTTTCATTTTTTGCTAGGTAAATTTTAACTTGAAATCTTATGAAAATTCAGTATTCCCACCCTTTTACCAACACCACTAAATAGCTTACAGTATTTAAAGTAAAGTAAATGTATCAGGTTAATTTATTAGGATGAAAATGATCCAGAATAGTGAAACGAATGATCTTGACACATTTATTAAATTTAATATTCCTTTAGAAAACAAAATCATCAAATACAAAAACCGGTTTTACAACTACGACCCGGTGTTTCTGCACACCATAGAGAACATGTCTTTCTTGCTTCTGTTTCTACTCATCACCTCCCTGCTGACCACCTGAGCTCGGATGTAGCCTTCCCTCCTCTCCTGGCTGTACACGTGACTGCTGGCCTCGCTCACTTGCTGTACACAACGCTCTATACTCTGGGTGTGCGAGGGCCAGGCAGGGACATGCATGGGGTTGTCCACGAAAGCTCTGACTTGAACATTGGTGAGGCTGCAGGTAAGAGGGGGCTCACTGCCAGCCTGGATGTTATCCAGATCTATGAGATCAGTGAGGGTCTTGGCACCTAGATTGACTTCAGGAGTCTTCCTGACCCTGAAGGAATCGTCACCAACTGATTCGTCATGCCCAGATCCTCTCATAAGTCTCATATCCAAGATCTTTTTGACTGCCACTCTTCTCTCCTCCTCATCCTTACTGCAGAGCATTGTCTGCAGAACTGCCTCTGGATGAGCATACCAGGAAGATCTCCTCACAGTCTGCTCCACAATCTGGACAACCTTCCTTGGCTGACTCCTCAGGAGCTCAAGCTGGAAGAGAACATGTCTCGGACCTTCGGAGAATGATGACTTGACCTTGGTGTTGAACCAATTTGGCAAGTAGACACTCACGATGAATTGGACAATAAGTCTCAGGTTGTGAAGCTGGTTCCCTTTCAGTTTATGATGAACGACCCAAATTCTGCAGAACCTGACATCCGTTGTGAGCCACCTAGAATGTGAGACTGGACCTATCTGCAGGTAAGCAAGTCTATCAGGCATGACCCCAGTTTTGATGGCACTGCAAATCATGTAACCATAGTACTGGTCAGTACTCAGGTCGTCAATGACAGTATGTGCAAGCTCAACGAGTGGAGGGCCAACTGTGATTTTTTCAAAGCTCGGATTTATTTCTAACTCAGTGGTAGAGTCCAGCATCTTGCCAAGAGGACCAGACCATCTGTTGTTTGAAAGAGTCTTGCCATCCAGCTCCTGGATCAGATGTCTGAGTGGCAACTCGTTGGTGTGGAGGTCACAAACAATCCAGACCAGCTTTCTCCCAATCTTCCGCTCTATCCACTGTATGACCCCCCCCCCCCCTTACCACCCTGTGTTCGTGTTGGTGCTGTCCCCTCCAATGGCCTGCAGGGTCTGGTCTACGTTCCTCTCTCTGAGCCAGTTCACAATGTTATCTGCCACTATCTCAGCTGGTTTCCTGATGTCATCTTTCTCTGGAGTGAAATGCCACAAATACTTCCCTCCTGGTTCACTGCAGCAGGAGTAGTGTTCCTCCTTCACCATGGCAGGGAACAACTTGTCAGAATCTCCAACTTTCATGAACACTTTAGTGTCATCCCTTCTCCCATCAAAGAACACACAATTGATTCCATTGTCTCTTATCCCCTTATCAAACTCCTCTTCTAGGTTACTGACAAGTTTCTCCTGAGCTCTCCTTACTTTGTTATGATCTATCTCAAAGGTGAACATCATCAGGTGTTATGAAACCACCGTCAATCCAGGCAGCTGTTGCTATCTCTGCAGTTTCTCTGAGACCAGTGTGGTGTCTCATGCTGGCCAGAGCTATGCTCGGGATATCTTTCCTATTTCGAATCTTATGCCTGGAAGGTTTGGGATCATTATTTTCTGGGTTAGGGACAAAGTCACCATTCTCCTGGTCAGCACTCGGATCAGCCATGGGGAAGTCATTAAACTCTGAATCAGCTTGACTCCAATCATCGGCCTTTTTTACCTCACCCTGGGCCTTCTCAAGTCTCTTTTCCTCGGCAACTCCTCTCCTCTTCTGTCTCTCTGTGGCAGCCTCCTGTCTCTTGGACTCCGGAATATCTTGGCTAGAAATCATGAGAGCCCCTATACTGCCAGTCTTCTCTCTCTGTGCTTTGACAAATGCCAGTTCGATCACAGAAATCTTCAGTTCACGCTTGCAAATACAGGAGATGTGGGCCTCGGATTTACAGTCACGATCGCATCCAAACTCATGACAGAGAACAATTGGGCACTTGCAAGTAATTATGTCAAATAACTGGTCCAGTTGCTTGGCAAAGCTGTCCTTAACTGCAAGTTTTCCTCTCCCAAGAGAGATATCTCTTGCCTTTTCCCAACTGGCTAGCAGTCTCTCACTAATCTTCTTCTGACTTGTTATGACTGGAGGCTTGAACTGAGCGTTAGCCAGAGTGTACTGCGCCAAGACAGCTTTGGTCATATCACTGACAATGTCTTTGTTTGTGTAAGTTCTTTGGTTCTTTTCACTGATTTGCCTGATTAAAACACCGTATCTCAAAGCATCTCTCAATGTAGGCAACTCCGACTTCAGGAGCTCTCTCCCAGACCCAAGATAGTGACTGAGATGGCTGGATTTTTGGTTCCTCGTCCTGACACAAGCAGCCATCGCAAATATTATCAACTTATAAATGCATCAGAATCTGAAACAGAAAAAAATATTGTTAGTTGGGTTGTTAAAGAATGAAGTCAGAAAGCAATGTTCACTATTTAATTGTAATGCACTAATGCAGCTGTACGTTAGATTTTCGATAAATTTCACGCTAAAATTTTCCTAGCAGTAGGTTGCAAAATATTGAAACTGAAATTATTTTCTGTTTATATACACTAAAATCTACCAAAAAAGTGATGGGCCATTAGTTTTAGCTGATCTTCCCTCCTATGACACACCCTACAGTGCAGCAGTCCTATTGGCCTATACTGGGCAGTCCCATTTACACCCAGACCCTGTTACTCATATATCCATCCAACCTAAGTTTGACGCTATCCAGTGTATTCGAGTTAATGATGATATTTGGTAACTTGTTCCAGTCTATTTCCAAATCAATGTTTACCCATTTCGCGCCTAAATCAAAATTTGTCTAATTTAAACCATTGTTACGAGTTCGCTCCCGGTTGGAAAGTTTGACTACCTTTGTAATGTCATTCTCCTCTGAATTCTTTCCAAGGATTCTATATCCATTCTGTAATATGGTGACCAGAATTAATCTGCATAATCCAAGTGAGGTCTCACAAGCGTAAGATATAGTTTTCAGATGACACGCTAGTCTTGTAACTAACACTCCTTTGTATGAACCCAAGTACTTTATTAGCTTTGTTTCGAGCAAATACACATTGTTTACTTGGCTTAAGATTCCTATTTATCATTACTCCTAAATCTCTCTCGCAGTCGGATTTCTCAATATCATTGTCGTTCATCTGGTATCTAATTTCCCTGTTTACATCTCCTGTGCTTAGTACTTTACATTTGTCCACATTGAATTTCATCTGCCATTTTTCAGACCATTCGAAAAATTTGTTTATATCTTCCTTTAGTTTTGCGGAGTCCTCGTCAGATTCAATTACACGTCCTATTTTAGAGTCATCAGCAAATTTACTAATGTTACTGTCTACGCTGATATCTATGTCGTTTATGTATATAATAAATAATGATGGTCCAAGTACTGAGCCTTGCGGAACTCCACTACTGACGTTGCTCCAATGGGATTTAGTGCCGTTAGTGCTCATTCGCTGTTTTCTGTCCTGTAACCACGCCCTAATCTATTTTAGAATATCACCTTTAATGCCATGAGCCTCCACTTTTCTTATTAGTCTTTCGTGGGGTACTCTGTCGAAGGCTTTGCTAAAGTCGAGATATACCACCATAATTGTGCCCCTCGTCCACTGATTCGAAAGCTGATGAACAGAATGTTAATAGATTAGTTAGACATGAACGCCCGCTTGTGAAGCCATGTTGGGGATCATTGATCAACTTGTGCTTCACCAGGTGATTTCGAATAGGGTTCGTAATGATTGCTTCCAGTAATTTGCCTTCAATTTATGTTAGACTGGTTGGATGGTAGTTAGAGGATAGTGATCTATCTCCCTTCTTGATAATCGGTATTACATTCGCTATTTCCAGGATTCTGGTACTAAACCTGCTTTTAAGGACATGTTAAACAACTTTGCTAAGGGCATACGAAGCTCTTCCTTACATTCCATTAATACTCTGGCAAATATCTCATCGGGACCTGGTGACTTATTAGGCTTTAGTTTGTCTATTTGCTTACTAACATCGTTACTAGTCACTACTATCTCGCTTAATTTATTTTCTTCACTATCTCTGTATAGAGTGGGAGCTTCGGGTATCATGTTTAAATTTTCGGTGGTGATAACTGTTGAAAAATATTTATTCAGATTATTGCTTATTTCTCCGTCGTTATCAGTTAGCTCGCCGGCATCTGACTGAATTAGTTCAAACAGGTGGTGGGTTTAGGTACAGGGTGTAGGTACAGGTGGAGGGTGTAGGTACAGGTAGCGGGTGTAGGTACAAATGGCGGGAAGGCAAAAACCAACAGACTGGGCTATCGGCAGTCCAATGCAACTCTCTCTCTCTCTCCCCATTCGTTGAAACACTTGCACCACTGGACCAGGAAAAGGGGAAGGGAGAGCCAAGATGTGTGGTTACAGCCTGCGCTCCTGCCTCACCAAATAAATGAACTTACGCGCAGCCATCATCCAGCTCATCATACTTTCCATCACCCCGAAACCCCTAAAAGTCCTATGATGACGGATGTGTGGCGACGGGGATAGGCAGAGATAACTGCCGTGTGTCTCTGGTTACAACTCTGCACATGGGCGGCATAGATACGATGGTTGTTTATGCACTGAGATCTAGGCAGCAGAACAGTCCGGTCCTGTCTGTGCGAATGAGTAGCCCTTTCGATGAGACACTCTGCTCACTCCACATGGGGAGTGAGCTAGAAAATAATGCCCTAAACATAGCCTGCCTAAAGAACCAACTGGTCTGGGTAACCGCACCCAGTAAGGTAATCATTATGCGGTCGAAAACACAATCAATATCACAGGTCAAAGCAAAATTACTATACAACCTTTTATGACCGCTACATGGAATGTCAGGACACCTTCTAGATAAGAGGAAAATGAGTTTCCTGAAAGGAGAACCATCCTTGTGTCAAAAGAGCTGGCTAGGTATAACATCGACATAGTAGCCATTAGTGAGACCCGGTTCCCAGATGAGGGTCGACTCACAGAACGGGGGTCGGGCTATACCTTCTTCTGGAAGGGTAAACCTGCTGAGGAGAAAAACCACGTTTATGGAGCCGGCTTTGGCCTCCGCCAATGCATCCTGCATAGGCTAACTGAAATGCCTGTTGGGATCAACAAGCACCTTGCACCTCATGACGCTCCGAGTCCCACTGAATCACTCACGTCATGCCTTCTTTATCAGTGCATACGCCCCAACACTGGATGCAGAGGATGACATCAAGGAGGCCTTTTACGCCGACTTTGATAGAGTGCTAACCTCTATCCCCAGAGAAGCTAGATTGTGCTCCTAGGTGACTTCAATGCCAGAGTTGGCAGAGATGCTGACATTTGGCAGGAAATCATAGGGAGAAATGGATTAACCAAGTGTAATTCCATCGGCCTACTCTTCCTCAGCAACTGTGCTGCACAAAAACCTCACTATCACCAATACCTTGTTTAGAGAGGCCGACAAGTTCAAGGGTTCGTGGCAACATCCACGATCCAAACACTGGCATCTCATTGACTACATCATTATCAGAGAAAGAGATCGCCGAGATATCCTCTTCACCCGAGTCATGCGAGGCTCAGACCACTGCAACAATGATCATCGACTTCTTGGAGCCAAACTCTCACTTCACGTCGCCCCAAAACGTCGCAGGCAACAAGCTTCCAGAAGAGGTATTAACACTAAGTGTCTGGAGGATTCGGAGGTGGCACATGCTTTCAGAGTGCAGTTCGAACATGGGCTGATAAACAACCCGACAACAAACCACCCAAATCTCGGTGGTGAATGGGGTATTCTCAACACTGCCATGACAAAAAAAAACTGCAGAGAGGCCCTCGGCCTGATCGAAAGAATACGCAAGATTGGTTTGATGAAAATAACCCAGAAATCAATGTACTCGTCGATAATAAACGTGCTGCCTTAACTGACTGGTAGAACAACCCTCAACAAGAAAGCGGTAGCCCAGTGAGAACTTCACAATCTAAAGAATGACTGGTTTACTACATTTTATGGCCCAATCATTCATGGTGCAGCCCCCTTCTGCTCATCCAATGGTAACCCCTTAATCAAAGACAAAGAAGGCATCCGTCAACACTGGGTAGAGCTGCTCAACCGAAACACCGATGTGAATGTCCTGGCTACCCACCAGGTTTCTTAGCACCCAGAGCTGACCCACCTCAACCATCCTCTATCCTTGGATGACGTAGCTACTGCCATCATTGAGATGAAAAATAACAAAGCTTCAGAGCCCCATGGAATCCCAACCGAGGTGTATAAAGCAGGAGGACCTTTGCTTACCAGCTGTTTCCACTCTCTCCTGGAGAATATGTGGGAAAAGGAGGAAATCCCCCACACTCTTAAAGAAACTTCCATCTTCAATATTTATTAGAACAAGGGACACCGGTCAGACTGTGGCAACTACCACGGGATCTCTCTGCTGTCCACAGCTGGCAAGATTATCGCCCAAGTCCCCCTGAAATGGCTTCTTCCTGTGGCGGAAAACTTCCTCCCAGAATCTCAACATGACTTAGACCATCACGTGGCACAGCTGACATGATCTTTGCTGCCCGCCAGATACAGGAAAAGTGCAGACAACAGCATCGTGACCTGTACATGGCCTTCATCGCCCCAACCAAGGTTTTTGACTCTTTCAACAGGGAAGCCCTCTGGTGGATCCTCAGCCGTTTTGGCTGCCCACCAAAATTCATCGCCATTGTGAAGCAACTCCACAATGGCATGAACGGCAGTGTCCTGCACAATGGCACCCTTTCTGAGTTCTTCCCCATCGAAACGGGGAAAAAACGATGTGTACTGGCATCAACTCTCTTTTCCATTTTACTTGACTGCCTTCCTAACTCGTGCCAGTAACAATTCAGCCGGCGGGGTTAACACCCAGTACCGGATGAAGGGTCTTTTCAACATAAGACGACTCCAGGCCGGAACAAAGTGTTGGCAGCTTTCATTACTGAACTTTAGTATGCAGACGACCTCACCCATGTCGCTCACACTGAACGTGACCTTCAGGAGATCCTGAACACCTACACAGATGCATATGCACACTTCGGCCTTTAAGATTAATGTACCTAAGAACTCAGATTCTCTTTCAGCCTGCCCTGGTTTAGCCACATCTCCGCCATCCATCCAGCTTAACGGTACTACCCTCTCTAATGTTACCCACTTTCAGTATCTCGGCTCCCACCTGTCCACCATCGCAGACATCCGTGATGAGATTCAACATCGGTTCAGATGTGCATCTAACACCTTTGGCAGAATCCTTACCCGTGTTTTCAGCTGAAGGGAGCTGAAATTATCTACAATGTTGCACGTATATTGAGCAGTGGTCCTCCCCACCCTGCTATATGGCAGCAAGACATTGGTCACATACAGGAGGCATCTCAAGGCACTTGAAAACTTTCACCAACGTAGTCTACGTTCCATCCTCCGAGTTCGCTGGGAAGACAGGAGAACAAATGCTAGTATTCACACTGACACCAACTGTAGGAGCATCAAGGCTACCATTTTCCTTGAGCAACTACGTTAGACTAGCTATGTTACCCGCATGGACGACAGTAGACTGCCAAAGCAGCTACTTTACAGTCACCTAACGAATAGTAATGTAACGCTGGTGGGTAGTTGAAAAGGTATAAGGATAGTCTTCAGACAAACCTGAAAAAGTAGAGGTAGACAGGCGCCAACGCCGGAAATATGTTGCTGCCTCCCTTCCCGCACAATATGTAGCCCTCCACACGTGCAACATCTGTGGACGACCCTGCCGGTCTCATATCGTCCTCTCGAGTCACCTAATAGCTCACCAACGAAGGTGACATATTTAATAACCCATATCATTGTATCATAGCTGGATGATCGTCATACTCGATTCCGAGTGACAGCAAAGTAGTAGTTAAAGGTGGTACGTGTCGGTACAGTTGGTAAGTACAACCATGCGATGGTACAGGAGGTGGGTGTAGGTATTGAAACAGTTTTATTGAGACAATTTATTTAACCAGAAAAACACAGATACAGAGATGATATTAATAACAATATTAACATAGCTGAGCCAGTTGAGAGCTTGAGTTCTCTTGAAGGTACAGGTAGTAGGTGTAGGAAAAGGCAGTAGGTATACACAAACATTAGTAAAACCCAAAGGGTGTAATTATACCTAAACTAGATGGTATAAGTAGTTTAAAAAACATTAGGACGTAGTTAAGTACACAAGTACAGGCATAGTTAGTGGGTGTAGGTATACCAAGCGGGTGTTGTCAGCAGCAGCAACACAGAGTCAACAGGAGTGAATGGAGCGAGCAAGACAGTCAACAATATTAGCGCGACACAGAGATCCTGAGGGAGGCGCCACAACTGCTGCGGGTGATTTCAATTGACACTATATATGTGAGAGACGCAGAAGTCCTCGATAAGGAATGACAGCTGTAATTTGAACATGAGGTGAATAACACTATTACACTCGGATTATACCACCGCCAGAATGTACTGATTATCATTTAATCGATTAATGAACATTTTTAAGGAAGTCTGCTGATAATTTCCTTCCATGATAATTTTAGACTTTTGAGGATAATCGACAATGATAATTTTTTTCCATTATAATTAGGGTATTCAAGGCAAAATGTTGATAATTTAGCCTCTCGATAATTACGGTTTTAAGATTATACACACTGATAACTACCCTAACTGGATAATAGTGGCTTCAAGACAGTGTATATCTTCCAAAATCATTGATCAGGAGTTCGCGATGAGGTGTACCTAGAACAATTTTCTCAGCGAGTGAGTAAGCGAGTGAGTGAGTGAGTGAGTTAATGGATTGATAAGTGAGTGAATGAACGAATGAGTCAGTGAGGGAGTGAATTAATAAGGGAGTGAATCAGTGAGCCAGTGAGACAGTGAGCGAGTCAATCAGTCAGGCACTCAGGAGTGGCATTCATAGAGCTGACACATGCAACTAAAATGGTCCCAGTCGATGCACAAACCACAATCAAATTCTTCAGTATTTAATCAAGTCGATAATTATGACTCGACTTTTTAAACTGATTATAAATTTCTATCACACGAGGCCGAGCGTGAGGGAGCAACCATTCAGTCTATCAGTTCTGTCTATCTATGAAGGTGTGTCTATCAGTGAGGAAAAGATCTGTCTGTCTGTCTGTGTCTGTCTGTAAGCGAAATCATCTGCCTGTTTGTCTGTATGTCTGTCAATCTATGTAGGCGTGTCTATCAGCGAGGGAAAGACTTGTCTGTTTATCTATCGGCGACGGAAACATGCATCTATCTGTCTATTAATATCTCTATCAGTGAGATGTCACCTGTCTGTCTGTTTACCTATGAGTTGCATTTTATATGAGTAAATATCTCTCTAAATATTATATTATCACTATTAGTATTTGTTTTAATTATTATCATTATTATTATTATTATCATTATTATCACTAATGTTATTATTATTATTATCAGTAGTGTTATTATTATTATTATCATTATTATCATTATTGTTATTATTATTATTATTATTATTTTGACCAACTGTAATTTCCTCTCTCTCTCTCTCTCTCTCTCTCTCTCTCTCTCTCTCTCTGTAGATCAATCAGTAGTTGTCATCGTTTCCCTGAGCAATAATAATTAAGGTAATTCACATATTTCGAGCCACTGAGCCAAGTTAAGGCAAAGTGAAGAGAGGCTGATTAAAGTGGAAGGCGAGAGAAAGGGTAATGAAAGCCAGAAAAGGTGAGGAGAGCGAGAGAAAGATAAAGAAAGCGAGAAAAAGGTAACGAAGCGAGATAATGGTAAAGAAAGGGAGAAAAAGGTGAAGATAGAGAGAAAAGGGTAAAGAAGACGAAAGAAAGGTAAAGAAAGAGAAGGGAAAGTAAATGAAGCGAGAAAAAAGTGAGGAGAACGAGGCAAAGAAAAAGCAAGAGAAAGGTGAGGAGAATGAGAGAAAGATAAAGCAAGCGAGGGAAAGATAAAGAAAGCGAGATAAAGGTAAAGAAAGTTAGAAAATATGAAGAAAGTGAGAGAAATGTAAAGAAAGCGTTAATAAAGGTAAGGAAAGCGATATAAAGGTAAAGAAAGAGAAGGGGAAGTGAATATAGTGAGAAAGGTGAAGAAAGCGTTGTGGAGAGTGGAAGGACGTGGTTGAGAGTCGAGGGACCCTCATCCACCCGAGAGACTGAATTAAAATGAAAAAGAACAAAACAGAGACGGATTGAAAACTTCGACCTCTAACCTCCAGGAACGACAAAACCTGAAGGAACAAGTCGAGGATTATCAACTCAAGGACGACTGATTATCCCACTCTCCATGACCATGAACCCGCGGACATCTAAAGTAAACCTTTAGCAGGGAGTGGAGGTAATACTCAAAAGACTTTCCCCTCGATGTTCACACCTCGTCCTTGAAAGGAATCTGTCAACTGATTCCTAGGAAGCTAGAACATTATCGGCCATTTTTTTAAACACTTAGGGCAGGTCATCCGCGCGCCAAAATCAAAGCAGAACATAAACCGCGAAGAAGATAAAAATAAAACAAAATCTAATATCTATTTTCTATATTTTACGGTAACTATTGTGCATTAGGTAAATTACTTTTGATAATAGTTTACATGCTTGTTGCATTGCTATTGCAGAGAATTTCCTTAAGAAAATTGTCAATAGTATATTTAACTTTTGTTTATTGTTGTTCCAGTGATGTAAGATAAGACTGACACGATTTAAATCAAGTGATTGAAAACATCATTAATCAATTTTGGCACTTTATTCTAACCCTGAGTTCAAACATTTCTTCTACAAAAATATTTTACGTAACCTAATCTAAACTTACAAATATTGGTAATACTTAAACACAAATGGAACAACAATAACCCAAACAGTGAAATATAGCAGGATAAATTTTTTTCCAGGGTAATTATCAGCGTGGGTCACAGATTACACTTGTAAACTATTACCTTAGCATCTACCTTGTACATTTGGCTCATCTTATATCTTCCCTATATTATAATGGCGAATTGGAAATTGCATTACATCTATCTATCGCAAACAAAAGTGCGTTACTTACCATACTTGAAGCTATACGAGGATGATTGTAGGAATGCAATGCTTGATAAAAGTGGAGAAGGGCGATGGGGAGACGAAAAATATTCGGAGCTGAAGATACGACGTCACGGGAGTACACGGAGGTCTCTTAAAAATACATACATTTCCATTGGAACCGGTTATTAGGACATTTAAATATTTGTTTTCTTTATTATTTCATCTTAATTTACATATATTGTATTTCAGAGACGTTTTCTATTCATATATAACTAGTTTGAACATTCGAGATAAGTCTTTCGGGTGCCTACCCACACCCGAGGACTTATCCCAACTTTCCAATAATATTGTCGGACTACCAAATGGTAACCCGACAAAATTTGGTTTAAAAAAATGAATTGGCCGTATGAACGGGCAATGGAGGTGTTCGGTGGAAGTGAGGTCAAACTAACAAGGGATGGCCAAAGACACCTAGGCGCAGTAATCGGCACGACTGCCTTCAAGACCGAGTACGTAACGGGAAAGGTGAATGAGTGGGTTAGGGAAATCCAAGCTCTGTCTCATATTGCTAACACAGAGCCACATGCGGCTTTTGAGGCATTCACCCATGGAGTCAATCATCTCTGGAACTACCTGATGTGCGCTATCACTGATATCGGACCCCTCCTCCCAGGGCGCACCCAACCTTCATAGCGAGTGGACGTGCTGCGCGTTGCTCCCTGCTCAGTTCAAATTGCTGACCGTTACGACTGTCGGCCTTTTTTTCACCTTGGGTTCGCTCTGGCTGCTTTATCTTGTAGTTGTACATGGATATTATTATTCTTGTACACTGCACTTCTTCCCTATCCTATCCTTTCGCTTAGAGTCCCTGCTGTTTGGTAACGACGCGAACCCTGCGGGCAGAGCCACAAGGGGGGCCCTCAGAGGGTTGCTGAGTCGAAACAGTAAGGGTGGCAACATTTTCTGTTAGGAATTCGACAGAGCTTCATAAACTGTCTCTGTTAGGTGTTAGGACTTGGCTAGGCCCCGTCAGGAGATTGTCTGTTCACCCTACCCCTAGACCCGTCTTTACTCGCCCAGCAAGCGGACAGAAGGAGCGGCATCCATGGGGTTGAGCTGAGGTGGACAGATTAGGTATGATTTTCATGTATGTTACTGACCATGGCCAAAGTGAGAGTAAAGATCTCCGGAACCCCGACCCCTGGGTCTCGGATAGGGCTAAAAAGGCTATTGGGCGACCTAAGGTGAGAATAAATAGACCTGTGGATCTGAGAGATGGTTACATCATCCTCACAGAAACAGATCAAGATGCTGATAAACTACTTAAGTCTAGTGCCATGGACAAAATGAAAATTAACGGTTACGAGGTCATTATCCCACGGGAATACGGCGCCAAGCTCACCCTTGTATGTAAGAAGTTAGACAAAGATGTAGTGGAAAATAACGCAGAAGAAATAAGAGATGAAATAGAAAAGCAAAACAATGTTAAGGTTGTTGAGGTGTATCCTATGTTTGCCCATAATTTAATCAAGGTTCGCTTTGCAGACACAACGGATGCAAAAAAAAATGAAGGAGAAGGGGCTCTATGCATATGGCACTTCCATCTCATCACACCAAATAGAATATGAAAAGTATACGCCCATCCAACAATGTATGAAGTGCTATAAATACAATGCCCACATGACCAAGAACTGCCCCCTGCATGGGGTCATATGCTCTGAGCGTTCATCTGTTCAGCACTTCTACAAAGACTGCCGTAGCACCATAAAATAGTGTGTCGTCAGCGAGGGTGGCCACAGGACCTTCTCTGCCACCTGCCTGGTCAGGAAACAGGTAACTCAAGAAACAGAGAAGAGACTGACCGAAATAACCAAACAAAATGAAACCAGGAAAATTTCTAACACCATAGAAAGGACCACTCAGTCGACGATCATGGCTTACAGCCAAACTCTAAAAGACATTCTGAAAGAAACTCAAGCAGACTCCCAAAAACTCAACAATGTCAGCGAGACCATGGAAGTCCTGCAATCAGAGATAAAAACCATCAAGGACTCAATAAAACAGGTAGTTACTGAGTCACTGGGTGCCATAAGGGATGCAGTGGCGGAGAGCATCAGGAGCGTCTCCTCTCCATAGCTGGATGAGTCCATAAACACCATTACAGTATATACTTGTCTTAGCTGCATGCTCATCACATGTACATGGTTCATCCAGGTTCATTCTCGAAACACCTCAACGAGACACTAACCAGGAACAACATTGCACCTGTTGAAATAAGCGACAAAGTCTCTTCAAAAGAAATCCTGAAGGCAGTAACCCACTCAACGACTTATCGATGACCTAAACCCACGCCAGAAACAGACCATGACCTCCCTGACTTAAGCAAAAGTAAGTATAACCGTAGCCCCTGTGGTGGGATGAAATCCTAGACAAGGTTCTTCAAACTCCAGAGCACGAGCAGTAGATATATTCAATAATTAGTACAAGACTTGTCAGGATAGCCGACAGGTGCAGAAAAACAGGGACAAGCAAAAAGGACTCCGTGCCGTAAGCAGGCCTGGGCCGATCTGAGGGAAGTTAGCTCGCTAGGCAAGGAGAGTTGCTCGACATTACTAGGACAATAAATGAGGTCTTCTAGTTACTCGACTAGCGCGGTACAGACATAGTACATCGGGACATAGTAAGTGAACATAGGCATTAGACATAAGCATAGATATCAGACATGCTATAATAATATGTAGTAATACAGAAATGTGAATAAATGGTACAATGAATGGTAACAGAGTCTTGGCGTCAGGGGTGTTCACATATCTTGGTATTTACATATCTACACAGCCCCGACGTGGCCAGTCAGTCCCCCTGGGATCACAGCTCCAACGACACCGTAAATCTCCGTGACCCCAATACATGTACTCCCAGCGACGACAGTGACCATCGGACTACAACCACAGTCAATGGTTGCGACCAGATGATGGCGACTTACTCCACGGAGGAACAAGACCCTCGAGCTGCAGCGTCAGCAGATTCCTTCGACAGGCAGGCCCAGGACCTGAACACCTTCCTGCACATGGGTGACGAGAAGTTCGAGGGCCCGCCATTAACTGATAAGCAGATGTCCGAAGGTTCTGCTCAGAAGATCCATCCCCCTAGAAATGGCAGAAGCCGAGCAAACACTCCAAGCGACGCCCCAAGCTAGTCTCCGACATGGCAGTCGTTAGCAGGATGAAAATTGTCCAACATAATGTCCTACACTGGTCCCTTAATAGACGTAACGAACTGTCTAACTTATACTATCAATTAGACCCAGAGGAACATGATGGGTGAGCTAAACGATGGTGTCGCTGTGGCCATCAGGTCACAGCTGAATCACAGAGTGTTGCCAGACTTCGAGGATTCAGTTCTGGGAGTGCAGGTGGACACAACTAAGGGACCTGTTATCATATGCACAATGTACCTACCTCCCATACGTCCTTACTTACCCGAACAAGACCTCAACCAGTTGCTACGCCACAGAAAACCAACATACATCATACTCGGACACGGTAATGCGAACAACGTCGGAGTGGCACTGTATGACAATACCAGAAGGGGAAAACTGCAACACCTCGTGCCAGATTTCCCGACATTGATCAGACGTGCCAGTGCCACAACGCCCGACATAATCCTCTCTAACAACGATGCCGTCCTGAACAGGCACGTTACCGCCGGACCCACCAGCACCAGCGATCACCTGCCAGTCGCCGAGACGCTCTCATCCAATCCCATTATGATCCCCGCCAACATCAGGTCAAACCTCAAACGGGCTGACTGGGACTCCTTCAAGGAGATTCTCAGTCTCAAGCAGGGGAGAAACCCGGAAGAAGCCAGCCCCAATGACATCGACGAATCGGTCGAACAATGGTACACGGATGTGAAGACGGAGATGGACAACAACATCCCGACCACCACTCACAGGACCATTCCACATCCTCACACTTGTCACCAGCTAAGGCAGCTCAGTGTCCAGTACGATCACGTGAGACAGCTAGCCAGTATCCGCGGGTGGACGCAGGAGCTGAGAGACCGGTACCGAGAGCTACAGACAGACATCCAGCACGAGAGCAAACGTCTACATGAACAAAAGTGGGCCGCCTTGGTGTGGGAGGCAGCCAACAATTACCGCGATTCTGCTACATTCTGGAAAGGGATCAAGCGACTGATGGGTTCCACCTGTAGCACGGTCCCTTACCTGCTCGACCAAAACAGGAGGTGGGCGCCTCGAACTGGTGAACTATGTTACCGATAAGGGCAAATGGTTTCAGTCTCAATAAACAAGAATTTACAGGTGCCATTGCTCTAAGGTACGGTAGGCCAGTAGAAGGTTTGCCCTCCCAATACGTGTGTGGCTCTTCCTATGACATCGATCATGCCATGGTGTGCAAGAAAGGTGGCTTCATATGCATAAGGCATGATGAAGTAAGGGATCTCACAGCAAATATGTTGAAGGAAATCTGTCCTGATGTCAGGGTAGAACGCACCCGCCTTCCATTGGATTGTGAGAATTTCCCACATAGTACTTCAAACACATCCAACGAAGCCCGTGTTGACGTCAGTGCTCGAGGATTCTGGACGCTGGGAGAGCGAGCCCTCTTCGACATTAGGGTTCTTTTTTACCATGGCCGCATGTCACCGAAACTTAGATCTCAATGCTGCACACAGGAGGAACGAGAACGACAAGATGAGAGCATACAGGGAGAGAATTCAGAACGTTGATCAAGGCAGCTTCACTCCTCTGGTGTTCACAACCTCTGGTGTGATGGGACCAAGTGGAGGTGCTATCCGAACAGAAGCAGCAGCCCAGAAGTTATGTT
This sequence comes from Homarus gammarus, assembly GCA_958450375.1. Taxonomy (NCBI): domain Eukaryota; kingdom Metazoa; phylum Arthropoda; class Malacostraca; order Decapoda; family Nephropidae; genus Homarus; species Homarus gammarus. The sequence goes on along the minus strand of CAUDMG010000378.1, from coordinate 593,605 downwards.
GCAGCCTGGATGAGATGTCGACTGTCCTTCTCTCTTCTTAGGTCTGTTTTGCTCTGCCTCAGGGGAACGAGAGCATTGGCCCCACAGCCGACAACAGTTGCAGATATTGACTATGAGGCAACAGTCACTGAATGCCGCATAGATCTGCGGTTCAACTAACTCAACACAGCTAAGATAGCTACTTATGTATTAGGATATTTAATTTTAAGGTAATAAAATGGCGGCGAAGGTGTGGCTATTGGGGAGGCTGGAGGCCACTTCTGACTGTGAGTGTAGTAGTAGTAGTAGTAGTCTGACTGTAAAGTGTAGTAGTAGGGTGTGTCATAGGAGGGAAGATCAGTTAAAACTAATGGCCCATCACTTTTTTGGTAGATTTTAGTGCATATAAACAGAAAATAATTTCAGTTTCAATATTTTGCAACCTTTTGCTAGGTAAATTTTAGCGTGAAATTTATCGGAAATCGAACGTACAGCTGCATTAGTGCATTACAATAAAATAGTGAACATTGCTTTCTGACTTCATTCTTTAACAACCCAACTAACAATATTTTTTTCTGTTTCAGATTCTGATGCATTTATAAGTTGATAATATTTGCGATGGCTGCTTGTGTCAGGACGAGGAACCAAAAATCCAGCCATCTCAGTCACTATCTTGGGTCTGGGAGAGAGCTCCTGAAGTCGGAGTTGCCTACATTGAGAAATGCTTTGAGATACGGTGTTTTAATCAGGCAAATCAGTGAAAAGAACCAAAGAACTTACACAAACAAAGACATTGCCAGTGATATGACCAAAGCTGTCTTGGCACAGTTCACTCTGGCTAACGCTCAGTTCAAGCCTCCAGTCATAACAAGTCAGAAGAAGATTAGTGAGAGACTGCTAGCCAGTTGGGAAAAGGCAAGATATATCTCTCTTGGGAGAGGAAAACTTGCAGTTAAGGACAGCTTTGCCAAGCAACTGGACCAGTTATTTGACATAATTACTTGCAAGTCCCCAATTGTTCTCTGTCATGAGTTTGGATGCGATCGTGACTGTAAATCCGAGGCCCACATCTCCTGTATTTGCAAGCGTGAACTGAAGATTCCTGGGATCGAACTGGCATTTGTCAAAGCACAGAGAGAGAAGACTGGCAGTATAGGGGCTCTCATGATTTCTAGCCAAGATATTCCGGAGTCCAAGAGACAGGAGGCTGCCACAGAGAGACAGAAGAGGAGAAGAGTTGCCGAGGAAAAGAGACTTGAGAAGGCCCAGGGTGAGGTAAAAAAGGCCGATGATTGGAGTCAAGCTGATTCAGAGTTTAATGACTTCCCCATGGCTGATCCGAGTGCTGACCAGGAGAATGGTGACTTTGTCCCTAACCCAGAAAATAATGATCCCAAACCTTCCAGGCATAAGATTCGAAATAGGAAAGATATCCCGAGCATAGCTCTGGCCAGCATGCGACACCACACTGGTCTCAGAGAAACTGCAGAGATAGCAACAGCTGCCTGGATTGACGGTGGTTTGATAACACCTGATGATGGTCACCTGGTGATAGATCATAACAAAGTAAGGAGAGCTCAGGAGAAACTTGTCAGTAACCTAGAAGAGGAGTGTGATAAGGGGATAAGAGAAAATGGAATCAATTGTTTGTTCTTTGATGGGAGAAGGGATGACACTAAAGTGTTCATGAAAGTTGGAGATTCTGACAAGTTGTTCCCTGCCATGGTGAAGGAGGAACACTACTCCTGCTGCAGTGAACCAGGAGGGAAGTATTTGTGGCATTTCACTCCAGAGAAAGATGACATCAGGAAACCAGCTGAGATAGTGGCAGATAACATTGTGAACTGGCTCAGAGAGAGGAACGTAGACCAGACCCTGCAGGCCAATGGAGGGGACAGCACCAACACGAACACAGGGTGGCAAGGGGGGTCATACAGTGGATAGAGCGGAAGATTGGGAGGAAGCTGGTCTGGATTGTTTGTGACCTCCACACCAACGAGTTGCCACTCAGACATCTGATCCAGGAGCTGGATGGCAAGACTCTTTCAAACAACAGATGGTCTGGTCCTCTTGGCAAGATGCTGGACTCTGCCACTGAGTTAGAAATAAATCCGAGCTTTGAAAAAATCACAGTTGGCCCTCCACTCGTTGAGCTTGCACATACTGTCATTGACGACCTGAGTACTGACCAGTACTATGGTTACATGATTTGCAGTGCCATCAAAACTGGGGTCATGCCTGATAGACTTGCTTACCTGCAGATAGGTCCAGTCTCACATTCTAGGTGGCTCACAACGGCTCTCAGGTTCTGCAGAATTTGGGTCGCTCATCATAAACTGAAAGGGAACCAGCTTCACAACCTGAGACTTATTTTCCAATTCATCGTGAGTGTCTACTTGCCAAATTGGTTCAACACCAAGGTCAAGTCATCGTTCTCCGAAGGTCCGAGGCATGTTCTCTTCCAGCTTGAGCTCCTGAGGAGTCAGCCAAGGAAGGTTGTTCAGATTGTGGAGCAGACTGTGAGGAGATCTTCCTGGTATGCTCATCCCGAGGCAGTTCTGCAGACAATGCTCTGCAGTAAGGATGAGGAGGAGAGAAGAGTGGCAGTCAAAAAGATCTTGGATATGAGACTTATGAGAGGATCTGGGCATGACGAATCAGTTGATGACGATTCCTTCAGGGTCAGGAAGACTCCTGAAGTCAATCTAGGTGCCAAGACCCTCACTGATCTCATGGATCTGGATAACATCCAGGCTGGCAGTGAGCCCCCTCTTACCTGCAGCCTCACCAATGTTCAAGTCAGAGCTTTCCTGGACAACCCCATGCATGTCCCTGCCTTCCCCTCGCACACCCAGAGTATAGAGCGTTGTGTACAGCAAGTGAGCGAGGCCAGCATTCATGTGTACAGCCAGGAGAGGAGGGAAGGCTACATCCGAGCTCAGGTGGTCAGCAGGGAGGTGATGAGTAGAAACAGAAGGAAGAAAGACATGTTCTCTATGGTGTGCAGCAACACCGGGTCATAGTAGTAAAACCGGTTTTTGCATTTGATGATTTTGTTTTCTAAAGGAATATTAAATTTAATAAATGTGTCAAGATCATTCGTTTCACTATTCTGGATCATTTTCATCCTAATAAATTAACCTGATACATTTACTTTACTTTAAATAAGCTATTTAGTGGTGTTGGTAAAAGGGTGGGAATACTGAATTTTCATAAGATTTCAAGTTAAAATTTACCTAGCAAAAAATGAAAACTTTTCCAATCGGAAGATATCACATGATTCTGCACATACAACTACATCATTAATACCATGGGCTGATTTTTCAAACTCAAAAAAAAAAATTCGCCTCCATATGACACACCCTAGTGTAGTAGTAGCCTGACTGAAGTGTGAAGTGTAGTAGTAGCCTGACTGCGAGTGTCGTAGTAGAAGTTTGACTGTGAGTGTAGTAGTAGTAGTAGTAGTAGTAGTAGTAGTAGTAGTCTGACTGTAAAGTGTAATAGTAGTCTGACTGTGAAGTGTAGTAGAAGCCTGACTGAAGTGTGAAGTGTAGTAGTAGCCTGACTGCGAGTGTAGTAGTAGAAGTTTGACTGAAGTGTCGTAGTAATAGTAGTAGTCTGACTGTGAAATGTAGTAGTAGTCTGACTGTGAAGTGTAATAGTAGTAGTAGTCTGACTGTGAAGTGTAATAGTAGTAGTAGTCTGACTGTGAAGTGTAATAGTAGTAGTAGTCTGACTGTGAAGTGTAGTAGTAGTAGTCTGACTGTGAAGTGTAATAGTAGTAGTAGTCTGACTGTGAAGTGTAATAGTAGTAGTAGTCTGACTGTGAAGTGTAATAGTAGTAGTAGTCTGACTGTGAAGTGTAATAGTAGTAGTAGTCTGACTGTGAAGTGTAGTAGTAGTAGTCTGACTGTGAAGTGTAGTAGTAGTAGTAGTCTGACTGTGAAGTGTAATAGTAGTAGTAGTCTGACTGTGAAGTGTAATAGTGGAAGTTTGACTGTGAAGAGTAGTAGTAGTCTGGCTGTTTGTCTGACTGTGAGTGTAGTAGTAGTTGTACTCTGACTGTGAAGTGTAGCAGTAGTCTGTATGTAAGGTATAATAGTAGTCTGACAGTGAGGTGTAGTATTAGTCTGACTGTGACGTGTAGTAGTAGTAGTCTGACTATGAAGTGTAGTAATAGTAGCCTGACTGTGAAGTATAATAGTAGTCTGACTGTGAAGTTCAGTAGTAATAATAGTAGTAGTTTTCTGACTGTGAAGTATAGTAATAGTAGTAGTAACTGTGAAGTGTAGTAGTAGTCTGATTGTCATGTACAGTAGTAGCCTGACTGTGAAGTGTAGCAGTAGTCTGATTGTGATGTATAGTAGTAGTCTGACTGTAAACTGCAGTAGCCTGAAATTCTGGTAAACTGTAGTAACCTAAGAATAAACTACTGATCATTAACCCGAAAGAATATAAAAATCGCTACAGCTGGAAGGTGAACTAAGGTAAACTGGCTGAAGGCAAACTAAGGTAAACTGGCTCAAGGTAAACTAAGGTAAACTGTGAGTGTAAACGTTTAGAATCTTTAACTTTATGTACTGTACATTTGAGTAACTTGACTGTAAAACTAATTAACCTGAATGATAGCTTATATAAAATTCACCCATGTAACCATAAACAATTTACTCTGATAAACTAAAAGATAAAATTCTAGTCTATCCCTTATACAAGTTTAAGCCGGTGCTAAACGATGATCATTACTTGGCGTATCACGATGTTGTTGAGAGCGAAATGAGTCGTTTACGTGTTCAGTGATCTGTTTTCCTCTTTCTAAATGCGTTGTCTAGCTTTATAGATGCCCGAGTGGTGATTAACAGCGGGAGAAAAAAAAGGAACTTATTTTAGGTTACTGTAAGCGAAATAAATACACTTTAAAACATTATGATATTTAAGCGAACACCGATACATTTTATTTCAACTTATTAAAACCAGCATCATTCATTTTAACCATTGCTATTTAAACAAATATTTAAAATTTATTCTGTGCAATGTTAAAATAGTTAAAATAAATAGGTGTTCGTTTACAGTGATCTATATTTTGTTTTCGCTGTGTTAATCAGCATTATGAACGTTTCTCCTGGACCACCACACTGAGGACCTTTCCCTCCCGTGACCCCGGCCAGCTCACTTCACTGGCTCTTCATTGCACCCATTGGAGGACTGACGAATCTGATATCTTTAAACAATCTTGTTCTGCCTCTCAAAAAAATTCTTGAAATTTATGGGGAATTGATATTACTTTTGTTATTATCTTGAAAAAAACAAAACATGGTAAGCTGGAAACAAAGCAGTAAATTAAGATTGTTTTGGGAGAAATGTAAGCAGAGTGTAAACACATTAGTCCCCTTGCGGGTCGATATTACCAAGTACAGTCTCAGAAATTCTTACGTTAAACTTGAGATTCACTTCTATTCGTTATCATCATAAACCTAACTTATCTGTAACTTAATCTAACTTAGCTTACATCTGACTTAACCTAAGCTAGCTTACACCTGACCTATCCTAACTTCACCTAGCATTCCCCTAACCTAACTTAGGCTACCCTAACCTACGCCTCACTTAACCTGACCTATACTGTCCATAACATAACATAACAAAACCTAACCTAACCTTACCCACCCTTAATTATCTTAACCTACCTTACCCCTAACCTAACTTTAGCCTACTAATAGCCTAAATTACCATAGCCTAACCTACCCATAACCCAACTTAAAGTAGCCTATCATTAGCCTAAATTACCCAAACCTAACTTAACCTAACCCTCCGACCTTACCCTGTGTTTAACGAAGAGCAGAGTACTAAAGACATGCTTAGGATTAAGCTATCTACTAATATATTATAGGACAAGCCGTGTGTGTCTGTCTGTCTGTCTGTTCTGGGCAGCCAAAATGGCACAATCGTTTTTCATCAAACTTGGTGGAAAAATAGCAAAAAAATTCGTAGAGTTGAACAAACCTGGTCCCATGTCGATGGTTTCTCTAGGAAACCATTAATTAATCATTTTATTTACGCTAGAAAAGTATGCAAGTCTACGGACTTGGCGCACCCTCATTCGATGTACGCTGTCAGCCCACGATTGCAGTTATAGTAAAGGATGGAAGATGAGTAAATAGAAGAATAAAGAAGGGGAAACAGAAAATACGTAGAGATAACAGGTGGGGGGAGGGGGGAGGAGCTGAGTTTCATCATGCGTCTGGATGTGCAGTTTCAACGTTACCAGACCATTTTCGGACCTTACAGCTGCAGTGTGAACAGTATACTTATTCCTGTTGCTGTCTGTTTATGAAAAAGGAAAAGAGATAAAAGGATAATTTACAGGAATGCATGGAAAAGATAGAAAGGGAGAAGAGAAAGAGAAGAAGAGAGACTGAAGCATTATTATCCTTAAGAGGCGAGTGAGGAAAGGAGATGGGAGAGAGGGATGGTGAGAGGTGGAGGTATGAATGGAGGGATGTGTTTTTTAAAGTTCCCAGAATACCATATTAAAAACACCTATTTAATAAGGAAGAAAAAGTGCTATATATGATGAGTAGTGTAATGGAGAGACAGAGATATGTAAATAAAGACAGAGATAGAGATAGTACAGATAAAAATGGAGAGGGAGAGAGAGAGAGGGAGAGAGAGAGAGAGAGAGAGAGAAGCGGACAAACAAAAGACATAGACATAATACAGACAGATTCAAGGACACACAGAAAGACAGACAGATAGACAGACTTATGAAAGACAAAGACAACATATAAGACAGACACATACATACAGACAGACAGACAGACATGACTTCAATAGACACATAGTAAATATAGACAGTGAAACAGACAGGAGGTTGACAAAAATAGACAGATTCATACATGCACAAATAAACAATATGGCAACTAACATGACAGACAGACAGACAGACAGGTTGACAGCTGACTGACTGGTTCACATTAGACAAACAGGCAGACACACGCTAACAACGGAAAAGACAGACAGATTTGACGACACAAAGAGTACAGACGGGCTTACAGTGAAACGCCTCACAGACGAACAGACAGTTGGGATGGCAATAGACAAGACGGATAGACTTGAGATAGATTAGAAGGCATTTATAAACAAGAATAACACCAAATTGACCAAAGCTGCATCAGTGAGGGTAGCTGGTCTTACATCCACCAATGTAAATAATAAGACGCATTGAAAACTAACACCCTCGCGCGGAAAGAACATCGATGGTCGGTCAGTCATGTGAAATGGGCCTAAAACTGACTAACATAGATGATGACTATGATGACTTAACACAGGTGATGACTTAAGCAGATGGTGACTAATCTAACCAGAATCAAGGTCACTTCTCTTCATAATATAATTTATCTCGGAATGATCATCGGTGACCCATAATATTTTTTTTATGATTTTAACCTCTCCTTATGGCGAATATTTCTTTAATTAATTTTTCTAACCTTTGTATTCCTTCCTATAGTATATTAGATACTTACAGTATCTAATGTACTCTAATATACTGTAGGAATAGCCGTGACTGTCTGTCTGTCTGTCTGTTCTGGGCAGCCAAGACGGCACAATCGTTTTTCATCAAACTTGGTGGAAAAATCGCAAAAAAATTCGTAGAGTGGAACATACTTGGTCCCATGTCGATGGTTTCTTTAGGAAGGCATAAATTAACCATTTTATTTACGCTGGAAAACGATGCAAGTCTACGGACTTGGCGCACCCTAATTAACCATGCAAGTCTACGGAATTGGCGCACCCTCATTCGCTGTACGCTGTCAGCCGGACGGCGAACCGGGCACCAAGGGCCCACTGTCATACAATACAATACAATTTAATACAATACAATACAAAACAAAACAAAACAGTACAGTACAGTACAGTACAATACATTACAATACCATGCAATACCATACCATACAATACAATACACAACGAACTATAAGTGTTTGTAAGAATAAAGCATAAGACTCACAACTTCATAAGACGTCCGTAAGACATTAGCTATTGGAAATGTAATTAAATGTTTTGTTTTTAATCCAGTGTGAAATGTATCGGTATTGGTGGTACAATCCTAATGATCTCTAATCTGTTGATTAGGTGAGGTTAATCTGGGTTTATTGAGATTAAAGATAAGGTGTGGGGTTTAATCTACCTGTGTTAGTCTCAGGTACGACGCTTATTGTAACAATGACGACCATGATTATAACAACCAGGACCATGATTATAACAATCACGACCATGATTATGTAGTGATGGGTTGTCAGACCACAGCTTACATCGCAAGGAAAGCCAGAATTGACCCGACATTAGGGGGGTCAAGTGTAAGGGTATCCCCCGCAGGTGCTCAAGGGTGTTACAAATCAACTAGGTCCCCTTCCCATGTCACACGGCCAACAAACATGTAAGAAGGCACCGGCCGACTCTCTCCCAATATACACAATATCCTACACCGCAGAAAGAAGTCCAGACCTGACCTCACATTAGCCAGGTCAAATGTAACCCTCGGAGCCCAACTCAAGGGGCCACAAATCAACCAGGGCCTCTCATGTCACAAGGCCCCACCTGATGACTTCTCCAGAAGATACAACTTATAGTTTCTGAAAAAGTCCAGACCTGACCTCACATTGGCCAGGTCAAATGTAAGGAGACCCTTCGCCGCCCCCCCCCCCCCCCCCCGACCAGCTCAACCTGACGGCTCGCCTCCCAATATATAGGACGTGCGAGTCCTCCCTCGCCCACACAGGCAGAGACAGAGAGAGAGTGTGTCTTGTAACAAGGTGGCCATCTACCACGTCCCCGGTCCTGTTCGAGAGAAGTCAGGGGCCGGAGGCAAGCCGCCTCCGGTCGCCTCCGGTCGCCTCCGGTCAGGACAGAGACTTCCCTCCGGCGCCCAGCTAAGCAGTCTCCCATAGAGACAACCCAGGACTACCTGCTAGGCCTCCCCTAGGTCACGTGAGTTTTGTCAGAGCTTTCCATGGGATGAGTTACTTATGTGGGAAGTGTATTCATTTCATGTTCGTGTCCGAGAATCAGAGTGTCTAGTAACGTAATATGATGTCCTAGTAACGTAAATATAATGTCCTAGTAACTTCAATAGAAGGTGTTATTAATGTGTCCATGTCATGTTCGTAATTAATAAAGAGTTGTAACGAAGCGGTGTTTGAGAAGTCGCCCTTAAGACGTAATAGATGTGTATTGACATATAAGATACGATAAGTGTAAATAACTATCACGGCCACGCTACTAAAATCTTCCTCTCTTTTATACTCTTATACTATCAATATTCTACCTATATGTAATCTTCTTCTTGTGAGATTTGTCTCATTACAATTATAACAACCAGGACCATGATTATAACAACCAGGACCATGATTATAACAATCACGACCATGATTATAACAACCAGGACCATAATTATAACAACCACGACCATGATTATAACAATCACGACCATGATTATAACAACCAGGACCATGATTATAACAACCATGACCATGATTATAACAACCACGACCATGATTATAACAATCACGACCATGATTATAACAACCACGACTATAATTAAAACAACCAGGACCATGATTATAACAACCAGGACCATGATTATAACAATCACGACCATGATTATAACAACCACGACCATGATTATAACAACCACGACCATAATTATAACACCCACGACCATGATTATAACAACCACGACCATGATTATAACAATCACGACCATGATTATAACAACCAGGACCATGATTATAACAACCACGACCATGATTATAACAACCACGACCATGATTATAACAACCACGACCATGATTATAGCAATCACGACCATCTAGCTAATATACTATAGGAATTGCCATGAGTCTGTGTGTGTGTGTGTGTCTGTTCTGGGCAGCCGAAACGGCACAATCGCAAAAAATTCGTAGAGTGGATCAAACCTGGTCCCATGTCGACGGTTTCTTTAGGAAGGCATTAATTAACCATTTTTTTTACGCTCACTGTACGCTGTCAGCCGGACGGCGAACCGGGCACGAAGGGCCCACGATCACTTGATTCAATGTAGGATTGGACAATAATTCAAATGTAGGATTGAACTATTGTTTTTTTATATTATTGGATTGTTATATAAAATTGGACTCTCGTTCAACTGTATGATTGGACTAATACTTCTGAGCATGACTGGAATGGTATGTCTATGCATGATTGAATTCATGTTTGAATGCATTATTTAAGTGCATGATTAGTCTATTGTTTGAATATATGATTCAAGTATTATTTCTGTGTATTGTTGGAACAAATGTCCCTATGTATGACTTTAGTGTTGCATCTGTGCATGGATGAATAATGAACTTTGTAAATGTTTCAACTAATATTTATGCACAGGAGTGAATTTTTTTTTTTTACGAATTCCCCCAAGCCACTAACTGACTACACGCGCGCGGGCGCGCACACACACACATACACATATATACACAGTGTTCTACAGTAATGCAACGTCACACAGCGTCAATATGCAATACAACATACAGCAACACAACGCAACAGGAGTAAAACTCCACAAGCAACAGTCACACAGTAGCAAACTCACACAACAACACACAACCACAGCAACACAGACTCGTACAGCATCACAGACTACCACAGCAACACGGACTCCTACAGCAACACACTCCTACAGCAACACAGACTCCCACAGCAAAACAGACTACCACAGCAACACGGACTCCTACAGCAACACACTCCTACAGCAACACAGATTTCCCACAGCAACACAGACTCCTACAGCATCATAGACTCCCACAGCATCACAGACTCCCACAGCAACACAGACCCCTACAGCAACACAGACCCCTACAGCAACACAGACTCCCACAGCAACAGAGACTCCTATAGCATCACAGACTTCCACAGCAACACAGACTCCCACAGCAACACAGACTCCCACAGCAACACTGACTCCCACAGCAACACAGACTCCCACAGCAACACAGACTCCCACAGCAACACAGACTCCCACAGCAACACAGACTCCTACAGCATCACAGACTCCCACAGCATCACAGACTCCCACAGCATCACAGACTCCCACAGCAACACAGACCCCTACAGCAACACAGACACCCACAGCAACAGAAACTCCTATAGCATCACAGACTTCCACAGCAACACAGACTACTACAGCAGTACAGCAACCCACTCCTACAGCAACACAGATCCCTACAGCAACACAGACCCCAACAGCAAAACAGACTCCTACAGCAACACACTCCCACAGCAACACAGATTCCCACAACAACTGAGACTCCCACAGCAACACAGAGAAGACACGGCAACAGACAGACACTGCAACACAGACTCCTACAGCTACACACTTCCACAGCAACAGACTCCCACAGCATCACAGCCTCCTACAGCATCACAGACTCCCACAGCAACACAGACTCCCACAGCAACACAGACTCCTACAGAAACATTGATAGACACGGCAAAACAGATAGACACGGCAACACAGACTCCCACAGCAACGCAGACTCGTACAGCAACGCAGACTCGTACAGCAACACAGACTCCTACAGCAACAAACTCCCACAGCAACACAGACTCCCACAGCAACACAGACACGGCAAAACAGATAGACACGGCAACACAGACTCCTACAGCAACACAGACACGGCAACACAGACTCCCACAGCAACACAGACTCCTACAGCAACACAGACTCCCACAGCAACACAGACTCCCAAAGCAACACAGACTCCCAAAGCAACACAGACACGGCAAAACAGATAGACACGGTAACATAGACTCCCACAGCAACACAGACACGTACAGCAACACAGACTCCACCAGCAACACACTCCCACAGCAACACAGACTCCTACAGCAACACAGACTCCCACAGCAACACAGACTCGTTCAGCAACACAGACTCCTACAGCAACACAGACTCCCACAGCAACACAGACTCCCACAGCAACACAGACTCGTACAGCAACACAGACTCCTACAGCAACACAGACTCCCACAGCAAGACAGACTCCTACAGCAAGACAGACTCCCACAGCAACAGACTCCCACAGCAAGACAGATAGACACGGCAACACAGACTTCCACAGCATCACAGACTCCTACAGCAACACACACCCACAGCAACACAGACCCCCACAGCAACACAGACCCCCACAGCAACACAAACTCCCACTGCAACACAGACTCGTTCAGCAACACAGACACCTACAGCAACACAGACTCCCACAGCAACACACACTCCCACAGCAACACACACTCCCACAGCAACACAACGTCACTAAGGCTGTAAACAAACGCCCTGTGACTATTAAGGAATTCGTGCAATGTGGTGCAGGTTGCATGGCGGAGGGAGGAATTGAGAGTGAAAGGTGACGGTGAGGGGTTAGTGTGGGGAATGGGGGAAGTGAGAGATGTTCCAGTGATGTAAAACCACATTAACACCACAGGAGGGAGGTGTTTGTTATGTCGTAAGGCCACAACACTAATATCTTATTGGTTTATCGAAAGGTTACTCTTAATATTATTATTATTATTATTGTTGTTTTGCTTTTGTTACTATCAGGACTACAGTTAAGACTAAGACTACGACTACTCCGACTTCACCTCACATAACCTATTCTAACCAAACTTAACCTACTCATACGACACTATTACTACTACTACTACAGATATATTACTCTCGTTGTTATGACCAAATTAGAATCATTACCACAGCGAAATATGACCACCAGACTCATAATTGTTGTAGTGATTAGTGCCACTGATGTCCTCATTAAGAACATATCTGCTCCACTAATTACTTTACACATTTGATTTAGTTGCTGTCTATTATGAACGAACTCTTTATCCCAACATATAAATATTATATATATTTGTCTATTGTTTATCGCTACTAAAGAGAACGAGTTAGTGGCTATTAAAATATAGGGTGTGGGGGGGGGGGGGTGCTCGAAGGAAATAATTACGAAAAAATCAATTGTACACTACGTAAATAAATAGATACATGAAAACTTAAAAAAAATTGATTTAAACTTACAGTATATACATGTGAATTTATTATGTATACTGTATTATGTATGAATATATATATAAATATATATATATATATATATATATATATATATATATATATATATATATATATATATATATATATATATATATATATATATATATATCGATAAAATCACACGGGAAAAGGGAAACAGATAAAGCCAACACAGTAGTGATTTTAAACAAACATGATTATATTTCTAAAATGAATGACCTTTTATGTGATGCTGCAACATATTCAAAGCTCATAAATAATCTTTGAACCTTAAGTAGCCTAGATCTTTCATGGACAAATGCCTTAACATTACTAAGAAATCTTTCTATAGAACCGATCCCAAGCCCACCCATGACCATAACAATCTCTTAGTATTACCATTTCTCAAAAATTTCCCTCAAATTCCTTTACAACTAAAAACCTGGAACATCAATGTGGCATTTAAAAACTCATGCACTGTTAAACAAATGTTAATCAAGAACTCCCCCAACAATACAAGTGGCTGCATTTATAAGGTTCCTTGCAAGGAATGTAATATGTTTTACTTAGGCCAGACAGGTAAAGATCTTGTAACTTGACTTATCATAAATATAGTGTTAAGTGTTAAGACAGGCCAAGAATCCAATGCTCTGTTTGTTCATTTGAGGGATAATAAGCATTGCATTGACTGGGATAATGCCTCCTCAATATTACCTTGTAATTCAATTGACAGTAGGGACATTATAGAATCTAGTCTCATTAAACATACCGAAGAAGTCAACATGAATTTGAGTAATGGTATGTACAAACTGGACAATTTTGTAATTAAGGAGATTTGTAACCAGGTGAGAAGGTTGGGTCAACTTACACTCTGACCTGACTACCGACCGCTGCTGTGCTTATTAAAGATTAGTAGGGTCATTACCTAATACCTGACCATTGTGGACCTGATCTCACCCTCCTCTGTATATATATACCTTGTTTTTTACTTCTCCTTAGTCTGTACTCACCCCTGAAGATGTGGATTACACGACAGCCCTAGGGAACTTCGTGTTTTCTTCTTTCCTTGTGGTTATCAGCATATATATATATATATATATATATATATATATATATATATATAATATATATATATATATATATATATATATATATATATATATATATATATATACACAAGTATATCACTGTAGGTGCGCGTGATCTAGGTATATGCTGATAACCACAAGGAAAGAAGAAAACACGAAGTTCCCCAGCGCTTTCGTGTAATTCACATCTTCAGGGGTGAGTACAGACTAGAGAGAGTAATACAAAATCAAGGTGTGTATATATACAGAGGAGGGTGAGACCAGGTCCACAATGGTCAGGTATTAGGTAATGACCCTACTAATCTTTAAGTAGCACACAACGGTTGGTGGTCAGGTCAGATGGTCAAGTGACCCGGCCTTCTCACCTGATAACAAATCTTCTTAATTACAAAATTGTCCAGCTTGTACATGCCGTTACTCAAATTCATGTTGAATGCTTCGGTATGTTTAATTAGACTAGATTCTATGATGTTCCTACTATCAATTGAATTACATGGTAATATTGAGGAGGCATTATCCCAGTCAATGCAATGCTTGTTATCCCTCAAATGAACAAACAGAGCATTGGATTCCTGGCCTGTCCTAACACTGTATTTGTGTTGTTAAATTCTAGTTGCAAGATCTTTACCGTCTGGCCTAAGTAAAACATATTATATTCCTTGCAAGGAACTTTATAAATGCAACCAATTGTGTTGTTGGGGGAGTTCTTGATTAACATTTGTTTAACAGTGCATGAGTTTTTAAATGCCACATTGACGTTCCAGGTTTTTAGCTGTGCAGGAATGTGTGAGAAATTTTTGTGAAATGGTAATATTAAGATATTCTTATGGTCATGGGTGGGCTTGGGATCAGTTCTATAAAAAGTTTTCTTAGCAATGTTTAAGCATTTGTCTATGAAAGATCTAGGGTATTTAAGGTTTGAGCCAATATTATATATATATTTGTATTCCTCATCGATGAATTCCGGTCTGCAAATTCTCAAGGCACGTAAAAACATTGTTGAAAATACTGACTGTTTGACTTTATTATGGTGGGCAGAATAATAATGAATGTATGAACACACATTAGTTGGTTTTCTATAAATACTGAACTTAAAAGTGTTACCTATTCTGTGTATCAGACAGTCTAGGAATGGCAATTTACAGTCTTGCTCTAATTCCACAGTGAATTTGATCGAGGGGGCTAAGTTGTTAAGTTGTGGCAGGAAAGTTTTAGGTCCTCATTACATGGCCAGAGACATAATACATCATCAACATATCTAAACCAGACTGATGAGGGTGGTAAAATATTACTTAATAGTTTCTTTTCAAAGAATTCCATATATAGGTTGCTTAATACAGGTGAGAGTGGATTACCCATTGCCATACCAAATTTTTGAGCATAATATTCCCCATTGAATTCGAATTTGCAATCCTTAATACATAGACAAATGCTTAAACATTACTAAGAAAACTTTTTATAGAACTGATCCCAAGCCCACCCATGACCATAAGAATATCTTAATATTACTATTTCACAAAAATTTCTCACACATTCCTGCACAGCTAAAAACCTGGAACGTCAATGTGGCACTTAAAAACTCATGCACTGTTAAACAAATGTTAATCAAGAACTCCCCCAACAACACAATTGGTTGCATTTATAAAGTTCCTTGCAAGGAATGTAATATGTTTTACTTAGGCCAGACAGGTAAAGATCTTGCAACTAGAATTAAACAACACAAATACAGTGTTAGGATAGGCCAGGAATCCAATGCTCTGTTTGTTCATTTGAGGGATAACAAGCATTGCATTGACTGGGATAATGCCTCCTCAATATTACCATGTAATTCAATTGATAGAAGGAACATCATAGAATCTAGTCTAATTAAACATACCGAAGCATTCAACATGAATTTGAGTAACGGCATGTACAAGCTGGACAATTTTGTAATTAAGAAGATTTGTGATCAGGTGAGAAGGCCGGGTCACTTGACCATCTGACCTGACCACCAACCGTTGTGTGCTATTTAAAGATTAGTAGGGTCATTACCTAATACCTGACCATTGTGGACCTGGTCTCACCCTCCTCTGTATATATACACCTTGATTTTGTATTACTCTCTCTAGTCTGTACTCACCCCTGAAGATGTGAATTACACGAAAGCGCTTGGGAACTTCGTGTTTTCTTCTTTCCTTGTGGTTATCAGCATATATATATATATATATATATATATATATATATATATATATATATATATATATATATATATATATATATACACTAGCAGAATTGCCGCCCTCTGGGCGGCTCATCCGCTAAGCAACGGTAGGACGCCACCCGCTGGGAGGCTCAACATTGTCTCACTGTTCAGTCCCCAAAACATCTTCTTCCATCACTAGTTCATTAACGGTGTACATAAGTTCCACCATGTTTTTCACTTCAACTGTACACCAAAGTATATTTTTTTGGCATTAAACTGGTATTATTTTATTGTTTAATCATCACTACATATAACACCACCCATCATCACTACATATAACACCATCCATCATCACTTCATATAACACCATCCATCATCACTACATATAACACCAGCCATCATCAATACATTTAACATCATCTGTCATCACTACATATCGCACCATCCATCATCACTACATATAACACCATCCATCATCATCACTACATATAATACTATCCATCATCATCACTACATATAACACCATCCATCATCACTACAGATCGGTAAAGTTGTTTCCAAGATTCTCGTGCGAACACGCTAACAAACAAACCCACCCATAAACAGACGGGCGGCTCATCCGCTAGACAACTGTAGGACGCCACCCTCCGGAAGGCTCCACATTGTCTCACTGTTCAGTCCCGAAAACTTCTTCCATCAATAGTTCATTATCGGTGTATGTAAGTTCCATCATGTTTTTCACTACAACAGTACAGCAAAGTATATTTTTTTTAGCATTAAACTGCTATTATTTTATTGTCTAATCATCACTACACATAACACCACCCATCATCACTACATATAATATGATCCATCATCACTACATATAACACCATCCATCATCACTAAATATAACACCACCCATCATCACTACATATAACACCATCCATCATCACTACATATAACACCATCCATCATCACTACATATAACACCATCCATCATCACTACATATAACACCACCCATCACCACTACATATAACAATATCCATCATTACTACAAATAACATCATCCATCATTACTACATATAACACCATCCATCATCACAACATATAACACCATCTATCATCACTACAGATCGGTAAAGTTGTTTCCGAGATTCTCGTGCGGACACACACGGTAGGACGCCACCCTCCGGGAGGCTCGGCTTTGTCTCACTGTAGTTCATTAGGGTAGACCACATTTTTGGTTTTGCCATTAGCAGCAAGTATATACAGATTTTTGCCAGTTCCCATTCTGGAGCATCCAACATAGAACTGTCCATGAGAGAAGCAAGGAAACAATTGCTATCCATGTCAAGTTTGATCCGGGCGGCTCATTCGCTAGGCCACGGTAGGGCGCCACCCTCCGGGAAGCTCCATATTGTCTCACTGTGCACTCCCCAAAACATTTTATTCCGTCAATATTTCATTAACAGTGTATGTAAGTTCCACTACAACGGTACAGCAAAGTATATTTTTTTAGCATTAAACTGTTATTATTTTATTGTCTAATCATCACTACATATAACACCATCCATCATCACTACATATAACAACATCTACCATCACTACATATAACATCATCCATCATCACTACATATAACACCATCCATCATCACTACATATAACACCATCCATCATCATTACATATAACACCATCCATCATCACTACATATAACACCATCCATCATCACTACATATAACACCACCCATCATCACTACATATAACATCATCATCCATCATCACTACATATATCACCATCCATCATCACTACAGATTGGTAAAGTAGTTTCCGAGATTCTCGGAATGCCAATAACCACAAAGAAACAAGAAAACACGAAGTTCCCAAGCGCTTTCGTGTAATTCACATCTTCAGGGGTGAGTACAGATTAAGGAATAATACATGACAAGGCTAATATATACAGTAGAGGAGAGTAAGATCAAGTCCCTAGGGGACAGCAGGTGTCCACAATGTGTTTTCTTGTTTCCTTGTGGTTAGCAGGCGGACTTCAACATATCTGTACAGTACATTCAAGACCTCACTAGCCAGGACTCGAACCCTAGGGTCGAGGGTTCGAGACTTGGCTAGTGATGTCTTTTTCTATCATATTCGCCAGTTATCAGCCTACTAGCCGTTCCAGCGGTCTATCCAGTGTTAGTACAGAAGGAAACCGGGAAACCTGTGGTGGTAGAGCGGTACCGCTCTTGCCTTGCAAGCAAGATGTCATGGGTTCGATTCCCGGGCCGACGAAAGTTGTTTGGACACTCTTCCTAGTCCCATTGGTCCCTGTTCACCTAGCTGCAAAGAGGTACCTGCTGTAAATCGAAAGCTGCGAATTCGTATTCAGGCTTCTACGCCCTTATCTCATGAGACATAAGGCAAGCATGAACTTAGCATGCTTCCCTGTTGGGCGCTGTAAACGCTTCTGCGCTTCATCTTACACAAGGATGTAGGGTGGTGCCAAAAAAAAAAAGAAAAATTCACTCATCACATTAAAAGACACGAATCACCTGAACATTAGCCCCACGAATCACCTGAGCATTAGCCCCCCAGTTTATTACATATGATAATTAATTACCCTAACGTTACCTGGTGGTGTAAAGTTAGGTTAGGTTCAGGGGTGTTTAATCTTAAGGTGAAATAATCTTAAAAAAATAAATCGATAAATACTCACTAATATAGTCGTCTTGTCCAGGATACCGAGCGAGAATGTCATTGATGATGTCTGCCTGTGGACCTGCCCCTAGTGTTAGCTTTGTCTCGCTAACCACCACCATCATCACCATCATCTCGCTCCACATGCTTCCTACCACCACTCCACTCATCTCTTGTAATGTAGGTGGATCATATACTGGTGAGATTATTTCGTTTCCTTTAATAATTCTCACCTGAAATTATCTCTTAAGGGTATAATCCTGATTTTCAAGTTGCGGATTATTGTAGATGGTAATAATTCCCTCTCAGGAATTCTTATAATTTTATTATTATCATTGTTTTGTTTGCTCTTGTCTTCATATACCGGTTAATACTTTTTTTATCGTCTCACTCATATTCCTTTTCAATGTTTTACGGGAAAAGTTTAAAAATTCACAAACTGATAAGAATTTCGATTTCACTGCACACACAAAACTCTCTTTTACAGTAGTCAACGCTCACTTGTTTTGATTTTGTACATCAAGCGGCAGTTATTTTTTTCCCCTTTGTTGCAAAATTTGTCAGAATGGTTCACTTGACGGGTCAGAGATCACAATGATTATAAAAAGACTAATTTTCAACACTTTTTCATAAATGGAGTTTAGTTTTACGGAGATTATAATGACATACGGTGCTTTAATGATTAAGATCTAGTGAACTGTATAAGGATTCTCGGCCTTATGTGGAGGTTATGTTTAACGAGT
Source organism: Homarus gammarus (assembly GCA_958450375.1). Lineage (NCBI taxonomy): Eukaryota > Metazoa > Arthropoda > Malacostraca > Decapoda > Nephropidae > Homarus > Homarus gammarus. The sequence continues at coordinate 573,850 of CAUDMG010000378.1, read as the reverse complement.
GCCAAAGTTCACACTTTTGTTGGATAGTTTATATCACAAGTTCATCACGAAAGGTTATACTAAACTTCCAAAGTTCACGGTTGATATAGTTGACCTGGAAGCCTTACTCGAGGAAACACTGATCTTGTTTTCCAAAGGTTGAGTACAAGTTCAAGAAAATAGTCTATTTACATCACAAGTTCAACACAAAAGTCCAAAGCTCATCGACTGAACTTGACAAAAAAAAGATTTATACACTTTTCTAAACCTGTTTATTTAGGTTTAAATCTCATATAAACTGAACCACTTTAGGTTTAATAAAATCTCTTCAGAACCACTTTATAAGTTTAAAACTCACCATATATATGAGTAAATTTATTCATCTTGGTTAAATGGAAGAGAAGTTGTTGTGTTTCCTCGACGCCACCAGCTCAATCCAGCGTGTGTGTCACGAGTCACGGGGTGGTGAAGCTCTTATAAACGATCTGGTGTTTAATTGGTTACTTGTTGTCTCTCACAGTAATTACGTTGGAGAAGCGAGCGAGATCACACAAGTGGGTTTAATTAATAAAACCCCTGGAGAAGCGTTGTTTGCCAGTACTGTGGGTTCACTTACAAGTTTCGAGCCCATGGAGCACTGAACACCAACTTGTCATTCACCGTGAGACTGAACCACTAAGAACCATGAACTGTAAAACATCTAGGCTGTGATGGAGTACCGCTTTGATGTTCAACTGCAAACATCTTTTGGATGTGAATAAGATTTTGAGAAACACTGAAAACGCTGATCACTAGCCGCGTGAGTATGCGTCGCGATTGCGAACACAATGTGTGGGTGTCGCCAACTTAGCGAATGTTGGTCGAGAACAGGGCTAAAAAAGATTAAAGGTGTCGAACCCAGGAAATCAGTGCGACAGAGACACGACAACACATCCAAGTAAAAGGCGAGCTGTGGCCCTCACGCTCTCGCTGCCAACATCACACTGGAGCTGGACTGCAGCCGCCCGGGCCGCCCCGAACTTCCAGTTCCAGCCCCGGACTGCGTGAAGGATTTCGCCAAGGACTCTGATGCGCATGCGCGGCTTCGACCTCCCACCTCCCACCTCCTGCTTATTATTAGGAAAATCATCACAAATAATGTAGGCCTAAAAGTGCATATTGTTATTAGTTAAGTCAATATACATATTTACATTTGCTTAATATAACTAGAAATTTGCTTGTTTATGTCAGATGCAATACAAGTTGAACATATAAACTATCAAATTATTTCAATAGTCAGGTTCTTCATCCACTTAAGATTCTATAAGTTCAATAAATACAAAATAACAAGATCAAGTATTTTCTTATTGTGGAACGAGTTAAAAAATCTCTTAGTCGGTCAGTCAATCAGTCAATAAGTCAGATATTCATTCACTCACTCAGTCAGTCAGTCACTCAAACATGCAGTCAATAAGTCAGATATTTAGTCAGTCAGTCAGTCGTGTCAGTCAGTCAGTCAAGATTCGTATTCATAGACCTAACTGATACAATTAGGTAAAAAAAACAATAAACGCCTAAAAACGCATCAACAACTAGTGGTCACAGACACCACAAAACGCCACATAAACAGTGACGTCTTGACCATCATTGTTCACGGGGACGTTCTAAGCGTTTTGGCGTTTACTACGACACAGAGGTAAATAATAGTTTTGGCGTTCACTTTGGAAGTTAGTTAAGGTACCAGCGTTCACGCAACAAGGTAATAATGCTAAAGTTCAAGCCTTCCCTGTTGTAATAAATTTAAGTACTTGCGTTTACTTTGATAGTAATAGCGTTCAATTTGGTAACAGAAAAAGCATTTTTTTTTTGCCTTGAAAGTAGTAATAAATTAAAGTTCCATCCCTCACAGTACTATAAGTACCCGTTCCATCCATCACAGTACAATATATCACCGTTCCATCCCTCACAGTACTATAAGTACCCGTTCCATCCCTCACAGTACAATATATCACCGTTCCATCCCTCACAGTACTGTAAGTCCCGTTCCATCCCTCACAGTACAATAAATTACCGTTCCATCCCTCTCGGAATAAATAAATCACCGTTTCATCCCTCTCAGGATAAATAAATCACCGTTCCATCCCTCACAGTACAATAAATCACGGTTCCATCCCCCACAGTATAATAGATCACCGTTCCACCCCGCTCAGTAGAATAAATCACCGTTCCATCCCTCACAGTACACATAAATCACCGTTCCATCCCTCACAGTACACATAAATCACCGTTCCATCCCTCACAATACACATAAATCACCGTTCCATCTCTCACAATACACATAAATCACCGTTCCATCCCTCACAGTACACATAAATCACCGTTCCATCCCTCACAATACACATAAATCACCGTTCCATCCCTCACAGTACACATAAATCACCGTTCCATCTCTCACAATACACATAAATCACCGTCCCATCCCTCACAGTACACATAAATCACCGTTCCATCTCTCACAATACGCATAAATCACCGTCCCATCCCTCACAGTACACATAAATCACCCTTCCATCCCTCACAGTACACATAAATCACCCTTCCATCCCTATACATTTACGACTTTGTTGTCACTCGGAATCTGGTATGACGATCATCCTGAACGATATAATGATATGAGTTATTAAGGGTGTCACCTTCATTGGTGATCTGTGAGGTGATACGGGACCGGCAGAGTCGTTCACAGATGTGCCACTTGTGGAGAGTTACATGTAGAATGGAGGGGGGGGGGGGGAGGGCGGTGGTGGTACAGTCTTTTCGGCGCTGGGGCTCGTCTGCCTCGATATGTAGTCGGGTTAATTCGAAAATATTGACATCTACTTGTGTGGTGCTCTTCCAAGCCTTACGGTGTGGAGTGGTCGTCTCCCAGGTGAAGGGGTCAACTATCCTTCTACCTTTTCCATTGCCCGCCAGCACTACGTTTACCATTCGTTAGATGACTGTAAATTAACTTAATTGGCAATTTACTATCGTCCTTGCAGGTAACATGGCCAGTCCAACGTAATTATTCATGGATAATGGTAGCCTCGAAGCCCCTACAATTGGTGTCTCCGAGAATACTGACATTTGTTCTCTTGTCATCCCAGCAAACTCGGGAGAGGGAACGCAGACTACATTGGTGAAAGTTTCCAAGTGCCTTGAGGTGCCTCCTGTATGTGACCCATATCTCTCTGACATATAGCAGAGTGGGGCGGACCACTGCTCGATATACGTGCAACTTAGTAGATAATTTCAGCTCCCTACAGCCGAAGAAACGGGTAAGGAGTCTGCCGAAGGCTTGAGATGCACATCTGATTCGATGTCGAATCTCTTCATCGATGACCGTGGTGGTGGACAGGTGGGCGCCGAGATACTGAAAATGGGTAACATTAGAGAGGGTAATATCGTTAAGCTGTATGGATGGTGGAGGTGTGGTTGATGAAGAGGCAGACTGAAAGAGAATCTGAGTCTTACATACATTCACCTCAAGGCCGAAGTGTGCAGACGCATCTGCGTAAGTGTTCAGGATGTCCTGTAGGTTGCATTCAATGTGAGCGACGAGGGTGAAGTTCACCTTTGTTCCTGCCTGGAGTCGCCTTATGTTGAAAAGACTCTTCATCCGGTACCGGATGTTCACCCCGCCGGCTAAATTGGGACTGGCACCAGTAAGGAAGGCAGCCAAGCAAATGGAAGGAGAGAGTTGGTACCAGTAAACATCCTTCATTTACACTGGTTTGGAGGGGGAAGAACTCAGGCTGGGTACCAGTGTACAGGACACTGCCGTTCATGCCATCGTGGAGTTTCCTCACAATGGCGATGGATTTTGCCTGCACTGTTGACCGAGTCAAAGGCCTTGGTAAGGTTGATGAAGGCCATGTACAGGTCACGACGCTGTTCTCTGCACTTTTCCTATATCTGACGAGCAGCAAAGATCACGTCAGTGGTGACACGGGATGGCCTAAAGCCACATTGAGTTTTCCGCCTCAGGAAGAAGTTTGTTTAGGAGGAATCAGGCGATAATCTTGCGATCTATGGACGGAAGCGAGATTCCGCGGCAGTTGACACAGTCTGGCCGGTCTCCCTTGTTCTTATAAATATTGACGAAGGAGGCGTCATCAAGAGCTTGTGGGATTTCCTTATTTTCTCATATATTCTCCAGGAGAGAGTGGAGACGGCTGGTAAGCAGAGACTGTCCTGCTTTATACACCTCGGCTGGGATTCCGTCAGGCCCTGAGGCTTTGTTAATTTTCATCTGTTTGACGGCAGTAGCTACCTCATCCAGGGATAGAGGATAGCTGAGGTGGGACAGATCTGGGTGCTATGGGACCTGCTGGGTACTCCTGATATCCACATTGGTGCTTCGGTTGAGAAGCGAAAGGTAGTGCATATTCCAGCGCTGAAGGATGCCATGAGTGATTGGCCCATAAAATATTTTAGCGGAATTGAAAAATTAATGCATCTTATGCTGATCTGCAATTTTTTGTGTTTAACATGCTTTATTTTTTAAATTATTAAATCTTTAGATTACAAAGTTTGCGCTGGCCACCGCTTTATTCTTGTGGAAAGTATCAACTTTGATCCGAGACTGACGCCCGTATTATTAAACAACATCTTCCCTTGAAGAAGGTCGTCGTGTTTCAACCCGAGTTTTAAACTGAATGACTCCTGGGGGACACCGCAGTACAGTACTTAACGGGGTGGTGTGGCGGTAAGATTAACTAATTCCAATATTATAAATTAATTTTATTGGAATTAGTTAATTTTACTGCCACACCACCCCGTTAAGTACTGTACTGAGGTATCCCTCATTACTAATTTAGTTTAAACCTTGGGTTGAAACACGACGACCCTCTTCAAGGGAAGATGATATTTAATAATACCGGCGTGTGGGTTGTTCTGCCAGCCAATTAAAGCAGCACGTTTATCATTGACGAGTGCATTGATTTCCGAGTAATTTTCATCAAACCAATCTCTCGATCTAGCTGAAGGTCTCTCTACAGGTTTTTGACATGACAGTGTCGAGAATACCCCATTCGGCACTAGGATTTTGGTTGTTTGTTGTCAGGTTGCTTATCAGTCCATGATCGAACTGCTCTCTGAAAGCATGTGCGACAACTGGATCCTCCTGACACTTAGTGGAACAACCTCTTCTAAAAGCTTGTTACCTTCGCCGTTTTGGGGCGAAATGAATTGAGAGTTTGGCTTTGACGAGCTGATGATCAATGTCACAGAGGTCTGAGCCACGCATTGCTCGGATGATGTGGGCATCTCGGCGATCTCTTTCTCTGACAATGATGTAATCAATGAAATGCCAGTGTTTGGAATGTGGGTATTGCCAAGAACCCTTGAACTTGTCGGCCTGCCTAAACAAGGTATTGATGATAGTAAGGCTGTGTGCAACACACTTGCTGAAGAGGAGTAGGCCGGTGGGATTACACTTGCCTACTCCGTTTCTTCCTATGATTCGCTGCCATATCTCTTCCAACTTTGGCATTGAAGTCACCTAAGAGGAGAGCCTTATCTTCTCTGGGGATAGAGGTTAGCACTCTGTCAAGGTCGGCATAAAATACCTCCTGATGTCATCCTCTGCATCCAATGTTGGGGCATATACACTGATGAAGAAGGCATGCCGGGAGTGATTTACTGGGACTCGGAGCGTCATGAGGCACTCTTTGATCTCAACACGCATTTCACTTATCCTATGTAGGATGGATTGGTGAATGGCAAAGCCAGCTCCATAAATGCAGTTTCTTTCCACTACAGGCTTACCCTTCCAGAAGAATGCATAGCTAAACCCCGTTCTGTGAGTCGACCCTCGTCAGGGAGCCGGGACTCACTAATGGTTGCCATGTCGATGTTATCCCTAACCAGCTCTTTTGCCACAAGGGCGGTTCTTCTTTCGGGACGCTCATCTGTGCCAGTATCCAGAAAGTTTCTGTTATTCCATGCTGCGTCTATTAGAGGTTGTATAGTTGGTTTTGATCTGTGATTATGATTGTGTTTTCGACGGCATAACGATGACTTTACTAGGTGCTGTCGCCCATTCAATCTGGCTCGTTAGACAGGCTATGTGTAGGGCACCTTTTCTAGCCCCCTCCCTTTGTGGGGTGAGCAGAGTTGGTCCTCTAAAAGATTGCTAAGTCGCACATACAGGACCCGATTGCCCTGCTGCCTAGATCCCAGTGAATAAACAACCATCTTATCTCTGCCGCTCATGTACAGAGTTGTGGCTAGAGACCCCTGGCAGTCATCCCTGCCTGTCCCTGTCGCCATTCGCCCGTCGCCATCGGATTTTTGAGGGTATAAGGGTATTGATTATGATGAGGTGGATGATGGCTGTGAGTGAGTTGATTTATGTGGTGAGGCAGGAGTGCAGGCTGCAGCTACACATCTTGGCTCCCCCTTTTCCTAATCCATTGGTGCAAGCATTTGCAATTTCTACGGAGAAGGAGAGTTGCAATGGACTGCCGATAGCCGAATTTGTTGGGTTGCGCCTTAGTATACTGTCCATCTTGCATTGCCTTCATCCGCAGGTTTAGTCGTTGGGTTCTCATGTTGGTCATCTCTTACACCTATACTGCCGTTGGGGTACTGTTGGAGCTCTGTAAGCCTGTCTGCCTGTTGCGAGGCTCCACCGCAGATTATTCGTTCGGGGTTTACTCCGTAGCCTTATACCTGTCAAGGTTAATCCGCAAGATAGCGGGACAATGGTTGGTAGGCACCAAGACATGTCCACATTTCAGTGGGCTTATGAGCCGTCCCTCCGGGGCCCACTGCTGATCTGAGATCCCTTGCTTTTCATCATCAAGAGTCTTGCTGTGCCTCCTGTGGCAACACACATCCTTCACAGTACACATAAATCACCGTTCCATCCCTCAGAGTACATATAAATCACCGTTCCATCACTCACAGTACACATAAATCACCGTTCCATCACTCACAGTACACATAAATCACCGTTCCATCACTAACAGTACACATAAATCACCGTTCCATCACTCACAGTACACATAAATCACCGTTCCATCACTAACAGTACACATAAATCAACGTCCCGTCCCTCATAGTACACATAAATCACCGTTCCATCACTCACAGTACACATAAATCACCGTTCCATTACTCACAGTACACATAAATCACCGTTCCATCACTCACAGTACACATAAATCACCGTTCCATCCCTCATAGCACGCATAAATCACCGTTCCATCCCTCACATTACACATTTTTCTTTTTTACGGTGAATAGCACACTCAGGCACAGGTCATCGACCCACAACGAGGCCTGGGGGGCGAGAAATAGGAGTAAAAATAACTTTAAAAGAGAAGAGAAAAGGACAAAATTAATCTTGTACACCACATAGATGCCGGAAACCGGTTTTTTAAAGTGAAACAGATTGGATGAGTATGGAAACACAGAAGGCAGAGCATTCCACAGTTTGCCTGTGTGAGGAAAGAAGGAGGTACAATAACGGATTATTCTAGGTGATTGACATCCACTCAGAAATGGTGGGCACCGCGGGCAAGATGAATGCTACGAGCTCACGGTTTTGCCGGCAGTACACAGGATGCCAAATCCACTGAACATTGCCCGCTAAAGTACTTGTAAAAGAGAGAGAGTGAAGCAACATTGAGACGAAGAGAAGGGGAAGAGATATTATCAATTAACGGAGGATAGTCAACAACACGTAATAAATTTAATTCCACCCTATCTAACAGATGGACAGAAGAAGAACCACCCCAGATATGAGAGCAGTACTCCAAGTTAGGGCGAATGAATCCCTTATAAACTTGAAGCAACTGTTCAGGAGTGAAGTAGCTAAGGCATCTGTAAAGTATTCCCAGCTTTCGCAAAGCAGCTTTAGCAATGTTGTGGCTTCCATGACTTATTAGAAGAAATGGTGAGGCTTAGCATATCTTCTTCAGAATTTTGAAGAACGATTGCATCCTGTAATGTAATTGGTGGGAAATCATATTTTTGGAAAGTGTAATTGGTAAGTACTGTGTTTTATTACATTTGAATTTAACCAAGTTTCTACCTCCCCATTCGGAGATGCTGCACAGATCCGCATTGATAGATGTAATATCAGCTCTAGAAACAGATCTAGTTTGAGAATTAGGGGGAAGGGGGTTCATCAGCGTAAGGATAGATAGAATTAGTCGTAGTGTGAAGTAAATCCTTGATAATTAAAGAAAGAGAGTAGGTGAAAGAACAGAACCCTGAGGCACACCACTATTGATAGGGAATGAGCGAGGGATCGATCCCTTGATAACAACTGCCATGGTTCGGTTCTCAAGGAACCATTCGAGAAATCATAAGAGGGAAGTTTAGAAGGCAAAGACTTAAGAACATAAGAACATAAAAATGGAGGAAACTGCAGCGGGCCTATTGGCCCATACCGGGCAGTCCCGTTTACACCTAACCCCTATTGCTCATATAAGCATCCAACCTATGTTTGAAGCTATTCAGCGTATTCGAGTTAATGATGATATTTGGTAACTTGTTCCATTCATCCACTACTTTGTTTCCAAACCAGTGTTTACCTATTTCACGTCTAAATCTAAATTTGTCTAATTTAAAACCATTGATACGAGTTCGCTCCTGGTTGGATAGTTTGAGTACCTTTGTAATGTCCCCTTTGTTTAGCCCTGCCTTCCACTTATACACCTCAATCAGGTCGCCCCTCGCTCTACGTCTCTCGAGGGAGTGCAAATTAAGATGCTTTAACCTGTCTCTATACTCAAGGTTCCTAATGCCCGGGATTAGTCTTGTCAGTCTCCTCTGAATTCCTTCTAAGGATTCTATATCCATTCTGTAATACTGTGACCAGAACTGAACTGCGTAATCCAGGAGTGGTCTCACAAGAGCAAGATACAGTTTTAGGATGACCTCGCTAGTCTTGTAACTAACACTCCTTTGTATGAACCCAAGTACTTTATTAGCCTTGTTACGAGCAAAAACACATTGTTTTCTTGGCTTAAGGTTCCTACTTATCATTACTCCTAAATCTCTCTCGCAGTCGGATTTCTCTATGGCATCGTTGTTCATCTGGTATCTGGTTTCCGTGTTTACATCTCCTTTATTGAGTACTTTACATTTGTCCACGCTGAATTTCATCTGCTATTTTTCAGACCATTCGAAAAATTTGTTTAGATCTTCCTGTAGTTTTGCGGAGTTCTCGTCAGATTTAATAACATGTCCTATTTTAGTGTCATCAACAAATTTGCTTATGTTGCTGTTTATGCCGATATCTATGTCGTTTATATATATAATTAATAATAATGGTCCAAGAACTGAGCCTTGGGGAACTACACTTGTGACGTTGCTCCAATGGGACTTAGTGCCATTAATGCTCACTCGCTGTTTCCTGTCCTGTAACCACGCCCTAATCCATTTAAGGATATTACCTTTGATGCCATGTGCCTCTATCTTTCTAATTAGTCTTTCGTGGGGGACTCTGTCGAAGGCTTTGCTAAAGTCGAGATATACCACATCATAATTGTGCCCCTCGTCCACCGATTCGAAAACTGATGAAAAGAATGTTAATAGATTACTTAGACATGAACGTCCACTTGTGAAGCCATGCTGGGAATCAATGATCAATCCGTGCTTCTCCAGGTGATTTCGAATAGAGTTTGAAATGATTGCTTCCAGTAATTGCCTACTATTGATGTTAGACTGATTAGGCGGTAGTTAGAGGATAGTGATCTATCCCCCTTCTTGAAAATCGGTATTACATTCGCTATCCTCCAGGATTCTGGTACTACACCTGTTTTTATGGACATGTTAAACAACTTTGCTAAGGGCATACTAAGCTCTTCCTTACATTCCTTTAATACTCTGGCAAATATCTCATCGGGACCAGGTGACTTATTAGGCTTTAGTTTGTCTATTTGCTTACTAACATCGTTACTAGTCACTACTATCTTGCTTAATTTGTTTTCTTCACTATCTCTGAATAGAGTCTGTGTCCCAGGTATCATGTTTAAATTTTCGGTGGTGAAAACTGTTGAAAAATATTTATTCAAATTATTGCTCATTTCTCCATCGTTATCAGTGAGCTCGCCGGTATCTGACCTTATTGGTCCAATCTTTTCTCGTGTTTTAGTTTGATACATTTGATACAATCCTTTGGGGTTTGTCTTCGCCTCCCTTGCTATCCTTTCCTCATTATTCCTCTTGTCTTTCCTTATATCGGTTTTAACCCTACTCGCCAATACCCTGTAATAATCCCGGAGGTAAATTTCGCCACGATTTATCCTTCTACCTATAGCCTTCCTTTGGCCAATGATGTTCTTTAAATAATTGTTTATCCACTTAGGGTCATTGTTGTCTGATCTGAGTTTTTTGTATGGTATGTTCTGCCTTTGTGCATGAAGTAACTCATTATTTAAATTGTCGTAGAACTCGGCAATCTCAGATCTCGTTATCAGTTCTGTGTCATCTGTCAGGTTCACCGCCAAGCGCGACACCCCCTCTCTCAGCTGCCTCTTTAAACTGTCAAAGTTTGCCCTTCTGAAATCTGGTACTTCAGTGGAATTTTCCTTACGTATGCCCTGAAAATCTAACTGGAATCTAATTTCTTTGTGATCGCTGTTTGCAAGTTCGTTCCCTACCTCGACATTCTGTTTGACAGAACTAAATCGAGTATATTATTACCCCGGGTGGGTTCGGTTATATGTTGACTTAGGAAAGAGTCCTGGATCGTCTCGAGAAAATCCTCTGATTCTGAGTTACCCGTAATGTCAGTCCAATCTATTTGGCCAAGGTTAAAGTCGCCTACTATACAGACTTTGTTGTGTATGGAAGCCCTGCTCATTTCATCCCAGATAAGTCGATCATTGAATCTATCAAGATTGGGGGTCTATATATTACTCCTGTGATTAATTTTTTCCTACCGTCGATTAATTCTATCCAAATTGTTTCTGTGTTCCGCTCAGTTTTTATTTCCTTATTTATTTCACACTTCAGATTATCCCTAACATAGATTGCTACTCCGCCTCCTTTCCTGGTCTGCCTATCGGTATGGAATAGTTTGTAGTCGGCAATTTGGTATTCGACCGGTAACTCACGTGACTCTAGGTTGATCCATGTTTCAGTGAATGCTATTATATCGATTTTTTCGGTACATACCAAGGCCCTAATATCATCCATTTTGTTTCTCATACTTCTACTGTCCTCGTAGTATACATTTAAGTTAGTCGTGTTCTGAGTCTTCCCTTTACCGCGTTTAGTTTTAAACTCCCTGTCTAATTTAGTTTTGTCATCATTTCTAACACTATTTCCGTGTAATCTTTCACTTTGTTTACCCGCTCCCACTGCAGTCTCCTCCACCCCCGCGCTCATATGTTCTCCTAGCAGTTTAAAGACTTCGATATCTTTTGAACTGCCCCCTCTAGAGCCCCAGCCAGGGTTGCCACCCCATCCCTAGACAAGTGCACCCCATCCCTAGCATAAAGGTCCCTTCTGCCGTAAAAGTTGTCCCTGTTGTCAATGAATGGGACTGATATTGACTTGCAATATCTGTCAAGACGGTCGTTGACACCAACTGCCCTTGACAACCATTCACTGCCAACTCTCCTTCTAGGCAGGACACAGCATATGATAGGGATCCCTCCATTAGTCCTCATACGATCTATAGCTGCCTTGAACGTATCAAGAAGCTCCTTGCTCCTACGCCGGCCAATATCATTGCTTCCTGCACTGAGGCAGATAATGGGTTTGTTCCCATTACCAGACAAGATATTGTCCATCCTGTCAATTATATCCCCCACCCCAGCTCCTGGCAAACACACCCTCATCCTATTTATGTTTTTACCACAAAAAACCCTGTCCAAGTACCTTACCTGTGAGTCACCAACAATTAAAGTTTTTATACCTTCCTTGTTAGCCCTGTCCCTGATTGTACTAACATCCAATTCGTCTATCAAGGGACTGAACGAGTTGGTACACTTAGCTGCTGATGTCGTTGTTGACGTATTCTTGGTGTGTTTCTTCATCACCAGTTTGGTCTTCCCTCTCCTTACAACCTTCCACTCTCTTGAATTTTCGTCAGACACTGGCTTTCCCTGTCCCACCTCCCCCGCCATACCCTGTCAAATGCTTTGGAGATGTTGAGAGCCACGACGAAAGCTTCCCACAATCCCTAGAAGGGATGACCGAAGATGGTTGCAGTAGGAGAGTAGTGTAGCATTCTGATGTGCGATTGTCGCCCACAAAGGGGGGGGGGGGTGGCCTACACTTCCACGCGCGCACGTATACCCCTCCTACCCGGATTCAGCAGTCCAGACCGTTGCCTCTCTGCCCTTTACTCATAAGAACTAGTTTCTTCCTCTGTATGGGACCAAAGCACATGTAGGAGGCGGATGTAACTGCCGCCCAAGGTGTTGAACACTATGCCGGGTAACAGACATTGCTGCGTCTGTGCTAGTCAGTACCAGAACTGCACGAGCTGTGAATGTGCAAGAAACAACCGACCATGTGGGGATTGCAGAAAGGGATACAATTGTCGGAACCCACGTCGCAGGGAGCCGACACAGGAGGCCACAGTGGATATCGCCGGGACCCAACCGCTCGATGATAACCTAAATGATAGCAGTGAGTCCACTCAACCTGAAAATGTAGTAATAATAAACGCTGCTCCAGTAGTAGCAGATATCCACGAGGTGAATGAGAAACAGCCACCACAGTGGATGGATAATGTGGACATATGGGTTAAAGAGACTTACTCAGAAATTATCAGGTGGTCACAAGCTAATCTGTTTGAACCACCCAAGTGTGCCGCCACCAAAGAAATGATTCGGGAGATGATTCACCTCATAACTGAGTACACTCAGGGCTGCTTCCTCGCCCCTTTAGCTCATCAAATTCTGGCAATAATACCACATCTTTTCTGTCAGAGGACACACACAAAGACTAAGCACAAAGAAAATGTGGCAGCAATGAGGAGAAGACTGACAATGTGGCAAAATGAGACCCTTGAGGATCTCCTATGTGAAGCAAGAACATTGCGGGGGTGACTAAAATTTACAGGTGGCGGAAAGCAAAACACCGACAACGTTGCAAGAAAGTTTGGAAACAAAATGCGTGTGGGAAAAGTGTCTTTGGCGGTAAGATCTCTCACAGAGGAATTATCTTGGTGGGGTTCTGCCAATAAACAGAGTGACATTAAAACAAATGAAAGAAAAGCATCCCCCTGCAAGCGAAGAAGAGGGCATCAGGCTCCAGGGTGACTATATCCCACTAAAGGCTGTCCTGTTCGAGAAAGTAACAGAGGGATGGTGTGGAAAAAGGCAGTGAAGATTCGAAAAGGAGCCGGCCCTTCAGGTCTGGACGCAAACGGTTGCAGAGTCATCCTCAGCACTAACAAGTTTGGCCCTGTAGCATGTGGTCTCTGCACTGCCATTGCCGTCCATGCAAGAAAGCTGGCATCCTCGTGCTGCCATCACCTCCATGCTCTGACGGCCTGCCGCCTCACTCCCCTGGATAAGAATCCAGGATGTAGGCCTGTAGGGGTGGGGGAAGTGCTGAGGCGGATCATTGGAAAATGCATAACGGAGGTGGTAAAGGATGATGTCAGGGCAGCAGCAGGGAACCTGCAAGTTTGTGCTGGCCACCAGGCTGGAGGGAAAGCTGCCATTCACGCCATGAGAACGATATTTGAGCAGCGTGATTGTGAGGCTGTTCTCCTGGTTGACGCTTCAAACGCATTCAACATACCTAACCGCAAGGCCGCATTGCACAACATCAAGATCAAGTATCCAAGCTTTGCAATGTATGTTGAAAACTCCTACAGGAATCCATCAGACCCCTATATCGTAAACAACAAGGCTCTAAGAGGTGATACCATTATACAGTCAACAGAGGGAACAACGCAGGGGGACCCTGTTGCAATGGCAATGTATGCAATAGGCCTATCTGTGCTCCAACACACAATAAAATTTGAAACAACTGAGGTCAAACAAGTGGCGTACGCTGATGACCTCACAGGAGCAGGAAAAGTGGAGGACATAAAAAAGTGGTGGGACCTGGTAACATCACGAGTTCCACAAATAGGGTACCACCTAAACGCCAGTAAGTCCTTCCTCATTGTGAAGCCAGAACATTATGAGCGGGCAATAGAGGTGTTGGCGGAAGTGAGGTCAAAATAACAAAGGATGGCCAAAGACACTAAGGCGCAGTAATCGGAACAACTGACTTCAAGACCGAGTACGTAACGGGAAAGGTGAATGAGTGGGATAGGAAAATCCAAGCACTGTCTGAGATTGCTAACACAGAGCCTCATGCGGCTTTTGCGTCATTCACTTATCTAGTCAAGCATCGCTGGAACTACCTGATGCCCACTATCTCTGATATTGGTCCCCTCCTCCACCCTCTGGAAGAGGCTATCAGCGACAATTTCATTCCCAAATTAGAGAAACGTCCTCACTTAACCCCGACATAAAGATCATTTGTTGCACTACCACGGAGACTGGAAGGTATGGGATTGACCAAGCCAGAGGAGATTGCTGCCATCGAACACCAAAACTCAGTTAAGCTCACGGCAGACCTCACGTACCAGATAATTGCTGAGAACGCAACAGGGAAGGTGGATACCAGCGAAATAAACAAGATTCGAACGTCCATTACGACGGAACGACAGCACAGCCGAAGTGATAAGTTGCAGCAACTGTTGTTGCAAGTACCAGAGAATTTGAAAAAAAAGTAGCGATAGCGCAGAAGGTGGGCACGTCGAACTGGTTAACTACGTTACCGATAAAGGCAAATGGTTTCAGTCTCAATAAACAAGAATTTACAGATACCAATGCTCTAAGGTACGGTAGGCCAGTAAATGGTTTGTCCTCCCAATGCGTGCGTGGCTCTTACTATGACGTCGATCACGCCATGGTGTGCAAGAAAGGGGGCTTCATATGCATGAGGCATGATGAAGTAAGGGATCTCACAGCAATATGTTGAAGGAAATCTGCCGTGATGTCATGGTAGAACCGACCCTCTTCCATTAGACGGTGAGATCTTCCAATAAAGTACTTCAAACACATCCAACGAAGCCCGTTTTGACGTCAGTGCTCGAGGATTCTGGACGCGGGAACAGCAAGCTTTCTTCGACATCAGGATTTTTTATCCCATGGCCGCATGTCACAGTAACGTAGCTCTCGATGCTGCACACAGGAGGAACGAGAACTACAAGATAAGGGCATACGGGAGAGAATTCAGAACGGGATTAGAGGGAATAGAATGGTCACCTTTCTTTGGGATGAGCTGAACTGAGGCATGCTTCCAAGAAGAAGGAAAAGTTTCGGTTGTGAGGCAAAGACGAAGGAATTGGCGAGTAAATACAGGGGCCAGAATTTTAGCACACTCCCTCAGAACACGAGGGGGTATTCCGTCCGGTCCTTGCGTCTTACTCACATCCAAACTGGATAACACACCATCAACCCTACGAGTAGAGATTATAGGAAAGTGCATTGGTTCAGTAGGAGCTGGAGTAGGAGAGACAGAGTGTCATATTGACCTGTGATAAGTGTGATATTCTCACTCTGACTAATGTAACAGGTCGTAGGTTCTTCCCAATTAAACTTCAAATACCCATTCAATTTTAGGATCATAATAAACACTGTATGAATATTTCAAATATAATATTGAAAAATTGAATTCACAATTTATAGGTACATATTACCCAACTCCTATATATTATGGCATCTTACATAATAACCAAAGGCACTCAATTAACATGGCATAACTAGTCAACATAAAGAAACAACTAGCCCCGTGGCAGTACAACATTAACATATATATTCAGACAATACAAAAGATAATATAATTTAACCTAACATACACTAGTAACATACAGTACCCACAAAATAAAGACAACACGGACCAAATATAACATACACTGGTAACAATACTCTAACCAGCAATTACAGATATAATTAAAATATTTATATAAAGGGTAATTCCTAATTTACTCTTCCTTATCCCTAATTACATAAAATCAACGATCAAACAGGGTGAATCTAACTGCTCATGCCGATGGTGCTCCTGCACTGGAGAGTGTGGCCACACACACAACTAGAAACCTACAAGTGCACTATACCTTTACTTCCTGACAGTTCCTCGTACACGAGATTTCCACCAACAGGATTCTCGGTCTGGTATAATCCACGCTCTTACAAAAACTCTGCCGGGGAGGGCTGTCGGAAGCCACAGCCTTGACTATAAGCAGAGATATCAACAAATCACGAGGGTTCCCTATATTACCTCATGAGTAACTGCTAACTGCTAGTTTTCACCCTGCTCATGAAATAGAATTGGAATCGTCTAAGGTGGAGTTCGAGGGAAAAAAAGGTGCCAAAGAGATTGACTTTATCAGAGGTAGAGTTGCCTATAGAGTTAAGAGGTCGGAAGAGAGGAGGAAAAGCGGGAGTGCAGCAGTTATTACAGGTGTTTTTGGTTATGGGCAATACAACCATTGCCTGTAACTCGGGCTCCGTAATTGATTTAATATTTTTTCTGTCATCATTAACTTTTATCAACAATGTTTGTACTCGGGGGAACTTCAGGTTTATTTAAGTATATTATATATATTTTTTAGGGGGTACTAAACCATAGAAGTATATCTGTCTGTCTGTCTGTCTACAATCTATCTATCTATCTATCTATCTATCTATCTATTTGTCTATCTATCTATCTATCTATCTATCTATCTATCTATCTGTCTGTCTGTCTGTCTGTCTGTCTGTATATCTATCTATCCCCATTTCTTAATTTCCTGATCTATTGACCTCGCAGTTAGTGAACCGACAGGTGGCCGTGAATTAAAAAAAAATCCAACACTGAGTCAATCTGCCAAGTTTCATCACAGGAGGTCAACCAATTTGTGACACACACACACACACACACACACACACACACACACACGAAATTAAACCAACCAATCGAACGTAAAATTCCTTCACGTACTCTCTCTTCTCGCTTCCCCTTTTACTCTCTTATTCCCTAACTGTCTCATGTTCTTAAGCTCTCTCTCTCACTCTCCCTCTCACCCTGTCTCTCTCCCCTCTCACCCTAAAGTTCACCAGTCTTACCCTCTGACTCTCCCCTCTTACCCTCTCACTTTCCCCTCATACCCTCTCAATCTACCCTCTTACCCTCTCACTCTCCCCTCTTACCCTCTCACTCTCCCCTCTTACCCTCTCACTCTCCCCTCTTACCCTCTCACTCTCCCCTCTTACTCTCTCACTCTCCCCTCTTTCCCTCTCACTCCCCCCTCTCACACTCAGACTCCCTCAGGGCCCTCACTCTATCTAACTCTTTCATCTTCCTCCACTCTCTCTCTCTCTCTCTCATCTCATCTGTTGGTTGTAGCACTTGTGAATACGTTACCCCTCCACTATTTTAAATTTCTTTGACCTTCCTTCTTCACACCTCAGTGACCCTGAGGTTTTTCTGTTCCTTAATCAGTATCAATGTCCCCCACAATGATGATGCTAGTGTCATTCCATTAAATGTGCTAGATCGTGTGTGTTACACCCCATTTACCCATGGTGTTGACACAATACTCCCTCATATCGATCCTGATGTCTTTCTACAAAACTCACTGGGTTTCACCAACTCTTACTGTAACTATTACTTTCCTGACTCCCCCGAGTTTAGTTCTAGTCTCCTACTACCTCATTCCTTCTCCTTGATTAGCCATAACATCAGCAGTATTCCCCTTCATCTAGACACCTTTTTAGATCAGTGTTTGTCTTCTATTGCCCACAAATTTTATGTACTTGGGTTCTGTGAGACCAAACTCACTAAAGATATAGAATATTTGTATAACATTCCTAATTATAATAGACAATGCGTCAACACTTTACGACACAGTGGTGATGTCGCCCTATATGTTGATATCAAGTACAACACTTCAAGTATTTTACTATAAGAGATGATTTAAAGGTTCAGGAGGAGTACATGGAGAGTGTTTTCACTGAATTACGTAACGACACACGAAATATCCTAGTAGGAGTAATCTACAGAAGACCCCACACTAATGTAAGAAATTTTCTTAATAAATTTTCGGAGCTTATCTCTATCATAAGTTCAGAGAGGAAACTTTGCTACACTACAGGAGATTTCAACCTTGATCTATTAAAATCAGAAACCGACACCTTAGTATTAGACCTTGTTACCTGTCACTCTAAGCTCTTCTTCAACACTATAACCAAACCCACTAGAGTAACTGCCACCTCTGCCACTGTAATAGATCATATCTGGACTAACAACACTTCTAACAATCTGGCAAGTGGAATTATTTATAACAATATCTCAGATTACTTCCCAGTTTTTGCCATGTATAAAACAGCCACAAGACCTGAAAGGTCTACCAGAGTCTCATTACAATACACAGACTACTGCGCCGACAACATGCCCCTTTTTGAAAACAACGTAATGAATGCTAACTGGGATCTTGTCTATGCCTCCAACAACCCTAACGTGAACAGCTGTAACTTCTCTTGCATCTTCAAAGCTTGCTTTGATAAATGCTTCCAGCTCAAGACTAAGTCAGTGAAAACTGTATACATTTCCAAACCCTATATCACAAGCAAAATTAATATAATGATAAAAGAAAAACACAAACTCCAAATGAAATTTGCAAAAAGACCCATAACTTTCGGTGATGCTTACCGAAGTATCAGAAATAGAGTAACTGAAGCAGTTAGAAATGCCAGACGTAGCTATTATACAAATAAGCTCCAGTCAGTATCATGCGACAGTAAGAAAACCTGGGATGTCATAAATTCTATTCAGAAAAGGATCACTCAGCCTTCGACCCCCCACTCAGCTTTTAGAATAAATGATTCAGTTGTAACGGAACCCTCCCTCATTGCCAACCACTTCAATGAATATCTTATTAATGTTGCCAAAAATCTTGCAGACAACAATCCTGATCAACATGAGGAATTTAGAGCCTACCTGCAAAACAGACAGCAAAATGAGCTGTTCTTATCCCCTGTCACAGCAGATGAATTACTGGCCATCATAAAATTGTCCAAAGATGCAGCGGCAGGCGAAGACAATATTCCAATGAGCATTATTAAGAAAGTGGCCCACTTATTACTACCTGCTCAGTTCCACATTTGTAACTCTTCCTTCACTAGTGGTGTATTTCCGGATACACTGATTATTGCTAAAGTTCGCCCAGCATAGAAAAAATCTGGGGACAAAGGTCTCTTCAAGAATTACCGCCCCATATCAGTCCTCCCAGCCTTGAGTAAGATGCTGGAGAAGCTCGCATGTAGTAGACTAAATTCCTTCTGCACTGCCAATAACAATAACAGTTTGGATTTAGAGCTAGAAGGTCGACTGAGAGTGCTCTGCTATCCTTTACTAATGGCATCTTAAATTCCTTTGATGACTGTCAGTTCACAGTCGGTATATTCTTTGACTTCTCTAAAGCCTTCGATACAGTCGACCATACCATCCTCCTTTCAAAGCTTGATCATTACAGCGTTAGGGGCCTGTCCCACAATTGGTTTACCTCAAATCTGTCCAACACGATGCAGTATGTCTGCTATAATAATCACCAATCTGATTCCTCGCCAATCATGTATGGCGTCCCCCAAGGTTCCATTCTCGGTTCAGAACTGTTTTTGTTGTACATAAACGATATAGTTCGCGCCAGCACACTCATAAAATACAACTTATTTGCAGACGATAGTAATCTCTATGCCAGCAACTTAGACCTCCATTACTTGATGAGAACTATGAACACTGAATTGACTAAAGTCAGGACCTGGGTAAGACGTAATAAACTAACCTTAAGCCTTGAGAAACCCAGTACACAGAAGGAAAAACTTACCCCCAGTCCTGGACCCCCTGTACCTTGGTAATTCCTCGGAGTTATTGTTGATGAGAAGCTTAACTGGAGAAACCACATACAAGCCATTCACAGTAAAGCCAATAAACAGTGTGGTATCATATATCACACTCGACAGCCACTCACTCTCACAGCAATGAATGAAATCTATCATGATCTTTACCAACACCTGATACACTGTTACATACTATGGGGGGGGGGGGGTCTGGCTCTTCAAAAACACAATCCCTGGTTACTGCACAAAAGAGAGTTGTACGGATAATGACCTACTTGAAGAAAAAAAAAGATCACACAAACGAAAAATTTGCTGAATTGAAAATGTTAAATTTAGAAGATATTAACAGTTACTGCTGTGCCCTCTTTGTTTTCAAATCTATCAAACACTTGCTTGACAATAATTATTTCCAGTTCCGGAATAATCAGAGATACAACTTAAGGCACCCAGAGCTACTAAGACCATCCGCCAGGCGCTCCTCTCAGTCCCAGACCTCCATAAAATATCATAGTGTGAAGGTGTGGAACAATTTACCCCCACCCGTCCGAGCAAAGACTATGCTCCCTTCCTTTTAATCATCTCTTAAAAAATCTATTGTCTAAGTATTAATATTTCATGCAACACCTACTATATTTACATTACCTGCTTTTATTGTACCATCAAAACCGTTTTATCGGAAATTATCATGTAAATTGATCAGAAATTACCATTGCAATAAATATATTTGCCAACTAGACACAATCCTGACAGCTATGTCCTCTTGTTCAACCTTAATACTGTACAACTCGATGTTGTACTGCTCCCCCATTACATTTATGTTTTCCAATTCCACTGTAATTTATGTATATATTTATAATATAAATACAAAAAAATAATAATAAGTAAATAAACTAAATAGATATTGAAGTGATAACCGTGGTAACATTAAGAGATGTTCTTATTACCACCATGCTATTGTACTATTCCAGATGACACTAAATGTTACATGATACTTCCTTGAGATAAATGTATAGTATATGTCAGGTGCCTAAAAGAGAGCTCAGGTTCTTAACTGGCTTAGCCATGTTAATATTGTTATTATTATCCATTCTCTATCTGTGTTTTTCTGGCTAATTAACGGTTTCAATTCGAATTCAATTCAATCTCACGTCTTCCATAAGCACCTGGAATGATTTGAGGAATATTGAATTTGAAAATTCTTATCAGGTGAAGATCACAGTACGTTAAGGGATCACTTCTGATGTTTATAGTCCCACCATGCCCGAGCGCCTCAATTTAGGGTGAAGGAGAAGGAGGAAGAGGAAGGGAAGGGAAGGAGGAGGAGGAGATGGAGGGGATAGGAGGTCAAGTGGGAGAAGAAGGAGGAGAAGAAGAAGGAACCCAAGAAGTAGAAGGAGGGGGAGGAAGGACTTCAAGGAGGAGGAGAAAGAGGAAGAGAGAAAGAAAGAAGACAATGAAAAAGGAAATGCAGAAGGGAATCACATTTGTGTCGTGTGAAAGAGCTAATTGTTTTTATGTACTCGTATGAATGAAACTACATACATACATGATGGTTGCCCATCGTGTTCCAGGCTGGCTGACTTTAAGTTAGGTTAGGGTAGAGTGCTTAATCATAAGGTAAAAAAAGCTGGGGGCCAACTTTCACTCCTCTACTACTGCTGGGAAATCAAATGCACTGCCAATTGAGTTCCCGAGTTAAGAGTTAATACATTAGACGCTGCAGTCAATCTCATTCTCAATACAGTAACTTATCACAGGCAGGACTACAAGCAGGGCAAACTAATAAGACCTGCAGCCTTCACTAATCACGTACTGCAGTTGCAGTCGGTCCATTAAAACTGTGTTAGCGAATTAAAATCAATGTCCTGTATTGCCTAGATCAGGGGTTCTCAACTAGGGGGGAATTTCCCCCCTCAGGTTTTCAGGGGGGGGGGGGGGGGAACTGATACTAATATGGAAAAAATAAAGGATTTTCAGTATTATATGCATATTATTTGGAATGCACTTTTTGAGGCAGACAATCTTGGAAAGGAGGGGGGAATGACATTCTGACATATGGTGAAAGGGGTGCATGGGGCAAACAAGGTTGAGAACCACTGGCCTAGATGTTTGGTCGACAGTCTAATCAAAGGAGAATTCCTAATGGACTAACATTGGTGAAATTCTTATGACTTGTTTTGTAGGTCGAGGGTTCGAGTCCTGGCTGGTGAGGTCATTGATTATATATATATATATATATATATATATATATATATATATATATATATATATATATATATATATATATATATATATATATATATATGTATCTATATATATATATATATATATATATATATATATATATATATATATATATATATATATATATACAGTATATATATATATATATATATATATGCTGATAACCACCAGGAAAGAAGAAAACACGAAGTTCCCAAGCGCTTTCGTGTAAGATGTGAATTACACGAAAGCGCTGGGGAACTTCGTGTTTTCTTCTTTCCTGGTGGTTATCAGCATATACCTAGATCACGCGCACCTACAGTGATTTACTTGCATATATATATATATATATATATATATATATATATATATATATATATATATATATATATATATATATATATATATATATATATATATATAGATATCTATATATATATATATATATATATATATATATATATATATATATATATATATATATATATATATATATATATATATATATATATATATATATATACTTTTAGTACTTTTTAAAACTTTTAATAAATAATATATATTTTCTCTTCATTTCCATAAATCATTATAACTATTTTTTGCATTACTCTATGAGTGAGCAACGTAGTGAGTCTTTATACAGTGAGTGAAGTGATAAATAGTCCTATACATGGACCCTCTTCCAAAATTTTTGGGTATCAAACAGGAAATTAGTTACTCAGACAATGATAGAAAGTCATCTAATAATTCACAGGACTTAGTGGCAACTGATAGTAAGGAAGAATTACCACAAATGAGCCAAAATGAGTAAACACCTACCGACACTTTAGCTACCTGTGAAAATTTTATTGATTCTCAGTTTGAAGATTTACACATTAGACAATTAAGGTCAGGTAACATTTACCCATTGCCTTTACCTGTTACTAACGCTAGTGCTTTAACTAACACAACAAAAATGGCAACAGGTGGTTCTATTATCCCACTGCCTATGAGCTGGTTGGTTAATTCCCAATTAACCAGGTTGGTTCACATATATTATATTGGGCTTTAGTAACGAAACCCAATTGAAGTTTCTTGTTTTATTAGAAAAGTATTATGTTTATATAATTCCTGTGTGTAGGTCAACCGTAAGTTCCACTATTTATGAGTGTGATGAGAAAGGACGGCGTTTATGTATATAAACGTGAATCAACGTCCTTTCCATATGAGTTGGTGTGAGTGACTGCCTGAAGGCGTCGCCTTGGTGGGCGCTTACATAGATGCTGACATATGGGCTTCTCCCTCTTGGGAAAGCTACCTTTCACGTGTTCAGTTCATGTCCTCTGAATATAAATCAGATGTAAATAACCCATTTATGTAATATTCTGTTGATGAGACAGGGGCCATTACACTTACAACAGCCGGTCAAACTGTAAGGCTACTTCTAAATAATATTAAGGTACAAGAGTTTACAGGCGAGGATCGTGATTATACTAGTTTAGCATTTTTGCGTAAATGCGAAGATGTTATGAGAAATAGCGATGTCACCAAAGACGTAGATAAAATTTCATACGTCCGAAGCCTTATCAAAACCGGTAGTCTGGCAGCTGGAGGTATCGATGCTTCAGCCATTGACGAAGAAACGGGATGATTATCCAACATTTAGGGAGCAATTCATTTCTTTTTTTTTTGATCGGGCCCTAAAGGCAGTCCACTTTCTTGGATTTTTAAGAGGGCAGGGAGGACAGGTGACACTCTGCTTGCACATGAAGCACAAGAAACCCAAATTTGTGCGGTTCTCACTAAGATAGATGTCAGATCTTACATGGATTCCTTAGATTGCTTCGATAAAAATGACAATATGTCTAAAGTAAATTTCTACAGAATTATTGAATTTCAACGGTTTATCTTGTCATCAAATGAACCCTGACGCAAGAAAGCCCAAAAGAAAGAATTTAAAAAAAGGGAGGAAGATTATTCATTATGTAGAAGAAATTGCGGAACCCAATGAAATGTTCCTCGGGCGTTGTCAATGGCACCAGTCACCAGCTTTAAAGAACAATCACAGTCTGTCACGGGAAACAAACACAAAAAAATACCTTTTTGCAAAGTCTGCAAACGTAAGGGACATACCACAGAAAAATGCTGGTTTGCAGGACAAGCAGATAAGTCCCCAGCCAGCCAGGGGCAGGATCGAAGGAAAGAATCCTCGCAGGACCTAAGGATTTCAGATAGCTAAGCTAAACCAAATTCTACAAAGGGACATTACACAGGAAGTAAAATGTCTCCAAACACTAAAGGCACTCCGAATATAAGGTGTATAGTACATCAGTCTCCATACCACAACACAGAAGATTGTAGAAATGTACAGCGTATGCTGCAAGAAGTGGAAAATCGAAGGGGGAAAACTATACAGCCTTCGGGGAAAGAGGAGCGCGTCCAGCCAACGCAATGCAGGATAGCGTCAACGGTTCAAGAAAACAACGCTTCCATCACCGGCTCATTAATCGCCGAGTTAAACAAAGTGGAGGTGTTGACCGTACCAGCGAGGATAGGTAACAATGTTATTTCATTAAAGTCGTTCAATGAACTCCAGTGGCGAAATCCTCCAAATAAGTGGCAAATAAGACCTACAGACATTCCTCTGCCCGGTGTGTCGGGAATCCAATTAGACATAGCGGGGGTGATAACACTACCACTCCGTTTTCTAGGTTCAGTAAAGCTTTTTTGGCGGCTTTCTACATAGTTAAGGCATTTTCTTTGCCAGCGGACGGGTTACTTGGTCTGACCACTCTAAGGCAGAACAACATTAACGTTCAGCCACGAGATCAAACAATCACGCATAATTGTAAAACATATCACGCAATGCAAACTTCACATCCATTGTGCACTTCGGGTATTCCTGTAATAACTGCCTCGACAGGCGCGGGGTAGTCTTTGACACAGCAGCAATTAGTTACGGAGTCACTCTCTGAAACTCCACCTACTGGCTCAAAGGACATTTCGGATGAAAGCGGTCAGAACTGGACTCTAACGTCTGCTGTGTTAACTGGTGTACAACGGTTACATAGCCAGGAACTAACTAGAGTCACAGTACGTTTGCCAAATGTGAGTGAAGGAACAGAGGTTGTGTGTCTGAGTGAAAGTTCACGAGTGAAAGGTTTGTCACTTAAGCATTGTTAGAATAGGTAGTCTCACAGATGTCCTCGTTCTCAATATTACTGGGGGACCCATAACCTTAAGAAAGGAGTGTTGTTTAGGAAATTTCCTTGTTTATGACAAAGCGGTTGTCGAAGAGGCAATATAATTACCAATAGGTAGTGTAACAAGGGGTAAATCGGAAGAAAAATCAGATATTGTAAATAATGTAGCGTTGATAGCGCCACACGTGAAAGTTGTCGATCATTCTCGAGGCAAAAGTGATCTTTTAGAATTACTCGCCGAATTCAAGAAAATCATAGCATTACCTGGAGAACCCCAAGGTAAAACAACGTTGACAAATCATCATATTCCACTCAAACCGGAGGCTGACCCAATCTACATCCCATCATATGGGCTACCCCACAGCAGAAGAGTGGTAGTCTAGCAAATAGTACAAGACATGTTGGACCATGAAACTCACCTTTATTTTTAGTTCCCAAGAAAGATGGAGGATGGAGACCAGTCATAGATTTTCGACGAGTCAACCAGGAAACTTTACCAGACAGGTTCCCAATGCCTGTCCTAACTGACTTACTACAGTCACTAGAAAAAGACAACGCAGTCTTCAGCAACTTATATTTACTTAGCGGGTACTGGCAAATTCCCTTACATGAGGATTCCCGCGAAATATCTGCATTCAGAACGCCTATGGAACATTTTTTGATTCTTAAGAATGCCATTTGGTCTAAGAAATGCGCCGCTAACTTTCCAATGAATGATAAACACCTTGTTTGATGGAATGATAGGTAACACAGTCTTTGCCTATCTAGATGATCTTATCATAGTTAGCAAAGATTTACAAAATCATCTAAAGAAGCTACGAGAAGTTTTCACAAAGCTACATCTACCTGGATTGAAAGTGAAATTTTCCAAATGTGAATTTCTCAAATCCAGAATCCAATTTCTTGGTCACGTATTGGATGGCAATGGTATACACACAATAGATTGCAAGGTAAAGGTGGTGAAACAATTCCCTTGTCCCAAGAACGTAGATCAACTTCGTAGTTTCCTAGGATTATCAGGATATTACCGTTCTTTCATTGAAGTTTATGCCAAGTTAGCATCACCACTCACTGGAATAAGGAACAAGAGGGCAGTTTTAATGCCCTCAAGAGCGCCTTAACGAAAACTCCAGTGTTAGCCTTTCCGGACTACACAAAACCTTTTACCATGTGTACTGATGCCTCGGGCCTAGGTTTAGGGGCGGCGCTCATGCAAACTGATATTATCGACGAAAATGGCAGGTAGTAGCATACGCCAGTCGCACCCTCAACGATGCAGAAACACGTTATTCAGCTACTCATTTAGAAGCATTAGCTGTAGTGTGGGCTCTCAAGCATTTTCTGGAATTCATTTTGGGATATCCGATCACAGTCCACACAGATCATGTAGCCGTGATAGAATTATTTAATGGGAAGAATTTATCAGGGCGTTTAGCGCGCTGGTATCTGATCGTACAGGAGTTCGCACCAGACTTTAAGTATTAGCCGGGCCGTGCCAATGTGGTAGCTGATTCATTATCTAGACACATAGCTCCTGTCACGCCACTACCTACGTTCACCCTGTCACAATTAAGGGCGGAACAGTTACAGGATCCATTATGGTTCAAGGTTATATATGCCTTAGAATCGGGAGATGAAGTAAATTTGCCCAAATTACCTCTACCACTCACACAGTTTGAGCTGCGGCATGACATTATATCGCTCAGTGAAAACACAACAAGAGTCAATCTCTCAAATTGTTATTCCAAAATCATTAAAGGAAAACATTCTCACCCTCTTCCATGATGCACCCCAAGCTGGGCATCCAGGGCGAGATAGATGTCTAACAAAAATTAAACAAAAATATTATTGGGAATCTATGAGGATCGACATCGGGCATCACATTGCTAAATGTTTATCTTGTGCAAAACACAAGGGAACAACGATGGATCCCGCTCCATTCTTTGAATACCCGACGCCGGAACGTCCATGGGATACAGTTGCGATCGATTAATTGCAACTACCAAAAAACAATCAAGGCTCTAGTTACGTACTTTGTTTGCATTGACAGCCGAATCATTTGCTCATGCATTAGTCGCTCATACGTTCTTTCTCTACACCTAGGGTGATACTCTCGGATAACAGGGCAGAATTTAAGAATCAACTCTTAGCTGCTATATGTCAACAATATGACATTACAAAAACCTTCACAAACGCCTATCATCCATCTTCAAATGGGTTGGTCGAGCGTGAGAATAAAAAAATTCTTGAGATTCTCCGACATGTGGTGAATCCACTGCATAGTTCGTGGGAGGACTGGCTTCCACAGGTTGCAGCATCCATCAATGGATCTATAAATAGCTTTACAAGCAAAACACCATACTACATAATTTACGGTACCGATAAATGCTTACCATATGATTTACTAACAGGAATTCCAAAACCTGTGTACAACATGGATGACTATGCCAAGAAACAAATCAATGTTTTCACGAGCATCCATGGAAAAGTGCGAAAACACTTAGCAGCCTCACGTGCTAAAATGATCTGCAAGCAACATAAAAAAGCTAAGCCTATAAAATTAGAAATAGGAGACAAAGTAATGATAAGAGGGCCGGAACACATATCAAAACTCTCGCCTAAATTCACATGTCCGTACGTGATTAGAGCAAAAGAACATGGAAACTAATTCCAAGTTGTTGAGCCAACGTCAAATGTTATAGATATAGTTCATGTAGATAGGATGAAAAAAGTCAGCAGAGACTTAGTAGGGATTCCTAATGTCAGTCAAGTACATCCTACTTCAACTGCAACAGTTGCTCAACAAAATATAACGATAGACAATACATATCGTCAAAAATTACGATCAGCAGCCACTAATCGTTAATTATCCTCACCTATTTCAGACATGGCTTGGATATCACTACTACTCTTGTTCTGGAGTATGGTGACAACAGCCGCCTCCCCAGTAGACGTCGTCAAACCCGGAGCCTTAGTTGCCCCACTAGGCAAAGTATTAGTAGTACAAGACTCTGTCACTATCAAATACGAGCTCCATGACTTAAAGCGCATGCCAGTGCAGCTGAGGTCGGTAGCTGTCCACATTGAAACCGCTATGCAAACCTTGCAAGATCTCGAACAACAATCTACATTCTCTCCAACAATCCGTCAGACCATCTCTCTCTAGACGACTATATGAACAGTTTACTCAAACGAGTAAGGCATTTCGCGGGAAAGCTCCCAATATCTCCTGAAGACATTGGGAAAAATGTACATTCTCAGCAGCGTCAAAAACTTGGTCTGTTTAATTTTGTAGGTTTAATAAGTAACACCTTGTTTGGTACGGCAACCGCCGAAGATGTGGCCAAACTAGGAAATAAAATGAGTGCAGTTTCAGACGCGGTTAGGAAACAAAATAGGGCCATTGCATAGTCCTGCAAGGCAATAAAACCTCTGACCTCTCATACCAATGATATTGTTGAACGAACTAATCAACTAACACGAGTGGTCGAGGGATTCATTCGGTCAGAATCTACACTGGAATGGCAACTCTGCTTATCTGAATACATGCATGCTGCTGAAGCCTCTGTACAATCTTTCATAGAAACCAGGGTTAGGACGTGTTGACGCACAGTTGTTGCCGGTTCAATCAACTAATTGCCGCGTTGCATATGTCTGAAACTAATTATCATCTAACTCCTATCTTTCCGGAACATGAAGTGGAATATTATTGTCCCTTATTAGAAGCAACATTAACTCACAAGGGAATACTAATACACATTTCACTAAAATAATAAAAAAATAAATGCATGGCATTTGGAACCATTTCCACTAAAAGCGTATGAGGGAATATTAATTCTGAACAAACAAACTGAACTAATAGTAGTATCAGAGGATTTTTCATTAGTTGCTGTGACTAAGCATGAATTCCTAATTCATTGTAAATCAACATATTTGCATCTGCATGTTTGTCCGGCGTATGCTTTCGCATACACTCGGGCCGTGGAAGCTTCATGTGAATTAGCTCTGGTACAAACTAATGCCTCAACAGCTCTACAACAATGTGTATACACTCCAATACCACATAGGTTAGTGTTTCACGCACATGTCAATAAGGTGCAATATTTCTTTTTTCCCGAATCAAACCAGTGTGATACTTATATGTCAGGATGTAGGAAAACATTTAATGGTAGGAGGTTATCATATAGCAGCAGACTATTGTGAAATTAGCAGTAATGCAATCACAACCTTGCCTACTCGTCATCATCTTGCATTTGTCACAAATATTAATTCTGAGCTGATTCCCATACCATTTCCCTTAAATATAAGTTTCAGCAATCTCCATATTGTTTCTGATAAGCTTAACCTCCTATATTATATTAATGAGACACAGTTTCCTGGCTTACAGGATTCTCTCCCTTTATACTTATCTTCCGGTATAATCCTACCTGGTTTTATTATACCTACCATCATATTTATTAGTTCCTTGATTGTTATGATAATTTGTTACAGGAAGATTTCTTCTAGGTACACAATAGTTCATAAGAAAACTTTTCGGAAGGAATTGCAAAAACATATAAACGACTAAAAAGTTTAGCTAAGCACACCTTTTGTAACAAAGTTAGGTACACCTAGGTTTTAATCCGTGAGGACATCGGTTATAGATGGCCGAGCACTAGATGTAGCCCCCCACATATGCAACTTCTGTGATCGACCCTGTACGGTCCCATATCGGCCTCTTTAGTCACCTCAAAACTCACTAACCTAGGTGACATCCTTCATAACTCATATCATTCTATCATAGCTGGATGATCGTCATACTCGATTCCGAATGACAGCAAAGTAGTCGTAGTAGTCGTAGTAGTAGTGTGTGTGTGTGTGTGTGTGCGTAACCCAGCAGTAATTGGAAACCTGGATGCTAATCGATTTGCGGATCGTGTTCCGGGGTAATGGTTAGCCAGTGCAGTTGGCGAGTTTTCCGGTCTTCTCGGAATATTCCTTGAGACTGGGTCATGCAACTCGTTAACTTAGAGTCTAGTTGTTATGTTGGCGACAGCTTCTACACCTTAAACACAACAAATTCACGCCTAGGTGGCCCTTGGGCCGGCCATTGTCATTACACGAGGGGCAACCATTATTATGTGTGATCATAAAAATGAAAACAAATCACTTTATCTGCTTAAATAGTGCATGTGACGTTATAACTCCATGTTATGAACTGTATCCACGAAAGATGCAAGCTTAGGTGTTTATCTGCTTGTTTATCTGTCTGTCTTTCTGTCTGTCTGTCTACTTTCAACTTGTTTATATGTCTGGCAGCTATCTTCGCTTCGCTTCTTAACACAATAAAAAACAAGAAATTTAAAAAAAAAAATCAGACATCATCAATATACCTTTACATAAGTAAAACCTTCTGTGTGTTCTACTGAAGGTCAAAGGCCAAGGTCACACAGCATGAGGTCAGGATTCAGTAAGGTCAGTAAGGTCGTGAGTCTCTGCAGAATACTGTAAGATTATGTTAATACAGTGATGCGGTAGACCATAAACAAAGCGACAGGTTAGGAGCCACTGTGTATAGCTTGTATGAGCGTTGAGGATAAGAGGAACTATGCATATGTGTATGTGTATATGTGTGTGATCGAAGGTTTGTGTGTGTGTGTGTGTGTATTGGCGATCTGTGGTGTAATGCTCGGCAAACTCACTTTGCAAGCGAGCAGACCAGGGTTCGATCCCCGGTCAGGGTGAAACTATGGGCAAGTTTCTTTACGCCATTCTCCTCCGTCTACCCAACAGTAATTGGGAACCTGGATGTTAATCGATTTGCGTGCAGTGTTCCGGGGTAATGCTTAGCTAGTGCAGTTGGCGAGTTGACCGGTCTTCTAGGACAATTCCTCGACACTGATCCATGCAGCTCGTTAACTTAGGGTGTGGTTGTTGTGTTAGTGACAGCTTCTACATCTTTAACAAATTCACGCCTAGGTAGCCCTTGGGCCGGCCATCCTCGTTACAAGAGGGGCAAATATTATTATTATTATTGTTATTATTATTACGTGTATGTGTATTTTTTGTATAGACAGACAGATAGACAGACAGAAAGTCAGGTAGATAGAGCGATATATATATATATATATATATATATATATATATATATATATATATATATAAATATATATATATATACATATATGCAAGTAAATCACTGCAGATGCGCGTGATCTAGGTATATGCTGATAACCACAAGGAAAGAAGAAAACACGAAGTTTCCAAGCACTTTCGTGTAATTCACATCTTCAGGGGTGAGTAGAGACTAGTCTGTACTCACCCATGAAGATGTGATTTACACGAAAGCGCTTGGGAACTACGTGTTTTCTTCTTTCCTTGTGGTTATCAGCATATATATATATATATACTGTATATATATATATATATATATATATATATATATATATATATATAATATATATATATATATATATATATATATATATATATATATGTAACCGGTCGGAATTTACTGGACTTTAATTTCTCACTTGTCTTGGGGTTTATTAAAAATTAATAGATGGTAATGGCAGTGGAAGCGCCCCTTTGAGAAAAATCCCGAACCAGCACAAGAACACTTAAATCTACTAAACAAAATAAATTGTCCGTGACCCGTGGAAGGATAGCGTCTGTGACTGGGATGAATGAGACACACTGTAAAATTTAGACACTTATATTCCCTCCAACACTACAAACACAATCAAATAATGGTACACCAATATGCGCACCTCTTAACTTGAACTTAAAACACTACTCTGGGGAATAAAAGTTTTACATGATATAGAAATTATTAGAAACTCAGGCAACAATACATTTGAAGTATTAAGAAATGTTGCTTGCACACATGAGACAGGCCTTAAGGCTTTCACAAAATAATATCAGTCACTTAGGAAATGGTATTAAAAAAAATAGAAATTAAACACTCCACAATGAATAGGCCTTAAGGGCTTTCAACAGAATAATATCAGTCACTGAGGAAATGGTAATAAAAAATAAGAAATTAAACACTCTACAATGAATAGGCCTTAAGGGCACTCAACATAATTATGTTACACCAACAGATGCACACTTCCTAACCTAACTTAAACACTACTCTGGGGAACAAAGGTTATATCTGAGATTGAACTATAAAGAAATATTAAATGCACACAGCATACATTAGTAACTGAAAAAATAGTATTAACTACACACAAAAATACTGTCACTATTATAAAGAAATTACTGAGTCCAATACCCATGAACCATGCTCCCTAACCTAACACACACACAGATTCCACCTGCACTCCGTAGTCGTTTAAGGCACAACCAACAGGCACCCGTAGTTGAAGGCCCAAATCAGCCTTTCTCCACCTTGGAAAGTGTACCTCTAAACTCCACTGATTCCTAGACTCATGGTCTCAGTGTGTGACCATTAGTTTACTCAGATAGCCTCAGTGTACTCCCAGTGCGTCCATAAAGCAGAAGGGAGTGAGCCAATCAGACCTTGTACAGTTGAGAGAAGCTTTAGCTTCCCGTTAGCAAGAGGGTTTCACTAGCAGCTCGGGACATGTGGTGATGTGCACCGGAGTGGTAAGAACTGATCACCCACTGCTGATGCTGGTCCCGTGTCGTTTTAGTTGTCGGGAGCACTCGTTCACTCAAGAGATCCTTTGCTACCCCGCTAAATAGTGACAGGCCTACTTTGATCGGTCCAATGGCGACAATCGCCACCCTCAATCATCAACGGCAGTCTCAAACGGCAGTCAATCTCTCGCAGTCAACTTTGGTCAACTCCAGTCAAGTGGGTTCTGACGGAAACCCTGAAATGAACTCACTGTTAGCTCTAGTTAACTTTACCACTGCCCTATCTAAAACCTGTCTGAGATTGAATGAGACTTACTTGTTATACTGCCATCGCGCAGCACAGGTGACTAGGCCATGTGACTATTTCTGTGACAGACGCCCAGGGACGTCTTGTCTATGTGGATGCTTCCCGCGACTGAGAGAGAGGCAGCGTCGCGTCCTCTCAAGGCGTTAGCTTAGGTCTACGTGACATATTTTCCGCCTAACTAATAACTCCTTGGGACACCCGTAACATTATTCAGACTGCTAAACAATCTATAATAATTTAAAATTCAATAATAGTCCCTTACTTCATGAATCGCATCATTATTAAATCGGTAAACTACATATAATATCATATAGGCCAAGTTCCACCATCTCTCGCTATGAGCAGGAAGCGCTCTCTCCCTTTAGATGACCTTGAACGCTCAGTATGGCTAATGGCGGGGCATTTGAAATTACTCTGAAATTTCTAAATATTACAATCGACCCCCCTAAAAAAAGACAGCACTGTCCTCATGTGCTGAGAAAAACATACATACGACCCCCCTAAAATTTTGTTCTAAGAAACTGCATCTTACCCCTTTTGCTAAACGCAGCATTCCCGTCTTCTCTTCTCTCCTTTTCTCTCCCGCTAACACTCGACCCCCTAAAAGAAAACAGCACTGCCCTCATGTGCTGAGAGAACAACTTAGAACCCACTTTCAACTCTGTACTATTTCACTCGCAGCTAGCAACTCCATTTCTTCCTAGCCCAACTCAAACCAACCAGAACATCACGCTCCCCTTTTGCCTGGCCCTTAACTAGAGAACCAGTGTCAAACTTAATACCAGCCCAAAACAAACATGCTCTCCTTTGGCTGGCCCTTGAACTAAGAGGAACCAGTGTCAAAAAAATGCACAGTCCAAAACAAACATGCTCTCCTTTTGCCTGGCCCTTGAACTAAGAGGAACCAGTGTCAAAAAAATGCACAGTCCAAAACAAACATGCTCTCCTTTTGCCTGGCCCTTGAACTAAGAGGAACCAGTGTCAAAAAAATACACAGTCCAAAACAAACATGCTCTCCTTTTGCCTGGCCCTTGAACTAAGAGGAACCAGTGTCAAAACAATACTCAGTCCCAAACAAACATGCTCTCCTTTTGCCTGGCCCTTGAGCTAAGAGGAACCAGTGTCAAAACAAACATGCTCTCCTTTTGCCTGGCCCTTGAACTAAGAGGAACCAGTGTCAAAACAATACTCAGTCCCAAACAAACATGCTCTCCTTTTGCCTGGCCCTTGAGCTAAGAGGAACCAGTGTCAAAAAAATACTCAGTCCACGTCTCCGAACCTCATGCCGGCAGACCAACCCTCTGACAATGTACCAGTCCATATTAGTGAGGCCCTGGACATTACAACCGTACTCTCAATCCCGCTCATGACAGCAACTCACTCCCACTCATGACAGCAACTCAATCCCGCTCATGACAGCAACCACTACTCAACGCACATCTCTGACCTAACCATTAGGGTGTATCAATTTTGTCAACATGTTAAAAATCAAATTTGGTAGTCAAAATATTGTGCTTCTTTATGTCTAAACTTGAGATTAGCAAACAAAAATGAATTGAAATAACCCTCACCTACATCAATTATACCTTAAAGTTTCAAATATCAGTATTTCAACAAATTAATGAGACTTGATTAGAATTATTCACTTGATATTAACTAATCTCATGTAAGCATATGGATTATGGAGTATTTTATGGTTCTATAGCTTGTGTACAATATGCATGTCAGAACATGAACATGAACAGGCTCTCTGTGTGGGACAGTTTAATTCTTGTTTTGACTTGTACCAAGCGTGAGGATAAGGCGCCCGGCTCACTCTCCTTCTAGATATCATAGACGGTGGTTTGCTCTCATTGCACTTGCACCTACTCTACCAGACGAATTCTACATTTTAATTATTGTAAGTAGGGCATATTGATTGTCGCAGTTACTTATATCATTGTATAAAACATTATGTTCTAAGAAATTATTATGTTATTTCTGTTACAGCATTTTTGATAAACAAATTGATATTTTTTGAAACAACAATTGAATTATGAAACATTGAAATATTTTTCTATTTGTCAGATAGTGTGAAGATGTCAAAACTGAAGACAAGAAGTCAGTTGTCAACCCACTTGAGCCTGCTAGTTGGTAGAGGGAAGGAGCTTCCTGTATCAGAACTTCCAACAGTGAGAGACATGCTAAGATTAGGGTTGCTCCTTCGAGAAAAAAATGCAAAGGACAGAAGGAACTATACAGATAAAGAACTCATAAATGACATGATAGTCCCTCTTCTGCATCAATGGACAAAAGCTAATGCACTATTCAAACCACCTGTGATTAATCAGTGTCGAACTATTGAGCTAAAACTAACGAAATTATGGCACAAAGCAGTTGAAACATCACTTGGTAAAGGAAACTTGGCCAGGAAAAATGAATTTCTGCACACACTTGATACTCTGTTTGACATTTTGACCTGCAAGTGCTCCATACAATTATGTTCTGAATCCAACTGTTCTCACTCAGGTAAGAGAGAAAATAATTCCCACATTGATTGTGGTTGTCCTCGTGAAAAGAAGATCCCTGTTTTAGAGCTTGAATTTATAAAGGCACAGAGGACAAAGGCAGAAGGCCAAGGAAGTATGCAAATGGGTTCAATAGATTATTCAGAAACAAAGAAGCAGATTGCTAATGCCAAGAAGAGAGAACAAATCCGAGAGAGGGAACAAAAGAAGAAAATGAAGAGTGAAGAAGCCATCCAAAGAGAGGAAGAGCTGTGTCAAGATGTTTATCACTTCTTTGATAGTTCTTCTGATGAACAGGAAGCAACATCAGATGATAGTTCCAAAGAGCCATCTGAACCTTTACCAAAGAAAATGAAATACAACACAAGAAATATTTCAAACATTGCTTTAGCTAGTATTCGCCACCATGCTGGACTTCGTGAGGCTGCAGAAATTGCAACTGCCGCTTGGATAGATGCAGGCCTCATCAGCCGAGAGGATGTATCTTTGGTGATAGATCATAATAAAATTAGAAGAGCACAAGAAAAAATAATGAAGGAAATATCTGATCAGCATGAAAAAGATTTAAGCGAGGGAGGGCTCTCCTGTCTTTTGTTTGATGGAAGAATAGATGACACAAAAGTTTTGCTAGAAGTAGAGGGAGGGAACAGAAAGTTTCCAGGTCTCATCAAAGAAGAACACTACTCTGTCTGTTCTGAGCCTGGTGGTCGGTTTTTGTTTCACTTTGCTCCCAAAACTGAAGTAGAAGGGAAGAAACATGCAGAGGTCATTGCTGATCATATTTTATGTTGGGTTCAGGAGAGAGGACTTGGCAGTTCACTGCAGGCTGTTGGTGGAGATTCAACTGCAGTGAACACCGGATGGCAGGGGGGTGTAATGACGCATTTAGAGAAAAAACTAGGAAGAAGACTTGTTTGGATTGTATGTGATTTACATACAGGCAAGCTACCTCTTCGTCATCTCATCCAGGAACTTGATGGTCCTACAAAGAGCAACAACAAGTGGTCAGGTCCCCTTGGCATCATGCTGGATGAAGCAACACAACTAGAAATATATACAACCTTTCCAAAGGTCGAAGTTGGCCCTCCCCTTCCGGCGTTGTCTGAAGGAGTCATCAAAGATCTCAGCACAGATCAATCCTATGCTTATCGTATTGCCCAAGCAATAAGATCAGGAGAAGTGCCTCAGTCATTGGCTCTCTTGGAGATTGGACCTGTCAGTCACAGCCGTTGGTTAACTACAGCTCTTCGTTTCTGCAGGATTTGGATTTCCAAACACGAATTGAAGGGCAAAGTGCTGAAGAATTTGAGGTTAATTGTTGAATTTATTATTGGAGTTTATCTTCCCCAGTGGTTTAGTGTGAAACTTAATCCTATGTGGGTGGATGGGCCCAATCACCTTTTGTTTCAATTGCAGCTAGTAAGAACACAGAGGAAGGTAGTGAGGGACATCGTGTTACCTGTGGCAAGAAGGTCCGCTTGGTATGCTCGATCAGAAGCAGTTTTGCAAGCAATGCTTTGCAGTCAATGTACCAATCTCCGAACCGAGGCTGTAGAAGTCATTCTAAAGATTAGAGGAACGCTAATAGATGACGACCAGTTGGGAGACTGTTCGTTTCATTCAAGAAAAGTTCCCCCAATAAACGTCAATGCCACCAAATTGTCAGAATTGGTTGACTTGAGTTTGGAAGTCTTAGAGCCACCACTGACAACAAGTCTAACTAGCCAAGAATTGAGAAACCTTAAAGAGACTCCAATGCAGGTGCCGAAGTGGCCTTCCCACACTCAAAGTGTGGAGAGATGTGTGAAAATGGTCACAGAAGCAGCGGGCCATGTTTACAGCCACGAGAGGCGAGAAGGTTACATCAAAGCACAAATAGCAAGCAGACTACTGATGACAAGAAACCAAAGCAAAGAGAGTATGAAGGCATTGGTTACTTTCAAATAGACTACGGATAATAAAATATAATAATTTGAAACTTGAAACAGTAACATGTGTGCAAACGCTGGTTATGTTATAAATTCACAAATATGTCCATTTAAAAATCCATTTGATGTAGGTAGGACTTATTATAAAAAAAAATTTATGCCAGAATATTGTTTTGCATGCTTAAAGACTACAATAAATTGCTACCAAATTACTCGATTTTCAATTTAGCCAGTTCACCCCCTAAATTGACACACCCTACTAACCATCTCTCCAATCCCCCCTGCCCTACTCACAACTCCTCCAACTCACCCTCGACAACCTGCCCCTTCTCATTACCCTGCAACCTAAACTGTAATTTGTCGGCTTCGTCTTTCAGTTGCAGGCTCGATCGACCTCTCTGAACTACTTCTCTTCATCTTGCTCATCTGGAGTGGGGGCTCCTCGTCTTCCTCCTCAGATTCATCCATCGCTGGGTCTCCCGGATGCCTTAGGGTTGGAGCAGCCTTCAAGTTGCTCCGGTTTTCCACTCTCTCTTCCAGGTCTTCTTCTTCAAAAATATCACTAAACTCTTCTATTAAACACCAAACTGCACTCTCTTGTTCCTCATTCATTTCCTCCGTGTGCACTTTGACCTCCGTACGGTCATCCGGTTGCACTGTCCTCACATACACCTCTTCACTGATGTCTTCCTCGACTTCCGTCCCCAAAGCCACTTTCCTAATCCGCCAATTGCCCCTCAAGCTCGTACGACTATCAGACAGATTTGCCACCAACACCTGGGTCATGCCTCTCACCACTCTTACAGCTGTCGGCAACACTATCACACCCTCAGGCATCCAACCTTCATCCTCTATTGTTAGAGGTTCAATCACTACTTCTTTGTTAGCTACCTGGCTTAATGAGGGAACACATACTGACAGCAACCGAGTACTCCGGGGAGGAATGGTTGGTCTTGTCTTCCTCTCTGTCATACAATACCCCAGGCTGATGGCCTCTATTGCACATAACTGCCTAACCTCATGCAAGCAATTTTCCCACTGAGCGGTGCTCCTGGCTTCCCTGCACAAGTGATACATGTGCGGCCAGATCTCCGCAACCTCCCCCAGCACATTCATCCCCAACAACCCGACCTGGGATTGCCCCTTATCCTGGGTCTCAATCCCTGGACAAACCAACATCCCCACATCAGTGACATCCACCCCACATACGACCATAGTGACCCGAATACACCCCACACACGGCACTGGAAACCCTGACGCCCCTTTTACCCTTATTCGAGTGGGCTGCAACACCACGCCTGCAGGCTCCAGCTCCCGACGGTAGAAAAGTTCATCAATTAGCGACACTTCTGCCCCAGTATCTGCTAAACCCCACATTTCACGACCCACTACCAGCACCGAGACCTCAGGACACTCTACTTTCAGCCTTAAGGTACCTTCTGTTGTGATTAAATTTGTCATGCGAACCACGCTTGACCATGGGTCCGCTCTCTCCTGATCCATAACATCGCCGGTGGAATCTATTGGTGAGGCCAGGAACGGTTGGCGGGGACTGCCTGGACTTGACCATTTCCCGACCGCCAGTTCCGATTGTTATTTCCAATTCGATATTGGCCATTGGCCACGTATCCCCTTGGAACACTCTCTCCTGGTCCGGACCTGTTCATGCAATTGAAACTGAAATGGCCCTCTTGTCCACACGCATAGCACCTCGGGAGAATCGAGCCTCCAGTCTGCGGCTCGTCCTCTCTTCCTTTAGTCAGCGGTACCTCCCTCAAGGCCTCTCGTTTTTGTTCCGCCTCTCTCAGCCCCGTGATCCACTCGTCTAGACTATGGTGAGGATACTTCTTGATCTCATCCACTAACCACATACGGCTTTGTTCCTCCTTGAGCCCCCGAGTGATTGCATCTCCCAACAGGGCCTTATCATATTTATGATCATGGTGGTTCAACTCATCGTTTAAATCGAGCATAGCATCATAATATTCAAGAAGCGTTTCGTTGCTCCCTTGTTTCCGCGTCATCATCTTCTGAATGGCATCGTACGTGGCCGTCTGCCCGCCGTATTGCTGCTTCAAATAACAAGTTAATTCATCTACGGTTTCCCAGTCTCTGCGTGCATTGTATACGCGATCTGCCGCAGGCCCCGCAAGATGCCTTATTATGAATTGGATTCGACTGACTTCGTCTCCGTCTAGCAGCTTGAGGGTTCGGTCAACCTCTCTTAACCACTTTCCTACCTCTATTCCTGGCCTACCGTCGAACTCAGACATGGTCAACCCGGCCCCGAGACTAGCTCCCTCTCTACTATTGTGTTTCCTCATCTCCCACATTGTCTCATCGTGCTGTATTTTATACTGTGTCTTTACCCTATCTATTGCATTCCCCAACAGAGCTAGGTGTTGTTGGTGTTCCGTCCCTAACTGTTGCAATTGTGTGTGGTACTCCCCCCGGATTTTCCCCTCTAGCTTCCCCATACGTTCCACGAACTCTTCTCTCAACTGCACCAAACCCGGGCTGTCTCTCCTTTCCTCCGCATAACCCCGCACCGTCAACCACAACAAATCCATTCCCACGGCGAACATGAGTAGAGTTGGGGTCACACTCTCTACCGTTTCCACCCACTCCATGATTACGCTCATTATCCCAACCACAGAGCTATCAGTCACGAAGTGAAAATAACTACGCTCTGCTACCATTTGTAACCGGTCGGAATTTACTGGACTTTAATTTCTCACTTGACTTGGAGTATATTAAAAATTAATAGATGGTAATGGCAGTGGAAGCCCCCCTTTGAGAAAAATCCCGAACCAGCACAAGAACACTTAAATCTACTAAACAAAATGAATTGTCCGTGACCCGTGGAAGGATAGCGTCTGTGACTGGGATGAATGAGACACACTGTAAAATTTAAACACTTATATTCCCTCCAACACTACAAACACAATCAAATAATGGTACACCAATATGTGCACCTCTTAACTTGAACTTAAAACACTACTCTGGGGAATAAAAGTTATACAGGATCTAGAAATTATTAGAAACTCAGGCAACAATAAATTTGAAGTATTAAGAAATGTTGCCTGCACACATGAAACAGGCCTTCAGGGCTCTCACAAAATAATATCAGTCACTGAGGAAATGGTAATAAAAATTAAGAAATTAAATACTCTACAATGAATAGGCCTTAAGGGCACTCAACAAAATTATAGCACCCCAACAGATGCACACTTCCTAACCTAACCTAACCACTACTCTGGGGAACAAGGTTATACCTGAGATCAGAATTATGAAGAACAATTAGAGGCATTAAAAGAATCAAATCACAGTATCACTCTGGTTCCACTTAAAGGCACAAACATTCAAAACAATATTATCAAAATTATTTAGAAACTATTAAACTACACACGTCAAGATAATATCAGTCTGAGGAATGGTGTTAACTACACCCGTAATAAGGGAGGGAAAATGTTCCTCTAGGTATCTCCTAGAGACCTAGACTCACGGTCTCAGTGTGTGACCATTAGTTTACTCAGATAGCCTCAGTGTACTCCCAGTGCGTCCATAAATCGGAAGGGAGTGAGCCAATCAGACCTTGTACAGTTGAGAGAAGCTTTAGCTTCCCGTTAGCAAGAGGGTTTCACTAGCTGCTCGGGACATGTGGTGATGTGCACCGGAGTGGTAAGAACTGATCACCTACTGCTGATGCTGGTCCCGTGTCGTTTTAGTTGTCGGGAGCACTCGTTCGCTCAAGAGATCCTTTGCTACCCCGCTAAACAGTGACAGGCCTACACTGATCGGTCCAATGGCGACAATCGCCACCCTCAATCATCAACGGCAGTCTCAAACGGCAGTCAATCTCTCTCAGTCAACTCCGGTCAACTCCAGTCAAGTGGGTTCTGACGGAAACCCTGAAATGAACTCACTGTTAGCTCTAGTTTACTTTATCACTGCCCTATCTAACCCTGTCTGAGATCGAATGAGACTTACTTGTTATACTGCAATAACGCAGCACAGGTGACTAGGCCACGTGACTATTTCTGTGACGGACGCGCAGGAACGTCTTGTCTGTGTGAATGCTCTCCGGGACTGGGGCCTAGCCAGCGTCGCTTCTCCTCAAGGCGTTAGCTTAGGTCTACGTGACATATTTTCCGCCTAACTAATAACTCCTTGGGACACCCGTGACATTATTCAGACTGATAAACGATCTATAATAATTTCAAATTCAATAATAGTCCCTTACTTCATGAATCGCATCATTATTAATTCGGTGAATTACATTTAATATCATATAGGCCTAGTTCCACCATCTCTCGCTGTGAGCAGGAAGCGCTCTCTCCCCTCAGATGACCTTGAACGCTCAGTATCGCTAATGGCGGGGCATTTGAAATTACTCTGAAATTTCTGAATATTACATATATATATATATATATACATATATATATATATATATATATATATATATATATATATATATATATATATATATATATATATATATATAATCAACGACCTCACCAGCAAGGAATCGAACCCTCGACCTACTGGGTGGACCTAGGGAACGCTTACCGGCTAGTCCTTGTGGGCTAGCCGGTAAGCGTTCCCTAGGTCCACCCAGTAGGTCGAGGGTTCGATTCCTTGCTGGTGAGGTCGTTGATTATATGTTCAAAGTCCGCGTGTTAAATGGACTAAAAATGATATATATATATATATATATATATATATATATATATATATATATATATATATAATATATATATATAATATATATATATATATATATATATATATATATATATATATATATATATATATATATATATATATATTAGTCAAAGATCCAAAAAATTGTATCGACAATGACTGATTTTGTTAAAAATAATAACCGTCATAATAATAACAACAGTAATATAAATATTTATTCATACAAGTATTTTATCTATGTATAAGAGAGCGATCCCCACATTGAAAAAAATCGCATCACAGGCCCATGTCGTAGGGAACTTGTTGCACATGGGTATGGGGGTCTGGTACTGGTGATTTAAATTTGCTGAGCCAGAACCGGTCGAGGAGGGTGTTTTTGAGACCCACGATCGGGGCGGCAAATAACGTTATTAGGGAGACCCAAACACTGCAGTGCCACCAATTCACCGCATGGCCACCCAATGGTTTGATCAGGTTCTGTAACCTTTTTAAAATATCCTTCAGTGAAGGGCGAAGGTGGGGCACAGGGTGTAGCATCTCGAGTGCCACTTCACTTACTTCCAGGGGCAGGTCTCTCCGTGAAACGGTCGTATCTTCAAACATTCGACCTATCGCGAAAATATCCGAAGCCGCCTTGCTTGGGTGGCCTTCCCAAAATAATTCTGGGGCAAACAAATAACAAGATTTATACATGGTGTAATTATGTTGCGGGTCGCCGATTTTGTTGGCCCACCCGAAACCAAGTAAAGAAACTTTTATTGACCCGTTTTTTTTGTTTTCCTTCACGATCATATTACTACTATGAATAGCCCCGTGAATAAATCCTACCCGATGGATGGCCATTGCACTTTCAATCAAACTGACGAAAGTTTCTATGCATTTTTTGGGGTTACAAGCCTTAACAAATTCATCGAAATGTTTCCCACTTACATACGACATAATAAACGCTGACTCATCAGGGCACGCGTAAATTAATTTTGGGGCGCCTCCAGCCCCGTCCAGTGTCTGGAGGACATTCTGCTCATAGGCTAAAGCTTTATGAGTATTCTTCGCACTTTTTAGACACACTAATTTATTTTTTATTTCAATTAAATCAACAACTCGGGACATATTATCCTCGAGCACATCGTGCAGCTCGCTGGAAGAAACCAGACGGTCAAGCTTTTCAGATGAAATAATTTTATGAGAAACCATTTTCTTATTTTGTCAAGAATAATTACACAAGGGAGCGTGTTGACTTACCACCGACATGACACCCTGCATCACACAATAAAGACAGGTTGGAACACTGCTGTGTCAAATGGTATAGCACTTATTATATAAGGGAGAAATAATAATGGTGTTGTAGTGAAGATGATGTACTGTGTTGTAGTGAAGTTGTAATACTGGTGTTGTAGTGAAGATGTTGTACTTTGTTGTAGTGAAGGTGTAGTACTGGTGTTGTAGTGAAGGTGTAGTACTGGTGTTGTTGTGAAGGCCTAGTACTGGTGTTGTAGTGAAGGTGTTGTACTGGTGTTGTAGTGAAGGTGTAGTACTGGTGTTGTAGTGAAGGTGTTGTACTGTTGTTGTAGTGAAGGTGTAGTACTGGTGTTGTAGTGAAGGTGTATGTTAGGTTCTGAATAATAAGTTCTACATACAGGAGAGAACACAAACACCTGTATAGTTTTGTAGGTTCGGTTTACTGGATAAGAGTATGTACACAGAGGGAAGCAGCACTCTCCCTTGGCTAGGCTCCTTGTCA
Source organism: Homarus gammarus (assembly GCA_958450375.1). Taxonomy (NCBI): domain Eukaryota; kingdom Metazoa; phylum Arthropoda; class Malacostraca; order Decapoda; family Nephropidae; genus Homarus; species Homarus gammarus. Next base: position 529,821 of record CAUDMG010000378.1, on the reverse strand, counting down.
ACTGCTATAGATGACGTATGGCAAGTGATACATTAGCAGCTTCCATACGTCGCCAGGCACATTAATTAAGCATGTGGGATATGGTAATAACATTGCCACATGCTGCTAGCTAGGCTGAATAAATAATACATAAATGGAGCACATACATAATATACATACATGATATATAATCCAGCATACATAATATACATACACCTCCCTCCCCCCTATACGCTCATAGCAAAGTCTTGAGCGGACCTTTTCTTTTGGATCCGTTCTGAGCGTCGAGGGACTTCATCACTGGGAAGGGCATGGGACTCAACACTGGTGGCGGGGCCAGCAGAAGGCATTGTTACGGGTCAGAGAAAATGGCGGTTCCTCCACCACACACGACCACTGGGTAACCGCACCTGGTAGTCCCGTGACCTGCCGAGACCCATAACTACGCCTACTTTGTCCCAACGTAGGGAGGTCGGGTCCTGAACACGGACTTGGGTGCCGACACTCAACCTGGGGAGAGAACGGGCGTGGTCATTGTAGCGGGCGGCGACGTCCTGAACACGTTCGGCGGCTCGGCGATCACAATCCTCTGTCTTGGCCTGCCACTCCTTGGAGAAGGATTGAGGGTGAGCAGGGACACAAAACCTGGGCAGGGGAGCGTCCGGTGTAGTTAGGTGTGTTGCGGAGTTCAAGAAGACCCCTGTCGAAGGCCTCGCAGTCAATGTTCCCAGAAGGAACCACCTTAAGGATGAGGTGCTTCAGGGATTTGACAGCAGCCTCAGCGTGGCCGTTGGACTGCGGGTAATGGGGCGATGACAACACATGCCGGACTCCCCATCGGTCAAGGAACGCAGCAAAGTCCCGGCTTGTGAACTGAGGCCCTCCGTCGGTTCGCAGGCGTACAGGAACGCCCACGTCACGGAAGTAGTGGCGGAACTTGCTGATGGTGGCGGCAGACGTCGTGTCATTACCGCACTTGATGACAACCGGCCAACCAGAGAGACGGTCGACGATAACGAGGAAGGACTTTCCTGACACACAGAAAAAGTCGGCCGACACAGACTCAAAGGGGCGGGTGGGGTTGTCGTCACTCATAAAGGGTTCCTGCTGCTGGCTGGGTTGTGATACGTGGCGGGGCTTACACACCTGGACAGCATTGGAGATGTCGGGGTCGATGCCAGGCCGGAACACAGTCTGTCTTGCACGCCGTTTGGTGGTCTCGGCTCCACAGTGACTGTCGTGGAGGCAAGCCAAGGCGTGGAGACTTGAAGCAGCAGGGACAACTACCGAAGGAGAGGTGTCACTGGCCAGAGGTAGGGGTAGGGCAGCAGCAGGGTAGTTGCTGCTCCCTTCGTGCACCCTGTTGGCGTGTTTTACCTCGAGAATCGGTGTTGGGAAGTCCTGGGAGATGATGGCCAACTCTTGGCAATGTCTGTAGGACAGCAAAGGAGTCGGGACGCCATTATGCACATCAATCCAGGCTTGACACGACCTGTTGCCAAAGGTGACGTGTGAATAGAGTGAACCTAGGGCCGGGGTCATCTGTGAACCGTCTGCCGTAAAGCGGAGATCCTTGGGGGGCGGTCCTAGATCACTTGGAGAGAGCCCCAAGCATTGCAAATGCTGGGGACCGATGACTGTAGCATCAGCGCCGGTGTCGGGCAACATCTGAAGACGGGATGACACACCGCCGTAGGTCACGATGACGCTGATGTACTGGGGGACTTTGGTCCTGGGACGCGGGGGGGAGCACACATTCCTAATGTGGCTCGAGCGTTGTCAGGAGTCGTCGTGCCTCTGATTGGAAGACTGTGGGCGGCCCTCTCTGGTGGAAGGGGGCTGAAGCTTCCGCCGACGCGGTCCCTTGGGTATGTTGGAAGGGCAACACTTGTCATAGTGGCCCAGACGACCACACACATTGCACTGGACGCGTTTGGCTGGGCACCGTACTGTGAGTGACCAGTGGCCCTTACGGTCACAACTGTTGCAGGTAGACTGAGCAGCTGGACACACCTGTGTTCCGTGCTGCTTACCACAGTTGTTGCAAAATAAACCGGGCGTGGACGTGGTGGGCGAAGGCGTAGGAACAGACTTCTTGTCCTTCTTGTACCGGGACACAGCGCGTACAGCTGTAGGGGGAGCACGGATGGCAGAGGTGGCACACCTGGCAGCCTCATAGGAGCGACATATCGTCAACACATCCTTAAGAGAAGAGGAAGAGTCGAGGGAGGTGAGGCGTTGGACAAGTTCCTCGTCCTTAACACCCATCAGGATCACCTGCTTCAACTGGGTCTCCTCGCACTGCTGGTGGTGGCCTGGACATATATCTACCTCTTCCGAGGCTCTCTTAAGACGTACGTAAAAGGCGTCAAAAGACTCACCCTCCAACTGTCTGCAGCTAAACAATTCCCTCCTGCGCAGAGCTTCATTCTGCTGTCCTTTGATGTGCCGTTGTAGAACGTCCAGTACCTCCTCTACAGACAGCGAAGAGGTTGGGGGTACCTGCAACGTATGTTCCAAGACACGTTGAATTTCCAAGGACAGGCACATACGCAGCTGGATGAGTTGTTTAGGCTGTGACAAACTCTGGAGATCCACCATTGTAGAATAATCAGTCCACCGTCGCCGCCATTCACGAAAAGTCTGGAGATTCACATCAGGCTTCAAGATGGGCGGTGTTTGAGCTGCTGCTTTAGGTGGGGCTGGGGGGTGTGAAGGAAGCATGGATGAGGTATCTGAACCAGTCAGTACCGAGGCAGTGTTAGAGCCAGGGGCTTGGTTAACAGTGAGGCGAGATATCAAGGCTTCAAACCGTTCACTGTCTTCCAATCTCCGTTGGTTGTCTCGTTCTGCCTCTGCTTGCCTTCTGTGCTCATCCGCCAAACGTCTGTGGGCTTCATCCTCGCGTTTCTCATCTCTCATAAACTTCAGTAAAGCAATTATCTCTGGAGACAACGCTGAATATTGAGGTGAGGGACTGCGCGATGTGGGGGCTGGAGCGTCGTGGCCGGCCTGGTCATCCATCTCTGCGGGGCTATCACCCGCCTGACTCATCCAGACGCTGGGTCCACGGCTACGTAAGGCGTGAGACATAACTACTTCATCTGTGTACTATGTCTTAAATCAGTGTTGACCGGTCAGCCCGTCGTATCAACAAGATTTCAGACAAAAAATTAATTAAATACACAGATAAGTAGGTTATATATACAAAATATATATAAGGAAGCCGCGCGGTCAGCGAGTGTTAGTACATGTATGTGTGCGTGTGTGTGTGAGGGCAGTGGGAGCGGTCTCCTCGAGCTGTGAAGGGGTGTGGAGACGACGCTGTGAGGGGGTGGAGGGAGAGGCGCGGCGACTCCCAGTCAGTCCAGTTACCCTCAGAACGCGGTCAGAGACGGGTGCACTGAACTCTACTCCTTACAAATGCCCAGAACGTGCCGTATACCTTGGGAATCCTTTAGAACAAGGTCACACATGAATGGCACGAACACACAATGCACTAAACACTTCACAGAAAATCACTGACACTGCTCAAAGTTGCTAAATTCTTCGAGGAGAGGTGACACGCGGGAGTTGACCCAAGCGAGAGTCCATAGCGGGCTTTCCACAAACTTTGCACTATCACTCGTAATTATCCAGTAAGATCGGATCACTGCGCCATGTTAGGTTCTGAATAATAAGTTCTATATACAGGAGAGAACACAAACACCTGTATAGTTTTGTAGGTTCGGTTTACTGGATAAGAGTATGTACACAGAGGGAAGCAGCACTCTCCCTTGGCTAGGCTCCTTGTCAACTGCTATAGACGACGTATGGCAAGTGATACATTAGCAGCTTCCATACGTCGCCAGGCACATTAATTAAGCATGTGGGATATGGTAATAACATTGCCACATGCTGCTAGCTAGGCTGAATAAATAATACATAAATGGAGCACATACATAATATACATACATGATATATAATCCAGCATACATAATATACATACAGTGTAGTACTGGTGTTGTAGTGAAGTTGTAATACTGGTGTTGTAGTGAAGGTGTAGACTGGTGTTGTGGTGAAGGTGTAGTACTGGTGTTGTAGTGAAGGTGTTGTACTGTGTTGTAGTGAAGGTGTAGTACTGGTGTTGTAGTGAAGGTGTAGTACTGGTGTTGTAGTGAAGGTGTAGTACTGGTGTTGTAGTGAAGGTGTAGTACTGGTGTTGTAGTGAAGGTGTAGTACTGGTGTTGTAGTGAAGGTGTAGTACTGGTGTTGTAGTGAAGGTGTAGTACTGGTGTTGTAGTGAAGGTGTAGTACTGGTGTTGTAGTGAAGGTGTAGTACTGGTGTTGTAGTGAAGGTGTAGTACTGGTGTTGTAGTGAAGGTGTAGTACTGGTGTTGTAGTGAAGGTGTAGTACTGGTGTTGTAGTGAAGGTGTAGTACTGGTGTTGTAGTGAAGGTGTAGTACTGGTGTTGTAGTGAAGGTGTAGTACTGGTGTTGTAGTGAAGGTGTAGTACTGGTGTTGTAGTGAAGGTGTAGTACTGGTGTTGTAGTGAAGGTGTAGTACTGGTGTTGTAGTGAAGGTGTAGTACTGGTGTTGTAGTGAAGGTGTAGTTCTGGTGTTGTTGTGAAGGCCTAGTACTGGTGCTGCAGTGAACGTGTAGTACTGGTGTTGTAGTGAAGGTGTAGTACTGGTGTTGTAGTGAAGTTGTGATACTGGTGTTGTAGTGAAGGCGTAGTACTGGTGTTGTAGTGAAGGTGTAGTACTGGTGTTGTAGTGAAGTTGTGATACTGGTGTTGTAGTGAAGGTGTAGTACTGGTGTTGTAGTGAAGGTGTAGTACTGGTGTTGTAGTGAAGGTGTAGTACTGGTGCTGTAGTGAAGATGTTGTACTTTGTTGTGGTGAAGGTGTAGTACTGGTGTTGTAGTGAAGGTGTAATACTGGTGTTGTAGTGAAGGCCTAGTACTGGTGTTGTAGTGAAGGTGTAGTAGTGGTGTTGTAGTGAAGTTGTAATACTGGTGTTGTAGTGAAGGTGTAGTACTGGTGCTGCAGTGAAGGCCTAGTGCTGGTGTTGTAGTGAAGGTGTAGTACTGGTGTTGTAGTGAAGTTGTAATACTGGTGTTGTAGTGAAGGTGCATTATTTATTGTATCATAGCTGGATGAATGTCATACTCGATTCATAGTAACATCAAAGGAGTAGTAATAATGTGTGTTTGGGCTCTTGGGTGTTTACATATAAGGTCCATAATAATAATAATAATAATAATAATAATAATAATAATAATAATAATAATAATAATAATAAACAGTTTATTAATTTAGTTGCAGCAGGTGGCTGAAAATATTCAAACTTTCATGTGAGTTAGACATAATGATATGCGTTCAATACATTTACAGGGCTGTACAGTACATAAATCAGGAGTTGTTTATTATTTTAACAATAGATGGGATATGGTGCTATTCTCATATCTATCGGTGCGGGCTCTTATGAGCCGAATTTTGTTGTAGTGGCAGACTGCGCAAGGTGGGTGGGGGGCTGCCGGTGGCAGGAGGTGGCGATGACTAGGGTGGTGCAGCAGTCCACTGCCAAACCTTTCCAGTGCTTGGTGGTGGAGGTCACTGAGGGATGGCATTTCCAGGGTGGAGAGAGCATTGGTGTATCCGGAGTATTCTGCGCCGAGCATGATTCTGCAGGGTTTTTTCTGTACCATCTCCAGCTGACATTGTTGGGTGGAGTTGAGAGAAGACGACCAGGCTGCTGACGCATACGTTAGTTTGGGGAGAATAAAAGCGTTGTAGATGGTCCTTACCTCTGGCGTGGGTGTCCCAAGTGACCTAAGTCGTCGTAGCATGTAGAGATGGTACGAGGCTGCCTTGACTGTGTTATTTACATAGGCCTTCCAGCCAAGTTTGTTCTCTATAGTTACACCCAGGAGTTTGGCAGACTGCACCAGCTGGAGAGGATGGGCACCCACTGTGACTGCTGGGGCTTGCACTGGAGCGGTGGCGGTGTTGAAGTGCATGACTACGGTTTTGGTGTGGTTGATGGTGACCTTGTTCTCCGTAGACCATGCCTGTAGCCTGTCCAGGGTGCCTTGTAGTGATGAGTAGTCTGGTGCGGTGTTGTCCACTGAAACCCCCAGTGCCGTCATCTACGTACTTCCGCCTGTGACGAGTGTCCGATAGAGCGTCGTTGATCAGGACAAGGAAGCACAGTGGTCCCATCTTGGTCCCCTTGGGAACACCGCAGGTGAGGTGTTGGAATGTGGAGACCGAGCTCTGATACCTCACTGCCTGGCGGCGTCCAGTCAAGAAATCAGTGAGCCATGAGACCAGGTTGGTGGGCAGCCCTAGTGCAATGGCCTTGTTGATAACAGTGCAGTGATCAACAATGTCAAAATGCCTTCCTTAAGTCAACAAGGGCAACGGCCAGTGATGTCTTACGTTTCTGCAGGTTTTTGTGCAGAAAATACAGAAAGCTCACCAAGCAGTGTAATGTAGAGGAGGTCCTCATATTGCCAAAATGCTGTGGATCAATTGACTGATAGATTCTGGCAAATGCCCACTCAAAAACAAAGTCCTCGCAAAGTAGACTGGGTATGGGGGTAATGGCAACTGGCCTGAGGTCGTTAGGGGACTGTGGGATGGTGACCTTGAGGATAGGGGTTACAAATGCGGTTTTCCATTCATTAGGACATTTGCTTTGTCTGAGGGATGCATTAATAATAGAACAGAGGGGGGTGGCAATTTGGACTGCAAACTCCTTGTATATTTTGATTGGGAGGTCAATTGGGGTTGTGGAGTGTTTGGATTTAAATTTCAGGAGTTTGTTAGCGATTTCATATGGTTGAACACTGGGAGGGTGGGAGGGGGAAGGTAAGTAAGCCGGGAGGAGAGTGAGGTCAAGACTGTGTATGGTATGACATATGGAAGCAAAATGATTATTAATTGTCTCAGCTGCCTCCTCACCAGGTAAATGTGATATGAAAGAAAGTGTGGGAGACTAACGGTTGAGACCAGAGATCTTTTACCTTGGAGTACCACTGACCAAGGCCGACTTCCTTGAGGCCGTGCACTTTCCTGGGATAATAAGTCTTTTGGACGACTTGATTTCCCTGATGACCTGGTTACGTAGACTTTTGTACAGGCGGTTGTTGGTGTAGTTTGCCTTGTTGCGCTGCTCAATAAGTCTTTTTATGTGGGGGTAATCCACGGGACATCATCGGGGTGGATCCTCAGTGTTTTGGCTGGAAAGAAGTGGTGGTACGCTTTGGCGATAGTGTCCAGGTAATTATCGCACTTGTTCTGCACATCGTCTATCATGATCACTTCAGTCCAGGGATACCGGGTGATCCATTGTCCAAAACGCTGCATAGCCGAGTCGGGGGTGGGTCGGTAAGTCCTGGTGGCAACTGGCGGTGGTGAGAAGGTGGGAGTAGGTGACCACAGTAGGGACAGGTGGGGGCTGCGTCCCATGAGTTCCAGGGTGGCATTGCCATGTGTGGGAAAGTCAACTATTTGTGTAAGGTGGAGGTGTTGGGTGATGTCACTGATGTCTAACTCATTGAAGTCACTGCATATCACTAGTTTAGCACATGGAAATCTGTGTGTGTGTGTGTGTGTGTGTGTGTGTGTGTGTGTGTGTGTGTGTGTGTGTGTGTGTGTGTGTGGTCAGCATGCTCGCCTTTCACGAGAGCGGACCCGGGCTCGACCCCGGGCAGGATGAAACTCTGGGCAAGTTTCTTTACGGCGCCATTTGCCTCTTTCTACGCAGCAGTAATTGGGGACCTGGATGTTAATTGATTTTCGGGTCGTGTTCCGGGTTAATGGACAGCCAGTGCAGTTGGCGAGTTGTCCGGTGTTCTCGGAATATTCCTTGACACTTGGTCATGCAACTCGTTAACTTAGGGTGTGGTTGCTGTGATGGCGACAGCTTCTACACCTTAAACAAATTCATGCCTAGGTGGCCCTTGGGCAGGCCATCCTCGTTACACGAGGGGCAACCATTTATATGTGTAATGTGTGTGTGTGTGTGTGACCTCATTTACAGCAGTGTCCAGTCTCTCACCTGACGTACAGTTCCACACCACTACTTCAAAACATAATGATCATCACAGTTGATACAAAGGTGATACAAAGTTGGTCAGTAGAGCTAGAGAGGACCAATGTTTGAACACCCTTCATGTTGTGTGGGTCTGGCCGGGCTTATTAAATATTTCAGGTTGATTTTTTTCATAAAATAACGCGTGCTTTATGCACGCGCACGCACACACACACACACACACCACATATATGTATATTGCACTAAGCTGAGATGAGTAACCGGGTGATCTCTCTCTCTCTCTCTCTCTCTCTCTCTCTCTCTCTCTCTCCCCTCAATTACTTTACCTGATATACTGTATCATTATATCTGGTGTCTGTACTCATTAAGGTGAGATAATGATTTAGTTCTTGGTGACTATAAAAGACCCGCTCACTGAACTGACAAAACAACAAACATTATGTCATTTCCTCGTCTGTGAGTCAAGTCATTCTATCAAGTCTTGCATGAGTCAGTGAGTCAAATTAATAACTCGGTCTTGTTTGTGAGTCAGTGAATCTGTTAGGTTTTGTCTGCTAGATAGTGACCTTAATAACTCGGTCTTGTTTGTGAGTCAGTGAATCTGTTAGGTTTTGTCTGCTAGATAGTGACCTCAATAACTCGGTCTTGTTTGTGAGTCAGTGAATATGTTAGGTTTTATCTGTGTCAGTGAGTCAAACTATTTAATTGGTATTGTCTGTGAGTCAGTGGGTTATTCTGGACGCTGGTTCACCATTACCTTGCCTATGAATAACCTTAAATTAAAGCTCTGACTAATTTTCCAAGTTATTACGCTTGATTAGTCTATCGAATTGTCTATTGATCTAATAATTAAATACTGGCCTCTGATTGGTCAAACAGTGGCCCCACCGTGATACGTTTTCTGTTCACTATTTTTTGCTCCATTCAGTTTTGTTTAGTTTGTTCGTTATTTATTATTATTTTATTTAACTTTTTCGGTAACAAAATGACAATAAATTTTTGCGATATCAAAAGGAGAAATACGAATGACAAGTTGTATTGCATCACACACACACACACACACACACACACGTTATATATAAAAGAAAGTAATCCTACTTACATGCAAAGTAATCCTCGATCTATGTAAAATACTCTACGTCTTATGTAAACTCACCTACATTAAGTAAATAGAATGATACATTTTTTTGCATCGTGTTACTTAGCTAACCAAGTTTTTTGTTTAACAGGTTCTATAGCATTAATGCCTGCTGTATTGTTGGAGAAGCTTATAGCTGGTGATGTCGTCTATACAGGAGAAAACACAAATATGTCGTCCGGCTTGTAGAGTCCAATTCAGTGTCAACTGTTCAAAGGAATTACCGCCAGCAATATCAGAAAGATCCTCTCCCAAAACTTAGTTCTGCAAGTTCATGGAAACAGAACAGTTGTCACTAATTTGTAAAAATAAGACATAGATTTAAGTCTTGGTGTTTACAGACAATAGAGAGAAATCACTCGTATATTTATGCACTTTTGTATATAAAGGAACAGCTGAAATAACGCTTTAAAATTCGGCTGCGCTACCTCCCAACACCTCCTTACTGTGAGAGGAGGCGGGAGATGGTCGCTGGCGGCTTCAAAACCTCACACCACCCCCCACCCCCCCCCCCCGCCGCTGTGGTGGCCTTACCACTCACACTGAGATGACGGGCCTGCTGTGTCCACGACCTCCTACAGCTCTCCCCATATATGAGAGATTCAGGTGGCAAATGTGCAAGCGTGTAAGTGTGTGTGTGTGTGTGTGTGTGATGGTCGCGTGGCAGTAAGGCGGCTTCTTTTGGGATCAGTCTTATGCCCAAAACAGTGATGCGACAAGAGGATAAAAGATGAGAGTAGATAAGAAGGAAGGTAGTGAGTGAGGGAGAAGGTAAGGGAAAGTGTGTGAGATATTACGTTGAGTTATATCTTCATCTTGTTCATCATTTTCATCATCATCATCATCATCTTCTTGATCCTCATATTCTTCCTCATCATCATCTTATTCATTTTCACCGTCTTCATCACCATCATCATTACCATCATCATTAGCAGCTCCATCATCAATCATCATCATCAAGTTCTTCTCCTTCATCTTTGTATTCTAATTTCCCTTCACAATCTTCATTATCTTGCGTTGTAGATAGTCACCGCTTCCATCAACAGTCGTCTCATTTGTCTTATGTGTTCTTCACTTGAGACTTTCTTCCTCGTGGTTCTAATTTAAAGGTGTATGTACGAACACCATGGAACCACTCAACCTGACTTAAAATCCTGACCAATCAACAGTTCTAAAAGTAACTCTCACAAAATAATAAATCCTAGAGCCACCGGGACTTAAATCTCTCGTATTATATCATTACTGTTGCTAAGATTACTCTACTGTCCAGCATATCCCAACCTCCCACCACCGAGAGTAGGTTCAGGTGTCTGCAAATGAATGAATAAAACTCGTGGATAATCGCACTGTGATTATGAATGTAATATCAGTCGGGGAACAATGTAGGTTCAGTACCACTTGTTATATTATTCCTGCTGATGCCAATGTCGGGTGGAGGTGGATTAGGGTGGAGGAGGAAGGTTAGGTTGGAGGTGGTTTAGGGTGGAGGAGGATTACTGTGGAGGAGGACTAAGGGTGGAGGAGGATTAGGGTGGAGGAGGATTAGGGTGGAGGAGGATTAGGGTGGAGGAGCATTAAGGTGGAGGAGGATTAGGGTGGAGTAGGATTAGTGGAGGAGCATTAGGGTGAAGGAGGAATACAGTGGAGGAGGACTAAGGGAAGTTTAAAACTGAATTTAATGATAATAATAAGCAGCTCAGCCCATATGGCAGGAAATGAGTAGGGCAGCAAGATACAACAACCTGTGCATTATGGATGATTTCAACTTCAGAAATATTGACGGGAACAACATTATAAGTGACTGTGAATCTGAAGACTTCCTAGATGCAGTAAAGGACAATTATTAAAACAACTAGTATTAGCAAATAAAGAAAATTTTATAGGGGAAGAACTAGGGAGCAGTGATCACAAAGAAATCAGGTTTACCCTAAATTAGGAAGCAAAAAATAATGAGAATATGGTCAGGGTCCCAGAATTTCGATCAGCGAATTATGAGGGGATAAGAAGGTACCTAGGTGAGTTCACCTGGAAACGGTCAACGTCAGTCCGGTAAGAATGAGTGAGGTCACCGACGACACAAAAATTGATCACGACTGTACAAAATTCACTCGTATATTATGTAAAGCACAGGAACAAAATATACCATACAGAAAAATTTGGTCTTTAAGGAATGAGCCAAGGTGGATGACCAAAATACTTCAACATAAAAGCAATAAAGAAAGGAATTTATAAGAAATTAAAGGGAGGGGAGGAGCATCTCAGAGATAGGTATAAGGAACTATCTAGGAATGTTAAGAGAAATGTAAGGAAGGCAACGGGCGACTACGAAATCAGGATAACAAGAGTATCCAAGGCGAATCCCAAGGGTTTTTCCAGGTAATTAGGACAAAGGTCAAGGACAAAGTGGGGCCTTTAAAGTCAGAGAGAGGGGAAGTGATCGATGATAGTAAGGAAATAAGCAAAGCATTAAACACCTACTTGTTTGGGCCGAGGTTTGATATCAAACGATCTCACTTGTTAACACTTGCTTGAATGAGTGTAGGGTAGTTGCTGGTACCTTTGATGAAGCTGGGTGAGATATTAAGTAATCTCACGGCGTGTCACCTTTGATACAGTCGTAGTTTGATAGTTGAATCGTCCTAGATAGATTCATGGATGATAGAGAGTGGATGTAACTCTCAACAGGAGCTGCCACGCACAGGCCAACCGACCTCTTGCAGACTCCCTATTTTCTTATGTTCCTATGTTTTTATATAGGCTTTTCCGAGTCCACATAATTTTGTAAATCATTAGCGTCTTCATTTGGCTCAGGGACGAAAGTACCAAGCACTCAGCTACCCATTCTTTTCTAACACTTCGAAAACACTTGTATTTTGTCTTTTATTCTGCAGTGATAAAGTTATACTTTCCTTTTGACATTATGTTTAGGGATAACATAATAAAATATCAGATATGACATTGATATTAGCACCGTGATTGAACCTGAGTGTAGGCTTTGAAAAAATTGTAACTGTTCAGGACGAAAACTGAACAGTGCAGCGAATTAGACAAGTCGAGGACCAACGATCATTCGCTAGGCCACGGTAGGACGCCACCCTCCGGGAGGCTCCACATTGTCTCACTGTTCAGTCCCCAAAACTTCTTCTTCCACCAATACTTCATGAACGGTGTATGTAAGTTCCACCATGTTTCTCACTACAACCGTACAGCAAAGTATATTTTTTTAGCATTAAACTGTTATTATTGTATTGGCTAATCATCACTACATATAACACCACCCATCATCACAACATATAAAACCATCCATCATCACTACATATAACACCATCCATCATCACTACATATAACACCATGCATCATCACTATATATAATACCACCCATCATCACTACATATAACATGATCCATCATCACTACATAAAACACCATCCATCATTATCACTGCATATAACACCAACCATCATCACTCCAGTGATTTACTTTATACAATATATATATATATATATATATATATATATATATATATATATATATATATATATATATATATATATATATATATATATATATATATGTAACCAGTCGGAATTTACTGGACTTTAATTTCTCACTTGTCTTGGGGTTTATTAAAAATTAATAGATGGTAATGGCAGTGGAAGCGCCCCTTGAGAAAAATCCCGAACCAGCACAAGAACACTTAATCTACTAAACAAAATGAATTGTCCGTGACCCGTGGAAAGATAGCGTCTGTGACTGGGATGAATGAGACACACTGTAAAATTTAGACACTTATATTCCCTCCAACACTACAAACACAATCAAATAATGGTACACCAATATGCCCACCTCTTAACTTGAACTTAAAACACTACTCTGGGGAATAAAAGCTATACATGATATTGAAATTATTAGAAACTCAGGCAACAATAAATTTGAAGTATTAAGAAATGTTGCTTGCACACATGAAACAGGCCTTAAGGGATTTCACAAAATAATATCAGTCACTTAGGAAATGGTATTAAAAAATAAGAAATTAAATACTCTACAATGAATAGGCCTTAAGGGCTTTCAACAAAATAATATCAGTCACTGAGGAAATGGTAATAAAAAATAAGAAATTAAATACTCTACAATGAATAGGCCTTAAGGGCTTTCAACAAAATAATATCAGTCACTGAGGAAATGGTATTAAAAAATAAGAAATTAAATACTCTATAATGAATAGGCCTTAAGGGCACTCAACAAAATTATATCACCCCAACAGATGCACACTTCCTAACCTAACTTAACCACTACTCTGGGGAACAAAGGTTGTACCTGAGATCAGAATCATGAAGAAAAATTAGATGCATTAAAAGAATCAAAACACAGTATTACTCTGGTTCCACTTAATGATACAAACATTCAAAAAACAATACTATCAAAGTTATTTAAGAAATATTAAACTACACACGTCAAGATAATATCAGTAACTGAGAAATGGTATTAACTACACCCAAATATATTCACTATTATTAATATGTTACTGGGTCCACCAATACTCGTGAACCATGCTCCACCCAACTCCACATACACCCGTAATATGGGAGATAAAATGTTCCTCTAGGTATCTCCTAGAGTCCTAGACTCATGGTCCCAGTGTGTGACCATTGATTTACTCAGATAGCCTCAGTGTACTCCCAGTGCGTCCATAAAGCGGAAGGGAGTGAGCCAGTCAGACCTTCTACAGTTGAGAGAAGATTTAGCTTCCCGTTAGCAAGAGGGTTTCACTTAGCTGCTCGAGACATGTGGTGTTGTGAGCAGAGGTAGAGGAGAGCTGCTGACCCAACGATCGTCCCGTCGTCAGCTGGGCACCCACACGGCTAGATTCCCTCAAGAGATCCTTTGATACCCCGCTAAACAGTGACAGGCCTACACTGATCGGTCCAATGGCGACAATCGCCACCCTCAATCATCAACGGCAGTCTCAAACGGCAGTCAATCTCTCGCAGTCAAACTCCGGTCAACTCCCGTCAAACTCCAGTCAAGTGGGTTCTGACGGAAACCCTGAAATGAACTCACTGTTAGCTCTAGTTTACTTTACCACTGCCCTATCTAACCCTGTCTGAGATCGAATGAGACTTACTTGTTATACTGCAATAGCGCAGCACAGGTGACTAGGCCACGTGACAGTTTTGTGGACGGACGCGCAGGGACGTCCTGTCTGTCCGATCGGTTTCACGTGACTGAGGACCAGCCAGCGTCGCGTCTCCTCTCAAGGCGTTAGCTTAGACCTACGTGACATATTTTCCGCCTAACTAATAACTCCTTGGGACACCCGTAACATTATTCAGACTGATAAACGATTTATAATAATTTCAAATAATTTCAATAATAGTCCCTTAACTTCATGAATCGCAACATTATATATATATATATATATATATATATATATATATATATATATATATATATATATATATATATATATATATATAATAAACACCTCAACCCGCCAGGATTCGAACCCACGGCGGGTTGAGGTGTTGATTGTATGCAGAAATCCGCGTGCTTTATTGGGCTTTGAACATATAATCAACGACCTCATTATATGTTCAAAGTCCGCGTGTTAATTGGACTAAAAATGAAGTATATATATGTACCTCGCGTTTCATACCAGCTGGATTCGGTAAAATGCTACTGACACCACATAAGAGGCACGGGCAGTTTCCCAATGAGGTTCACGGCGCCATCAGCTCGATGAACAGGCTTTGTGTGAAATATAACAGAGTCTAGAACTGCTTTTAGTGTCCTTGTGGCCTAGCCGGTAAGCGTTCCCTAGTCACACCCAGTAGGTCGAGGGTTCGATTCCTTGCTGGTGAGGTCGTTGATTATATGTTCAAAGTCCGCGTGTTAATTGGACTAAAAATGAAGTATATATATGTACCTCGCGTTTCATACCAGCTGGATTCGGTAAAATGCTACTGACACCACATAAGAGGCACGGGCAGTTTCCCAATGAGGTTCACGGCGCCATCAGCTCGATGAACAGGCTTTGTGTGAAATATAACAGAGTCTAGAACTGCTTTTAGTGTCCTTGTGGCCTAGGCGGTAAGCGTTCCCTAGTCACACCCAGTAGGTCGAGGGTTCGATTCCTTGCTGGTGAGGTCGTTGATTATATCTTCAAAGTCCGTGTGTTAATTGGACTAAAAATGAAGTATATATATGTACCTCGCGTTTCATACCAGCTGGATTCGGTAAAATGCTACTGACACCACATAAGAGGCACGGGCAGTTTCCCAATGAGGTTCACGGCGCCATCAGCTCGATGAACAGGCTTTGTGTGAAATATAACAGAGTCTAGAACTGCTTTTAGTGTCCTTGTGGCCTAGCCGGTAAGCGTTCCCTAGTCATACCCAGTAGGTCGAGGGTTCGATTCCTTGCTGGTGAGGTCGTTGATTATATGTTCAAAGTCCGCGTGTTAATTGGACTAAAAATGAAGTATATATATGTACCTCGCGTTTCATACCTGCTGGATTCGGTAAAATGCTACTGACACCACATAAGAGGCACGGGCAGTTTCCCAATGAGGTTCACGGCGCCATCAGCTCGATGAACAGGCTTTGTGTGAAATATAACAGAGTCTAGAACTGCTTTTAGTGTCATTGTGGCCTAGCCAGTAAGCGCTCCCTAGTCACACCCAGTAGGTCGAGGGTTCGATTCCTTGCTGGTGAGGTCGTTGATTATATGTTCAAAGTCCGCGTGTTAATTGGACTAAAAATGAAGTATATATATGTACCTCGCGTTTCATACCAGCTGGATTCGGTAAAATGCTACTGACACCACATAAGAGGCACGGGCAGTTTCCCAATGAGGTTCACGGCGCCATCAGCTCGATGAACAGGCTTTGTGTGAAATATAACAGAGTCTAGAACTGCTTTTAGTGTCCTTGTGGCCTAACCGGTAAGCGCTCCCTAGTCACACCCAGTAGGTCGAGGGTTCGATTCCTTGCTGGTGAGGTCGTTGATTATATGTTCAAAGTCCGCGTGTTAATTGGACTAAAAATGAAGTATATATATATATATATATATATATATATATATATATATATATATATATACATATGTATATATATATATATATATATATATATATATATATGCTGATAACCACCAGGAAAGAAGAAAACACGAAGTTCCCAAGCGCTTTCGTGTAATTCACATCTTCAGGGGTGAGTACAGACTAGATAGAGTAATGTAGAACAAGATGAATATATACAGAGGAGGGTGAGACCAGGTCCACAATGGTCAGGTAATGACCCTACTAATCTTTAAATGGCACACAACGGTTGGTGGTTGGGTCAGATGGGACAGTGACCCGCCCTCTCACCTGATCACAAATCTTCTTAATTACAAAGTTGTCCAGCTTGTACATGCCGTTACTCAAATTCATGTTGAATGCTTCGGTATGTTTAATAAGACTAGATTCTATGATGTTCCTACTATCAATTGAATTACATGGTAATATTGAGGAGGCATTATCCCAGTCAATGCAATGCTTGTTATCCCTCAAATGAACAAACAGAGCATTGGATTCCTGGCCTGTCCTGACACTGTATTTGTGTTGTTTAATTCTAGTTACAAGATCTTTACCTGTCTGGCCTAAGTAAAACATATTACATTCCTTGCAAGGAACTTTATAAATGCAACCAATTGTGTTGTTGGGGGAGTTCTTGATTAACATTTGTTTAACAGTGCATGAGTTTTTAAATGCCACATTGACGTTCCAAGATTTTAGCTGTGCCGGAATGTGTGAGAAATTTTTGTGAAATGGTAATATTAAGATATTCTTATGGTCATGGGTGGGCTTGGGATCAGTTCTATAAAAAGTTTTCTTAGTAATGTTTAAGCATTTGTCTATGAAAGATCTAGGGTATTTAAGGTTTGAGCCAATATTATATATATATTTGTATTCCTCATCGATGAATTCCGGACTGCAAATTCTCAAGGCACGTAAAAACATTGTTGTAAATACTGACTGTTTGACTTTATTATGGTGGGCAGAATAATAATGAATGTATGAACACACATTGGTTGGTTTTCTATAAATACTGAACTTAAAAGTGTTACCTATTCTGTGTATCAGACAGTCTATGAATGGCAATTTACAGTCTTGCTCTAATTCCACAGTGAATTTGATCGAGGGGGCTAAGTTGTTAAGTTGTGGTAGGAAAACTTTTAGGTCCTCATTACATGGCCAGAGACATAATACATCATCAACATATCTAAACCAGACTGCTGAGGGTGGTAAAATATTACTTAATAGTTTCTTTTCAAAGAATTCCATATATAGGTTGCTTAATACAGGTGAGAGTGGAATACCCATTGCCATACCAAATTTTTTAGCATAATATTCCCCATTGAATTCGAATTTGCAATCCTTAATACATAGTTTGATGAGTTCGATGAAGTCATCTTTCGAGACGGGCAGTGAAATGTTATCCAGGGAATCTATGAGGAACTCTAGTAAATCATCAACTGGGACCTTTGTAAAAAGTGACGTTACATCAAAGCTGACCAGTTTAAAATCATGATTAATGTGCAAGTTATTGAGTTTATCAACCAGATCCATATTATTCTTGATATTGGAGTTAGAAATGTTGCCAACTAGGGGGTTTAGTAAGGAAACTAACCATTTAGATAGTTTATAAGAGATTGACCCAACAGAGCTAATGATGGGTCTTGCTGGGTTATTGGGCTTGTGGGTCTTGATTAAACCGTACATGTAAGGCAGTGGAGGGGACGTTGAAGTAAGATGTTTAATGAGAGTAGCTTTGCCTCTCAATAGGGACTTAAGTTTTTTGTTGAACTGGGTGTTGACAGTGTTGAGAGGATTATTTATGAGTTTAGAATATGTTGTAGTGTCACATAAAAGGTCATTCATTTTTGAGATATAGTCATCTTTGTTTAAAATCACTACTGTGTTGGCTTTATCTGCTTTAGTGACATGTAGATCCTTATTTTTCTTAAGGGCTTGGAGTGCTTTGGTGAATCTTTCTGGACAGTTTGAAACACAAGGCTTGGACATAGATGCATACACAACACCTTTACACATGTTCACTTCTTCACTTGTCAAATTACCGAATTTCTCCAAATTGCAAAATGCTCTGGCTATGTCAACACTGTCGACTCCCTTGTTGGAACCATCAAAACTTAAACCATAGCCGAGGGCACACAAGGTATCATTGTCTAGTTGTTTAGAGGAGAGATTCACTACACAGTTGTTATTGGCATCCTTAGTCCAATTACTATTTCTAATAAGGAGTGCCAATTTGTGGTCTATCTTGGCTTGAAGATCAGAACGCTCACGTCTCAGGTTATCAAAACAGTAGTCCAACATGAACTTTTTCCAATAACTCGGCATTTAAAAACTCATGCACTGTTAAACAAATGTTAATCAAGAACTCCCCCAACAACACAATTGGTTGCATTTATAAAGTTCCTTGCAAGGAATGTAATATGTTTTACTTAGGCCAGACAGGTAAAGATCTTGTAACTAGAATTAAACAACACAAATACAGTGTCAGGACAGGCCAGGAATCCAATGCTCTGTTTGTTCATTTGAGGGATAACAAGCATTGCATTGACTGGGATAATGCCTCCTCAATATTACCATGTAATTCAATTGATAGTAGGAACATCATAGAATCTAGTCTTATTAAACATACCGAAGCATTCAACATGAATTTGAGTAACGGCATGTACAAGCTGGACAACTTTGTAATTAAGAAGATTTGTGATCAGGTGAGAGGGCGGGTCACTGTCCCATCTGACCCAACCACCAACCGTTGTGTGCCATTTAAAGATTAGTAGGGTCATTACCTGACCATTGTGGACCTGGTCTCACCCTCCTCTGTATATATTCATCTTGTTCTACATTACTCTATCTAGTCTGTACTCACCCCTGAAGATGTGAATTACACGAAAGCGCTTGGGAACTTCGTGTTTTCTTCTTTCCTGGTGGTTATCAGCATATACCTAGATCACGCGCACCTACAGTGATTTACTTGCATATATATATATATATATATATATATATATATATATATATATATATATATATATATATATATATATATATATATATATATATATATATATATATATATATATATATATACTTCATTTTTAGTCCATTTAACACGCGGACTTTGAACATACAATCAACGACCTCACCAGCAAGGAATCGAACCCTCGACCTACTGGGTGTGACTAGGGAACGCTTACCGGCTAGGCCACAAGGACACACCCAGTAGGTCGAGGGTTCGATTCCTTGCTGGTGAGGTCGTTGATTATATATATATATATATATATATATATATATATATATATATATATATATATTTATTTATTTATTTCAGTGAAGACGAGCCCGAAAGGGTGAAAAACAACGTCATTCACTAAGTGACTTGAAAGCAGAGGATATTAGTCACTAATGATCTACTGTCTTCCTAGATAGAAGACGAGCTGTGGTCGCCATGTTTGACCAGACCATATAAAAATTTGCCCCAAACACAATATCTGAAAGATATAAACAAAATAAAAGTCACTCAATTTCTTCACCTTGCTGAGATGTATAAATACCAAATATAAAATCCTCGAGGCACTTAGTATTTCAGCTATTATAACACAAATTAGCGAAGCCTTCTTTGTGCGTATCTACAGCTGATTCACCAGACAAGAAGATGACAGTAGCAATGTGTGTGATGGAGGGTGCGGGAGGCGTTTTGAGAATTGCAATTAAATACCAGTTAGCGACGTGTCCTCCTAATATTACGTATTAAGTTATTGCTAGGCATTAACATACCTAGGTATTAAGCTCAACGTCACATTCTGGATTGAACAAAAATTCCAGTGGATGCCCATGGTTGCCTGGGTCTCCATGTAAGATCCTCTGCCACTTCGTCCCCTCAACTTATCTCCACCAGCAAACAGTTACCAAAAAATTGGTGATACAAAAGCTACAATTTCAATTAAAAAAATGGAAAATAGTGCTCAGTGGTGAATATATGGGTCTGGGGAACCATCACTGGACCCCTCATTCCAGGGAACTTCTGCCAACCCAGTGAAGCTGGTAGTGGACACATGGAACTTAATGCCAAGTGGAACTGATCTCATTGAATACAGCCAAGAATTCTGACCTTCATGCTACAGTACAAATGAGGTCCCAGAGCATCATGGAAAAGGTCTTGCCATCACCAAGTGACCCCTACCATACTCTTGTCTGCTGTGAGATGAGACAGTAGATCCCAGGATGACAGTAATGTAGAGCTACTAAAATTCACCTTTCAAAAGACACTCCATACACAGGGCCTCTCAGTTCTGTTCATCATCATGTCTCCAACTATCAGTTTGAGATATAGCTATTGCACCACCCTCACTAATGCCACCACTCATCCTGGAAGGGATCCTGGTCCACATGCAGGTGTCCAAAACCACCAGTGCCAGATTTACGTTTGTGAGAGGCCTATGTAGTTCAGACATGCAGGGGCCCTGAGTCCTAGGCCTAGAATGAGGGAAATTTATTTAAATTTTTACCTTTAACCTCTGATTATGCAATGGTGTCCCCTACCTTATATACACCACACCATCCATCCTAAAGGTTGCCAACTGCATACAACAACAGAAAAACTAACTAACCAGTGACATAAAAATAATACTAAAGAAGCCACCTTTTAATATTTTATTTTCCATATTGAAAGTTGGGTGCCCTGTTAGGCTACACACTCTGAACACTCCTTAACCCAGCCTTGACACCACACATCACAACTGCATCAGGGCTAAAATCAAAACCTCTCCAGCCACTAAGTAAACTGTTAGACCCTAGTTAACTTGTGTGTTCACCACATTTTTTCTCCTCTTTTTATACTAAAAGCTTTCATTAAACAACCTACTCCCCAATGCCACCAGATATAATATGTCACTTCTATTCATTGTGTATTTTTAGCATATGACTGCTATTTTTTCTTAATAAACCATTAATCATATTATATTATTATATTGTAACCCAAAATTTCCTTCAGATTTGAACTATAACTCAGCCTGCTGTAGGAAAACCACCAATTTCATAAATGGGCATATACAGTGATCCCTCGGTTAAGGAACACCTCGGTTAACGAATTGCCTTCCATAAGATTCTTCACTTCGGTTAACGAAAAAAATTCGGTTAACGAATTCCTTACGAATTTTTCCCAACATGTTTTTGCCTGCTTTTGCCTGCTCACCAGCTGTATATTAGTCCGCCAATACAGTAATCGGTTTTAGGGCTTAAATTCGTTACCATTTGAGTAAATATCAAGAAGGTTGTACTATTCAATAATTTTCCAAGACTTATATTTAAGGTTTTAGTCATTTTAACAATTATTTAACATAATTGAGGTACAGGGAACTAGTTTTTTGCACGCCAAAAAGCCACTTGACTCACCCAAAATGGCGTCAGTGTGTCCCTGCTCAGTGGAGGAAGCTTCTTGCTTGAGACTCTCTTGAACATAAACTATTTTTACGTTTTTACGGTACAATTATTGGTCATTCTGAAGTTTATTTTACATACTGACAATATATAATGCAGTGCAGTGTTGATTTAAAGAAAATGATCTTGAATTACACCAAGTGAACTAAAATAGTATGGGTGAAATGGCAGCATGGGGTGACTTCTCTTCCACCCCGATGCCTTCTCTTCTCCCTTCTCCTCCACCCCCATTCTAATTCCCATCATCATCATCATCAACCAGGAGCCTTTTACATGCACACCTCAAAATAAGTGTACTTTACTGCATGTATTTTTAGTTTGTATGAAATTTTCGGTGAGCTGGAACCAATTACCCCAAATCCCATTGAAACAATGGTTTCGGTTAACGAAATTTTCGGTTAACGAACGACCCTTTTGGAACGAATTGTGTTCGTTAACCGAGGGACCACTGTAATATTATCTAACCCTGAACACTGATGCCAAGAATGCTAATGCAGATGACCTTATTCATCAGTTGCTGCAGCTTTGTCAGAAGTTCCTAATACTGCACACACAATATAGATCCTAGAGTAGCAGTATGGACTGCACAAGAGCCAATCTTAATAATAAAAGCAAATTTGTGCTATTGTACAGTTCTTACAACTGAAGGCAGTGTCATTGTTTTAATTAAGAATTTGTCATTTTTTGTGTCTAATTTCCAAACTTGGTTTTATATTGAAATGTTTGGGAGTTTTGGGGCACCCTTTGGTTTTATATTACTTCGAAGAGTAAAGTGATATTTGTCCATAAGCTCTGTATACATACGACGTAAGGTTGCCACTTCCTCCTGTAGCCCTCCAACCAGTTGGTTCTTCTCATCAACAATTGTCTGTAAATAAAAAATGCAATTATTGTAATCTTTGCTTTCCATGATAAGATAGAAATGCAAAACATGCATCAAGCAGCTAGAAATATACATTTGTGGGACTGGATCTCCTCCAGCTAATCAAAACTTACAGTGGTCCCTCGGTTAACGAACTGTTTGGTTAACGAAATTTCGGTAAACGAATTACCTTCCATAAGAATCTTCAATTCGGTTAACGAACAAAAATTTGATTAACGAAATCCTTACAAACATCATGTTTTGTTGTGAGCGTCAGCTGATCAGCTGATGGGCTTGTCTGTCAATTCAGTAATCTGTTCTATGTTTACATTCGTTTCCAGTGTAATAAATATCAAGAAAATTGTGCTCTTTAATATTTGTGCATGTTTATATTAAAATTACTGGTCATTCTAAAATTTAGCCATCCAAGCTCTGTCTACATAAAGTTTTTCAACTAATATTTTTGGCTCGATATATGGAACTTTATTCATTTATTGAAACTCCTTTATATGCACACACTGTCCTAAGGGCAAAGCTGAACTGTACATGTAATCAAAATAATGTACAAAATGATTACAAAAATTTTTGTCTACTGCATACTATTGCATATTTACATTCAAATTAATCACTCTCTTATAAGAATTCCAGCATGTAAATTATATTCTCCCCGGCCACTTCTATGAAATTTTATAAGCAAAAAACAAGAACTCGATCTAAAGGACATAAATAAACAAATAAATACTTCACTAGACCTTCGGCGCTGACTGTCAAACATGTCACTGTCTACCCTCCCTCCCTCCCTCTCACGTGGTTATACAGTAGGCTTTAAGTTTTTATCTTAAATAATATCACACACTAAAGTTAGGAGAATATAATTTGCATTGCTGGAATCCTTGCAAGACAGTGAATAATTTGAATATAAACGTCATATATTTTGCACAAGAGATAAAAATTATAGTACATTAGTGTACAGTACTGTAGTACATTATATAATGTAAAGTTTTTCAACTGTATTTTTAGGTAAATTTACATAAATTTCTTCATTTATTTTAATTCATTTACATGCACACACCATACTAAAAGAAACGTAAAAGAAATAAATGGCCTTAGTGCAAAGCTGGAGTGTGCATGTACTAAATGATTAAGGTACTAAAATTGTTATGTCTAGTACAAATTATAGCTTGTTTATATTCAAATAAATCACTATCTTACAATAATCCCAGCAATGTAAATTATATTCTCCACGGTCATTTCACTGACATTTTAAAATGAGAGAAGCTTAGTCACTTAAAGACTGTTAAATAAACACACATGAGACCTTTGGCTCCAACTGTCAAACATATCACCTCACCTCCTGCTCGCTCACTCCTCCATCCCTCTCCCCCAGCCGGGGTATTAAACTTACAGTTTTTATCTTATATAATATCTCAGACTAAAGATAGGAGAATATAATTTGCATTGCTAGAATCCTTGCAAGACAGAGAATAATTTGAATATAAAGCCGGATTTGGTAAAACGTTACTCTGACCACCTAAGTGGTGCGGGTGGTCCCCATTAGAGGTTCACGGCGCCATAAGCTCGTTGAACAGGCTTTGTGTGAAATATAACAAAGTCTAGGAGTGCTTTTAGCATCCTGGTGGTCCAGCGGTTAGCGTTCCCCGGTCACAGTCATAGGCTTGTGGGCCGTGGGTTCGAATCCTGGCGGGTTGAGGTGTTGATTGTATGTAGAAGTCCGCGTGCTTTATTGGGCTAATGAAATATATATGGATCCTCGTGTTTCGAAGCCGGATTTGGTAAAACGTTACTCTGACCACCTAAGTGGTGCGGGTGGTCCCCATTAGAGGTTCACGGCGCCATAAGCTCGTTGAACAGGCTTTGTGTGAAATATAACAAAGTCTAGGACTGCTTTTAGCATCCTGGTGGTCCAGCGGTTAGCGTTCCCCGGTCACAGTCATAGGCTTGTGGGCCGTGGGTTCGAATCCTGGCGGGTTGAGGTGTTGATTGTATGTAGAAGTCCGAGTGCTTTATTGGGCTAATGAAATATATATGGATCCTCGTGTTTCGAAGCCGGATTTGGTAAAACGTTACTCTGACCACCTAAGTGGTGCGGGTGGTCCCCATTAGAGGTTCACGGCGCCATAAGCTCGTTGAACAGGCTTTGTGTGAAATATAACAAAGTCTAGGACTGCTTTTAGCATCCTGGTGGTCCAGCGGTTAGCGTTCCCCGGTCACAGTCATAGGCTTGTGGGCCGTGGGTTCGAATCCTGGCGGGTTGAGGTGTTGATTGTATGTAGAAGTCCGCGTGCTTTATTGGGCTAATGAAATATATATGGATCCTCGTGTTTCGAAGCCGGATTTGGTAAAACGTTACTCTGACCACCTAAGTGGTGCGGGTGGTCCCCATTAGAGGTTCACGGCGCCATAAGCTCGTTGAACAGGCTTTGTGTGAAATATAACAAAGTCTAGGACTGCTTTTAGCATCCTGGTGGTCCAGCGGTTAGCGTTCCCCGGTCACAGTCATAGGCTTGTGGGCCGTGGGTTCGAATCCTGGCGGGTTGAGGTGTTGATTGTATGTAGAAGTCCGCGTGCTTTATTGGGCTAATGAAATATATATATATATATATATATATATATATATATATATATATATATATATATATATATATATATATATATATATATATATATATATATATATATATATATATAAAGTATTACCCCGCTTTACGAGTTTTTTTTTACGCGTTTCCACGTTTACACGGTACCCTGCCAGACCCGGGATGCTCACTTTACACGGTGCGTATACTCTTTTACAAGGAGAGAGGATGGCGGTCATCTCGCGCAGCGCCATTTTTGGATTCAAACCTCCCTCCGTCTCTCCCACCATGTTGGGTAAGCGGCACGAGTAGGTTGCGCAGTGTATGTCTTTGTTGCGTTATCGCGTGACTTCATATGACGTATAGGACTGTGATTGGGCCAAGCATCCTTACCTCCCTGCCCCGCTAGCTGTGATTGGTTTAATGTAATATGACGTGCCCAGCAGCGGGAGCGTTCAAGCCCATTGACCTACCTGCGTTAGTTACACCCCTCCCGGCTACACTGTGTATATTGGTATCTATTGTTCCATAAGAATGGCTTCCACCACACAACCACCACCACCACAAAGAAACCTTGCAGTACCTGGACCAAGCCGCCCTAAACTATGAAATTAAAGACAAGATCATCCAAGAGTTGGAGAAAGGAACAAGACAGGTTGATATCGTGCGCCAGCATGGTGTTAATGAATCTACGATCAGGACAATTAAGAAGGATGCAGCCAAGATAAAGGAGCACAAGAACATCACAAAGTCTACAGGTGCTTCTATGATCAAGTATTGCCGCAACCAGGTGCTTCTCAAGACGGAGAAATTACTTGCGAGCAACTTGATTCTTCAGGCAAGACGGAACATGGCGGTAGACAAGCGCTCAGTTAAGGAGTACGCACGTAAACTGTATGCTGCAGTGTCACATAAGATGGGACTTGCAGAGCCCAAACCCTTCAATGCTTCCTTTGGGTGGTTGCAGAGGTTTAAGAAGAGGAACAATATCACCAACATTAACATTGGTGGTGAAGAAGCTAGTGCTAACCGTGTTGTGGCTAGGGATTTTCCTCCGTTTTTACGTGAGATTATGGAGGAAAGACAGTACACCGACGACCAGGTGTTTAACATGGACGAATCTGGTCTTTTTTGGAAAAAGCTACCTTCCAAGACCTTCATTGCGAAGAATGCCAGCAATTGTCGGGGCCGGAAGTTGCAGGAGGAGTGCATCACCGTCTTGTTTACCACCAATGCCTCCGGTACCTGTAAGTTCAAGTTATCGGTGATCCACACAGGACGCAAGCTGCACGCCTACAAGAGCATGGACATGACCAAGCTAAATGTCCACTGGCTGACCGTACGTAAGGTTTGGATGTTCTCTACTCTGTCCCTCTCCTGGTGTGATGACTGTTTCGTTCCCGACGTGATGAAATTCTGTGAGCAACAGAATGTTCCATTCAAGATTTTGTTGCTCCTTGACAACGCACCAGGACACTCGCCCCTACTGTTGGATTGTCAACCCAACATAAAAGTGGTCTTCCTTCCTCCCAACACTACGTCATTAATACAGCCCATGGACCAAGAATTAATCTGCAATGTGAAAGCTGCATTCTCTGCAAAGAAATTTAAGCTCCTGAACAACTATACCAACACCAAGGATGAGTTGCGTAATAGGGTGTGTCAATTTTGTCAACATGTTAAAAATCAAATTTGGTAGTCAAAATATTGTGCCTCTTTATGTCTAAACTTGAGATTAGCAAACAAAAATGAATTGAAATAACCCTCACCTACATCAATTATACCTTAAAGTTTCAAATATCAGTATTTCAACAAATTAATGAGACTTGATTAGAATTATTCACTTGATATTAACTAATCTCATGTAAGCATATGGATTATGGAGTATTTTATGGTTCTATAGCTTGTGTACAATATGCATGTCAGAACATGAACATGAACAGGCTCTCCGTGTGGGACAGTTTAATTCTTGTTTTGACTTGTACCAAGCGTGAGGATAAGGCGCCCGGCTCACTCTCCTTCTAGATATCATAGACGGTGGTTTGCTCTCATTGCATTTGCACCTACTCTACCAGACGAATTCTACATTTTAATTATTGTAAGTAGGGCATATTGATTGTCGCAGTTACTTATATCATTGTATAAAACATTATGTTCTAAGAAATTATTATGTTATTTCTGTTACAGCATTTTTGATAAACAAATT
Organism: Homarus gammarus; assembly: GCA_958450375.1. Taxonomy (NCBI): domain Eukaryota; kingdom Metazoa; phylum Arthropoda; class Malacostraca; order Decapoda; family Nephropidae; genus Homarus; species Homarus gammarus. The sequence goes on along the minus strand of CAUDMG010000378.1, from coordinate 502,492 downwards.
GATATTTTTTGAAACAACAATTGAATTATGAAACACTGAACTATTTTTCTATTTGTCAGATAGTGTGAAGATGTCAAAATTGAAGACAAGAAGTCAGTTGTCAACCCACTTGAGCCTGCTAGTTGGTAAAGGGAAGGAGCTTCCTGTATCAGAACTTCCAACAGTGAGAGACATGCTAAGATTAGGGTTACTCCTTCGAGAAAAAAATGCAAAGGACAGAAGGAACTATACAGATAAAGAACTCATAAATGACATGATAGTCCCTCTTCTGCATCAATGGACAAAAGCTAATGCACTATTCAAACCACCTGTGATTAATCAGTGTCGAACTATTGAGCTAAAACTAACGAAATTATGGCACAAAGCAGTTGAAACATCACTTGGTAAAGGAAACTTGGCCAGGAAAAATGAATTTCTGCACACACTTGATACTCTGTTTGACATTTTGACCTGCAAGTGCTCCATACAATTATGTTCTGAATCCAACTGTTCTCACTCAGGTAAGAGAGAAAATAATTCCCACATTCATTGTGGTTGTCCTCGTGAAAAGAAGATCCCTGTTTTAGAGCTTGAATTTATAAAGGCACAGAGGACAAAGGCAGAAGGCCAAGGAAGTATGCAAATGGGTTCAATAGATTATTCAGAAACAAAGAAGCAGATTGCTAATGCCAAGAAGAGAGAACAAATCTGAGAGAGGGAACAAAAGAAGAAAATGAAGAGTGAAGAAGCCATCCAAAGAGAGGAAGAGCTATGTCAAGATGTTTATCACTTCTTTGATAGTTCTTCTGATGAACAGGAAGCAACATCAGATGATAGTTCCAAAGAGCCATCTGAACCTTTACCAAAGAAAATGAAATACAACACAAGAAATATTTCAAACATTGCTTTAGCTAGTATTCGCCACCATGCTGGACTTCGTGAGGCTGCAGAAATTGCAACTGCCGCTTGGATAGATGCAGGCCTCATCAGCCGAGAGGATGTATCTTTGGTGATAGATCATAATAAAATTAGAAGAGCACAAGAAAAAATAATGAAGGAAATATCTGATCAGCATGAAAAAGATTTAAGCGAGGGAGGGCTCTCCTGTCTTTTGTTTGATGGAAGAATAGATGACACAAAAGTTTTGCTAGAAGTAGAGGGAGTGAACAGAAAGTTTCCAGGTCTCATCAAAGAAGAACACTACTCTGTCTGTTCTGAGCCTGGTGGTCGGTTTTTGTTTCACTTTGCTCCCGAAACTGAAGTAGAAGGGAAGAAACATGCAGAGGTCATTGCTGATCATATTTTATGTTGGGTTCAGGAGAGAGGACTTGGCAGTTCACTGCAGGCTGTTGGTGGAGGTTCAACTGCAGTGAACACCGGATGGCAGGGGGGTGTAATGACGCATTTAGAGAAAAAACTAGGAAGAAGACTTGTTTGGATTGTATGTGATTTACATACAGGCGAGCTTCCTCTTCGTCATCTCATCCAGGAACTTGATGGTCCTACAAAGAGCAACAACAAGTGGTCAGGTCCCCTTGGCATCATGCTGGATGAAGCAACACAACTAGAAATAAATACAACCTTTCCAAAGGTCGAAGTTGGCCCTCCCCTTCCGGCGTTGTCTGAAGGAGTCATCAAAGATCTCAGCACAGATCAATCCTATGCTTATCGTATTGCCCAAGCAATAAGATCAGGAGAAGTGCCTCAGTCATTGGCTCTCTTGGAGATTGGACCTGTCAGTCACAGCCGTTGGTTAACTACAGCTCTTCGTTTCTGCAGGATTTGGATTTCCAAACACGAATTGAAGGGCAAAGTGCTGAAGAATTTGAGGTTAATTGTTGAATTTATTATTGGAGTTTATCTTCCCCAGTGGTTTAGTGTGAAACTTAATCCTATGTGGGTGGATGGGCCCAATCACCTTTTGTTTCAATTGCAGCTAGTAAGAACACAGAGGAAGGTAGTGAGGGACATCGTGTTACCTGTGGCAAGAAGGTCCGCTTGGTATGCTCGATCAGAAGCAGTTTTGCAAGCAATGCTTTGCAGTCAATGTACCAATCTCCGAACCGAGGCTGTAGAAGTCATTCTAAAGATTAGAGGAACGCTAATAGATGACGACCAGTTGGGAGACTGTTCGTTTCATTCAAGAAAAGTTCCCCCAATAAACGTCAATGCCACCAAATTGTCAGAATTGGTTGACTTGAGTTTGGAAGTCTTAGAGCCACCACTGACAACAAGTCTAACTAGCCAAGAATTGAGAAACCTTAAAGAGACTCCAATGCAGGTGCCGAAGTGGCCTTCCCACACTCAAAGTGTGGAGAGATGTGTGAAAATGGTCACAGAAGCAGCGGGCCATGTTTACAGCCACGAGAGGCGAGAAGGTTACATCAAAGCACAAATAGCAAGCCGACTACTGATGACAAGAAACCAAAGCAAAGAGAGTATGAAGGCATTGGTTACTTTCAAATAGACTACGGATAATAAAAGATAATAATTTGAAACTTGAAACAGTAACATGTGTGCAAACGCTGGTTATGTTATAAATTCACAAATATGTCCATTTAAAAATCCATTTGATGTAGGTAGGACTTATTATAAAAAAAAATTTATGCCAGAATATTGTTTTGCATGCTTAAAGACTACAATAAATTGCTACCAAATTACTCGATTTTCAATTTAGCCAGTTCACCCCCTAAATTGACACACCCTATTGCGTAACCTGGGTGACACCGATAGCAAGAGCGAAGAGGACGAGGATCAACAGTTGGCAGAGCAAGAAGTACTTGTCAAACACTTTTGGAGAAAATTCAATGTCAAGAAAGCTGTGGACTTCTTCGTGAAGGCATGGGATCAGCTTTTTGTAGCAACGGTTCATCACGCATGGAGACATGTGTTGCAAGGTATTCCAGGTGGTAGGCGGAGTCAATCTCTGACTGGTGAGGTTCAGACTGTTGCAGTGGCAGTGGACCTTGCCAGAGAAGCTGCGCAGAGTGTTACAGCTAAAGGCTTCTCTGAGACCACCAACGACGACATCCTGGAGGTGATAAGGGATCCTGATGTGACTGCCGACGAGATGTTAGATGATGATGACGTCAGTGAAGAGGCAGGTGGTGCGTCATCCCAAGAAGAACGCAAGTTATCGCATAGTAATGTAAGGGGTGCCATCGAGTGTGTTGAGAAACTCAAGTCTCCTCCTTTCCGACGACCCTGACGATAACCGGTATGAAGTCTTCACTTCCCAGCTGTTGCAGACTATGGAGCCCTACATCAAGGTGAATCACGACAACATCAACACTATTACCGAGTTCTTTGCCCGCAACCCACCACAGTCAGCCCAAGCCAGTGATAGTGACAGAGACAGTGATGGTGACATTGAGGGATTTGTCAGGGGGGCACTGATAAGTGTGGATGACAGTGATGATGACTCACCTGAGGGCCAGTAGCCTGCCCTCTGCCTCGGAACCAGCCTCCATTCCCCTACGCAGACCCATCTCTTATACTAACGTAAGTGTTAAACCTAACCTTGATTTTTTCTAACCTAACCTACAGTTTATTATTCTCTTATTGATTGTTCTCTTCTATATTTTGTGTGTGTGTGTGAATACCATCATACAGTTAAGATGTTATTTTTACTAAAACTTATGTATTGTGTCGGGGAAAAAGTGGAGTTTGGGGGTCGGCCTGGTCTCTATTTGAATTAATCCCATATGTTATGTTGTTTACTTTACACGTTACTCGCTTTAAGCGGGCCTCCATGGGTTCAATTGACCGCGTAAAGCGAGGCTTCACAGTACACACCCACACACACGTAAATCACTGTGGGTGCGCGTGATCCAGGTATATGCTGATAAGCACAAGGAAAGAAGAAAACACGAAGCTCCCAAGCGCTTTCATGCAATTCACATCTTCACGGGTGAGTACAGACTAAGGAGAAATACCTATCAAGGCATATATATACGGTTGAGGAGGGTGAGATCAAGTCCACAATGGTCAGGTCACTAGGTGGTGACTCTGTGTCATACTCAGGTGGTCCTTACACTCAGGTGGTAAAGGAAACACACTGATGTCAAGTCCGTAAGTTCTATTTCTGGTACAAACACAAAAAGGAGTTAAAACAGGGGTAAACAGCGTCCTGTCTGGGAATCTCTCTGGGTATCTCTATCTGCGCATGCGCGTAGAGCGCGCATGTGCCCAAAGCCTGAACTAACACTTGTGACAAAAGGGAGTATGATTATAAAACATATAATACAGAGACCTGAATCAATAATAGTAAATAGTACAGAGTTACATATTGCAGCCATATTTTTCTCATATATCTACACCTCCCTCCCCCTCACGCTCGTAGTGCAATCTCGAGCGGACTCTTTTTCCAGGAGCCTTTGAGAGTGACGTGGGAAAACTGGGGGGTCACTGAATGAGGACTTACTTTTCTCGTCCAAGCAAGGGTTCACAGGGATGTGGGGGAGGGGTTCACCACTAGAGGACGGTACTGAACAAAGGAAGCGGCGATTCCGCCACCATACCCGGCCACTAGGGAGACGGACCTCATAATCCCTGGTCTTGCCGTAGCTCATGACAATCCCGACCTTGTCCCCGCGGTGACACGTCGGGTCTTGAACCCGAACTGTTTGCCCGATACTCAACCTGGGAAGGGGTCGGGCGTGCTGATCGTACTGTGCCTTTACCTGGTCAGCACGGGCGGCTGCACGATGATCGCAGTCCTCGGTCTTGGCCTGCCACTCCCTCGAGAAGGACCCAGGATGGGCAGGGACACATGACCGTAGTGGGTGGCTATATAACATCTGTGCTGGGGAGCGACCTGTGAAGTTGGGGGTATTCCGCAATTCCAATAAACCCCGGTCAAACTTCTCACAGTCAATGTTGCCTGAGGGTGCCGTCTTGAGTATGAGATGCTTGACGGACTTTACGGCAGCCTCGGCATGTCCATTGGACTGGGGATAATGTGGCGAGGACACCACATGATGAACTCCCCATCGCTCCATGCAGTCCCGGAAGTCGTTGCTGGTGAACTGGGGCCCGCCGTCAGTCCTCAGGCGGAAAGGGACACCAACTTCCCGGAAGTAGCGACAGAACATACGTACTGTATGAGAGGCAGTAGTGTTGCCTCCGCAAGGAACGACACCAGGCCACCCTGAGAGCCGGTCGGCGATGACGAGAAAGGACTTTCCCGCCACAACGAAGAAATCCGCAGAGACGGACTCAAAGGGCCTCGTAGGGTTGTCGTTGTTCATGAGGGGTTCCTGCTGCTGACTAGGCTGCAGCACCTGGCATGGCTCGCAAACTTGAACGGAACTAGCGATGTCGGAGTCGATGCCTGGCCAAAAAACAGTTTGTCTTGCCCGGCGCTTCGTAGCTTCCACACCCCTGTGGCTGTCGTGCAGGTGGGCTAGGGTGCGGCGGCGGAGGGCGGCAGGAACCACAACTCTTGCTCCATACAAGATGAGGTTGACATCAGCATAGAGGTCGTCCCGCATCTTCAGTATGGGAGTAAAGAGCTGTGTAAGTCATACCGGTTGGAGGGAAATCCCGAGGTCACGCAGTTCAGTAGACGGATGTATGAAGGGTCCGCTCTTGCCGCGGCTCGGAGTTCCTGAAGAGTCCTGTCAGCATCCTGCGGTGGAGACTCTTCTGAGATGACGGCGTTCACGGTCACTACGGTCCTGAGGTGTGCAGTAGCATCAGCACATGCGATCTCATCCTCTGGTGTGGGGTGGCTGACTGGGGCTCGTGACAAAGCATCAGGGCTGCAGAGCAGCTTGCCAGCACGCCACACAGCTGTGAAGAGGTAGGGCGAGATCTTCTCCTTAAGGCGTTGGAGGCGGGGATTCTCGACCGCATCCAAGGAGTAGTGGTTCAAGATCGGGATGAGTGGCCGATGATCCGTCATGAGGTTGAAGTGTTGTAGGTCGATCAGATACAACCTACATTTGGACATGGCCCAGACGGCGGCTAACAGCTCCAGTTCGATGGTGGCGTAGCGAGTCTCAGCGTCAGTGAGAAACCGAGAGCCACACTTAACCAGACAGAGGCGTCAGTTGCCGTGGTCCTGTAGCAGAGCATATCCAATCCCGTAGAGGCGAGAGGCATCAGTCTGGAGGACAACTGGCAGGGCCGGGTCGAAGGAAGCAAGAACAGGTGGGCTAAGGAGAGCTGTCTTGACGCGACGGAATGCCTCATCATGGTCAGCTGTCCAGGTGAATGTTCTCTTGGGGCTCATCAGGGGGCGTAGAGGCTGTGCCGCAGCGGCAATGTCGGGGGTGAACTCAGCCAACTGGTTTACCAGGCCCATGAACGAGCGGAGGTCGGTCAGGTTGGCAGGAGTTGGGAAGTCCCGGATCGCGCTGACCTTTCCAGGATCAGCCGAGATGCCCTTGCCTGAGAGGGTGTACCCACAGAAGTTCACACTAGGTGCGGCGACCACAAACTTATCCTTGTTGAGGGTGATCCCGTACTTGCGGCACCTGCTGAGCATCTGGTGAATACGCTCAAGATGCGTGGAGTAATCCTCGTCATGTAGGAGCACATCGTCTATGACCTTGACACAGTTCGCCACACCCTGAAGGGCCATGTCACCACGGAGGCAGAAAGCATCGCCAGTAGCCGCGAAGCCCATAGGTCCTCTGCAGTGCTGAAATCGGCCGTACGGTGTGATGAACGTCGTGTGGTGCTGATCTTCTTCCGCAAGTTCCATCTGCCAGTGCCCACATAAGGCATCTGCAGTAGTAAAGTACCTTGCCTTCGGGTCCACACTGCGTATAGCGGTGAAGGGTGTCGGTGAAGGGTGGGTCGGGTGGGAACTTGGCTCTTCTGCTTGGTGAGGTCGATGGTGATACGAACTCCAGAAATGTTCTTGGCGACTGTTACCATGGGGTGACACCAATCCGAGGGGTCATCACTGTAGATATATGAGACGAATATGCTGTAATATGTAACTGTACTATTTACCATTATTGATTCAGGTCTCTGTATTATATTTATAATCATACCCTCTTTTGTCACTGAGTGTAGTTCAGACTTTGAGCACATGCGCGCTGTACGCGCATGCGCAGATAGAGATACCCAGAGAGATTCCGGGACAGGACGCTGTTTACCCTGTCTTAACTCCTTTTGTGTGTTTGTCCCAGAAATAGAACTTACGAACTTGACACCAGTGTGTTTCCTTTATCCCTGATTGGAAGAAATCATCTGAGTCTCCCACATGGCGCAGTGATTAGCTGGGACATCACATTATTCAGAATTGGAGTGGACGCAGAATCTCTCTCGGAGCCGCCATCTTGTCAACTCCTCCTGCCCAGTGAATATCGGCGCGTACCTCTCAAGATATTCCTGGATTTACAGTGCAGTGTTGTGAAGTGCTTTTTCAGTGTTGTGTGTGCCCTTTAGTGTCTTTAAAGTGTTTCCCCGTGTTCCTGCACTTTTTACAAAAGAGGGAAGCCCATTTAAGACCTAGGGGAGAGCTCAAGTTTTGACATCCTTCCCCGCTCATGACTTGGCTGGAACTGGCGTGAGGAGTTGCTATACCGCCAGCCACCCGCTCTCTGGCCAGCCTGCTCCGAGTACACACACGAACGAGCGCACACACACACTCACTCACTCACAGACGCTCGCAGATATCTTCCATTTAAAGACAATTGCTTTTCTGCTCACTTATTAATTACAGTAATTGTGAGAGAAATAAACCAGGCCTTATGGAAGATCAAGAATTTATTGGGTTTTCTCCAGATACCCAACAAGCCCAACATCAGACTGATGTCGGTGCAGTAAGTGGTCTCCAAGTGGAGCGGGAAGTGGATCAAGCGGCCCCACCCACCCTTAGACCCCACTACACACGTCCGCAACCTGCCACAGGCGGCAACTTCCTTCGTTTAATTCAGTTTTTGGAAGAAAACCGACGACAAGACGACATCAGGAGGCAACAGGAAGAGGATCACAGGCGTCAACAAGAAAATGACAGATTCAGTGCCATGATCGAGTTGTTGACACCTGTGAACCTTCGAGCAGCTGCCACATCTGCCCCTTCGTCCACAGGCGCGCCCGAAGGGTCCTCTCCAACTTCTTTGCCCCCCCCACAGAAAGCACTCGCTCAGAGTCCACCGCCACTCCAAGCTGATGCCTCGTTCCAGGTATTCCGTGAATGGCGTCGGAGATGGGACGATTATTCGATGATGGTCGACTTATCGAGGTTGCCTAGGGAGAAACAGCTGATCCAGATGAGGATGTGTCTCACCCTAGAGACGCAACGTATCCTGGAGCACACCCTGCAAATCCCCCACAACACAGACAAGACCGTGAAGGACGTCTTGGATGCTTTACAGACGCATATCAAGGGTCTCCGCAACGAAACTCTGCGTAGGAGAGAGCTTCTCAGTTGTAAGCAGCTGGAGGGTGAGTCATTTGCAGATTTTTACGTACGACTCAGACGCATCGCTGAGGAGGTTGACGTTTGTCCTGGGAACTCATCGACTTGTGAGGAAACACAGCTGAAGATGATTATCCTCAGGGGTGTGCGGGACGAAGAGCTTATTCAGAAGCTTATCTCCCTCAACACTGCCTCCTCTCTACAGGATGTTGTCACCACCTGCCGCTCTTACGAAGCCACCAGAAGTGCGACTTCTGCTATTCGTGCTCCATCTAGCCAGCTGTGTGCCATCTCCGCATATAAGAAGAACAAAGGACGTGACGGGACTTCAGCCTCACATCCGACTTCAGCTTCACATCCGACTTCAGCTTCGCATCACTCTTCAGCATCACTTCAGACTTCGACGCCAGGTCACCCCTGCCAGTATTGTGCTCGTCGGCATGGTTCTGAATGCCCTGCCGCTGACAGCACCTGCAATAACTGTGGCCGTCGTGGCCATTGGGCTAGGACACTGAAGTGCCCTGCCAACAACGTTCAGTGCCGCTCCTGTAGCCGCATTGGACATTTTGACAAATGCTGTCAGTCACGGAAGAAAAAGGATACTACTTGCAAGTCTCAGGCGGCGAAGAACAAGATCTGTTGTCGCGTGGGATCATCTTCTCCTGTCAGCAAGACACCTCAGCCCATCTGTGTTCACCTGTCATACGGCGACATTACTTCCCGTATCCAGATGCTTCCTGACACAGGTGCGGACGTCACAGTCATCGGCACAAGACACCTCGACATTCTGGGGATCCCTAGGAGCAGCTTGCAACCACCGTCAACTTCTACAACGCTCACTGCAGACGGTTCTACAATGGCACCTGCTCTGGGTACATTTCAGGCTACCCTCGCCCTAGGTAAGCAGTCATGTTCTGCCAGGATTCAGGTCCACAAAGGTGTTCAGATGCCACTACTGTCTTATGGCCACTGTCAAGAGTTGGCCATAATATCTCCAGACTTCCCCAAGCCAATTCCGGAAATTAAACATGTCAACAGGTGCAAGGAGCTGCCCCTCCCAACCAATACGTCACCTTCTGCAGCCAGGGAGTTCTTCCTACTGCAATCCAAGGACGTGCTGGTTCCCAAGGAGGACCTCAAGACGGCTCCACTCAGCAGTCAGCAGCAGGAACCCCTCATGAACAACAACAACCCTACAAGGCCCTTTGAGTCCGTCTCTGCGGATTTCTTCGTTGTGGCGGGAAAGTCCTTTCTCGTCATCGCCGACCGGCTCTCAGGGTGGCCTGTTGTCGTTCCCTGCGGAGGCAACACTACTGCCTCTCATACAGTACGTATGTTCTGCCGCTACTTCCGGGAAGTTGGTGTCCCTCTCCGCCTGAGGACTGACGGCGGGCCCCAGTTCACCAGCAACGACTTCCGGGACTGCATGGAGCGATGGGGAGTTCATCATGTGGCGTCGTCGCCACATTATCCCCAGTCCAATGGACATGCCGAGGCTGCCGTAAAGTCCGTCAAGCATCTCATCCTCAAGACGGCACCCTCAGGCAACATTGACTGTGAGAAGTTTGACCGGGGTTTATTGAAATTGCGGAATACCCCCAACTTCACAGGTCGCTCCCCAGCACAGATGTTATACGGCCACCCACTACGGTCATGTGCCCCTGCCCATCCGGAGTCCTTCTCGAGGGAGTGCCAGGCCAAGACCGAGGACTTCGATCGTCGTGCAGCCGCCCGTGCTGACCAGATAAAGGCACAGTCCGATCAGCACGCCCGACCCCTTCCCAGGTTGAGTATCGGGCAAACAGTTCGGGTTCAAGACCCGACGTCTCACCGCTGGGACAAGGTCGGGGTTGTAATGGGCTGCGGCAAGACCAGGGATTACGAGGTCCGTCTCCCTAGTGGTCGGGTATGGTGGCGGAATCGCCGCTTCCTTCGTTCAGTACCGTCCCCTAGTGGTGAACTCCTCCCCCACATCCCTGTGAACCCTTGCTTGGACGAGAAAAGTAAGTCCTCATTAAGTGACCCCCCAGTTTTCCCACGTCGCTCTCAAAGGCTCCTGGAAAAAGAGTCCGCTCGAGATTGCACTACGAGCGTGAGGGGGAGGGAGGTGTAGATATATGAGACGAATATGCTGTAATATGTAACTGTACTATTTACCATTATTGATTCAGGTCTCTGTATTATATTTATAATCATACCCTCTTTTGTCACTGAGTGTAGTTCAGACTTTGAGCACATGCGCGCTGTACGCGCATGCGCAGATAGAGATACCCAGAGAGATTCCGGGACAGGACGCTGTTTACCCTGTCTTAACTCCTTTTGTGTGTTTGTCCCAGAAATAGAACTTACGAACTTGACACCAGTGTGTTTCCTTTATCCCTGATTGGAAGCATCATCTGAGTCTCCCACAATCACCAGCAGGCTTAATGATCCCCTGGGCTACCATAGAGTCGAGTTCCTTCTTAACTTGGCTCTGGAAAGCGAAGGGTATCTGTCTCGGTGTGTGGATGGCGAAAGGTACTGCGTCATCCTTCAGGTGTATTCTCATGGGGGAGCCAGCCATTGGCTTGAGTGGAGCCGTCTTGAGGTCCTCCTTGGAAACCAGCACATCCTTGAATTGCAGTAGGAAGAACTCCCTGGCTGCAGAAGGTGACGTATTGGGTGGGAGGGGCAGCTCCTTGCACCTGTTGACTTGTTTTATTTCCAGAATTGGCTTAGGGAAGTCTGAAGATATTATGGCCAACTCTTGACAGTGGCCAAAAGACAGTAGTGGCATCTGAACACCTTTGTGGACCTGAATCCTGGCAGAACATGACTGCTTACCTAGGGTGAGGGTAGCCTGAAATGTACCCAGAGCAGGTGCCATTGTAGAACCGTCTGCGGTGAGCATTGTAGAAGTTGACGGTGGTTGCAAGCTGCTCCTAGGGATCCGCAGAATGTCGAGGTGTCTTGTGCCGATGACTGTGACGTCTGTACCTGTGTCAGGAAGCATCTGGATACGGGATGTAACGTCGCCGTATGACAGGTGAACACAGATGGGCTCAGGTGTCTTGCTGACAGAGGAAGAAGAGCATCCCACGCGACGACAGCGCTTGTTCTTCGCCGCCTGAGACTTGCAAGTAGTGTCATTCTTCTTCTTTGACTGACATCATTTGCCATAGTGTCCAATGCGGCTACAGGAGCGGCACTGAGCGTTGTTGGCAGGGAACTTCAGTGTCCTAGCCCAATGACCACGACAGCCACAGTTATTGCAGGTGCTGTCAGCGGCAGGGCATTCAGAACCATGCCGACGAGCACAATACTGGCAGGAATGACCTGGCGTCGAAGTCTGAAGTGATGCAGAAGATTGATGCGAAGCTGAAGTCGGATGTGAAGCTAAAGTCGGGTGTGAAGCTGAAGTCCAGTCACGTCCTTTGTTCTTCTTATATGCGGAGATGGCACACAGCTGGTTAGATGGAGCACGAATGGCAGAAGTCGCACTTCTGGTGGCTTCGTAAGAGCGGCAGGTGGTGACAACATCCTGTAGAGAAGAGGCAGTGTCGAGGGAGATAAGCTTCTGAATTAGCTCTTCGTCCCGCATGCCCATGAGAATAATCATCTTCAGCTGTGTTTCCTCACAAGTCGGCGAGTTCCCAGGACAAACGTCAACCTCCTCAGCGATGCGTCTGAGTCGTACATACAAATCAGCAAACGACTCACCCTCCAGCTGCTTACAACTGAGAAGTTCTCTCCTACGGAGAGCTTCATTGCCGAGGCCCTTGATATGCGTCTGTAAAGCATCCAAGACGTCCTTCACACTCTTGTCTGTGCTGTGGGGAATTTGCAGGGTGTGCTCCAGGATACGTTGCGTCTCTAGGGTGAGACACATCCTCATCTGGATCAGCTGTTTCTCCCTAGGCAACCTTGATAAATCGACCATCATCGAATAATCGTCCCACCTCCGACGCCATGCACAGAATACCTGGAACGAGGCATCAGCTTGGAGTGGCGGTGGACTCTGAGCGAGTGCTTTCTGTGGGGGGGGCAAAGATGTTGAAGAGGACCCTGCAGGTGCACCTGTGGACGAAGAGGCAGGTGTAGTAGCTGCTTGAAGGTTAACAGGTGCCAACAACTCGATAATGGCACTGAACCTGGCATTTTCTTGTTGACGTCTGTGATTCTCTTCACGCCTTCGTTCATCGTCTTCCTGTCGCCTCCTGATGTCGTCTTGTCGTTGGTTTTCTTCCAAAAACTGAATTAAATGAAGGAAGTCGACACCTGTGGCAGATTGCGGACGTGTGTAGTGGGGGCTAAGGGTGGGTGGGGCCGCTTGATCCACTTTCCGATCCACTTGGAGTCCACTTACTGCACCGACATCCGTCTGAGGTAGGGCTTCTTGGGTATCTGAAGAAAACCCAATAAATTCCTGATCTTCCATATGGCCTGGTTTATTTCTCTCACAATTACTGTAATTAATAAGTGAGCAGAAGAGCAATCGTCTTTAAATGGAAGATATCTGTGAGCGTCTGTGTGTGTGTGTTTGCGTTCGTTCGTGCATGCGTGTACTCAGGGCAGGCTGGCTAGCGGGCTGGCGATTACAGCAACTCAGTGCCGGTCGAGACATGAACGTGGGTGGGTGTCAAAACTTGAGCTCTCCCATAGGTCTTAAAAAGGCTCCCCTCTTTTGTAAAAAGTGCAGGAACACGGGGAAACACTTTAAAGACACTAAAGGGCACACACAACACTGAAAAAGCACTTCACAACACTGCACTGTAAATCCAGGAATATCGTGTTGAGGTACGCGCCGAGATCCACTCGACAAGAGGAGTTGACAAGATGGCGGCTCCGAGAGAGATTCTGTGTCCACTCCAATTCTGAATACTGTGATGTCCCAGCTAAACACTGCACCATGTGTGATACTCAGGTGGTCCTTACACTCAGGGGTAAAGGAAACACACTGATGTCAAGTCCGTAAGTTCTATTTCTGGTACAAACACAAAAAGGAGTTAAGACAGGGGTAAACAGCGTCCTGTCTTGGAATCTCTCTGGGTATCTCTATCTGCGCATGCGCCCAAAGCCTGAACTAAGACTTGTGACAAAAGGGAGTGTGATTATAAAACATATAATACAGAGACCTGAATCAAAAATGGTAAATAGTACAGAGTTACATATTACAGCCATATTCGTCTCATATATCTACAGACCCTACTAATTTTCAAAAGCACCGCAGCAGTCGGTAGTCAGGTCAGAGGGTAAGATGACCCAACCTTCTCAACTGGTTACAAATCTTCTTAATTACGAAATTGTCTTGTGTGTACAAAAAACTGTACATACCATTACTCAAATTCGTGTTGACGGATTCGGTATGTTTAATGAGACTGGATTCTATAATGTTACTCCTGTCAATTGAATTACAAGGTAATATTGAGGAGGCATTATCCCAGTCACTGCAATGCTTATTATCCCTCAAATGAACAAACAGAGCATTGGATTCCTGGCCTGTCCTCACACTATATTTATGTTGTTTAAGTCTAGTCACAAGATCTTTACCTGTCTAGCCTAAGTAAAACATATTGCATTCCTTGCAAGGAACCTTATAAATGCAGCCACTTGTATTGTTGGGGGTAGTTCTTGGTGTACATTTGTTTAACAGTGCATGAGTTTTTAAATGCCACATTGACTTTCCAGGTTTTTAGTTGTAAAGGAATTTGAGAGATATTTTTGTGAAATGGTAATACTAGGAGATTCTTATGGTCATGGGTGGGCTTGGGATAGGTTCTATAGAAAGATTTCTTAGTAATGTTAAGGCATTTGTCTATGAAAGATCTAGGGTACTTAAGGTTCAAGCCAATATTATACAGTGAACCCTCACTTTACGCGGTTAATTGAACCCATGGCGGCCCGCGAAAAGTGAGAAGAGCGTAAAGTGAACAACATAACATATGGGATTAATTGAAATAGAGACCGGGCCGACCCCCAAACTCCACTTTTTCCCAACACAATACGTACGTTTTACTAAAAATAACATCTTAACTTTATGATGGTATTCACAAACACATAATACAGAAGGGAACAATCAATAAGAGAATAATATACTGAAGGTTAGGTTGGAAAAAACAAGGTTGGGGTTGACACTTAAGTTAGTTGAAGAGATGGGTCTGCGTAGGGGAATGGAGGCTGGTTCCGAGGCAGAGGGCAGGCTACTGGCCCTCAAGTGAGTCTTCATCAGTGTCATCCACACTTACTAGTGCCTCCCTGACAAATCTCTCAAAGTCATCATCACTGTCTCTGCCTCTGTCACTATCACTGGCTTGGGCTGGCAGTGGTGGGTTGCGGGCGAAGAACTCAGTTATGCTTTGCTGACGGCTGGTGTTTATGTTGTCATGATAAACCTTGATATTGGGCTCCATAGTCTGCAACAGCTGGGTAGTGAAGATTTCATACCTGTTAGCGTCAGGGTCGTCGGAAAGGAGGAGCTTGACTTTCTCAATACACTCGATGGCACCCTTTACATTACTATGGGATAAGCGGCATTCTTCTTGGGATGACGCACCGCCTGTCTCTTCACTGACGTCATCGTCATCTACCATCTCGTCGGTAGTCACATGAGGATTCCTTATCACCTCCATAATGTCGTCGTTGGGGGTCTCGGAGAAGCCTGCAGCTGTACCATTCTGCGCAGCTTCTCTGGCAAGGTCCACTGCTACTGCAACAGTCTGAACCTCACCAGTCACAGATTTACTCTGCCTAACACCCGGAATACCTTGCAACACATGTCTCCATGCGTGACGAACAGTTGCTACAGACAGCTGATCCCATGCTTCCACCAAGAAGTACACAGCTTTCTTGACATTGAATGTTCTCCAAAATTGTCTCAGAAGTACTTGTTGCTCTGCCAATTGTTGATCCTCGTCGTCTTCGCTCTTGCTATCGATGTTGGTGTCAATCAGGTTACGCAACTCTTCCTTGGTGTTGGTGTAGCCGTTCAGGAGCTTGAATTTTTTAGCAGAGAATGCAGCTTTTACATTACAGATCAATTCTTGGTCCATGGGCTGTATTATAGACGTAGTGTTGGGAGGAAGGAAGACCACTTTTATGTTGGGGTGACGACCTAACAGTAGGGGCGAGTGTCCTGGTGCGTTGTCAAGCAGCAACAAAATCGTGAATGGAACATTCTGTTGCTCACAGAATTTCTTCACATCGGTAACAAAACAGTCATCAAACCAGGAGAGGGACAGAGTAGAGAACATCCACGCCTTACATGCAGTCAGCCAGTGGACATTTAGCTTGGTCAATGGTCATGTCCATGCTCTTGTAGGCGTGCGGCTTGCGTGCTGTGTGGATCACCGATAACTAGAGCTTACGGGTACCGGAGGCATTGGTGGTAAACAGGACGGTGATGCGCTCCTTCTGCAACTTCCAGCCCCGACACTTGCTGGCATTCTTCACAACGAAGGTCTTGGAAGGTAGCTTTTTCCAAAAAAGACCAGATTCGTCCATGTTAAACACCTGGTTGTCGGTGTACTGTCCTTCCTCCATAATCTCACGTAAAAACGGAGGAAATTCCCTAGCCGCAACAGGGTCAGCACTAGCTTCTTCACCACCAATGTTGATATTGATGATCTTGTTCCTCTTCTTAAACCTCTGTAACCACCCAGAGGAAGCATTAAAGGGTTTGGGCTCTGTAATTCCCATCTTTCGTGACACTGCAGCATACAGTTCACGTGTATACTCCTTAACTGAGCGCGAGTCCACCGCCATGTTCCGTCGCGCCTGACAAGTAATTTTCGGTCTTGAGAAGCACCTGGTTGTGGAAATACTTGATCATAGAAGCACCTGTAGACTTTGTGATGTTCATGTGCTCCTTTATCTTGGCTGCATCCTTCTTAATTGTCCTGATAGTTGATTCGTTAACACCATGCTGGCGCGCGAGATCAACATGTCTTGTTCCTTTCTCCAACTCTTGTATGATCTTATACTGTATTTGATTTCGTAGCTTAAGGAACGTCGTGTCTTCTTTGGCTTAGGGCGGCTGGGTCCAGGTAATGCAAGGTTTCTTTGTGGTGGTGGTGGTGGTCCGGTGGAAGCCATTCTTATGGAGCAATAGATACCCATATACACGGTGTAGCTGGGAGGGGTGTAACAGACAAGGCTAGGTCAAGGGGCTTGAACGCTCCCGCGGCGGGGCACGTCATAGTACATTAAACCAATCACAGCGAGCGGGGAGGGAGGTAAGGATGCTTTGCCCAATCACAGTCCGATACGTCATATGACGTCACAGATAACGCAACAAAGACATACACTGCGCAACCTACTCGCGCTGCTTATACAACATGGCGGATGGCGGGAGAGATGGCGGGAGGTATGGATCCAAAAATGGCGCGGCGCTAGAGGACCACCAGCCGCTCTCCGCGTAAAGGGGTACACACACCGCGGAAAGTGAGCATTCCGTGTTCGGCAGGGTACCGCGAAAACGTGGAAAAGCGTAAAGTGAAACCGCGTAAAGCGAGGGTTGACTAGATATATTTATATTCCTCATCAATGAATTCCGAGCTGCAAATTCTGAAAGCACGTAAAAACATTGATGAAAATACTGACTGTTTGACTCTATTGTGGTGAGCAGAATAATAATGAATGTATGAACACACATTAGTAGGTTTCCTATAAATACTGAACTTAAAGGTGTTACCTATTCTGTGGATCAGACAGTCTAGGAAAGGCAATTTACAGTCCTGCTCTAATTCCACAGTGAATTTGATAAAGGGGTTTAAGTTGTTAAGTTGTGGCAGGAAAGCTTTTAGGTCCTCATTACATGGCCAGAGACATAATACATCATCAACATATCTAAAACAGACTGCTGAAGGTGGTAAAATATTACTTAATAGTTTCTTTTCAAAGAATTCCATATATAGGTTGCTTAATACAGGTGAGAGTGGATTACCCATTGCCATACCAAATTTTTTAGCATAATAATCTCCATTAAATTCAAATTTAGAATCCTTAATACATAGTTTGATGAGTTCGATGAAGTCGTCTTTCGAGACGGGCAATGGGATATTATCCAGGGAATCTATGAGGAACTCCAGTAAATCATTGACTGGGACCTTTGTAAAGAGTGATGTTACATCAAAACTGACCAGTTTAAAATCATAATTAATGTGTAAGTTATTGAGTTTATAAACCAGATCCATATTATTCTTAATATTAGAGTTAGAAATGTTGCCAACTAGGGGATTTAGTAAAGAAACTAACCATTTGGATAATTTATAAGAGATTGACCCAACTGAGCTGACGATGGGTCTTGCTGGGTAATTAGGCTTGTGGGTCTTGATTACACCGTACATGTATGGCAGTGGAGGGGACGTTGAAGTAAGATGTTTAATGAGAGTAGCTTTGCCTCTCAATAGAGACTTCAGTTTTTTGTTGAACTGGGTGTTAACTGTGTTGAGAGGATTATTTATTAGCTTAGAATATGTTGCAGCATCACATAATGAGGACCTAAAAGCTTTCCTGCCACAACTTAACAACTTAGCCCCCTCGATCAAATTCACTGGGGAATTAGAGCATGACTGTAAATTGCCTTTCCTAGACTGTCTGATCCACAGAATAGGTAACACCTTTAAGTTCAGTATTTATAGGAAACCTACTAATGTGTGTTCATACATTCATTATTATTCTGCCCACCATAATAGAGTCAAACAGTCAGTATTTTCATCAATGTTTTTACGTGCTTTGAGAATTTGCAGCCCGGAATTCATTGATGAGGAATATAAATATATATCTAATATTGGCTTGAACCTTAAGTAGCCTAGATCTTTCAAAGACAAATGCCTTAACATTACAAAGAAATCTTTCTATAGAACCGATCCCAAGCCCACCCATGACCATAAGAATCTCTTAGTATTACCATTTCACAAAAATTTCTCTCAAATTCCTTTACAACTAAAAACCTGAAACGTCAATGTGGCATTTAAAAACTCATGCACTGTTAAACAAATGTTAATCAAGAACTCCCCCAACAATACAAGTGGCTGCATTAATAAGGTTCCTTGCAAGGAATACAATATGTTTTACTTAGGCCAGAAAGGTAAAGATCTTGTAACTAGACTTAAACAACATAAATATAGTGTTAGGACAGGCCAGGAATCCAATGTTCTGTTTGTTCATTTGAAGGATAATAAGCATTGCATTGACTGGGATAATGCCTCCTCAATATTCCACTGTAATTCAATTGACAGTAGGAACATTATAGAATCCAGTCTCATTAAACATACCAAATCCGTCAACACGAATTTTAGTAATGGTATGTACAAACAAGACAATTTCGTAATTAAGAAGATTTGTAACCAGGTGAGAAGGTTGGGTCATCTTACCCTCTGACTTGACTACCGACTGCTGCGGTGCTTTTGAAGATTAGTAGGGTCACTACCTAGTGACCTGACCATTGTGGACTTGATCTCACCCTCCTCAACTGTATATATATGCCTTGTTATGTATTTCTCCTCAGTCTGTACTCACCCCTGAAGATGTGAATTACACGAAAGTCCTTGGGAACTTCGTGTTTTCTTCTTTCCTTGTGGTTATCAGCATATATATATATATGCAGTTAACCCTCACTTTACGCGGTTAATGTAACCAACAGGGTCCCGCGTAAAGTGAGAAACGCGTAAAGTGAATAACATAACATATGGGATTAATTGAAATAGAGTCCAGGCCGACCCCCAAACTCCACTTTTTGACACTTACGTTAGTTGAAGAGATGGGCCGGCATACTGGGATGGAGGCTGATTCCGAGGCAGAGGGCAGATTACTGACCCTCAGGTGAATCACCATTACTAGGTGAATCACCATCACTATCACTTACAGTTGTCAGGGCTTCCCTGACAAATCCCTCAAAGTCATCTTCACTGTCACTATCACTGGCTTGGGCTGGCTGTGGTGGGTTGCGGGCGAAGAACTCGGTTATGCTTTTTTGACGGCTGGTGTTTATGTTGTCTTGATATACCGTGATGTACGGCTCCATAGCCTGCACCAGCCGGGTATGGAAGACTTCATAGCGGTCATCGTCATTGTCGCGGGAAAGGAAGGACTTCATTTTCTCTGCACACACCATGGCACCCTTAATATCACTATGAGTTAAACTGTGTTCTTCGGAGAATGACGCACCTTCTTCCTACTCTTCACTGACGTGATCTTCTTCCAACACCTCGTCGGCAGTCACTTCAGGATCTCTGATCACCTCCAGGATGTCGTCGTTGGTGGTCTCGGAGAAGCCTGGAACTGTAACAGTCTGCGCAGCTTCTCTGGCAAGGTCCACTGCTACTGCAACATTCTGAACCTCACCAGTCACAGATTGACTCCTCCTCTCACCTGGTATTCCATGCAACACATGTCTCCATGCGTGACGAATAGTAGCAATAGACAGCTGATCCCATGACTCCACCAAAAAGTCCACAGCTTTCTTGATGTTAAATACTCTCCAGAATTGTTTGAACAGTATTTTTTGCTGTGCCAACTGTTGATCCTCATCTTCTTCGCTCTTGCTATCGGTGGTGGTGTCACTCAGGTTACGCAACTCTTCCCTGGTGTTGGTGTAGTCATTCAGGAGTTTGAATTTTTTTGTTGAGAATGCAGCTTTTACATTACAGATTAACTCTTGGTCCATGGGCTGTAATATAGACTTAGTGTTGGGAGGAAGGAAGACCACTTTTACGTTGGGGTGACGATCTAACAGTAGGGGCGAGTGTCCTGGTGCGTTGTCCAGCAGCAACAAAATATTGACTGGCACATTCTGTCGCTCACAGAATTTCTTTACATCGGGAACAAAACAGTCATCAAACCAGGAGAAGGACAGTGTAGAGAACATCCACGCCTTACGTGCGGTCAGCCAGTGGACATTTAGCTTGGTTATGTCCATGGTTTTGTAGGCGTGCGGCTTGCGTGCTGTGTGGATCACCGATAACTTGAGCTTACAGGTACTGGAGGCATTGGTGGTAAACAGGACGGTGATGCGTTCCTTCTGCATCTTCCGGCCCCGAATCCTGCTGGCATTCTTTACAACGAAGGACTTGGAAGGTAGCTTTTTCCAGAAAAGACCAGATTCGTCCATGTTAAACACTTGGTCGTCACTGTACTGTCCTTCCTCCATAATCTCACGTAAAAACGGAGGAAATTCCCTAGCGGCAGCACGGTCAGCACTCGCTTCTTCATCAACAATGTTTATATTGATGATCTTGTTCCGGATCTTAAACCTCTGTAACCACCCAGAGGAAGCATTAAAGGGTTTGGGCTCTGTAATTCCCATCTTTCGTGCCACTGCCATGTACAGTTCACGTGCGTAGTCCTTAACAGAGCGCGTGTCGACCGCCATGTTCCGTCGCGCCTGACGCACCAAGTACCTCACAAGCAATTTTTCTGTCTTGAGAAGCACCTGGTTGTGAAAATACTTGATCATAGAAGCACCTGTAGACTTTGTGATCTTCATGTGCTCCTTTATCTTGGCTGCATCCTTCTTTATTGTTCAAATCGTAGATTCATTCACACCATCCTGGCGCGCCAAATCAACCTGCCTTGTTCCTTTCTCCAACTCTTGGATGATGGTATACTTCACCTCGTAGCTTAAGGAACGTCGTGTCTTCTTTGGCTTAGTGCCGCTGGGTCGAGGTAAGGAAAGGTTTCTCTCTGGGGGTGGTAGTCCGGCAGAAGCCATTTTACTGAACAATGGATGCACGATTACACGGTGTGGCCTTGAGGGATGAAACTGCCGCGGCTAGGTCAAGCCTCGTCTTTTCTCCCTCCCTCCCTCCCTCCCTCGGGTGGACGCGTCATAATACTTTAAGCCAATTACAGCTAGCAGCAGAGGGGGGTAGGGATGCATGGCCAATCACAGTCAGATACGTCATATGACGTCAGTGATAACGCAACAAAGACACACACTGCGCAACCTTACCGCGCGGCTTGCCCAAGCGGAGGGAGGAGGAGGGAGAGGCGAGGAGCACAGGCAGGCAGGCGGGCAGGTGGCGGGTGGGGCGAATCCAAAAATAGCGTCGCGCCGGACACTCTCCGCGTAATGGGGTTCACGTAACGCGTAATGTGAGCACGTTTGGTTCTGGCAAGGCACCGCGTAAGTGTGGAAACGCGGAATGTGGGACCGCGTAAAGTGAGGGTTAACTGTAAATATATATATATAGAACTTCGTGTTTTCTTCTTTCCGTGTGGTTATCAGCATATATATACAGGTAGTCGTCGACTTACGACCTAGATTGGTTACTGCCGACCGGTCGTAAGTTGATCTGGTCGTAAGTCGGCCTATGTTGTAATTACCTTACGTATATTATACTGTAATGTGTAATGATAATATAATCATCTTTAAGTCATATTTTATCAACATTTTCTTTGTTCATTATTGTTACGGTCGTCAGGTTTAAGTAAATCACTGCATACTACAGTACAATTGATTTATTATTTACACTGGGGCTGGGGCCAAAACTGTCGTACCGCCGGTCGTAAAGTCGAACAGACGTAAGTCGCATAGGTCGTAAGTCGACGACTACCTGTATATATATATATATATATATATATATATATATATATATATATATATATATATATACACACACAGTGAACCCTCGCTTTACGCGGTTTCACTTTACGCGTTTCTACATTTACGCGGTACCCTACCAGAATCGGAATTCCCAATTTACGCAGTGCATCTACTCATATACGCGGGCGAAGTATAATTTTTTTATTTAGCTCATAAAATTCATACAAATTACCCGGCCAGAATATAATTTACATTGCTGGAATTCTTACAATTTGATGATCATTTTGAATATAAGCATCATAGATTTTGGATTAGACATACAAATTTTAGATCTAATGCAAGTATTTTGTTTACTCAGAGCAAATATGTTATCTTTTGTACAAAATGTATGACGTGTATATTCAAAATATTCCTGGTCTTGCAAGGAATCCAGCAATGTCAGTTATATTATCCTAACTTTAGTCTGAGGTATTATTTATTACTAAAAATGTAAATATACTGTTATAACCCAATAATTTCTCTGGTAGGGAGGGAAGGTGGGGGTGAGGGGTAGGGAGGGAGGGAGGGAGGGATCCAGGGAGCAGGTGGGTAGAGGGGGGGGGGAGGTGGGGTATTTTGATTGACAGATAGTATTTGGGTAAGTATATTTTGTTCATTTATTTTAGATATATGTTTTAGCTCATAAAATTCATACGAATTACCGGCCCAGAATATAATTTACATTGCTGGAATTCTTACAATTTGATGATCATTTTGAATATAAACATCGTAGATTTTGCATTAGACATACAAATTTTAGATCTACTGTAAGTATTTTGTTTACTCTGAGCAAATATGTTATCTTTTGTGCAAAATATATGACGTGTATATTCAAAATATTCCTGGTCTTGGGAGGAATCCAGCAATGTGAACTTTATAATCCTAACTTTAGTCTGAGGTATTATTTATTACTAAAAAGGTAAATATTCTGGTTTCTCCCAAACATTTCTCTGGTAGGGAGGGAAGGTGGGGGGTGGGGGGAGGGAGGGACCGACCGACCCAGCTGGCATGGTGGGAAGAGGGGGGTAGGCAAGGTGGGGTGTTTTGATTGACAGATAGTGTCGTGAGGAATATTTCTTTTTTTTATTAAATGAAGATATTTGTTTTAGCTCATAAAATTCATACAAATTACACGGCCAGAATATAATTTACATTGCTGGAATTCTTACAATTTGATGATCATTTTGAACATAAACATCATAGATTTTGCATTAGACATACAAATTTTAGATCTAATGTAAGTATTTTGTTTACTCTGAGTAAATATGTTATCTTTTGTGCAAAATATATGACATTTATATTCAAAATATTCCTGGTCTTACAAGGAATCCAGCAATGTCAATTATATTATCCTAACTTTGATTTGACGTATTATTTATTACTATACCTTAAAATCTAGTGGTTTCCCCCCAAACATTTCTCAGAGAGGGAAGAGCTAGCGAGTGTGAGAAGAGGGGGAGGGAGTTGAGTTCATTATTTGAATGGACATTAGCTTGGCGACTGTATTTCTCTATTTCTCTTAAATATTAATTGTGTGCATGTACCATCATAAAATTAAGATGTTATCTTTACTAGAACATAGGTATTGTGTCGGAAAAAGTGGAGTTTGGGGGTCAGCCAGTCTCTATTTCATTTAATCCCATATGTTATGTTGTTCACTTTACACGTTTCTTGCTTTACACGCTTTACACGGCCTCCGTGGGTTCAATTGACTGCGTAAAGTGAGGGTTCAGTGTATGTAGGTGTTGATTGTATGTAGAAGTCCGCGTGCTTTATTGGACTAATGAAATATATATTGATCCTCGTGTTTCGAAGCCGGATTTGGTAAAACGTTACTCTGACCACCTAAGTGGTGTGGGTGGTCCCCATTAGAGGTTCACAGCGCCATAAGCTCGTTGAACAGGCTTTGTGTGAAATATAACAAAGTCTAGGACTGCTTTTAGCATCCTGGTGGTACAGCGGTTAGCGTTCCCCGGTCACAGTCATAGGCTTGTGGGCCGTGGGTTCGAATCCTGGCGGGTTGAGGTGTTGATTATATATATATATATATATATATATTATATATATATATATATATATATATTCACAGTACACTGTTACTCTTAAATCACTACTGTAATGTGATACAGGTGATTAATTTTATCCCTTGTGCAAAATATATGATGTTTATATTCAAATTATTTGCTGTCTTGCAAGGATTCCAGCAATGTAAGTTATATTCTCCTAAATTTAGTCTGAGATATTTTATAAGATAAACACTGTAAGCCTACAGGAAAGATCCAAACCTTTTTCTGAGGCAGATGCAGGGGTAGGTAGAGAGGGAGGGAGGGAGGGAGCAAGGGAGTGAGCTTGGGAAAAGGGGGGGGGGGGGAGGTGAGTTTTACTTTGACAGTTAGTGCATCTGGTGAAGTATTAATTTTTTTTAGTTTATCTTTTTGCTCATAAAATTCCATAGATATGACCGAGGAGAATATAATTTACATTGCTAGAATTCTTATAAGATAGTGATTAATTTGAATATAAACAAGCTATAATTTGCATTAGACATACAAATTTTATATCTAATTTAAGAATTTTATTAGAAAGCAAAAATTGTATCTTTTGTGCAAAATATATGACATTTATATTCAAATTATTCCCTGTCTTGCAATGATTCCAGCAATGCAAATTATATTCTCCTAAATTTAGTCTGAGATACTGTATTATACAATATTAAGATAAAACCCTGGCTAGGCAGATGGGGGATAGGGAGGGAGGGAGCGTGCATGGGGGGAAAGGGGGAGCGGGAAGTGAGGTGTACCTTGACAGTTAGCACGAAGGTCTGGTGAAGTATTTATTTGTTTATTATGTTGTTTAAATGAGCTTTTGTTTTTTGCTCATAAAATTGCATAGAAGTGACCGGGGAGAATATAATCTACATTGCTGGAATTCTTATAAGATAGTGATAATTTGAATATTAACAAGCTATAATTTGCATTAGACATACAAATTTTAGATCTAATTTAAGAATTTTATTACAAAGAGCAAAAAATGTTATCTCTTATGCAAAATATATGACGTTTATATTCAAATTAATCGCCGTCTTGCAAGGATTCCAGTTATGCAAATTAAATTCTCCTAACTTTAGTCTGAGATGCTGCATTATATAAGATAAAATCCCTGGCTGGGCAGATGGGGAAGATGGAGGGAGGGGGGAGCGGGAGGTGAGGTGATGTGATACGTTTGACATTTGGTGCCAAGGTCTGGAGAAGTAATTTTGTTTCTTTAAGTCCTTTTTATTGACTTATTGTTTTTTGCTTATAAAAATTCATAGAAGTGACCGGGGAGAATATAATTTGCATTGCTGGAATTCTTATAAGATAGTAATTAATTTGAATATTAACAAGCTATAATTTGCAATAGACATAACAATTTTAGTACCTTTATCATTTTGTACATGTACACTCCAGGTTTGCATTAAGGTCATTTATTTCTTTTATGTTTCTTTTAGTATGGTGTATGCGTGTAAATGAATGAAAATAAATGAAGAAATTTATGTAAATCTACCCAAAAATACAGTTGAAAAACTTTACATTATAAAATGTACTAAACTAATGTACAGTACAGTACTAAAATTTTTATCTCTTGTGCAAAATATATGAAGTTTATATTCAAATCATTCGCTGTCTCACAAGGATTCCAGCAATGCAAATTATATTCTCCTAACTTTAGACTGTGATATTATATAAGATAAAAATCTAAAGACTACTACTGTACAGTTTAACCACCAAACAACCCTTGCTGGGAGGAGAGGAGGAGGGGTGGCAGGGGTGACAGTGACATGTTTGACAGTTGGCGCCGAAGGTCTAGTGAAGCATTTAATTGTCTATTTATGTCCTTTAGATTGAGTTTTTGTTTTTTACTTATAAAATTTCATAGAAGTGACTGGGGAGAATATAATTTACATTGTCAGGAATTCTTATAAGATAGTGATTAATTTGAATGTAAACATGCCATAGTTTGCACTAGACATTATTCTGATTACATGTACAGTTCAGCTTTGCCCTTAGAACAGTGTGTGCATGTAAATGAGTTTCAATAAATGAATAAAGTTACATATATCGAGATAAAAAAAAATAGTTGAAAAACTTTATGTAGACAGAGCTTGGATGGCTAAATTTTAGAATGACCAATAATTTTAATACTGCATAAAAAATGCACAAATATTAAAGAGCACAATTTTCCTGATATTTACTCCATTGGAAACGAATGTAAACATAGAAGAAATTACTGAATTGGCTGAGTACCTCCTCAGCTTATCAGCTGATGTTCAAAACAAAATGTAATTTTCTTAAGGATTTCGTTAATCGAATTTTTTTTCGTTAACCAAATTGAAGATTCTTTTGGAAGGTAATTCATTAACCAAAATTTCGTTAACCGAGCCATTCGTTAACCGAGGGACCATTGTATAGTGATTTAAGGGCGATTTAGGGGAATTTTAGGAGTGTTTCTGACTTTATGCATTTTTGGCTTTACTTTGTATGTACTTTTCTGTGAGCTGGACCCAATTACCCCATATCCCATTGAAACAATGGATTCGGTTAACGAAATTTTCGGTTAACTAACAACTCTGGAACGAATTGTGTTCGTTAACCGAGGGACCACTGTAATAAAATACAGAGCTTTCTAGATTAAAAAACAAAAATTGACTGGCTTAGGACACTATTGTCCTTTTAAGAACCTGGTAAAGTGTAATGAAATGTAGTTAGTCAAAAAACATTTGTGAGAGGTAGCTATAGGAAAATAAAAAAAAATTCCGGGTAAATTTTATTAAATAAGAGTAAATCACAGTATTTTGTGGCATTACAGGTATCCCTCATTATTGGAATGGGTTAGGTTCCCTGAAAACCATTTGTTAAAGAAATATTTGTATTGGTATAGGGTTCGGTTCCCCAATGACAAGGAAACCTCAATATTATACCTAAAATCTATGAAAAGACACAATCTTTTTCTTATTCTTACTATCAATCCTGCATAAAGCTACAGCACAAACTACAATTATTAAAAAATACATTACAGTGGAAAATTCCGACTTTGGGAATGATTTTCCGAAGGGCACAATTTCTGGAAAATTACGAACAAAATTCCCGATGCCAGGAAAATTCCGGGGATGGGGAAGTTTCTTTCCGGGTTTGAGAGATGAAGTAATGGGCAATTTCTGGAACTTCCGAGAAAATTTTTCCATTACCTGGAAAATTCCGGGGATGAGAGATTTTTTCCGGCTTTGAGAGTCGTCTCGTTACCCGGAAATCTCTGATTCCAGCTAATGGGGATATCACTGTATCTAGATCACTTTAGGGTTAGGTATGTTACGAGACTATGTCCCCACACTCCACTCAGCATCCAGGCCTCCCACAACCTTTTGGCTTTAAGGTACGGAAGTTGTGAGAATTCTTTGCCTTCCTCCAGTTCAGATATGCCTCAGGCCGTTACCTAGTGCAGCTCCTTGGATTCTCCATGAATTTCAAATACGTTAGTATTTTAACGAAAGGAAGGGCTTACTCCCTCCCTGTATTGTCCATTTTCATTTTTTAGATCATGTCTCCTTTCACAGGGGGACTATTCCTGTATACACCGACGGCTCTAAGTCAGAGGCAGGTGTGCTCTTTCTTGATTTCTGTCGGGTCTGTAGTGTCCCCACTATGGCATCTATTTTTACTGCAGAGCTTTCATTTATTTTACTTGCCCTCAAGCTTAGTTTTACCCAATGATTTTACAATTTCTAATAATTCTCGCAGTGTTCTCCAGGCCTAAGCTAGTATTTTATCGCCACTTCCCTTAGTTTTAGATATTTTACAGTGGCTGTTTCTCATCCAACGTCGGTTCTGGCCCACGTGGGGGAAAAGAGAATCAGCGTGCTGATGCTGTGGAGAAAGCAGCTGCTTCTCACCCAATGGCAAGTTGTTCCCCTCTACCTGCCATCTGCTCAAGTTGGAAATGCAGATGGGATGCTGTCGTAGCAAACAAGCTCCACGACATCTATGCTGCATTGGATGCCTGGGGATATAAGGGACTGTCACTCCGTTGAGAGACTGCTTTGGCCCTCCACAGCATTGGCCAAACATGGCTGAGTCATGGTTTTTTAATGGAGAGGGCACCTCCTCCCCATTGTGATGAGTGCCTGGTCCAACTGACTGTTTGACTGCTCCTGGTGGAATGCCACAGTCTCAGAGATCTTCGTTGTAAGCACCTCTCCCAGTGCCTGGAGGGGGGGGGGGGGGGGAGACAGGTCTTACTGTCTCTTTTTGGTGCTGGGGAAGGAGTGGGTAATGTGGGAGTGGACATCCTCTCCTTTGTGGAGGAAGCCAGCCTTCTACACAAACTTTGAGTTTTAATTATTAACATTTAAATGTTTTTTTATGAAAGTTCTATGCTATTTATTGTTTTTACCTTCCATTATTATTATTTTTTAGCCTTTACTTTAAATCGGCGACATATGACCTAAGCCGTTGCATCGCCAGGGATGAGATTACCACAATAAATCAATCTATAAAAAATGCAGGAAGAACTCAGCTGCTTGAATCCCTGGCCTGCTAGGCCCCCTTTGGGCATGGGCCCCTAGTGTTTTGGTACCATTATCAACCCCCTCTCATAGCCCCTGAGTACAGGTAGTGCACATTTGAGAAGGACATGAGCGGTCACGAGGTACCACATGAGCAACACTTTTTTTTATTTTTCCTTTTAGCCACAAAGACATACCAGGCAGTTCCTTTTACACTAGGACTGCCTATTGAAGGGCCAGACAAACTATCACTTGCATTAAAAGGGCCAAGGACACTGGGAGAGGCCTCAGGAGGCACCACACAATCACCATGTGATGCAATCTTCTTGCTCTTTTTACATTTTCCCACCCCTCCACCTTCACCAACAACACGAGGTCTGGTTCAAAACTATCAAAACACTGCTATGAATAAATGAAATCACTCTCATGAATGAGAAATCAGTACAAGCCACGAGAAACTGGTGGGAAATATAAGGCAAGGTTGCATCCTGCGCCGTTGAACAATAAAAAAGGGTGACTGGTGTGGTCACTCACGTAACCTTGGAAGTAGTCTACATAGTTGCCGGATCACACCGATGTGCCAAATGTGGGTCTTGCGTATCTAGCATAAATACACAAACATAATTTTTTTTATTTAAATTTTTGAGTTAATATAAGAGCATAAGAATGGAGGAAACTGCAGCGGGCCTATTGGCCCATACTGGGCCGTCCCATTTACACCCAACTCCTATCGCTCATATATCCATCCAATCTATGTTTGAAGCTATTCAGTGTACAGGTATTCGAGTTAATGATGATGTTTGGTAACTTGTTCCACCCGTCCACTACTCTATTTCCAACCAAAGTTTACCTATTTCGCACCTAAATCTAAATTCGTCTAATTTATAACCATTATTACGAATTTGCTCCTGGTTGGATAGTTTGAGTACCTTTGTAATGTCACCTTTGTTTAGCCCTGACTTCCATTTATATACCTTGATCATATCGCCCCTCACTCTACATCTCTCGAAGGAGTGCTAATTAAGATGTTTTAACCTGTCTCTGTTTTCAAGGTTCCTAATGCCTGGGATTAGTCTTGTCATTCTCCTCTGAATTCTTTCTCGGGATTCTATATCCATTCTGTAGTACGGTGACCAGAATTGAACTGCGTAATCCATGTGTGGTCTCACAAGTGCAAGATATAGTTTTAGGATGACCTCACAAGTCTTGTAACAAACACTCCTTTGCATGAACCCAAATACTTTGTTAGCCTTGTTTCGAGCAAATACACATTGTTTACTTGGGTTAAGATTCCTACTTATCATGGCTCGTAAATCTTGCTCACAGTCGGATTTCTCTATAGCATCATTGTTCAGTTGAATCTGGTTTCTCTGTTTACATCTCCGAGACCAAGTACTTTACATTTGTCCTCATTGAATTTCATCAGCCATTTATCAAACCATTCCAAAAATTTTTTTTCATCTTCCTGAAGTTTTGCGGAGTCCTCGTCAGATTTAATTACTCGCCCTATTTTAGTGTCATCAGCAAATTTACTAATGTTGCTGTCTATGCCAATATCTATGTTGTTTATTTATATACAGTAATACCCCGCTTTACGCGGTTTTATTTTACGCGTTTCTACATTTATGCGGTACCCCACCAGAACCGGAATGTTCACTTTACGCGGTGCATCTACTCATATACACGGGAAGCAGCGCGGGCAGGGTGCGCACAAGGTCGCCCAGTCATCAAAACATTACCGAGTTCTTCATCCACCACCCACCACAGCCGGCCCAAGTCAGTGATAGTGAGGATATGGACTTCTGTGGACTTTGAGGGGTTTGACAAAGAGGCCCTGCAAGCCTCTGTGGTGGATAGTGATACAATTGATCCAAGTGATACAGGTGAGGGCCAATAATCTGCCCTCTGCCTCGGAACCAACCCCCCCCCCCCCCCATCCCCGTGTGCCCAGCCATCTTTTCTACTAATGTAAGTGATAAAAAACCTAATATTATTGATATTTCTCTTAATAATTAATTGTGTGTGCATACCATCATAAAATTAAGAAGTTATTTTTACTACAACATAGGTATTGTGGCTGAAAATGTGGAGTTTGGGGGTCGGCCCAGTCTCTATTTCAATTAATCCCATATGTTCTGTTGTTCACTTTACGCGTTTCCCGCTTTACGCGGGCCTCCAAGGGTTCAATTGACCATGTAAAGCGAGGTATTACTGTAATAAATAATAATGATCCCAGTAATGAGCCATGGGGTACTCCACTTGTGACGTTACTCCAATCTGATTTCCTGCTGTTAAGCTCACTAGCTATTTCCTGTCCTGTAACCATGCCCTAATCCAATTTAGAATATCTCCTCCAATGCCACATCATAGTCGTGCCTGTCGTCCACTGATTCCAAAACAGCTGAAAAGAATGCTAATAGATTAGTTAGACATGAACGCCCGCTTGTGAAGCCATGTTGGGAATCATTGATCAACGTGTGCTTCTCCAGGTGATTTCGAATAGAGTTTGAAAGTATTGCTTCCAGTAATTTGCCTACAATTGATGTTAAACTGATTGGACGGTAGTTAGAGGATAGTGATTTATCTCCCTTCTTGAAAATCGATATTACATTCGCTATGCTCCTGGATTCTGGTACTACAGGTACACCCGTTTTTAAGGATATGTTAAACAAATTTGCTAAGGGCATACTAAGCTCTTCCTTAAATTCCTTTCATACTCTGGCAAATATCTCATCAGGACCTAGTGATTTATTAGGCTTTAGCTTGTCTATTTGTTTACTAACATCCTTACCAGTCACTACTATCTTGCTTAATCTGTTTTCTTCACTATCTCTGTATATAGTCGGTGCCTTGGTGTCATGTTTAAATTTTCGGTGGTGGAAACTGTTGACAAATATCTAATCAGATTATTGCTCATTTCTCCGTCGTTATCAGTTAGCTCGCCAGTATCCGACTGTAATGGTCCAATCTTTTCTACTGCTTTAATTTGATACATTTGAAAGAATCCAATGGGGTTTGACTTTGCCTCCCTTGCTACCCTCAGTTCATTATTCCACTTTGTTTTTCTTATCAAGGTCTTAACCCTACTAGCCAACACCTTAAAATATTCTTGGAGGTAAACTTCACCATGATTTATTCTCCTACCTATAGCCTTCCTTTGTCCAATACAGTGGTCCCTCGGTTAACGAACACAATTCGTTCCACAGAGTCGTTCGCTAACCGAAAATTTTGTTAACCGAATCCATTGTTGCAATGGGATATTGGGTAATTGGTTCCAGCTCACAGAAAAGTACATACAAAGTAAAAAAAAAATGCAGTAAAGTACACTTACTTTGAGGTGTGTATGTAGAAGGTTCCTAGTTGATGATGGGAATTAGAAGTGGTGGTGGAGGAGAAGGGAGAAGAGAAGGAAGTGGGGATGGAGGAAAAATCACCTTTCAGGAGACCCATGCTTGATGCAGTAATTTCACCAATAATATTTTAAGTTCTCTATGTGTAATTCAAGATCATTTTATTTAAATCAACACTGCACTGCACTATATATTATCAATATGTTAACTAAATTTCAGAATGACCAATAATTTTAATGTAAAAATGCAAAAATATTCAAGACGCCAACAAAATCGATGATCAATCCACTGTAAACAAAGCCAAACTGACGCCTGGTGGGTGAATCAAGCGGCTGATGGGCGCACAAAAAAATAGTTCCCTGTACTGCATATGTTATCAATATGTAAACTAAATTTTAAAATGCTAATAATTTGAATATAAAAAATGCAAAAATATTAAAGAGCACAACTTTCTTGATATTTACTCCACTGGAAACAAATGTAAACATAGAACAGATTACTGAATTGGCAGACTAGCCCATCAGCTGATCAGCTGATGCTCACAACAAAACGTGTTTGTCGTAAGGATTTCGTTATTCAAAGTTTTGTTCGTTAACCGAATTGAAGATCCTTATGGGAGTTAATTCGTTAACCGGATTTTCATTAATCGAACCATTCGATGACCGAGGGACCACTGTAATATTCTTTAAATAATTATTTATCCATTTGGGGTCATTGCCGTTTGATCAGAGTTTTCTGTATGGTATATTCTGCCTTTGTGCATTAAGTAACTCCTTACTTGTATTTAAATTGCTGTGGAACTCCTCAATCTCAGATCTCGTGATAAGGTCATCCTCAACGTTCATATTTTGTGAGGTTATCGTTGTCAGATCTCCAGGTAAAGTGTGGTCGCCCTTTGTGGGTACACTGTGTGAGGTCACCTCACGTGAGGTCATGTAATCCACCCCCAAACGTGATACCCCTTCTCTCAGCTGCCTTTTCAACCTATCAAAATTTGCAAATTTGTGTATGAAAACTGTAAAGCGATAACTTAGATCACACGAAAGTTTGCGTATGAAAACTCCAAGAGTGTTTAATAGGAGTTATAGGGGAGTATCCATAAAGGTGGAAATCTTTAACCCGAGTTATCGAAAACCTGGAGGGTGTCTATAGTTAGGTAGGTTTTCATTGCTTATTTGGGGGTTTTCTTGTAGTGGGGAACCAATCCCTATTCTTTCCATTTGCTATGTTATTTGCTCTCCAAAAATTGGATATTCAAATGGTTTTCAAGGAACTTAACCCATCTGAATAGTGAGGTATACCTGTATGATGTTTTACACACTTTCCTGAAATATTACCATTTGCCACACAGAGTCTAATCAACTGCAGACAACGTACTGAGGGTCTCCGGGTTATGAACGGGTTCCATTCCTGAGGACTTTCTGAGGTTGGAAATGTACATAAGTCGAATGCATGGTATGTGCATAACGTACTGACAGAACAATGCTTAAAATCCCACTATATCATAGCCTAAGTCCTTATATACATCTAAAATCACTTAATTTAAGACAAAAGAAGAAATAGAATGACAAAATACAGTAAATGAAAGTAAAAAAGTCATCAGGTAAATAAAATACTGTAAATTTAAAGTTTAACCCCGTTTTTATCGACAGGCGTTCATAAGTCGGGGACCCCTGCACCCAAATGCCTGGAAAAATGATGTCTGTTAGTTGGAATATCAATTATTGAGAAGTCCATTATTGAGAGGGTTCATTATACAATTAATTTTTTTTTACATGGGACCACCTTTTAGATTTTTTATGGCATAAAACTGTATAAAAAAATTTTCAGCACATTCAACACATAGTGGGACAACACATTTTAAAATTTTTTGCCATTTTAATGGTGTAAGATATGTGGAGCACTTATATTTGGTAGCTCCACTGCTCGCAGTTGATGTAAAACAAAATACTGACGAAGAATTGAAGGAGATACCAACTCTGGGCCACCCACCCGGTTAAAGTGTGTTACTCAGAGTTTAAATCATGGAGCAAAAACACAAAAAATAAATTAGTGTGGATATCAGAGAAGCAGGTATCATCAAATGAAGAGGATAGCAGTTTAAGTGTTAAAATAAATTCTCTTCCAAAATTTCTATGAAAGAAAAGGGGTTCTTAAATTTGGTGTAATACAGGTACAGACTTCTGGAGATATTAGATCAATATGATTCTAAAGAGATGACTTACCTGAATGAGAGTAATACTTTTTACAAGTCAACATATTTGCTAATGAATCCAAAATTTACCTCCAACTGATGACTGACATGGCTAAATGAGGTAGGGTCCAGGTTGGCTGCTGTAAGAACCTCTGATAGAACAGCTTCTTTTTTTTCTAGATGCTCTGAAACCTGTTAAAGGATAAGATTACTACAAGTTGAACCTCACTAGTCTGGCAACCTTGAGGCCAGACCAGAACTGGACTATTGATAATTCCAAACCATTGAAGCTTTGATTAAAAAAGAAAAAAATATAAAATGTGTATATTGTGCAATTACAACTTACTTAAACATATTTTGTGGTATATATTGAAAAATAAAGTTACCTACTCCTACAAGGAATAATATAAAATAATAGATATAGTACTGTACCAGTACAGTAGAAGTCCAAAAATTCAGACTGCTTGGGGATTGGGTCGGTCCGGATTTTCGGATTTTCTGGAATCTTAGGCAGTACTTTTAAAATTCAAATTTAAGGAAGAATAAAGAAGAGATGAACAGGTGCATTTTGATAGTTTATTCATTAGCAAATATAGCATGCTTCATTTATCAAAACGAGCAGTTTTAATGAAAAAGCTGTAATTTCTAAATTTTATTCTTTGCCTTTTATATATCATAAATTGTAGACTTTCCAATGTCGTATGTTTCCATTAGAACAGTATTGCTCACACCACGTTCTAGTTTCTTAATTATTTCAAGTTTGTCACTCAATTTCAGCGTGTTCTTCTTTCTCTTCACACAACGAAGTTTATCTACTTTAAGAGCCATTATTATGGGCTTGTACAGTACTCTGTAAATGGAAAGAGTAGGACTCAAAATATTGTTGTATTACAATGGTATTCTATTCATACTGTGCTTGATATAATGCATTCACGGAAATGTAATATTTTTGCTGAACGTACGTATTACAGTGGAAAGAGAGATAAAATCGTGACGAAAACAATGACTTTCGCTTTCTTTCGTTCAAAAGATGTTCCCGTAATCGCTTTTCGAATGGTTTTCAGTTCAAAAACTGTTGTATTACAATAATATTCTATCCTAATTGACTTGACTAAATACTGTACAGCAGTGGGGGCTCGTGCATAGGGCTGCAGAGCTGCAGTCCCCCCAGACACTCACTGCCAGGCATATGATTGCTTTAGAGAGACAGCTGAACAATACACTACCAACAAATATATCATTTTATATGTTATTTAATTATTTTCAATACGTTGTTAAGTGAATTTTCATTAAAATCAGACCAAAATTTAAATTACTTTCATAGTTGCTGTCAATGCTGTACGATTCATGTCTGTTATTAATTGGCGCTGCCGCCGCACCACTTCTGGAGACAATGAGCTGCACTTGAAGCAGCTCAGTCTTGTGCAACGTGTTTAAATTGCGTGTGGACGGTGTGGTTAAATCGTGCTTTCTTTAATTACCCTTTGAAATAAAGGATTTTAATGAAATAGTAATAAACAATTTTGCTACATCGAAGAGCAGACACGCCGACTTTATTTTCAATTAATACTGGTCCATCACCACCTCGGCCATCCCTTCTACCACCAACACTACTACCATGCCCTGGGAATTCATGGACATCAACTACAACTCATACCTGAGGTAGGTCAAATTTGTGTATCCTACTGTTGTGTGAGGCTTGCAGTCCCTCCATTTAATTTTTCACGAGCCGCCACTGCTGTACAGTATCCCTTAGCTCAATGAAACTTATTTATTTAAATTTGTTTTTATAAAATAATTTCATTCAGAACATTTATTGAGAGGGCTCATCAAGATCTTTATTTGTTGCCAATCAGGGGCACAGACATCATCCCCAAGTAAACACTTAAGGGAAAATTCCTACGTGCGCACTATCACCCAGCAGGGTTGACAGTGCTGAGCCGCTAACATAGCGCTCTATTGGCAGCAAAGTTCACTGTTACTCTAGCAATATTTATTGGGTTGAGAATTCCACCCTGAATTGGTCTCATATAACCCATAGAAGGTGTAAAGTCCATTTCAACATAACTCTAGATTGCTAGTAAGACCGGAAGGTCAACATTCCGGAAGGAAGGCTAAGTCTAGCAGCCTCGCTAATGTTCGCTTGAACCCGCTACTGAGGACATCAAAGTTATGAAGAGACAAACTCAACTCTGGCCTTTTTGCTGAGAACAAATAGAAACCCAAGGGCGGAAGCCCAAAGGTTTTGTGAACGTGCATAAGAGTAGGGAGAGAGACAGTCATTGTATTCATATTAGCACGTGAATAATTGGGACAAAGAGATCGTAACCAAGAAACATATACAGGTAGTCGTCGACTTACGACCTATGCGACTTACGTCTGTTCGACTTTACGACCGGCGGTACGACAGTTTTGGCCCCAGCCCCAGTGTAAATAATAAACCAATTGTACTGTAGTATGCAGTGATTTACTTAAACCTGACGACCGTAACAATAATGAACAAAGAAAATGTTGATAAAATATGACTTAAAGATGATTATATTATCATTACACATTACAGTATAATATACGTAAGGTAATTATAACATAGGCCGACTTACGACCAGATCAACTTACGACCGGTCGGCCGTAACCAATCTAGGTCGTAAGTCGACGACTACCTGTATATGTATACAGTATATATAAATAGATATATTCACATATTCTCTTTTAGTGAAGACGAGCCCAGGAGGGCGCAGCGACATTCACTGAGTGACTTAAAGGCAAGGAATAGTTACAACGATCTAAAAGACTCACAAAGAAAATGTGTTTTGGTCGCCATGCTGACCCAAAGTCGTATAAGAAAATGTCCCAAATACAATAACTGAGAGACATAACAAAATAAAAGTTACTCTACTTCATCACTGTGCTATTAAGTACAAATACCATATATGATATCCTTGTGGAGGTGAGTATTTTAGTAATTAGAACACAAATTCGCCAGGCAAGAGATGAGCTTCGCAGTGCGCATGGAGGCTGGTTGAAGGAGGGACTTTCAAAATAGCAATTAAATGCCAGGTAGTGACGTGTCCTTCTAATATTACTTACCGTATATCTCGGCCTACAAGACGGAATTTGAAAAAAAAAAATCAGCCCAAAGTTAGGGGGTCATCTTAAGCACCAGAGATAAAATTCTTACCTCTTAAATATTGCAGTTTAGCGTGTCAAGAGTGGTGATGGAAACATGGTAAACCACTCCAAGGTCCTTCCACTAATTATTGTATACTGAAACTTACGTTTGGGAAGCTGGATTAAAATGAAGATTACCGGTATATTAAAATAATAAAAATGTATTATAAACCAGTCTAACATACCGTAAAAGAACAATATACCCCGGTAATAAACACAGCTGCTATCATCACCCCCCCCCCCCCTCACCCCCATTTGCCAGTGACAAGAAAGGGAAAGTGACCTTGACTGTGACCGCCTGTGGCTATTTTTAGCCGTCCTTGTGTTCGGAGGTGGTCAGTTATGCATATCTGTATATTTACTGATCATAATACTTATCTCCGACAGTGGTAAATTTAGGATGAGAATGATGAACAGAAGTCAAGTCATGGATTCGGAGTTTGGTCCTTAATGATCACCATAAATTTCTGGTCAACTTCACCTACCCGGTATAATGGTAGCCTCCCTTTTTTGCGAAACAAGTATATAAATTAAAGAAAATACTTGCAGTGTGTTTAATGCATTACAGTATATTATAAATAAATAAATAAACAAATAAATTGGCAAATCTATTTCAAGTAAATGGAAATATTTTACTCACACCAACATTAGTTCCAGTTAAATAACTGATGCTTAAGTGAGTCACTAGTGTACACCAGCCGGTAAAATTTGATGCCAATACCTGAAGTGAATTGGCATTATTTTAAATAACCAACCATAAGTAAATGGAAAAAAGATCAGAGGTGAGAAACATCATATTGTATGTATGTTGTGTTGTCAAAGGAAGAGAAACAATTGAAACTCTGCAATTGTGTGTAAATGAAGCAGAAAGATAAATCAGCAACCTAAGACTTGGTCACAATTTTTGTGATGTCATATGGTAGTAGGGTCTACCATTAGACAATACTGTACATTGTGCTTCCAATATCTTCCCAGGCAGTAGTATCTCCCTGTTTGGTAGCTGCCTATAACTTTTAGTAATATTACTTTGATACAACATGATAAATTAGACAAACAATGAAAATAAACAAACAAAAGTTATTTACCAAGACCTCTCTGAGAACAGAGAGATGGAGGGGGAGGGAAGGAGGTGGAGATAAGACAGCTATTTATAGCCTGTCTTTGTGTAGGAAGTCAACCACACTAGAAATAATTCATTTAAAATTTATATTTTTTACATACAATATTCAGTACATGACTGTGATAATAAAATATTGTGAAAATATATATATATATATATATCTTGATAAAATCACACGGGAAAATGGAAACAACGGAGTACCTTAGCTTTCGTCTTTATTCAAGACATCTTTAGAGGCAACTGGATTACATGGACAGAGAGAGGCTTAAATATACAGGGTGACCTAAAAACATGAGGTCAGGTCAAAATGATGACATCCACTAATCCCCACACCAACACACACGTAGAGGAGCTTAAGAGAAGGGTGGTGACGTGACTAGTCAAGTCAGGTCAGAAAAAAGGGGACCCACAAAATAACTATCATACATCTAGATCAAAGGTATGAAACGCTTTTAGTGTCCTTGTGGCCTAGCCGGTAAACGTTCCCTAGTCACACCCAGTAGGTCGAGGGTTCGATTCCTTGCTGGTGAGGTCGTTGATTATATGTTCAAAGTCCGCGTGTTATATGGACTAAAAATGAAGTATATATATGTACCTCGCGTTTCATACCAGCTGGATTCGGTAAAATGCTACTGACACCACATAAGAGGCACGAGCAGTTTCCCATTGAGGTTCACGGCGCCATTAGCTCGATGAACAGGCTTTGTGTGAAATATAACAGAGTCTAGAACTGCTTTTAGTGTCCTTGTGGCCTAGCCGGTAAGCGTTCCCTAGTCACACCCAGTAGGTCGAGGGTTCGATTCCTTGCTGGTGAGGTCGTTGATTATATGTTCAAAGTCCGCGTGTTTTATGGACTAAAAATGAAGTATATATATGTACCTCGCGTTTCATACCAGCTGGATTCGGTAAAATGCTACTGACACCACATAAGAGGCACGGGCAGTTTCCCATTGAGGTTCACGGCGCCATCAGCTCGATGAACAGGCTTTGTGTGAAATATAACAGAGTCTAGAACTGCTTTTAGTGTCCTTGTGGCCTAGCCGGTAAGCGTTCCCTAGTCACACCCAGTAGGTCGAGGGTTCGATTCCTTGCTGGTGAGGTCGTTGATTATATGTCCAAAGTCCGCGTGTTATATGGACTAAAAATGAAGTATATATATATATATATATATGTATATATATATATATATATATATATATATATATATATATATATATATATATATATATATATATATATATATATATATATATATATATATATATATATATATATATTTGTGTAATAAATGTATGTACTGTAGTAAGTATGTACAGTAATCTTTTTCACTCAAATCCTAATGAAACACTATTGAATTAGAATACTGTAGCTGGTTGAAGCAAGCTTATAAATTAAAGAAAATACTTGCAGTGTGTTTAATATATTACATTATGTTATAAATAAATAAATAAACAAATAAATCGGTAAATCCATTTCAAGTAAATGAAACAATTGTATTCTACACCGACATTAGTTGAAGTTAAATAACAGACTTTTAAGTGAGTCACTAGTGTTTACACTACACCCAAGATCAAACATTTGATGCCATTACTTGAAGTGAATTGGCCTTATTTTAAAAAACCAAGGATGTGTAAACAGCACTGGTCAATGGGATGGTTGGTAAAGGGCTACTGGGTCAGTAAGCTCCCAATGGTAAGTGTCACATTTGGGGTACCGGTCTTATACAGCAAATAGGGCTCAAAAGCTACTTTTTAAAAGGATATTTTGGGGGCCGTCTTATACACCCCGTCGCCTTGTAGGCCGAGATATACGGTATTAAGTAATTATTAGATGTTTTAATTGCCTGTATGTTGGCCTGGCGAATTGGCTAGGAATTAACATACCTAGGTAGCATTTTTGATCGTCGCATTCAGAGCATTGAACAAAAAACTGTTTTTTAGAAAAAATGCTTTTTTTATTTATTTGTATTTGTTTACAAAAAAAAATTACAGTAAAAGTCCAAAAATCCGGATGCCAGAAATCCGGACCACCCGAGAATCCGGACTTTTCAAAAACGACTTTTTTTTATCGGGCTTTTGTGTGTATGTGCACATACGTGAGCGCCACAGCTGCACAGCAACAACAAGCGACCACGTGGTCGCCACTTTAAAACGAGCAATCAAACTGTGACAACATACTGTATATACTCGTCTATGACCCCCCTCGTTTATCAGTTGACCCTGATTTTTTTACCAAGAAATCGTTAATTTATGATATTCCTCGTTTATAGTTCGACCCACGTTTTTGAGGGTAATGGAACAACAAAACCTTCAGTAAAAACGCTCTACGTCCTATAAACTGAGGCTCGCCGTGCATGAAACACAAGTGCTGAAGGCAAATTGTTTACCATTTATTATTATTACACTTTACACTGAAACGAGGGTAGTTTCAACAAAAATATTGTATATTTCCATTCAAGTATTTATTCAAGTCAATTAGGAGGGAATGTTATTGAAATACAACAGTTTTTTAACTAAACCATTCGAAAAGCGATTACGGTAACATCTTTTGAACGAAAGAAAGCGAAAGTCATTGTTTTCGTCACGATTTTATCCCACTTTCCACTGTAATACGTATGTAATTTCAGGAAAAATATTACATTTCTGTGAATGTATTATATCAAGCACAGTATGAATAGAATATCATTGTAATATAACGGAATTTTAACCGAACACTATTAAAAAAACGAGTAATATCTCAAGAACATCAGAAGCTTAGGTAAAGTCTTTTGTTTTCGTCATGTATTTTATCCTATTTTACATTGAAATACGTCACGTTTCCGCAAAACTACTATTTATTTCCGAGAATATATTCATTCAGGCGCAGTTTAGGTAAAATATACGTGTGGTGTACAGTAATAGTTTTTTAACTGAATACGATTCGAAAAACACGTACCCTCTAGCCCTGTTCAATGAGAGGACTGGGAGAAGCTGCTTGGTGCTGCAGACGATGACAAGGAAAATGATTTTGATGGATTTTAATGAAAATATTCAGAAATATGGTATCGTAGTACAGTACTTGATAAATAAGAGTCGAGGGACAGATACAAAATAGTGAGTTATTGTTTATATTGGTCAT
Source organism: Homarus gammarus (assembly GCA_958450375.1). Lineage (NCBI taxonomy): Eukaryota > Metazoa > Arthropoda > Malacostraca > Decapoda > Nephropidae > Homarus > Homarus gammarus. The sequence continues at coordinate 461,085 of CAUDMG010000378.1, read as the reverse complement.
AGGAGTGACTCGTATAACACTAACTTACGAATAATATAACATGTATGAGTCATATCGATTAAGTTTGGGAGAAAATGCTTTCTCCCTTATTAATTATTATTATTACTTTGTGTTATGATATAATGCGACTCATGGTATCCTCCTAGTTCAGATGAGTGATGTGCAACTGGAGGATGAAGGTCAGGACTCCGGGCCTATGGATAATGGAGGAGACTATGGAACTGTCCCTGAGGAGATACTATTGAGTGCTGAGCCACAAGGACTAGAAAGTTCAGCTCAGGCACTACATTCAAAAAATTGTCTGTCAGTAGAGAATTTGAATTCAGTAGTAGTAGTTTCACCTAAGACCCAAGGGGGCCATACTACATGCAATTATAAAAAATGTACAGCGACTTGGATTACTATGATAGATCCTCATGTGGCTTGCATACTTCATAGAAGTTGTGTCTCAAATAACTTATTTTCACCAATGGATTGTGCAGTTTGTTATGATCAAATTTTTCAATTTCATCAAGCTACAGGTGATAAGAAAGATTTATTGCAATTACAAATTAAAAATAGGTGGAATAAGGCCTTGAAGAGTAAATTTTTGAATGTACAACAATGGAAAGATCCCAAGTTGGCAGAAAGTTTAGGTTTATTGGTGTTAGGTAAAAGACTTAATCTACTCAATCTGATTTCAGTGGGTTCCAGAATCAGGATGATGAGCCTGGTTCTAATCATAGTATTCAGTCTCTTGAGCAGGAAGAACCTGTTGAGACTGATTTCATCCTATCCACATCTTGGCAACCACTTCCACCTGGGGCAAAAGTGTTGGTTACTGCGAGTGGAAACAGGCTGCTGTCACTGACACGCAGTTGCTGGATAATATTGAGTGTAAGGTTGATTCTAACAGGCCATGGATAACATTGGAAAGAGCTAAGTCTTCTTTGTTCACTAATCCATCTGAATCTGTGGATTTCTTATTCAAGATATTTCATGAAAATGTCTATAAGCTTCCTGATATCTCAGCAACTACAGAGAGAGAGAGAGGAAGGACATGCAACTTTGGGTCATCATTCTTTGTTTTTGGAGGATGATACTACACTTTCTTGGCCTGATATTTGCCCAAAGATGATCTCTGAAATAGACGAAGTCTGGGCTAATTTACTGAAAGACTTAACATTCATTCCCGCTGACAGTAATGCTCACAAGTTTAGTTTTTTGAAGTTCCAATTTAATGACAAAAAGAGTTCCTTATATGAACTTTCCCAATATTTGTCGGCTTCAAAATATGTTGATATAAGTTATGAAAAAAAATTGAAACCAGTTGCCCCTGTACTGCTGCTTGAAGAATTTAAAATTAGGAAATTGGCAGCAGATGTTTGGTCTGCAATTATGATGTGTCAGTTATTAACTAAGTTTGTGCTGGACTATGAAGAAAATTCAGAAGTGGACAAATGTTTTGCTGCTGCTCTACAAGGAATCCCATATTCCCTGTACAACTCATTCTTAGATCATTTGTTGAAAGCCCTAAGACTGCAAGTCCAGCTAAGGAAACAAGCAACACATAATGCTTCAAGTGGTAGCGCTTATTTGTTGATACGTTCTTCTCCTCTTCCTCCTGCTTTGTTTGGTGAGCAGTCATTGATTAATTATAGATCATCTTTCGAGAATACTATTAATATTAATGTCCCCAGGAATCCTCAGACCTTTCGGAAACCTAGGAGAGGAAGGTTTTACAGGGGAACAGGACCAGCTGCCCGGGTCAGTTATCAACCAAGGGGAAATTTTAGAGGAGGAAATAATCAAAGAAGTAATAGAGGTGACCGTGTGTTCAGAAACGGAAGGAGACCTTATTCCACCACCTCAGCAACTTCCCCCTTCCAATGAAGCCAGACAACTGGGTCGTCTAGGGGGTTGGGAGAACAGATGGACTTCTTCCATATGGGCTTACAAAACAATCAAAGGGGGTCTGACATGGACTTGGTTGAGGCGCCCTCCCCTCGCATCCCCAAAGAAGGGTCAAAAACAACCCCATTACTTACAAAATTTGTAAGTCAACTAATAAACAGAGGTGTCAAAGAACCGTTGCAGTCAGAGAAATGTTTCATGTCTCGCCTATTCCCAGTCCCCAAGAAAGGCAGCGACAAATTAAGATGGATTTTGGATCTTTCAATCCTAAACAAATTTATTCCCAAAAGAAGTTTCAAGATGCTCACTTACAACCATCTGAGGCATCTACTTCTGCCCAATGCTTGGATCTCAAAAAAAGGATCTAGAAGATGCCTATTATCACGTTCCTGTTGCTCCCAGGCACAGAAAATTTCTGGTGTTCAAAGTAGGGGAATTAAGTTATCAATTCACAGTGAAGCCATTTGGTCTGACAATTGCACCAAAAGTCTTTACAAAACTGGCAAATATTCCCAGAAAGATCCTTGCAAAGGAAGCATAAGAACCTTTGCTTATCTAGACGATTGGCTAATAATAGGGAACTCTTTCGAAGATTGTCAAAGGGCGACCCAACGTATACTAGTACTATTTCAAAACCTTGGTTTAAAGATAAACCAGGTAAAATCAAACTTAATACCATATCAAAAGTTGGATTGGTTAGGCCTCCACTGGGATACAAATGAGCAGTCAGTCAGTTTACCAGGAAAAAAAGTAACAGATTTGATAAACAAAGTAGAAGCCTTTTGTGTAAAGCACAAGGTTTCTTGGCACGATTGGGAAAAACTTCTGGGTCTGTTGAATTTTGCCACAATAGTGGTTCCATTGGGAAAGTTAATGAAAAAGCAACTATCTCATCTGGGCTTGAAGTTGCTTCGCAGAAACAGAAAAGTTGCTTCTTCTCTCCCTATTCAGATAAAGAATCATCTGTTATGGTGGACAAACTGGGACAATCTAATCTGTCCCTCTCCCTGGGTTCCACCTCAAACAGGTTTGGTCGTTTGTACGGATGCATCCAAAATAGGATGGGGATACCATTCTTCAACAGGGGAATTCAATCAAGGAGGGTGGAGCAACTTCCTTTGGGACAAACACATAAATATAAAAGAATTAACAGTGGTCCTATTCCTTTTGTTGGCAAACCCAAATTTACAAACGGCAGTGTTTTGTCTCAATCATCAAGGGTCAACAAGGTCTTGGCCCCTTCTACAACTATCAGAAAATTTTTTCAGTATTTGTACAACACAAACACTTTACCTCAAAGCACCTTATATACTGGGAGTGCAAAACAATTGGGCAGATGCGCTGTCTCGTTTCCGGCCAGTATCGACAAAAACAGAATGGTCCCTAAAGGTATCGGAGTTCAAGAGTCTAGTGAAGAAATTTGGAACTCCACAGATAGATCTGTTTGCCTCCCTAACAAATTACAAGATGCCAATTTATGCATCTCTGGAAAGGTCAAATCTTTTAGGAAATGCCCTCCTATTAGATTGGAACCTTTGGAATTCAATCTAACTATTCCCACCTGTGAAAATATTGCCCAAAGTGGTTCACAAACTCAGATCGTTCTGAGGCAAAGTCCTCTTAATTGCACCATATTGGATCCTACAACCTTGGTGCCTGGATCTACTGGACTGGTGCCTGAATCCTCTACAATTGCAACAAGGAAGTCTAGACCAGGTACTACATTCTCAGTTCAAGATATCCTTGGTACTTCACGCTTGGAGTTACTCAAAAAAAAGTTTAAATAGGTTGTTGGGTAATTCCAATATAGCTAATCAAGTACTAGCAGGTCATAGACCGCAAACTTCTATTCAATATGAGAAAGCTTGGAATCATTTTCAACAATTTATCAAGTTAACAACTCCAAATTCATTATCGGAATTAGTTGTATTAGAATTTTTAGAATTTCTGTTCAGAGTTAAAGGCCTTCAAGGATCGACAATTGCATCTCATAAATGAGCGTTGGTTGACCCTCTGGCTTGGGGTTTTAATATTACCTTGAACCCAAGGCTTTATCAAATGCTAAGATAGTCCTTTTTCATTCAGAGACCTCCTCAACCCAAGAGAATCCCGCCTTGGTCTCTGGAAAAAGTTACTAATCTTCTTATGGGGCCTAATTACAATATAAATCTGAACAGGGATAAATTACTCCAGAAGGCAGCTTTCCTTCTCGCAATAGCAATGGGTATGAGAATCAGTGAACTGATTTCAATTTCCAATAATCCATCATTATTGGTATTTTCTGACGACGATGTCATCCTTTTTCCTACGGAGATCCTAAGAAAAAATGAAAGGGAAGGTTTCCAAGCTCAACCTATTAGGATAAAACGTCTAATGGATGAAACTAGGGTTCCTCACATATTGTGTCCAGTTAAAAATCTTCAGGAATGGTTAACCAGATTCCCTAATAGAGGCCCTTATGTTTTCTCATCAAGGGATGGTAAGAAATTATCTCCTAGTCAATTGACAAAATCCTTATCTCAATTAGTGAATCAAGTAGACCCTGGCAAGAAATTTTTGGCACATAACACTAGGAAATATGTAGGGTCTGTGGCCTTTCTGCGGCACATGAGTCTCAGTCAGATCAAGGAAATGGGCTTTTGGAGATCTTCAAAAACTTTCAAAGACAGCTATCTTCATCTATCTCTGAGATATGCTTCAAATGTGGTGGTGCTGGGTTCCCCTCCCCCATGTATTCAATCTCCACTACCAGGACCTTCTTCCTCATAAGAATAAAGTGAGTATTCTTTTGAGTAAATTAACATTTTACCTTCCGGTAAATGTTCTTAATTTTGGAAATTTTCAAAATAATTTATAATATAATCAGGACCTAAGTCAGCGGAGCCTTGTATGCAAAGTCACCTCCCTCTCCACCTCCTACTCGGGTATTCTTGCTGATCATAGCATTCAGAGCATTGAACAAAAAGCCGTTTTTTTTCTAAAATCCAGTTTTTGTGATATAGCTCGAATGCGACGTCCATAACCCACCCATCTCCACCCCTCGAGAGTTGATTTTTAATTACTGTTCTCTCTGAGGCAAGAGATGAGCTTCGCAGTGTGCATGGAGGCTGGTTGAAGGAGGGACTTTCAAAATAGCAATTAAATGCCAGGTAGAGACGTGTCCTCCTAATATTACTCATAAGTAATTATTAGATGTTTTAATTGCCTGTATGTTGGCCTGGCGAATTGGCTAGGAATTAACATACCTAGGTAGCATTGCTTATCGTCGCATTCGAGCTATAACACAAAAACTGTTTTTTAGAAAAAAACGGCTTTTTGATATACAGGGTAGTCCAGAATGCGATGTCTAGCTTTATACCTAGGTATGTAAATGCCTAGCATTAACTCGTCAAGCCAACATTCAGGCAATTAAAACATCTAATAATTACTTAAATATGTAATATTAGAGGCCACGTCGCTACCTGGCATTTAATTGCAATTCTCAAAACCCCTTCCTCCACCCTCCATAATACGCATTGCTACTGTCATCTCTTGCCATAGAGAGAGCAGTAAATAAATGTCAAGTCACGAGGGGTGGAGATGGGTGGGATGTCAAAATCGCGTTCTGGACTATATCACAAAAAATGTTTTTTAGAAAAAAAAATGGCTTTTTGTTCAATCCAGAATGCGATGTATAGCTTTGATTACCCAAGCAGGAGGTGGAGAGGGAGTTGACATTGCGTATAAGGCTACGCTAGCTTAGGTCCAGATTATAATTATAATTTTCCAATACGTACAGTATTAGGAGCATTTATCGGAAGGTAAAATGTTAATTTACATATCCCAATTTGGATACTCACTTTATTCTGATGAGGAAGAAGAAGGTTCTGGTTGTGGAGATTAACTAGGTGGGAGAGGGGACCCCAGTACCACCACATGTAAAGCATCTTTTAGAGATAGGTGAAGATAGCTGTTTTGAAAGGTTTTTGATGATTTCCAAAACCCCACTTCTTTGATCTAACTGAGGCTCATGTGCCACAGAAAGACCCTGCATATTTCTTGGTGTCTGTAGATATATGAGACGAATATGGCTGTAATATGTAACTCTGTACTATTTACCATTATTGATTCAGGTCTCTGTATTATATGTTTTATAATCATACTCCCTTTTGTCACCGAGTGTTAATTCAGGCTTTGGGCACATGCGCGCTGTACGGGCATGCGCAGATAGAGATACAGAGAGAGATTCCAAGACAGGACGCTGTTTACCCCTGTCTTAACTCCTTTTGGTGTTTGTACCAGAAATAGAACTTACGGACTTGACATCAGTGTGTTTCCTTTACCCCTGAGTGTAAGGACCACCTGAGTATCCCACATGGTACAGTGTTTAGCTGGGACATCACATTATTCAGAATTGGAATGGACACAGAATCTCTCTCAGAGCCGCCATCTTGTCAACTTCTCTTGTCAAGTGGATCTCGGCGCGTACCTCAACATGATATTCCTGGATTTACAGTGCAGTGTTGTGAAGTGCTTTTTCAGTGTTGTGTGTGCCCTTTAGTGTCTTTAAAGTGTTTCCCCGTGTTCCTGCACTTTTTACAAAAGAGGGGAGCCTTTTTAAGACCTATGGGAGAGCTCAAGCTTTGACATCCACCCCCGTTCATGTCTCGACCGGCACTGAGCTAGCCAGCCCGCCCCGAGTACACGCACGAACGAACGCACACACACACACACACACACAGACGCTCGCAGATATCTTTCATTTAAAGACGATTGCTCTTCTGCTCACTTATTAATTACAGTAATTGTGAGAGAAATAAACCAGGCCATATGGAAGATCAGGAATTTATTGGGTTTTCTTCAGATACCCAACAAGCTCAACTTCAGACGGATGTCGGTGCAGTAAGTGGACTCCAAGTGGATCGGAAAGTGGATCAAGCGGCCCCACCCACCCTTAGCCCCCACTTCACATGTCGGCAATCTGCCACAGGTGTCGACTTCCTTCATTTAATTCAGTTTTTGGAAGAAAACCGACGACAAGACGACATCAGGAGGCGACAGGAAGACGATGAACGAAGGCGTGAAGAGAATCACAGACGTCAACAAGAAAATGCCAGATTCAGTGCCATTATCGAGTTGCTGGCACTTGTTAACCTTCAAGCAGCTACTACACCTGCCTCTTTGTCCACAGGTGCACCTGCAGGGTCCTCTTCAACTTCTTTGCCCCCCCCCCCCCCCCACAGAAAGCACTCGCTCAGAGTCCACCGCCACTCCAAGCTGATGCCTCGTTCCAGGTATTCCGTGAATGGCGTCGGAGGTGGGACGATTATTCGATGATGGTCGATTTATCAAGGTTGCCTAGGGAGAAACAGCTGATCTAGATGAGGATGTGTCTCACCCTAGAGACGAAACGTATCCTGGAGCACACCCTGAAAATTCCCCACAGCACAGACAAGAGTGTGAAGGACGTCTTGGATGCTCTACAGATGCATATCAAGGGTCTCCGCAACGAACCTCTCCGTAGGAGAGCACTTCTCAGTTGTAAGCAGCTGGAGGGTGAGTCGTTTGCCGACTTTTACGTATGGCTCCTGAATCGGCTGCTTGTCCAATTAACCAGTCCGTTCACACATATTTACATTTGGGTTTTAAGTAACAAAACCCAAACGGTAGTTCCTTTGTTTTATTATAAAAGGTTGTATATATAATTCCTGAGTGTATATCAACAGTAAGTCTCACTGTCTAGGAGTGAATGAGAAGGGGACGGCGTTTATGTATAATAAACGTTAGGTCACATCCTTACGATATGAGTTGAGGTGAGCTACTGAAGCTTAAGGGCATCGCAGTGCGTGCTTACAGAAATGCTGAGCTATGGGTCTCGCCCTCTTGGGTGAGTTGCCCGCTCACGTGTCCATATCATGTCTCACTCATAGACAATGGAAAGTTACAGGGTGGTGAATCTGAATATAATATCAGATGTATTGACCCATTCATATAATACGTTCTGTTGATGAGACAGGGGCCTATTACATCGCTCGGTCACCTACCAGCTGAGCTCCGTGAGGCCTAAATAACTCACAGAGTACAGTACATCCTAGACAACCCTAACCATGTTATAAACAGATATGTAGACAATAAGCTGGGGAATCTATTACTGTAGGGGTATTTGCTACTACAGGGGACCTAGACTTTTGTGTCGTACGGGTTAGTATGTTATGAACAATGTTGAATTTGGATGATACTGCCCGGTAATAACAGAACAGGAACATAATTGCCAGTATTAACAAAATAGAGGGAATCGTAAGACTTGGTAGTGCAAATTCCCGTGACAGGTAAAATGGCAAGTTATTATTCAAATCAGCAAAATATGTCTCGTTCAAGAAAGCTAAAACTTTTAATTTCTCTGATACTATTTGAATATCCTTGATAGTGAAATTCATTATAGGAAGTGGAATTAAAGCAGACTTGAGTTTTCGATTTAACGCAAAATGCTGATGAGTAGGCAAGGTCCGTAATGTACTACAAGTGATTTCACAGTAATCAGGAGCCTTGTAATGCCCTTTCACAACTAGCTCCTTAACACCATTTTGGCATTTTAAAATTACAGTAGTGAGATTTGGAAAGAACAAATGCTGCACATTGTGAAGGTGAGCATGGAACACAGTCTTTAGACTAACTGGCCTATAACTGCATTGCGCTAACGCTGTGCGTACATTTGGTTGTATGACTGCCAATTCACATATTCCCTCTGCAGCAGGAATAAATGCAAACATGTAGGCTGGACGTACGTGTAGGTGTAGATAAGACGACTTACTCTGTGACAGTACCTCAGAATCCTCTATTGATAACAAGGAATATTCTTCATCTACTAAGAAAAGTTCTTTAGGCCGATCTAGGGTATACAGTGTGTCGTTCACAAACCAGGGGAAGGGTTCTAAATGCCATGCATTAAACTCATGTGGGCCCTCGCATAGGAATGTGGATCAGAATTGCGTTGTGCGTGAGGGTTGACTCCAACAGTGGGTAATAATATTGAACCTCATTGTAATTGAAAATCGGAGTTAAATGATACTGCAACTTGGCTATTTTTAAAGCTTCAAGAAGCGTCTGCACAGGCACAAGCTTCGCGTCCACACGTCCTATCCCGGCATCTTCAATGCTGTCTATTAATTCATTTTTAGAGGTTACAATTTTATGAACTGAAATTTCAGCAGCATGCAAATATTCTGTGAAGTAAAGGAGCTATTCTAACATCGGGATTGCTTTCTGTAACCTAGTAACAATCCTCGAAACTTGGTTAGACTCCATTATGATTGCATTAACCTTTGATTCTAGAGCAGTAATCGTGTGAAAGGTTTGAGAAATAACACGATTCTGTTGAGATACAGCTTGAACGACAACGTCCATGAAACTATTGTCGAATTCATCGAAGCTGTGCCGAGACCATGAAGAATGTCCAATGCTGATTGTAGTTGGCCGTCGACGTTTTCCATCTGACGCGAAAGTACGAGTTAATTTCTATTCGCAGAACGTAGTTTCATACAATAGTCATTTGGGACATTTTGCTTCTGAACAGCCTGTAAGGATGTATCAATCACATTATCATCAACTGGAGGTAAGACATTTATCTGGGTCTTCTTCAGACGATCCGCGTGCACGACATCTGCGATCTGTGCATTAGGCTTCCATATTTTGAATTTGTTGCCTGCTTCTTTTGAGATTATGCGGAATGGACCAGAAAATTTCGCCGACAATTTGGAGTTCCTTTCAGGTTCCTGTAACATAACAGCGTCCCCAACGTTCAGTGCGATAGGTTTAGCATGTTTATGTTGTTTGATGATCATTTCGGCGCGTGACGCCGCTAGCTGTGATCGTACTTGGTTATGAATTTCTGTAAAGACATGAATTTGTTTTGCCGCAAAATCATCTGTATTATATACCGGGTATGGCGCCTCTGTAAGGATGTCATAAGGCAGACGTTTATCTGTACCATAGACAATATAGTAGGGTGTTTTGCCCGTAGAGCTATTAACTGACCCATTTATCGACGCTGCAACCTGCAGTAACCAATCCTCCCATGCGTATTGAAAACCACTAACAATTGGACGCAGTATTTCTAGGATTTTACGATTGGTTCTTTCAACAAGGCCATTAGCCTGTGGATGATAAGCTGTCACAAAAGTTTGTTTAATTCCTTATTGTGCACATATATGCTCTATTAGTTCATTCTTGAACTCTGTTCCATTGTCAGAGAGTAGAACTTTAGGCGTAGTATATGGACATATGAGATTCATCACTAATGCATAGGCTACTGCTTCGGCCGTTTTGCTTTTTAGTTGGACCAAGACCACGAACCTGGAAAAATGATCCACACACACTAAGACGTATCCTGATCCCTGATGACTCATTGGGAGTTGTAACACATCAACAGCGACTGTGTCAAACGGACGGTCTGGTGTAGGATATTGTAGAATCGGGGCAGGTGATCCTGTTGATCCTTTATGTTGAGCACATGCCAAACAATTAGCTATGTGTAATTCTATGTCTTTCTTCATAGTGTTCCAGAAATACTTCTTTCGTAAATCCGCTAAGCATTTATCACGACCTTGGTGACCTGCTTGTGGGACATCGTGGAACAATGTCATTACTGCTTTGGGCAACGTGTCAGGTACGACTATTTGAGACACATTGCCCTCAGGAGATTTTCTCGTCCTATTGAGTATGTTATGTCGTAATTCAAACTGACTTAAGGGAAGAAATAACTTGGGGAGTTTAACATCCTAGCCCGATTCGAGAGCAAAAATAACAGCTGACCAATATGGGTCGCGTCGTTGCTCATCTTCCAGCTGCGAAAGAGTGAATGCTGATACCGGTACAGGCATTACTGGTGCTATATTTCTTGACAGAGCGTCGGTGACAACATTCGCCCTCCCAGGTAAATACCTAAATTCGGGGTCAAACTCTTGAATTGTCAGATACCAGCGTGCTAATCTGCCTGATAAGTTTCTGCCATGGAACAGTTCGGTGACTGCCGCATGATCAGTAAAAACAGTTATCTTGTAGCCAAAGATAATGTCCTTGAACTTCTTAAGTGCCCACACAACGGCTAACATTTCTAAATGCGTAACCGAATAACGTGTTTCAGCATCGATTCGTTTGCGACTTGCAAATGCTATCACTGTAAACTTCCCACGCGTGTCCTCTTGCATGAGCACTGCTCCGACTCCAATTCCGGAAGCGTCAGTACAGAGAGTGAAAGGTTGAGTGTAGTCTGGGAATGCTAGAACCGGGGCATTGGTTAGCACTGTCTTCAATGCCGTAAAACTTTCCTCGTGTTCAGCATCCCATATAAACACTGCATCTTTTTTGAGCAACCTCGTTAGGGGCGATGCTAATGTTGCATAGTCCTTGATAAAGGAACGATAATAACCAGATAATCCGAGAAAGCTACGCACATGATCATTTGAGGTAGGACGCGGGAACTGAGATACAGCTTTAACTTTATCATTAACTGTGTGTATGCCCTCACCGTCAACTACATGACCAAGGAAATGGATTCTGGATTTTAAAAACTCGCACTTTGAGAGTTTTATTTTGAGGCCTGCTGTGGAAAGTTTGGCCAAAACTTCACGCAGTTTGATCAGATGGGAATCGATGTCCTTACTGACTACTATTAGATCATCCAAATAAGCGCAGACTGTGTTACCAATTAGTCTGGCAAACAGGGTGTTGATCATTCTTTGAAATGTTAGTGGGGCATTTCTGAGACCAAATGGCATTCGTAGAAACTCAAAGTGGCCTAGAGGCGTGCTAAATGCCGTGATTTCTCGTGATTTTTCATCGAGTGGTATTTGCCAATACCCACTAAGCAAATCTAAGTTGCTAAATACCGCATTATCCTTGCCTAAGGATTGCAATATGTTGCTAAAGATAGGCATTGGGTACCTATCAGGGATTGTTTGATCATTTACGCGCCTGAAATCTATGACAGGGCGCTATCCACCATCCTTTTTCGGGACGAGGAATAATGGGCTATTAAAGGGGGATTTTGAGTGTCTAATGACATTCTCATCTAACATACCCTGTACCATATCTTGCACTACAGCGCGCTGGCTATGAGGTAGTCTATAAGCTGGTACGTAAATAGGGTTGGTTCCTTCCTTTAACGCTATATGATGGGATGTTAAATCTGTCTGACCTAGCGTTTCCCCTGGCAAAGCTACTATATTTCTGTAGTCGGCAAGCAGCTCTAACAGGCGTGTCTTGCCCTGAGGATGATCGATCACCTTAACATGTGGCGCTACTTGATCGATCCTGGCCAGTCGAGTCTGTTGGCAATTCGCAACAATACCTCGAATTGGGAATTTATTTGGTTGCACTTCGACATTGTTGTGAGATACTAGAAAATCACACAAATAACATCCTTTCTTTAAGATTCGTGATAATGTGAAATTGCTGCCGCAATCCCGTAGACTTGTGTGTGTGTGTCTCACAGCAGACACAGCTGATTCCAAGGTCCGGTGACTGGGTCAATGTTCACAAAAATCCTGAATACAGCAAACCGCCGCTAATGGTCACACTAGGTCATCCACAATACCATACCTCAGAATGCTGAGACCATCTCTCAGACCGGATGTGTCATCATCACTTGGGTGGGTGCTGGGTGCTGGTAACTGGGAGTTGTTCACGGCATACGAAAGAATTTTGTTGACAGGATGTTGATTGATGAGTAGTCACAACAACTGCAGTCACGTCCTGTCACACCCTGGGCAGTGAACGAATCATTTGCAGAAACTAATGTTCACTTCAGCTCACAGGATTGTTGCGTTGGTGAATTCCTCATTCTGGTAATGGAGAGTACTCTTCAACACTGCTGGTACAATCGTCCAACTCTTGCTGCTGTAATCACGCTGGGAAGGTGTGTGGTTGAGGTCGAGAGGTATCTCTGACGCATGATCCGCCTTCCTCTTAATAGGATTGGTAGACAACACTTTCGTCCTAGCGGTGAGCATAGGTTCAGAATGACTCATTGCTGTGTAGGAAACACCTTTAAACTTAACACTATTATTACGTGGATGAACATCTATCATGTTCTTTCGAAGAGTTGGTAGACCAAGTAACCCGTCAGCTGGCAAATTGAACTGCTGAACTATATAAAAGTCCGGGTAGAAGGGCGTACCGCGTTTTGAGAATCTGAGTGGTAACGTCACCATTCCTTTGATGCTCAGCTGAGTACCTGAAACTCCTTCGAGCTCAGCGTTACTAGGCCTCCATTTGAATTTGCGGTGAGGGAATTTACGTTGTAACTCGTGATATGATGTCAAGGCCAATACATTAGCGCAAGCACCTGTGTCTATATCAAGAGCCAATCTGGTATTATCCACTCTCACCGGCACTGACAACACTTCCACTTTGCTAAGCGCCGCTACTAATGAGGCCGCTATAGAAGTGCTGTGAGGAGGGGTGGGAATTACCCTATCTATCCCTCTCCGTGCTGTGGTGTGCGCTGGTCTTCCCCCGATGACTTGTCCTGGGGACGTTTCTGCTTGCGCCTATACGACACCTCCGTTTCACTTAGGTCCACTCCCCTAGCCCTTATTAGCACATCGCACTCATGTGAACTATGAGATGTCGATTTGTGAAGAGTGCACCATTTGCGCGCTTTCTGGGTAGGAGGAGGTGCTGCTTTGGCTCCCTCACTGTTTGACCTTGAGAATGGCTTTGCACCGGGTGCTTTATTTGCACTATTACCTCGGAGCTGAAAACAATCTTCCATTACGTGGCTACGTTTATTACAATGTGCGCACCATAACGATGTTTTCTGTTTATATGTTAGGCGGGGAGGAGTAATCGAAGCTAAGTGTGTCGCATAAGGAGTCTGGGAGTGAGGTATCTGTGGCATCTGAGACGGCTGGGGTTGTGGTGACGTCGCTGAGGGCTGCGCCAGTAAGGGGCCCGTAGCCTGGGGACAGAGCTTGTTTGCGTATTCCACCATATCCAAGGGTGGTTCATACTGTACTTCCTGTGCCCGGCTATATAAGGGAACACGGACGGAAAGAAGAAAACTTATTAGTTCTATCAATGTTTCCACATTGTCCGGTGGCATATCACCCCGTGAGTTGTACCAGCCTGAGGATCGGAAGGTCGCTTGCATGTCCTGGCGAACCTCGCCTGCAATGTCAACAGCGTCAAGAGGCGTTTCGTTTCGTATACCTGGAATACAGCGATCCAACCATCTGAAGATCCATTGCAGATGGCCCAGCTGTGACCTACCCCCAAAAATCCCAATTAACGTTCGCTTGAACTTTTCATAGTCAGGGCTTTGCAAACCAAACGCATTTAAACGACTGCCTGCATAGGAACCCTGCGTTATATGGGAACGTACATATGCTTTCTTTTCTTCGTCAGTCGTTATGTGACTATTGCGCATGTTATCTTCACATGCACGAATAAAATGTGCGACCCTATAATCGTCTTGTCCCGTGAAATTTCGAACATAGTCGCCGCGCTGCATGATATTAATAACATTATCGGCTTTAGGTGTGGTAGTAGTACTGGTGTGAGGGTTAGAGGACGCCATTGTAGTGTTAGTATTAAGCAAGTTAGTATTCTTACTCTTAACAGAAGGCTGGGTTAATATGGTTGTTACCGATTTAGCAACAGACACACTATCACCTGTAACAGGGTAACTGCTTTAGTATACTTAGGTGAGGTACTATAGTGATTACCAGACCGTAGGGTACGACGGTTTAAGTTGTCAAATGATTCGTCTATAACTTTCTCACTACTTCCTACCGACTCATTTAACTGTGTTCCATACTCAAAATCTATGTCAGTCTGGGCTTGATCATCGATGAGTTGGTTATCAGCAAACAGTTGCGCTAGGCGTTCGATTTCATCTACATTAGACATGGGAAACTTAGAAATTATCTATTAGCCCCCTTGGGTCAATGAATACTTAACAGTAAGTAGATCACTTGCCTCTCATTTACAAGACAAATGAATATGAATTGTAGTTAATTATTAAACTATCAATAAGAAGACAGACACTTACAAACCACTGTAAATTATAGGATTTCAATACATTAATCTTACATTCGACACTTTGTCATTGAAATAATCCTATCCGACGAACCTATCAGTGTGAAGATATCTCTCGAACGTGTTCATGTGTGTAGAATTATGTAATTTAAATACCTATTTATACAGAGTAGTTAGTCTGTATAGAAAATGTGATCCGTCAAGACGAGTCCTGAGTCGAGTGGGTGGAGTGTGGGCGGGGCCTCTTCCTAGGATGCGTGCGCTGCTGCTGGTTTCCTTGGCAATGAAGACGCTTCTGCTTTGGTGAGAGACGAGTCCACTTGAACTAGGTGAGTTCCTCCTCCGGCGATCAGAAACTTGCTGATGATTGGTTATCACACTGCTCGTTGCTGGGTCGCTGGCGAAACTGCCGTGTGCCAAGTCTTCACAGCTCACGTATATATGGAGATCTGTATGATGACACCGGAACTTCGTAATTCGCGCTGACGACACAACAATACTGCTCAGCTGTTAGTGAAATACCAATTGTTAGTCCAGGCTATGAAACTTTTCTTCAACACTGCAACACTGTAATGTCTAGGAAATGCTGAGTGGAGTCTATCTCAACCGGCTCAATCTGGATATGTACCAACAGGCTGTAATATATGTATATTACGAATTCTGCACGTATTTGTATGTGACAGAGATAAGGAGCACTCACTACATATCGTCTCAATACGGGACATAGTTTTAAACACTCGGATTATGTAAAGCGTCACTGCTGTGTGTTTTCTTGTTTTTCACAAAATACAGACGGATGATACGACTACCAGTTTGAAGAATCCGTACACACCCCTTGCCACCTATATGAATCGGCTGCTTGTCCAATTAACCAGTCCGTTCACACATATTTATATTTGGGTTTTAAGTAATGAAACCCAAACGGTAGTTCCTTTGTTTTATTACAAAAGGTTGTATATATAATTCCTGAGTGTATATCAACAGTAAGTCTCACTGTCTAGGAGTGAATGAGAAGGGGACGGCGTTTATGTATAATAAACGTTAGGTCACGTCCTTACAATATGAGTTGAGGTGAGCTACTGAAGCTTAAGGGCATTGCGGTGCGTGCTTACAGAAATGCTGAGCTATGGGTCTCGCCCTCTTGGGTGAGTTGCCCGCTCACGTGTCCATATCATGTCTCACTCATAGACAGTGGAAAGTTACAGGGTGGTGAATCTGAATATAATATCAGATGTATTGACCCATTTATATAATACGTTCTGTTGATGAGACAGGGGCCTATTATACTCCGACGCATCGCTGAGGATGTTGACGTTTGTCCTGGGAACTCGTTGACTTGTGAGGAAACACAGCTGAAGATGATTATCCTCATGGGCGTGCGGGACGAACAGCTAATTCAGAAGCTCATCTCCCTCGACACTGCCTCTTCTCTACAGGATGTTGTCACCACCTCCTGCTCTTACGAAGCCACCAGAAGTGCGACTTCTGCCATTCGTGCTCCATCTAACCAGCTGTGTGCCATCTCCGCATATAAGAAGAACAAAGGACGTGACCGGACTTCAGCTTCACATCCGACTTCAGCTTCACATCCGACTTCAGCTTCGCATCAATCTTCAGCATCACTTCAGACTTCGACGCCAGGTCATTGCTGCCAGTATTGTGCTCGTCGGCATGGTTCTGAATGCCCTGCCGCTGACAGCACCTGCAATAACTGTGGCCGTCGTGGTCATTGGGTTAGGACACTGAAGTGCCCTGCCAACAACGCTCAGTGCCGCTCCTGTAGCCGCATTGGACACTATGACAAATGCTGTCAGTCAAAGAAGAAGAATGATGCTACTTGCAAGTCTCAGGCGGCGAAGAACAAGCGCTGTCGTCGTGTGGGATCCTCTTCTTCCCCTGTCAGCAAGACACCTCAGCCTATCTGTGTTCACCTGTCATACGGCGACATTACTTCCCGTATCCAGATGCTTCCTGACACAGGTGCGGACGTCACAGTCATCGGCACAAGACACCTCGACATTCTGCGGATCCCTAGGAGCAGCTTGCAACCACCGTCAACTTCTACAACGCTCACCGCAGACGGGTCTACAATGGCACCTGCTCTGGGTACATTTCAGGCTACCCTCACCCTAGGTAAGCAGTCATGTTCTGCCAGGATTCAGGTCCACAAAGGTGTTCAGATGCCACTACTGTCTTATGGCCACTGTCAAGAGTTGGCCATAATATCTTCAGACTTCCCTAAGCCAATTCTGGAAATAAAACATGTCAACAGTTGCAAGGAGCTGCCCCTCCCACCCAATACATCACCTTCTGCAGCCATGGAGTTCTTCCTACTGCAATTCAAGGACGTGCTGGTTTCCAAGGAGGACCTCAAGACGGCTCCACTCAAGCCAATGGCTGGCTCCCCCATGAGAATTCACCTGAAGGATGACGCAGTAGGGTGTGTCATACGGAGGCGAATTTTTTTTTTTTTTTTTTGAGTTTGAAAAATCGGCCCATGGTATTAATGATGTAGTTCTATGTGCAGAATCATGTGATATCTTCAGATTTGAAAAGTTTTCATTTTTTGCTCGGTAAATTTTTACTTGAAATCTTATGAAAATTCAGAATTCCCACCCTTTTACCAACACCACTAAATAGGTTATTTAAAGTAAAGTAAATGTGTCAGGTTAATTTATTAGGATGAAAATGATCCAGAATAGTGAAACGAATGATCTTGACACATTTATTAAATTTAATATTCCTTTAGAAAACAAAATCATCAAATACAAAAACCAGTTTTACTACTACGACCCGGTGTTGCTGCACACCATAGAGAACATGTCTTTCTTGCTTCTGTTTCTACTCATCACCTCCCTGCTGACCACCTGAGCTCGGATGTAGCCTTCCCTCCTCTCCTGGCTGTACACGTGACTGCTGGCCTCGCTCACTTGCTGTACACAACGCTCTATACTCTGGGTGTGCGAGGGCCAGGCAGGGACATGCATGGGGTTGTCCAGGAAAGCTCTGACTTGAACATTGGTGAGGCTGCAGGTAAGAGGGGGCTCACTGCCAGCCTGGATGTTATCCAGAACTATGAGATCAGTGAGGGTCTTGGCACCTAGATTGAATTCAGGATTCTTCCTGACACTGAAGGAATCGTCACTAACTGATTCGTCATGCCCAGATCCTCTCATAAGTCTCATATCCAAAATCTTTTTGACTGCCACTCTTCTCTCCTCCTCATCCTTACTGCAGAGCATTGTCTGCAGAAATGCCTCGGGATGAGCATACCAGGAAGATCTCCTCACAGTCTGCTCCACAATCTGAACAACCTTCCTTGACTGACTCGACAGCTCAAGCTGGAAGAGAACATGCCTCGGACCTTCGGAGAACGATGACTTGACCTTGGTGTTGAACCAATTTGGCAAGTAGACACTCACGATGAATTGGACAATAAGTCTAAGGTTGTGAAGCTGGTTCCCTTTCAGTTTATGATGAGCGACCCAAATTCTGCAGAACCTGAGAGCCGTTGTGAGCCACCTAGAATGTGAGACTGGACCTATCTGCAGGTAAGCAAGTCTATCAGGCATGACCCCAGTTTTGATGGCACTGCAAATCATGTAACCATAGTACTGGTCAGTACTCAGGTCGTCAATGAGAGTATGTGCAAGCTCAACGAGTGGAGGGCCAACTGTGATTTTTTCAAAGCTCGGATTTATTTCTAACTCAGTGGCAGAGTCCAGCATCTTGCCAAGAGGACCAGACCATCTGTTGTTTGAAAGAGTCTTGCCATCCAGCTCCTGGATCAGATGTCTGAGTGGCAACTCGTTGGTGTGGAGGTCACAAACAATCCAGACCAGCTTCCTCCCAATCTTCCGCTCTATCCCTGTATGACCCCCCCCCCCTTGCCACCCTGTGTTCGTGTTGGTGCTGTCCCCTCCAATGGCCTGCAGGGTCTGGTCTACATTCTTCTCTCTGAGCCAGTTCACAATGTTATCTGCCACTATCTCAGCTGGTTTCCTGATGTCATCTTTCTCTGGAGTGAAATGCCACAAATACGTCCCTCCTGGCTCACTGCAGCATGAGTAGTGTTCCTCCTTCACCATGGCAGGGAACAACTTGTCAGAATCTCCAACTTTCATGAACACTTTAGTGTCATCCCTTCTCCCATCAAAGAACAAACAATTGATTCCATTTTCTCTTATCCCCTTATCAAACTCCTCTTCTAGGTTACTGACAAGTTTCTCCTGAGCTCTCCTTACTTTGTTATGATCTATCACCAGGTGAACATCATCAGGTGTTATCAAACCACCGTCAATCCAGGCAGCTGTTGCTATCTCTGCAGTTTCTCTGAGACCAGTGTGGTGTTGCATGCTGGCCAGAGCTATGCTCGGGATATCTTTCCTATTTCGAATCTTATGCCTGGAAGGTTTGGGATCATTATTTTCTGGGTTAGGGACAAAGTCACCATTCTCCTGGTCAGCACTCGGATCAGCCATGGGGAATAGGGTGTGTCAATTTTGTCAACATGTTAAAAATCAAATTTGGTAGTCAAAATATTGTGCCTCTTTATGTCTAAACTTGAGATTAGCAAACAAAAATGAATTGAAATAACCCTCACCTACATCAATTATACCTTAAAGTTTCAAATATCAGTATTTCAACAAATTAATGAGACTTGATTAGAATTATTCACTTGATATTAACTAATCTCATGTAAGCATATGGATTATGGAGTATTTTATGGTTCTATAGCTTGTGTACAATATGCATGTCAGAACATGAACATGAACAGGCTCTCCGTGTGGGACAGTTTAATTCTTGTTTTGACTTGTACCAAGCGTGAGGATAAGGCGCCCGGCTCACTCTCCTTCTAGATATCATAGACGGTGGTTTGCTCTCATTGCATTTGCACCTACTCTACCAGACGAATTCTACATTTTAATTATTGTAAGTAGGGCATATTGATTGTCGCAGTTACTTATATCATTGTATAAAACATTATGTTCTAAGAAATTATTATGTTATTTCTGTTACAGCATTTTTGATAAACAAATTGATATTTTTTGAAACAACAATTGAATTATGAAACACTGAACTATTTTTCTATTTGTCAGATAGTGTGAAGATGTCAAAATTGAAGACAAGAAGTCAGTTGTCAACCCACTTGAGCCTGCTAGTTGGTAAAGGGAAGGAGCTTCCTGTATCAGAACTTCCAACAGTGAGAGACATGCTAAGATTAGGGCTACTCCTTCGAGAAAAAAATGCAAAGGACAGAAGGAACTATACAGATAAAGAACTCATAAATGACATGATAGTCCCTCTTCTGCATCAATGGACAAAAGCTAATGCACTATTCAAACCACCTGTGATTAATCAGTGTCGAACTATTGAGCTAAAACTAACGAAATTATGGCACAAAGCAGTTGAAACATCACTTGGTAAAGGAAACTTGGCCAGGAAAAATGAATTTCTGCACACACTTGATACTCTGTTTGACATTTTGACCTGCAAGTGCTCCATACAATTATGTTCTGAATCCAACTGTTCTCACTCAGGTAAGAGAGAAAATAATTCCAACATTCATTGTGGTTGTCCTCGTGAAAAGAAGATCCCTGTTTTAGAGCTTGAATTTATAAAGGCACAGAGGACAAAGGCAGAAGGCCAAGGAAGTATGCAAATGGGTTCAATAGATTATTCAGAAACAAAGAAGCAGATTGCTAATGCCAAGAAGAGAGAACAAATCCGAGAGAGGGAACAAAAGAAGAAAATGAAGAGTGAAGAAGCCATCCAAAGAGAGGAAGAGCTATGTCAAGATGTTTATCACTTCTTTGATAGTTCTTCTGATGAACAGGAAGCAACATCAGATGATAGTTCCAAAGAGCCATCTGAACCTTTACCAAAGAAAATGAAATACAACACAAGAAATATTTCAAACATTGCTTTAGCTAGTATTCGCCACCATGCTGGACTTCGTGAGGCTGCAGAAATTGCAACTGCCGCTTGGATAGATGCAGGCCTCATCAGCCGAGAGGATGTATCTTTGGTGATAGATCATAATAAAATTAGAAGAGCACAAGAAAAAATAATGAAGGAAATATCTGATCAGCATGAAAAAGATTTAAGCGAGGGAGGGCTCTCCTGTCTTTTGTTTGATGGAAGAATAGATGACACAAAAGTTTTGCTAGAAGTAGAGGGAGTGAACAGAAAGTTTCCAGGTCTCATCAAAGAAGAACACTACTCTGTCTGTTCTGAGCCTGGTGGTCGGTTTTTGTTTCACTTTGCTCCCGAAACTGAAGTAGAAGGGAAGAAACATGCAGAGGTCATTGCTGATCATATTTTATGTTGGGTTCAGGAGAGAGGACTTGGCAGTTCACTGCAGGCTGTTGGTGGAGGTTCAACTGCAGTGAACACCGGATGGCAGGGGGGTGTAATGACGCATTTAGAGAAAAAACTAGGAAGAAGACTTGTTTGGATAGTATGTGATTTACATACAGGCGAGCTTCCTCTTCGTCATCTCATCCAGGAACTTGGTGGTCCTACAAAGAGCAACAACAAGTGGTCAGGTCCCCTTGGCATCATGCTGGATGAAGCAACACAACTAGAAATAAATACAACCTTTCCAAAGGTCGAAGTTGGCCCTCCCCTTCCGGCGTTGTCTGAAGGAGTCATCAAAGATCTCAGCACAGATCAATCCTATGCTTATCGTATTGCCCAAGCAATAAGATCAGGAGAAGTGCCTCAGTCATTGGCTCTCTTGGAGATTGGACCTGTCAGTCACAGCCGTTGGTTAACTACAGCTCTTCGTTTCTGCAGGATTTGGATTTCCAAACACGAATTGAAGGGCAAAGTGCTGAAGAATTTGAGGTTAATTGTTGAATTTATTATTGGAGTTTATCTTCCCCAGTGGTTTAGTGTGAAACTTAATCTTATGTGGGTGGATGGGCCCAATCACCTTTTGTTTCAATTGCAGCTAGTAAGAACACAGAGGAAGGTAGTGAGGGACATCGTGTTACCTGTGGCAAGAAGGTCCGCTTGGTATGCTCAATCAGAAGCAGTTTTGCAAGCAATGCTTTGCAGTCAATGTACCAATCTCCGAACCGAGGCTGTAGAAGTCATTCTAAAGATTAGAGGAACGCTAATAGATGACGACCAGTTGGGAGACTGTTCGTTTCATTCAAGAAAAGTTCCCCCAATAAACGTCAATGCCACCAAATTGTCAGAATTGGTTGACTTGAGTTTGGAAGTCTTAGAGCCACCATTGACAACAAGTCTAACTAGCCAAGAATTGAGAAACCTTAAAGAGACTCCAATGCAGGTGCCGAAGTGGCCTTCCCACACTCAAAGTGTGGAGAGATGTGTGAAAATGGTCACAGAAGCAGCGGGCCATGTTTACAGCCACGAGAGGCGAGAAGGTTACATCAAAGCACAAATAGCAAGCAGACTACTGATGACAAGAAACCAAAGCAAAGAGAGTATGAAGGCATTGGTTACTTTCAAATAGACTACGGATAATAAAATATAATAATTTGAAACTTGAAACAGTAACATGTGTGCAAACGCTGGTTATGTTATAAATTCACAAATATGTACATTTAAAAATCCATTTGATGTAGGTAGGACTTATTATAAAAAAAAATTTATGCCAGAATATTGTTTTGCATGCTTAAAGACTACAATAAATTGCTACCAAATTACTCGATTTTCAATTTAGCCAGTTCACCCCCTAAATTGACACACCCTAATGGGGAAGTCATTAAACTCTGAATAAGCTTGACTCCAATCATCGGCCTTTTTTACCTCACCCTGGGCCTTCTCAAGTCTCTTTTCCTCTGCAACTCTTCTCCTCTTCTGTCTCTCTGTGGCAGCCTCCTGTCTCTTGGACTCCGGAATATCTTGGCTAGAAATCATGAGAGCCCCTATACTGCCAGTCTTCTCTCTCTGTGCTTTGACAAATGCCAGTTCGATCACAGGAATCTTCAGTTCACGCTTGCAAATACAGGAGATGTGGGCCTCGGATTTACAGTCACGATCGCATCCAAACTCAGGACAGAGAACAATTGGGCACTTGCAAGTAATTATGTCAAATAACTGGTCCAGTTGCTTGGCAAAGCTGTCCTTAACTGCAAGTTTTCCTCTCCCAAGAGAGATATCTCTTGCCTTTTCCCAACTGGCTAGCAGTCTCTCACTAATCTTCTTCTAACTTGTTATGACTGGAGGCTTGAACTGAGCGTTAGCCAGAGTGTACTGTGCCAAGACAGCTTTGGTCATATCACTGGCAATGATCTTTGTTTGTGTAAGTTCTTTGGTTCTTTTCACTGATTTGCCTGATTAAAACACCGTATCTCAAAGCATCTCTCAATGTAGGCAACTCCGACTTCAGGAGCTCTCTCCCAGACCCAAGATAGTGACTGAGATGGCTGGATTTTTGGTTCCTCGTCCTGACACAAGCAGCCATCGCAAATATTATCAACTTATAAATGCATCAGAATCTGAAACAGAAAAAAATATTGTTAGTTGGGTTGTTAAAGAATGAAGTCAGAAAGCAATGTTCACTATTTAATTGTAATGCACTAATGCTGCTGTACGTTAGATTTTCGATAAATTTCACGCTAAAATTTACCTAGCAAAAGGTTGCAAAATATTGAAACTGAAATTATTTTCTGTTTATATACACTAAAATCTACCAAAAAAGTGATGGGCCATTAGTTTTAGCTGATCTTCCCTCCTATGACACACCCTAATGACGCAGTACCTTTCGCCATCCACACACCGAGACAGATACCCTTCGCTTTCCAGAGCCATGTTAAGAAGGAACTCGACTTTATGGTAGCCCAGGGGATCATTAAGCCTGCTGGTGATGACCCCTCAGATTGGTGTCACCCCATGGTAACAGTCGCCAAGAACATTACTGGAGTTCGTATCACCGTCGACCTCACCAAGCTGAATAGCCAAGTTTCCCGCCCGACCCACCCTTCACCGACACCCTTCGCCGCTATACGCAGTGTGGACCCGAAGGCAAGGTACTTTACTACTGCAGATGCCTTATGTGGGTACTGGCAGATGGAACATGCGGAAGGAGATCAGCACCACACGACGTTCATCACACCGTACGGCCGATTTCAGCACTGCAGAGGACCTATGGGTTTCGCGGCTACTGGCGATGCTTTCTGCCTCCGTGGTGACATGGCCCTTCAGGGTGTGGCGAACTGTGTCAAGGTCATTGACGACGTGCTCCTATATGACGAGGATTACTCCACGCATCTTGAGCGTATTCACCAGATGCTCACCAGGTGCCGCAAGTAAGGGATGACCCTCAACAAGGATAAGTTTTTGGTCGCAGCACCTAGTGTGAACTTCTGTGGGTACACCCTCTCAGGCAAGGGCATCTCGGCTGATCCTGGAAAGGTCAGCGCGATCCGGGACTTCCCAACTCCTGCCAACCTGACCGACCTCCGCTCGTTCATGGGCCTGGTAAACCAGTTGGCTGAGTTCACCCCCGACATCGCCGCTGCAGCGCAGCCCCTACGCCCCCTCATGAGCCCCAAGAGAACATTCACCTGGACAGCTGACCATGATGAGGCATTCCGTCGCATCAAGACAGCTCTCCTTAGCCCACCTGTTCTTGCTTCCTTCGACCCGGCCCTGCTAGTTGTCCTCCAGACTGATGCCTCTCGCCTCTACGGGATTGGATACGCTCTGCTACAGGACCACGGCAATGGACGCCTTCGTCTGGTTCAGTGTGGCTCTCGGTTTCTCACTGACGCCGAGACCCGCTACGCCACCATCGAACTGGAGCTGTTAGCCGCCGTCTGGGCCATGTCCAAATGTAGGTTGTATCTGATTGGCCTACAACACTTCAACCTCATGACGGATCATCGGCCACTCATCCTGATCCTGAACCACTACTCCTTGGATGCAGTTGAGAATCCCCGCCTCCAACGCCTTAAGGAGAAGATCTCGCCCTACCTCTTCACAGCTGTGTGGCGTGCGGGCAAGCTGCTCTGCATCCCTGATGCTTTGTCACGAGCCCCAGTCAGCCACCCCACACCAGAGGATGAGATTGCATGTGCTGATGCTACTGCACACCTCAGGACCGTAGTGACCGTGAACGCCGTCATCTCAGAAGAGTCTCCACCGCAGGATGCTGACAGGACTCTTCAGGAACTCCGAGCTGCGGCAAGAGCGGATCCTACGTACATCCGTCTACTGAACTGCGTGACCTCGGGATTTCCCTCCAACCGGTACGACTTACACAGCTCTTTACTCCCATACTGGAAGATGTGAGACGACCTCTATGCTGATGGCGACCTCGTCTTGTATGGAGCAAGAGTTGTGGTTCCTGCCGCCCTCCGCCGCCGCACCCTAGCCCACCTGCACGACAGCCACAGGGGTGTGGAAGCTACGAAGCGCCGGGCGAGACAAACTGTTTTTTGGCCAGGCATCGACTCCGACATCGCTAGTTCCGTTCAAGTCTGCGTGCCATGCCAGGTGCTGCAGCCTAGTCAGCAGCAGGAACCCCTCATGAACAACGACAACCCTACGAGGCCCTTTGAGTCCGTCTCTGCGGATTTCTTCGTTGTGGCGGGAAAGTCTTTTCCCGTCATCGCCAACCGGCTCTCAGGGTGGCCTGTTGTCGTTCCCTGCGGAGGCAACACTACTGCCTCTCATACAGTACGTATGTTCTGTCGCTACTTCCGGGAAGTTGGTGTCCCTCTCCGCCTGAGGACTGACGGCGGGCCCCAGTTCACCAGCAACGACTTCCGGGACTGCATGGAGCGATGGGGAGTTCATCATGTGGTGTCCTCGCCACATTATCCCCAGTCCAATGGACATGCCGAGGCTGCCGTAAAGTCCATCAAGCATCTCATCCTGAAGACGGCACCATCAGGCAACATTGACTGTGAGAAGTTTGACCGGGGTTTATTGGAATTGCGGAATACCCCCAACTTCCTAGGTTGCTCCCCAGCACAGATGTTATGTGGCCACCCACTACGGTCATGTGTCCCTGCCCATCCTGAGTCCTTCTCGAGGGAGTGGCAGGCCAAGACCGAGGACTGCGATCGTCGTGCAGCCGCCCGTGCTGACCAGGTAAAGGCACAGTATGATCAGCACGCCCGACCCCTTCCCAGGTTGAGTATCGGGCAAACAGTTCGGGTTCAAGACCCGACGTCTCACCGCTGGGACAAGGTCGGGGTTGTCATGGGCTGCAGCAAGACCAGGGATTACGAGGTCCGTCTCCCTAGTGGTCGGGTATGGTGGCGGAATCGCTGCTTCCTTCGTTCAGTACTGTCCCCTAGTGGTGAACCCCTCCCCCACATCCCTGTGAACCCTTGCTTGGACGAGAAAAGTAAGTCCTCATTCAGTGACCTCCCAGTTTTCCCACGTCACTCTCAAAGGCTCCTGGAAAAAGAGTCCGCTCGAGATTGCACTACGAGCGTGAGGGGGGAGGGAGGTGTAGATATATGAGACGAATATGGCTGTAATATGTAACTCTGTACTATTTACCATTATTGATTCAGGTCTCTGTATTATATGTTTTATAATCATACTCCCTTTTGTCACTGAGTGTTAGTTCAGGCTTTGGGCACATGCGCGCTGTACGCACCTGCGCAGATAGAGATACCCAGAGAGATTCCAAGACAGGACGCTGTTTACCCCTGTCTTAACTCCTTTTAGTGTTTGTACCAGAAATAGAACTTACGGACTTGACATCAGTGTGTTTCCTTTACCCCTGAGTGTAATGACCACCTGAGTATCCCACAGAGTCATGTGTTAAACTTTTGTGGCCAGGGTCTGCTTGATTCACTAACTGAGATAAATATTTTGTCATTTGACTAGGAGACAATTTTTTACCATCCTGTGATGAGAATACATAGGGGCCTCAATTAGGGAATTTGGATAACCATTCTTAGAGAATCTTAACTGGGCACAATATATGAGGAACCCTTGTCTCATCCATTAGCAGTTTTATCCTGATAGGTTGAGCTTGAAAATCCTCCCTTTCATTTTTTCTTAAAATCTCCGTAGGATATAATACCAATAATGATGGATTATTGGAAATTGAAATCAGCTCACTGATTCTCATACCAGTTGCTATTGCTAGAAGGAAGGCTGTCTTCTGGAGCAATCTGTCCCAGTTCAGATTTATATTGTAATTAGGCCCCATAAGAAATTTAGTAATTTTATCTAGAGACCAAGGTGGGATTCTCTTAGGCCGAGGGGGTCTCTAAATGAAAAATGACGACATGAGCATTTGATAAATTCTTGGGTTCAAAGTAATATTAAAACCCCACGCCAGAGGGTCAACCAATGCTGATTTATAAGATGCAAATGTAGATCCTTGAAGGCCTTTAACTCTGAACAGAAAATCTAAAAATTCTAACACCACTGTTTCCAACAATGTGATTATTTAAATAGTTTCCAAGCTTTCTCATAATGTATAGAAGTTTGGGGTCTATGACCTGCTATTACTAGGTTAACTATACAGTAATACCCCACTTAAAAGGTTCTCGTTTACGCATTTCTACATTTTCGCAGTACCCTGCCAGAACCGGAATTCCCATTTTATGCGGTGTATCTACTCATATTATACGCAGATGAAGTATAATTTTTTTTATTTAGCTCATAAAATTCATACACATTACCTGGCCAGAATATAATTTACATTGCGGGAATTCTTACAATATGATGATCATTTTGAATATAAACATCATGGATTTTGCATTAGACATACAAATTTTAGATCTCATGTAAGAATTTGTTTACACAGAGCAAATATGTTATCTTTTGTGTAAAATATATGACGTGTAAATTGAAAATATTCCTGGTCTTGCAAGAAATCCAGCAATGTCAATTATATTATCCTAACTTTAGTCTGAGGTATTATTTATTACTAAAAATGTAAATATACTGTTTTAACCCAAACATTTCTCTGGTTAGGGAGGGAAGGTGGGGGTGGAGGGTAGGGAGGGAGGGAGGGACCCAGGGAGCGTATGAATAGGGGGGGACCCGGAGGTGGGGTATTTTGATTGACAGATAGTGTCTGAGTGAAGTATATTTTTTTTATTTACTGAAGATACAGGTTGTACCTCTCTAGTCCGGTAACCTCGGGACCTGAACGGTGCCAGACCATGGAAATTTCTGGACCATGGAGATTCACCCTTTTCCTGGATAGATAGTGACTTGTGCATACACTTGGAAGCACTAGCACCACTTTCACTGCTTCGTGGTCTCTTTGAAGACATATTGAAGGGTTAAATGTTGAACAGTAGGTTCTCAAATTTCGCGAGTTTTTAATTCGACGTTTTTTATTTGGACACAAAAAAAACACTGCACAATTTAAAATTTCAACGGCGAAAACTCGAATTTCGACAGGTTTGAGCAGCCCGCCAACGTTCAGACATGCACAATTGTGTAAACAGCGTCATTTCTCGATGTACAAAACATTCATTAGTGTTAATTACTGAATGTCTTTTTGATTGAATTAATGTTTATGTGTGCAAAATGAACAATACAATTCATTAATAATACGTAGAATATTAAAACAGACGAGGAGACGAGACAGCATTGTTTTCGTTGTTTACAAAGCCAGGGACTGATTGGTTCTACATATAAAACTGAAGAAAATAAGACCCTGGTTGTAGCTGTAGTAAAATTAATATGGTTGTTTTAAGTAATGTGAGACATGACTGGAATCATTCATGTGGTTTCAAGTCGACCAGCCCTGATATAGCTACTACCGCACATGTCAAAAATTTTCAAGAGACTTCACAGAAAAGAATATATTATTAGTTATTACAGAGAGATGATTCTTTGCATGATTAATCAGATAAACTTCTACTCAAATAATGGTTCTGTCCAAGAATGCATGTATAGGCTTCTTTAAGTCCAAGGTCAGATAGATTCAGAATAATTATTAACTCAACTATAAATATAATTGAAGTTTTGCATCCAATAGTAAAACAAATAAACAATTTAATGAATTTGATAAAATTATAACAAAAGTATGAACATGTTGGAAAAAACAAGAATTTTAATAAAAATAACTGCCATCGATCATGGATAATGAATTTATTGAACACAAACATTGATCAATTGCAAAATAGAAAATAAACTTTACCTTTATTTACAAACCAGGCACTTTACGTGTCCTGGCCGCTGCAAAGTTTTTGATCAACTTTTCGAAGTCAATCTCTCTGAGGATGTCATATTCGATACTCATCAAAGCCAGGTGGCTGAGCCTATCATGACACATTGTAGTACGAAGTCTGTTTTTAATAAACTTCATTTTACTGAAAGAACGTTCACCAGAACAATTTGTGACCATGAGCACCAAGTACATCCGTAGCATTATTTCAACATTTGGAAATGTATCTCTTGTCTATCAACAGCTTGTAAAGGTAATGTGCCCTCCCTTTCTCATCATCTTCGTCTTCAAGAAATTGAGTGAAGAATGCTGTAAACTGCACAAGTTTAACTCCAAGTGCTTGATCCAAATCATTTTTGTACTCAGCAACCAATTTTGCTGCAGCTGCTTCAGTTTCGTCACAATTCAT
The DNA here is from genome assembly GCA_958450375.1 of Homarus gammarus. NCBI lineage: Eukaryota > Metazoa > Arthropoda > Malacostraca > Decapoda > Nephropidae > Homarus > Homarus gammarus. Next base: position 431,635 of record CAUDMG010000378.1, on the reverse strand, counting down.
TGACTCCAGTTTAGACAAGAACCCGAAAAGTGAACAGGTTTCCTCATAGGCCTTTAACCGTTGATCCAGTGAACTCAGGAACTGATCAATTGCTGGAAGGAAATTCTTAACCTGAAGTTTTTCTGACTGTGAGAGGGCTGCTTCTTCTAATCGTCCATAATCCAATGGATTGAGTCTTACATTATGTTGATGCTTGCGTGTCTGTGAATAATCCCCAGTTTCTGACATTTCCCTTCCCTTCTTCTCATTTACATGGAAGCAATCTCTTTTTCTCGTACAAAACATTCCAAGGACTTCAGCATTGCTACTGCTATGTTCAAATTGAGTTTAGGATCTTGCAATGCATGGCTTGTTGCATTAACTCTGCCAAGAATGTCATGCCAAAACACAACATAAATAGCAGTCTCTAACATGCATATCGTATCATGGAGACCACTGGCTTCATAACATGTTTTGCTCGTCTCATTTTCATCTCTAGCTATTTTAGCAAGTGCTTCACGGATTGGGAGATAGCCTTGGACAACTGCTTTCACAACACAAACAATAGCATTCATTGAAAATATACGGTTCATAGGAAAACCAGGTATTCATGAATTTCAAGGCGTAGCTAGCCTAATTTCTATCACGCTTCTTGCTGAACATAGTTTTACATGATGGAATAGATAAACATGAATTATAAAGAATGATAATAAAAATAATCCAAATGAATAAACAAATAAATAAAATATTGTAATATGTGGAAGCCCCCAGATTGTGGAAGCCCCTGGGCAGCTGCCCACTTTGTCCACTCCGGAATCAGGCCCTGGAAATAATGCATGACCTATATTGTTCAAGGGACTTTGGATACCAAAGGCTCCTATTTTCCCAGAGACTCCGAAGAACTCTGTGATACAAGAGAGTCAAGGGTGATTATTAATTCTTTCAACACCCCATCCTTCCTTGCACAATCTATTGCAGTCTCTCTTGTTTGGGTCTTGTCTTTAATGCAATTTCTTTCAACCTCTCCCCATGCCTTTCTTGGCCTACTCCTGGCTCTAGTCCCCTCTACATATAGGATCAGGACCTCTTGACACAATTGGTTTCAAGCATTCTCTCCACATGCCCAAAGCATCTCAGCCTTGCTCTATGCAATTCTCACTTTTACTCTCAATACCCAGGCACTTTCGTAGCTCTGAATGAGGGGCTCATCACCAATTTAGGGTTTCTACACCCTTCCTGTGGGCACATGGTTACCTGTAGTTTGCCATCTACTCCATTGCACCCGCCTTCCACACTCACTGCACATTAATGAGTTGCCGTCACCATTTTCCAATTTTCACCGTGGATCTCTCACCCACACCATTAATCAAAACAGTACCTCCTGTACAGAACTCTTATTCTTACCATATTCACCATAAGGCATTTTGACTCTTAGAGCTTTTGTATTCATTCTAATCACACTACTTTTTAAAAATAAACAAGATAAATAAAATTTAAATATGAAAGACAAATCATTGATCAAAATAGTATATGACCTACCTGGTTTAGTCTCTTCTCCAACACAATATTCCTAAGTTCACTTCGCTGCTGCACTTCACCAACCACTCCAACAAAGTGGTCATAGAGTTCCTTTCGTTCCTGTTCAATCTGCAAACAATTTAGATTTAATGGAGAAAACTCTGATGCACTATTATTTTTTTTAATGGGTTACATGTATCATTTTAATGTTAATTTCAATTTAGTGCTGTATCCTGTAACTGATAAGTTATTGAGTTTGATGGGTTAAATATATATATTTTTTGTTAATTCCAGAATGCGACATCTAGCTTTATACCTAGGTATGCAAATGCCTAGCATTAATTCGCCAGGCAAACATACAGGCAATTAAAACATCTAATAATTACATAAATACATAATATTAGGGGGACATGTCGCTACCTGGCATTTAATTTAAATTCTCAAAACCCCCTCCTCCACCTTCCATCACACGCATTGCTACCTTCATCTTCTTGCCTGGCGAATCAGCTGTAAATATGTACAAGCAAAGCTCCGCTCATTTGTATTGTAAAAGATGAAATACTAAGTGCCATGACGATTTTATATTTGGTATTTACGTATACATCTTAGCACGGTGAGGAAATCGAGTGACTTTTATTTTGTTTATGTCTTTCAGATATTGTGTTTGGGGCAATTTTTTATACGGTCTGGTCAGCATGGCGACCACCGCCGTATCCTAGCAACCAAGCGAGCGGCGACAGCAGATGTTACCATAACCTAGCAACGGAACTAGAGACCGGCGACTTTCTCGGGTTTTCCCATCATGACTCATAGAGGACTCACGGCTGCTGGGTATAAAGCTCTGTCTCTCCATTGAGATTCATTCTGGCCTCTCTTCTTGAACAAGCAACACCTCCTCCTCCGCCGCTGCCTGGCAGCCCTCGCTTCTCCTCGCCTGCCTGGCGGTCCTCGCTCCCGCCAGCGAGCATGGCGACCCACCAGCTGTCCTTCTCTGAGCTTCCTCACCAACCAACTCTCATTCTCATCTCTCTTCTTGAACAAGCAACACCTCCTCCTCCGCCGCTGCCTGGCGGCCCTCGCCTCTCTTCCGCCTGCCTGGCGGTCCTCGCTCCCGCCAGCGAGCATGGCGACCCACCAGCTGTCCTTCTCTGAGCGTCCTCACCAACCAACTCTCATTCTGCCCATCTTCCTGAACACGCAACACCTCCTCCAGCAAGCTCCACGCTGGCAAGCTCCACGCTGTCCAGCTTTCATTCAACCAGGAGGCCAGCAACAGGCAACATCTTCTCTAACGAAGCTCCTGCACATCTACCTCCTTCAACACACTACTCACCGAACGTCTCTACTGAGCAGCTCCTCACCACACGGCACCTCCAGCACCAGACTGTCTATCATATAACTTATATTATACAAGAAAACCACCTTAGAGTTTCCATCCATCCTGAGTGCTAGACAACATTATACCACGAATTCCTACAGTCTCTTTGAAGACATATTGAAGGGTTAAATGTCGTATAGTAGCTTCTCAAATTTCGCGAGTTTTTAATTCTTAACATATTTTATTGGAACACACAAAAAAATAAATAAATAAAAATTTTGACGGCGGAAACTTGAATTTCGACGGGTTTGAACGGCCCGCTAACGTGCAGACAACGTGCATAATCGTGTAAACAGCGTCATTTCTCTTATGTACAAAAGATTCATTATTACTTATTACTGAATGTCTTTTTTATTGAATTAATGTTTATGTGTGCAAAATGAGCAATACAATTCATTAATAATATGTAGAATATTAAAACACATGAGGAAATGACACAGCATTGTTTTCGTTGATTACAAAACCAGTGACTGACTGGTTCTACATATAAAACTGAAGAAAATAAGACCTTGGTTGTAGCTGTAGTAAAATTAATATGGTTGTTTTAAGTAATGTTATTTAATGTTAATAAATGGAACAATAGAAGTAGCTAACGATAAATGTAAAGAAAAAAGAGAGATCGCGTATGTAAGTGTGCATGCGCACACATGAAAACCTATAGTCATTACTTTACATAAGAATATGAAAGCAACACTTATTTACTGTTCATATATATTTTAATTAATGTTTCTGAATTTGTTTTTATTGAATTAATGTTTGTGTTTGCATAATTAACAATACAATATATTAATAATACGTGGAATATTAGAGGAGACGAGACAACTGCCGGCATTGTTTATATTACAGCTTACGAAACCAGTGACTGATTGGTTCCACATATAAAACTGAAGAAAATAAGACCCTGATTTTAGTTGCAGTAAAATTAATGTAAAAAAATTAATATGGTTGTTTGAAGTACCTGTAATGTTATTTAATGTTAATAAATGGAACAATATAAGTAGCTAACCATTAATGGCAAAAAAAAAAGTGAGACTGCGCGTATGTAAGTGCGCACATGTGAAAACATATCGTCATTACTCTACATAAGAATATGAAAGCAACACTTATTTACTGCTTATATATATTGAAAGGTTAAATGTTGTACTCTGTATAGACAAGCAGAGAGAGAGAGAGAGATCAGCCGAACTGCCGGATGTAAACAAACCTTAATTTCCCGCGGCTTTGTTTTTTTTTTTTCAGGGGATTAGCCCACCCGGGCATAGGTCATTGACCCACATTGGGGGCTGAGGGGCAAAAATTTAATACTCCTGTAATAATAATAATAATTCAGATAAAAAAAAAAAAAAAGAAGCTGCCTATCTACCTATTGGACAAACTAAAATCGTTCCGGACCACGGGAGTTTCCAGACCACAGAATGCCGGACTACAGAGGTACAACCTGTATTTATACTTACATGTATGTGGAATACTATATACGTACATATAAACTCTTACTCTTAAGTCACTACTATAATGTAATGCAGGTGATTAATTTTTATCTCTTATGCAAAATACATGACGATTATATTAAAATTATTTTCTGTCTTACAAGGATTCCAGCAATGCTGGGCAGATGGAAGGGAGGGAGGGAGGGGAGCGGGAGGTGAGGTGGTATGTTTGACTGTTGGCGCCCAAGGTCTAATGCGTGTTTATTTAACAGTTCTTAAGTGTCTAAGCTTCTCTCTTATAAAAAGCCAGTGAAGTGACCTGGGTGAATATAATTTACATTGCTGGGATTCTTGTAAGATGTTGATTAATATAAATATAAACAACCTATAATTCCTGTAGATATATGAGACGAATATGGCTGTAATATGTAACTCTGTACTATTTACCATTATTGATTCAGGTCTCTGTATTATATGTTTTATAATCATACTCCCTTTTGTCACCGAGTGTTAGTTCAGGCTTTGGGCACATGCGCAGAGAGAGATACCCAGAGAGAATCCAAGACAGGACGCTGTTTACCCCTGCCTTAACTCCTTTTTGTGTTTGTACCAGAAATAGAACTTACGGACTTGACATCAGTGTGTTTCCTTTACCCTTGAGTGTAAGGACCACCTGAGTATCACACAATTCACACTAGACATAACAATTTTAGTACCGTAATCAAATTAATACATGTGCACTCCAACTTTGCACTAAAGTCATTTATTTCTTCTACGTTTCTTTTAGTATGGTGTGTGCATGTAAATGGATGAAAACAAATGAAGAAATTTATGTAAATCTGACCAAAAAAACAGTTGAAAACTTTATATTATAAAATGTACTACAGTATTGTACACTAATGTATTACAATTTTTATCTCTTGAGCAAAATATATGACGTTTATATTTAAATTAATCTCTGTCTTGCAAGGATTTCATCAATGCAAATTATATTCTCCTATAGTCTGAGATATTATATGAAAAACTTAAGGCCTAAAACCCACCACGCGAGGGAGCGTGGGGGGGAGGGGAGCTTGAGGTGAGGCGATATGATTTGACAGTTGGCGCTGAAGGCCTGCGTGTTTATTTATCATTTTTTAAGAGTGACTAAACTCTTCTCATAATTTGCCACCCAAACGACCTGGGTGAATACAACTTACATTGCTGGGATTCTTGTAAGATGGTAATTTATTTGAATACCTGTATAAACAAGCTATATTTGCAATAGACATAACAATTTTAGTACTGTAATCATTTAGAGCATGTACAGTACAGGTTTGCACTTAGGTCCATTGTTAACCGAGGGACCACTGTATTGCAGTGTACTTGTACTGTACAATATTGACTAAATTCACTAGATAACGTACACAACTAATGGTTGGTAAAGCTTGTCAAGTCTGTCAGTGTGAGTGCTTGTGTCCCCCATTATAGGAGTCTGTTTTCTCTCGCTTCAGGAAGCCTGAGTCCTCCGTTTTGTCTCTTAATCTTAGAGTGCACCAGAGACTTCGTTATTCCTTAGTAATGGCACAGAATTTGAAATTGCAACCCCAATTGCAACTGGGGTTGCAATTGTTGAGGCAACTAGATATGTCTGATTACAGCAAATGTGTTATTGTCTATTTGTAGGTGAAAGATTTTATCCTCAATAGATGTAGGTTAACGTTACACCTGGAGGCAAATGCTTACTAAAGCCTAAGGAAGGATATTCCTTTAACACATAATATCTGGCCAGTATGGGAAGGATCATCGTGTCTCCATCAGAGGGTCGTGGAGTGGTGGTCCAGCAGGCGTCACGTAAGTGTTGCGGTTTTTTTTTCGGGGGGGGGGGGGGGGGGGGGGCGGCGGCAACGGACATTTATGCGATCGGACGTTGTTTGGTTGGACGTTAACCGGTGCATGACTGTATGTATATAAAACTGTTTTTTGTCCCAATTATACTCATGCAAGTATGAATACCATGATATATGTGGCCATCTCTCTCTTTCTCATGTTCGTTCACAAAACTTTTCGGACTTCTGCCCTGGGTTTTCTAATTACTCTCAGCATGCAGGCCAGAGTTAAGTTTTTCTCTTCAAAACTCTATTTTATTCATGTCCTCAGTAGCGGGTTCAGCCTTTCCAGTCTAACTTTAGCGAGGCTGCTAGCCTAAGTGATCCTCCCGGCCGCTGACCTTCTAGTCTTATTAGCAATCTAGAGTTATGTTGGGATGGACCTTGTATCCTCAATATGGGTGATATGATGAGAACCATTTAGAGTGGAATTCTCAACCCAATAAATCTTGCTAGAGTAATAGTGAGCGATGTTAGCCAATGGAGCACTATGGTAGCAGCCCAGCAGCTGTCAACCCTTCCGGGTGACTTGATGCTCACTCCGGCATTATCGCTCAAGCTAATTAATTGAAGCGATAATGTCTGTGCACCATGATTGGCAACAAATAGAGAACTTGAAGATCCCTCAAAATGTAAGTGCTCTAAAATTAAGTTAGCTTGATCAAGAAATAAATTCATTGAGCTGAAGGATAATTGAGATAAGAGAAGGGAGAGGTGTATGATATAGTGAGTTAGTTGTTTATGATTGTCACACTGGTGACTTATATAACAATAAGACAAATTAAATGAAATAACTTACTAAAATATCTACAACCATGGTGTATCGATCTGTTGGACTGGTGCCCGCATCCACTACAATTGCAACAAGGATGTCTAGAACAGGTACTGCACCCTCAATTCGAGATATCCTTGGCACTTCACGCTTGGAGTTTCTCAAAAGATGTTTAATTAGATTGTTAGGTAATTCCAATACTGTATAGTTAACCAAGTGATAGCAGGGCATAGACCCCAAATTTCTATGCAATATTTCTTGGAAACTTTTTCAACAATTTATCAGGTTAACGACTCCAATCACATTGTCGGAAACAGTGGTGTTAGAATTTTTAGAATTTCTGTTCAGAGTTAAAGGCCTTCAAGGATCGACAATTGCATCTTATAAATCAGCATTGGTTGACCCTATGGCGTGGGGTTTTAATATTAATTTGAACCCAAGAATTTATCAAATGCTCAGATCGTCCTTTTTCATTCAGAGACCCCCTCGGCCTAAGAGAATCCCACCTTGGTCTATAGAAAAAGTTAACAAATTTCTTATGGGGCCTTATTGCAATATAAATCTGAACCGGGACAGATTGCTCCAGAAGGCAGCCTTCCTTTTAGCAATAGCAACAGGTATGAGAATTAGTGAACTGATTTCAATTTCCAATAATCCATCATCATTGGTATTTTCTGAGGAAGATGTCACCCTTTTTCCTACGGAGATCCTAAGAAAAAATGAAAGGGAGGATTTTCAAGCTCAACTTATCAGGATAAAATGGCTAATGGATGAGATAAGGGTTCCTCATATATTGTGCCCAGTTAAGATTCTTTAAGAATGGTCATCCAGATTCCTTAATCGAGGCCCCTATGTATTCTCATCACAGGATGGTAAGAAATTGTCTCCTAGTCAAATGACAAAATATTTATCTCAGTTAGTGAGTAAAGCAGACCCTGGCAAGAAATTTTTGGCACATGACACCATAAGAAATATGCAGGGTCTGTCGCCTTTCTGCGGCATATGAGCCTCAGTCAGATCAAAGATGTGGGCTTTTGGAAATTTTAAAAACCTTTCAAAACAGCTATCTTCAGCTATATCTGAAAGATGCTTCACATGTGGAGGTACTGGGGTCCCCTCCCCCACCTAGTCAATCTCCACAACCAGGACCTTCTTCTTCTTCCTCAGAATAAAGAGAGTATCCTCATTGGGATATGTAAATTAACATTTTACTTTCCGGTAAATGTTCCTAATATTGGAAAATATTCCAAACAGTTTATAATTATAATCTGGACCTAAGCTAGCGGAGCCTTATACATAATGTCACCTCCCTCTCCACCTCCTGCTCAGGTAATCAAAGCTAGATGGCGCATTCTGGATTGAACAAAAAACAGTTTTTTTCTAAAAACCAGTTTTTGTAATATAGTCCAGAATGAGACGTCGACATCCCACCCATCTTCACCCCTTGAGAGTTGACATGTTTTTACTGCTCGCTCTAGGGCAAGAGATGACGGTAGTAATGCGTGTGATGGAGGGTGGAGGAGGGGGTTTTGAGAATTGCAATTAAATGCCAGATAGCGACGTGTCCTCCTAATATTACGTATTTCAGTAATTATTAGATGTTTTAATTGCCTGTATGTTCGCCTGGCGACTTAATGCTAGGCATTAACATACTTAGGTATAAAGCTAGACGTCGCATTCTGGACTATATCACAAAAACTGGTTTTTAGAAACAAATGGCTTTTTCTTTGTTGTAGGTGATTATGGGTTTTGATGAATAAAGCCTCATCTTTTGGAACTTGGTTTTTACTACACTATATATATATATATATACATATAGTACAGTATTACCCGACTTTACACGGTTTCACTTTCCGCGATTTCTCATTTACGCGGTACCTTGGCACAACCGGACTTTCACGCGGTGCATCTACCGTATATCTCGGCCTATAAGGGGTCGGGGTGCACAAGACGGCCCCCCCCAAAGTTCCATTTAAAAAGTAGCTTTTGAGCTCTATTCGCTGTATAAGACCAGTACCCCAAATGTGACACTTACCCACTGACCCAGTAGTCCTTTACCAACCATCCTTGGTTTTTTAAAATAAGGCCAATTCACTTCAAGTAATGTCATCAAATGTTACCGGCTGGTGTAGTGTAAACACTAGTGACGTCACTGAAGCGTCTGCTATTTACCGGTAACTGGAACTATTGTCGGTGTCGAGTAAAATTTTTCCATTTACTTGAAATGGATTTACCGATTTATTTGTTTATTTATTTAATTTATTTATAATATACTGTAACATATTAAACACACTGCAAGTATTTTCTTTAATTTATACGCTTGCTTCGCAGGAGATGATCGGTGGTGGGAGTGTTCCCTCGTCTCGGTGGTGGGACTGTGTTCCCACTGTTTATACAACAGCTACCAACAGCTACCACCGTATTCTAATTGTGGTGTTTCATTAGGATTTGAGTGAAAAAGATTACGGAACGTACTTACTACATACATTTATTACACACACATATATATATATATATATATATATATATATATATATATATATATATATATATATATATATATATATATATATATATATATATGCAAGTAAATCACTGTAGGTGCGCGTGATCTAGGTATATGCTGATAACCACCAGGAAAGAAGAAAACACGAAGTTCCCAAGCGCTTTCGTGTAATTCACATCTTCAGGGGTGAGTACAGACTAGATAGAGTAATGCAAAACAAGATGAATATATACAGAGGAGGGTGAGACCAGGTCCACAATGGTCAGGTAATGACCCTACTAATCTTTAAATGGCACACAACGGTTGGTGGTTGGGTCATATGGGACAGTGACCCGCCCTCTCACCTGATCACAAATCTTCTTAATTACAAAGTTGTCCAGCTTGTACATGCCGTTACTCAAATTCATGTTGAATGCTTCGGTATGTTTAATAAGACTAGATTCTATGATGTTCCTACTATCAATTGAATTACAAGGTAATATTGAGGAGGCATTATCCCAGTCAATGCAATGCTTGTTATCCCTCAAATGAACAAACAGAGCATTGGATTCCTGGCCTGTCCTAACACTGTATTTGTGTTGTTTAATTCTAGTTACAAGATCTTTACCTGTCTGGCCTAAGTAAAACATATTACATTCCTTGCAAGGAACGTCAATGTGGCATTTAAAAACTCATGCACTGTAAAACAAATGTTAATCAAGAACTCCCCCAACAACACAATTGGTTGCATTTATAAAGTTCCTTGCAAGGAATGTAATATGTTTTACTTAGGCCAGACAGGTAAAGATCTTGTAACTAGAATTAAACAACACAAATACAGTGTTAGGACAGGCCAGGAATCCAATGCTCTGTTTGTTCATTTGAGGGATAACAAGCATTGCATTGACTGGGATAATGCCTCCTCAATATTACCTTGTAATTCAATTGATAGTAGGAACATCATAGAATCTAGTCTTATTAAACATACCGAAGCATTCAACATGAATTTGAGTAACGGCATGTACAAGCTGGACAACTTTGTAATTAAGAAGATTTGTGATCAGGTGAGAGGGCGGGTCACTGTCCCATCTGACCCAACCACCAACCGTTGTGTGCCATTTAAAGATTAGTAGGGTCATTACCTGACCATTGTGGACCTGGTCTCACCCTCCTCTGTATATATTCATCTTGTTTTGCATTACTCAATCTAGTCTGTACTCACCCCTGAAGATGTGAATTACACGAAAGCGCTTGGGAACTTCGTGTTTTCTTCTTTCCTGGTGGTTATCAGCATATATATATATATATATATATATATATATATATATATATATATATATATATATATATATATATGTATATATATATATATATGTAATATTCAGGAATTTCAGAGTAATTTCGAATGCCCCGCCATTAGCGATACTGAGCGTTCAAGGTCGTCTGAGGGAAGAGAGCGCTCCCCGCACATAGTGGGAGTTTGTGGAACTAGGCCTATATGATATTTAATGTAATTTGCCGAATTAATAATGATGTGATTCATGAAGTTAAGGGACTATTATTGAATTTGAGATTATTATAGATCGTTTAGCAGTCTGAATGATGTTACGGGTGTCCCAAGGAGTTATTAGTTAGGCGGAAAATAAGTCACGTAGGCCTAAGCTCACGCCTTGAGAGAATGCGACGAGGCCTCTCCCCCAGTCCCGGAGAGCATTCACAGAGACAAGACGTCCCTGCGCGTCTGTCCCAGAAATAGTCACGTGGCCTAGTCACCTGTGCTGAAATATTGCAGTATAACAAGTAAGTCTCATTCGATCTCAGACAGGGTTAGACAGGGCAGTGATAAAGTAAACTAGAGCTAACAGTGAGTTCATTTCAGGGTTTCCGTGAGAACCCACTTGACTGAAGTTGACTGGAGTTGACCTGAGATTGACTGCCGTTTGAGACTGCCGTTGAGGATTGAGGGTGGCGATTGTCGCCATTGGACCGATCAAAGTAGGCCTGTCACTGTTTAGCGGGGTAGCAAAGGATCTCTTGAGTGAACGAGTGCTCCCGACAACTAAACAACACGGGACGCTAAAGCTTCTCTCAACTGTACAAGGTCTGATTGGCTCACTCCCGTCCGCTTTATGGACGCACTGGGAGTACACTGAGGCTATCTGAGTAGACTAATGGTCACACACTGAGACCGTGAGTCTAGGTCTCTAGGAGATACCTGGAGGAACATTTTCCCTCCCTTATTACGGGTGTAATTTAATAGTTTCTAGATAATTTTGATAATATTGTTTTGAATGTTTGTGCCATCAAGTGGAACCAGAGTGATACTGTGATTTGATTCTTTTAATGCCTCTGATTGTTCTTCATAATTCTGATCTCAGGTATAACCTTGTTCCCCAGAGTAGTGGTTAGGTTAGGTTAGGAAGTGTGCATCTGTTGGGGTGCTATAATTTTGTTGAGTGCCCTTAAGGCCTATTCATTGTAGAGTATTTAATTTCATATTTTATTACCATTTCCTTAGTGACTGATATAATTTTGTTGAGTGCCCTTAAGGCCTATTCATTGTAGAGTATTTAATTTCATGTTTTATTACCATTTCCTCAGTGACTGATATAATTTTGTTGAGTGCCCTTAAGGCCTATTCATTGTAGAGTATTTAATTTCTCATTTTTATTACCATTCCTCAGTGACATATAATTTTGTTGAGTGCCCTTAAGGCCTATTCATTGTAGAGTAGTTAATTTCTTTTTTTGGTACCTAAGTGACTGATATTATTGTGTGAAAGCCTTTAAGGCCTGTTCATGTGTGCACGGAACAGTTCTTAATACTTCAAATTTATTGTTGCCTGAGGTTCTAATAATTTTTATATCATGTATAACTTTTATTCCCCAGAGTAGTGTTTTAAGTTCAAGTTAAGAGGTGCACATATTGGTGTACCATTATTGGATTGTGTTTGTAGTGTTGGAGGGAATATAAGTGTCTAAGTGTAACAGTGTGTCTCATTCATCCCAGTCACAGATGCTATCCTTCCACGGGTCACGGACAATTTATTTTGTTTAGTAGTTTTAAGTGTTCTTGTGCTGGTTCGGGATTTTTCTCAAAGGGGCGCTTCCACTGCCATTACCATCTATTAATTTTAAATAAACCCCAAGTCAAGTGAGAAATTAAAGTCCAGTAAATTCCGACCGGTTACATATATATATATATATATATATATATATATATATATATATATATATATATATATATATATATATATATATATATATATATATTGTTACAAACCACACCATCAATTGTCATGATCTACCTACCCAGCACTACGAACCATGCCATCTATTGTCCTGATCTACCTACCCAGCACCACGAGCAACGCCATATCCTGGTTGTTGCGTCACCTCCTACAAGTCTTCTTCATCAACTCCAGTTCGATGAGAGTTCAGTTCACTCTGGGAAGTGACCACAGGATCACCTATCCTGGAAACCTACGGCACAGTGACTACCTACCGTCTTCTACAATACTCAGCCTTACTCGTCAGCCATCTCAGCTCCGCACTTAAGTATTTGTAATCTTATATTGCCTCCCCACCTCCACCTTGATTCAAATTATTTTATGTTGTACAAATATGTATATACTGTTAATGTTTAGGTTAAGTATGGTTAAGGGTAAATTATAGAAAGCTGAATATTTTGTTAAGGAATTTATGGTACTTTATAATACACAACAAAAACTCGCATCCTTTGTCTACCCTTTTATAGTCCAATTATCTTTGTTTTTTTATTGTTGTTGCCTGTTGGGATCTGGGTAGACTATTAACTATATAGTAATACCCCGCTTAACACGGTTTCGCTTACGCTTAGCGCGATTTCACGTATACGCGGTGCCTCGCCAGAGCTGAACTTTCACTTAACTCGGGTTTTTTCCACGTATACGCAGAATGTCCGGCTCGAGAGCTATTTTTAGATTCGCCCCACCCCCCACCCTGCTTGACTGCCTGCCTGCGTGTTTTAGCTCATAAAATTCATACAAATTACCCGGCCAGAATATAATTTACATTGCTGGAATTCTTACAATATGATGATCATTCTGAATATAAACATCATAGATTTTGCATTAGACATACAAATTTTAGATATAATGTTTACTCTGAGTAAATATGTTATTTTTGTGCAAAATATATGACATTTGTATTCAAAATATTCCTGGTCTTACAAGGAATCCAGCAAAGTCAATTATATTATCCTAACTTTAGTTTGAGGTATTATTTATTACTGAAAAGGTAAATATTCTGGTTTTCCCACACATCTGGTAGGGACGTTGGTGGGGGGTGAGGGGGAGGGAGGGAGGGACCGACCGACCATCTGTTACCGTGTGAAGAATTTTTTTTTTTTTATTAACAGAAGATATTTGTTTTAGCTCATAAAATTCATACAAATTACCCCGTCAGAATATAAAATACATTGCTGGAATTCTTATAATTTAATGATCATTTTGAATATAAACATCATAGAATTTGCATTAGACATACAAATTTTTGATGTAATGTTTACTCTGAGTAAATATGTTATCTTTTGTGCAAAATATATGACATTTATATTCAAAATATTCCTGGTCTTACAAGGAATCCAGCAATGTCAATTATATTATCCTCCTTTAATCTGAGGTATTATTTAATACAAAATGTAAAAATTTAGTTTTTTCACCCAATATCTCTTGAAGGGAGGATTGGTGGGGGGTAGGGGGGAGGGTTGGGACGGACCGCGTGGTTGGAAGAGGGGGGGAAGGCAAGGTGGGGTACTTTGATTGACAGATAGTGTTGTGAAGAATATTTTTTTTTTATTAACTGAGGATATTTGTTTTAGCTCATAAAATTCATACAAATTACCCCGCCAGAATATAATTTACATTGCTGAAATTCTTACAATTTGGTGATCATTTTGAATATAAACATCATAGATTTTGCATTAGACATACAAATTTTAGATATAATGTTTACTCTGAGTAAATATGTTATCTTTTGTGCAAAATATATGACATTTATATTCAAAATATTCCTGGTCTTACAAGGAATCCAGCAATGTCAATTGTATTATCCTAACTTTAGTTTGAGGTATTATTTATTAAAATTTAGTGGTTTTCCCCCCAAAATTTCTCAGAGAGGGAAGAGCCAGCAGTGTAGTGTGAGAAGAGGGGGTGGGAGTTGAGTCTATTATTTGAATGGACATTAACTTGGCAACTGTATTTCTCTATTTATCTTAAGTATTAATTGTGTGCATGTACCATCATAAAATTAAGATGTTATTTTTACTAGAACATAGGTATTGTGTCGGAAAAAGTGGAGTTTGGGGGTCGGGCCAGTTTCTATTGGAATTAATCCCATATGTTCTGTTGTTCACTTAGCGCGGTTTTCACTTAACACGGTACCCTGTGGATTTTATTGACCGCATTAAGCGGGGTACTACTGTATTCTAAATCCCCAACTCGTAACAATATATATATATATATATATATATATATATATATATATATATATATATATATATATATATATATATATATATATATATATATATATATATACAACAAAATATATGTACAAAAAATAAATGTTAAATGAATTATTTATGGTGCATTAGAGTACTGGTCACTTCAGACACAGAGACGGGCTATAAATTGCCTTCTTTATCTCCCCTCCATCTCACCCTGAGCCAGAGGGAAGAGTCCTGGTAAATAACATTTGTTTGCTTATTTTCCATTTACTTGAAATAAATTTACAGAATTATTTGTTTATTTATTTAAAAGTCATTTACTGAATATTCTATGTAAAAAATAAATTTTAAATTAATTATTTATAGGAGATAAGTGTTATGATCAGTAAATATATGGTATTACTGGCCACTTCAGACACAAAGATGGGATAAAAATAGCCCATCTCCCCCTCTTCTTACAGCTGCCAATGGGAAGGGTCTTGGTAATTAAATTTGATGTTTATTTTCATTGTTTGTCTAATTTATCATGTATCAAAGTAATATTACTAAAAATTGTGTAGGTAGTAGGCAGCTACCAAACAGGTAGATACTACCGCCTGGGAAGATATTGGAAGCATAATGTGTTGTCTAATGGTAGACCCTGCTGCCATATGGCATCACGAAAATTGTGACCAAGTCCCAGGTTCAGCGCTGACCTGACTTTCTGCCTCATTTACACACAATTGCAGTTTCAATTGTTCCTCTAACTTTGACAACACAACATACATACAGTATATTATTTCTCACTTTTCATCTTTTTTTTACTTTTTGTATTTATTTATGGTTAGTTACTTAAAATAAGGCCAATTCACTTCAAGTAATGGCATCAAATGTTACCAGCTGGTGTAGTGTAAACACTAGTGACGTCACTTAAGTGTCTGTATTTAACTGTCGGTAGTTTCAAGAATTAATGCAGTCATTTACTGAATATTCCTTGTAAAAAAATAAATTTTAAATTAATTATTTATAGGAGATAAGTAATATTATCAGTAAATATACCGGTATGCATTACTGACCACCTCCACGGCTATAAATAGCCCAATTTCACGGTCACTTTCCCTTTCTTGTCTCCTCACTGGCAAATGGGGGGGGGGGGGGGCGTGGGGAGGGGTGTGTGATGATAGCTGTGTTTATTACAGGGGTATAATGTTCTTTTACGGTATGTTAGACAGGTTTATAATACATTTTTATTATTTTAATATACAGGTAATCTTAATTTGAATCCAGCTTGCCAAACGTAAGTTTCAGTAAAAAATAATTAGTGGTAGGACCTTGAGAGTGGCTTACGATGTTTCCATCACCACTCTTGACACACTACACCACAATATTTAAGAGGTAAGAATTTTATACTTGGTGATTAAGACGACCCCCTAACTTTGGGCAGGTTTTTTTAATGTTCAAATTCCGTCTTATAAACCAAGATATACGGTACTCATATACGCGGTGAGGTATAATTTATTTTTTATTTTTTTTTATTTAGCTCATAAAATTCATACAAATTACCCGGCCAGAATATAATTTACATTGCTGGAATTCTTACAATATGATGATCATTTTGAATATAAACATCATGGATTTTGCATTACATACAAATTTTTAGATGTAATGTAATAATTTGGTTTACACAAAGCTAATATTTTATCGTTTGTGCAGAATATGTGAAGTTTACATTCAAAATATTCCTTGACCTGCAAGGAATCCAGAAATGTCAATTATGTTATCCTAACTTTAGTCTGAGTTATTATTTATTACTAAAAATGTAAATATACTATTTTCTCCCAAAGCTTCTCTGGTAGGGAGGGAAGATGGGGGGTGGGGGTGGGGGGTGGGGGGTAGGTAGGGAGGGAGGGAGGGACCGACCCAGCTAGGGCAGAGTATTTTGATTGACAGATAGTGTCCTTGAAGAATATTTCTTTGTTTATTTACTGAAGATATACTGTATGTTTTAGATCATAAAATTCATACAAATTACCCAGCCAGAATATAATTTACATTGCTGGAATTCTTTCAATATGATGATCATTTTGAATATAAACATCATGGATTTTGCATTAGACATACAAATTTTAGATCTAATGTAATAATTTGGTTTACACAAAGCAAATATTTTATCTTTTGTGCAAAATATATGAAGTTTACATTCAAAATATTCCCAGATCTGCAAGGAATCCAGAAATGTCAATTATATTATCCTAACTTTAGTCCAAGGTCTTATTTATTACTAAAAGTTAAAATCTAGTATTTTCACCCAAACATTTCTCTTGTAGGGAGGGAAGATGGGGGGTGGTGGGGGGGGAGGGTTGGGACTGACCGACCCAGCTGGCATGAGTGTGAGGAGGGGGGGGGAGGCAAGGTGGGGTACTTTGATTGACAGATAGTGTTGTGAAGAATATTTTTTTTTTTATTAACTGAAGATATTTGTTTTAGCTCATAAAATTCATACAAATTACTCAACTAGAATATAATTTACATTGCTGGAATTCTTACAATATGATGATCATTTTGAATATAACCATCATGGATTTTGCATTAGACATACAAATTTTTGATCTAATGAAATAATTTCGTTTTCACAAAGCAAATATTTTGTCTTTTGTGCAAAATATATGAAGTTTACATTCAAAATATTCCCTGACCTGCAAGGAATCCAGAAATGTCAATTATATTATCCTAACTTTAGTATGAGGTATTATTTATTACTAAACGTTAAAATCTAGTGTTTTCACCCAATCATTTCTCAGAGAGGTAGGAGCTAGTAAGCTGGGAAGAGGGGGGGGGGGGGATTTGAGTCGAATGGACATTAACTTGGTGACTGTATTTCTCTTAAATATTGTGTGAGCATACCATCATAAAATTTAGATGTTGTTTTTACTACAACATAGGTATTGTGTCGGAAAAAGTGGAGTTTGTGGGTCGGGCCAGTCTCTATTGGAATTAATCCCATATGTTCTGTTGTTCACTTTACGTGGTTTTCACTTTCCGCGGTACCCTGTGGGTTCAATTGGCCGCGTAAATTGGGGTATTACTGTATATGTAAACTCTTGATAACTTGGCATTAAACATCTCAAAATTTCT
Source organism: Homarus gammarus (assembly GCA_958450375.1). Classification (NCBI taxonomy): domain Eukaryota; kingdom Metazoa; phylum Arthropoda; class Malacostraca; order Decapoda; family Nephropidae; genus Homarus; species Homarus gammarus. The sequence continues at coordinate 413,607 of CAUDMG010000378.1, read as the reverse complement.
AATAATTCTGCACGCATATGGTCTCAGAATTTATTATAAAATAACATGTTAATGCAGAATTATATAAAATTACCTGGGAAAATCTTGACATATTTGACCACTTGGGTAACACTCACCACGTTGCACTCCACGCCTGGTCAGTCTGGTGTTTGTTATTGTTGTGGTAGGGTGTGTGTTGTCTCACTCCACCCAGTACATGGACATAGGAAGGGAGGGTGTTGTAGCACCCCCAATATTTTGGGTATAAAGTACTATACATTGCACCGCAGAGTATCTAGGGCACCAGAATTAATATTCAGCACTCCCTGGTAAAATTTGGTGCCTGCGGTACTGACCCAGTAACATCCAACAACCTTCCCCATTCATGTCAAGCCAGCCACTGCATGCAGAATGTCTCCACTATTACAGTAAATCCAATGTCGTAGATTTTATTTAATTTACAGTGCAATTAATTTAATCCGAATTCCAGCTACAGTGGGGTCTGCATTTACGCGATTAATTGAACCCGTGGAGGCCCGCGTAAAACGAGAAACGCCTAAATGAAATAACAGAACATATGGGATTAATTGAAATAGAGACTGGGACTGGGCCAACCCCCAAACTCCACTTTTTCCGACACAATACGCACGTTGTAGTAAAATTTACATCTTAATTTTATGATGGTATGCACACATAATTAATAATTAAGAGAAATATAAATAATACAGTATTTACTGTACAGTTAACCCTCACTTTACGCGGTTAATGTAACCCGGAGGGTCCCGCATAAAGTGAGAAACGCGTAAAGTGAATAACATAACATATGGGATTAATTGAAATGGAGTCCGGGCCGATCCCCAAACTCCACTTTTTGACGACACACAACTATGTTGTAGTAAAAATATTATCTTAACTTTATGATGGTATGCACACACAATTAATAATTAAGAGAAATATCAATAATATTAGGTTTTTTAACACTTACATTAGTAGAAAAAATGGCTGGGCACACGGGGATGGGCGGTTGGTTCCGAGGCAGAGGGCAGATTATTGGCCCTCACCTGTGTCACTTGTATCAATTGTATCACTATCCACCACAGAGGCTTGCAGGGCCTCTTTGTCAAACTCCCCAAAGTCCATATCCTCACCATAATTATCACTATCACTGACTTGGGCCGGCTGTGGTGGGTGGTGGGTGAAGAACTGGTAATGTTTTGATGACTGGCGACCTTGTGCGCACCATGTTCGCACCATGTTCGCGCCGCTTACACAACATGGCGGATGGCTGGAGGTTTGGATCCAAAAATGACGAGGCTCGCCAGCCGCTCTCCGCGTAAAGGGGTACACGCACCGCGGAATGTGAGCATCCTGGGTTCCGGCAGGGCACCGCGTAAACGTGGAAACGCGGAATGTGGGACCGCATAAAGTGAGGGTTAACTGTATTAGGTTTTTTAACACTTACGTTAGTAGAAAAGCTGGGTCGGCACACATGGATGGCGGCTGGTTCCAAGGCAGAGGGCAGATTAGTTGCCCTCCGGTGAATCACTTTCACTACTCGCAGAGGTTTGCAGGGCCTCCCAGACAAACCCTTCAAAGTCCATATCGTTACTATCACTATCACTGACTTGGGCTGGCTGTGGTTGTGATGGGTTGCGGGCGAGGAAGTCCTCAATATTACGTTGATGAATAGCATTGATGTTGTCGAGATAGATCTGGATATACGGCTCCATAAATTTTGTCAGATGGTTATTAGACGCTTCATACCGATGCTTGTCTGGGTCGTTGTTAAGGATGAGCTTAATTTTCTCCCCCAACTCGATGATTTCCTTCACACAATCATGGCTTGGTCCAGGTAATTCAATGTTTCTCTCTGGTGGTGGGGGTCCCATGGAAGCCATTGTGAGGGGAATAGTGGGCACAAAAGAGAACTGTATACTACGCGGGCTGAGAATAATGAGACAGACCCTGCTAGGTCAGCGACTTCTTCCCTCCCGTGGCAGGGCACGTCATATTACATTAAACCAATCACAGCTAGCGGGGGAGGGGGGTAAGGATGCGTGGCCCAATCACAGTCCGATATGTCATATGACGTCACCGATAACGCAACAGCGACATACTGCGCAACCTTACTTGCACCGCTTGACGGGATGGCGGGCCGCTTGAACCCAAAATGACACAGCGCGTCTGGACCCTCCAGCGACTTGCCACGTAAATGACCAAATTTACCGCGTAATTAAAGCATTTCGATTCTGGCAAGTCATCGCATAAATGACCATACGCTTTAACCAAAACTGCGTGAATCCAGACTCCACTGTATCTGAATCTTCCAAGTATCCCAACTTTGTCCCTTTTGGTAAAAATTCTGATTTAGTCCAACAGTCCAAAAGCAACTTAAGTCATTTATTCGCATCTCTGACACTAGTAGTATTATAACCACTTTTTAAACACAAATTCCTGTGATAATCAAAACTGATACATAGCATACCATAAAATACAATAGCATATATTTTATGTACAAAAAATAACTCCTTCCACACTATATGGCATCTAAATGATCCCAAAGATTAGCCGGGCAGTCAACTAGCTGACTGAGACATGTGTGTGTGCCATGAAGTTACATGGAAAGGAGGGAGGTGAGTGAGTCAGCCACAGATCCAAACAAAAACAAACCATACAACCTCTTATAGTCGCTGCATGGAATGTCAGGACCCTTCTGGATACTGGCACAAATGAGAGTCCTAAACGAAGAACTGCTCTTGTGGCAAAAGAGCTGGTTAAGTATAACATCGACATTGCAGTCATTAGTGAGACCTGACTCCCAGACGAGGGCCAACTCACAGAACAGGGGTCTGTCTATACTTTCTTCTGGAAGGGTAAGCCTGCTGTGGAGAGAAACCGCATTTATGGAGTTGGCTTTGCCATCTGCCAACGCACTCTACACAGGCTAACTGAAATGCCTATTGGGGTCAACGAGTGTCTCATGACACTCCAAGTCCCACTGACTCACTCATGTCATGCCTTTTTCACCAGTGCATGCAGTGGATGCAGAGGATGACATCAAGGAGGCCTTTTATGCCGACCATGACAGAGTGGTAACCTCTATCCCTAGAGAAGATAAGGTTGTGTTTCTCGGTGACTTCAATGCCAGAGTTGGCAGAGATGCTGACATTTGACAGGGAACCATAGGAAGGAATGGACTAGGCAAGTGTAATCCCAACGGTCTACTCCTCAGCAAGTGTGCTGCACACAACTTCACTATCACCAAAACCTTGTTTAGGCAGGCCAACAAGTTCAAGGGTTCGTGGCAACACCCATGATCCAAACACTGACTCCTCATTGACTACATCATTGTCATAGAAAGAGATCACCAAGATGTCATCATCACCCGTGCCATGCGTGGCTCAGACCACTGTGACACTAATCATCGGCTCGTCAGAGCCAAGCTCTCACTTCACATCACCCCAAAACGGCGAAGGCAGCAAGCTTCCAGAAGAGATTTTAACACTGCGGCCCGAATTCAGAACAGTAATTCGAGCAAATTTAAATTCCGCCTATCGGAGATTTCCAGGTTTGAGGGATTCTGGCTAATGGAGATATTACTGTAATTTGATCATAAGTTGATTGTAATCATAGTAACAAAAATAATTTATGATGTGCCAAGAGAGATTTCTCCTACTCAGTAAAAACTCTTCGAGTCATAGTTACCGCCATAATCTTGTAAACATTACTCCCGGTGGTGATTGGCTGTCGTAAGAGTGTAACTGAAACGTGATTGGCTGGAATTTCAGTGTTCAAATCCTTGCTCGTAACTGAAGAAAATGCAACAGATTAACTGTTCCGGGGTTCAAGACGATGTTCTGAATATGGATAATCCACTGCAGGAAATCTCGGATTGAGGAATCCCAATTCGCACGCCTGAGCCAAGGTCAAATCCCAGGCTCAAAGCACCATTCTGAATTAAGACCTAAGCATCTGGAGGATCCAGCAGTAGCACATGCTTTCAGAGAGCAGCTCAGACATGGGCTGATAAACAACCCAACAACAATCAACCCAAATCTCATTGCCGAATGGGATACTCTCAACACTGTTATGACAAAAACCTGCAAAGACACCCTCGGCCAGATCGAAAGAATGCACCAATGCAATCAATGTGCTTGTCGATGATAAACGTGCTGCTTTAACTGACTGGCAGAACAACTCTCGGTCTCGGACCAAAGCTGATACTTTCTGCAAGAAGAAAGCAGCGGCCCAGCGGAAACTTCGCAATCTAAGGAACGACTGGTTTAAAAATAAACCATGTGAAACACAAAAATTTGCAGATCAGTAAAATATGCACGTATTTTTCAATTCCACTAAAACATTTTATAGGCCAATTACTGTACTCGTGGCGCATCCCCCCCCTCTGCTCATCCGACGGTAACTCCATAATTAAAGACGATGAAGGCCTCCTTCAGAGCTGGGAAAAGCACTACCATTCATTGCTCAACCGAAACACTGATGTGGATGTCTTGACTACCCAGCAGGTCCTTCAGCATCCAGAGCTGACCAACCTCAGCTATCCTCCATCCCTGGATGAGGTAGATGCTGCCACCAAACAGATGAAAAATAAAAAAGCCTCAGGGTCTCAGGGAATCACAGCCGAGGTGTGTAAAGTGGGAGGACCTCTGCTTACCAGCCATCTCCACTCTCTCCTGGAGAATATATGGGAAAAGGAGGAAATCCTTCAAACTCTTAAAGGCACCTCCATCTACAATATCTATAAGAACAAGGGACACCAGTCAGACTGTTGTAACTACCGTGGGATCTCACCGTTGTCAGTAGCTGGCAAGGTTATCGCCCGAGTCCTCCTAAAAAGACTTCTTCCTGAGGCGGAATGTGTTAGTCAGTTTTATATATATCACACACAAATATATATAATGGTTTTGGAACACTTAAGTGGCAGAGTTGATGTAAACACTTTTTTTGATCTTTATTTATTTCTGAACAGTTATTTACACAGGTACTTAATTCGGGAGAGAAGGTTTTGTGAATTCTTTTCAGATAAGTGTCTTTAGTGCACTTATATATGATAACACTTAAATGAGGTGTTCATGCGTTTATGAGAGGTAATACAGTAAGTCCTCACTTAACGTCATCTCGCTTAATGTTGCTTCGGTACTACATCGCTGAACTTTATAGGCCAAAAATTCGTTTAACGTCCCGGGGATCCGATACTACTTTCTATGGTGCATCACCCGCTCTTGTCTGGCCGCGCTACGCTCTCTTGGCTTGGAGTGCTGCCCTCACTCATGGAACGTCACAGGGTCCCCAAGTGACGCCAAGCCAGTCTCTGTTGCTACTTCACATCATTTGTGTGTGCTTAAGTGTTTTTGCTCTAAAACTGTACTCTAACCATTCAAAATGACTTCGAAGTGCCCATCAAGTGCTACTGATGCTAGCAGAGTGAAGAGGCAACGTAAGATCATTACCCTTGCTACGAAAATGGATGTAATAACTCGATTTGAAAAAGGGGAACGTGCTGTCGACATAGCCGCAATGGTGCGTACTATCCGGACCAATGCTGACAAGATTAAGGTTAGTGCTGCAAGTGGATCATCTCTGAGTGCTACTAAGGTGACTTGTACTAGAAGCACTGTGGTAGAGAAGGTGGAAAAGAATCTGGTAATGTGGATGGGGGACCAGAATCAACGCAATGCCTCTGTGAGCCTTATGGTTATCTAGCATAAGGCCAGATCCTTGTTTGACGACTTGAAGGAAACAGAGGGAGAAAGCTCGAAGGAAGAGACCTTTACGGCCAGCTGAGGACGGTTTCAACGATTTGAGCGTCGTTATAACTTCCGCAACATAAAGATGACTGGTGAAGCTGCCAATTCAGATACAGTTGCTGCTAATACATTCCAGCCAGAATTCAAATGGATTATCCAGTAAGGAGGCGACTCACCGAAGCAAGTCTTCAATGTGGATGAGACTGGTCTCCTTTTGAAGAAGATGCCTGAGAGGACCTATATCTCCAAGGAGGAGAAAAAGAGAGCCAGGTTTTAAAGTGGCAAAAGACTGCTTGATGCTGCTGCTTGGCACTGTTCAAATTCTACTTGGTTACTGACGGCTCAATGCAACGCAGTCTTCACGGATGCAGTTTACTGGGAGAGGTCTGTACAGTGGAGCAGCACATGCATACGTCACTAGAGGACAGCACTCATGCACACGCTCATTCACCCCACACAATGGTTCACTCGCTCTGCTCTTTCGCATTACATGAACATCACACACCTCCCCCAAGACATTGGGGAAGACTTGAGGATCCATGATGTCTGAATTCATCTTTTTATCTCATCGCCATAAGACTGAGAATCCCATAGCATCTCCAGTCGCTGTGGGGCTCGCCGCTGGCGGTCACTATGGCGTGGCGGGAGCTGTAGGCTTGGATGCTCCTCTGAACCTATGCATGGTGGTGGGCACGGTGCAGGACTCTGGATGCTGTCTGGTTCAGGTGGAGCCCTCGCCTCAGATGTAGATTTCAAGATGCTCTCTGGCACCAACGGGCGATGGGGACGGACGAATTTCCTGTTCCTCCACAGTATGAGACCACTACTACCTATTTGACAAGGTCGTCCCGACGAGATCCTATACCCACAACAACACCTACACGGTTCCATCGACTGCTCACGTGGTCCTGCAGGTCGACGCAGGTGGGGGAGCTGTCGCACCGTGGAGTTGTGTAATGATTTCGCCTTTCTTCTGAGGTGCTCACCCGTGTAGTCACATTCATCAGCTGCGTGTTGCCACTCTGGAGCAAACGAGCGATGGTGTGCCGATGTCATGGGGTGACCTGTTATGTACTTATATTTTCCTCAGTCATCCCATTAAGTGTCCCATTTTCTCATGACACCCTATGATCACTATGAAGGTTAAAGTCTTCTTAAGATTGTGATATATGTTATGTTGTTCTGATTTGTGATATGTTTCAGTAACTGATATGATTAAAGAACATTAATATAAGATTTTTTTAAAAAGTTTTCAATGTGAGAATATTGCAGTGGTTTAAATGAAGAATGTAAACAAAATGTGGATAAGTTAGTGAAATTGTATTGGAACAAGGAGAAGAAGCTCACTCTCTCTCTCTGGGTATTATTGGTGAAGGACATGGTACTTTGTATCGTGAAAAAACCCAGTGTTTTCTGGTAGTCATAAGATATTATAATATATTTGTGAAGCATACTTGTAAAGTAGTGAGAGCATATTGTTGGATTAAGATATAAGACTGATATTAATGTAAACTTTGTGGAAACTATCAGCAAGTGTGAAACCATTATTGTTTAATATACTTTTTTATGTAAATGCTCTATTTCCCTACCCTGTTTATATTTATGTTACAGCATAAGGGAGACTGTGACAGACCAAACAGTACTTGCATTGGTGACCTCTCCTCAGTGTGAGGCGTGTTCCTCAGCTCCAATAGTCCACGGACAAATTCGTCCTCGTCCAAGTGTCCCTTCCTTGTTGTCAAAATTATGAGCTTCTTCACGGTCTTGACTGCAGCTTCTGCGTATCTGTTGGCCCGAGGGTTGTAGGTCGAAGTCACCCGGATCTCCACCCCCACTGAGCTAGGAAGCGGCGTAATACAGACGACGTGAACTGGGGACCTCCATCAGTCCTCAGGAAGACGGGTACGCCCGTGTCTGCGAAGACAAACCGCAGGACACTGACAAGATGAGCCACAGACACTGTCCATGGACACGATGACACATATGGCCACCCGGACATACGCTCAACATACACCAGATAGGTATGGCCAGCCACATGAAAGTAATCAGCAGAAACTGACTTGAATACACTACTTGGCGGGTCATCGTCCTGCCAAAAGGGCTCATTCTGCTGCTTAGGGAGGAGGGGGACGGCATTCTCAATGTCCTGGTCGATCCCTGGCCAGTAGGTAGTCTGCCGCATCCGACATTTGGTGCGCTCCATCCCTTGATGACCATCATACAGGTGTGACAGAGTCTCCTGTCGAAGGCTGCAGGGTATAAGCAGCCACAGCCCGTACTCAATGAGGTCGTCGTCCAGGGCCAATTTGCTACAGACGGCCCAGTACAGCCGTAAGAGGGTTCCAACTAGTGGCGATGCTCAGTGAAGCCGGTGCTGATTACTTACCTCAGAGCAGCGTACTCCACGTCCCGTGTTGCAGCAGCACGCACCTTCGCCAAGGTCTGGTCCTTTAGAGTTGCCAAACGACCGCTCTCCTCACAGACAGCATTGAGGTCAGACACCTCAGCGGCGTGGAGGGGATCCAAGTCATCGCAGTTTGATGCGTCACTACAGTCTACCGGATCTTGAACTGGTGCACGGGACAGCACGTCAGGAGCACAATGTGAAGTGCCCTTCTGCCAGTGGGCTGTGAAGGAGTAACCACAAAGCTTTTCACATATGCGCTGCAGGTGAGGATTCTCAATTTTGCTGAGCAACTTTGTGTTGAGGATTGGAATCAAGGGACGGTAAGCAACCACCAAATCAAAGTGAGGGAGGCCTGTGAGGTAAGTACCGCATTTTCTGACTGCCCAGAGAACAGCGGCCAGTTCCAACTGAGTGACAGCATACTGTGACTCCGTGTCAGCGAGGAATCTTGATCTGCACTGGACAAGCTTCCACAACGCGCCATATCTCTGGAGGAGAACGAAGCCGAATCCATGCACCCTGGATGAGTCGGTCTGCAGCCTTAGCTGGCAACGACTGTTCAAAAAATGCCAGGACAGGTGGCGCTACCAAACAACCTTTCACCTTCTCGAAGGCTACATAATGTTCTGAGGACCAGTGCCATTCATTCCGGGGCATCAGGAGGTCTCTTAAGGGGCTGCGCCGAGGAGAAACCACCCAGTTGATTTGTGAGCCCCATGAATGACCTTAGGTCCGTGATGTTCTGTGGTCTAGGGAAGTCTGCGATTGCCTTGACCTTCCAAGTGTCTGCAGTGTAACCTTGGGGCGAGATGGTGTACCTTCAGAAATCAACCTTGTTCCTTCCAAACATGAACTATTCAGCATTCAGGATGATGCCAAACCGGTCACAACGTTGTATGATGGAGATAACGTGGGTGAGATGGTCTTTGTATGAGGTGTCATATGCCAAGATGTCGTCCACGATCTTGATCGTTCGATTGCTTGATTGCTGTGTCGATTGTACTCGTCGCTGGACGAAACTAGCCCCATGACAGAGCGCTTAAACTTGAAGCAGCCCCAGGGCATTATGAAGCACGTGAGGTCCCGGTCCTTGTCCGCAACCTTTACCAGGAAGTACCCCATTTTGGCGTCCATGGTGGTGATCCAACATGCTCCCGATCCTATGGAAGCTACAGCGTCATGAGGGAGCCGCACTGGGTACGTTGGCCTATGGACGTAAAGATTAAGGCACGTGAGGTCAACACACAGCCTCACTCCAGATGGTTTCTTTGCTACCGGGACGATAGGGTGGCACCAGGCTGTCGGGTAGTCCATCCCAACGATGATGTCCTTAGCAAGCAGGTCATCCAGCTGTGTTTTGATCTCCGCCCGTCAGCTGTAGGGAATCATGCGGGACACTGTTACAGTGTCCTGCAGCATCTGCGAAGCACCAAAGACCATCAGAAAGGCTTCAACTATAGTGGCGGCATGCTCTGCACGCTGTACTGGCGTGAGGTCATGTCCGTGCAGCCACCTGGGCAGCACCACTGGCGGAGAAGGCGATGACGCCTGAATCGCTCCGAGAGGTTCATGGCTGCTTCAACCCGCCGTCAACTTAGTCTGCTTAACCGGCTGGTTCTGAGCAGCATACCAAGGGTAATGGAGTCGTACCAGCTTAATAGGGCTCCCTTCACCTCCTTGATGACTGATACTACCATCTTGGTGTGCTTGTTTCCAGCTCCAGGTATGATGGGAAGGTTCCCAAGCAGGTGACCCGCTGCGAAGAGACCTGCACTGTCTGGGGGGTCAAGGGTGGACTGAGAAATACCCAAGGACTTAAACATGTCGAGCCCTATGACCGTCGCCTCGGCCCCGGAGTCAGGTGTCCAAACAACGGTGTCGCGCCCTGTAGGGTGGGTAGCGTTGATTACCACCTGTGGCGCCAGATGCACTGACACACTGTTGGTCTAAACCCAAGCCAGGAGCCGGTGAATGGTTCTACCATCATGCTTAGCCCCAAGGCCTCATTTCTAGAACTGCTTTGGAGGATGCTTCGAAGACTTGTCACGTGAGACTCGAGTGGGTTTCTGACAGACAACAGCAAAATGACCTCGTTTGCCGCAGTTCAAACAGACTTTATCCACAGCCTTGCACCCTTGTGTGTCCCTACGACAGTCCTTGCCACACCTAAAACATAAACCAGTCTTAACTTTTGCACTGGCACTCCGGTTTTGCTTGTACGGAGACACTTTGACTAACATATGACTCGCCGAGCCTCGAATCACTGCACTGCTCAATTAGCATTTTCTGAAGCTCGGCATATGTTGATAGTATTTTGCAATTTCAGGTCTTTCTCCTCAAGCATACGTTTCAATGCTTCCTCATCACGAGCAATGACAACAATCCGGTCTCTAAGAAGATTGTCTATACAAGACTCACAAAAGTCACAGAAATTTGTTATTTCCTTCACAGCAAACAGGAAGTCGTCAAACGTTTCACCCGGTTTTTCAACTCTTGAGTAGAAGTCCCTCCGGTCCACGATGGCGTTACGCTGTCCCAGAAGATACGCTTCCATCGCATCAAGGACAGGCTCCAACTCTGTGTCGTCATCTACACCAATTCCGTTGCGAAGGATTCGAATCCACTCGTCGCCCAGCACAGACACAAGTGCTGCTCTCTGCTCAGCTGGGGGAAAGGAGGAGATCTTCGTTAACGTCACGTACCCCTTAAACTTGTGGCGCCAGGCATCAAACTCCCGTAGTGAAGCCGAGGACGACAAGTGCGGGGCAGGTGCAGTGCCGAAGTGAAACTTAGCCTGCCGTGAAACACTGCTGCTGGTGGCAGCTGCGCCACTTGTAGTCGTTGTGCTGTGGTGACATGGGTCCTGTTTAGAGACCACATCCTCCAGGATTTGGCTTATGCGTTCTTCCCTATGCTAGGATTCTTCCTGGGTTTGCTTAACCATCTCATTGACTTATGACGGGGTTAGGGACCCAAATCCAGGTCGTAAGTCAAAAATGCGAAAATAATACTACATAGAAAATATAAAATGGGTGTCTCTTTTTCTTCTCAGCACCACAAAACTCACTTTTAAGCTTACCAGCCATTTTAAAGGGAATTACAAACAAAAATTTTGTCAGTACACAGCGAAATCACCAATGTCGGAACTCGAAAATACGTAATTTAAAAAAAAATTTGTACGACTGGGGCGGTCGTTTGTCCGGGTGGTCGTAAGTGGAGTAGGTTGTAGGTCAAGAAGTGTGTATGTATATACAGTCATGCGCCAGTTAACGTCCGACCGAACAACGTCCGATCGCATATACGTCTGTGGCCCCCCTCCCCCCCCCCTAAAAAAAACTTCCTTGACACCTGCTGGACCACCACTCCACAAACCCCTGACGGAGACATGATGGTCAGATATTATGTGTTAAAGGAATATGCTTCCTTCCTTAGGCTTTCTTTAAGCATTTGCCTCCAGGTGTAATGTTAACCTACACTATTGAGGATAAAATCTTTCACCTACAAATTGACAATAACACATTTGCTGTAATCTGACATATCTAGTTGCCTCAACAATTGCAACCCCAGTTGCAATTGGGGTTGCAATTTCAAATTCTGTGGCATTACTAAGAATAACGAAGTCTCTGGTGCACTCTAAGATTAAGAGAGAAAACGGAGGGCTCAGGCGTCCTGATGTGAGAGAAAACGGACTCATATGATGGGGACCAAATAAAAAAAGCATAGCTACATGTTTTGTGGACTACAGTATTGAGGTACCCTTTTCATCACTTTGTAATAAACCTAGCCATGCCTGTGTGTGTTTATGATATTTACCATAACATTATATATATATTTAGTGGGTCTAAATGGTCGTAAAATGGGAAACTTGGGGTTGGGTCTTGGGTGCCTGGAACCAATTAGAATAAATCCCATAGGTTCTGTACTTTCAATATCGCGTTTTTCGTTATCACACACTCGGCAGGGTCCCAATTAGGCGAATATGGCTGTAATATGTAACTCTGTACTATTTACCATTATTGATTCAGGTCTCTGTATTATATGTTTTATAATCATACTCCCTTTTGTCACCAAGTGTTAGTTCAGGCTTTGGGCACATGCGCGCTGTACACGCATGCGCAGATAGAGATACCCAGAGAGATTCCAAGACAGGACGCTGTTTACCCCTGTCTTAACTCCTTTTTGTGTTTGTACCAGAAATAGAACTTACGGACTTGACATCAGTGTGTTTCCTTTACCCCTGAGTGTAAGGACCACCTGAGTATCAAACATGGCGCAGTGTTTAGCTGGGAAATCACATTATTCAGAATTGGAGTGGACACAGAATCTCTCTCGGAGCCGCCATCTTGACAACTTCTCTTGTCGAGCGGATCTCGGCGCGTACCTCAATACGATATTCCTGGATTTACAGTGCAGTGTTGTGAGGTGCTTTTTCAGTGTTGTGTGTGCCCTTTAGTGTCTTTAAAGTAGTTCCCCGTGTTCCTGCACTTTTTACAAAAGAGGGGAGCCTTTTTAAGACCTATGGGAGAGCTCAAGCTTTGACATCCACCCCCGTTCATGTCTCGACCGGCACTAGCCAGCCCGCCCCGAGTACACGCTCGCACGAACGAATGCACACACACACACAGACGCTCGCAGATATCTTCAATTTAAAGATGTTGCTCTTCTGCTCACTTATTAATTACAGTAATTGTGAGAGAAATAAACCAGGCCATATGGAAGATCAGGAATTTATTGGGTTTTCTTCAGATACCCAACAAGCCGAACTTCAGACGGATGTCGGTGCAGTAAGTGGACTCCAAGTGGATCGGGAAGTGGATCAAGCGGCCCCACCCACCCTTAGCCCCCACTACACACGTCCGCAATCTGCCACAGGTGTCGACTTCCTTCATTTAATTCAGTTTTTGGAAGAAAACCGACGACAAGACGACATCAGGAGGCGACAGGAAGACGATGAATGAAGGCGTGAAGAGAATCACAGACGTTAACAAGAAAATGCCAGGTTCAGTGCCATTATCGAGTTGTTGGCACCTGTTAACCTACAAGCAGCTACTACACCTGCCTCTTCGTCCACAGGTGCACCTGCAGGGTCCTATTCAACTTCTTTGCCCCCCCCTCCCCCCCACAGAAAGCACTCGCTCAGAGTCCACCGCCACTCCAAGCTGATGCCTCGTTCCAGGTATTCCGTGAATGGCGTCGGAGGTGGGACGATTATTCTATGATGGTCAATTTATCAAGGTTGCTTAGGGAGAAACAGCTGATCCAGATGAGGATGTGTCTCACCCTAGAGACGCAACGTATCCTGGAGCACACCCTGCAAACTCCCCACGACACAGACAAGAGTGTGAAGGACGTCTTGGATGCTATACAGACGCATATCAAGGGTCTCCGCAACGAAGCTCTCCGTAGGAGAGAACTTCTCAGTTGTAAGGAGCTGGAGGGTGAGTCATTTGCCGATTTTTACGTACGACTCAGACGCATCGCTGAGGAGGTTGACGTTTGTCCTGGGAACTCGTCCACGTGTGAGGAAACACAGCTGAAGATGATTATCCTCATGGGCGTGCGGGACGAAGAGCTAATTCAGAAGCTTATCTCCCTCGACACTGCCTCTTCTCTACAGGATGTTGTCACCACCTGCCGCTCTTACGAAGCCACCAGAAGTGTGACTTATGCCATTCGTGTTCCATCTAACCAGCTGTGTGCCATCTGCGCATATAAGAAGAACAAAGGACGTGACCGGACGTCAGCTTCACATCCGACTTCAGCTTCACATCCGACTTCAGCTTCACATCCGACTTCAGCTTCACATCAATCTTCAGCATCACTTCAGACTTCGACGCCAGGTCATTCCTGCCAGTATTGTGCTCGTCGGCATGGTTCTGAATGCCCTGCCGCTGACAGCACCTGCAAAAACTGTGGCTGTCGTGGTCATTGGGCTAGGACACTGAAGTGCCCTGCCAACAAGGCTCAGTGTCGCTCCTGTAGCCGCATTGGACACTTTGTCAAATGCTGCCAGTCACAGAAGAAGAATGATACTACTTGCAAGTCTCAGGCGGCGAAGAACAAGCGCTGTCGTCGCGTGAGATCCTCTTCTTCCCTTGTCAGCAAGACACCTCAGCCCATCTGTGTTCACCTGTCATACGGCGACATTACATCCCGTATCCAGATGCTTCCTGACACAGGTGCGGACGTCACAGTCATCGGCACAAGACACCTCGACATTCTGCGGAGCCCTAGGAGCAGCTTGTAACCACCGTCAACTTCTACAACGCTCATCGCAGAGGGTTCTACAATGGCACCTGCTCTGGGTACATTTCAGGCTACCCTCACCCTAGGTAAGCAGTCATGTTCTGCCAGGATTCAGGTCCACAAAGGTGTTCAGATGCCACTACTGTCTTATGGCCACTGTCAAGAGTTGGCCATAATATCTTCAGACTTCCCTAAGCCAATTCTGGAAATAAAACATGTCAACAGGTGCAAGGAGCTGCCCCTCCCACCCAATACGTCACCTTCTGCAGCCAGGGAGTTTTTCCTGCTGCAATTCAAGGACGTGCTGGTTTCCAAGGAGAACCTCAAGACGGCTCCACTCAAGCCAATGGCTGGCTCCCCCATGAGAATTCACCTGAAGGATGACGCAGTACCTTTCGCCATCCATACACCGAGACAGATACCCTTCGCTTTTCAGAGCCAAGTTAAGAAGGAACTCAACTCTATGGTAGCCCAGGGGATCATTAAGCCTGCTGGTGACAACCCCTCAGATTGGTGTCACCCCATGGTAACAGTCGCCAAGAACATTACTGGAGTTCGTATCACCGTCGACCTCACCAAGCTGAATAGCCAAGTTTCCCGCCCGACCCCACCCTTCACCGACACCCTTCGCAGCTATACACAGTGTGGACTCGAAGGCAAGGTACTTTACTACTGCAGATACCTTGTGTGGGTACTGGCAGATGGAACTTGCGGAAGAAGATCAGCACCTCACGACGTTCATCACACCGTACGGCCGATTTCAGCACTGTAGAGGACCTATGGGTTTCGCGGCTACTGGCGATGCTTTCTGCCTCCGTGGTGACATGGCCCTTCAGGGTGTGGCGAACTGTGTCAAGGTCATAGACGACGTGCTGCTATATGACGAGGATTACTCCACGCATCTTGAGCGTATTCACCAGATGCTCACCAGGTGCCGCAAGTACGGGATCACCCCCAACAAGGATAAGTTTGTGGTCGCCGCACCTAGTGTGAACTTCTGTGGGTACACCCTCTCAGGCAAGGGCATCTCGGCTGATCCTGGAAAGGTCAGCGCGATCCGGGACTTCCCAACTCCTGCCAACCTGACCGACCTCTGCTCGTTCATGGGCCTGGTAAACCAGTTGGCTGAGTTCACCCCCGACATCGCCGCTACAGCACAGCCCCTACGTCCCCTAATGGGCCCCAAGAGAACATTCACCTGGACAGCTGACCATGATGAGGAGTTCCGTCGCGTCAAGACAGCTCTCCTTAGCCCACCTGTTCTCGCTTCCTTCGACCCGGCCCTGCCAGTTGTCCTCCAGACTGATGCCTCTTACCTCTACGGGATTGGATATGCTCTGCTACAGGACCACGGCAATGGACGCCTTCGTCTGGTTCAATGGGGCTCTCGGTTTGTCACTGACGCCGAGACTCGCTACGCCACCATCGAACTGGAGCTGTTAGCCGCCGTCTGGGCCATGTCCAAATGTAGGTTGTATCTGATCGGCCTACAACACTTCAACCTCATGACGGATCATCGGCCACTCATCCCGATCCTGAACCACTACTCCTTGGATGCGGTCGAGAATCCCCGCCTCCAACGCCTTAAGGAGAAGATCTCGCCCTACCTCTTCATAGCTGTGTGGCGTGCTGGCAAGCTGCTCTGCATCCCTGATGCTTTGTCACGAGCCCCAGTCAGCCACCCCACACCACAGGACGAGATCGCATGTGCTGATGCTACTGCACACCTTAGCACTGTAGTGACCGTGAACGCCATCATCTCAGGAGAGTCTCCACCGCAGGACGCCGACAGGACTCTTCAGGAACTCCGAGCCGCGGCAAGAGCGGACCCTTCGTACATCCGTCTACTGAACTGCGTGACCTCGGGATTTCCCTCCAACCGGTACGACTTACACAGCTCTTTACTCCCATACTGGAAGATGCGGGACGACTTCTATGCTGATGGCGACCTCGTCTTGTATGGAGCAAGAGTTGTGGTTCCTGCCGCCCTCCACCGCCGCACCCTAGCCCACCTGCACGACAACCACAGGGGTGAGGAAGCTACGAAGCGCTGGGCAAGATAAGCTGTTTTTTGGCCAGGCATCGACTCTGACATCGCTAGTTCCGTTCAAGTCTGCGAGCCATGCAGCCTAGTCAGCAGCAGGAACCCCTCATGAACAACGACAATCCTACGAGGCCCTTTGAGTCCGTCTCTGCGGATTTCTTCGTTGTGGCGGGAAAGTCTTTTCCCGTCATCGCCGACCGGCTCTCAGGGTGGCCTGTTGTCGTTCCCTGCGGAGGCAACACTACTGCCTCTCATACTGTACGTTTGTTCTGTCGCTACTTCCGGGAAGTTGGTGTCCCTCTCCGCCTGAGGACTGACGGCGGGCCCCAGTTCACCAGCAACGACTTCCGGGACTGCATGGAGCGATGGGAGTTCATCATGTGGTGTCCTCGCCACATTATCCCCAGTCCAATGGACATGCCAAGGCTGCCGTAAAGTCCGTCAAGCATCTCATCCTCAAGACGGCATCCTCAGGCAACACTGACTGTGAGAAGGTTGACCGGGGTTTATTGGAATTGCGGAATACCCCCAACTTCACAGGTCGCTCCCCAGCACAGATGTTATACGGCCACCCACTACGGTCATGTGTCCCTGCCCATCCTGAGTCCTTCTCGAGGGAGTGGCAGGCCAAGACCGAGGACTGCGATCGTCGTGCAGCCGCCCGTGCTGACCAGGTAAAGGCACAGTACAATCAGCACGCCCGACCCCTTCCCAGGTTGAGTATCGGGCAAACAGTTCGGGTTCAAGACCCGACGTCTCACCGGTGGGACAAGGTCGGGGTTGTCATGGGCTGCAGCAAGACCAGGGATTACGAGGTCCATCTCCCTAGTGGTCGGGTACGGTGGCGGAATCACCGCTTCCTTCGTTCAGTACCGTCCTTTGGCGGTGAACCCCTCCCCCACATCCCTGTGAACCCTTGCTTGGACGAGAAAAGTAAGTCCTCATTCAGTGACCCCGTAGTTTTCCCACGTCACTCTCAAAGGCTCCTGGAAAAAGAGTCCGCTCGAGATTGCACTGCGAGCGTGAGGGGGGAGTGAGGTGTAGATATATGAGACGAATATACCTGTAATATGTAACTCTGTACTATTTACCATTATTGATTCAGGTCTCTGTATTATATGTTTTATAATCATACTCCCTTTTGTCACTGAGTGTTAGTTCCGGCTTTGGGCATATGCGCGCTGTACGCACATGCGCAGATAGAGATACCCAGAGAGATTCCAAGACAGGATGCTGTTTACCCCTGTCTTAACTCCTTTTTGTGTTTGTACCAGAAATAGAACTTACGGACTTGACATCAGTGTGTTTCCTTTACCCCTGAGTGTAAGGACCACCTGAGTATCACACACTGTACTGTATATACTTGTGACACTGGCCAGTTGCTTCTGGTGTCATGGTACAGGGGTACCAAGTGACAGCACTAGGATCCCGCCTCCTCGATCAAGGATTAAACAATTAAAATTTAAATTGAAAAAAAAATTCAAATGCAGTAATGGGACGTAGCGAACCTAAATGGCCCTCGAGCGGGTACAGTCACGTATGCATCGCGTATTCTTATAGATTGTGCTGCCAGGCATACGTTATCTAGTGAATTTAGTCAATATTGTACAGTAACAATGGACCTAAGTGCAAACCTGTATGGTACATGTACTAAATGAGTACGGTACTAAAATTGTTATGTCTATTGCAAATATAGATTGTTTATACAGGTATTCAAATAAATCACTATCTTACAAGAATCCCAGCAATGTAAATTACATTCACCCTGGTCGTTTGGGTGGCAAATTATGAGAAGAGCTTAGTCACCCTTAAGCACTGATAAATAAACACCCAGGCCTTCAGCGCCAACTGTCAAATCTTATCTCAAATAAATACACTCTGTCACCTCACCTCACGCTCAGCAGGCTACCTCCCTCCTTGTGTTCCCAGACAAAAGATTGGTGATTTCTTTATGTTTATTTTATATAATATCTCAGACTAAAGTTAGGATAATATAATTTGCATTGCTGAAATCCTTGCAAGACAAGAGATTAATTTTAATATAAGCGTCATATATTTTGCTCAAGATATAAAAAATGTAGTACATTAGTGTACAATACTGTAGTACATTTTATAAAAAGTTTTTCAACTGTATTTTTGGGTAGATTTACATAAATTTCTTATATTTTCATCCATTTACATGCACACACCATACTGAAAGAAACGTAAAAGAAATAAATGACCTTAGTGCAAAGCTGGAGTGCACATGTACTAATTTGATTACGGTACTTAAATTGTTATGTCTTGTGCGAATTACATGTTTATATTCAAATAAATCAGTATATTACAAGAATCCCGGCAATGTTAATTATATTCTCCTAGGTCATATCACTGGCATTTTAAAATGAGAGAAGCTTAGTAGGATTGTTAAATAAACACACAGAGACCTTCGGCTCAAACTTTCAAACATATCACCTCAACCCCCCAACCCCTCGCTGGCTGGCTGGCTCCGTCCGGCAGTCCCTCCCTCCCTCCCTCCCTCCCCCCCCAGCCAGGGTTTTAGGCTTACAGTTTTTATCTTATATAATATCTCAGACTAAAGTTAGGAGATTATAATTTGCATTGCTGGAATCCTTGCAAGACAGCCAATAATTTGAATATTAACGTCATATATTTTGCTCAAGATGTAAAAATTGTTGTACATTAGTGTACAGTACCGTAGTACATTATATAAAAAGTTTTTCAATTGTATTTTTGGGTAGATTTACCTGGATTTCTTCATTTATTTTCATCCATTTACATGCACACACCATACTAAAAGAAACATAATAGAAATAAATGACCTTAGTGCAAAGCTGGAGTGCACATCCACTAATTTGATTACGGTACTAAAATTGTTTTGTCTAGTGCAAATTATAGCTTGTTTATATTCAAATTAATCAGTATGTTACAAGAATCCCAGCAATGTTAATTATATTCACCTTGGTCATTTCACTGGCTTTTTATAAGAGAGAAGCTTAGTCACTTAAGAACTAATAAATATACAAGAGTTAGACCTGGGCCTGTGCCAACTGTCAAACGTACTACCTCCCCTCCCCCCACGCCCCCTCGCTCGCTCCCTCCCTCCCTCTCTCTCCCCCCCTCTGCTGGCATTCCTAGAATCCTTGTAAAACAGTGTATAATTTTTTTATAAACATCATGTATTTTGCACAAGAGATAAAAATTAATCACCTGTATCACATTACAGGCGCATGACTGTATGTGTGTACATATACAGTTGTACCCCGATTTACGAGGTCAATTGAACCCATGGGGTACCACGTTAAGTGAAATCTGCATAAATTGAACAACAGAACATATGGGAATAATTCCAATAGAGACTGGCCCGAGTCCCAAACTCCACTTTTTGACGACACACAACTATGTTGTAGATAATTTTTTTATCTTAACTTTATGATGGTATGCACAAACAAGTATATAGAAGAGGTTAGGTTAGGAAAAATAAAGGTTAAGTTAGGAAAAATAAAGGTTAGGTTTGGAAAACTAAAAGTTAGATGTAACACTTACGTTAGAAGAAGAGATGGGTCGGCATACGGGGATGGAGGCTGGCTCCGAGGCAGAGGGCAGATTACTGGCCCTCGGGTGAATCACCATTACTAGGTGCATCACTATCAATTACAGTTGTCAGGGCTTCCCTGACAAATCCCTCAAAGTCACCTTCACTGTCACTATCACTGGCTCTGGCTGGCTGTGGTAGGTTGCGGGCGAAGAACCCGGTAATGCTTTTTTGACGGCTAGTGTTGATGTTGTCTTGATACACCTTGATGTACGGCTCCATAGCCTGCACCAGCCGGGTATGGAAGGCTTCATAGCGGTCATCGTCATTGTCGTTGGAAAGGAAGAGCTTCAATTTTTCTGCACACTCGGTTGCACCCTTCATATGACTATGCGTTAACTTGTGTTCTTCGGAGATTGAACCACCATCTTCCTCTTCACTGACGTGATCATCTTCCAACATCTCGTCAGCAGTCATTTCAGGATCTCTGATCACCTCCAGGATGTCTTCCTTGGTGGTCTCGGAGAAGCCTTCAGCTGTAATACTGTGCACAGCTTCTCTGGCAAGGTCCACTGCTACTGCAACAGTCTGAACCTCAACAGTCACAGGTTGACTCCTCCTCTCACCTGGTATGCCATGCAACACATGCTTCCATGCGTGACGAATCGGAGCAATAGACAGCTGATCCCATGCCTCCACCAAGAAATCTACAGCTTGTTTGACGTTAAATTTCTTTCAAAACTGTTTGACGAGAACTTCTTGAGTCGCCACCTCTTGTTCCTTGTCTTCGTCGCTTTTACTCTCGCTGTCGGTGTCACCCAATTTACGCAACTCATCCTTGGTGTTGGTAAAGTCGTTCAGGAGCTTGAACTTCTTTGCAGAGTATGCAGCTTTCACATTGCAAATCAACTCCTGGTCCATGGGCTGGATTAATGACGTAGTGTTGGGAGGAAGGAAGATCACTTTTACGTTGGGGTGACGATCCATAAGTAGGGGCGAGTGTCCTGGTGCGTTGTCAAGGAGCAACAAAATGTTGAATGGAACATTCTGTTGCTCGCAGAATTTCTTGACGTCTGGAACGAAACAGTCGTCAAACCAGGAGAGGGACAGAGCAGAGAACATCCACGCCTTACGTGCGGTTAGCCAGTGGACATTAAGCTTGTTCATGTCCATATTCTTGTAGGCATGCGGCTTGCGGGCTGTGTGAATCACTGATAACTTTAGTTTATAGGTACCGGAGGCATTGGTGGTAAAGGGGACGGTGATGCGCTCCTTCTGCAACTCCCGACCCCGAACCTTGCTGGCAGACTGGACAATGAAGGTCTTGGTAGGCAGCTTTTTCCAAAAAAGGCCGGATTCGTTCATGTTGAACACCTGGTCGCCAGTGAACTGCCCTTCCTCCATAACCTCACGTAAGAACGGAGGAAAATCTCTAGCTGCCACACGGTCAGCACTCGCTTCTTCACCACCAATGTTGATGTTGGTGATTTTGTTCCTCTTCTTAAACCTATGCAGCCAACCAGAGGAAGCATTGAAGGGTTTGGGCTCTGCAATTCCCATCTTACGTGACACTGCTGCGTACAGTTCATGTGGGTACTCTTGAACGGATCGCGTGTCCACCGCCATGTTGCGTCGCGCCTGACGAATCAAGTAACTCACAAGCAAATTTTACACCTTTAGCAGCACCTTGTTCTGGGAATACGTCATCATTGAAGCACCCGCAGACTTTGTGATTGTCATGTGCGCTTTGATCTTGGCTGCATCCTTCTTAATAGTACGAATCGTAGATTCGTTCACTCCATGCTGGCGCGCGAGATCAGCTTGACTTGTTCCTTTCTCCAAATCTTGAACGATCTGGTATTTCACTTCGTAGCTTAGGGAACTGTGTATCTTCTTTGGCTTAAGGCAGCTGGGTCCAGGTAAGGAAAGGTTTCTCTCTGGTGGCGGTGGTCCGGCGGAAGCCATTTCACAGAACAATGGATGCACGTATACACGGTGTGGCCTTGAGGGATGAAACTGCCGCGGCTAGGTCAAGCGTCGTCTTTCCTCCCTGCCTCCCTCCCCGGGTGGACACGTCATATTACTTCAAACCAATTACAGCTAGCAGCAGAGGGGGGGGTAGGGATGCATGGCCAATCACAGTCCGATACGTCATATGACGTCAGTGATAACGTAACAGAGACATGCACTGCGCAACCTTACCGTCGGCTTGCCCAGGCGGAGGCGGGAGGAGGGAGGAGGCGGGAGCAGGCGGGTGGGGCGAATCTAAAAATAGCGTCGAGCCGGACACTGTGCGCGTATATGGGTAGAAGAACTGAGAACCGCGTAAAGTGAAAGTTCGGTTTTGGCAAGGCACCACGTGTATAAGAAATCGCGGAAAGTGAAACCGCGTAAAGCAGGGTAATACTGTATATATAGATACAGTAGTACCCCGCTTTACGCAGTCAATTGAACCCACAGGGTACGGCATTAAGTGAAAACCGGGTTAAGTGAACAACAGAACATATGGGATTAATTCCAATAGAGACTGGCCCGACCCCCAAACTCTACTTTTTCCAACACAATACCTATGTTCTAGTAAAAATAACATCTTAATTTTATGATGGTACATGCACACAATTAATACTTAAGAGAAATAGAGAAATACAGTCGCCGAGTTAATGTCCATTCAAATAATGGACTCAACTCCCTCCCCCTTTTCTCACACTACACTGCTGGCTCTTCCCTCTCTGAGAAATTTTTGGGGGAAAACCACTAGATTTTAATAAATAATACCTCAAACTAAAGTTAGGATAATATAATTGACATTGCTGGATTCCTTGTAAGACCAGGAATATTTTGAATATAAATGTCATATATTTTGCACAAAATATAACATATTTACTCAGAGTAAACATAATATCTAAAATTTGTATGTCTGATGCAAAATCTATGATGTTTATATTCAAAATGATCATCAAATTGTAAGAATTCCAGCAATGTAAATTATATTATGGCCGGGTAATGTGTATGAATTTTATTTTTATAAGCTAAAACAAATATCTTCAGTTGATAAAAAAAAAATATTCTTCACGACACTATCTGTCAATCAAAGTACCCCACCTTGCCTCCCCCCCCTCTCTTCCAACCGCGCCAGATGGTCGGTCCGTCCCAACCCTCCCCCACACCCCCCACCAACCCTCCCTACAAGAGAAATGTTGGGTGAAAAACTAGATTTTAACATTTAGTATTAAATAATACCTCAGATTAAAGTTAGGATAATATAACTGACATTGCTGGATTCCTTGTAAGACCAGGAATATTTTGAATATAAATGTCATATATTTTGCACAAAAGATAACATATTTAGTCAGAGTAAACATTATATCTAAAATTTGTATGTCTAATGCAAAATCTATGATGTTTATATTCAAAATGATCATCAAATTGTAAGAATTCCAGCAATGTAAATTATATTCTGGCCGGGTAATTTGTATGAATTTTATGAGCTAAAACAAATATCTTCAGTTAATAAAAAAAAATATTCTTCACACCGTGCCAGATGGTCAGTCGGTCCCTCCTTCCCCCCCACCCCCCACCAACCCTCCCTACCAGATGTGTGGGAAAACCAGAATATTTACCTTTTTAGTAATAAATAATACCTCAAACTAAAGTTAGTATAATATAATTGACATTGCTGGATTCCTTGTAAGACCAGGAATATTTTGAATATAAATGTCATCTATTTTGCACAAAAGATAACATATTTACTCATTATATCTAAAATTTGTATGTCTAATGCAAAATCTATGATGTTTATATTCAAAATGATCGTCATATTGTAAGAATTCCAGCAATGTAAATTATATTCTGGCCGGGTAATTTGTATGAATTTTATGAGCTAAATAAAAAAAATATATATATTATACTTCACCGTGTATATGAGTAGATGAACTGTGTTAAGTGAAAGTTCGGTTCTGGCGAGGCACCACGTATATGAGAAATCGCGTTAAGTGAAACCGTTTAAAGCAGGTAATACTGTATATATATATATATATATATATATATATATATATATATATACAGTATATATATATATATATATACAGGTAGTCGTCGACTTACGACCTAGATTGGTTACGGCCGACCGGTCGTAAGTTGATCTGGTCGTAAGTCGGCCAATGTTATAATTACCTTACGTATATTATACTGTAATGTGTAATGATAATATAATCATCTTTAATTCATATTTTATCAACATTTTCTTTGTTCATTATTGTTACGGTCGTCAGGTTTAAGTAAATCACTGCATACTACAGTACAATTGGTTTATTATTTACACTGGGGCTGGGGCCAAAACTGTCGTACCGCCGGTCGTAAAGTCGAACAGACGTAAGTCGCATAGGTCGTAAGTCGACGACTACCTGTATATATATATATATATATATATATATATATATATATATTTGCAAGTAAATCACTGTAGGTGCGCGTAATCTAGGTAATTCAATTGATAGTAGGAACATCATAGAATCTAGTCTTATTAAACATACCGAAGCATTCAACATGAATTTGAGTAACGGCATGTACAAGCTGGACAATTTTGTAATTAAGAAGATTTGTGATCAGGTGAGAAGGCGGGTCACTGGCCCATCTGACCTGACCACCAACCGTTGTGTGCTATTTAAAGATTAGTAGGGTCATTTCCTAATACCTGACCATTGTGGACCTGGTCTCACCCTCCTCTGTATATATTCACCTTGATTTGTATTACTCTCTCTAGTCTGTACTCACCCCTGAAGATGTGAATTACACGAAAGTGCTTGGGAACTTCGTGTTTTCTTCTTTCCTTGTGGTTATCAGCATATATATATATATATATATATATATATATATATATATATATATATATATATATATATATATATATATATATATATATATATATATATATATATATATATGCAAGTAAATCACTGTAGGTGTGCGTGATCCAGGTATATGCTGATAACCACAAGGAAAAAGAAAACACGAAGTTCCCAAGAGCTTTCGTGCAATTCACATCTTCAGAGGTGAGTACAAACTAAAGTAGAAGTGCAGAACAAGTTATATATACAGAGGAGGGTGAGATCAAGTCCACAGAGGTCAAGTGTAGGTAATGACCCTACTAATCTTCACAAAAGCACTGCAGCGGTCGGTAGTCAGGTCAGAGGGAAAACTGACCCAACCTTTTCACCTGGTTACAAATATTCTTAATTACAGTGTAGTGTGAGAAGAGGGGGAGGGAGTTGAGTCCATTATTTGAATGGACATTAACTTGGCGACTGTATTTCTCTATTTCTCTTAAGTATTAATTGTGTGCATGTACCATCATAAAATTAAGATGCTATTTTTACTAGAACATAGGTATTGTGTCGGAAAAAGTAGAGTTCGGGGGTCCGGCCAGTCTCTATTGGAATTAATCCCATATGTTCTGTTGTTCACTTAATGCGGTTTTCAATTAACCCTGTGGGTTCAATTGATCATGTTAAGCAGGGTACTACTGTATTTACATTTTTAGTAATAAATAATAACTCAGACTAAAGTTAGGATAACATAATTGACATTTCTTTATTCCTTGCAGGTCAGGGAATATTTTGAATGTGAACTTCATATATTCTGCACAAAGGATAAAATATTTGCTTTGAGTAAACCAAATTATTACATAAGATCTAAAATTTGTATGTCTAATGCAAAATCCATGATGTTTATATTCAAAATGATCATCAAATTGTAAAAATTCCAGCATTGTAAATTATATTCTGGCCGGGTAATTTGTATGAATTTTATGAGCTAAATAAAAAAAGGAATAAAAATTATTATTCTTCACCGCGTATATGAGTAGATGCACTGCGGAAAGTGAAAGTCCGGTTCTGGCAAGGTACCGCGTAAATCAGAAATCGCGGAAAGTGAAACCGTGTAAAGCGGGGTAATACTGTACAGGTAGTCGTCGACTTACGACCTATGCGACTTACGTCCGTTCGACTTTACGACCGGCGGTACGACAGTTTTGGCCCCAGCCTCCTCACGGTGCCGGGAGCTGGAGCCGCGCGCATCCCCGCGCTCAATTACAAACACGCTCGCTGGTACAGCACACTTCCCTCCGTGTCTGTTTGCCTTGTGCCTTTCTTTTGTCTCGGAAATCTTTCTTGAACCACCACCCCCCCCAAGATGTCTACCAAGAGGAAACTGTCTTCATCTACTCCTCAACCTGCCAAGAAGCAAAGAAAGGCCATTGATTTAAACACTAAAATGATGGTGATTAAACACCACGAAGGGGGTAAGAAAGTGAATGAGATTGCAAGTGATCTGACGCTATCACACTCTACTGTGTCGACGATTTTGAAGGATAAAGAAAGGATTCGTGAAGCTGTGAAAGGTTCTGCACCCATGCAAGCGACAGTTATAACGAAGCAACGGACTGGGCCTCTCCACGAAATGGAGAAATTACTTTACATGTGGATGGAAGATCAGATCCAGAAACGGACACCGTTAAGCCTTTTTACTGTGCAGACGAAGGCTAGAAGTCTATTTCAGACTTTGAAGGAGCGCGCCGGAGAAGACTACAGTCAAGAATTTGCAGCAAGTACTGGCTGGTTCAAGAGATTCAAGAAAAGATTTCAATTTCATAATGTTCGAGTGACTGGGGAAGCAGCGAGTGCAGACGAGGAAGGAGCACGCAAGTTTGTTGACAATCTGGATGAATTGATTACGGATGAGGGATATCTAGCAGAGCAGATATTTAATGTGGATGAAACGGGATTGTATTGGAAACGGATGCCAGAACGCACTTACATCCAAAAAGAAGCCAAAAGCATGTCTGGATTTAAAGCATTTAAGGATAGGCTTACTCTGCTGCTTGGCGGGAACATCGCGGGGTTTAAGCTGAAACCTTTCCTAATCTTCCATTCAGAAAACCCGCGGGCGTTGAAAAATGTAAACAAGCACACGCTGCCCGTTTACTTTCGGTCTAACCGTAAAGCATGGATGACACAGGCACTGTTTGAAGACTGGTTTGTAAATTGTTTTATTCCTCAAGCTCGTGAATATTGTGTGACGAAAGAAATTCCTTTCAAGATTTTATTGCTACTGGACAATGCGCCTGGACATCCACCTCATCTATCAGATATTCATCCGGACGTGAAAGTGATTTTTATGCCGCCAAACACGACTTCAATATTGCAGCCTATGGACCAAGGTTCAATTGCTACTTTCAAGGCTATCTATCTCCGAACCACCTTTGCCCAAGCCATAGCCGCTATAGATGCCGACCCAGAACTATCGTTGCGTGACTTTTGGAAACAGTACAACATTCTTATGGGTATCAAGAATCTGGCAAACGCCTGGGAGGCTGTGACGGAGAAGTGCATGAATGGCATCTGGAAACAGTGTGTTAAGCGCTATGTTCATACTTTTGCAGGATTTGACAGTGAAAATGAGCTTGAAGTTATTCGGGAAAAAATAGTAAAACTGGCAAAAGATCTTTCTTTGGAATGTGAAGTGGAAGATGTTGAGGAGTTGCTAGACCAAGAATCAGAGGAACTTACAAATGAAGAGCTAATCGAATTGGAAGAAGAAAATGTAGCAGAAGAGGAAAGGAGAGAAGCAGCGGATAACGAAGAGGAGGAGGAGCCACAAAGGACGTTCACCACTAAGGGATTATCAGAAGGTTTATCTCTACTAAATAAACTTCTTGCCCATTTTGAAGGAATGGACCCAAACATTGAACGATTTGCAAGGATTGAGCGGATGGCACGCAATTCGTTTCGTCCATATCAAGAAATTTACGAGGAGAAGAAGAAACGAACAATTCAGACAAAGCTCACCATGTTCATGAAAAAAACAACTCCTCCGGCTACCCCAAAGGCTGCCCCAGCTGACGACCCCGACGATCCACAGCCAATAAGATGTTTTTTGTATGTTTGTATGTTTTGCAACTAAAATGTTTTATATGTTTTGCACCTGTATTTTTTCTTTTTTGTATGTTGTGTAAATAATAAACCAATTGTACTGTAATATGCAGTGATTTACTTAAACCTGACGACCGTAACAATAATGAACAAAGAAAATGTTGATAAAATATGACTTAAAGATGATTACACATTATAATATACGTAAGGTAATTATAACATAGGCCGACTTACGACCAGATCAACTTACGACCGGTTGGCCGTAACCAATCTCGGTCGTAAGTCGACGACTACCTGTATATATATATAAGCTTATTTTGGTCATTGGTCAACCATTATCCTCAAGTATTACTCAAACATAATTCCATCTTCACTAATGACTCTTGAAGTACGTCTAGCACATTGGTTCTCAAACTGGGGGCCATGGCTCCCAAGGGAGCCACAGCAAGAATTTAGGGGAGCCACGGCGGGCTGTTATAAATTGTACGTTTCCAAATAATGTTGGGAATCTGAATTTAACAAAACTTATATTACTTATTTTGACTTGGCTGAAGAGAATTTTCATTCTTTTTTTGCTATTTTGTTTAATCATAATGACAATACAATTTTAATATTTACATACTCTGGTGCTATTTTTTTTATTTTTTACGGATTATTTAAGATTTCACAGGTTCAGTCCCTGTCTGTGTGATAGGCACTGGACCGAGCTGCTGAACCGACTTGTTCAGTATGTGTCCATGTGTCATCCCTTTGCAAGTGGTGATAGGACCGAATAATCTCAGTCTGGCCTGGGATACCATCACGAAAACAGTGGAGGCCACGAGGATGTTGAAAATTCCTCAAGGGGGTAATGCAGTGAAAAAGGTTGAGAACCAGTGGTCTAGCAACTATCACATGCGCCGATCTCAGCTGATTTCTTCTTCTCTTGTAATTGGTTGATGATTTTGTTAAATGAGCAATGATTGGCCAACTAGCTCCTGCACTGCCATCTACCTCCGGACAAGAGAACTGAATTTACAGGGTGAACACTAAAGTTTGGACTGCTTACGGGACTGTAATTAAATTTTGAGTATGAGAAATTTACGGGACTGTAAGGAGTCTGTAAGTTACGGTACCATATCTCTGCTATTGTATGTAAATGATGAGATGTTTTGAGTATGCGGCCCCAGGTAAATAAAATGCTGTAAATTTAAAGTTTAACCCCTTTCGTATTGGCGGGCATTCCTAAATCGGATGCTAGTAAGTCTGGGATCCCCTGTATACTGTATTGTACTGCATTTACACTCTTTTTTAAATACACAACATAAACATACAGTACCATTTACTCTCTCTAAGAATATACAATATAAACATACCATTTCAGCTTTCTTTCTGAGGACCTCCAACTCCCATTGTAAAGCTTCTTTTTTACTTGTCAGGACCTTCACCTGTGCCTGACTTGTCTGAAATATAAAATTCTTCAAATTATTATATGAAATTATTGGATATACAAATTTTCATCTTAACCACAAAATTTCAAAATACAGTCGGCCCTTAACATACGCGGGTTTACAATACACGGATTTGCAAATATGCGGATTGCCCCGCCGGAGGAATAATCTGTATATTGAAGTAATTGAAGTACATTCAAATCGCGCGCCATTCAACGCACGCGCGGCCTCGCGCGAGGCACCGAACACGGGACACCACCCGCTCCCGCAACCTCACACACACGCATAGCACGTCACACCACCCCGCTCTCTCACTCAGTCTCGCTATAACCACGCTTGTGTTGACATCAGAATTGTAGTTGCTACCCTTGCTACCCATATTTATTTACTATGGCCCCTAAAAGAGCATCAAAGACACCAGCTGGAGTCACCCTTAAGTGGCAGAAGAAAGTGATGACTCTGCAGGAGAAGGTGGAGTTGCTGAATCGGTTAAGGGAGGGAACGTCTTTCGCTGCTGTGGGGCGGCTGTACAACGTGAACGAAAGCACCGTACGTACCATCAAGAAAAAGGAAAAAGATATCTGTGATGCTGTAAGTGCCAGTGCTCCACGCAGTGCTAAGTATGCCAGCCAAGTGAGGGAGAAGGCAATGGTGAAGATGGAGAATGCCATGTTTTTGTGGATAGAGGACCAGCATCGGAAAGGTGTAGTAGTGGAGTCTATCCTTATCCGGGAGAAAGCTAAGTCTCTACACACACGCTTCACGCCTGCAGCTAAGGAACCCGTACCCAGTACCAGTGCTGCTACCCCCACACCTGAGACACCTCAGACACCTCTGACACCTTTCCAAGCCAGCAAGGGGTGGTTTGACAATTTCAAGCGTCGATTTGGCCTGAAGGATGTGAAGATAACTCGGGAGGCTGCGTCAGCGGACACCATGGCTGCAAAAGCTTTCCCAGCAGAGTTTAAAGCAATACTCGAGGAGCAGGGTTACAAGCCAGAACAAGTTTGGAATATGGGCGAAACAGGTAAGACAATAAATTACTACTGTACATTTAACCTTAAAAATGCTAAAATACCTGTTGTACTGTACGTACTGTATTGTGTTGTAAGAGAAAATGGGATAAATGCGTCTGAGTTTTATACAGTAGCTTTTATATTTTTATTCCGTAGTGATTTACCATACAGTGTGGTGTAATATTTTTATACCAATTTTGATACCGTATATGTATACTAGTACAGGGTGTACTACGAGTATTTTCTTTTCCAACAGGTTTGTTCTGGAAAAAGAGGCCACAGCGCACTTTCATCGCCCAAGAAGAATGCCGTGCACCAGGATTCAAGGCAGCCAAGGACAGGTGCACCATGCTATTTTGTGGCAATGCTGCGGGTCACCTCATTCGCCCAGGCTTCATATACAAGTCTAAGATACCGCGTGCATTCAAACACCGCGACATGAGCTTGCTGCCTGTTTTCTGGATGTACAATAAGAAGGCCTGGACAACGAGCGACCTGTTTCTCAACTGGTTCCACCATTGTTTCCTGCCAGAGGTTGAACGCTACCCGCACCAGAAAGGATTTGAGTTCAAGATCCTGCTAATCCTCAACAATGCTCCTGGTCATCCACAGTCAGTGGAAGTGCTGCATGAAAAAAGGTACAGGTGTTGTTCCTTCCACCCAACACCACTGCACTTATCCAGCCAATGGACCAAGGAGTTATCAAGACGTTAAAGGCTAACTACAGTAAATGTGTGATGGCCAGACTGCACTCAGCCTTAGACCATGACCAAAACCTGGATGTGCTTCAGTACTGGAAGAGCTTCAACATTGCCAACTGCTTATCTTTGGTGGCTGAATCTTTCAAGGATGTGAAGCCTGAGACCCTGAATGCCTGCTGGAAACTGCTGTGGCCTGAATGTGTGAAAGATTTCACTGGATTTTCTCCTGACGAAGCCATCGCAGAGGCGGTTAAAAAGACCCAGGCACTGTCAAGGAAAGTGGCTGTTGAAGGCTTCCAGGACATGGCAGAGGACGAGATTAGGGAGCTAATTGAAGAGCACGACATTGAGCTGACCGAGGAGGATCTACAGGAGTTAGTAGACTCAGGCAAGGAAGAGGAAGCGAAAGGGAAAGAGGATGAGGAAGAGCACCAAGAAATAACGTTGGAGAAGTTGGGGGAGATGACCAGGATGATTGAGGCACTGAAAAACCTGGCCTATAGTATGGACCACTCCATGGTGCGTGCCCTGAAATTCATGCGAGGGACAGGTGACGTTTTTGTTCCATACAAAAACATCATGGAAGAAATGAAAAGAAAGAGACGACAACTCCCCATCACCATGTTCTTTGATCGCCGAAGGAGAGATTCAACACCATCAATCGCTGGCGGCAGTGAGGAAGCAGCTGAATCCACAGTTGCCCCCACTTCACTACCTGTTATGGAATTGAGTGATGATGAGCCCAATGACCCCCGCCCTGTCGCCGAGGATAGGTACGGTACAGTAAAGTGAAATTTTTATCTCTTTTTTTTAATAGCTTTTCTTGCCTTGTTTATTGTTTGTAAAAATGCACAGCACAGTACACTTCAGTACAAGTACTTTACATAGGAAGTGGAGGTGCAGTTATTCACAAAACATTTGTGTTTGTTGTCAGCAGTAGTGACGGAGAGGAGGGAGCAGAGGGAGCGAGTTGGGAGGAGTGGTGACCTTGGACGCGGGAGCAGGAGCAGGGACAAGTGGAGATGCCAGCCAGTATATTTCGGGTGTATTAATTGTTTTTATAGCTATTTTTGCATTTTAATATTAAATACTGTACATTACGCTTCAACAAAACTACCATTTATTTCTGAGAACATAGAAATGTAATATTTTTGCTGAAATGATGTACGTATTACAGTGGAAAGTGGGATAAAATTGTGACGAAAGCAATGACTCTCTTTCTTTCGTTCAAAAGATGTTGCCGTAATCGCTTTTCGAATGGTTTTCAGTTGTGGGCTTATAAGGCTAATGATAGGATAGAATATTATTGTAATACAGTACGAGTACAACAGTTTTTTAACTGAAAACATTCGAAAAGCGATTACGGTAAAATCTTTTGAATAACGAAAGAAAGCGAAAGTCATTGTTTTCATCACAATTTTATCCCACTTTCCACTGTAATATGAACGTCATTCCAGCAAAAATATTTTACAGTATTTCCATATTTATTTCTGAGAATACTGTACGTATATTCACTCAGTCACAGTTAAGGTAAAATATACTTGTGATGTAATATTTTTATGAAAATACGGTATCGTAGTTTTCTTTTGTATCAAATTTAATTAACAAAGATTGATGTTTCAAATGTAATGAAAAAAAATTTATGTATAGTATCTATAAATACACTTTAATAAATGAATACTTTGTTTTAAATCGTCCTGTGCTACCATACCATGGATTTGGCTACTTTGGGCTTGCTATGATGACGCAAGAGATCTGCCCTGGCAACTGTACCGACACTCACAGCTGGTGGTGCGTTGGTGCATCGTTTCCATTGTTTACTGATAGTTACTCGTAAATATTTTTCAACCTAACGAAACTATTACCCTTTTAGAGGTCGACCCCCAAGTTTTTGCCAAATAATTTGGTCTTAGAAACTTTAACTACACACAGGAATATACGGTAAATAAGGACATGGGGGGCCAGGGTTTTTTTTTTGGGGGGGGGGGGGGGGGGGGGGCGGGGGGCAGCACATATACGCGGATTTTTAACATTTACGGCTATCTCTGCTACGTAACCCCCGCGTATGTTAAGGGCCGACTGTACTATAATAAAAATAAACAAAAAAATTGTATAGTGACATCTCTGTTAGCTGGAACAATTGGTGCAGAGCACTTCCAGTAATGAGAGATTTCTGTGTACGGAATTTTCCAGATACAGTACCTGTACTGGGAAAATTTCTCTTAATTTTCTGAAAAATTTCAATTCTGGCGATCGGACAGTTCTGGTTACAAGGGATTCTGGCTACCGGAGACATTATTGTACATGGAAATGAAAGAAAAAAGGGTAAATGTTTAGACGTTGCCAACACCTATTTCCATATTTTATGGCATATTAGACACTTTTTCGTCTGAAAATTACTCAAACAATCAGCCTGCATCGTATATGTGAAGTTGCTGTCTCCCATAAGCTAATGAATCCCTTGCTTGCTGTTAATATAAAGGCTCGATTTATAACTACTGTACTGATGATGATAACCTGAGACAATTAATGTCCGATGGTATACACCCAACTCTTCAGAGGTAGCTAAGGAGTAACCATTTCTGAACTCTTACAAGCAGTACAATCTATTAATGCCACACCTGCTAAATTTATTTTTAAATCTACAAATACCTGAAACAAATGAAGATTTACAGATAACTTTTTTTCACATTTCCCTCTGTTAACATCGCTGGCGTCATTGTAGCCAGGTTAGACTCGTCACTGTAACCACCAGGCTACTGGGTCAAGCTGTGAGGTGTTATGGTTGTTTTCATCTCATATTTTCGGGTAGATATACGTAACTTTCTTCATCTATTTTTACTCAGTTACATGCACACATCATCCTACATACATATTGTGAAAACAGTAAAAGAGATAATTGTCCTGAGGCCAAACTCATAAAGGGAATATACATTTATTTGCACACGAGTTAGCTGGCTCAGTGGGGGAGTGGGAGGAGGCAAAGCGTGTGCCAGGGGAGGGAGCGTTGCTCGGGAATCGGCGGAGGTAGTGTCTCCGTTGCTATGGTGAACAAGGGAGTACAGTATATGCAAATGGTGACTGTGTTAAACTTTCATTTGGTTTTTATTTACTGGTTTGTCAATACAGTATTCTTTGTTGTAACTTATTTATTGGTATAATTTTTATTTATTCCTCACATTTTCTGATACTGTATATATTATTTTAAGAACCCTATAGCTATAGGAGGAAAATACACACAAAAGGTTTTCCTCAACACAGTAAGTCCCAGCTTAACGTCGTCTCGCTTAACATCGTTTCGGTATTACGTCATTGAACTTTAAGAAACCAAAAATTCGTTTAACATCCCGGTGATCCGATATTACGTCGTTTTCCGTCGTCACAACCTACTTTCTATGGCACATCATGCGCTCTCGTCTGACCATGCAACGCTCTCTTGGCTCGGCGCGCTGCCCTCACTCGCAGAATGTCACGGCTTCCCCAAGCGAAGCCAAGCCAGTCTCGGTTACGACTTCATAACATTCGTGCGTGCTTAAGTGTTTTTGCTCTAAAACTGTACTTTAACCATTCGAAATGGCTTCTAAGTGCCCATCAAGTGCTACTGATGCTAGTGTACTGAAGAGGCAACATAAAACCATTACCCTTGCTACGAAAATGGATGAATTAACCCGAATTTAAAATGGGGAACGTGCTGTCGACATAGCCACTGTGCTTGGTCTTACCCCCACAACAGTGCGTACTATCCGGACCAACGCTGACAAGATTAAGGTTAGTGCTGGAAGTGGGTCTTCTCTGAGTGCTACTAAGACGACTCATACTAGAAGTACTGTGATAGAGAAGGTCGAAAAGATGCTGGCAATGTGGATGGAGGACCAGAATCAACGCAATGCCCCTGTGAGCCTTATAGTTATCCAGCATAAGGCCAGATCCCTGTTTGACGACTTAAAGGTAGAAGAAGGAGAAGGATTGAAGGAAGAGACCTTTACAGGCAGCCGAGGATAGTTTCAACGATTTAAGCAGCGTTATAACTTCCACAATATTAAGATGACTGGTGAAGCTGCCAGTTCAGATACGGTTGCTGCCGAGGCATTCCCACCAGAATTCAAACGGATTATGCAACAAGGAAGCTACTCACCGAAGCAAGACTTCAATGTGGTTGAGACTGGTCTCCTTTGGAAGAGGATGCCTGAGAGGACCTATATCTCCAAGGAGGAGAAAAGAGCGCCAGGTTTTAAAGCGGCAAAAGACCGCTTGACGCTGCTGCTTGGTGCGAACGCTGCTGGTGAATTCAAGCTGAAGCCTATGCTGATTTCTCACACTGCCAACCCAAGGGCCCTGAAAGGTTACTCTAAGGATCACCCTCCTGTCATTTACAAGGCAAACAAAAAGGCATGGATAACCGACATTATATTTAGCTAGTGGTTAAACGTGTATGCCGTCCCTGCATTGAAGGAATACTGTACTGTGCCAAGGAGAACCTTAACTTCAAAATTCTTCTGATCCTTGACAATGCTGCAACTCATCCTCCCAATCTCGACAACTTGCATGACAGTGTAAAAGTTGCATTCCTGCCTCCCAACACGACAGCACTGATGCAGCCTATGGACCAAGGCGTCACCGCCGCATTCAAGGCGTATTATTACGCTGTACCATGGCCCAGTTGCTCAAGGCTACAGACGGAGAAAATAAACCAACGATCCGAGAATATTGGCGCGGCTTCAACATTCTTCATGCAATTGACAATATTGGCAAGGCATAGGAAGAGGTTTCAGAAAGTTGCCTGAATGGTGTGAGGCATAAACTGTGGCCTGAAAGAGTCAACAGTTTTACAGGATTCACGGACTTAGTCCCAGGTGTGAATAGGGATATCCTCAGCTTGGCTAGACAGGCAAACTTTGATGAGCTGGAATCAGAGGATATTGAAGATGTCCTGGCATCCCATACAGAAGAGCTCATCAATGATGATGTGCAACAATTAACAGAACACAGTCACGTTGAAGACAACAACGACAAAGAAGAACCTCAACGAACGCTAACTGCAAAGAGGTTGGCAGAATCGTTGAACATGTTTCAGCAAGCAAAGCAAATGCTTCTAGATGACGACCCAACAGAGATCGTAGCTCAAAGGTTCAACGCAGCATTGATGACAATCTTGGTTGCTACATCGGATCTGAAGAAGATGAGTAACACCAAGCAGTCAACACTGGATTTATTTTTTCGTCACAGGATGGCAGGAGCTTCTTCACAACAGCCGGCAGCCTAGGAGGAGCAAACAACAATGGAGGAGGAGCAAGCAGCGGCGGAGGAACCCCAGTCAGAGGAGGAGGAGGCAGTCGCAGAGTCTCAGTGACTCACCACTCTACTCCTCTCCTGCCCTCCTCCGTTCCCACCCTCTTCCTCCCCTCCCGCCATCCTCCTCCTTTGCTCCAGTACCCACCACACACTCGCTCTACCACCTCCGCCCATCGGTGAGTACCGATACAAACTTAGTACTGTAGTTCTATATACAGAGGGGTACTATAGAAATGGCAATAATTTTCTGTATATGTAATGTATTTCATGAGGCAAAAGGAGGCTGGGGAACGTAACTCCTGTATTTTATTTATTTCTTATGGGGAAAATTGATCCGCTTAACGTTGCTTCGCTTAACGTCGCGTTTTCAGGAACTTAACTCCGACATGAAGCGAGGGCTTACCGTACTCCCTGCTAAAATGGGGGATGCACAGGGCTGCAGTAATTCCAACTGTGTTTTACCGAACGCTTTGATTGGTTATCTTCCTCGCTTTGTGACTGGCTATGACCATGATGACATAAAAACGTTTTCTTTGTTCAATGTGATACATGTATAAGACATCAGTAACAATTCATTAAATTTTACAATTATTACGTTATAGTTGTACCCCGCTTAACGCGGTCAATTGAACCCACAGGGTAAGGCGTTAAGTGAAAACCGCGTTAAGTGAACAAGAGAACATATGGGATTAATTCCAATAGAGACTGGCCCGACCCCCAAACTCCACTTTTTGACGACACACAACTATGTTGTAGTAAAAATAACATCTTAATTTTATGATGGTACATGCACACAATTAATACTTAAGAGAAATAGAGAAATACAGTCGCCAAGTTAATGTCCATTCAAATAATGGACTCGAATCCCTCCCCCTCTTCTCACACTACACTGCTGGCTCTTCCCTCTCTGAGAATTTTTTTGGGGAAAACCACTAGATTTTAATAAATAATACCTCAAACTAAAGTTAGGATAATATAATTGACATTGCTGGATTCCTTGTAAGACCAGGAATATTTTGAATATAAATGTCATATATTTTGCACAAAAGATAACATATTTACTCAGAGTAAACATTATATCTAAAATTTGTATGTTTAATGCAAAATATATGATGTTTATATTCAAAATGATCATCAAATTGTAAGAATTCCAGCAATGTAAATTATATTCTGGCCGGGTAATTTGTATGAATTTTATGAGCTAAAACAAATATCTTCAGTTAATAAAAAAAAAAAAATATTCTTCACACCGTGCCAGATGGTCAGTCGGTCCCTTCCTCACCCCCCCCCCCCCCCACCCCCCACCAACCCTCCCTACCAGATGTGTGGGAAAACCAGAATATTTACCTTTTTAGTAATAAATAATACCTCAAACTAAAGTTAGGATAATATAATTGACATTACTAGATTCCTTGTAAGACCAGGAATATTTTGAATATAAATGTCATATATTTTGCACAAAAGATAACATATTTACTCAGAGTAAACATTATATTTAAAATTTGTATGTCTAATGCAAAATCTATGATGTTTATATTCAAAATGATCATCATATTGTAAGAATTCCAGCAATGTAAATTATATTCTGGCCGGGTAATTTGTATGAATTTTATGAGCTAAATAAAAAAAAAATAATATTATACTTCACCGCGTATATGATTAGATGAACCGCGTTAAGTGAAAGTTCGGTTCTGGCGAGGCACTGCGTATATGAGAAATCGCGTTAAGTGAAACCGCGTTAAGCGGGGTACAACTGTAGTTTGAAATATTGCACAATAGATTCCTTAAACAACTTTAAAATAGGGTGGAGCAGAATTATATTGAATAAAAGAGATAGAAGAGTTCAAGAAGTAGAAAATGGAGTGATACCACAGGTGAATATCATAGAAAATGCACTGTTAAAAGGGATAACTATTATAATACATATAATTTTAAAATATATGATAAAATAACAGCAAATAAAGAACTATCAGTAAAGGACTCACCTTAAAGTCAATGTATAACGGCGTATAGATGCTTTTGACAAAGGCTCTACAAGTCATTTGAAAGGCATTGAACTCAAGGCGGATCCAGCAGGGGAGACCCTCCCTTTTCATCAGAAAACTCCAATACTTTTCCTTATTGCAGCACAGTATTGTACTCAGGCATTTTTGTATATCAGTCAACCCTCGCTTTATGCGGTCCCACTTTAGGCGTTTCCACGTTTACGCGGTACCCTGCCGAACACGGAATGCTCACTTTCCACGGTGTGTGTACCCTTTTACGCGGAGAGCGTCGCGAGCAGGGTGTGCACAAGGTCGCCCAGTCATCAAAACATTGCCGAGTTCTTCACCCGCCACCCACCACAGCCGGCCCAAGTCAGTGATAGTGATAATGATAGTGAGGATATGGACTTATATGGACTTTGAGGGGTTTGACAAAGAGGCCCTGCAAGCCTCTGTGGTGGATAATGATACAATTGATACAAGTGATACAGGTGAGGGCCAATAATCTGCCCTCTGCCTCAGAACCAACCCCCCATCCCTGTGTGCCCAGCCATCTTTTCTACTAATGTAAGTGTTAAAAAACCTAATATTATTGATATTTCTCTTAATTATTAATTGTGTGTGCATGCCATCATAAAGTTAAGATAATATTTTTACTACAACATAGGTATTGTGTCTGAAAAAGTGGAGTTTGGGGGTCGGCCCGGTCTCTATTTCAATTAATCCCATATGTTATGTTGTTCACTTTACGCGTTTCCCGCTTTACGCGGGCCTCCAAGGGTTCAATTGACCACGTAAAGTGAGGGTTCACTGTCTTAGTAAAAATTAATTACTACTGAACTCAGAATATTGACCAATATCAAGTGCACATGGCTTCAAAATGGCCTCAAAATGTCCATGATATTGGTCAGATTTAAAAAAAATTATGGGGACTTACAGCTACGCCCCTCCCCTCCAGATGGCTTGCTTTGCTATCCAGGTTCCCCCACCCAAAAATTCTTGGACCCTCCCCATTTTTATATTCCTGGATCCGCATGTTTTCGGTGTTTAGTATATGATAGTGTTCTTTTCATTTTTTTTTAGTATGCAATGGTGTTGTTTTCGGTGTTCAGATGAGGAGGGGATAGATAAACTCAAAATCAATTCGTAAAATTTTTACAAGTTAGGAAAGGATAGGTAAGGTTTTCAAAGGTTGTTTGGTGTTATTTTTAGTATTTTACCCCACATATTTCTTTGTACAGTGAGCCCTCAAAGATTTAGACCCAGTAAATCCGGATTTCGGAAGATTCAGACAAAATTTGGGGGTTCCAGGGGCTAAGAAGCCTCCCTAAAAAGCATTACCAAAACAGAGCAAAGATCATCTTAGGCCCGTGTATTTAAGATGTCAGCGCACGGGACACAGGTGCCTGAGGCAGGAAATGCCTTCTGAGCATTTAAAGGTTAATCACACTCTCCACGTTAAACTCGAATGTTAAAAATCAGTCAAACCTGTTGAATACAATTCATTTTAGTATTTCAAATAAATCATACATAGACAATCATACATAAATGTTTAATCCAATATATATTCACATAACAATCATAGCTATGTAATTAGTCTAATCTTAACACTTATAATGAGTACTTAATTTGCCATATTTCTATGTTGTCACAATGATAACTGATGCAATGGACACAGTCTACCTGCATAAACTTAAGTACAAGTTAAACTTACGTGTTGAAAGTCTCAAGAGAAACATGTCTGGTGTTGACTCTATGATGGGGATAGCTACAGTGGCAGTGCCCTGCCCGGCGTCACATGCCCAGCCCTAGCTGGCCGACTTTGCTGCGTCAGGCGTTTATACGCAAACAAGCTCCCCTTACTACCACCCAACACCCCAACCTCCTCTGGGTCTCTCCATCTCCACCTTCTCAATACTCTATATACCGTATACGGGCAGGCAAGCCCAATAAACATGACAAGACTTGCAACCTAACATAATGTTTGTTTATGTGTCATCCTACTCATTACTGCTTGCAGTAACAGATACAATGTTTCTTATTATGTTATTGAAGGTAAATGCATGTATTATATACATTTGTTTATCACTGTGTCTGTCACTGTTTTCAAATTCGAATACAAGATATATATTTTGATCGTACGCCTGGCAACGGAAGCAATTGAGTGACCACTAGTTAGAGCGTCATCTGCTCTTGTAATGCTACTCACTTCCTGCTATATTTTACTGGATTTACTGTTATTATTAGTGTTTACTGATATAATAGTAGTTAATCATGGCATTGTAGCCAGGTTAGACTCATCACTGTAACCATGCACACACCATCCTACACAGCATTGCAAGGGAATTGGCATCTCAGCTGGTCTTCTTCACTATGATGTAGCAGGGAGTGTAACAAATGGCGACTGTGTTAAACTTTCATATAGCTTTATTTACTGATTTGGCAATACAGTAAGTCCCCAACAACGTTGTTTCGTTATAAAGTCGCTAATCTTTAGATACCGATGATTAAGACAACGTTCCACCGATTCGGTATAACGTCGCCACAAACTACTTTGTATGGCGCATCACCCTCTCTCACCACACACTCGCTCCACCTCCGCCCATCAGTGAGTACAATGCAAAATTGTTTAGTTTATTTATCTTTTTTGAAGTATGCCTGTAATATATACTATTTTCTATAAAAATTCCATTGACTTTACGTACAGTAAGTCCTCATTTAACGTTGCCCCCGATAATGTTGTTTTTTATAACGTCACTATTCTTTTGATACCAATAATTCAGTTAACGTCCAGATGACTCAATATAACGTCGTTTTAAGTGTCATCACGGACTACTTTTTACGGCACATCACCCTCTCTCTTTTTGCCACACTACCCTCTCTCTTTTTGCCACACTACCCTCTCTCATCTTGGCACACTACCTTCTCTCATCTTGGCGCACTACCTCTCACTCACGGAACGTTTAAGCGTCCCCAATCGCTGCCAGTCTTTGTAAGGCTTCCACAATATTCGTGCATGTTTAAGTGTTTTTGCTCTTAATACTGTATTCTAACAATATGAAATGGCTTCCAAGCACCCATCGAGTGTTATTGATGTTAGTGTTGTGAAGAAGTAACATAAGACCATTAGCCTTGCTACGAAAATGGAGGTTTTAAACCGTTTTGAAAAAGGGGAATGCTCAGTGGACAAAGCTGCTGCTCTAGGTCTAACCCCCCACAAGAGTGCGTACTGTCAGGGCCAACATGGACAAGATTAAGGTTAGTGCTGGAAGTGGTACTATTTTCTATAAAAATGCCATTGAATTTCTGTATATGAATTGTATTTCATGTGTCAAAGGGAGGCTCATGAGCATAACTCCCGTGTTTTATCTATTTCTTATGGGGAAAATTGATTCTGTTTATGTTGTTTCCGTTAACGTTGCGGTTATCAGGAACGGAACCATGACATTAAGCGATGATTTACTGTATATGAGGCACTCCGACAGTGCCCATGTGGACACCCCAGTAATGCTTGGTGATGGTGATTTTAGTTGTGAATTTAGTGTAATTTAGTGTTGATTATGGTGATACAAGTGCCACTGGCGATGGTGCAGGTGACGTGCATGAGAATGTTGGTGATGAGCTACTTGTTGATGTTGGGAAGCCTAGTGTTGGTGGGTTTGGTGGAGCAACACGTAATGCAGATTGCAGGGGTCAGGAGCGTACCTAATTCACTTGTGATGCAACAGTTTTTTTAACTGAAAACCATTCGAAAAGCGATTACGGTAACATCTTTTGAACGAAAAAGAGCGAAAGTCATTGTTTTCGTCACTATCCACTGTAATACATACGCCATTTCAGCAAAAATATTACATTTCCGTGAATGTAGTATATCAAGCACAGTATGAATATAATATCATAGTAATAAAACAGTATTTTAACCGAAAACTATTAAAAAACGAGTAACATCTCTTGAACATTCGAAGGTTAGGTAAAGTCTTTTGTTTTCGTCATGTATTTTATCCTATTTTACATTGAAATACATCACGTTTCAGCAAAACTACTATTCATTTCTGAGAATATATTCATTCAGGCACAGTTTAGGTAAAATATACATGTGCTGTAACATTTTTTTAATTGAAAACGATTCGAAAAACACGTACCCTCTAGCCCTGTTCAAGGAGAAGACTGGGAGGAGCTGCTTGGTGCTTAAGACAATGACAAGGAACATGATTTTGATGGATTTTAATGAAAATATTCAGAAAGACCCTGGCACTGTCAAGGAAAGTGGCAGAGGACGAGATTAGGGAGCTAATTGAAGAGCACGACACTGAGCTGACCGAGGAGGATCTACAGGAGTTAGTAGACTCAGGCAAGGAAGAGGAAGCAAAAGGGAAAGAGGATGAGGAAGAGCACCAAGAAATAACGTTGGAGAAGTTGGGGGAGATGACCAGGAATATTGAGGCACTGAAAAACCTGGCCTATAGTATGGACCCCTCCATGGTGCATGCCCTGAAATTCATGCGAGGGATGGATGACGTTTTCGCTCCATACAAAAACATCATGGAAGAAAAGAAAAGAAAGAGACGACAACTCCCCATCACCATGTTCTTTGATCACCGAAGGAGAGATTTAACACCATCAATCACTGGGGGCAGTGAGGAAGCAGTTGAATCCACCTGTTATGGAATTGAGTGATGATGAGCCCGATGACCTCCGCCCTGTCGCCGAGGAGAGGTACGGTACAGTAAAGTGAAATTCTTATCTCTTTTTTTAATAGCTTTTCTTGCCATGTTTATTGTTTGTAAAAATGCACAGCACAGTACAGTTCAGTACAAGTACTGTACATAGGAAGTGGAGGTGCAGTTATTCACAAAGCATTTGTGTTTGTTGTCGGCAGTGCGGAAGGAGGGGATGGAGCGAGTTGGGAGGAGTGGTGAGGTGACCTTGGACGCAGGAACAGGGAC
This sequence comes from Homarus gammarus, assembly GCA_958450375.1. Taxonomy (NCBI): domain Eukaryota; kingdom Metazoa; phylum Arthropoda; class Malacostraca; order Decapoda; family Nephropidae; genus Homarus; species Homarus gammarus. Next base: position 370,333 of record CAUDMG010000378.1, on the reverse strand, counting down.
GAGTGGAGATTCCAGCCAGTATATTTCGGGTGTATTAATTGTTTTTATAACTATTTTTGCATTTTAATATTAAATACTGTACATTACGTTTCAACAAAACTACCATTTATTTCTGAGAACATAGAAATGTAATATTTTTGCTGAAATGATGTACGTATTACAGTGGAAAGTGGGATAAAATTGTGACGCAAGCAATGACTCTCTCTCTTTCTTTCATTCAAAAGATGTTGCCGTAATAGCTTTTCGAATGGTATTCAGTTGTGGGATTATAAGGCTAATGATAGGATAGAATATTATTGTAATACAGTACGAGTACAGTACAACAGTTTTTTAACTGAAAACCATTCGAAAAGCGATTACGGTAAAATCTTTTGAACAACGAAAGAAAGCGAAAGTCATTGTTTTCATAATTTTATCCCACTTTCCACTGTACAGTAATATGTACAGGTAGTCGTCGACTTACGACCTATGCGACTTACGTCTGTTCGACTTTACGACCGGCGGTACGACAGTTTTGGCCCCAGCCCCAGTGTAAATAATAAACCAATTGTACTGTAGTATGCAGTGATTTACTTAAACCTGACGACCGTAACAATAATGAACAAAGAAAATGTTGATAAAATATGACTTAAAGATGATTATATTATCATTACACATTACAGTATAATATACGTAAGGTAATTATAACATAGGCCGACTTACGACCAGATCAACTTACGACCGGTCGGCCGTAACCAATCTAGGTCGTAAGTCGACGACTACCTGTACGTCATTTCAGCCAAAATATTACATTTCCATATTTATTTCTGAGAATATATTCATTCAGTCACAGTTAAGGTAAAATATACTTGTGATGTAATATTTTAATGAAAATACGGAATCATAGTTTTCTTTTGTATCAAATTTAATTAACAAAGATTGATGTTTCAAATGTAATGAACAAAAATTTATGGACAGTATCTATAAATAAACTTTAACAAATGAATACTTTGTTTTACATCGTCCTGTGTACGGTATACCATACCATGCATTTGGCTACTTTGGGCTTGCTATGATGACGCAAGAGATCTGCCCTGGCGACTGTACCGACATTCACAGCTGGTGGTGCGTTGGTGCATCGTTTCCATTGTTTACTGGTAGTTACTGGTAAATATTTTTCAACCTAACGAAACTATTACCCTTTTAGAGGTCGACCCCCAATTTTTTGCAAAATAATTTGGTCTTAAAAACTCGAACTACACACAGGTATATACGGTAAATAAGGACATGGGGGGGCCAGGGTTCTCTTTTGGGGGGGGGGGGGGGGGCAGCAAAAGTACACGGATTTTTAACATTCACGGGTATCTCTGTTACCTAACCCCCGAGTATGTTAAGGGCCGACTGTACTTTGTATTTTCCACACCCCTGGGATTGGCATGAAAAACTATGGGATTTTGCTTTCTCACGAGGTCTATTTTACCTAACCCCAGCGAGCTTTAAGGGAATACTGTGTATGAAGGGTACAGGTCCACCACCAATTTTCCGGCATCCTTGGTTCCAAAGCCTTGCCGGATTATCCGTTTTGCCGGACCAACCAAGGTCGGGTAATAATAATTCAACACTACGCCTCTGACCCACTAATTATACACCTCCTGTGTCTCTAAAGCACCATGGAGTGCTAGAAACTTAAATTAAACAAATATTAAGTGTAAGTTAAATGAAAAAGACAAAATTTTGAGCAACATTAATGTACACACTTCGCATTCAATTGTACTACACTAGAATAAAATTTTTATCTCTTGTGCAAACTATGTGATGTTTATACTCAAATTAATTGTTATCTTACAAGAATTCCAGCAATGCATTTTATATTCTGATGTCTATTCAGCTACATTTTATAAGATAAAAACTTTAAGCCTAAAACTGAAGAGGATAAAAAAAAATCACCCTGGCTGGGAGGAAGGGGGGATTTTTTTTTTTTTTTGGTGTTGACAGCTGTCAGGGAGGGGAGATAGCAAAGTGTGTAGTTATCAAATAGAATGAGTTTAAGTTTTCCTTTATAGAATGTCACTGAATTGACTTGGCAGTATATAACCTGCATTGCTGTAATTCTTGTAAGATTAATTTAAGTACAGTACTGTACAAGCATCCCATAGTTTGCACTAGACATAATATTTTGAGGATTTAACTTTGTACTCTTGAGTACAGGTTTGCCCTGAGGACAATTATTTCTTTTACTTTTTTCACAATATATATTTAGTATGGTGTGTGCTTGTAAATGAGTAAAAATAAATTAAGAAAGTTACATATATCTTCCCGAAAATATAAGTTAAAAAACTTGTACAGCACTCAAATGTATCACACTAGACTAAAAAATTTATCTCTTGTGCAAACTATGTGATGTATATACTCAATTTAATTGCTAACTTGCAAGGACTCCAGCAATGGAAGTTATATTGCACAGTTTTTGTAAAAAAAAAAAAAAAAATAAAAATTTCATGAGGCAGTGTTGGAGGCCATGCAACACACGCTACTAGCGGCAGCACATAGATGAGTGTGCTTTTAGCGAGAGGGTCAGTGTGTCATTCTGGGGTGGATGTGGGCATATGGCCCCGGTGAGCTGGTCAAGATTGAGGGGAAATTCACAGCACATTAATTGTGCTCTTTCTTTTTCTTTATATCATATACTGTAGATGTACCAACACCATAGTCTTCACTAAGCACCTCACAGAAACACCTTTATCCAGTCTTTGAAATAACTCTACTTTCTGCTTTATACTAAGCAACAAATGGTTTTTGGTAATCCAGGGAAAAAATAGGGGATATATAACCAAAATCAATAGAGAGGCAAATGTACACAGCTGTTGTTTGGTCAAACTGAGGAGCGTAGACTACTGTAATGCCACAAAACAAAGGGACAAACTACAACCCGTGCCAATTTCAAAATTTGCCAGCTTCGAATATATTTGCCCCCAGCTTCGAAAATATTTGCCACCAGCTTCAACATTATTTGCCAGCTTCGAAAATAGCCGAATTTCTGGTCTCTCAGGATTTTTGGAAGCCGGGTCAAGGATCCAGTACAGTGAGTTCTGCTATAACGCGTGTTTTGATAATGCGAATTTGCTCTAACGCGAATTTTTAATTAGGAACGATATTTGTATAACGCGAACGCTTTTTGCTATAACGCGATTTTTGCTTACTATTTCTCCAATTTTGTGGTATTAACTGTGAATATGGTAAAGAAGAATATCTCCAAGAAGCGTTCTGGTGATAGAATTCCCGGTGATGATCGTAAAAGAAAGGATATAACACTTGAAGAGAAGCTCGATTTTATCAACCTCAAAATCACCCTTCTCCCCCATCAAGTTACATTCATATTTTTTCAAGGTAAAGTGTTACATTTACTGTATGATTTCATTATTAGATATGAATGTAACATTTATTTAGACTGTGCTATCCTTTGTGTTAGGCTAACTACTAAATTTTTTCGATTTCGAGTAATCTGCACCTAACCCTATTTTCTCCATAAGCCCTGTTATTTCTATTACGCGATTTTCTATAACACGATATTTTACAAGAACACAATTATTGCATTATAGCAGAACTACCTGTACCTGTATATATAAGCCTACATTTATCATAACCATAATATGCAGCCATCTTTTTCTAATCTTAATAAAGTACAGGAGGTCCGCGTTACATGTGCCAATACACGTTATTTCACATACAGCTCCTCCCTGACTTACGACGGGGTTAGGAACCCAAATCCAGGTCGTAAGTCAAAATGGCTGTAAGTAGAAAATGCTTAAATAATACATAGAAAATCTAAAATGGGTGTCTCTTTTTCTTCTCAGCACCACAAAACTCTCACTTTTAACCCTTAAGCCTGGGGTTAGGGTGCTGCTGGCAGTACCCCCCACACGGGGTTAAATCGAGAAAAAAAATCAACACTTCCAAAATTAATTAAAAATAAATAAAAAACAAAAAACAAAAATAAAATAAAAAATGGCGGGAAAATAGGCAGATGTTCTGGAACGTCACCCGAGGCGCACTAGTTGGACGTTCTGGAACATCACCCGGGGCCTAAGGGTTAAGAATGCCAGCCATTTTAAAGTGAATTACAAACGAAAATTTTGTCAATACACAGTGCAATCACTGACGTTGGGACTCGAAAATACGTAATTTGACAAAATTTTGGTACGAATGAGGCAGTCGTATGTCCGGGTGGTCGTAAGTCGAGTAGGTCGTTAGTCAGGGAGGAGCTGTATACTGTACATCGCTAACAAATACTGTATAGGGGGAAATTTTCATTACTGTATATTTCATTTGTTTCACATAAATTGTGTTAAAAACATCTAATATAATGTAAAAATAACACCAAAATATGTCAGTCACCACTCACACAACTGCACATCAATGCCATTACGTGTAAGTAACTAGAGAATTTGCAGAAAAGTCATCTAAATGTGCTAGTGTGCCTTATGAATAAATAAAATACTATATACTGGACAGTAATAAAAAATTGTAAAAGAAAAGTTAATTAAGTAGGAGTATATTCTGTGTGGGAGATGAAGTGTATCTGGGCTACTCTATACCACACCGCAGACACTTAAATCACACAAATGTTCCAACACCAAAAAATAAAAGTTTAGAAAACCTTACTCAGTTCCTATAAAATGGAAGGTTTGCATGTAAAGAAACAGAGTGAAAAAAAAACAATAAATACTATGTATGGATGTGTAGCCAGTGAGAGGAGGAGGCAGAGGAGAGAGGAAGTGCTGGCTGAACTGAGAAGGCTACTCACTTCCCATGCTCTTCAGCCCATGATCCCTTTATACTGTAATGCTAGTATGCAATTTAACTATAATTCTCATATATTTAGGTACAATTGGAGTCAGATAAATAAAGCATTATCGTAAGATAATAAATTTTTCCGAGAAAAATCCCACACTCAACCCCTGATGAGTTACAGCATCATACTAAATTTCTGGCAGTTTTATTTACATAGCGCAAACAGCTGATAGCTTAGATCATCCCTCACCATGTCATCATGCTATCACAAGATCTGTTATCAGCACATATTATATAAATTGTAGCCAAATCAAGCCATCATGTATCACTCAAAGGTAGCAAATAATGTTGTTAGGAAGGTATTTGGTGTAAGCTCTCTCTCTATATGAACACATCCTGAGCTTTCAAGGGGTATTACTGTACATGTTGCAACACATATATCCCTAATTACATTAATTCTTATAGGCAAAATCCTCATTATAAAATGTTTCACTATAAGTCACATTTCTCTGGAACACATCCCAACATATAATGAAGACTGCCCTCTACAGTAAGTTTAATGTGCTCATTAAATAAACATGTTACATACCATATAACTTTCTTTGTCTCTCTGTGAACGTTGAACAGTTCTTTGTGTGTCCGACAACTTCTTGCGGAGATTAGTGACCTCATCCTCTAAACGTGTCTGACTTGTGACAGCAGCACTCATCTCTTGCTCTAGCTTGTGTTCTCTTTCCTTTTGTTCTGCTAACTCTGCCTGTCAAAATAATATAGTCAATAAAGTCATTGTACTCTATCTCAATACTGTACATTAAATTACATCAAAAAGATAATAAATCCAGGGAAATTGACATTATGAGATGGAATAATATCACTTGTGATGAAGGCTAGAAAAGAATGATTAATTCTGAAATTCCACTTCATAACTGAAACCTCAACCAAACAACTTATGCAATGTCTACAGGTGAGAAAAACCAGGAACCCTTGATATTTGTGGCTGGGGACTAATTTGGTGATGTGCTTATTTCCTACTGTAACCACCACTCTTAAAAAGGGATATTTGAAAGCAAATGTCACAATCAAATATGGTGAGTTAATGAGTCATAAAATAATACTGATTAGACACACTGCCTGTAACCTGTCACAAGATCTCCTTCCATAATGGACTTCAGGAATTGAACCTTACTTTGTAGCCAACTTCCTATTAACCAAAAGGACCCAGTTGGAGGCTTGGTAATGAAGTGGAATTTTAATGTCATTTATACCCTACCACTCTATCAAGCTGAGTTGTAAAAAGTACCAGACTTTGTTACTCAAGTAAAAGTATTGTTACATTAGCAAAATATTACTCAAGTAAAAGTAAAAAGGTATCTCATTCATGAGGTACTCAAGTACTGAAAGTAAAAAGTAATAACAAAATTATAAATTGTCTCAAATATTAAAATAACCCCATAGTAGATTATAAAAACTAGTCAATTAAAGATAAAAATAAAAGACATATGTTTCTTTTGATATCTCTATTGAGATTAATCAATAACTGGTTCTCAAAATTATGGCTGTCCAATCAGGTTCTTTTAGGCCTAAATATAAGCCCAGCATGACCTAACAAAACAGAATACGTTCAGCCGCTGTTCTCCCTACAATCCATTGCAGTTTTTTTACAATCCATTCCAGTTTTTTTACAATCCATTGCAGTTTTTTTTTTTTTTTTACGGGGATTAGCCCACCTGGGCACAGGTTATGATCCACATCGGGGCCTAAGGGGGCGAAAATGTAATAATAATAATAATAATAATAATAATGATGATGATGATGATGATGATGATGATGATGATGATGACGACGACGACGATAATAATAATAATAATAATAAAGAACCATAAACAAATACACAAATGAAAAAAAATCAAGAGTGAGAAACAATATATGTATGTTGTGTTGTCAATACTAAGAGAAACAATTGAGACCCTGCAATTGTGTGTAAATGAGGCAGAAAGTCAGATCAGCAACCTGGGACTTGTACACAATTTTCATGATGCCATATAGACAATACATTATGCTTCCATTATCTTCCCAGGCAGTAGTACCTCCAACACTGTGATCACTTTCTTCCTTATCCACACAAGTATCATCGACGTGGACTTATGGTCAGCAGATATGATGTTGTCTCTGCTCACATTTGGTTAGGATACAGACCTATCTGGCATATATCTGAGGTGGGGGATGACCTGCACTTCTCTTCCTGTAAACAATGTAATTGTCCCAACACTAACACCCTTCAACACTACTGTATTGCCTTGACTCTCCCACTGTCAGAGACCTGCTATTACAGGATGAGTCACTTACCAATTATGTCACAACCTACTCTACCCATGCTTTGGTGGTGCTAACCCCCATTGTCCTTAAATCATATCAATAATGTCTCCATGTCACAAGTCATAGCGTGTCCTGCGAGACGAAAACCAATGTATTAGTGTCTGATCGCATGGTCTTGTGACTAGGTTTGTCGCCCCCTGGGGTGTAATAAATGAATAAAATAATATATAATAAGCCGAACATGACAAAACAGGTGCTCAAAAGCAGCAGATGCAGTTAATGGGGTGTTAAGCTTCCGAGATAAGTCACATAATGTATGGAAAGACCTCAGTAGCTCCATTCCATTCCCTGGACATGCCAAGTAGCTATCAAGCTCCTTCAGATGAGGAATTTGTGGATAATTGTTGCCTCCATAGTGACTGAGTCTGACTAAGACTCACAGTGAACTGTCCCTCTAATTGGGGTGTGGCTATGGTGACGTCACTTTTCGATTCTAATTGATGAGTGGCTGAATTTTTTGCACCAAGTAACATCTGGCGGGTGCTGGTGAGGGGTACTTAGTGGTACCTAGTTATTTAAGCAGAATTTTAAATACAGTACAGTACACTCAATCTCACACATATGTATGGATACAGGCTTTATATCTAAGATGGAATTATGTAAAGGATTTTAGAATCACAGCCACTTTGAAATTAATTTTAGGTACAGGTACAGTGGTCCCTCAGTTAACGAGCACAATCCGATGCAGCATGTTGCTCGTTAACCGAAAACTCATTAACCGAAACCATTGTTTCAATGGGTTTTTGGGTAATTGGTTCCAGCTCACCGAAAATTGCCTAAATTCAACAAAAAAGGTAGAAGAAAAGTACACTTACTTTGAGGTGTGTATGTAGAAGGTTCCTGGATGATGATGATGATGATGGGAATTAGATTGGGGGTGGAGGAGAAGGGAGAAGAGAAGGCATTGGGGTGGAAGAAAAGTCACCCCATGGTGCCATTTCACCCATAAAATTTTAGTTCTCTTGGTGTAATTCAAGATTATTTTCTTTAAATCAGTACTGCACTGCATTATATATTGTCAATATGTGAAATAAATTTCAAAATGACCAATAATTTGCTTGCAAACAGAAAAAAAGCATTTAGTTGAAGAGAGTCTCAAGCAAGATGCTACCTCCACTGAAAAGAGAGAGAGAGACTAACGCCTGTTTGGTGTGTTAACAGGCTGGATGGCGCGCCAGAAACTAGTTTCTTTACCTTCACTTATGTTCAATAATTGTTAAAATGACTAAAAAAGTTAATATTAAACATTTAAAATTATTGAATAGTATAAACTTCTTGATATTTACTAAAATAGTAAGGAATTTAAGCCCTAAAACCGATTACTGTATTGGCGGACTAATACTACAGCTGGTGGACCGCCAAATGCAAGCGAAAACATGTTGAGGTCGGCTCGTAAAAAACTTGTCAATCGAGGGATTGCTCGTTAACAGAAGTTAAGAATCTTATGGAAGGTAAACCGAGGCGCTCGTTAACCGAGGGATCATCACTGTATATGCAAAGAACAACAGACGTCTAACGGGAAGACCAAGTCCCTGAAGGAAAGGTGGGGAGAAGAGAGGAGATTCGATGGGGGGGAAAGGGGGTGGACAAGAGGGCAGGCTAGGCGAGGTGGGTGGTCAAGGTGCTAATGGACACAAGAAGATCAAAGGGAAAGTCTACTGACATGGCCACTGCCACCTGACTTGACCTGACATCACCTCCCCTCGCAAAACCTCTAGATAAGTGACCGTGTGGTGTCTCCCCACACCCACACCGTACCCTTCACGGTAAGGATTAAAGACAGTAAGGATAGACCACTGAGCACTTGTTTTACCCACAATGCACTGCTCATTGACGTCACTGTTGTAAACATGCATCCTAACCTCCATGTGTGCTCGTTTCTGGTCCCGGGACCAGTGTACCAACAATTATAGTTATTTGTGCAATACCCTGTATACGGGTGCACCAGCAAGGCTCAAATCCCAAGCTGAGAGTACATCAAGTATTACAGATTTCCCAAAGATAAGAAAACTTCTGATAAATGAATAAATGCCTGCAAGCATTCTGATAAAATAAACACACCAGGCTAGCCAAGAACTTGTTTGAAGAGAGTTCATATTTCCTTTATATCTCCTTAATTCTGGAATGTTTGTCGATATAGAAGTTTCTAAAAGAAGGTGAGACATTCATCTTGCTATATGTGGCAAAAAATAACTCTGACCATACAGTGAACCCTCATTTTACGCAGTCAATTGAACCCACGGCGGCCCGCGTAAAGTGAGATACGCGTAAAGTGAACAACACAACATATGGGATTAATTGAAATAGAGACCGGGCCGACCCCCAAACTCCACTTTTCCAGACACAATACCTATGTTGTAGTAAAAATAACTTCTTAATTTTATGATGGTATGCACACACAATTAATAATTAACAGAAATATCAATAATATTAGGTGTTTAACACTTACATTAGTAGAAAAGATGGCTGGGCACACGGGGATGGGGGGTTGGTTCCGAGGCAGAGGGCAGATTATTGACCCTCACCTGTATCACTTGTATCAATTGTATCACTATCCACCACAGAGGCTTGCAGGGCCTCTTTGTCAAACCCCTCAAAGTCCATATAAGACCATATCCTCACTATCATTATCACTATCACTGACTTGGGCCGGCTGTGGTGGGTGACGGGTGAAGAACTCGGTAATGTTTTGATGACTGGGCGACCTTGTGCGCACCCTGCTCGCACCGCTCTCCGCGTAAAAAGGTACACACACCACGGAAAGTGAGCATTCCGGTTTCGGCAGGGTACCGCGTAAACGTGGAAACGCGTAAAGTGAAACCACGTAAAGTGAAACCGCGTAAAGCGGGGGTTTACTGTATTTAATTCTTGACAAAATTATAGTTAAGTACATCAGTAAATGGGTTTCAGGTGTCAACACCACGCTATTTTCAACACACGAGGAAAGATTTGTTGTACAGTAAGATCTCATATTTTGCGCGATTTCATTTCGTGTTCTTGAATTTCGCGAGCACTACCTAATGTAACCAAGTCTTATATTTGGCATAAAATATCTTGAGTTTCACAAGATCCAGCCAGCTGAACGCGAAATGCTGGCCACTGTCTTGAATGACATCACAGCCCTCATACCTGTTACACTCATTTCTGCTACAACGCGTGTTTTGTCAACATGAATTGGTTGTAACGCGATTGATGAATAGGGGAATGCTGTTTGTAAAACGCGAACTTTTGCAAACGAATGTTGGCTATAGCACGATTCCATCCTCAATGTTTTGATTCCATCCTCAACCATTTTAAACGTGGCGCGGGGTTATGCAATGTTTATAGTTCACGTTCGACATAACATGTTCAATTGATTCGTGTCTTTTGTTTGTGAAGTGTTTTTTAAGAGGTACTGTGTAAATTTTGTTATTTTTGTTCAATCCAGAATGCGACGCCTAGCTTATACCTAGGTATGTTAATGCCTAGCAATAACTCGCCAGGCCAACATACAGGCAATTAAAACATCTAATAACTACTTAATACGTAATATTAGGATGACACGTCGCTACCTGGCATTTAATTGCAATTCTCAAAACCCCGTCCCGCACCCTCCATCTCAGACACACTGCCACCGTCATCTTCTTGCCTGGTGAATCAGCTGTAAATACGCTCAAAGAAGGCTCCGCTAATTTGTGTTGTAATAGCTGAAATACTATGTGCCACGAGGATTTTATATACGGTACTTATACATCTTAGCACAGTAAGGAAATCGAGTGACTTTTATTTTGTTTATGTCTCTCAGATATTGTGTTTAGGACAATTTCTTATACGGTCTGGTCAGCATGGTGACCAAAGCGCGTCTTCTATTATGAAGTCGCTAGATCGTTAGTGACTAATACCCTCTGCTTTCAAGTCACTTAGTGAATGACGTTGTTTTTTGCCCTCCTGGGCTCGTATTCACTGAAAGAATATATATATATATATATATATATATATTATCAACGACCTCACCAGCAAGGAATCGAACCCTCGACCTACTGGGTGGCCCTAGGGAACGCTTACCGGCTAGCCCACAAGGACACTAAAAGCAGTTCTAGACTCTGTTATATTTCACACAAAGCCTGTTCATCGAGCTGATGGCGCCGTGAACCTCATTGGGAAACTGCCCGTGCCCCGTATGTGGTGTCAGTAGCATTTTACCGAATCCAGCTGGTATGAAACGCGAGGTGCATATATATACTTCATTTTTAGTCCATTTAACACGCGGACTTTGAACATATTATCAACGACCTCACCAGCAAGGAATCGAACCCTCGACCTACTGGGTGGCCCTAGGGAACGCTTACCGGCTAGCCCACAAGGACACTAAAAGCAGTTCTAGACTCTGTTATATTTCACACAAAGCCTGTTCATCGAGCTGATGGCGCCGTGAACCTCATTGGGAAACTGCCCGTGCCTCGTATGTGGTGTCAGTAGTATTTTACCGAATCCAGCTGGTATGAAACGCGAGGCACGGGCAGTTTCCCAATGAGGTTCACGGCGCCATCAGCTCGATGAACAGGCTTTGTGTGAAATATAACAGAGTCTAGAACTGCTTTTAGTGTCCTTGTGGGCTAGCCGGTAAGCGTTCCCTAGGGCCACCCAGTAGGTCGAGGGTTCGATTCCTTGCTGGTGAGGTCGTTGATAATATGTTCAAAGTCCGCGTGTTAAATGGACTAAAAATGAAGTATATATATGCACCTCGCATTTCATACCAGCTGGATTCGGTAAAATGCTACTGACACCACATACGAGGCACGGGCAGTTTCCCAATGAGGTTCACGGCGCCATCAGCTCGATGAACAGGCTTTGTGTGAAATATAACAGAGTCTAGAACTGCTTTTAGTGTCCTTGTGGGCTAGCCGGTAAGCGTTCCCTAGGGCCACCCAGTAGGTCGAGGGTTCGATTCCTTGCTGGTGAGGTCGTTGATAATATGTTCAAAGTCCGCGTGTTAAATGGACTAAAAATGAAGTATATATATGCACCTCGCGTTTCATACCAGCTGGATTCGGTAAAATGCTACTGACACCACATACGAGGCACGGGCAGTTTCCCAATGAGGTTCACGGCGCCATCAGCTCGATGAACAGGCTTTGTGTGAAATATAACAGAGTCTAGAACTGCTTTTAGTGTCCTTGTGGGCTAGCCGGTAAGCGTTCCCTAGGGCCACCCAGTAGGTCGAGGGTTCGATTCCTTGCTGGTGAGGTCGTTGATAATATGTTCAAAGTCCGCGTGTTAAATGGACTAAAAATGAAGTATACATATATACATATATATATACATAAATATATATATATACATACACACATATATATATACATATATATATACATATATATATATATATATATATATCTCGGCCTATAAGGCGGTGGGGTGCATAAGACGGCCCCCAAATTTCCATTTAAAAAGTAGCTTTTGAGTTCTATTCGCTGTATAAGACCGGTACCCCAAATGTGACACTTACCGTATATCTCGGCTTATAAGAAGAAATTTGAACATTAAAAAAATCTGCCCAAAGTTAGGGGGTCGTCTTAATCAACAAATATAAAATTCTTACATCTTAAATACAGTAAAAGTCCAAAAATCCGGATGCCAGGAATCCGGACCACCCGAGAATCCGGACTTTTCGAAAACTCAAACTTTTTAAATTTAGCCGGCTTTTGTGGGTTATGTGAATGACTGGAGTTGCTTTAAAAAATTAATTTACATAATTCTAATAATAAAAGTAATTGTAAATTATAGATAGCTAATTTTGTTAGTTTTGTAATTAGCTTGAACTGAAATGTAAAATTTGAGGCACAATAAATCTTTTGTGTGTATGTGTGCATGGATGAATGCCACAGCTGCACAACGACAACAAACGACCACACGATCGCCACTTTAAAACAAGCAATCAAACAGTGACAACGTATGTAATTTTGAGTCCTACTCTTTCCATGTACAGAGTACAAGCCCATAATAATGGCTCCTAAAGTAGATAAACTTCGTTGTGTGAAGAGAAAGAAGAACACATTGAAATTTAGTGACAAACTTGAAATAATTAAGAAACTAGAATGTAATGTGAGCAATGCTGTTCTAATGGAAACATACAACATTGGAAAGTCTACAATTTATGATATAAAAAAGGCAAAGAATACAATTCTAGAATTCACAGCTTCTTCTGAGCCTTACAATAAAATTGCTGAAAGAAAAAGTTTACATTGGCCCAAATTAGAAAATCTTGATCAAGTGTTGCACGAATGGTTTTTGTTAAAACGATCAGAAGGTATGGCAATTTCTGGGCCGATGCTTATTGCCAAAGCAAAGTCTTTTAAGGAGCAAATGAACATTGAATCAGAGTGCGCATTTAGTGATGGATGGCTTAGGAATTTCAAGACTCGTCATGGTATTAGACAATTTGTTTACATTTTTGTCTGGTGTTCACTTTATTTGTCTTTAAAACTGCTCGTTTTGATAAATGAAGCATGCTTTATTTGCTAATGAATAAACTATCAAAATGTACCTGTTCATCTCTTCTTTATTCCTCCTTAAATTTTAATTTTAAAAGTACTGCCTGAGAATCCGGAAAATCTGAAAATCCGGACCGACCCAATCCCCAAGCAGTCCGGATTTTTGGACTTTTACTGTATTGTGGTTTACTGTGTCAAGAGTGGTGATGGAAACATCGTAAGCCACTCACAAAGTCCGACCAGTAATTATTTTATACTGAAACTTACGTTTGGCAAGCTGGATTCAAATTAAGATTACCGGTATATTAAAATAATAAAAATGTATTATAAACCTGTCTAACATACCCTGTAATAAACACAGCTGCTATCATCACACACCCCTCCCCACGGCCCCCCCCCCCACTTGCCAGTGAGGAGACAAGAAAGGGAAAGTGACCGCGAGATTGGGCTATTTTTAACCGTGGAGGTGGTCAGTAATGCATATCGGGTATCGGTATATTTACTGATAATAATACTTATCTCCTATAAATAATTGAATTAAAATTTATTTTTTTTTACAAAGAATATTCAGTAAATGAGTGTGTTAATTCTTGAATTATCGACAGTTAATTACAGACGCTTAAGTGACGTCACTAGTGTTTACACTACACCAGCCGGTTACATTTGATGCCATTACTTGGAGTGAATTGGCCTTATTTTAAGTAACTAACCATAAATAAATACAAAAATTAAAAAAAAAAAGATCAAAAGTGAGAAATAATATACTGTATGTATGTTGTGTTGTCAAAGTAAGAGGAACAATTGAAACTGCAATTGTGTGTAAATGAGGCAGAAAGTCAGGTCAGCGACCTGGGACTTGGTCACGAGGAACGCGCATGCGTGAGTAGTGTCAACGAAGGCTGTATGAGACTGCTCCTTAAAATTCGTATTTCTGACGAATTCAGCGCGTCTACCAATCCCAGCCTGTGCAAACAACTATAGTAAGACCCAGTTATCAGCACAGTGGCATATATTTTTTTGTTACTTTTGGACTTTGTCTTTTTTTGGGGATAAAACATCTGGTCCTACCACCCGATCCCTCTGAGCAAAGTTTTTCAAGTTTGCGCATGCGCAATGTGATAGTGTGACGTAGCAGTGACGTCATTACCACTCCACCTGACTGCAGTGTTGCCAACGTGCCCTATGCCCGCCGTTAAACGCTCCCGTTCGTTGGAAACGGCGACATTAGGTGACAGTGATGCTGACGACTTTCTTCTTGAAGACACGTCAAAGAAGAAGCAGAAACCTCAGAAGTCAGGGTCTTCAGCAGGGGCCACGGCTCCCCCTTGCACCCCTTCTGGGGCTGTAGAGGGTGGACTCCTGTCATCGGGGTCCCCAAGTGAGCTTACATGTGGCTCAATGACCAACCCTCCGCCGACGATGGACATAGGGGATTCCCTTTGTCTCCCTGCCCCGTGGCGCCTTCGTCGTCTCGCCTTCCCTCGGGACTTGCCTCTGAGCACACGGACGACCTGGTTCTTTCGTCACTGCTCTCTACTTCAGGACTCAACACTTCGCCTCCGCCGAGGTCCCACAGCCATGATAGTCACCACACAAATGGACGAGACGGTACGCCGGCTCACTCAGGTGAGCTTTCCTGCTCCCCAGGGGGAGGTGATGCTGAAGTTCACCATCATCACCCCAGAAACTAGTCGTACCAAGGTAATGGTTCGCCACGTACCCTGGGAGATCCCTATCGACGATCTTCGCCCTCTTCTCCCACAACTACTGGACATGGAACGCCGCATCAACCCGGTCTCCAAACGTCCATCCAACGAACTCATCAGCTGGTGGGTGGGCCCCCTCCCCCCGAAGGTGAATGTAGGACCAATTCACAACTGTCCTCTCGACCGATTTATCGGAACCCCGAAAATCTGTGGTCGTTGCCAATCGTGGAAACACCGCACCTGGGAGTGCACGAGGATGGTCGCCTGCGGTTTTTGTGCAGGTCCTCACGAAACAGTGGAATGCAAATCGAAAATTCAGAACAAAATCCCAGTTATTCCACGGTGCGTCAATTGCCACGGCAGTCACCACGCCTGGAATGCCAATTGCCCACAGCGTCCTGGCACTCGCCCGGGGAAAACTTACCTTGTACCACCGCCCTCGTCTCTGACGAAGCCCCTGTCAACCAAACCTCAATCCTATCCACCACCGCCTCTTCCATCCACCAAGGATTTCCCATTGATCTCCTCTCCTCTACCACCCCCCCCTATCACCCCTACCACCCATCCTTTCTCCCCTCCCTCCCTCTCCCTACCGTTCTTGGAACAAGGTCGTTGCCGGCCCTGCCACACAGTCACCACCATCTCCTGCCCACCCGGACCCCCGCTGTCTCTCACCAGCACCACCACCTCTTACTCAACTGAACCCTCACCGTCCCTCTCCATCGCTACCACCACCACATGCCCAGTCGGGCCCTCGGCAATCCTCGCTGCCACCTCCAGCTCCTGCACAGGTACACCAAGTTGGTTCTATGGAAACAATCACTCTCCGTCTGGATGGCCACTCCAAGCAAATCAACCTTCTCTCAGCCCAACTCGACTTGTTTGTGAAAACAATTGCGACATTGCAGAAGTAACAACAACTCATTCTGGACACCCTGACCCAACAGGGGCGCACTTTGCAAGCCCTGATGACCCGCCTCCTTCCATCTCCTGAGATGGAGGATCCATCCCTCGCTCTCCCACTCCATTTCTCTCAACAGAATTTGGTACCTCCTCTGGAGCCCTGTCTAGCCCCTCCGACTCATCTCACACCGGAGGCCGTTCCCTCCTCTTCTTACAATGGAACATCCAGGGACTTAGACCTCGCCCAGTTTGTGCTCTCCCATCAAGTAGATGTTGCTCTACTTCAGGAAACCATCACAGACGATGTTACTCCACTCCGCCTCTCTGGCTATACTGTTTACACCCTGCCTCGGTACCGTGGGCAGGCTCGTGGCCTCCTCACCCTTGTGCGTAACACCATTCCATCTGTTCGTCTCCTTTCACCTGACTCACATGGACCCCCGTCTGAAATACTTTCTGTCTCCCTTACTCTTGGTGACCGGACCCTTTGTGTAGTCAATGTTCATTTCAAGAGTGATTCTCTGGACCCCCAGGTTCTTCACGACCTCCATGATGGGGTTCCCACTATTGTTCTTGGCGACTTTAATGCCCGCCATCCCACTCTTACTCCGGATCATCCCACTCCATGTACCCTTAACGGATCACATCTCTCACAGTTTCTTAATGGGGATGATGATGTTCGCTTTCTTTGTCCTGACGATCCTACTCGCCTCCCCCATAGTTTCCTTGATGTTGGCTTACTATTGAACGGTCATACCTCCTTTCATCCTACCGTCTGCACCGAGCCTGCTCTGTATGGTGACCATCTTGCCGTTACTACCCATCTCAGGCTCTCCTTCTCTGCCCCGACATCAACTCATTATCGATCCCCTCGTCTTCGTCTCACACAAGATGCTGTTCCTTCCTTTACCCAATACCTTTCTACCTGGGCGGATTCCTATGTTGTCCCCCAGTCCCTTGACTCTTACAGCGCTGATTTTGTTGATGCAGTGTATGACTCTGTCAATCGCGCTACCCCTCCACGCCCATCCCGTCACCCCAGAAGTGCCACCAACTACTGGTGTCGTATCCCTGCCATGAGACATCTCCGGCAGGTAACCCGTGATCTCCACTCTGCCATACGGAGGTCTCGGTCTCCAGAGGACTGGGAAGACTTAAAAAATTGGTGCTCCTTTGCAACTCAGGAGCGCCGTCGGATACGTGAGGCGAACTGGCTATCCTTCACGGGGTCTCTATCGTTCCAGTCGTCACCCTCTTATGTATGGAATCGGATAATGCTATACGGGGTACTCGACGGAGGCCTCCTCCCCACCTAGACCCCGCCTCCCTTGCCTGCTCTTTAATGGAGGACTGGGCACGAGCTTCCTCCCCTGAGGCACTTCCAGATGCAATGCAGGAGGCAGTGCAGTCCCGCATCGATGCGTCTGAGCCTGTTGTTCGTGCTGCTCTTACCTCCCCTGCCCCCACTGATCATCCCATCACACAGTTCGAGCTTGACAGTGCTTGTCGCTCTAGAAAAGACACCTCTCCTGGGGATGATCAGATAACCTACTCCGTCCTCAACGCCTGTACTAATATTCCTAACGGCCCCTTGCTTGCTCTCTACAATATGTCTTATGAACATGGGGTTCTCCCGTCCAACTGGAAAAATGCCACTATTATCCCCATCCCTAAGCCGGGAGATTCTGGGAAATATCGACCCATTAGTCTTACCTCCTGTGTTTGCAAGATGATGGAGAGGATACTCCATCGTCGCCTTCTTCACACCATAGGCGGCTTCCACTACTCCCTCAATGGTTTCATTCAACATCGCAGCACAGCACACTCCATTGCTTCCTTTTATTGCAATCAGACTGCCCGCGTCTACGTCTTCCTTGATATCAAGGGAGCCTTTGATAAGGCTCAGCCTGCCCTCATTTTAGCTGAACTTGCACGGTTAGGGGTTAAAGGGAGACTTCTACAATGGATCGCCTCTTACCTCACTGGACGTCAGGCCCGGGTTCGCGTTGAAGGCTCTATGTCTCCTGTTCAAGAAATGAACCTCAGCACCCCTCAAGGTGGAGTCCTGAGTCCCACTTTGTTTAACACTCTCATGCACTCCATTGCATCACTCCAGTGGCCGACAGAAGTTGTCCACTCAGGATATGCCGACAATGTCCTCCTCCAAGCCCCTGACTACCTCAGCATGCAGGAAGCCTTTGATCTGGTCTCCAGAGAGTGTGATTCACTTGGTTTCCTTCTTTCAACTGCGAAAACAAAAGCCATGTGGCACGGTCGTGTTGTACCTCCACCCCTTTTCTTATCAGGAACGCCCTTGGGCTGGGTTAATGAGACAAAATACCTGGGTGTGTATGTAACTCGCACACGTTGTCAGATCCCTGAAGTCCACTATCTTCGAGACATATGCTTTCGGCGTATCGCTTCCCTCTCTACAATGTGCAGGGGTTCCCTTGGTGCCACCATCCCTGTACTTCTCACCATGTACAAGTCCTTTGTCCGTTCCTGTGTCGACTATGCCGCCCCTGCCCTCGTCAACATTAGTCGGACTGCTGTCAACCGTCTCGAAGTTATCCAGAGGAAAGCTGCTCGTATCATCCTTGGGGCTCCTCAGTGGACACGCTCTACTTCTCTATATAACGAACTTGGTCTTTCCCCCTTACAGGATCGTGTCCAGGAGTTTTACCTAAAAACTGCCGTTTCCATTCTACGGGATCCTCGGGGCAACTATGTCCAAACCAACTTGACTACTGCTGTCCGAGACCGACCTCCATCTAGAAGACAGTGGCGAGGGTCACTCATCCGAGCCCTTCAGGAACACGACCTCCTGCCTGATATTGTTGTCACCCCTGCTGTTGGTTCGTCTCCTTCTCCCTGGCTGGATTTTCAACCTGAAGTGATTGCCCTCGGTGGACCGCTCCCGAAATCCCAGGTGAATCCTGTTATTCTCTGCAAATACCACCTCTCCAGGATCGCTCACTGGTCCCCAGGTAGGGTCGTCCTCTACACTGATGGTTCTGTTGACCCCGCTACAGGTAGGGCCGGGGCTGGTGTCTACATCTCCCGTCCTCATGCCCCTGAGCCTATCAAACTGTCTCTCAGAGTTTCTAACGGGGCATCCTCCACTCAGGCTGAACTAATTGCCCTCCTTGCTGCCCTTCTCGCTGAGGAAGAAGCAGATGGTTTCTGCCCCTTACTTGTCTGCTGCGATTCCAGGTCTGCTCTCGACGGGATCGTATTTGGATCAGGGGAAAATAAGGACCTCATCCTCCGAATACGAGGGTTAACATCCACACTTCAGGATGCAGGCAGTTCTGTGACATTCCTACGGATACCTAGTCATGTCGGTATCTTGGGGAATGAGGTAGCAGATGACCTTGCCAAGACCGGCTGCAACAAGGCCACACCTGACTACGTTGTTCCTCGAAAACTCTTACAGATTAGGACCCAAATCCGCCGCAAACAGAGAGAAACTCGGGAAGCAGCCATCCCCCTGGACTCCCCGCCCACCTGGTACGATGTCTTCCGTAAACTTCCTGACCTCTCGTACGTCTACGGGAAAGGGTCGCGGAAGGGGGATGTGATTGCTGCCCGTATCATCATTGGGTATGACTTTGCTTGGGAGATTGGTATCCCCGCATCCCCTGAGCAACGCTCTTGTGCGTTATGCAGAAGACCCGACAGTCGCACCCTTATTCACTACCTCCTAAGATGTCCCCACACACAACACTTCCGTGACGCCTGCTGGACCACCACTCCATGACCCCCTGACGGAGACACGATGATCCTCCCAATACTGGCCAGATATTTTGGAAATAATATTGATTATGTGTTAAAGGAATATCCTTCCTTCCTTAGGCTTTAGTAAGCCCCTTTATAATATTTATACTGTATATACTTTTCACACTTGTCAGATGATTCTGGTGTCATTGTACAGGGGTACCTAGTGACAGCACTAGGATCCCACTTCCTCTATCAAGGAATAAACAATTGAAATTGAATTGACTTGGTCACAATTTTCGTTATGCCATATAGCAGCAGGGTCTACCATTAGATAACACATTATGCTTCCAATATCTTCCTCTACGTGTGTGTTGGTGTGTGGATTTGTGGATGTCATCATTTTGACCTGACCTCATGTTTTTAAGGTCACCCTGTATATTTAAGCCTCTCTCTGTCCATGTAATCCAGTTGCCTCTGAAGATGTCTTGAATAAAGACGAAAGCTAAGGTACTCCGTTGTTTCCATTCTCCAGTGTGATTTTATCAAGATTTATCTTATCCACGTTTTCATTGTGGATTTACATGAAATATATATATATATATATATATATATATATATATATATATATATATATATATATATATATATATATATATATATACACACACAGTAATACCCCACTTAACGCTGTTTCGCTTAGCGCGATTTCACGTATACGCGGTGCCTCGCCAGAGCCGAACTTTCACTTAACGCGAGTTTTTTCCACGTATACGCGGAGAGTGTCCGGCTCGAGACGCTATTTTTAGATTCGCCCCACCCGCCTGCTCCCGCCTCCCTCCACCTGGGCAAGCCGCGCGCGGTAAGGTTGTGCAGTGCATGTCTCTGTTGCGTTATCACTGACGTCATGTGACGTATCAGACTGTGATTGGCCATGCATCCCTAACCCCTCTGCTGCTAGTTGTAATTGGCTTAAAGTATTATAACGTGTCCACCCGGGGGGGGGAGGGAGGGAGGGAGGGAGGGAGGGAGGGAGGGAGGAAAGACGACGCTTCACCTAGCCGCGGCAGTTTCATCCCTCCAGGCCACTCCGTGTATACGTGAATCCATTGTTCTGTGAAATGGCTTCCACCGGACCACCACCGCCACCAGAGAGAGACCTTTCCTTACCTGGACCCAGCCGCCCTAAGCCCAAGAAGACACGCCGTGGTCTAAGCTACGAAGTGAAATACCAGATCATTCAAGATTTGGAGAAAGGAACATGGCAAGTTGATCACGCGCGCCAGCATGGAGTCAACGAATCTACGATTAGCACTATCAAGAAGGATGCAGCCAAGATCAAAGAGCACATGAAAATCACAAAGTCTGCAGGTGCTTCAATGATCAAGTATTGCCAGAACAGGGTGCTGGCAAAAGTGTAAAATTTGCTGGTGAGTTATTTGATTCATCAGGCGCGACGCAACATGGCGGTGGACACGCGCTCAGTGCAGGAATACGCACGTGAACTATACGCAGCAGTGTCACGTAAGCTGGGAATGGCAGAGCCCAAACCCTTCACTGCTTCCTCTGGTTGGCTGCATAGGTTTAAGAAGAGGAACAAGATCACCAACATCAACATTGGTGGTGAGGAAGAGAGTGCTGACCGTGTGGCGGCTAGAGATTTTCCTCCGTTCTTACGTGAGATTATGGAGGAAGGACAGTACACCAACGACCAGGTGTTTAACATGGACGAATCTGGTCTTTTCTGGAAAAAGCTACCTTCCAAGACCTTCGTGGTAAAGAATGCCAGCAAGATTCGGGGCCGGAAGATGAAGAAGGAACGCATCACCGTCCTGTTTACCACCAATGCCTCCGGTACCTGTAAACCAAAGTTATCGGTGATTCACACAGCCCACAAGCCACACGCCTACAAGAATATGGACATGAACAAGCTTAATGTCCACTGGCTAACGGCACGGAAGGCGTGGATGTCCTCTTCTCTGTCCCTCTTCTGGTTTGACGACTGTTTTGTTCCCGACGTGAAGAAATTCTGCGAGCAACAGAATGTTCCATTCAACATTTTGTTGCTCCTTGACAACGCACCTGGACACTCGCCCCTACTTATGGATCATCACCCCAACGTAAAAGTGGTCTTCCTTCCTCCCAACACTACGTCATTAATCCAGCCCATGGACCAGGAGTTGATCTGCAATGTGAAAGCTGCATACTCTGCAAACAAGTTCAAGGTCCTGAACGACTCTACCAACACCAAGGATGAGTTGCGTAAGATGGATGACACCGACAGCGAGAGTAAAAGTGACGAGGACAAGGAACAAAAGGTGGCAACTCAAGAAGTTACTCGTCAAACAGTTTTGGAAGAAGTTTAACGTCAAACAAGCTGTAGACTTCTTGGTGGAGGCATGGGATCAGCTGTCTCTTGCTACGATTCGTCACGCATGGAGACATGTGTTGCATGGCATGCCAGCTGAGAAGATGAGTGAACCTGTGACTGGTGAGGTTCAGGCTGTTGCAGTAGCAGTGGACCTTGCCAGAGAAGCTGCGCACAATATTACAGCTCAAGGCTTCTCCGAGACCACCAACGAAGACATCCTGGAGGTGATCAGAGATCCTGAAGTGAGTGCAGACAAGATGTTGGAAGATGATCACGTCAGTGAAGAGGAGGAAGAAGGTGCGTCATATTAAGGGTGCCATGGAGTGTGCAGAGAAAATGAAGTCCTTCCTTTCCCGCGACAATAACGATGACCGCTATGAAGTCTTCCATACCCGGCTGGTGCAGGCTATGGAGCCGTACATCAAAGTGTATCAAGACAACATAAACACCAGCCGTCAAAAAAGCATAACCGAGTTCTTCGCCCACAACCCACCACAGCCAGCCCAAGCCAGTGAAAGTGACAGAGGTAGAGACAGTGAAGATGACTTTGAGCGATTTGTCAGGGAGGCCATAACAAGTGTAGGTGACAGTGATGGTGACTCACCTGAGAGCCAGTAGCCTGCCCTCTGCCTCGGAACCAGCCTCCATCCCCGTACGCCGACCCATCTCTTCTACTAACGTAAGTGTTCAACATAACTTTTAGTTTTCCTAACTTAACCTTTATTTTTCCTAACCTAACCTCTTCTATATTACTTGTTTCTTCATACCATCATAAAGTTAAGATAAAATTTTTACTACAACATAGTTGTGTGTCGTCAAAAAGTGGAGTTTGGGGGTCAGGCCAGTTTCTATTGGAATTAATCCCATATGTTCTGTTGTTCACTTAGCGCGGTTTTCATTTAACACGGTGCCCTCTGGGTTTTATTGACCGCGTTAAGCGGGGTACTACTGTGTGTGTGTGTATATATATATATATATATATATATATATATATATATATATATATATATATATATATATATACAGTCAATCCTCACATTACGCGGTCCCGCATTCCGCGTTTCACCGTTAACGCGGTGCCTTGCCAGAACCTAACATGCTCACATTCCGCGGTCGTGAACCCCATTACGCAGAGAGCGGCTGGCAAGCCGCGCCATTTTTGGATCCAAACCTCCTGCCATCCGCCATGTTGTGTAAGAGGCGCGAAAATGGTGCGCACAAGGTCGCCCAGTCATCAAAACATTGCCGAGTTCTTCACCCGCCACCCACTACAGCCGGCCCAAGTCAGTGATAGTGATAATTATAGTGAGGATATGGACTTATATGAACTTTGGGGGGTTTGACAAAGAGGCCCTGCAAGCCTCTGTGGTGGATAGTGATACAATTGATACAAGTGATACAGGTGAGGGCCAATAATCTGCCCTCTGCCTCGGAACCAACCGCCCATCCCCGTGTGCCCAGCCATCTTTTCTACTAATGTAAGTGTTAAAAAACCTAATATTATTGATATTTCTCTAAATTATTAATTGTGTGGGCATGCCATCATAAAGTAAAGATAATATTTTTACTACAACATAGTTGTGTGTCGTCAAAAAGTGGAGTTTGGGGATTGGCCTGGACTCCATTTCAATTAATCCCATATGTTATGTTGTTCACTTTAAGCGTTCCTCACTTTCCGCGGTACCCTACGGGTTACATTAACCGCGTAATGTGAGACCCAACTGTGTATATATATATACACAGTTGTGAATTACACGAAGATGTGAATTACACGAAAGCGCTTGGGAACTTCGTGTTTTCTTCTTTCCTTGTGGTTATCAGCATATACCTAGATCACGCGCACCTACAGTGATTTACTTGCATATATATATATATATATATATATATATATATATATATATATATATATATATATCGGCCTATAAGGCTATGGGGTGTATAAGACGACCCCCAAAATTTCCATTTAAAAAGTAGGTTTTGAGCTCTATTCTCTGTATAAGGCTACCTCAAATGTAATACATACCATTGGGAGCTTACTGACCCAGTAGTCCTTTACCAACCATCCCCCTGACCAGTGCTGTTTACACATCCTTGGTTATTTAAAATAAGGCCAATTCACTTCAAGTAATGGCATCAAATGTTACCGGCTGGAGTAGTGTAAACACTAGTGATGTCACTTAAGCATCTGTTATTTAACTGGAATTAATGTCGGTGTCGAGTAAAATTTTTCCATTTACCTGAAATGGATTTACCAATTTATTTGTTATTTATTTATTTATAATATACTGTACTGTAATATATTTAACACACTGTAAGTATTTTCTTTAATTTATGAACTTGCTTCGCGACAAAGGTAGGCTATACCCGGTAGGTGAAGTTTACCTGATACATTTATGGTTGCATCATCATTAAGGATCAAACTCCGAATCAGATGACGTGACTTCGGCTTCTTCATTCTCATCCTAAATTTAGCATGAAGAAAACTACCACTGTTGGTAGTTTCAAGAATTAACTCAGTCATTTACTGAATATTCTTTGTAAAAAAATAAATTTTAAATGAATTATTTATAGGAGATAAGTATTATCATCAATAAATATACCGGAATGCACTACTGGCCACTTCAGAAAGAAAGACGGGCTAAAAATAGCCCTATCTCCCCCTCTTACAGCAGCCAATGGGAAGTATCCTGGTAATTAAATTTTGTTTGTTTATTTTCATTGTTTGTCTAATTTATCATGTTGTATCAAAGTAATATTACTATAATTTGTGTCGGTAGTAGGCAGCGACCAAAGAGGAAGATACTACTGCCTGGGAAGATATTGAAAGCATAATGTATTGTCTAATGGTAGACCCTGCTTCCATATGGCATCACAAAAATTGTGACCAAGTCCCAGGTTGCTAATCTGACTTTCTGCCTCATTTACACACAATTGCAGGGTTTCAATTGTTGCTCTTACTTTGACAACACAACATACATACATAGTATATTGTTTCTCACTTTTGATCTTTTTTTAATTTTTGTAAAGTAGTACCCCGCTTAACGCAGTCAATAAAACCCACAGGGTACCGTGTTAAGTGAAAACCGTGGTAAGTGAACCACAGAACATATGGGATTAATTCCAATAGAAACTGGCTTGACCCCCAAACTCCACTTTTTCCGACACAATACCTATGTTCTAGTAAAAATAACATCTTAATTTTATGATGGTACATGCACACAAATAATACCTAAGAGAAATAGAGAAATACAGTCGCCAAGTTAATGTCCATTCAAATAATGGACTCAACTCCCTCTCCCTCTTCTCACACTACACTGCTGGCTCTTCCCTCTCTGAGAAATTTTGGGGTGAAACCACAAAATTTTAATAAATAATACCTCAAACTAAAGTTGGGATAATACAATTGACATTGCTGGATTCCTTGTAGGACCAGGAATATTTTGAATATAAATGTCATATATTTTGCACAAAAGATAACATATTTATTCGGAGTAAACATAATATCTAAAATTTGTATGTCTAATGTAAAATCTATGATGTTTATATTCAAAATGATCACCAAATTGTAAGAATTCCAGTAATGAAAATTATATTCTGGCCGGGTAATTTGTATGAATTTTATGAGCTAAAACAAATATCTTCAGTTAATAAAAAAAAAAATATTCTTCACGACACTATCTGTCAATCAAAGTACCCCACCTTGCCTCCCCCCTCTTCCAACCATGCGGTCAGTCCCAACCCTCCCCCCCACCCCCCACCAATCCTCCCTTCAAGAGATGTGGGGTGAAAAAACTAAATTTTAACATTTAGTAATAAATAATACTTCAGATTAAAGTTAGGATAATATAATTGACATTGCTGGATTCCTTGTAAGACCAGGAATATTTTGAATATAAATGTCTTATATTTTGCACAAAAGATAACATATTTACTCAGAGTAAACATTACATCTAAAATTTGTATGTCTAATGCAAAATCTATGATGTTTATATTCAAAATGATCATCATATTGTAAGAATTCCAGCAATGTAAATTATATTCTGGCCGGGTAATTTGTATGAATTTTATGAGCTAAAACAGGCAGGCAGGCAGTCAGGCAGGGTGGGGGGTGGGGCGAATCTAAAAATAGCTCTCGAGCCGGACACTCTGCGCGTATACATGGAGAAAACCCGCGTTTAGTGAAAGTTTGGCTCTGGCGAGGCACCGCGTATAAGTGAAATCGCGCTAAGCGAAACCGTGTTAAGCGGGGTATTACTGTATTTAATTATGGTTCTTTATTATTACTATTTCATTGTGAATTTTGAATTTTTTATTATAAATTTTATTTACTATGAATTATTATTATTATTACAGGTTGTACCTTTCTAGTCCGGCATTCTTTGGTCCGGAAACTCCCGTGGTCCGGAACGATTTTAGTTTGACCATGGAGAAAATTAATTTGAGTCTGGTACTTTCGATGTTTGGCTAAATTTTGCCTTATTCACCCTTCTTTTTTGGCGAATTACTACCTCTAATAAAGCAACATCCTAATAAACCAATGAAAATAACACAGATAAAGTTAAATGAAAATTAAAAACAATACAGAAAAAGTTTTTATGTTCAACAGCTTCAGCTAGAGTTGAACCTGATGACTTGGCAACTTCGTCATCTGAGTAAAAACACACACAACAACTTTGGCTGTCCTTACGTTTTCAACTTTACCACCACTGGTGGGTAGAATTTATGTTTTAAATTCAGAAACATGAATTAAAATATATATGAGCAGTAAATAAGTGTTGCTTTCATATTCTTATGTAGAGTAATGACGATATGTTTTCACATGTGCACACTTACGTACGCGGTCTCAGTTTTTTCTTTACCATTAATGGTTTGCTAATTTTATTGTTCCATTTATTAACATTAAATAACTTTACTTAAAACAACCATATTAATTTTTTACATTAATTTTACTACAGCTAGAACCAAGGTCTTATCTTCTTCAGTTTTATATGTAGAACCAGTCAGTCACTGGTTTTGTAATCAATGAAAACAATGCTGTCTCATTTTCTCATGTGTTTTAATATTCTACGTATCATTAATGAAATGTTCTGTTCATTTTGCACACATAAAATTAATTCAATCAAAAAGACATTCAGTAATAAACAATAATGAATCTTTTGTACATAAGGGAAATAACGCTGTTTACACGATTGTGCACGTCTGAACGTTGGCGGACCATTCAAACCCGTCGAAATTCGAGTTTCCGCCATCATAATTTTAAATTGTTTAGCGTTTTTTTGTGTCCAAATAAAAGACGTTGAATTAAAAATTCGCGAAATTTGAGAAGCTACTGTCCGACATTTAACCCTTTAATATGTCTTCAAAGAGACCATGAAGCAGAGAAAGTGGTGCTAGTGCTTCCAAGCATAAGCACAAGTCACAATCTATCCAGGAAAAGGGTGAATTTCCATGGTCTGGCAGCAGTTAGGTCCCAATGTTGCTGGACTAGAGAGGTACAACCTGTATTATTATTATTACTATTATTATTATTATTATTATTATTATTATTGTTATTATTAGTGTTATTATTATTAAATTTTGGCCCCCCAGACCCCGATGTGGGTCAGTGACTTGTGCCCGGGTGGGCTAATCCCCGTTAAAAAAAATGAATAATGCTATGATTGTGTTATAAATATATTTATATGTGGAATTATTATTCCGATAATTATTTGTAAAACCTTCGTGGTCTCCCAAGGTAAAGCCTGACGACAGTCTGCGTGGGTGTGTCACTGAGAACTTCTTATGAAGAGAAATGCAAATAAAAAAGTCTAAATGAATTATTTATGGGAAATACGTATTCTGATCAGTAAAGAAGTGCATTATTGGCCAACTCGGACACAAAGGCAAGCGGGAAAATGACCCCTGAAAGTGCGTAGTGACAGCGAGCGCTGGATGTAAAAAAAAAAAACGCTTTCCCTTTTTTGTCTCGTCACTGGCAAATGGCGGGTGGTGCGTGATGATAGCTGCGTTTATTACCGGGGTATGTTGTTATTTTACGGTATGTTAGACAGGTTTATAATACATTTTTATTATTTTAATACACGCATCCCCCACGTTACGAAAGCCCTGGTTACGGAATTTCGCTCTTATGGAATTTGTAAATTATGACCAATAATTTTGCATTACGGCCCCTAAATCCGCCCTTACGGAAATTGGGGTAAATTTTAACAAACACAAGGCCTCACACATGCCATTCAGACTGACAAGTTTTACCAACCATAAAGACAGTTGAAGCTTTAAACATCACTCACAATGGATCTTGAATATTCCAACTGTAATCAGACATACCAAAGTTGCCTCAACACTTGCAACCCCAGTTGCAATATCAAATTCTGTGTCACCACTAAAAAATAATACAGTAGTTCCTGGTGCACTCTTAATATTAAGAGAAAACGGACGACTCAGGAGGCCTTGAAGTGAGAGAAAATGGACTCCTATGACAGGGCACTCAAATAAACATACACATAGCTGTATAATGCAATATTATGCAACATTAACCCCTAAATTGGTGTTTTAAGAAGGTATATCATAAATTATTTAATGTACTGTATTGTGTGTGTTTATAAATGTTTATTTTCATTAATAAAAGTGCTTGAATTACTTTTTTGGGGCCGAAAAAATTCCTTAGGAATGCATCTCCAGTTTTATAATGGAAGTCAATGGGAAAATAGGTTTCGCGTTACGGAATTTCGCGATACGGTCAATTTTCTGGGAACGGAACCCTTCCGTAACGTGGGGGATGGGTGTATACCGGTAATCTTATTTTTAATCCAGCTTCCCAAACGTAAGTTTCAGTATAAAATAATTAGAGGTAGGACCGTGTGAGTGTTTTACGATGTTCTCCATCACCACTCTTGACACGCTAAACCACAAAATGTAGGAGGTAAGAATTTTATACCTGGTGTTTAAGACGACCCCTAATTTTGGGCTGATTTTTTTTAAGGTTCAAATTCCGTCTTATAGGCCGTGATATACGTACAGTATATATATGTAAATATATACTGTATACAATTTTCTTTGTCCCAATTATACGCATGCTAGTATGAATACCATGATTTATGTGGTCATCTCTCTCACTCCTCTTATATTCGTTCACAAAACTTTTCGGGCTTCTGCTCTGGGTTTTCTAATTACTCTCAGCATGAAGGCCAGAGTTAAGTTTTTGTCTTCATATGTCTATTTTATTGATGTCCTCAGTAGCGGGTTCAGCCTTTCCAGGCGAACTTTAGCGAGGCTGCTAACCATAGTAATCCTTCCGGAATACTGACCTCCCGGTCTTACTAGCAATCTAGAGTTATGTTGGGATGGACCTTGTATCCTTAATATGGGTTATATGAGAACCATTCAGGGTGGAATTCTCAACCCAATGCATATTGCTAGAGTACTGCATATCTCGGCTTATAAGACGGAATTTGAACATTAAAAAAATCTGCCCAAAGTTAGGGGGTCGTCTAAACCACCAAGTATAAAATTCTTACCTCTTAAATATTGTGGTTTAGTTTGTCAAGAGTGGTGATGGAAACATCGTAAGCCACTCACAAGGTCTTACCACTAATTATTTTATACTGAAACTTACGTTTGGCAAGCTGGATTCAAATTAAGATTACCGGTATATTAAAATAATAAAAATGTATTATAAACCTGTCTAACATACCGTAAAAGAGAATTATACCCCTGTAATAAACACAGCAATCATCACACACCCCTTCCCACGCCCCCCCCCCCCCCATTTGCCAGTGAGGAGACAAGAAAGGGAAAGTGACTGCGAGATTGGGCTATTTTTAGCCGTGGAGGTGGTCAGTAATGCATATCGGTATATTTACTGAAAATAATACTTAAAATTTATTTTTTTACAAGGAATATTCAGTAAATGACTGCATTAATTCTTGAAACTACTGACAGTTAAATACAGACGCTTAAGTGACGTCACTAGTGTTTACACTACACCAGCTGGTAACATTTGATGCCATTACTTGAAGTGAATTGGCCTTATTTAAAGTAACTAACCATAAATAAATACAAAAAGTAAAAAAAAGTTCAAAAGTGAGAAATAATATACTGTATGTATGTTGTGTTGTCAAAGTTAGAGGAACAATTCAAACTGCACTTGTGTGTAAATGAGGCAGAAAGTCAGGTCAGCGCTGAACCTGGGACTAGGTCACAATTTTCGTGATGCCATATGGCAGCAGGGTCTACCATTAGACAACACATTATGCTTCCAATATCTTCCCAGGCGGTAGGATCTACCTGTTTGGTAGCTGCCTATTACCTACACAATCTTTAGTAATATTACTTTGATACATGATAAATTAGACAATGAAAATAAATATCAAATTTAATTACCAAGACACTTCCCATTGGCAGCTGTAAGACGAGGGGGAGATGGGCTATTTTTATCCCGTCTTTGTGTCTGAAGTGGCCAGTAATACCATATATTTACGGTATCTCCTATAAATAATTAATTTAAAATTTATTTTTTACATAGAATATTCAGTAAATGACTTTTAAATAAATAAACAAATAATTCAGTAAATCTATTTCAAGTAAATGGAAAATAAGCAAACAAATGTTATTTACCACCACCCCTTCCCTCTGGCTCAGAGTGAGATGGAGGGGAGATAAAGAAGGCAATTTATAGCCCGTCTCTGTGTCTGAAGTGACCAGTACTCTAATGCACCATAAATAATTCATTTAACATTTATTTTTTGTACATATATTTTGTTGTACAGTATATATATATATATATATATATATATATATATATATATATATATATATATATATATATATATATATAATATATATATATATATATATATATACATATACAGGTAGTCGTCGACTTACGACCTAGATTGGTTACGGCCGCCTGGTCGTAAGTTGATCTGGTCGTAAGTCGGCATATGTTATAATTACCTTACGTATATTATAATGTGTAATGATAATATAATCATCTTTAAGTCATATTTTATCAACATTTTCTTTGTTCATTATTGTTACGGTCGTCAGGTTTAAGTAAATCACTGCATACTACAGTACAATTGATTTATTATTTACACAACATAAAAAAAAAAAATACAGGTGCAAAACATATAAAACATTTTAGTTGCAAAACATACAAACACACAAAAAACATCTTATTGGCCGCTGGTGCTTGGCTGTGGATCGTCGATGTCGTCAGCTGGGGCAGCCTTTGGGGTAGCCGGAGGAGTTGTTTTTTTCATGAACATGGTGAGCTTTGTCCGAATTGTTCGTTTCTTCTTCTCCTCGTAAATTTCTTGATACGGATGAAACGAATTGCGTGCCATCCGCTCAATCCTTGCAAATCGTTCGATGTTTGGGTCCATTCCTTCAAAATGGGCAAGAAGTTTATTCAGTAGAGATAAACCTTCTGATAATCCCTTAGTGGCAGGTTGAGGAGTAGATGAAGACAGTTTCCTCTTGGTAGACATCTTGGGGGGGTGGTGGTTCAAGAAAAATTTCCAAGACAAAAGAAAGGCACAAGGCAAACAGACACGGAGGGAAGTGTGCTGTACCAGCGAGCGTGTTTGTAATTGAGCGCGGGGATGCGCGCGGCTCCAGCTCCCGGCAGCGCCAGGAGGCTGGGGCCAAAACTGTCGTACCGCCGGTCGTAAAGTCGAACAGACGTAAGTCGCATAGGTCGTAAGTCGACGACTACCTGTATATATATATATATATATATATGCAAGTAAATCACTGTAGGTGCGCGTGATCTAGGTATATGCTGATAACCACCAGGAAAGAAGAAAACACGAAGTTCCCAAGCGCTTTCGTGTAATTCACATCTTCAGGGGTGAGTACAGACTAGTCTGTACTCACCCCTGAAGATGTGAATTACACGAAAGCGCTTGGGAACTTCGTGTTTTCTTCTTTCCTGGTGGTTATCAGCATATATATATATATATATATATATATATATATATATATATATATATATATATATATATATATATATATATATATATATATATATATATATATATATATATATATATATATATATATATATGTATATATTTAAGCCTCTCTCTGTCCATGTAATCCAGTTGCCTCTGAAGATGTCTTGAATAAAGACGAAAGCTAAGGTACTCCGTTGTTTCCATTTTCCCGTGTGATTTTATCAAGATATATATATATATATATATATATATATATATGTATATATATATATATATATATATATATATATATATATATATATATATATATATATATGTATGTATGTATGTAATAATAATAATAATAATAATAATTAACGGTTTAACGAAAAAGTTCTGCAGCCCGAAGGCTGAAAATATACACTGGACATAAATGACTTATTACATACATTGGTGGTTTAACAAAAGCCTTCATTAGAGAAAGGTAAAGGAACATACAGTGAACATTCAGATTAATGTAGGTGTTGAACAGCAAACACGTAGTGTAGTAACTCTCTCCCAGATGGTGTTAGGAGGGACCTGATGTGGTGTAGTAATTCCCTCACAGATGGTGTTATGAGGGGCCTCACAGGTAGTAATTCCCTCACAGATGGTGTTATGAGGGGCCTCACGTGGTGTAGTAGTTTCCTCATAGATGGTGTTACGAGGGGCCTCACGTGGTGTAGTAACTCCCTCACAGATGGTGTTATGAGGGGCATCACGTGGTGTACGAATTCCCTCACAGATGGTGTTATGAGAGACCTGATGTGGTGTAGTAATTCCCTCACAGATGGTGTTATGGGGGACCTGACGTGGTGTAGTAATTCCCTCACAGATGGTGTTATGAGGGGCATCACGTGGTGTAGTAATTCCCTCTCACCGATGGTGTTATGAGGGACCTCATGTGGTGTAGTAATTCCCTCACAGATGGTGTTATGAGGGACTTGACGTGGTGTAGTAATTCCCTCACAGATGGTGTTATGTGAGTGAGGTGTGGCCCCAGGCCTTCCTATCATAGACGGATTAACACATCGCCGGTTGTTGGGTCTCACGGGTCATTATCACTGGGTACCTGGGACCTCACTGTGTGAAGGTTAACTTGAATACGACTTTTACTGTTGAGTTGTTCTCGCTGACTCAAGCACTGTTCACCAATGTTCACCTCTGTTTAACACTGGTTCCATTCCTTTTCCAAATGAAATTGTAACTTCTGGCGAGAACCTGTTGATATTCCGGTGGGGAGAAGTGGTTCAGGGGAGGGGGTTGGTATGGGCCAACTTAACAGTTGACCTGGCTGCTCCAAGAGGAGCGCCAGGTACGTCTTGACCCTTCGGTGGTTAAGGATGTAGTATATATATATATATATATATATATATATATATATATATATATATATATATATATATATATATATATATATATATATATATATATATATATATATACACAGTAAGTCCCCAAGTTACGTACATAATGGGGACCAAAAGGTTGTACTTAACTCGAAATGTACGTAACTCGATAATTTCCGCGAGTTTCTTTGGAAAATCCTGTGCTGTTTTCCAATCAGCACTCGCCGCCTCACCAGTCACTCGAACATTATGCAGCTTATTTCGCACCTTGAATCGGTTAAACCACCCATTGCTAGCATTGAATGTCACAGAATCATCAGGGTGATCTTTCTTTAGGTCGTTGAAAAGACTTAGGGCTTTCTCCTGAATCATACTGAGACACAGAGGCTTACGTTTTTGTGTGCAGTCCTCGATCCACAGCGCAAGATATTTTTCCATTTCTTCCAGAACCTTCCCTCTTCTTTTAGTTATAATCGTAGATTGCATTGGCACTGCAGATTTCACATGTTCCTTGATCTTTTCTTTGCCCTTATCAATTGTATTAACAGTTGACCGACTCAGGTTTAATTTGCGGGCAACATTGGTCAACTTTTCACCACTTTCAAGCAGTTTTATTATGTCCATTTTTACCTTGAGTGAGATTGCTTGACGTTTCGTAGCACTCCCACTGGCTTCACCACTCTTACACTTTACACCAGTCATTGCACACAGAGTAAAGTGTACAAAATAGGGCAGAAATTCACAGGAGAAGTACTGTATGCACAATGACCACACTTGTTGTTTTGGTGTGTCTAGCGTGTCGTCTGCATGGTCAGTGATAGTGGCGGCGCGGTGCGGCTGGCTCACCCGCCAAATTTAAAAATTGCTCGCCCTTTTAAGACAATATTTTTGCAATTAAAGACTTCAGAAACGATGTACGTATCGGCCGTTTGCACGTAATTCGGGGACGAACTGTATATATATATATATCAGGTAGTCGTCGACTTACGACCTATGCGACTTACGTCTGTTCGACTTTACGACCGGCGGTACGACAGTTTTGGCCCCAGCCCCAGTGTAAATAATAAACCAATTGTACTGTAGTATGCAGTGATTTACTTAAACCTGACGACCGTAACAATAATGAACAAAGAAAATGTTGATAAAATATGACTTAAAGATGATTATATTATCATTACACATTACAGTATAATATACGTAAGGTAATTATAACATAGGCCGACTTACGACCAGATCAACTTACGACCGGTCGGCCGTAACCAATCTAGGTCGTAAGTCGACGACTACCTGTGTATATATATATATATATATATATATATATATATATATATATATATATATATATATATATATATATATATATATATATATATATATATATATATATATATATATATACTTCATTTTTAGTCCATTTAACACGCGGACTTTGAACATATAATCAACGATCTCACCAGCAAGGAATCGAACCCTCGACCTACTGGGTGGCCCGAGGGAACGCTTACCGGCTAGCCCACAAGGACACTAAAAGCAGTTCTAGACTCTGTTATATTTCACACAAAGCCTGTTCATCGAGCTGATGGCGCCGTGAACCTCATTGGGAAACTGCCCGTGCCTCGTATGTGGTGTCAGTAGCATTTTACCGAATCCAGCTGGTATGAAACGCGAGGTACATATATATACTTCATTTTTAGTCCATTTAACACGCGGACTTTGAACATATAATCAACGACCTCACCACATACGAGGCACGGGCACGGGCCGTCTTATGCACCCCAACGCCTTATAGGCCGAGATATACGGTAATAGTGAACGATTTTGACAGTGGAGTGCTATGGCAGCAGCTCAGCACTGTCAACCCTCCAAGGTGACGATGCTCATTCAGGCATTTTCGCTGCAGCTAATTAATTGCAGCGATGATGTCTGAGCACAAGGGGGCAGTGAAATTTTGCTCAAAGCTGCACTCTTCAGGCATTGTTCCTTATACATATCTAAGACTCCATGCCAAATTTGAAGCTGATATGTCGAGGTTTAGTCTGCCGCATTTTCTACTGAAATTTTTAAATTTACCTACAGTACTAGCCAAACAGCCGCTGTGGCGGTGCAATGTTCTGTTCAGTGTTTATCAACTTTTTTTTCATATCTCTTATTTCATTTAAGTTGTCTTGTTGCAGATGAGTATGGTGCTATGTCTATATTGATTATCAGCCTTTTCTCATTTCATTTCTCAATGTTGTGTTACTGTACTGTAATGTAGGGGACACCTGGGTAAGTTGGCGCACTTGAAATTATTCAAATAGTTACCGTTAAGCAGTTCACACCGCAGGATCACCACGTGCTTCCTCAGTCACCCATAAGCAGTCATTCTGAGACGCCGCACGTCTTGATTAGAGTGGGGGAAAATTGATTTTGATGCTGGTAAGTAAATTTTATTCTCTTATAAGGTTTGCTGTAACATGTGTGGGGTTATAGACAAGTACTGTAGTATCCAATTTAGCCATAATTCAACTTAGTGCTTAAGGATTGTTTATCCATGAAACAGTTCATGTTAGGCTTCTTGATATATACCAAAATTATTTATGATCACTGGTACGGCTGGGACAAGTTGGCTCAACAAAAATGGGGCAAGTTGGCGGCACAGTACTAGTTACATACTTTCCATTTTCATTTATTTGAATTAGGCTACATTATATTTCTGATTAACTAATTTTGGCGTTATTTACTAATGCACAAGAAGCCTATTGATGATGTGTTTTCAGAAATTGCTCTAATAACTAACTTTTTCTTTTCCTTTTCAGGTGATCTGATCAATTTGCTATCAAGATGGCTACTGTATTAATGAGGGCAGCCACAGATCATGCATTGTTTGGCTCTGCAAGTGTTCTTCCAGTGGACAAACTTCCCTCGAAAGGCGAGATGTTAAAGAACTGCTGGCGATATAAATGTGATGACGGAAAGTTTGCAGATGTCTCAATGATTATAAAGATGGCCACCCAGGACTGTTCAGAAATGTGGGAAAAAGCAATTGGAGATAGGCAGAATGTTCCTCTTCTTAGCCAAAAAACTATTGAGGAAAGGTTGAGAAAATTGTACAGTAGAGAAATTGAACTAAATAAGAACAAGAATGTAGGCAAAAAAGCTGCATTTCAGGTAGAAATGAAAGAGTTGTTTGATATCTGTAGCTGTTATTGTCCCCTTGCCTCCTGTCAGGATGTGAGGTGCATGGTTAAGGAGTGTGACGGATATCACCTGGCATGTAATTGTGTTATAAAAGTTCCCAAACGTGAGGTGCAGTTTCTCCTTGACCAGCGAGGTGATAGGAAGATGAAGATTGCAGGGGTTGACATGAAAGTGACGAAGATGTGGGACAGAGTGACGGCAAGAGAGACGCATGATGCGGACAGAGTTAGGAGACAGCTTGAGCAAAAACATAGATATCTGGTAGCTGGAGATATTCCTTATGTTGAGGATAATTCAGATGATTCAAGAGATATTCCTCTCGTCAATACTGATGCTGATTTTGTCCCTGATCCAAGGGCTCTGACAGACACCAGTTCACAGAACCGGACAAGACTCCCTACACTGGCTGCGGCTTGTGACCGATACTTGATTAGTGATTATGCTGGAGCTGCCATTGCTACTGCCACCTTAACTGACTATGGCATTATCACAAAGGATGACAAGAGTCAGGTTATTGGACCACATAAGCTGCGGGATGCGAGACAAAAATACCGATTTAAGAGGCAAGAAATTGAGATGGCTAGTTTAGATAATTTGACGTCACTCTATTTTGATGGTAAGAAGACCGCCACTCGTGTGATGATAAAGAATGAGAAGACCGAGAAATGGAGTTCGAGGATGATGGTGAAAGATCATTATGTCATCATGGTTGAGCCTGGCAATGAATATCTCACACATGTGACTCCCAAGACTGGACACGGAAAGCAGATTGCCAAAACTATTCACGAGTTTCTGGTGGAGAAAAATCTAACCCAGCAGCCCATTGTGTGTGTTGGTTGTGATGGAACCAATGTAAATGTAGGATCAGAAAATGGAGTCATTCATCATCTTGAAATGTTACTTGGTCACCCGCTCCATTATTTCATATGTCAGCTTCACGGAAATGAGCTGCCTTTCCGCGCAGTTTTTTATCACTATGATGGTAAACCAAGTGGTCCTGAGCATTGGCGTGGTCCCATTGGAAAGCAGATCAAGGAGTCTTTGTCTGAGCTTCCAGTTGTCGCCTTCCAGCCAGTCAGTTTCCCTGATTTCCCTGTGTTTAATGATGATGTGGAGAAAGATCTGTCCTGGGATCAGAAATACCTGTATAGGATTTGTAAAGGAGTAATCACAGGTGTTGTTGAAGATGACTTGGCTGCTATTGAGCCAGGTCCTCCCTATGTGTCAAGGTGGAACACCTTATGGAGTAGAATCCTCAGGCTGTATGTAGCAACATCAAGACCCAGCCATGAGTTGAAAAGAATTGTCATTACAATAATAAAGTTCAGTGCTCCAATGTGGTTTTACATCAAGATACACCCTTACGTAACACACGGCTCAAGGAACGTATTCCAGTCCCTGCTATATATGAAACACCTGAATAGTGAGGAGGAGACGATAGTGAAGAAGGCTGTCCAGAGAAATGCATACTTCGCCCACACAGATCAACTTCTTCTTGGTATGTGTGCGGATGAGGACATGACTGTTAGAGAAAAAGCTGTCTCAATGATAAGAAAAGTTAGAGAGGAGAATCAGCAAAAGGAAGAATGCACTGGCAGATCTGAAGAGGAAGAGGAGGAGGAAGATTCTGATGCTGCTGTTGACGAGAATTTGTTAAACTATACTGATGAGGAGGGTAAAGATGGAGATGGGAATGAGGATGTGCCTCCTGTAGTCAACATGAGAAAGGTGGTGACTCCGAAACTAAAGTGGCAAGCAAAAAACTATCATTCCATGATTAACTGGAGGAATGAACTCAAGACTGAGCCTCCTTACATTGCTTCTCTGTCAAATCTACAGGTTAATGACATTCTTGAGACACCATTAGTGGTGCCCAAGTGGCCAAACAGCACTCAGGCGGTCGAGAGAGGCATAAAAGTGATGACTGAAGCTTGCACTGAAGTGACAGGATACGAATCGAGAGATGGATATATTAGGCAAAGATTATTGTCTAGGAAAATGATGCCAAGGTTCCGCACAAAAAAGAATTTCAATATGAACTTGTAATGATTTTCTATACGGTGTACCTGTAAAATAACCTGTGAATTAAATCGATGTCACCCATGTAAAATTTATCATTATCCTGGAAAACATTAAATGACACCTAATTTTTGGTATACCTGTACACTAAAAGTTGACAAAAAGTCGTTCGTGATGCGGCAGGGGAAGTATGCATGAAATGGCATGAAATTTTGCACAGGTGTTTGTTACAGCCATACAAACGATGCCTGAAAAGTGCAGCCTGCAACTCAAATAAAAGTGTTTTTCCCTGCCCCCTAATGTATATATAATCAATGAAGGCAGCATATAAACATTCACATACAGCTACTCCTCGACTTTCGACCTACGACCACCCGCACTTACGACCTGCCTCAGTCGGAGACCACCTGCACATACGACCACCGCAGTCGGTACCAAAATTTTTTTCAAATGACGCGTGTATTTTCTTGACCAAAACGTTTCCTTCCTGTACGAGAGCGTCACATGGCTTGGGTCGCCTCGTGGCTACAGCACCCATGCCATAGAATGCTTCGTTGGTGTTTGGCTGTCGTTGTTTTCGCAATTGATTGTGCTGGGTACTGACATTATTTTCATATCTAATTCACTTTAGAATGACTGGAAAGCGTAGACGTGAGAATGCCGTCTCGTCTCCTCTTATGAGTTTTAATATTTTACGTATTATTGATGAATTGTATTGTTCATTTCGCACACATAAACATTAATTCAATCAAATACATATTAAAAAATAAACGATACAGTAATGAATCTTTTGTACATACGATAAATGACGCTGTTTCCACGAGTGCATACGCAGTCTTACTTTTTTTCTCTACCAATTCATTGGTCACTTCTACTGCACATACATTACATAACATTAATTAAAAGATACATAATTTTTACATTAATATGACTACATCTACAACAATCGTTAGTCGAGGCTTTAATGTACAGTAGGGTCAGGATATATCGCAAGATAGAGTCCAAGGATATTAGCTATATTCTAAATTGCAATAAATAATTACATGTAATCAATGGGGAAATAGGGTTTGGTTCTGGAGGCCAATAAAAGTGACTAAACTTGACATAAAATGGCACAGTCTAAAGTTAGCAGAATATAAATTGCATTGCTGGAATCCTTGCAAGACAGCGAATAATTTGAATATAAACATACCATGTTTATATTCAAATTAATCACTATCTCACAAGAATTCCAGCAATATTAATTATTTTGTCTTAAGTCAATTCATTGACATTTTACAAGAGAAAAACTTAAACCACCCCTATATGACAGATAAATAAATACCATTAGGTAACCTTTGCCGGCGGCTGGCACCTGCTGTCGTAATACAGTCGACCCTCGTTAATTCGGACCCCTTTAATCCGGATTTCGGATAAATCGGACGAAATCTGAACTGTCCGTATCAAATTTCTGGTTCTGGGATTGTCCCAGTTGCAATTGGGGTTGCAATTTCAAATTCTAAGTCACTACTAAGGAATAACGAAATCTCTGGTGCACTGCACTCTAAGATTAAAAGAAAACGGACGACTCAGGCATCCTGAAGTGAGAGAAAACGGACTCCTATGACGGGGCACTCAAATAAAGAGACATGGCTACATGTTTTGTGGAATACCCACTGTATAGTATTGATCGTATAATTTTCATCACTTTGTAATAAACCTAGTCATGTCTATGTGTGTTTCTGATAATTACCATAACATTATATACTTATATATTTAGCTGTTGTACAAACACAAGGCCTCACACATGCCATTCAGACTGACAGACCTGACAAGTTTTACCAACCATAAAGACAGTTGAAGCTTTAAATATCACTCACAATGAATCTTGAATATTCCAACTGTAATCAGACATACAGTAAAACCTCGATTAACCGACCACATATGGGGGGAAGGGGCCAACGGATAATCGAAAAGGTCTGTTAATAGTACATAAAGTCTACGGAAATAAAACATACGTTTTCAAAGTAACTTTCCCTAACCTACCTCATTCAAGTCCCTCTATTAATTTTTTATTCATTTGCCATTCATATTTCAATAGAATTTGCTTTAAAACATCAACCACTTTAGTAAATAAATATGAACCAGCACAGAAACCGTGAATAAAAATGGAAAAGTCAAAGAACATATGTCATCACAAAAATTGTGACCAAGTCCCAGGTTGAAGATCTGACTTTCTGCCTCATTTACACACAATTGCAGTTTCAATTGTTTCTCTTACTATTGACAACCCAACATACATACAGGTACATTGTTTCTCACTCTTGATTTTCTTTCATTTGTACATTTTTGGTGGTTCTTTACTTTTACTTTTTTTACTTTTATCCTCTTCGCCACTGATCGGCTTGTTAGCCGCTTGGGCGATCGGTCACGTCTCTTTTCCTTTATATTCTTCACCAAAAGGTCGGCTCGCTAGCCGCCCGGGCGATCGGTCACGTCTCTGTCACGCACTGTTGGCAAATACTGGGCATGCACCGGCTCCTGAATGTACCTGAACCCGCTCCAGTGTTGGTCAAGTCTTCTCTTGAAAGAGCTCACACTCGGTGCCGTCACAACACTCTCTGGTAGATTGTTCCAAGAGTTTACAACCCTCACTCCAAAAAAGTTTGCCCTCACGGTTTTCTGGACTTGCGGCTTCTTCAATCTTGAGCTGTGACCCCTTGTGGGGCGAGCGTCCGCCAGCTCCAAGTAAGGACACTCAACTGAGTAGTGCCCCCTGAGATGCTTATAAACCTCAACTAGGTCCCCCCTTGCCCGTCTGTAGTATAAGCTAGGCAAGTTCAGGTGCTCCAATCACTCAGGGTAGCTGAGGTGCCGAAGTGCAGGCACCAGTTTGGTGGCCCTCCTTTGAACATTTTCAACCAACTGACAGTCCCTAGCATATCTCGGGGACCAGATGGGGTGACAGTACTCCAGATGGGGAAGCACTTCACTCCTGAAGATTGTCACGAGGGACGGACCGTCTAGATATCTGAACGACCTTCTTATAAGACCCAATAATTTATTTGCCTGATTTACCTTCTTCTCACAATGGCCCGAGAACTTCAGCTCATTGTCAACATACACACCTAGGTCCTTCTCACACACAGTCTCAACTAGTACATTTTCTTCATCCCGTTGGGACATATGGTACGCCTCCTTACCGTTGGTACGCCCCAGGTGCATCCTCTTACACTTCGTGACATTGAATCTCAGCAGCCATTCCTTCGACCATTCCTGGAGCCCACAGAGGTCCTTCTGCAGCTCTTCACAGTCCGCTTGGTTCTTAATTTCCCGAAATAACTTGCCATCATCGGCAAACATTTTTATGGAGGAGTGTTCAACGTCAGGCATATCATTTATGAAACAAACAAACAACAGCGGGCCCAATACACTACCCTGCGGTACCCCACTTGTTACAGGTACAGATGACGATTTCGTGCCATTAATCACCACACATTGCTTGCGGTCATGTAGAAAGTCTTCTATCCACGCTAGGACATTTCCCCGAATTCCGTACCCTTCCAGTTTGATTTACAGCCTTTTGTGGGGTACACTGTCGAATGCCTTGGCAAAATCTAGGTAAATATTGTCGATATTACCACCCCGTTCTAGAATATGGGTCCAAATATCCAATACCTTGAGCAATTGTGTCAAGCAAGAGCGCCCCGGCATAAAACCGTGTTGGCAATCTTTTACAAGGTTGTTTCGTAGTAGATGTTCCATCGCTGCATCTCTGATAATACTCTCAAGTACTTTACATATTATGCTGGTCAGGCTCACCGGTCTATAGTTGTTCGTGGAGTGACTATCGCCCTTCTTGAAGATAGGACTCACATAAGCCACTTTCCATTCACTGGGGACCATTTGTTCTTTATTACTATTATTATTATTATTATTATTAGCATTATCATTATTAATATTATTACATTATCGCCCCCCAGGCCCCGATGTGGGTCAGTGACCTGTGCCTGGGTGGGCTAATCCCCGTAAAAAAAAAAAAAAAAAATTTTTAGGGGTTCGGGATTGACGGTTAATCCGAAAGTCGGTTAATCGAGGTTTTACTGTACCTAAGTTGCCTCAACAATTGCAACCCCAGTTACAATATCAAATTCTGTGTCATTACTAAGGAATAACGAAGTCTCTGGTGCACTGCACTCCAAGATTAAGAGAAAACGGAGGACTCAGGCGTCCTGAAATGAGACAAAACGGACTCCTATGACGGGGCACTCAAATAAACATACATATAGCTGTATAATGTAATGTAATGCAATATTAACCCCTAAATTGGTTAATTCGGACAATCGGCTAAAACGGACACTCTTCCCCCCTATTAGTCCGTTTTAACGAGGGTCGACTGTACATCACCTCCACTTCCGGCAAAATTGAAAGTGGTTTTAAGCTTAAAGTTTTTATCTCATAAAATGTCACAGGCTAATGTTTGCAGAATATAAATTGCATTACTGGAATCCCTGCAAGACAGCGAATAATTTGAATATATACATCATACATTTTGTACAAGAGATAAAATTTTAGTCTTTTAGAGTACATTTAAGTACAGTACAGTTTTCAATTCGTATTTTTGGGGCGATTTAGGGGATTTTTAGGAGTGTTTCTGACTTTATATGGTCTTTGGCTTTATGTGAGGTCCCAAGCACATAACCCCATGTAAGTTTTGAGTTCACTGTAAATAAATTTATCGTTATACAGCTACTCCCCGACTTATGACCTAATCGACTTACGACCACCCGGACATACGACCGCCTCAGTCTTACGAAAAAATTGTCAAATTACGTATTTTTGAGTCCCAACGTCAGTGATTGCGCTGTGTACTGACAAAATTTTTGTTTGTAATTCACTTTAAAATGGCTGGCAAGCTTAAAAGTGAGAGTTTTGTGGTGCTGAGAAGAAAAAGAGACACCCATTTTAGATTTTCTATGTATTATTTAAGCATTTTCGTCTTACGACCATTTCGACTTACGACCTGGATTTGGGTCCCTAACCCCGTCGTAAATCAGGGAGCAGCTGTATATTGGAAAATTTTGATAATTTTGGTAGCCACGATATTAAAAAATCTATATATAAAGTCACTATATTTTCCGACCCTACTGTACACAAAATCAACACAATAAGCTCTAATACCCGCTCATTTCATACCAAATACTATTTGATAATTGCTTTGGAAAAATCCCAAAATGGCAACTGTAAGCTGACGAGAATCATTCCTGTCCATATGGCTATGAGGTTCCCGACTGCACCACCCCCACCCCCTTACCAAGAGATTACTACATATATGTGGATAGTTTATGAAACACAAGTCAACTTGTGGCATAATGGATGATTCTTTAATGAGTACAGTAATACAGTATAAAATCAAGAGATTTTCAGGGAATTTTTTAATATACGTAAGTATACCTGTACAGTATTTATGGAAAAATACAAATAAAAAATAATGATGAACCATGTAATTTTTTGCAGTTCTTAATCTATTAATTATAATTTTCATTCATTTTCATTAATGTATTTTATACATTTCAAGAAAAGGGCCCCAGCTATTAATACCAATTTACACACCTCCACCACACACCCTCCAACATTTAGTATTATATATTCTCGTATGATCAGCCACTTATGGTGTATTTTTATCATTGATAAAATATTAAATTCAATATGGAGTAAGAAGGTGGGGGAGGTTTTTCGGGGGGGAAACTGACCGCATACCCCACAAAAAGTTCGTCTCCTACTCCTCCCCATGCCTGCCATTCCCATTGTAATAATTTTTACTTTTTTATTCATTAATTAATTAAGATATGTTTACTGTAATAATCTGTGCTTATTAATACCTGCCCTTCATATACAGTACAATACTTTTTATATTGTATCAGTACTGTAATTATTAAATAAAACAATGGTAAGTATGGTAATG
Source organism: Homarus gammarus (assembly GCA_958450375.1). Classification (NCBI taxonomy): domain Eukaryota; kingdom Metazoa; phylum Arthropoda; class Malacostraca; order Decapoda; family Nephropidae; genus Homarus; species Homarus gammarus. Next base: position 325,548 of record CAUDMG010000378.1, on the reverse strand, counting down.
GTTAAGCTTACCCATCGCCAACCCCCCTCCTAGTGGAGAGGTCTGGGTGAAAAAATTCCCTTATTATTTGGCTTGTCATGTAATTTTGATATCAAATTAATAATTACTGTATACATCATACTTTTTCTGATGTGTTTAATATTTTATATTAACCATGATAAAACATACACCATAAGAGGCTGATCATTGGTGAAAGGGGGAGTGCCAGTCTCCCTGCCTGCACCATGCCTGCCTGCCTCCCCCCTGACTGCACCTTGCCTGCCTGCCTCCCCCCTGACTGCACCTTGCCTCCCTACCTCCCTCCTGCCTGCTCCTTGCCTCCCCTCTGCCTGCTCCCAGCCTCCCTCCAATTCACAATGTCTCACAAAAAAAGACTGTGAACTAGATGTTGTGTGTGTGAATGATGTGGTGTTGGGGTATTAATTAATGAATAATAAATAAACAATATTGTATTGTTAATGACAGTACAGGAGTTTGATGAATAGTAGTAACAACTGTAGTACGCTACTATTCATCAAACGACTGTCATTAATGGGACAATATTGCTTATTTATTATTTAATACCACAACATCACACACAGACACCCTAACACCACCCAAACAAACCCCATACTGTATGACACAAATTTATGTGTGGTTAACTATATGGTGGTGAATTAAAAGATCAGCTGTTGAGGAGCTTATTTTATGGCAACACTGGTGGATGTTACCACTCCTTTCCACTCCATCTCTCTAATCACACACACGTTTCTGCTTTCTCAGTCCATAATTTAAAATGTTATGTAACGTAATGTTGAAAGGATACATTGTGATAAGTGTAAGTATAAAACATACTGTATCTTAGCTTTAATGTTTATTCAAGACATCTTCAGGTTCTGAGACCTACTAATTCCCCACCCAACAGTGGGTGACCTGACATTGTATCAGGTCATTAATATGAGGCCACTAATACCCCACCCTACCTCCACCTGACAGTGTGTCAGGTCAAGTCAGTTACATGAGACCCACTAATCCCCCACAGCTCCAAGGGAGTTGAAAATACCAGTCTTTGCTGTAACACACAGCTTCATTCATGACCATATCATATAGATTTTTAGTTTAGACTCTTGGAAAACTCCCCAGCACACAGTAACATTCTGAGGATTTGGGCTAGTATTTGTCTGTGCAAGATACATAGTTTAAACACTCGGAAAGTATTTCCAGTAACCGCAAATAATTCCGGAGATGGGGGATTTTTCCGGGTTTGAGAAAACCGCCTGGTGAGCCGGAAATTTCTCATCCCCGGAAGTGCTCTGCACCAATTGTTCCGACTAACGAGGATATCAATGTATTATTATAGTAATATACTGTATTATGAAATAGATTAAGATGAATGAATTATAGGAATAACATATGAATTACAGGTATGTTAAGATACAAAACTAAGTTTGGGTGCAAATGTGAGGGGAGGCCGAGGAGGAAGGGAGGGAGGACACCTTACAATCTCCTGCTCGGTACCCTGCGATCCCTTTATAACTACAATATACAATTTCACCATAATCCCGATACTATTTTAGTTCATTTGGTGCTGGGCTACTAAAACATGATTGAAAAATAATTAATTTTTCCCCCAAAATCCAACACTCAATCCAAGATGAGCTATTGTAGTCTCTTGTTTACAGTAGATGGGTGGTATCAGCTGACCCAAAGCCCCCTTTTTGTCAAATTAACCTAAATAAGCAAAAGATCACGAAATTACTGTTATACTGCTACCCATGGCTTTGTGTGTAAGTGATAACCGTGTACACGAGACTTGGGTAAAATGAGACCCCATTGTACATGAATTTATATGAGCTTTTAGATAGAAAATCCACATCATTAATGGGAACAGATAAAAAAGACAAAAAACTTTCATTTACCTTTAATTCAGTGATGAGCTTCAAGTTAGTTGCAGTGATGTCGGTGTAATATTTTTTCATCTCTTCAAAAGTTTTCTCATGGTTGGATATGATTGTAGCCAGAAAATTATTCTTTTTTTCTTCTTGTGCAATCAGCTCTGTTTTACGTTTTAGATCGAGCTGATTCTGTAAAGTTTTTATTCTTTTGACAGATTTAGCTTCCATTGCTGCTGCCTCTTTCTCAAACTCCTCACGCAGTGAGTCTAGAGACTTGCTATGAGCCTGAAAAAAAATATAAACTAATAAATAATCATACAAACTCCAATATGATAATTTCTTAAACCCTGAAATGCTTTAGCAAGTGAACAACCAATAAGTTCCAGTACAAGGGCAGATCATGCTAATGTCTAGAAGTAATGAAATATTATGTGACAGGATAACTTTATCTACCTTGACTAGATCTTTACTTCAAGCCTGTGGCAAACAATCGTCTCACTACATGAATCTGTATTACGATCCAAATTCAAAAGTGGTTATATGAACCAGTAAGAAATTACCGGTACGGTAGGTAGGGAATTTCAATTGACAGAAGCACTCTTATCATAATTCAGCCATAAAACAGGGGCATGTCATTAACCAAGCAGACAACACTTCCTGTTCATTACTTTATCCACTGATCACTTTCTGGTACAGTATAAGTGTTGGACATTCAGTTTATGCTTTAACAGGTGTTTTAATTGTGCTCCCTAAGCCATTCATGGTATCGGCAAGCATTTCCTTGGGGCAGTCATGAAGCCCTCAAATCGTCACTGTTGTCAAACTAAGTTTATTCAAAAGTTCAGGTGTAAACTATACACCCACCTTTCATTTCACGCAGGGGTTACGTTCTTGAAAATCACCACTTAACTAAAAAATGCGTAAATTAAACATAATTTTCCCATAAGAATACAGTGGTCCCTAGGTTAACGAACACAATTCGTTCCACAGAGTCATTCATTAACCGAAAATTTTGTTAATCGAATCCATTATTTCAATGGGATATTGGGTAATTGGTTCCAACTCACAGAAACGTACAAACAAATTAAAGCCAAAAAATACATAAAGTCAGAAACACTCCTAAAATATATATACACACACACACACTATATATATATATATATATATATATATATATATATATATATATATATATATATATATATATATATATATACAATATTACCCCGCTTTACACGGTTTCACCTTCCGCGATTTCTCATTACGTGGTACCTTGCCAGAACCGGACTTTCACTTTCCGCGGTGCATCTACTCATATACGCGTGAAGTATAATTATTTTTTTTTATTTTGCTCATAAAATTCATACAAATTACCCGGCCAGAATATAATTTACATTGCTGTAATTCTTACTATATGATGATCATTTTGCATTAGACATACAAATTTTAGATCTAATGTAATAATTTGGTTTACACAAAGCAAGTATTTTATCTTTTGTGCAAAATATATGAAGTTTACATTCAAAATATTCCCTGACCTGCAAGGAATCCAGAAATGTCAATTATATTATCCTAACTTTAGTATGAGGTATTATTTATTACAGGTGGCCTATCAAAAATCCGGCAACCTCGGGACATAAGGGGTGCCGGATTTTCGAAAATGCCGGAAAACTGATGGTTATATTTGCTGTATAAGTTTAACAGAAAATGACTTCCTGTACAGTCCTTTAAACAAAGAAAATTAAACACTTAAGTTAGGATAATATAATTTGACATTGCTGGATTCCTTGTAAGACCAGGAATATTTTGAATATAAATTTCATATATTTTGCACAAAAGATAACATATTTACTCAGAGTAAACTTTATATCTAAAATTTGTATGTCTAATGCAAAATCTATGATGTTTATATTCAAAATGATCATCAAATTGCAAGAATTCCAGCAATGCAAATTATATTCTGGTCGGGTAATTTGTATGAATTTTATGAGCTAAAACAAATATCTTCAATTAATAAAAAAAAAAATATTCTTCACGACACTATCTGTCAATCAAAGTACCCCAACTTGCCTCCCCCCTCTTCCAACCGTGCCAGATGGTCGGTCGGTCCCAACCCTCCCCCCCCACTTCCCACCTTCCATCCCTTAACTTTTAGTAATAAATAATACCTAAACCTAAAGTTAGGATAATATAATTGACATTACTGGATTCCTTGTAGGACCAGGAAAATTTTGAATATAAATGTCATATATTTTGCACAAAAGATAAACGTATATATTCAGAGTAATCATTATATCTAAAATTTGTATGTCTAATGCAAAATCTATTATGTTTATATTCAAAATGATCATAAAATTGTAAGAATTCCAACAATGTAAATTATATTCTGGCAGGGTAATTTGTATGAATTTTATGAGCTAAAACATATATCTTCATTAAATAAACAAAGAAATATTTGAAAATGCGCTCCGAAATCCATGCCAGAAAACTGAAGGTTCCGGTTTATCGGTTGCCGGATTTTTGATAGGCCACCTGTACTAAACGTTAAAATCTAGTGTTTCACCCAATCATTTCTCAGAGAGGTAGGGGCCAGTGAGGGATTTGAGTCCATTATTTGAATGGACATTAACCTGGCGACTGTATTTCTCTTAAATATTAATTGTATGAGCATACCATCATAAGATTTAGATGTTATTTTTACTACAACATAGGTATTGTGTCGGAAAAAGTGGAGTTTCGGGGTCGGGCCAGTCTCTATTGGAATTAATCCCATATGTTCTGTTGTTCACTTTACGCGGTTTTCACTATCAGCAGTTCCCTGTGGGTTCAATTGACCGCGTAAATCGGGGTACTATATATATATATATATATATATATATATATATATATATATATATATATATATATATATATATATATATATATATATATATATATATATATATATATATATATATATATATATATGCAAGTAAATCACTGTAGGTGCGCGTGATCTAGGTATATGCTGATAACCACCAGGAAAGAAGAAAACACGAAGTTCCCAAGCGCTTTCGTGTAATTCACATCTTCAGGGGTGAGTACAGACTAGATAGAGTAATGCAGAACAAGATGAATATATACAGAGGAGGGTGAGACCAGGTCCACAATGGTCAGGTAATGACCCTACTAATCTTTAAATGGCACACAACGGTTGGTGGTTGGGTCAGATGGGACAGTGACCCGCCCTCTCACCTGATCACAAATCTTCTTAATTACAAAGTTGTCCAGCTTGTACAAGCCGTTACTCAAATTCATGTTGAATGCTTCGGTATGTTTAATAAGACTAGATTCTATGATGTTCCTACTATCAATTGAATTACATGGTAATATTGAGGAGGCATTATCCCAGTCAATGCAATGCTTGTTATCCCTCAAATGAACAAACAGAGCATTGGATTCCTGGCCTGTCCTGACACTGTATTTGTGTTGTTTAATTCTAGTTACAAGATCTTTACCTGTCTGGCCTAAGTAAAACATATTACATTCCTTGCAAGGAACTTTATAAATGCAACCAATTGTGTTGTTGGGGGAGTTCTTGATTAACATTTGTTTAACAGTGCATGAGTTTTTAAATGCCACATTGACGTTCCAAGATTTTAGCTGTGCCGGAATGTGTGAGAAATTTTTGTGAAATGGTAATATTAAGATATTCTTATGGTCATGGGTGGGCTTGGGATCAGTTCTATAAAAAGTTTTCTTAGTAATGTTTAAGCATTTGTCTATGAAAGATCTAGGGTATTTAAGGTTTGAGCCAATATTATATATATATTTGTATTCCTCATCGATGAATTCCGGACTGCAAATTCTCAAGGCACGTAAAAACATTGTTGTAAATACTGACTGTTTGACTTTATTATGGTGGGCAGAATAATAATGAATGTATGAACACACATTGGTTGGTTTTCTATAAATACTGAACTTGAAAGTGTTACCCATTCTGTGTATCAGACAGTCTAGGAATGGCAATTTACAGTCTTGCTCTAATTCCACAGTGAATTTGATCGAGGGGGCTAAGTTGTTAAGTTGTGGTAGGAAAACTTTTAGGTCCTCATTACATGGCCAGAGACATAATACATCATCAACATATCTAAACCAGACTGCTGAGGGTGGTAAAATATTACTTAATAGTTTCTTTTCAAAGAATTCCATATATAGGTTGCTTAATACAGGTGAGAGTGGATTACCCATTGCCATACCAAATTTTTGAGCATAATATTCCCCATTGAATTCGAATTTGCAATCCTTAATACATAGTTTGATGAGTTCGATGAAGTCATCTTTCGAGACGGGCAGTGAAATGTTATCCAGGGAATCTATGAGGAACTCTAGTAAATCATCAACTGGGACCTTTGTAAAAAGTGACGTTACATCAAAGCTGACCAGTTTAAAATCATGATTAATGTGCAAGTTATTGAGTTTATCAACCAGATCCATATTATTCTTGATATTGGAGTTAGAAATGTTGCCAACTAGGGGGTTTAGTAAGGAAACTAACCATTTCGATAGTTTATAAGAGATTGACCCAACAGAGCTAATGATGGGTCTTGCTGGGTTATTGGGCTTGTGGGTCTTGATTAAACCGTACATGTAAGGCAGTGGAGGGGACGTTGAAGTAAGATGTTTAATGAGAGTAGCTTTGCCTCTCAATAGGGACTTAAGTTTTTTGTTGAACTGGGTGTTGACAGTGTTGAGAGGATTATTTATGAGTTTAGAATATGTTGTAGTGTCACATAAAAGGTCATTCATTTTTGAGATATAGTCATCTTTGTTTAAAATCACTACTGTGTTGGCTTTATCTGCTTTAGTGACATGTAGATCCTTATTTTTCTTAAGGGCTTGGAGTGCTTTGGTGAATCTTTCTGGACAGTTTGAAACACAAGGCTTGGACATAGATGCATACACAACACCTTTACACATGTTCACTTCTTCACTTGTCAAATTACTGAATTTCTCCAAATTGCAAAATGCTCTGGCTATGTCAACACTGTCGACTCCCTTGTTGGAACCATCAAAACTTAAACCATAGCCGAGGGCACACAAGGTATCATTGTCTAGTTGTTTAGAGGAGAGATTCACTACACAGTTGTTATTGGCATCCTTAGTCCAATCACTATTTCTAATAAGGAGTGCCAATTTGTGGTCTATCTTGGCTTGAAGATCAGAACGCTCGCGTCTCAGGTTATCAAAACAGTAGTCCAACATGAACTTTTTTCCAAAAACTCGGTATGGTCATGATAAAAGCGCGCTTTTTTTGTCTTACAATACGGAAGGCTTCATCCACTTCAATTTTCTTTATTTCAAAATGTTTCTTAAGGATGATTTCTTGGAACTCATCAAAGGGGCGGTCAGACATCTTAAGGACACGTTGTGGGAGGATTGATCTTGGCATAACTTTTTCACTGAGGCATGTCTGGAGAAATTTCAAACGTATTTTCAATTTGTGGGCCTTGATCATCGAAGAGGAGTATTCAGTAACGAAAGGAGACAGTCCAGGACAGCTTGTAGAGAAGATGAAGAAGTGGCGCGTGGAATCCATTTATGCAAGTAAATCACTGTAGGTGCGCGTGATCTAGGTATATGCTGATAACCACCAGGAAAGAAGAAAACACGAAGTTCCCAAGCGCTTTCGTGTAATTCACATCTTCAGGGGTGAGTACAGACTAGATAGAGTAATGCAGAACAAGATGAATATATACAGAGGAGGGTGAGACCAGGTCCACAATGGTCTCACCCTCCTCTGTATATATTCATCTTGTTCTGCATTACTCTATCTAGTCTGTACTCACCCCTGAAGATGTGAATTACACGAAAGCGCTTGGGAACTTCGTGTTTTCTTCTTTCCTGGTGGTTATATATATATATATATACAGTATTACCCCGCTTAACGCGGTTTCACTTAACGCGATTTCGCAAATATGCGGTGCCTTGCCAGAACCGAACTTTCACTTAACGCAGTTCATCTACCCATATACGCGGGAAGCGGCGCGGGCACGATGCGCAAAACATCGCCCAGTCATCAAAACATTACAGAGTTCTTCACCCACCACCCACCACAGCCGACCCAAGTCAGTGATAGTAATAATTATAGTGAGGATATGGGCTTATATGGACTTTGAGGGGTTTGACAAAGAGGCCCTGCAAGCCTCTGTGGTGGATAGTGATACAATTGATACAAGTGATACAGGTGAGGGCCAATAATCTGCCCTCTGCCTTGGAACCAACCCCCCATCCCCATGTGCCCAGCCATCTTTTCTACTAATGTAAGTGTTAAAAAACCTAATATTATTGATATTTCTCTTAATTATTAATTGTGTGTGCATACCATCATAAAGTTAAGATAATACTTTTACTATAACATAGTTGTGTGTCGTCAAAAAATGGAGTTTGGGGGTCGGGCCAGTCTCTATTGGAATTAATCCCATATGTTCTGTTGTTCACTTAACGAGGTTTTCACTTAACACGGTACTCTGTGGGTTCAATTGACCGCGTTAAGCGGGGTACTACTGTATATATATATATATAATATATATATATATATATATATATATATATATATATATATATATATATATATATATATATATATATATATATATATATATATATATATATATATATATATATATATATATATATATGCTGATAACCACCAGGAAAGAAGAAAACACGAAGTTCCCAAGCGCTTTCGTGTAATTCACATCTTCAGGGGTGAGTACAGACTGTACTCACCCCTGAAGATGTGAATTACACGAAAGCGCTTGGGAACTTCGTGTTTTCTTCTTTCCTGGTGGTTATCAGCATATACCTAGATCACGCGCACCTACAGTGATATACTTGCATATATATATATATATATATATATATATATATATATATATATATATATATATATATATATATATATATATATATATATATATATATATATATATAGATATATATATATATCTTGATAAAATCACACGGGAAAAGGGAAACAACGGAGCACCTTAGCTTTCGTCTTTATTCAAGACATCTTCATAGGCAACTGGATTACATGGACAGAGAGAGGCTTAAATATACAGGGTGACCTTATTAAACATGAGGTCAGGTCATAATGATGTCAACCACTAATCCCCACACCAACACACACGTAGAGGAGCTTAAGAGAAGGGGGGTGACGTGACTAGTCTGGTCAGGTAAAAAATAAGGGACCCACTAAATAACTATCCTACATCTAGATCAAAGGTTTTCAGACCATTTTTAACCTTGGGCCACTGACAAAAAAATTTATGTAACATATTATCAGTTTTGAACTGACCATCACTAAGGTTTATTGATTTTAATTCCTTAATCAAACTAGCTTCAACCAGAAGTCTTTCTGTGACACAAGATGATTTAAATACTTCTAAGCATTTTTTCCCAAGCAATGGGATGATTATTATTCCTAACATGAACGAACAGGGCACTGCTTTCAGATGCTGTTCTGATATTGTACTTATGTTGTTTGATTCTGAGCTGCAGTGTTTTTCCTGTCTGTCCTACATAATTACCATTACATTTGCTACATAGTGTAGGTTATGTATCTAAGCTACTGTGCCGAGTAGCAACCTTGTATATAAGCTACTGTGCCAAGTAGCATCTATGTATATAATTACGTGGCAACACTGCACGTGTTATGTGGCAACATTGCCCCGAGGCTGCCATATGGCAAGGCAGTCTCAGTCTGACTGTGTGAGCCGTGCATGGCACACGCTAGTCACCACTTGTATTTCTCCTATCCCTTAATAAACGGACTTCAGTGTTACCCGGTGTTTCCCTACCCATCACTGCATTCCTCAGGGAACACGTGTAACCATCATGGCATAGTGACTAGGATCTGTGGACTTACAGGTGTGTGAACAATGCCGACGGTTACATCTGCCGGCGATATGCGCGTCGACTCATAGTGTGTTGTGTTGTGCTGTGCTGTGTTTCGCCGCGCTGTGCAGTGTTGGGCCGTCACAGTGCTTTTTAGTGACAGTGGCAGTGTTAGTGTCAGTGTATTAGTGTGTCTAGAGCTGAGAGTTGAGCATTGGCCTGTTTTTTAGTGGTACCCACGGAGCAAGCAGGCGTACACCCTTCTCGTGTGACATCCCGGGAGACACTGAGGGTCTCACCCCCATCCCCGCCGCGTCTCTAGCCACCAGCATTAAGGCCACCACGAAGTGCTCTCTCAGACACACACACACACACACACACGCACGCACGCACTCACTCACTCACGGACAGAACAGTGGACTCTAGGCGTTATTTCTGCGCTGTTTATGTCATATATATGTGGTTCGAGCTGTTGAGGCGTCACTTTATATACTAAACAGTGCAGTCCACACACACATTAAGATGGGCGGTAAGAAGGGACAACGTCAAGATGGGAGACACGACTCCCCACCACCTTCCCCTCCACCGGGCGCAGACTCTCATCCTCCATCTCCAGCGACGGACATTGCCACAATTCTGAGGTGGATGGACGACCGGGACGAGAGACGCAGAGAGATGGAACTTCAGAGGGAGGAGACACGAAGAGAGGAGGAAAATATGCGTTTTGAGGCACTATTGGCGACCCTGGTGCTAACCCACCCTCCCTCACTCGCAGGTAGCGCTCATCAAGGCGCCAATATCCTCCCTCCTCCACCACACCAGCATCCTCCAGGTACTCTTGCCTCCAAACAAACAGCTCCCAAGGCATCTGTTCAACCCCCACCCGCCCTCTCACCAGACATCACGTTTCAGCTTTTTCGTGAGTGGAGGCGGCGTTGGACAGATTACTCCACGATGGTGGACCTTGACAGCATGCCTCCAAACAAACAGCTCATCCAACTGCAGATGTGTTTGTCGCTGGAGACCTAGAGAGTTTTGGAGCACACGTTGAAAGTGCCTCCCGATTCTACCTCTTCAGTGACGGATGTGCTCGACCTTTTACAGGAGCATGTTAAGGGTCGGAATAACGAGGCTTTGCGTCGCCGCGCCTTCACCAGCTGCAAGCAGGCGGAGAATAAATCCTTTGACGACTTTTTTGTACGTTTGAAGAGTTTGTCGGAGGAGATCGATGTCTGCAAGGCGCATAGCCGGGAGTGTGAGGAAGCCTGGATCAAGCACGGGATCTTGACAGGTGTCAGGCAAGAAGAGTTGGTGCAGCGACTCATCCCCCTGGACGCTTCCTCCACACTCCAGGTGGTAGTGACTGAATGTCGGTCATACGAGGCCACCAAGTCAGCCACCTCTGCCTTACGGGCCCCACCTGCTGTGAGAGCTATCTCACAGTTCAAGAAGGGTAAGAAAGCGGCCAACAACGTGAAGGCTGCCGCAGGTTCTTCCACGTCTCCGCCTAGTGCTTCCTGTGGCAGCTGTGGAAAGCAGCACGGCCCCAAGACATGCCCGGCCGCTGACGCACTGTGTCATGGATGTGACCGTAAGGGCCACTGGTCTAACACAGACAGGTGCCCTGCACGAGGCCACAAGTGTCAGGCCTGCGGTTGCTATGGACACTACGACAAGTGCTGCCACCAACCCAAGCCCAAAAGCATGAGATGAGGAGGAAAGCAGCGCACTTCCCTTGGGGTGGTTCGCACGCAGCCCCCTTCAGATGGCCCATGCAGCCCCAAGCAGCAGCAGAGTCACATCAGGAGGGTAGAATCGACCACACGCCCCAGCGCTACCCCTTCCCCCACCATCCGCGTCGCCGTCACACACGGTGATGTGTCGGGTGACATCGAGGTGATACCGGACACTGGCGCTGATACTACGGTGATTGGGTTGAAGCACCTCCAGAAAATGGGCCTCACCAAACGCGACCTGGGACCACCGCCGCAGCTGCTGTACTACAATGCGGACGGTTCCCAGATGCCAGACACTGTGGGCTCCTTTCAAGCGGAGATCACATACAGTGACAGGTCGTGTCACGGATGGATGGACGTGCAGCCTACTCTCGCTACACCCTTGTTGTCGTGGGAGCACTGCAAAGAGTTAGGCGTGGTGCCCAGAGACTTTCCCGAGCAGATCCCAGCGGCTCGGTACACCGCCAGCAGGGTGCGTGAGTCAACAAGCGACGCGCCTGGCGCTGCCACACAGAGCTGCCCAGAACACGAGTCCACTCCCGCCCAGCCTCCACCCAAGTCACTGCTGCTTCAACAGCACAGCTGGGAAACATTTCCTAGTTGTCGCCGACCGACTCTCTGGCTGGCCTGTGGTGGTAATCTGTGGCTCGGACACGACGTCTGCGGCCACCATTCGCCACTTCCAGTACCTCTTTCGTGACCTGGGCGTCCCCATACGTCTGCGGGCGGACGGTGGGCCACAGTTCACCAGCTGGGACTTCAAAGGATTCCTGGAGCGTTGGGGAGTCCGCCACATCGTGTCAACACCCCACTACCCACAGTCAAACGGCCATGCTGGGGCTGCGGTCAAGACAGTCAAGCACCTCATCCTCAAGGTGGCCCCTTCAGGCAACATAGACTGTGAGGCGTTTGACAAAGGACTCCTGGAGTTACATAAAACTCCCACCCACACAGGACGCTCCCCTGCCCAGATCCTGTATGGTCACCCTCACCGCTCTTGCGTTCCTGCACACACCAAGGCCTTCGCGAAGGAGTGGCAGACCAGAGCCAAGAGCTGCGACCGCCGCGCCGCTACACGTGCCCAGGACGCCAAGGCTCGGTATGACGACCATGCCCGCCCTCTTCAGCCGCTGGAGATTGGTGCCCTTGTTCGCGTCCAGGACCCGATGACGAAAAGTTGGGACAAGGTGGGCATAGTGATGGGCATCGGCCGGTCGGGGGACTACAAGGTCAGGATGCCGAGAGGCCGCGTCTGGTGGAGGAACCGCCGCTTCCTCCGGCCAGTCCCACCCCCTGCTGCTGGCCCCCAGACAAAGGACGAGTCCCCTACACCTCACGAGGATCCGTCCCACAGTGCACCTCGATGCTCGGAGCGACTTAGGACTAAGAAGTCCGCTCAAGACAAAGACTATGAGAGTGAGGAGGGGAGGGAGATGTAGGTTATGTATCTAAGCAACTGTGCCGAGTAGCAACCTTGTATATAAGCTATTGTGCCGAGTAGCATTTATGTATATAATTACGTGGGAACACTGCACGTGTTATGTGGCAACATTGTCCTGAGGCTGCCATAGGGCAAGGCAGTCTCAGTCTGACTCCGTGCCTAGTGCAAGGCACACGCTAGTCACCACTTGTATTTCTCCTATCCGTTAATAAATGGACTTCAGTGTTACCCGGTGTTTCCCTACCCATCACTGCCTTCCTCAGGGAACACTTGGAACCTTCAGTTATCACCAATCTATTGTCTTGAACACAAGGAGGGAGGTAGCCATCGAGCATTGGGGGGGGTGGGGGTGAACAGGGGGGGGGGGGAAGGTGAGGTGACAGAGTGTCTGGTGTTTGTTTATTTATTTGAGATAAGATTTGACAGTTGGCGCTGAAGGCCATACGTGTTTATTTATCATTACTTAAGAGTGACTAAGATCTTCTCATAATTTGCCACCCAAATGACCTGGGTGAATATAACTTACATTGCTGGGATTCTTGTAAGATCGTGATATATTTGAATACCTGTATAAACAATCCATATTTGCAATAGACATAACAATTTAAGTACCGTAATCATTTAGTACATGTACAGTACAGGTTTGTTCCATTTGTATGTATATTATGTATGCTGGATTATATATTATGTATGTATATTATGTATGTGCTCCATTTATGTACTATTTATTCAGCCTAGCTAGCAGTGTGTGGCAATGCATTTAAGATATCCCACATGCTTAATTAATGTGCCTGGCGACGCATGGAAGCTGCTAATGTATCACTTGCCATATGTCGTCGATAGAGTAGTTGACAAGCAGACAAGCTGAGGAGCGGTACTTCCCTCTGTGTACATATCTCTGATCCAGTAAATCGAACCTACAAAACTATACAGGTGTTTGTGTTCGCTCCTGTATATTGAACTTATTACCCAGAACATGAACATGGCGCAGTGAACCAGTTTTACTGGATAATTACGAGTGACAGTGCAAAGTTTGTGGAAAGCCGGCTTATGGACCCCTTGCCCTGTGTCAACCGCCGCCCGCCACCCCTCCTCGAAGAATTTAGCAACTTTGTGCAGTGTCAGTGACAGTGATTTTCTGTGAAGTGTTTAGTGCATTGTGTGTTTCGTGCCATTCATGTGTGACCTTGTTCTAAAGGATTCCCAAGGTACACGGCATGTTCTGGGCATTTGTAAGGAGTAACGTTTTTCACATCCTCCTCTCATCATTCCTTGAGGGTAACTGACGCTTCTCGCCGTCTCCACCCCCCCCTCACAGCTCGAGGAGACTGCTCTTACTGCCCGGGACACACACACACACACACATACGTACGCACACACTGACCGCGGCGGCTCCCTTATATATATTTTATATATATAACCTACTTATCTGTGTATTGAATTAATTTTTTGTCCGAGATCTTGTTGATACGACGGGCTGACCGGTCAACACTGATTTAAGACACAGTACACAGATAACGTAGTTATGTCTCGTGCCTTACGTAGCCATGGGGCCAACGTCAGGATGAGTCAGTCGGATGATAGCTCCGCAGAGATGGATGACCAGGCCGACCACGACGCTCCAGCTCCCACAACATCGCGCAGCCCTTCACCTCAATATTTAGCGTTGTCTCCAGAGATAATTGCTTTAATGAAGTTTATGAGAGATGAAAGGCGCGAGGATGAAGCTAGCAGACGTGTGGCGGATGAACACAGAAGGCAAGCAGAGGCAGAGAGAGACCACCAACAGAGATTGGAAGACAGTGCACGGTTTGAAGCCTTGATATCTCGCCTCACTGTTAACCAAGCCCCCGGCTCTAACACTGCCTCGGTACTGACTGGTTCAGATACCTCATCAATGCTTCCTTCACGCCCCCCAGCCCCACCTAAAGCAGCTGCTCAAACACCGCCCATCTTGAAGCCTGATGTGAATTTCCAGACTTTTCGTGAATGGCGGCGACGGTGGACTGATTATTCTACAATGGTGGATCTCCAGAGTTTGTCACAGCCTAAACAACTCATCCAGCTGCGTATGTGCCTGTCCTTGGAAATTCAGCGTGTCCTAGAACATACGTTGCAGGTACCCCCAACCTCTTCGCTGTCTGTAGAGGAGGTACTGGACATTCTACAACGACACATCAAAGGACAGCAGAATGAAGCTGTGCGCAGGAGGGAATTGTTTAGCTGCAGACAGATGGAGGGTGAGACTTTTGACGCCTTTTACGTACGTCTTAAGAGAGCCTCGGAAGAGGTAGATATATGTCTAGGCCACCACCAGCAGTGCGAGGAGACCCAGTTGAAGCAGGTGATCCTGATGGGTGTTAAGGACGAGGAACTTGTCCAACGCCTCACCTCCCTCGACTCTTCCTCTTCTCTCAAGGATGTGTTGACGATATGTCGCTCCTATGAGGCTGCCAGGTGTGCCACCTCTGCCATCCGAGCTCCCCCTACAGCTGTACGCGCTGTGTCCCGGTACAAGAAGGACAAGAAGTCTGCTCCTACGCCTTTGCCCACCACGTCCACGCCCGGTTCATTTTGTAACAACTGTGGTAAGCAGCACGGAACACAGGTGTGTCCAGCTGCTGAGTCTACCTGCAACAGTTGTGACCGTAAGGGCCACTGGTCACTCACAGTACGGTGCCCAGCCAAACGCGTCCAGTGCAGTGTGTGCGGTCGTCTGGGCCACTATGACAAGTGTTGCCCTTCCAACAAACCCAAGGGACAGCGTCGGCGGAAGCTTCAGCTCCCTTCCACCAAAGAGGGCCGCCCACAGTCTTCCAATCAGAAGCATGACGACCCTGGACAACGCTCGAGCCATATTAGGAATGTGTGCTCCCCCCCGCGTCCCAGGACCAAAGTCCCCCAGTACATCAGTGTCATTGTGACCTACCGCAGTGTGTCATCCCGTCTTCAGATGTTGCCCGACACCGGCGCTGATGCTACAGTCATCGGTCCCCAGCATTTGCAATGCTTGGGGCTCTCTCCAAGTGATCTAGGACCGCCCCCCAAGGATCTCCGCTTTATGGCAGATGGTTCACAGATGACCCCGGCCCTGGGTTCACTCCAAGCACAAGTCACCTTTGGCAACAGGTCGTGTCAAGCCTGGATTGATGTGCATAACGGTGTCCCGACTCCTTTGCTGTCCTACAGACATTGTCAAGAGTTGGCCATCATCTCCCAGGACTTCCCCAAACCTATTCTTGAGGTAAAACACGCCAACAGGGTGCAAAAAGGGAGCAGCAACGACCCTGCTGCCGCCCTACCCCTGCCTCTTGCCAGTGACACCTCTCCTTCGGATGCTCGGAAGTACTTCCTGAAGGAATTCAGCGACGTTCTGGTGACCAAGTCCGCTCTGGAATCCAAGCCTCTCAAGAAGATGGCAGGTCCCCCCATGAGGATCCACCTGAGGGACGACGCGAAGCCCTTCGCTATTTACACCCCTCGACTGGTTCCCCTGGCCTTCCGCGAGGCGGTCAAAAACGAGCTGGACTCCATGGTCGCCCAAGAAATTATTGCACCAACCGGCGATGACCCGTCTCCATGGTGTCACCCTATGGTTGTCGTCGCAAAACCTAAAGGTGGTGTTCGGATCACCACTGACCTCTCCAAGCTCAACAGCCAGGTGTCTCGTCCTGCGCACCCTTCTCCCACGCCCTTTGCAGCTATACGCAGTGTGAACCCGAAGGCGCGCTTCTTCACGACGATGGACGCCTTGTGTGGATACTGGCAGATAGAGCTTGCCGAAGAAGACCGACCACTCACAACTTTCATCACCCCGCATGGACGTTACAGTTATTGCCGTGGCCCCATGGGATTCGCCGCTACAGGAGACGCTTTCTGTCTTCGAGGTGATATGGCTCTACAAGGTCTGGCAAACTGCGTGAAAGTGGTCGACGACATACTCGTGTACGACGAGGATTATATGGATCACCTCTGCCGTATCTACGAGGTACTCAACAGGTGCCGGAAGCACTGCATTACCCTAAATGCCGACAAGTTTGTTCTGGCCAGCTCTTCAGTTGACTTTTGTGGGTACACCCTCTCAGGGAATGGTATCGCAGCTGACCCGGAAAAGGTCCGCGCCATCACGGATTTTCCCACCCCTGCTAACCTCACCGACTTGAGGTCCTTCATCGGTCTCGTCAACCAGTTAGCAGAGTTTTCGTCGGACATCTCCGCAGCTGCTCAACCACTTCGCCCCCTGATGAGCCCCAAGAGGACATTCCTGTGGACCCCCGACCACGACAAGGCCTTCCAGCAAGTGAAACAGGCCCTGTCTCGTCCACCTGTCCTCGCCACGTTTGACCCAACCTTGCCGACAGTTCTGCAGACAGATGCCTCACGCTTGTATGGCGTGGGATACGCCCTACTGCAGGATCATGGTGGAGGGCAGTTCCGGCTCGTCCAGTGTGGCTCGCGTTTCCTCTCTGACACTGAGACGCGCTACGCCACTATTGAGTTGGAGCTGTTGGCTGTGGTTTGGGCGATGTCCAAGTGCAGGTTTTACCTCATAGGCCTGCAACACTTTCACCTAGTGACCGACCATCGCCCGCTTGTCCCGATCCTCAACCACTACACGCTAGACACCGTTGAGAACCCTCGCCTCCAGCGTCTGAAAGAGAAGCTCTCGGCGTACATCTTCACAGCAGTGTGGCGTGCTGGTAAGGAGCTCTGCATCCCTGATGCCTTATCCCGCTCTCCTGTCAGCCGCCCTACTCCAGAAGACCATGTGCTCGACGCCGACCTCGCTCTTTCCGTCAGGACTGTGGTCACTCTCCATGCCGTCCAATCCCTTCGTTCGGACCTGTCACCAGATGACGACAAGGCAATGGAGGACCTTCGAACAGCGGCCCGAGATGACCCTTCCTACGTCCGACTTGTCGAGTGTGTGAGGAATGGATTTCCTAGCAACCGCTACGATCTTCACAACACCCTGCTCCCGTATTGGAAACTCCGCGATGAACTCTACTGCGACGGAGACCTTGTTCTGTACGGAGCACGTGTAGTTGTCCCTGCTGCATCACGTCCCCACGCCTTGGCTCGCCTTCACGACAGTCACCGTGGAGCTGAGGCCACCAAACGACGTGCACGACAGACTGTGTTCTGGCCCGGCATCAACTCCGACATCTCCAATGATGTCCGTGCGTGTGAGCCCTGCCAAGTATTACAACCCAGCCAGCAGCAGGAACCCTTCATGAGTGACGACAACCCCACCCCCCCCTTTGAGTCTGTGTCGGCCGACTTTTTCTGTGTGTCAGGAAAGTCCTTCCTTGTTATCGTCGACCGTCTCTCTGGTTGGCCGGTTGTCATCAAGTGCGGTAATGACACGACGTCTGCCGCCACCATCAGCAAGTTCCACCACTACTTCCGTGACGTGGGCGTTCCTGTACGCCTGCGAACCGACGGAGGGCCTCAGTTCACAAGCCGGGACTTCGCTGTGTTCCTTGACCGATGGGGAGTCCGGCATGTGTTGTCATCTCCCCATTACCCGCAGTCCAACGGCCACGCTGAGGCTGCTGTCAAATCCCTGAAGCACCTCATCCTTAAGGTGGCCCCTTCTGGGAACATTGACTGCGAGGCCTTCGACCGGGGTCTTCTTGAACTCCGCAACACACCTAACTACACCGGACGCTCCCCTGCCCAGGTTTTGTATGGACGCCCCCTTCGTTCTTGTGTCCCTGCTCACTCTCAATCCTTCTCCAAGGAGTGGCAGGCCAAGACAGAGGATTGTGATCGCCGAGCCGCCGAACGTGCTCAGGACGTCGTCGCCCGCTACAATGACCACGCCCGTTCTCTCCCCAGGTTGAGTGTCGGCACCCAAGTCCGTGTTCAGGACCCGACCTCCCTACGTTGGGACAAAGTAGGCGTAGTCATGGGTCTCGGCAGGTCACGGGACTACCAGGTGCGGTTACCCAGTGGTCGTGTGTGGTGGAGGAACCGTAGTTTTCTCCGCCCCGTAACAATGCCTTCTGCTGGCCCCGCCACCAGTGTTGAGTCCCATACCCTTCCCAGTGATGAAGTCCCTCGACGCTCAGAACGGATCCAAAAGAAAAGGTCCGCTCAAGACTTTGCTATGAGCGTATAGGGGGTAGGGAGGTGTATGCATATTATGTATGCTGGATTATATATTATGTATGTATATTATGTATGTGCTCCATTTATGTACTATTTATTCAGCCTAGCTAGCAGTGTGTGGCAATGTATTTAAGATATCCCACATACTTAATTAATGTGCCTGGCGACGCATGGAAGCTGCTAATGTATCACTTGCCATATGTCGTCGATAGAGTAGTTGACAAGCAGACAAGCTGAGGAGCGGTACTTCCCTCTGTGTACATATCTCTGATCCAGTAAATCGAACCTACAAAACTATACAGGTGTTTGTGTTCGCTCCTGTATATTGAACTTATTACCCAGAACATGAACACCATTGTTAACCAAGGGACCACTCTATTGCAGTGTACTTGTACTGTACAATATTAACTAAATTCACTAGATAACGTACACAACTAATGGTTGGTAAAACTTGTCAAGTAAGTGAGTGTTAAGTCTGTCAGTATGAGTGTCGTGTGAGTGCTTGTGTCCCCCATCATAGGAGTCTGTTTTCTCTCGCTTCAGGACGCCTGAGTCCGTTTTCTCTTATTCTTAGAGTGCAGTGCACCACATTCTTCGTTATTCCTTAGTAATGACACAGAATTTGAAATTGCAACCCCAATTGCAACTGGGGTTGCAAGTGTTGAGGCAACTAGATATGTCTGATTACAGCAAATGTGTTATTGTCAATTTGTAGGTGAAAAATTTTATCCTCAATAGATGTAGGTTAACATTACACCTGGAGGCAAATGCTTACTAAAGCATAAGAAAGGATATTCCTTTAACACAAAATATCTGGCCGGTATGGGAAAGATCATCGTGTCTCCGTCAGGGGGTCATGGAGTGGTGGTTATGCAGGAGTCACAGAAGTTTTTTTTTGGGGGGGGGGGCACGGATGTATATGCAATCGGACGTTATTCGGTTGGACGTTAACCGGCGCATGACTGTATTTTGATTGACAGATAGTGTCTGGGTGAAGCATATTTTTTTTCTATTTACTGAAGATATATGTTTTAGCTCATAAAATTCATACAAATTACCCGGCAAGAATATAATTTACATTGCTGGAATTCTTACAATTTGATGATCATTTTGAATATAAACTTCATAGATTTTGCATTAGACATACAAATTTTAGATCTAATGTAAGTATTTTGTTTACTCTGAGTAAATATGTTATCTTTTGTGCAAAATATATGACATTTATATTCAAAATATTCCTGATCTTACAAGGAATCCAGCAATGTCAATTATATTATCCTAACTTTAGTCTGAGGTACTATTTATTACTATACTTTAAAATCTAGTGTTTTCACCAAAAAATTTCTCAGAGAGGGAGAGAAGCCAGCAAGCGTGGGAAGAGGGGGCACAGGAGTTGAGTCCATTATTTGAATGGACATTAGCTTGGCGACTGTATTTCTCTTAAATATTAATTGTGTGTGCATACCATCACAAAATTAAGATGTTATTTTTACTACAACATAGGTATTGTGTCGGAAAAAGCGGAGTTTGGGAGTCGGCCCAGTCTCAATTTCAATTAATCCAATATGTTCTGTTATTTCATTTACACGTTTCTCGTTTCACACGAACCTCCGCGGGTTCAATTGACTGCGTAAATCGGGGTATGACTGTATGCATATATATATATATATATATATATATATATATATATAATATATATATGTATATATATATATATATATATATATATATATATATATATACTTCATTTTTAGTCCAATTAACACGCGGACTTTGAACATATAATCAACGACCTCACCAGCAAGGAATCGAACCCTCGACCTACTGGGTGGGACTAGGGAATGCTTACCGGCTAGGCCACAAGGACACTAAAAGCAGTTCTAGACTCTGTTATATTTCACACAAAGCCTGTTCATCGAGCTGATGGCGCAGTGAACCTCATTGGGAAACTGCCCATGCCTCTTATGTGGTGTCAGTAGCATTTTACCGAATCCAGCTGGTATGAAACGCGAGGTACATATATATACTTCATTTTTAGTCCAATTAACACGCGGACTTTGAACATATAATCAACGACCTCACCAGCAAGGAATCGAACCCTCGACCTACTGGGTGGGACTAGGGAATGCTTACCGGCTAGGCCACAAGGACACTAAAAGCAGTTCTAGACTCTGTTATATTTCACACAAAGCCTGTTCATCGAGCTGATGGCGCCGTGAACCTCATTGGGAAACTGCCCGTGCCTCTTATGTGGTGTCAGTAGCATTTTACCGAATCCAGCTGGTATGAAACGCGAGGTACATATATATACTTCATTTTTAGTCCAATTAACACGCGGACTTTGAACATATAATCAACGACCTCACCAGCAAGGAATCGAACCCTCGACCTACTGGGTGGGACTAGGGAATGCTTACCGGCTAGGCCACAAGGACACTAAATGCAGTTCTAGACTCTGTTATATTTCACACAAAGCCTGTTCATCGAGCTAATGGCGCCGTGAACCTCATTGGGAAACTGCCCGTGCCTCTTATGTGGTGTCAGTAGCATTTTACCGAATCCAGCTGGTATGAAACGCGAGGTACATATATATACTTCATTTTTAGTCCAATTAACACGCGGACTTTGAACATATAATCAACGACCTCACCAGCAAGTGTCTCGTAAGATGGGAATTGCAGAGCCTAAACCTTTCAATGCTTCCTCTGGTTGGCTGTATAGATTTAAGAAGAGGAACAAGATCACCAACATCAACATTGGTGGTGAAGAAGCGGGTGCTGACCGTGCGGCGGCTAGAGATTTTCCTCCGTTCTTACGTGAGGTTATGGAGGAAGGACAGTACAGGTAGTCGTCGACTTACGACCTAGATTGGTTACGGCCGACCGGTCGTAAGTTGATCTGGTCGTAAGTCGGCCAATGTTATAATTACCTTACGTATATTATACTGTAATGTGTAATGATAATATAATCATCTTTAAGTCATATTTTATCAACATTTTCTTTGTTCATTATTGTTACGGTCGTCAGGTTTAAGTAAATCACTGCATACTACAGTACAATTGGTTTATTATTTACACTGGGGCTGGGGCCAAAACTGTCGTACCGCCGGTCGTAAAGTCGAACAGACGTAAGTCGCATAGGTCGTAAGTCGACGACTACCTGTACATCGACGACCAGTTGTTCAACATGGACGAATCCGGTCTATTTTGGAAAAAGCTGCCTACCAAAACCTTCGTCGTCCAATCTGCCAGCAAGATTCGGGGCCGGAAGTTGGAAAAGGAGCGCATCACCGTCCTCTTTACCACCAATGCCTCCGGTACCTGTAAACTCAAGTTATCGGTGATCAACACGGCCCGCAAGCCGCACGCCTACAAGAACGTGGACATGAGCAAGATTAATGTCCAATGGCTGACCTCACGTAAGGCGTGGATGTTCTCTGCTCTGTCAGTCTCCTGGTTTGATGACTGTTTCGTTCCCGACGTGAAGAAATTCTGCGAGCAACAGAATGTTCCAGTCAACATTCTGTTGCTCCTGGACAACGCACCAGGACACTCGCCACTACTTATGCATCATCACCCCAACGTAAAAGTGGTCTTCCTTCCTCCCAACACTACGACATTAATCCAGCCCATGGACCAGGAGTTGATATGCAATGTGAAAGCTGCATACTCTGCAAAGAAGTTTAAGCTCCTGAACGACTGTACCAACACCAAGGATGAGTTGCTGTAAGCTGGGTGACGAGGACAAGGACAAGGAACAACAGGTGGTGAATCAAGAAGTTCTCGTCAAACAGCTTTGGAAAAAATTAACGTCAAACAAGCTGTGGACTTCTTGGTGGAGGCATGGGATCAGCTGTCTGTAGGTACGATTCGTCACGCATGGAGGCATGTGTTGCATGGTATACCAGGTGAGAGGCGGAGTCAACCTGTGACTGGTGAGGTTCAGTCTGTTACAGTGCCATTGGACCTTGCAAGAGAAGCTGCGCACAGTAGTACAGCTGAAGGCTTCTCCGAGACCACCAACGAAGACATCCTGGAGGTGATCAGAGATCCTGAAATGACTGCCGACGAGATGTTGGAAGATGATCACATCAGAGAAGAGGAAGATGGTGCGTCAACCCCAGAAGAACACAAGTTGACGCAAAGTAATGTTAAGGGTGCCATCGAGTGTGCAGAGAAATTGTAGCTCTTCCTTTGCAACGACCATGACGATGACCGCTATGAAGTCTTCCATACCTGGCTGGTGCAGGCTATGGAGCGAGACATCAAGATGTATCAAGACAACATCAACACTAGCCGTCAAAAAAGCATTACCGAGTTCTTCGCCCGCAACCCACCACAGCCAACCCGAGCCAGTAATAGTGACAGTGAAGGTGACTTTGAGGGATTTGTCAGGGAGGCCCTGACAACTATGGCGGATAGTGATGGTGATTCACCTAGGGATGGTGATTCACCTGAGGGCCAGTAATCTGCCCTCTGCCTCGGAACCAGCCCCCATCCCTGTATGCCGACCCATCTCTTCTACTAACATAAGTGTTAGACCTAAACTTTAGTTTTCCTAACCTGACCTCTTCTATATTAATTGTGTGTGCATACCATCATGAAGTTAAGATAATATTTTTACTACAACATAGTTTTGTGTCCTCAAAAAGTGGAGTTTGGGGGTCAGGCCACTATCTATTGGAATTAATCCCATATGTTCTGTTGTTCACTTTACGAGGTTTTCGCTTTTTGCAGTACCCTGTGGGTTCAATTGACCGCATAAATCGGGGTACCACTGTATATATATATATATATATATATATATATATATATATATATATATATATATATATATATATATATATATATATATATATATATATATATATATATGCAAGTAAATCACTGTAGGTGTGCGTGATCTAGGTATATGCTGGGCGGGGTCCCAATTAGGCAGGATAACCAAGAGATGACTGTACTGTACTGTATATACTTGTGAAACTGGCCAGTTGCTTCTGGTGTTATGGTACAGGGTACCAAGTGACAGCACTAGGATCCCGCTTCCTCTATCAAGGAATAAACAATTAAAATTTAAATTGAAAAAAAAAAAACATTCAAATAGTGGGACGTAGCAAACCTAAATGGCCTTAGAGCGGGCACAGTCACGTACGCATCGCGTACTCTTATAGATTGTGCTGCCAGGCGTACGTTATCTAGTGAATTTAGTCAATATTGTACAGCAACAATGGACCTAAGTGCAAACCTGTATTGTACATGTACTAAGTGATTACGGTACTAAAATTGTTATGTCTGTTGCAAATATAGCTTGTTTATACAGGGTATTCAAATAAATTACTATCTTACAAGAATCCCACCAATGTAAGTTATATTCACCCAGGTCGTTTGGGTGGCAAATTATGAGAAGAGCTTAGTCACTCTTAAGTAATGATAAATAAACATGCAGGCAGGCCTTCAGCGCCAACTGTCAAATCTTATCTCAAATAAATAAACAAACAACGCCAGACAATCTGTCACCTCGCCTCCTGCCCCCTACCCCCCCCTGCTCCCTACCCTCTTCCCACATGCTACTTCCCTCCTTGTGTTCCCAGACAAAAGATTGGTGATTTCTTTATGTTTATTTTATATAATATCTCAGACTACAGTTAGGATAATATAATTTGCATTGCTGAAATCCTTGCAAGACAGAGATTATTTTAAATATAAGCGTCATATATTTTGCTAAAGATATAAACAATGTAATACATCTGTGTGCAACACTGTAGTACATATATAATATACATTTTTTCAACTGTGTTTTTGGGTAGATTTACATAAATTTCTTCATTTATTTTCATCCATTTACATGCACACACAATACTTAAATAAACGTAAAAGAAATAAATGACCCTAGTGCAAAGCTGGAGTGCACATGTACTAATTTGATTACGGTTCTAAAATTGTTATGTCTAGTGCGAATTACTGCATTTTTATATTCAAATAAATCGGTATCTGACAAGAATCCCAGCAATGTTAATTATATTCTCCTAGGTCATTTCACTGGCATATTAAAATGAGAGAAGCTTAGTAGGACTGTTAAATAAACACACAGAGACCTTCGGCTCAAGCTGTCAAACATATCCCCTCAACACCCCCCCCTCCCCACACCTCGCTGGCTGGCTGTCCCTCCCAGCCAGGGCTTTAGGCTTACAGTTTTTATCTTATATAATATCTCAGACAAAAGTTAGGAGATTATAATTTGCATTGCTGGAATCCTTGCAAGACAGCCAGTAATTTGAATATAAACGTCATATATTTTGCTGAAGAGATAAAAAATTTGTACATTAGTGTACAGTACTGTAGTACATATATAATATAAAATTTTTCAACTGTATTTTTGGGTACATTTACATCAATTTCTTCATTTTTTTTCATCCATTTACATACACACACCATACTAAAACAAACGTAAAAGAAATAAATGACCTTAGTGCAAAGCTGGAGTGCACATGTACTAATTTGATTACAGTACTAAAATTGTTATGTCTAGTGCAAATTATAGCATGTTTATATTCAAATTAATCCCAACAATGTTAATTATATTCACCCAGGTCATGTCACTGGCTTTTTATAAGAGAGAAGCTTAGTCACTTAAGAACTGATAAATATACAGGTACACAGTGGCGGCTCGTGAAAAAAAAAATGAAGGGACTGCAAGCCTCACACCGAGTCCCCACCAAACAATAAGCATGGAATTTCAGAACAGTACAAGCAGGAACAAAGAATATACACGCCAGTTTAACATCAGTGTTTATCAGAAATGTGAATGGCTCTGTGGTTGTGACGAGGCAAATACTTTATTCTGCTTTCCATGCTTATTGTTTGGTGGGGGCTCGGTGTGAGGCTTGCAGTCCCTCCATTTTTTTTTTCACGAGCCGCCACTGCAGGTACACGTGCTAGACCTTGGGCCGGTGCCAACTGTCAAACGTACTACCTCCCCTCCCCCCAAGCCCCCTCGTTCGCTCCCTCCCTCCCTCCCTCCCTCTCCCCCCAACTGCCCAACGTTGCTGGAATCCTTGTAAAACAGTGAATAATTTTAATATAAACGTCATGTATTTTGCACAAGAGATAAAAATTAATCACCTGTATCACATTACAGTAGTGATTTAAGAGTAAAAGTGTATATGTACATATATAGTATTCCACATACACATAAGTATAAATACAAAGTTTGTGTGATGATCGGACAACGTCCATTTCGGTTAACATCACGTTTCCAAGAACGTATCTAGGACGTTAACCGGTGAATGACTGTATATATATTTAGTGGGTCTATATGATTCTAAAATGGGAAACTTGGGGTTGGGTCTTGGGGGCCTGGAACCAATTAGAATAAATCCCATAGGTTCTGCACTTTTGTTATCGTGTTTTTCGTTATCATGCACTCGGTGGGGTCCCAATTAGGCGCGATAACCAAGGGATGACTGTACTGTACTGTATATACTTGTAACACTGGCCAGTTGCTTCTGGTGTTATGGTACAGGGGAACCAAGTGACAGCACTAGGATTCCGCTTCCTCTATCAAGGAATAAACAACTGAAATTGAAAAAAAAAAACATTCAAATAATGGGATATAGCAAACCTAAATGGCTCTAGAGCGGGCACAGTCACGTTTGAGTCACGTATGCATCGCGTATTCTTATAGATTGTGCTGCCAGGCATATAATGATACAGTACAGTAACTATATATCCATAATATGTTTTGAAAGATATAAGAAATGCCTATGCTACTGTTTCTGTTTTTTCTCTATTGTAGTGTACAGTACATTACTCTTAATTTGATTTTCTTACTTACGAAATAAAAAGTTTACAGTGGTCCCTCGGTTAACAATGGACCTAAGTGCAAACCTGTATTGTACATGTACTAAATGATTATGGTGCTAAAGTTGTTATGTCTATTGCAAATATAGATTGTTTATACAGGTATTCAAATAAATCACTATCTTACAAGAATCCCAGCAATGTAAGTTATATTCACCCAGTTTGTTTGGGTGGCAAATTATGAGAAGAGCTTAGTCACTCTTAAGTAATGATAAATAAACATGCAGGCCTTCAGAGCCAACTGTCAAATCTTATCTCAAACAAATAACAAACACCAGACACTCTGTCACCTCACCTCCCACCCCCTCCCCCCCCTCTTCCCATGCTCCGCTCCTTCCTTGTGTTCCGAGACAAAAGATTGGTGATTTCTTTATGTGTATTATATTATATATCCCAGACTAAAGTTAGGATAATAAAATTTGCATTGCTGAAATCCTTGCAAAACAGAGATTAATTTAAATATAAGCATCATATATTTTGCTCAAGATATAAAAAATGTTGTACATTAGTATACAATAGTGTAGTACATTTTATAAAAAGGTTTTCAACTGCATTTTTGGGTAGATTTACATAAATTTCTTCATTTATTTTCATCCACTTACATGCATACACCATACTAAAAGAAACATAAAAGAAATAAATGACCTTAGTGCAAAGCTGGAGTGCACATGTACTAATTTGATTACGGTACTAAAACTGTTATGTCCAGTGCGAATTACAGCATGTTTATATTCAAATAAATCGGTATCTGACAAGAATCCCAGCAATGTTAATTATATTCTCCTAGGTCATTTCACTGGCATTTTAAAATGAGAGAAGCTTAGTAGGACTGTTAAATAAACACACAGAGACCTTCGGCTCAAGCTGTCAAACATATCACCTCAACCCCCCCCCCCCCCCCCCCACTACACCTAGCTGACTGGCTGTCCCTCCCAACCAGGGTTTTAGGCTTACAGTTTTTATCTTATATAATATCTCAGACTAAAGTTAGATTATAATTTGCATTGCTGGAATCCTTGCAAGACAGCCAATAATTTGAATATAAATGTCATATATTTTGCTCAAGAGATAAAAATTGTTGTACATTAGTGTACAGTACTGTAGTACATTTTACAAAAAGTTTTTGGGTAGATTTACATAAATTTCTTCATTTATTTTCATCCATTTACATGCACACACCATACTAAAAGAAACGTAACAGAAATAAATGACCTTAGTGCAAAGCTGGAGTGCACATGTACTAATTTAATTACGGTACTAAAATTGTTTTGTCCAGTGCAAATTACAGCATTTTTATATTCAAATTAATCAGTATGTTACAAGAATCCCAGCAATGTTAATTATATTCACCCAGGTCATTTCACTGGCTTTTTATAAGAGAGAAGCTTAGTCACTTAAAAACTGATAAATATGCACGCGTTAGACCTAGGCCAGTGCTAACCATCAAACATACTACCTCCCCTCCCCCCCACGCCCCCTCCCTCCCTGTCCCCCATCTGAGGGAGGGGGAGGGGGGGAGGTGATATGTTTGACAGTTGATGCCAAGGCCTAGTGCTTATTCATTTATCTGTCCTTAAGAGTGACTTTAAGTTTTTCTCTTATAAAATGTCACTGAACCGACATGTTCTAATTAATTTTATTACAAAGGGCTAAAAGTTTTATCTCTTGTGCAAAATATATTTCTTTTATATTCAAATTATTCGCTGTCTTGCAAGGATTCTAGCAATGCAAATAATATTCTTCTAACTTTAGGCTGTAATATTATATAAGATAAAAGCTGTAAGCCTATAACCACCCAACCCTGGTCTGGGAAGATGGGGAGGAGGGGGGAGGAGGGGGGGGAGGAGGGGGGGAGGGAGGCTACGGTGACAGTGACACTTTGACAGTTGGGGCCAAAGGTCTAGTGAAATACAGTGACCCCTCATTTAACGAACACCTCGGTTAACGTAATTTCGATTAACGAACTGCCTTCCAAAAGGATCTTCAATTCGGTTAATGAAAAAAAATTCGGTTAACGAAGTTCTTACGAACCGACCTCAACATGTTTTCGCTTGCACTGACCGGGCAACCAGCTTTAGTATCAGTCCGCCAATACATTAATCGGTTCTAGGGCTTAAATTCCTTACTATTTAAGTAAATATCAAGAAGTTTATAATATTCAATAATTTTAAAAGTTTAATATTCAATTTTTTAGTCATTTTAACAATTATTGAACATAATTGAAGGTAAAGTGACTAGTTTAATGCGCGGCATCTAGCCTCTTAACACAGCAAACAGGAGTTAGTCTCTCTCTGTTTTCACTGGAGGTAACATCTTGCTTGAGACTCTCTTCAACTAAACGCTTTTTTTCTGTGTTTCCAAGCAAATTATTGGTCATTTTGAAAAATATTTTACATATTGACAATATATAATGCAGTGCAGTGTTGATTTAAAGAAAATAATCTTGAATTACACCAAGAGAGCTAAAATTTTATGGGTGAAATGGCGCCATGGGGTGACTTCTCTTCCACCCCAATGCCTTCTCTTCTTTCTTCTCCTCCACACCCAATCTGAATCCCATCATCATCATCATCATCATCCAGGAGCCTTCTACATACACACCTCAAAGTAAGTGAACTTTTCTACCATTTTTGCTGAATTTAGAAAATTTTCGATGAGCTGGAACCAATTACCCAAAAACCCATTGAAACAATGGTTTCGGTTAACGAACTTTTCGGTTAACGAACGACCTTCTGGAACGGATTGAGTTCGTTAATGGAGGGGTCACTGTATTTATTTGTTTATTTATGTCCTTTAGATTGAGTTTTCGTATTTTGTTTATAAAATGTCACAAAAGTGAACGGGGAGAATATAATTTATAATGCTGGAAATCTTATAAGATAGTGATTAATTTGCATATAATCATGCAATAGTTTGCACTCGAAAAAATTTTTAGTAATCATTGAGTACCGTATATCTCGGCCTATAAGGCGTCGGGGTGCATAAGACGGCCCCCCCAAATTTCCATTTAAAAAGTAGCTTTTGAGCTCTATTCGCTGTATAAGACCAATACCCCAAATGTGACACTTACCCACTGACTCAGTAGTCCTTTACCAACCATCCTTGGTTTTTTAAAATAAGGCCAATTCACTTCAAGTAATGTCATCAAATGTTACCCGCTGGTGTAGTGTAAACACTAGTGACGTCACTGAAGCGTCTGCTATTTACTGGTAACTGGAACTAATGTCTATGTCGAGTAAAATTTTTCCATTTACTTGAAATAAATATATATATATATATATATATATATATATATATATATATATATATATATATATATATATATATATATATATATATATATATATTATATACATACATACATACATACATACATACATACATACATACATACATCCTTGACCACCGAAGGGTCAAGACGTACCTGGCACTCCTCTCGGAGCAGCCAGGTCAACTGTTAAGTTGGCCCATACCAACCCCCTCCCCTGAACCACCTCTCCCCACCGGAGTATCAACAGGTTCTCGCCAGAAGTTACAATTTCATTTGGGAAAGGAATGGAACCAGTGTTAAACAGAGGTGAACATTGGTGAACAGTGCTTGAGTCAGTGAGAACAACTCAACAGTAAAAGTCGTATTCAAGTTAACCTTCACACAGTGAGGTCCCAGGTACCCAGTGATAACAGCCCGTGAGACCCAACAACCGGCGATGTGTTAATCCATCTACGATAGGAAGGCCTGGGGCCACACCTCACTTATATAACACCATCTGTGAGGGAATTACTACACCACGTCAAGTCCCTCATAACACCATCTGTGAGGGAATTACTACACCACGTGATGCCCCTCATAACACCATCTGTGAGGGAGTTACTACACCACGTCAAGTCCCTCATAACACCATCTGTGAGGGAATTACTACACCACGTGAGGTCCCTCATAACACCATCTGTGAGGGAATTACTACACCACGTCAGGCCCCTCATAATCCCATCTGTGAGGGAATTACTACACCACGTCAGGTCCCTCATAACACCATCTGTGAGGGAATTCGTACACCACATGATGCCCCTCATAACACCATCTGTGAGGGAGTTACTACACCACGTGAGGCCCCTCGTAACACCATCAATGAGGAAACTACTACACCACGTGAGGCCCCTCATAACACCATCTGTGAGGGAATTACTACAAGTGAGGCCCCTCATAACACCATCTGTGAGGGAATTACTACACCACATCAGGTCCCTCCTAACACCATCTGGGAGAGAGTTACTACACTACGTGTTTGCTGTTCAACACCTACATTAATCTGAATGTTCACTGTATGTTCCTTTACCTTTCTCTAATGAAGGCCTTTGTTAAACCACCAATGTATGTAATAAGTCATTTATGTCCAATGTATATTTTCAGCCTTCGGGCTGCAGAACTTTTTCAATAAACCGTTAATTATTATTACATACATACATACATACATACATACATACATACATACATACTTACATACATATATATATATATATATATATATTTTATGAAAATCCACAATGAAAACGTGGATAAGATAAATCTTGATAAAATCACACGGGAAAATGGAAACAACGGAGTACCTTAGCTTTCGTCTTTATTCAAGACATCTTCAGAGGCAACTGAAGATGTCTTGAATAAAGACGAAAGCTAAGGTACTCTGTTGTTTCCATTTTCCCGTGTGATTTTATCAATATATATATATATATATATATAATATATATATATATATATATATATATATATATATATATATATATATATATATATATATATATATATATAGATATATATATATATATATATTATGAAAATCCACAATGAAAACGTGGATAAGATAAATCTTGATAAAATCACACGGGGAAAATGGAAACAACGGAGTACCTTAGCTTTCGTCTTTATTCAAGACATCTTCAGAGGCAACTGGAATACATGGACAGAGAGAGGCTTAAATATACAGGGTGACCTAAAAAACATGAGGTCAGGTCAAAATGATGACATCCACTAATCCCCACACCAACACACACGTAGAGGAGCTTAAGAGAAGGGTGGTGACGTGACTAGTCAAGTCAGGTCAGAAAAAAGGGGGCCCACAAAATAACTATCATACATCTAGATAACTATCATACATCTATATATATATATATATATATACACAGTTATACCCCACTTAAGGCGGTCAATAGAACCCAGAGGGTCCCGCGTTAAGTGAAATCCGCGTTAAGTGAACAACAGAACATATGGGATTAATTCCAATAGAAACCAGCCTGACCCCCAAACTCCACTTTTTGAAGACACATAACTATGTTGTAGTAAAAATAACATCTTAATTTTATGATGGTACATGCACACAATTAATACTTAAGAGAAATAGAGAAATACAGTCACCAAGTTAATGTCCATTCAAATAATGGACTCAACTCCCTCCCCCTCTTCTCACACTACACTGCTGGCTCTTCCCTCTCTGAGAAATTTTTGGGGGAAAACCACTAAATTTTAATAAATAATACCTCAAACTAAAGTTAGGATAATACAATTGACATTGCTGGATTCCTTGTAAGACCAGGAATATTTTGAATATAAATGTCATATATTTTGCACAAAAGATAACATATTTACATTTTATCTAAAATTTGTATGTCTAATGCAAAATTTATGATGTTTATATTCAAAATGATCACCAAATTATAAGAATTCCAGCAATGTAAATTATATTCTGGCCGGGTAATTTGTATGAATTTTATGAGCTAAAGCAAATATCTTCAGTTAATAAAAAAAAAAATATTCTTCATGACACTATCTGTCAATCAAAGTACCCCACCTTGCCTTCCCCCCTCTTCCAACTGCGTGGTCAGTCCCAACCCTCCCCCCCACCCCCCCACCACTCCTCCCTTCAAGAGAAAGGGTGGGTGAAAAAAATAAATTTCAACATTTTGTATTAAATAATACCTCAGATTAAAGTTAGGATAATATAATTGACATTGCTGGATTCCTTGTAAGACCAGGAATATTTTGAATATAAATGTCATATATTTTGCACAAAAGATAACATATTTACTTGAGAAAACATTTTATCTAAAATTTGTATGTTGAAAATGAAACTGCCACGAGCCCGGGGAAAAGAGCCGCAGGAGAGCTCGGCCTCATTAACGCTGGAAAGACAAATTAGTAGGCGCCTAGGCGCCTAATTTTCTACAAAACAAGACATTTGCACAAGAAATGATTACCATATCAGAACTCACTGATGAAAATGAATTAAGAAAATATACAGTAATACAAATAACTTGTTTGCGGGTTAGTCCTATATACTAACCATTTAACCTAACCTTACGTAACTTAACCTAACCTAACCATAACATGCCTTACCTAACCTGACCTAAATTTAAAATGCATAAAGGTTAAAATACGTAATAGTGGCATCCTAATTTACATTTATATATCATCAACAGATTTATAGATATGTTGGAGAAATTATTATAAAAAGTTTGTTATCTCTGCAAATGTATTTTTTAAAAAAGAAATTGAAATTTTTTGAGAGAACTTAATTGTTTGTCATGTGCGTTGTGGCTTTCTTTGGTTAGGTAGGGTAACGTTAGGTTAGGTTAGATTAGGTAAGGTTAAATTAGGTAAGGTTAGGTTTTGTTAGGTAAGATACATTTCACTAATTTTGCAGCAAATAAAAAATCACAACTGAATGTATCGGATAAAAAACGTACGAACATAATTCTTTTTCCAAGGAAAAAAAATGCTATACCACTGTTAATTTTTCCCCCCTTTTTATTAGGTTTGATGACCTTTTATTGGGTTAGGTATTATTTAACTATGAGTCATGGGTACATTAATAAGGTCTATCTACAAGTTTACTTAGTCATAAAAAAAAGTTGTACCATAAATGTGGACAAGAAAAATCTTCTATTTTGGTACAAATTACTTGAAAAGTGGTAAGTCAAAAGCTGTGTCTCTTCCTTTCCGCGACAAATAGAAACACTCAAGCATCTTCTTATCGTAAAAAAAAATGAACTAAAAAGACAAACTGTATTATTGTATTATAGTATGTTGATGTACAAAATATTTTCTTCATTATTCTATGATAAAACAAGTCTAACAAGCATTATTACAACATACAGTAAAAGTCCAAAAATCCGGATGCCAGAAATCCAGACCACCTGAGAATCCGGACTTTTCGAAAACTATTTATTTATTTATTTATTTATTTATTTTTTTTTTTATTTTTTTTTTGCTGGCTTTTATGTGTACTGTATGTGCGCATGCATGAGTGCCACAGCTGTACAGCGACAACAAGCAACCATGCGGTTGCCACTTTAAAACAAGCAATCAAACTGTGACAATGTATGTAATTTTGAATCTTACTCTTTTCATTTACAGAGTACTGTACAAGCCCATAATAATGGCTCCTAAAGTAGATAATCTTTGTTGTGTGAAGAGAAAGAAGAACACGTTGAAATTGGGTGACAAACTTGAAATAATTAAGAAATTAGAACATGGTGTGAGCAATACTTTTCTAATGGAAACATACGACATTGGAAAGTCTACAATTTATGATATAAAAAAGGCAAAGATTTAAATTCTAGATTTCACAGCTTTTTCTTTAAAACTGCTCGTTTTGATAAATAAAGCATGCTATATTTGCGAATGAATAAGCTATCAAAATGTACCTGTTCATCTCTTCTTTATTCCTCCTTAAATTTGAATTTTAAAAGTACTGCCTGAGAATCCGGAAAATCCGAAAATCCGGACCGACCCAATCCCCAAGCAGTCCGGATTTTTGGACTTCTACTGTATATTATTAATTTTTCTTATGCAATCGGGAAATAGCAACTACTATATCTGGGTTGAGCGTGTTACAGCACCTCCTTAGGTGCTGTAAGTTACGTGCTAGATTACGGGATCACTTACGGAGTTGGATGCCAAATTTTGTTTTGAGTATACAGATCAGAGTAAACAAAGAGATACAGTACCATAAATGTTTTTGAGTATGCGGCCCCTGGTGACCCCAGGGGTAACGAGGGAGTATACGTGGGTAACCACCAAGTAGCCAAGATGGCAGCTCCTGGACCATAGGAGTACCAGGCCCACTGTTACCTGCTTGACCCTAGCCACACTGTAACCAGCCAACTGACTTGATTTGATCCAACCAAGCCACCCATCTAGCTGGAATAAGGGACCAAAGAGGTGTGTTGCTAGCCACAGCGTGTGCTGTTGCTCAACCTCCAGGACTCCCGTCTCCCAGCATTATGGGATACCACGCATGGCAAACACATGAGAGAGTATTCCAGTTCCAGTGGTCAGGGCTGGGAACGATGCTACCAGTCTGCTCTCAAAACCAGCAGCAGGATAGGAGCTATTTTGTCTGGGCCCTCTCCGGTGACCTACCCAGTTTGGAAAACCCTTCCCCTCCCTCCGAGGAGGTAAGGAAGGGAGGCCAAGCCACCCTCTGGTACTGCTCACTGTATTATTGGGGCTCGCAAGCCCCCCCACCAAGTCAAGGCGGCACCCACTGGGGAGGCATGTGAGGAAGAAAACCGAGCACCCATGATGCTCACTCTGTATTCATTGATTGATTGTGGCAATTCTATCCCAAGTGATGCAATAGCTTTGGTCATATGTCGCCAAATTAAAATAAAGGCTTAAAAGACTAAAATCAAATAATGTAATGTAAAAAACATAAGTAACAAATAACAAAGAATTTATATTTATATAAAAAAAACATCTAAATGTTAATAGATAAAACTCAAAGCTTGTGAAGAACGAGGGCTTCCTCCACGAAGGAGAGGACGTCCTTTCCCACACTACCCCCCCCCCCCCCCCCCCAAGAAACCAAAGAGAGATGATAAGACCTGTCACCCCCCTCCCCGGCATTGGGAGAGGTGCTTACTACGAAGATCTCTGAGACTGGGACACTCCACCAGGAGGTGTCGAACAGCCAATGGGACCAGGCAGTCATCACAATGGGCAGGGGTGCCCTCTCCATTAATAAACCATGAGTCAGCCTTGTGTAGCCAATATGAAAGTGGGCCAAAGTAGTCTCCTGGTGGCGTGACAATCCCTGATATCCCCAGGCACCCAATGCAGGATTGATGTCAAGGGGCTTGTTTGCTCCGACAGCATCCCATCTGCATTGCCAACTCAAGTGGATGGCAGTTCTTATTACTGGCTTCATATCAGAAGCAGGTAGAGAGGAATAATGTGCCACTCATTCCCCTTCACCCCCACATGGGCCAGAATCCAGCAAAAGCTGACTTTCCGGCCCCTAAGTTGGATGAGAAATAGCCACTGTAAAATAAGGTGTTGAGCACTGTCATGGACCATGTGCACACTACCAAGGGTCTGTTGGCTGAGAATGATACCAAATTCAACAGGAGTTGATCATTGAGGACACTTGTGGAGAAGGACATGATGTGCTACAGGATGCTGTTCCAGCAGAAGGAGGAGGGACACCAGACAACAATCACCTCCTTTTTCAAGCCCCTATCACAGCCACAGCCACATCCCTTGACTTCTGGGGTCCCCAGCCACACAGGACCCTCCTCATCTGACACCTCTTCAGTCTTGCCCACGTTCTGCACCTTCTTTACAGCCAGGACGAAGGCTAGACCTCCAGTCCCCACTGTGTCTTTAGCCTCTTCAGACTCAGATTGATGTCTCCACTCCACCTTCAACAGTCCCCTTAGCCTCGAAGGAGACATGTGATGATGACCAGACTTATTATTATGATGTGGCGAGTGCTGATTAATTGTGTTATTGTACTAGTAGTATTCCAGGATACATATGGGGGTGATACATATGGGTATCCAATTGGCCAGGAACTTATCCCATTGAACCTTATGTTATAATGAACCTGATTTATTATATTTTTATTTGCGATGGAGTTTCCAGGAACCTAACCCCATCGAAAATAAAGGTTTACCTGTATTCCGAATCTCGATCAAATTCTAAATATTTATATTATCAAGTTCTACATTGAAATACTCACCATACTATCTATCTATCTAGCTATCCTGCAATGATTCATATTAGGTGTGCAGTTTTAGGAACACAGCTATAGTGTGTTATTAGGGCAATTTCTTCCTAAAAAAAGTTTATATGAAATAATTTAAATGTATAAGTGCCAGATGTTGTTGACAGCTAGGTTAAGCAAGCACATTAATTCATAAGCACAACACTCTCTGTTAATTAGAGAAAATAATTCCAGGGCAAAATATGATGTAAGGATGTTGCTGAACATATTTCAACAGGTCTAGTATTTTTGTACAATGGGATTATTAAACTCATAAAATAGGACCATTTCAAGGATTTGCCATTTAGCAATGAAGGCCTATGGCTAGTAACTGGACCAAAGATGGTGGATAGGTCAAGAAAAAAAAGATGGAACCAAAGCTTTTAACATGGTGTGCATATTGACCACACAATACTACAAAGGCCTATTTTGGGCCAATAGAACAATAGTTAGGGCCAAAGACACTGAGTGCCATAATTGAAAGCCTGTATTATCATAAGATGGTTCTGGCAAAGGGTCTAAGCCAAGCAATAAAGATAATGAACAATACAGAGTACAGTATGAGAATAACAGTTAAGTTACATTTACTTACCACCTTCATGTTAGCTATGATGGCCAGGTAATTACTCTCAGTCTCTCTCAGCTGGGCTCTCAAATCCTCTCTCTCTTGAACAACATGATTTTCTTCAGCAAGAGAATCTTGATGCAGATTTAATAATGCTTGTTCACTATCCACCTGAAGCACGAGATTACAGTTACAATTAAATCTTGTGTTATGAATGGTTTTACAATGTAAAGTAAAACATCACTAATACATTATTCAGATTTGTCAATTTTAATTAATTTGGCATTTTTATTAATGTTAGACTACCAAAACAATTGGCACAAATACTGCTTTTGGAAACAAAATGATTTGCGAAACAAATTTGACATTGCGCATGGTAAACCAAGTGGTGGCCAGATACTGCAGTAACAAGTTGACCATGTCACCTCCCCCGCTCCCGACCCACACCACATGTCACCCCAGGCATTCGCCAGTGACAATTAAAGTGGCCTAGATGACCCAGAGCCAGTGTCTGTACAAGATCCTTACTCTGCAGTGTTAATGTTTAATGTGCAAAATTGTTCCATGTAAAGTAGTTTAAAATGTAAAACAGTGTTAAGTGTGCAATAATATTAACTCTAGTACAGAAATAAAGTACTGTACAAGTGTAAATATACTGTACAGAAAAAAGTCCAATATGTAAATGCAGTTGAGGTCATAGTGTTAAATAAATTACTGTACTTTAGTGGATAAAGAAAGTGCAGTACAGTATTTCATACATATAGTGTATAAGAATTGTGTATAAGAATTAAGAAAGTCAAGTGCAGTGATATAGGTACTTGACTCTGGGTTTGGTTTAGGCCTGGTATGGTCCTAGCAACACAAGTCATCACTTCATTCTACATCATGGTAAGTCAGATGTTACTGTAAAACCACTTCATGAGGTATCTATTGGGAAGTAAAAATGAAAACCCTTTAGTGAATTCTTTGTCAGAGGCAAAGTGGTTGGCAGATGGACTGAGTGTGCCCCCTGTTCCCAAGCTGATTGTGCCCCTCCGACATCATTACTGTACACCAGTACCTCAACATATGCGAGTTCAACTCTTGCGAATTTAACTATCTGTGAAACAACCCCAGAGGTGTTTATCTATTAACCCTCTCGCGTACGAGATAAGTTCAAAGTTTTCCAGTTCCAAGATCACATCTCTGGGGCCCCAGGGCAGGTGAGAAAGTGCACAGTGAATATTTTTTTTTTGCTTTCTCAATTTCTCCCCCAAAAAATTGTTTTTATTAGCATAAACCATATACCTTTGGCTTCGTAACTGATTGCTCTGCAACATAAGCTAAAAAACAAATAATAATACAAGTATACAGTAGTACCCCGATTTACGCGGTCAATTGAACCCACAGGGTACCGCGTTAAGTGAAATCCGTGTAAATGGAACACGGAACATGTGGGATTAATTTCAATAGAGACTGGCTCGACCCCCAAACTCTACTTTTTCCGACACAATACCTATGTTCTAGTAAAAATAACATCTTAATTTTATGATGGTACATGCACAAAATTAATACTTAAGAGGAATAGAGGAATACAGTCGCCAAGTTAATGTCCATTCAAATAATGGACTCAACTCCCTCCCCCTCTTCTCACACTACACTGCTGGCTCTTC
Organism: Homarus gammarus; assembly: GCA_958450375.1. Lineage (NCBI taxonomy): Eukaryota > Metazoa > Arthropoda > Malacostraca > Decapoda > Nephropidae > Homarus > Homarus gammarus. Next base: position 286,383 of record CAUDMG010000378.1, on the reverse strand, counting down.
CCTCTCTGAGAAATTTTGGGGGGAAAACCACTAGATTTTAATAAATAACACCTCAAACTAAAGATAGGATAATATAATTGACATTGCTGGATTCCTTGTAAGACCAGGAATATTTTGAATATAAATGTCATATATTTTGCACAAAAGATAACATATTTACTCAGAGTAAACATTATATCTAAAATTTGTATGTCTAATGCAAAATCTATGATGTTTATATTCAAAATGATCATCAAATCGTAAGAATTCCAGCAATGTAAATTATATTCTGGCCGGGTAATTTGTACGAATTTTATGAGCTAAAACAAATATCTTCAGTTAATAAAAAAAAATATTCTTCACGACACTATCTGTCAATCAAAGTACCGTATATCACGGCCTATAAGACGAAATTTGAACATTAAAAAAATCTGCCCAAAGTTAGGGGGTCGTCTAAACCCCCAAGTTTAAAATTCTTACCTCTTAAATATTGTGGTTTAGTGTGTCAAGAGTGGTGATGAAAACATCGTAAGCCACTCACAAGGTCTTACCACTAATTATTTTATACTGAAACTTACGTTTGGCAAGCTGGATTCAAATTAAGATTACCGGTATATTAAAATAATAAAAATGTATTATAAACCTGTCTAACATACCGTAAAAGGGATTTATACCCCTGTAATAAACACAGCTATCATCACACGCCCCCCCCCCCCCCCCCCATTTGCCAGTGAGGAGACAAGAAAAAAGGGAAAGTGACCGCGAGTTGGGCTATTTTTAGCCGTGGAGGTGGTCAGTAATGCATACCGGGTATCGGTATATTTACTGATAATAATATTTATCTCCTATAAATAATTGATTTAAATTTTATTTTTTTACAAAGAATATTCAGTAAATGAGTGCATTAATTCTTGAAACTATCGACGGTTAATTACAGACGCTTAAGTGACGTCACTAGTGTTTACACTACACCAGCTGGTAACATTTGATGCCATTACTTGAAGTGAATTGGCCTTATTTTAAGTAACTAACGATAAATAAATACAAAAATTAAAGAAAATAATTACAGTGTGTTGAATATATTACAGTATATTACAAATAAATAAATAAACAAATAATTCGGTAAATTTATTTCAAGTAAATGGAAAATAAGCAAACATGTTATTTACCAAGACGCTTCCTTCTGGCTCGGGGTGAGATGGAGGGGAGATAACAAGGCTATTTATAGCCTGTCTGAAGTGGCCAGTACCCTCATGCACCATAAATAATTCATTGAACATTCATTTTTTGTACATAGTATATATATATATATATATATATATATATATATATATATATATATATATATATATATATATATATATATATATATATATATATATATATATATATATATATATATATTTGTGTAATAAATGTATGTAGTAAGTACATACCGGTAACCTTTTTCACTCAAATCCTAATGAAACACCACAATTAGAATACGGTGGTTGCTGTTGAACCACCTGTTGTATAAATAGTCGGAACACAGCCACACCACCGAGACGAGGGAACACTCCCACCACCGATCGTCTCGTGTGAAGCAAGCGTAGAAATGAAAGAAAATACTTGCAGTGTGTTTAATATGTTACAGTATATTATAAATAAATAAACAAATAAATCGGTAAATCCATTTCAAGTAAATGGAAAAATTTTCCTCGATACCGACATTAGTTCCAGTTATCGGTAAATAGCAGACGCTTCAGTGACGTCACTAGTGTTTACACTACACCAGCGGGTATAATTTGATGACATTACTTGAAGTGAATTGGCCTTATTTTAAAAAACCAAGGATGGTTGGTAAAGGACTACTGAGTCAGTGGGTAAGTGTCACATTTGGGGTACTGGTCTTATACAGCAAATAGAGCTCAAAAGCTACTTTTTAAATGGAAATTTGGGGGGGGGGGGGGGGCGTCTTATGCACCCCGCCGCCTTATAGGCCGTGATATACGGTACCCCACCTTGCCTCCCCCCTCTTCCAACCGCCCCGGATGGTCAGTCCGTCCCAACCCTCCCCCCCATCCCCCACCAACCCTCCCTACAAGAGAAATGTTGGGTGAAAAACTAGATTTTAACATTTATTCTTAAATAATACCTCAGATTAAAGTTAGGATTATATAATTGACATTGCTGGATTCCTTGTAAGACCAGAAATATTTTGAATATAAATGTCATATATTTTGCACAAAAGATAACATATTTACTCAGAGTAAACATTATATCTAAAATTTGTATGTCTAATGCAAAATCTATGATGTTTATATTCAAAATGATCATCAAATTGTAAGAATTCTAGCAATGTAAATTATATTCTGGCTGGGTAATTTGTATGAATTTTATGAGCTAAAACAAATATCTTCAGTTAATGAAAAAAAATAAAATATTCTTCACACCGTGCCAGATGGTCGGTCGGTTCCTCCCCACCCCCCACCAACCCTCCCTACCAGATGTGTGGGAAAACCAGAATATTTACCTTTTTAGTAATAAATAATACCTCAAACTAAAGTTAGGATAATATAATTGACATTGCTGTATTCCTTGTAAGACCAGGAAAATTTTGAATATAAATGTCATATATTTTGCACAAAAGATAACATATTTACTCAGAGTAAACATTATATCTAAAATTTGTATGTCTAATGCAAAATCTATGATGTTTATATTCAAAATTATCATCATATTGTAAGAATTCCAGCAATGTAAATTACATTCTGGCCGGGTAATTTGTATGAATTTTATGAGCTAAATAAAAAAAAAAATATTATACTTCACCGCGTATATCAGCAGATGAGTAGATGAACCTCGTTAAGTGAAAGTTCGGTTCTGGAGAGGCACCGCGTATATGAGAAATCGCGTTAAGTGAAACCGCGTAAAGCGGTGTAATATTGTATACCGTATATCACAACCTATAAGGCGTCGGGGTGCATAAGACGGCCCCCCCAAATTTCCATTTAAAAAGTAGCTTTTGAGCTCTATTCGCTGTATAAGACCAGTACCCCAAATGTGACACTTACCCACTGACTCAGTAGTCCTTTACCAACCATCCTTGGTTTTTTAAAATAAGGCCAATTCACTTCAAGTAATGTCGTCAAATGTTACCCGCTGGTGTAGTGTAAACACTAGTGACGTCACTGAAGCGTCTGCTATTTACCGGTAACTGGAACTAATGTCTGTGTCGAGTAAAATTTATCCATTTACTTGAAATATATATATATATATATATATATATATATATATATATATATATATATATATATATATACTACATCCTTGACCACCGAAGGGTCAAGACGTACCTGGCGCTCCTCTCGGAGCAGCCAGGTCAACTGTTAAGTTGGCCCATACCAACCCCCTCCCCTGAACCACTTCTCCCCACCGGAGCATCAACAGGTTCTCGCCAGAAGTTACAATTTCATTTGGGAAAGGAATGGAACCAGTGATAAACAGAGGTGAACATTGGTGAACAGTGCTTGAGTCAGTGAGAACAACTCAACAGTAAAAGTCGTATTCAAGTTAACCTTCACACAGTGAGGTCCCAGGTACCCAGTGATAACGGCCCGTGAGACCCAACAACCGGCGCTGTGTTAATCCGTCTACGATAGGAAGGCCTGAGGCCACACCTCACTCATATAACACAATCTGTGAGGAAATTACTACACCACGTCAAGTCCCTCATAACACCATCTGTGAGGGAATTACTCCACCACGTCAAGTCCCTCATAACACCATCTGTAAGGGAATTACTACACCACGTGAGGTCCCTCATAACACCATCTGTGAGGGAATTACTACACTACGTGATGCCCCTCATAACACCATCTGTGAGGGAATTACTACACCACGTCAGGTCCCTCGTAACACCATCTGTGAGGGAATTACTACACAACGTCAGGCCCCTCATAACACCATCTGTGAGGGAATTACTACACCACTAGGGTGTGTCATATTAGGGAAGATCAGCTAAAACTAATGGCCAATCACTTTTTTGGTAGATTTTAGTGTATATAAACAGAAAATAATTTCAGTTTCAATATTTTGCAACCTTTTGCTAGGTAAACTTTAGCGTGAAATTTATCGAAAATCTAACGTACAGCTGCATTAGTGCATTACAATTAAATAGTGAACATTGCTTTCTGACTTCATTCTTTAACAACCCAACTTACAATATTTTTTTACTGTTTCAGATTCTGATGCATTTATAAGTTGATAATATTTGCGATGGCTGCTTGTGTCAGGACGAGGAACCAAAAATCCAGCCATCTCAGTCACTATCTTGGGTCTGGGAGAGAGCTCCTGAAGTCGGAGTTGCCTACATTGAGAGATGCTTTGAGATACGGTGTTTTAATCAGACAAATCAGTGAAAAGAACCAAAGAACTTACACAAACAAAGACATTGCCAGTGATATGACCAAAGCTGTCTTGGCACAGTACACTCTGGCTAACGCTCAGTTCAAGCCTCCAGTCATAACAAGTCAGAAGAAGATTAGTGAGAGACTGCTAGCCAGTTGGGAAAAGGCAAGAGATATCTCTCTTGGGAGAGGAAAACTTGCAGTTAAGGACAGCTTTGCCAAGCAACTGGACCAGTCATTTGACATAATTACTTGCAAGTGCCCAATTGTTCTCTGTCCTGAGTTTGGATGCGATCGTGACTGTAAATCCGAGGCCCACATCTCCTGTATTTGCAAGCGTGAACTGAAGATTCCTGTGATCGAATTGGCATTTGTCAAAGCACAGAGAGAGAAGACTGGCAGTATAGGGGGCTCTCATGATTTCTAGCCAAGATATTCTGGAGTCCAAGAGACAGGAGGCTGCCACAGAGAGACAGAAGAGGAGAAGAGTCGCCGAGGAATAGAGACTTGAGAAGGCCCAGGGTGAGGCAAAAAAGGCCGATGATTGGAGTCAAGCTGATTCAGAGTTTAATGACTTCCCCATGGCTGATCCGAGTGCTGACCAGGAGAATGGTGACTTTGTCCCTAACCCAGAAAATAATGATCCCAAACCTTCCAGGCATAAGATTCGAAATAGGAAAGATATCCCGAGCATAGCTCTGGCCAGCATGCGACACCACACTGGTCTCAGAGAAACTGCAGAGATAGCAACAGCTGCCTGGATTGACGGTGGTTTGATAACACCTGATGATGTTCACCTGGTGATAGATCATAACAAAGTAAGGAGAGCTCAGGAGAAACTTGTCAGTAACCTAGAAGAGGAGTTTGATAAGGGGATAAGAGAAAATGGAATCAATTGTTTGTTCTTTGATGGGAGAAGGGATGACACTAAAGTGTTCATGAAAGTTGGAGATTCTGACAAGTTGTTCCCTGCCATGGTGAAGGAGGAACACTACTCCTGCTGCAGTGAACCAGGAGGGAAGTATTTGTGGCATTTCACTCCAGAGAAAGATGACATCAGGAAACCAGCTGAGATAGTGGCAGATAACATTGTGAACTGGCTCAGAGAGAGGAATGTAGACCAGACCCTGCAGGCCACTGGAGGGGACAGCACCAACACGAACACAGGGTGGCAAGGGGGGGTCATACAGTGGATAGAGCGGAAGATTGGGAGGAAGCTGGTCTGGATTGTTTGTGACCTCCACACCAACGAGTTGCCACTCAGACATCTGATCCAAGAGCTGGATGGCAAGACTCTTTCAAACAACAGATGGTCTGGTCCTCTTGGCAAGATGCTGGACTCTGCCACTGAATTAGAAATAAATCCGAGCTTTGAAAAAATCACAGTTGGCCCTCCACTCGTTGAGCTTGCACATACTGTCATTGACGACCTGAGTACTGACCAGTACTATGGTTACATGATTTGCAGTGCCATCAAAACTGGGGTCATGCCTGATAGACTTGCTTACCTGCAGATAGGTCCAGTCTCACATTCTAGGTGGCTCACAACGGCTCTCAGGTTCTGCAGAATTTGGGTCGCTCATCATAAACTGAAAGGGAACCAGCTTCACAACCTGAGACTTATTGTCCAATTCATCGTGAGTGTCTACATGCCAAATTGGTTCAACACCAAGGTCAAGTCATCGTTCTCCGAAGGTCCGAGGCATGTTCTCTTCCAGCTTGAGCTCCTGAGGAGTCAGCCAAGGAAGGTTGTTCAGATTGTGGAGCAGACTGTGAGGAGATCTTCCTGGTATGCTCATCCCGAGGCAGTTCTGCAGACAATGCTCTGCAGTAAGGATGAGGAGGAGAGAAGAGTGGCAGTCAAAAAGATCTTGGATATGAGACTTATGAGAGGATCTGGGCATGACGAATCAGTTGGTGACGATTCCTTCAGGGTCAGGAAGACTCCTGAAGTCAATCTACGTGCCAGGACCCTCACTGATCTCATAGATCTGGATAACATCCAGGCTGGCAGTGAGCCCCCTCTTACCTGCAGCCTCACCAATGTTCAAGTCAGAGCTTTCCTGGACAACCCCATGCATGTCCCTGCCTGGCCCTCGCATACCCAGAGTATAGAGCGTTGTGTACAGCAAGTGAGCGAGGCCAGCAGTCACGTGTACAGCCAGGAGAGGAGGGAAGCTACATCCGAGCTCAGGTGGTCAGCAGGGAGGTGATGAGTAGAAACAGAAGCAAGAAAGACATGTTCTCTATGGTGTGCAGCAACACCGGGTCGTAGTAGTAAAACCGGTTTTTGTATTTGATGATTTTGTTTTCTAAAGGAATATTAAATTTAATAAATGTGTCAAGATCATCCGTTTCACTATTCTGGATCATTTTCATCCTAATAAATTAACCTGATACATTTACTTTACTTTAAATAAGCTATTTAGTGGTGTTGGTAAAAGGGTGGGAATACTGAATTTTCATAAGATTTCAAGTTAAAATTTACCGAGCAAAAAATGAAAACTTTACAAATCTGAAGATATCACATGATTCTGCACATAGAACTACATCATTAATACCATGGGCCGATTTTTCAAACTCAAAAAAAAAAAAATTCGCCTCCGTATGACACACCCTACTACAGTACACCACGTCAGGTCCCTCATAACACCATCTATAAGGGAACTACTACACCACGTGAGGCCCCTCATAACACCATCTGTGAGGGAATTACTACACGTGAGGCCCCTCATAACACCATCTGTGAGGGAATTACTACACCACATCAGGTCCCTCCTAACACCATCTGGGAGAGAGTTACTACACTACGTGTTTGCTGTTCACCACCTACATTAATCTGAATGTTCACTGTATGTTCCTTTATCTTTCTCTAATGAAGGCTTTTGTTAAACCACCAATGTATGTAATAAGTCATTTATGTCCAATGTATATTTTCAGCCTTCGGGCTGCAGAACTTCTTCAATAAACCGTTAATTATTATTATTATTATTATTATTATTATTATTATTATTATTATTACATACATACATACATACATACATACATACATACATATCATACATATATATATATATACATATATATATATATATATATATATATATATGCTGATAACCACCCGGAAAGAAGAAAACACGAAGTTCCCAAGCGCTTTCGTGTAATTCACATCTTCAGGGGTGAGTAACACGCGTGTTAAATGGACTAAAAATGAAGTATATATATGTACCTCGCGTTTCATACCAGCTGGATTCGGTAAAATGCTACTGACACCACATACGAGGCACGGGCAGTTTCCCAATGAGGTTCACGGCGCCATCAGCTCGATGAACAGGCTTTGTGTGAAATATAACAGAGTCTAGAACTGCTTTTAGTGTCCTTGTGGCCTAGCCGGTAAGCGTTCCCTAGTCACACCCAGTAGGTCGAGGGTTCGATTCCTTGCTGGTGAGGTCGTTGATTATATGTTCAAAGTCCGCGTGTTAAATGGACTAAAAATGAAGTATATATATGTACCTCGCGTTTCATACCAGCTGGATTCGGTAAAATGCTACTGACACCACATACGAGGCACGGGCAGTTTCCCAATGAGGTTCACGGCGCCATCAGCTCGATGAACAGGCTTTGTGTGAAATATAACAGAGTCTAGAACTGCTTTTAGTGTCCTTGTGGCCTAGCCGGTAAGCGTTCCCTAGTCACACCCAGTAGGTCGAGGGTTCGATTCCTTGCTGGTGAGGTCGTTGATTATATGTTCAAAGTCCGCGTGTTAAATGGACTAAAAATGAAGTATATATATGTACCTCGCGTTTCATACCAGCTGGATTCGGTAAAATGCTACTGACACCACATACGAGGCACGGGCAGTTTCCCAATGAGGTTCACGGCGCCATCAGCTCGATGAACAGGCTTTGTGTGAAATATAACAGAGTCTAGAACTGCTTTTAGTGTCCTTGTGGCCTAGCCGGTAAGCGTTCCCTAGTCACACCCAGTAGGTCGAGGGTTCGATTCCTTGCTGGTGAGGTCGTTGATTATATGTTCAAAGTCCGCGTGTTAAATGGACTAAAAATGAAGTATATATATGTACCTCGCGTTTCATACCAGCTGGATTCGGTAAAATGCTACTGACACCACATACGAGGCACGGGCAGTTTCCCAATGAGGTTCACGGCGCCATCAGCTCGATGAACAGGCTTTGTGTGAAATATAACAGAGTCTAGAACTGCTTTTAGTGTCCTTGTGGCCTAGCCGGTAAGCGCTCCCTAGTCACACCCAGTAGGTCGAGGGTTCGATTCCTTGCTGGTGAGGTCGTTGATTATATGTTCAAAGTCCGAGTGTTAAATGGACTAAAAATGAAGTATATATATGTACCTCGCGTTTCATACCAGCTGGATTCGGTAAAATGCTACTGACACCACATACGAGGCACGGGCAGTTTCCCAATGAGGTTCACGGCGCCATCAGCTCGATGAACAGGCTTTGTGTGAAATATAACAGAGTCTAGAACTGCTTTTAGTGTCCTTGTGGCCTAGCCGGTAAGCGCTCCCTAGTCACACCCAGTAGGTCGAGGGTTCGATTCCTTGCTGGTGAGGTCGTTGATTATATGTTCAAAGTCCGCGTGTTAAATGGACTAAAAATGAAGTATATATATGTACCTCGCGTTTCATACCAGCTGGATTCGGTAAAATGCTACTGACACCACATACGAGGCACGGGCAGTTTCCCAATGAGGTTCACGGCACCATCAGCTCGATGAACAGGCTTTGTGTGAAATATAACAGAGTCTAGAACTGCTTTTAGTGTCCTTGTGGCCTAGCCGGTAAGCGTTCCCTAGTCACACCCAGTAGGTCGAGGGTTCGATTCCTTGCTGGTGAGGTCGTTGATTATATGTTCAAAGTCCGCGTGTTAAATGGACTAAAAATGAAGTATATATATGTACCTCGCGTTTCATACCAGCTGGATTCGGTAAAATGCTACTGACACCACATACGAGGCACGGGCAGTTTCCCAATGAGGTTCACGGCGCCATCAGCTCGATGAACAGGCTTTGTGTGAAATATAACAGAGTCAAGAACTGCTTTTAGTGTCCTTGTGGCCTAGCCGGTAAGCGTTCCCTAGTCACACCCAGTAGGTCGAGGGTTCGATTCCTTGCTGGTGAGGTCGTTGATTATATGTTCAAAGTCCGCGTGTTAAATGGACTAAAAATGAAGTATATATATATATGTATATATATATATATATATATATATATATATATATATATATATATATATATATATATATATATATATATATATATATATGCAAGTAAATCACTGTAGGTGCGCGTGATCTAGGTATATGCTGATAACCACCAGGAAAGAAGAAAACACGAAGTTCCCAAGCGCTTTCGTGCAATTCACATCTTCAGGGGTGAGTATATATATATATATATATATATATATATATATATATATATATATATATATATATATATATATATATATATATATATACAGTTCGTCCCCGAATTACGTACATCCGAATTACGTACAAACGGCCGATACGTACATCGTTTCTGAAGTCTTTAATTGCAAAAATATTGTCTTAAAAGGGCGAGCAATTTTTAAATTTGGCGGGCGAGCCAGCCGCACCGCGCCGCCACTATCACTGACCATGTAGACGACACGCTAGACGCACCAAAACAACAAGTGTGGTCATTGTGCATACAGTACTTCTCCTGTGAATTTCTGCCCTATTTTGTACACTTTACTCTGTGTGCAATGACTGGTGTAAAGCGTAAGAGTGGTGAAGCCAGTGGGAGTGCTACGAAACGTCAAGCAATCTCACTAGAGGTAAAAATGGACATAATAAAACTGCTTGAAAGTGGTGAAAAGTTGACCAATGTTGCCCGCAAATTTAACCTGAGTCGGTCAACTGTTAATACAATTGATAAGGGCAAAGAAAAGATAAAGGAACATGTGAAATCTGCAGTGCCAATGCAATCTACGATTATAACTAAAAGAAGAGGGAAGGTTCTGGAAGAAATGGAAAAATATCTTGCGCTGTGGATCGAGGACTGCACACAAAAACGTAAGCCTCTGTGTCTCAGTATGATTCAGGAGAAAGCCCTAAGTCTTTTCAATGACCTAAAGAAAGATCACCCTGATGATACTGTGACATTCAATGCTAGCAATGGGTGGTTTAACCGATTCAAGGTGCGAAATAAGCTGCATAATGTTCGAGTGACTGGTGAGGCGGCGAGTGCTGATTGGAAAACAGCACAGGATTTTCCAAAGAAACTCGCGGAAATTATCGAGTTACGTACATTTCGAGTTAAGTACAACCTTTTGGTCCCCATTATGTACGTAACTTGGGGACTTACTGTACAACAAAATATATGTTAAATGAATTATTTATGGTGCATTAGAGTACTGGTCACTTCAGACACAAAGATGGGCTATAAATAGCCTTCTTTATCTCCCCTCCATCTCACTCTGAGCCAGAGGGAAGGGTCTTGGTAAATAACATTTGTTTGCTTATTTTCCATTTACTTGAAATAGATTTACTGAATTATTTGTTTATTTATTTAAAAGTCATTTACTGAATATTCTATGTAAAAAATAAATTTCAAATTAATTATTTATAGGAGATACCGTAAATATATGGTATTACTGGCCACTTCAGACACAAAGACGGGATAAAAGTAGCCCATCTCCCCCTCTTCTTACAGCTGCCAATGGGAAGCATCTTGGTAATTAAATTTGATGTTTATTTTCATTGTCTAATTTATCATGTATCAAAGTAATATTACTAAAAATTGTGTAGGTAGTAGGCAGCTACCAAACAGGTAGATACTACCGCCTGGGAAGATATTGGAAGCATAATGTGTTGTCTAATGGTAGACCCTGCTGCCATATGGCATCACGAAAATTGTGACCAAGTCCCAAGTTCAGGCTGACCTGACTTTCTGCCTCATTTACACACAATTGCAGTTTGAATTGTTCCTCTAACTTTGACAACACAACATACATACAGTATATTATTTCTCACTTTTGATCTTTTTTTTACTTTTTGTATTTATTTATGGTTAGTTACTTTATATAAGGCTAATTCACTTCAAGTAATGGCATCAAATGTTACCAGCTGGAGTAGTGTAAACACTAGTGACGTCACTTAAGCGTCTGTATTTAACTGTCAGTAGTTTCAAGAATTAATGTATTCGTGCATCAGCACAAGATGCACGAATTTTTCAACTCCACTAAAACATTCTATGGGCCAATTACTCGTGACGCAGCTCCCCTTCTGCTCATCCGACGGTAACTCCATAATTAAATAAAACGAAGGCCTCCTTCAGCGTTGGAAAGAACACTACCATTCACTGCTCAACCGAAACACTGATGTGGATGTCTTGGCAACCCAGCAGGTCCCTCAGCATCCAGAGCTGACTCACCCAAGCTATCCTCCATCCCTGGATGAGGTAGTTACTGTCATCAAACAGATGAAAAATAAAACCTCAGGGCCTGATGGAATCCCAGCTGAGGTGTATAAAATGGGAGGACCTCTGCTTACCAGCCGTCTCCACTCTCTCCTGGAGAATATATAGGAAAAGGAGGAAATCCCCCAAGCACTTACAGAAGCCTCCATCATCAATATATATAAGAACAAAGGAGACCGGTCAGACTGTGGCAACTACCGCAGGATCTCACTGCTGTCCGTAGCTGGCAAGGTTATCGCCCGAGTCCTCCTAAACAGACTTCTTCCTGAGGCAGAAGACTTCCTCCCAGAATCCACTTGTGGCTTTAGACCATCATGTGGCACCACTGACATAATGTTTGCTGCCTGCCAGATACAGGAAAAGTGCAGAGAACAGTGTCGTGACCTGTACATGGCATTCATCGACCTAACCAAGGCCTTCAACTTGGTCAACAGGGAAGCCCTCTGGTGGAACCTCAGCCATTTTGGCTGCCCGCCAAAAATTCATCGCTATCGTGAGGCAACCGCACGATGGCATGAATGTCAATGTCTTGCACAATGGCACCCAGTCTGAGTTTTCCCCATTAAAACAGGGGTAAAACAAGGATTTGTACTGGCACCAACTGTCTTTTGCATTTTCTTGGCTGCCTCCCTTGCTCGTGCCAGTGCCAATTTAGCCAGTGAGGTGGACATTGAGTACCGGATGAAGAACCTTTTCAACATAAGACGACTCCAAGGAGGAAACAAAGGTGTCGGTAGCTTCCATTACAAAACTTCAGCATGCAGATGATCTTACCCTTGTCGCTCACACTGAACGCGACCTACAGGAGATCCTGAACACCTACACAGATGCATATACATACTTCAGGCATGAGGTGAATGTACGTAAGACTCAGATTCTCTTTCAGCTTGTCACTGGTTCAGCCACATCTCCACCATCCATCAAGCTCAACGGTACTACCCTCTCTAATGTTATGCACTTGCAGTATCTTGGTTCCCACCTATCCACCACCACGGACATCAGTGAAGAGATTCAACGTCAGATCAGATGTGCATCTCAAGCCTTTGGCAGACTCCATACCTGTGTCTTCTTCAGTAGGGAGCTGAAATTATCTCCAAAGTTGCATGTATATCAAGCAGTGAATCCTCCCCACCCTGCTATATGGCAGCGAGACATGAGTCACATACAAGAGGCACCTCAAGGCACAGGAAATTTTCAACAACGTAGTCTACGTTCCATCCTCCATGTTCGCTGGGAAGACAAGAGAACAAATGCCAGTGTTGTAGCTGACACCAACTGTAGGAGCATTGAGGCTTCCATTATCCATGAACAACTACGTTGGACCAGCCATGTTACCCGCATGGATGACAGTAGACTGCCAAAGCAGCTACTTTACAGTCACCTAACGAATAGTAAATGTAATGCTGACAGGCAACTGAAAAGCTATAAGAATAGTCTTAAGACAAATCTGAAAAACTGCTAAATCGAACCCCTCAACTGGGAGACGATTACTCCACACCGTAACGCTTGGAGGAGTACCACACAAGGTGTAAGTACAGTCAACTCTCACTTTACGCGGTCCCACATTCCGCGTTTCCACGTTTACACGGTGCCCTGCCAGAACCCAGGATGCTCACATTCCGCGCTGGGTGTACCCCTTTACACGGGTGAAGTATAATTTTTTCATTTAGCTCATAAAATTCATACAAATTATCCGGCCAGAATATAATTTACATTGCTGGAATTCTTACAATTTGATGATCATTTTGAATATAAACATCATAGATTTTGCATTAGACATACAAATTTTAGATGTAATGTTTACTCTGAGTAAATATATTATCTTTTGTGCAAAATATATGACACTTATATTCAAAATATTCCTGGTCTTACAAGGAATCCAGCAATGTCAATTATATTATCCTAACTTTAGTCTGATTTATTATTTATTACTAAAAAGGTAAACAGTATGGTATTCCCACACATTCATCTGGTAGGGAGGGTTGGTGGGGGGTGGGAGGGAGGGAGGGACCGGCGACCGACCACCTGGCACCACGGTGTGAAGAATATTTTTTTTTTATTAACTGAAGATATTTGTTTTAGCTCATAAAATTCATACAAATTACCCGGCCAGAATATAATTTACATTGCTGGAATTCTTACAATTTGATGATCATTTTGAATATAAACATCATTTATTTTGCATTAGACATACAAATTTTAGATATAATGTTTACTCTGGGTAAATATGTTATCTTTTGTGCAAAATATATGACATTTATATTCAAAATATTCCTGGTTTTACAAGGAATCCAGCAATGTCAATAATATTATCCTAACTTTAATCTGAGGTATTATTTAATACTAATTGTTAAAATCTAGTTTTTTCACCCAACCTTTCTCTTGAAGGGAGGGTTGGTGGGGGATGGGGGGGAGGGTTGGGACAGACCGACCATCTGGCATGGTTGGAAGAGGGGGGGAGGCAAGGTGGGGTACTTTGATTGACAGATAGTGTCGTGAAGAATATTTTTTTTTTGTTAACTGAAGATATTTGTTTTAGCTCATAGAATTCATACAAATTACCCGGCCAGAATATAATTTACATTGCTGGAATTCTTACAATTTGATGATCATTTTGAATATAAACATCATAGATTTTGCATTAGACATATAAATTTTAGATATAATGTTTACTCTGAGTAAATATGTTATCTTTTGTGCAAAATATATGACATTTGTATTCAAAATATTCCTGGTCTTACAAGGAATCCAGCAATGTCAATTATATTATCCTAACTTTAGTTTGAGGTATTATTTATTACTATACCTGGTTTTCCCCCAAAAATTTCTCAGAGAGGGAAGAGCCAGCGAGTGCAGTGTGAGAAGAGGGGGAGGGAGTTGAGTCCATTATTTGAATGGACATTAACTTGGCGACTGTATTTCTCTATTTCTCTTAAGTATTAATTGTGTGCATGTACCATCATAAAATTAAGATGTTATTTTTACTAGAACATAGGTATTGTGTTGGAAAAAGTGGAGTTTGGGGGTCAGCTGGTCTCTATTTCATTTAATCCCATATGTTATGTTATTCACTTTACGAGTTTCTCACTTTCCGCGGTACCCTGTGGGTTACATTAACCTCGTAAAGTGAGGGTTGACTGTACTTTCGAATTAGCCTGACTGCAAACCGAGGCAGACAAGCGCCAACACCGGAAAGCTGCTGCCACCGCCCCTCCCATATGTACAACATCTGTGAACGATCATACCAGTCCTGTATTGGCTTCTTCAGTCACCTTAAAACTCACCAACGAAAGTAACACCCTTAATAACTCACATCATTGTCTCATAGCTGGATGATCATTGTTATATAGTACTGTACAAATAATTATATAAAGGAATAATTTATATTGTTACAGCAACAACTGTATTTATTTACTTTAAATGTTGATTGTTTATATGTAGACTCACTGTGGGGAGGTGGATTTATATGGAGACTCACTGTAAAGGGAGCAGGAAATAAACATAGGATTTAGAAGACTGTGCCTCAATCTCTCCTACATAAATAGTCTTAAGAAATGAACACACCACAATCGTCACACTCAATTCCGAGAGACAGCAAAGTAGTAGTAGTAGTTGTGGACGCGGGGACAGCGTGCCTTCTTCGACATCAGGATTTTTTTATCCCATGGCCGCATGTCACCGTAACTTAGCTCTCGATGCTGCACACAGAAGAAACGAGAACGACAAGATAAGGGCATACGGGGAGAGATTTCAGAACGTTGATCAAGGCAGCTTCACTCCTCTGGTGTTCACAACCTCTGGTGGGATGGGACCAAGCAGCAGCCCAGAAGTTATGTTACAGCCTGGATGAGATATCGACTGTCTTTCTCTCTCCTTCGGTCGGCTTTGCTCTGCCTCAGGGGAACGAGAGCTTCAGCCCCAAAGCTGACAACAGCTGCAGATATTGACTATGAGGCTACAGTCACTGAATGCCGCATAGACCTGCATCTCAACTAATTCAACACAGCTAGGATAGCTACTTATGTATTACGATACTTAATAATAAGGTAATAAAATGGTGGCGAAGGTGTAGTTATTGGGGGAGGCTGGAGGCCACGTATTAAAAAAAAATAGTAGTGTGTGTGTGTGTGTGTGTGTGTGTGTGTGTGTGTGTGTGTGTGAACAATGTTTGTAAATGAGTATAAGTATTTAAACTAGCATTTACCATCTTCATATGAAGAATTCTAGAATGTTTGGTGTATTTTTTCATTTCGTGGTTTGGTAGTACAGGTACAGGCATGGGGTGAGCATATCCCGTGTGTCAATTTTCACACATGTGCTCCATGTGGATGGTCCCATAGAACGTCATTAATTTCTAAACTGTGTGGGTCCGTAAGCAAGAAAAAAAAAAAAGCTCGTTTAGAAGCAGGCCTTACATCGGAATATGAGTGCTGCGGCTGGCCTATCCATAATTTTTCATTTGCGAATAAGTGGGTTATGCTTTGCAAATATTGAATAGGGGTGTTACAATATCAATTACGGATAAGCAGGGTTGTGAATATCGGGGTTACGAATAGCGAGGTATTCCTGTACAGTACTCTAACATTTTTACACAATGGAACTCACTCTGCAGTCAAATACATTACCTGGAGCTGTGTGAGGGTGTTTTCCTGTGTGAACATGAGGTGTTTCATCTTCTGTTGATACACACTGATCTCTTGCTGGTGCTTCTCCTCCGCTTCTCCAATTTCTACATCTTTGTGTCTGAGAATTTTGATATCTATTAGCTAATGTTTCAACATATAATATTGTATTTACTTGCACTATATAAATGTAAACTAAATAGATATCTCTAAACTAAAGATACAAATAGATTTGGCAGTTTTCATTTTCCTTCACATACATATACTGTATAGTGAATACGCACACTACAGAATGAAACCTTATTCAAAACTCCTCATACACCATACGCACGGATGCCCCAACATCAACTCGGTCTAACACTACATTCATGAGCTTCATGCCCTTTCTATAGCTCTTTGAAGGAACAGATGCCATATCAGTGATGTTTGATGAGGGAGAGGACAAGCAGAGAACAAAGTGTGGAGAGACAGCTAGCGCACACCCAACCACAACAATAACAAACACCAGACTGACCAAGCGTGGAGCGTGGCTCAGTAGTTACCATTTCCCAAGCGGGTAAATATGCCGAGATTTTTCCACGATAATTTTATATAACTTGGCATTTCCTGAGTTATTTATAATAAATTCCGAGAGTATAGCCGTGCTGAATTATATAAAATTCCGAGTTATCAATGGTTTACTGTACCAGAATCCTTTCCTCTATTTGTCATGACCACTAGCTTTTGCTCTCTGCTTCACTTACACTAGGTCACTAGGATGAACTTCCTTCTTCCAGTGACCACACATGGTACAAGCCATGGCAGCCGCTACTGATGCACGTACGGCCTCCCTATCAGACTTGTCAGGTTCGCCGAGCACTATAGGGTACCTGGAGAGGGTGTCGGCTGTGCAGTTGTCTTTCCCTTGATGTGGAACGAATACATCAGCGTCTTCTCCTTTAGGTTGAGTATCCGTGGGTTAATGATCTCCTTGAGTTCCTTGTTCTTGAAGATCTTCGTCAGCGAGCGATGGTCAGTGGCCAAGGTGAGGTCCAGGCACCCGAGCAGGAACAGGTGGGCCTTCTTTAGGCACCAAGCAATGGCTAGTGCCTCGCCCTCCAGAGTGGAGTACAGTATAGTCTCGATTTAAGAGGATTTCCTTTACAAGTTTGGTCATTTACGCGGCACCTGGCCAGACCGGCAATTATTAGTTACGCTGTACATTCCATCATTTACGCAGGCAGTGGTGCAGGCAGAGTGTGCACAAGGTCGCCCAGTCAACAAAACATTACCAAGTTCTTCAACCGCCACCCACCACAGCCAGCCCAAGTCAGTGATAGTGTGGATATGGACTTTGAGGGGTTTGACAAAGAGGCCCTGCAAGCCTCTGTGGTGGATAGTGATACAGGTGATACAAGTGATACAGGTGAGGGCCAATAATGTGCCCTCTGCCTCGGAACCAACCCCCCATCCCCGTGTACCCAGCCATCTCTTCTACTAAAGTAAGTGTTAAAAACCTAATATTATTGATATTTTTCTTAAATATTAATTGTGTGTGCATACCATCATAAAATTAAGATGTTATTTTTACTACAACGTATGTATTGTGTCGGAAAAAGGGTAGTCTGGGGGTCGGCCCAGTCTGTATTTCAATTAATCCCATATGTTCTCTTATTTCGTTTATGCATTTCTCGTTTTACGCGGATCTCCACGTGTTTAATTTAATTGACCGCATAAACCAAGACTATACTGTAGTTTTTCTCAGCTGGCATCAGGTGGCAACTGCCACACAGAGTCAGCTTCCAGCCTCCCTTGCAACATAGGGGCGTCTCCGGCATCACGCACTGTCGGCTGTAGTCGGCGAGCGCTATGGTTGGCCACAACACGTCGTAATAACGCAGCCCCTCCACAGCTAGTTTATCCACCGCCTCCCTTGTCTCTTCGAAAATCGCCTGTAACTGGCTGTCCCAATATACTGTCTTGCTGGCGGGCTTCTTCAGTAAGTCGGGCAAGGGCTCCATCAGGGGCGCGACAGCGATGAACAGGGCCAAACCAGGATTGTGTGTTGGTGTTTGAGGGTTTGGGCGGCACGCGGAATTCGGTGATGCTGCTGATGAGGTCCTGGCTTGGCTGGTAATCATCCCAGTAGAGAAAGTACTGTAATCCGCCAACGTTATGCTCCTCCTGCAGAAGCGGAACTTGTCGGGCCTGAGAGTGACCCCACCCTTCACACATGTGTCGAGGAAATCGTACGTGTGCCAGAATGTGTCAGCAATGCTGCGGTTGTATAACGTGTCGGCGATGCTGCGGTTGAATAACGTGTCGTCGACGCACTTCATTTTCCTTGGTACTTCCGCCACCATGTCGTTGAAGTGGTGGGGTATTGTTGTGGGCATGTGCACCGCATATGGTTTAAGTACGGGAGCAGGTGAATGTGGTGGGGAGGTCCTTGCATCTCAGGTAGGGGGGTGCGGTTCACAGCGAATGCTGTACGCCCGAAGTGCTCAACATACCATTTCTCCAGCCTCTCCACATTCTCTTCTTTCAGCTCGCATGGGGGCGTCGTGGGTTGGGCAGGGGGGCTGGGCTCCTTTTCGATGAGTCCCATGGCGCCGACTACTGTGGGTGCGCTGGGGAGGTCGTGCGGTACCAAGCTAAGCCCTCTGCACACAGGCAAAGACAGGTACAGAGATTGGACGCCTTTTGCAAAATACTGGCGCGTTCCACGGTGACTTGGCACTCCTTGCTCCCGAGCATGTTCACGCCCCCTCCGGCTACGTGGTTTACTGCGATGTGAGCCCCATCCAGGTGGTGTGGGTCTAGCCCAAGGGCGTGGACCTGTTACAGCCTGGCCAGACACACCTGTGCGCCAGTGTCTGCAATGGCATGCAATTGCTGCGCCTCCTCCGCCCCACTGCAGCTGATTGACACCGTTAATCTGGCGATGTCCTTCGTCGGGCCCACGACCACAGCCATGCCCAAGGTGTTTGCGTGGGCGCTGGGTTGTACTGGTGACTTGCAGACGTGTGCGAGGTGTCCCTCCAGGCTGCACTTGTAACTGGCTAAGTGCAGCGCGGGACACTTCTGGTTGCCAGCACACTTGCCACATCTGCAAGTTTGGCAACGTCGCTGAGGTCAGGCGCGAGGTGTACCGTGTTGCTAGGCGACGGTGTCTCCGGTTTAAAGTGGTGGGCTCCGGCGCCCGCCACTGCTCCCACACATGACATGGAAGCGGTTCTCTCCAATGACTCATACACTTCACATGCACTGATAATGTCGCCCATGTCTTTCAAAAGTGGGAGCTGGCACAACACTTTACTTTTCATACTGGGGTTGGCAAGCCCCATCACTAGTTTCTTCGCTAGCATGTAGTCGTCCAAGCTAGACTCACATGAAGGAGCACTGAAACCTGTAACCTGCAGCCTTCAACCTGCTCCTCACTACATACCTGGATACGTTGTCGCCGGGTTCTTGTGTGTATGTGAAAAAGTCTGCCCATGCACCCACAATGCACTTTGGGCCTACAACAACACTTTCTACAGCCCTTATGGCTTCCTCCACTGTCAAGTTATCATAGACACACTTGTTCACTCGTGCATTAATGCACTGCTGCACCTCCGTGTCACACAGAAGGAGGACGTAGCCTGCTGCCAGAGCATGTGGCCAGTTGCATCCGCAGCTGTAGTTGGCGAAGCTGAATGCCCAGGCTCTGAATTCGGTGGGAGACATGCCCATGGACGCCTTGCCCGGGGCCGCCGGCGGGGCAGGTGGGTGCCCTGCTGCCTGGGCCTGCTGTGGAAGCGCAGGATACAGCAGGCCGGCTCCAACACCTTGTAAGCCGCTGTTGCTCTGTGGCGATGGTACTGGGTCAGCATTGACGACCATGTGTGGACTGCGTTCCTTGCCGCTCCAATGGTGCTAGCCTGGGAACGTCACTGTAGATGTGGGCGTCGCTCCCTCCGGCCACCCATAGAAGTACACTGCGCCATTTTAGGGTGCCAACCTGGGGGACAATGAAAGGCCGCGTCCATAGTCTGTTTATTAGCGAATGTGACAAGGGGGAATAAACATGACCACACTGCTTGGAGGCTGAGCCGGAACTGACAATTGAACTTCCGCCATTGGCGGACCCGTACACTGTTGCCAAACTGGCACATACCCCAACAAGAATGGAATTCCCATCACTATATCACATAGAAATATTTCGTTTAAGGATATCTTATTGGAAACGTTTTGTTGAGAAATTATTAAGGATCAATATGGTATCAAATTCATCTCCCTATCACAATTAGCCACGCTTGATTGAGGAAGGGGGGGGGTGAAAAGTGACTGTGCGACCCCCCCTCCCCCCACCCCCTAAAAAGGTTCATTTACCACACTCTTCAGCCACACCCCACCATCACAGCCTCCAACACCAGTCACATACCACTAACAGCAGAAATAAGGAGTGAGGGTCTAATTGTGTGACAAATTTGCGTGCGTGTGACTGCGAGTTAAATATCAGCTGTTGAGGAGCGCTTGGCAACACTCATTTCCACTCCATCTCTCTAATCATCCACACCTTTCTGCTTTCTTACTCCATATTTTAAAATGTTATATAATGTAATGTTGAAGGAATACAACTTTGCTCATTTATACTTATACTTATCACAATCTCTCTAAAAATACTTTAGGTTTCGTGCTTATTCAAGACATCTTCAGGTCATGAGACCCACTAATCCCTGGCCATGAAAGGGTGACTTGACATTCCATC
This sequence comes from Homarus gammarus, assembly GCA_958450375.1. Taxonomy (NCBI): domain Eukaryota; kingdom Metazoa; phylum Arthropoda; class Malacostraca; order Decapoda; family Nephropidae; genus Homarus; species Homarus gammarus. Next base: position 265,191 of record CAUDMG010000378.1, on the reverse strand, counting down.
AGTAGGTCAGTAATATGAGACCACTAATTCGCCACCCTACCTCCACCTGACATTGTGTGAGGTCAGGTACACGAGACCCACTAATCCCCTACAGTTCCATGGGAGTGGAAAATACCAGTCTTTGCTGTAACACACAGTTTCATTCACGCCCATATCATGCAGATTTTTTATTTTAAAATACAGAATATTTATTTTACCAAACTTTTAGATAAACTATTCTGAATTATTATACTGTAGTAAAGAAATGGAGTTTCTAACTTAATTAGAACTGCATTTACGGACTCCGGTAGTTTAGACTCACGGAAAACATCCCGAGCACCCAGAAACATTCTGGGGAAGTGGGCTATTGTCTGTGTGTGCAAGATGTCTAGTTTAGACACTCAGAAACTTTTCTCAGTAACCGGAAAATATTCCGGGGATAAGGAATTTTTCTGGGTTTGAGAAAGTCTCTTGGTTAGCCGGAAATCTTTCATCCTCGGAAGTGCTCTGCACCAATTGTTCCAACTAACAGGGATATCACTGTACCAGAAAAATTCCGGGGATGAGGGATTTTTTCTGGATTTGAAAGAGTTGCCTCGTTACCCGAAAATCTCTCATTCCTGGAAATGCTCTTCACCAATTGTTCCGGCTAACAGAGATATCACTGTATATGGACGCTTCAACAATAAAAGAAAAGCCAACCAGAAGGGTTTACATCAAGCCCTGCCACTTAAGAGTTACAGAACTTATTTAAAACAATTAATGTGATACACAAATAGCTATCACAACCCTATACTGTGCGGCGAGCCTGAGGAGTCCAACAGGGAGGACAACGAGGCCGTGCGTGCATCAGTAGCTACCACCACGGCTTGTGCCGTGGAGGGCGAAGACACATTCATTGTGGACCAGCATCTTCTGGAGGAAGAGGCCGGGCGTGACGACAAATACAGGCTGCTACAAGCCCGAGTGTTGACCAGTGATTGGGCGGACCGCAAGAACGGCGAACCACTCGCTCTCCACCCCTACTACAAGATGCGACAGCACCTGTCAAGCCACGGAGACCTGGTCGCATCTGCCCATAATGAAGGACACCTACGACTCATGATCCCCTCAGCACTGAGACATGCAATGCTCAATAACCTACACGCAGGGCACCAGGGCTGAGGCTCCATGCTACGGCAGGCCAGGCAGTCAGTGTACTGGCCCGGCATAGACACGGAGGTAGAGCAGAAAAGGTGTCAGTGCCAGGTATGCGAGCCCCTGATACCCATGCCGCCACCGAAGTACCCATTCAAGCAGGTCATGGACTGATCGGTTCCAGCTGGATAGACACACGTACCTCCCATATGTGGACCGGCTCACGGGATGGCTGGAGGTGGAGCACCTACCGAGTGGCGCCACAAGCAGCAACCTGGTGTCTACCCCCAGGAGGCTTTTCAAACAATCTGGTATCTCTGAGGTTCTGTCGTGTGATGGAGGGACCAACTTGATGAGTGCTGAAATGTCAAAGTTCTTCAAAGACTGGTGTGCGACGCCTAGGGTATCGTCAGCACACTACCCACAGTCCAACGACCGGGTCGAGCTCGCTGTTTAGTCGGCCAAAAGATTACTGAAGGGCAATACAGGTCAAGGAGGCTCCTTAGACACGGACAAGGCCACGAGGGTCCTGATGCAGTACCTGAACACACCACTGCAGGACTCCAACGCATCCCTGGCATAGTTCTTCATGGGGCAACAGCTGAGGGACTCGGTGCCCTGCGCTAGGCAGCACTACAACGTCAGTAGGTAATGAGGGAGGTCGCTGAGGAACAGGGAATGCGCAGTGGGGTGCACCAGTGAGAACATGTCGCGGAGGCTCAACCTGACCGCCCACAATCTCCTGCCACTCGCAGCGGGTCAGCGGGTACGAATCCAGAACCAGGAGTCAGGGCAGTGGGACTGGTCAAGGGGTGGTGGTGGAGTCACCAGACCCCAGGCAGTACCTGATCCGCCTGGACGGCAGCGGACGAACGATGATCAGGAATCGCCACCCACCGCCGCGCCCAAAGCCACCCCCGACATCACAACAGCACCCACACCACCCGCCGAGAGGCCTGTGCTGACAAGGCGCGCTCCCAGGCACCTTCAGGATTATGTCTCTTAGAGGACCACTGCCCCCATATATCACCTTATGTGTTAGCATTTTGCTATAATGGGTCTATTTGTACTCTGTATCGGTTGTACAGTACAGTCAGTTCTGCTAAAACGCGATAGTTGTGTTCTTGTAAAACATCGTGTTATAGAAATTCGCATAATAGAAATAACAGGGCATATGGAGAAAATAGGGTTAGATGCAGATTACTCGAAATCGTAAAAAATTTAGTAGTTAGCCTAACACAAAGGTTAGCACAGTCAAAATAAATGTTACATTCATATCTAATAATGAAATCATACAGTAAATGTAACACTTTACCTTGAAAAAATATGAATATAACTTAATGGGGGAGAAGGGTGATTTTGAGGTTGATAACATCAAGCTTCACTTCAAGTATTATAGCCTTTCTTTTACGATCATCACCGGGAATGCGATCACCAGAACGCTTCTTGGAGATATTCTTCTTTTCCATAGTCACAGTTAATACCACAAAATTGGAGAAATAGTAAGCATAAATCACGTTACAGCAAACAAGCGTTCGCGTTTTACAAATATCGTTCCTCTTTTCATAAATCGCGTTAGAGCCAATTCGCGTTATCAAAACACGCATTATAGCAGAACTCACTGTATATTGAAAAGAGCCCTCGCTCATTTTGTATGTATTCAATTTGCAACTTTGTCACTTGTGTATCATTATGCTGGGTTTTGGATGGGTTCTTTGCACTAGATGGTGGGGGGGGGGGGGTTGTTGGGGTGTGTGCCAGTTTAGCAACACTGTATTGGTCCCAACGGACACGGAGCTCAGTTCTGGATCAAAAGTCTCACTGTGACGACATGTTTGCCCCCCCCCCCCCCCCCGTCACCTTCGCCAATAAATGGACTATAGATGCGACCTTTACTTATCCCCCGGGATGGCACCCAAACAATCAAAACAAGTTAATGTAGCTTAAAAATATGGAAAATATAAAACTACAGGTATTAAATAAAAAAATAAAAGGCATATGTGGGAAATTAATGTGTTATGGAGTGGGTTTTTCGTCATTTTTTGGCAATTTTGGCTTCCAGTAGTTCCCATAGGTGAATATTGCAGCTTTGGTTCTTCACAGGGTTTTCATTAACCTAACGCCCATGTTGTTTAACAGTTTATTGTACATCAAAATCAGAGAAAAATACATTCTTCGTAACCTCAGATTTCCATTAACCAAATTTTCGTATTGGCGACTGCCTGTCTAACATAAAAATGTGAACTAAAAGAATAATTCTGCAAAGAAAAAAATCAGTAAACTCTTGTGTTAAGGCCAACCACTACTGGCATGCATATATAGATTCAGAAAGGGCGGCTAATAATGCAAGCAAAACCTTACAAGCCAATCAATTCATGACAAAAATAATCTTAATATTCAAGATAACACCTAGACTAGTCTTATGGTAAATGTCATAAATGAGGATGATACTTAGCTTCTGAAAAATAAAGTAGACCAAGAATGAGTACTGAAGATCAGTATGAACCTTTTGCATAAGCTGTTAGTTGGAAACTGAAGGTACAGCACTTTAAGTTAGCTTTCCTTGGACTTAAGAAGGTTCCTGGCGAGCAGAACCTTGGCATGTTGATGAAGCAGTCATGTAGCTCTCATGAAACATGAGGAGTGGAAGGATAATTGGTCTACACAGAAGGAGTATAGGGGTAGGTACCCTATCAAATGACTCAAATTTTTAGATTAAATTTCATTAAGAACAAAAAGAATGACACTTACTGACACTTTAAACATATGTATACTGTAGTGCACTTACCGGAGTTCTGCACGCATATTATCTATGTTTTCTGCAGCAACTTGCCAGAGTCTCTGAACACGTTCCAACTCACTCTGAACGTAGTTTCTCTCTTCTCTTTCTCTTTCCAGCTCACTACGAAGCCTAGTAAAAAGAGAAACTGTTAGAAACCTCAAAAGTACACCTTTTTTGCATAAAAAATATAATACCCATAAACAATCCACTGGTTAATTGATAAGGCTCTCAGCGTCCAATCCATAAAGTAAAAAGTTGATCATGTGGCAAGTAAATCTTTCTCACCTAGAGGCAGGCACATGCAGAGGGGGGCTAACGAGGGTTGAGCCCCCCGTTGATCCAGAAGTGCCCTATTTTTTTCCAAATAATTGATTTAATGTGTAGTTTTCAACATTTCAATTTCAGCTTAATAAAGCCAATTGCACTAATAAATAAATAAAAAAAAATAGCCATCAAGTGACTTCTAGTCTAGGTAAGAATTACCATGAATGAAGTCCCTTATTAAGATATTAAATAGTAATACTGTACTGTGTAGTAAATAACCAAACAATTCATAAGTTCACTAGTACAGTACTAAGTGGGTGGGGCTTAGGGGCAATCCTGATGTGTTGCAGTGCCACTAAGTCTCTCTCCTGTGAATGCATTTCAGTTGGACGTGAAACATTTGTGTCTGTTTGTGCTGTGGTTACACTGGCACCAGTGCTTCCCTTAATCTTTCCCACATTTCTCGTGAATTTCGTAAATCTTCAGCACCTAGATGTGAGTATCTGTGCATTAACATGTAGATACAGATATGGCGTGTTATGCATTATATGTTTTAAGATGAGTTATTCAGACAAACCTAACTGGCAGTTAGAAATCTCAGAAAAATGACAGATGTGAACAGCTCCACAAAAGAAGCCCCTACAGTGCTGTATTTAGTTCCAGTATGTAAGCAGGCTAGGGGTGCTGATCAAGTGTTGCCGCATTTGTCAGATTTATTTACTTATTGATTCAGTATTATATTCTCATACGATTGGCCTCTTATGGTTATGGTTCATCATGATTAATATAAAATCTTCAATAATAAAGAATAAATACAATATGCAATTTGTAATATGACTTGAAAATAAAAGGATAAGCTGTATTGGAAGGTCTTCAATCAGGATGCATTCGTGTGAGAGCTTTCAGCAAATCAGCTTTCAACAGGGACACTATAACACACTGTATAGTATTTGATATGAAGATACCTTCCTGAGAACGTTGTTTATTACATGATGGCTCAATTTGGGTACTTGTGCACTTTGACAAATGATTATTGAATAAACCAGGGTATATGAAATGGTGATCAAATATGTTACAATAATATGTATTAAGTGATGATAAATACACTGCAGGGCTGCCTCACTTATCGCAAAGGTTACGGGCATGAAACTCGTTGCGAATATTGAAATTGTGAATAGCAGAGCAATTTCTCCCATAAGAAATAATGTAAATAGGGGGATACGGGCATCGCGGTGGTCACGACCGTCAGATTTTAACACTTGTTTCACTCAATACATATAGAACATAAAATATAGAAAGAAACAAGGGCATAATATCAAATAACATCAATAACAAACACTTTGAGTTTATTAGGCGTACATGTTTACAAGTACAGTATACAGGGGTACTTTACATGTTTGAGTGTATGAGTGCTTGAATGTTTATGTGCGTAGGTATGTGAGGTAAGTTTTAAACGTAGACTGTTAATTTACCTCTGATGTGCTGTGTTGCTTGCTTGCTGTAGTTGGCATTCGGGGAGAGGGTGAAGGTTTACTGGGGTGAGAGGAGGCTGGGGTCATCAGCCACCTCACTCTCATCATCACTGCCAGGTTCGTCAACCACCTCACTCTCATTATCGCTGTCAATTTGCACTGAAAGCTGTTGTTCTCCACTGGTTGAAGGCTGTGGTTCACTTGGTGAAGGCTGTGGTTCACTCGTTGAAGGTTGTGGTTTTACGCTGGTCTTGAACAGCTGCTTAAAAGCTGCGTTCCGTTTGGATGCAGGTGGGGTGGTTGGTGCACTTGGGGTTGAAGGTTTGGCAATGATAAATGCATCAAGTCATTTGTTGTGCATTCTTCCTCTTCTCCTCAAGCACCTCATAATCTATTCGTATGTCTTTCTTGACATTGCGGATGAGAGTGCAACTTCGGTCAACATTAGGGTCTCTAATGCCATATCCATCGCCATCTCAAATGAAGAAACCAGCTTCCTTAGGTTCCATACAGTGAGGAGTTGTGTTGGAGTTTCATCTGCATCTTCTCCCGTTGCAAGTGGCACTTCTTCCTGCTGAAGCCTCTCCAGTTCTATCAGGTCTTCATTGGTAAGTTCTTCATTGTGAGAGTCGAGGAGGTCTTCTACGTCAGCGTCATCCACTTCATCGAATCCAGCCTTCTTTGCAAGTCACAATAGTCTTCCTTATTGCAGGCACTGAAGGGAAACCAACGAAGTTGTGCACACACTCGGGCCACAGCTTACGCCACACACCGTTCATGTTCTGTTGTGTTGTTGCCTCCCATGAATCACTGATGTTTTTTTATGGCTTTCCTGATGTTGTAGTGTTTTTTCCAAAACTCCCAGATTGTAGGTATCCCTTCTCCATCGGTCCCCTCAACAGCTGCTCCATGATACGCTGAGTGTGGAGCGCCTTGAATGTAGAGATGATGTCCTGCCATGATGTTGGGAGGCAAAAACACAACTTTAATGTTCATACACCAGTCAACCATAGCTGGTGGATGACCTGGTACATTGTCATTCACCATCAGAGCTTTATCATCAAAATTATTTTCCTTATTTTAGCGACTAATGCGACCAGACACATAGTTGAACATGTAGTCGTGCATCACAGACCCTGTCACCCACGCCTTACGGTTTGAATGCCAGACGACAGGAAGTTGTCCCTTCACAACCCCCCTCAGAACATGGGGTGTTTCAGACCGGTACACAAGGAGAGGCTTTAACTTCAGGTCAACCTCAGCATTTCTACAAATCAATAGAGAGGCGGTCCTTGGCAACTTTGAATCCCGGTGCGGTGTTCTCCTCCTTAGATATGTAGGTCCGTGAAGGCATTTTCTTCCAGAAGAGTCCGGTCTCGTCCAAGTTGAAGACTTGCTTAGGATTGTACCCACCCTCCTTAATTAGAGTTGTGAGAAACGGTGGGAACTTCTCTGCTGCTTCATGGTCGGCACTAGCTGATTCTTCTTGTATTTTTAGATTGTGGATTGATATATGTTTCCAAAATCTATCAAACCATCCACGGATGGCACTGAAATCAGGTATGTTGGGTTTATCTTTAGTTATATCTTTCCACAGCGGTCTTGTCTTCTGTTGAATCATGCGTTGCGATAAAGGTGGTTAAAGGCGCTGGGTCTGGTCGTTAACCCACGTGCTCAACATCCGCTCCATACTCTTCATCTCAACATCACGGAACTTTGTCACCTTCTTAGCCGTCAGTGGTGTTGCAGACCCGGCCATCTCCTCGATCTTGTCGGCGCTTTTAACTATAGAATGCGCCATAGAGGGAGCCAAGCCATGCACACGCCCAATCACTGACGCTCCTTCTCCGTGTTCATGTCTTTTTACAATATCCAATTTCATGCCCAACGTAACTGCCACATGTGATCTCTTAGCAACATTGCTGGGACTTTTAGTAGATTGGTCGCTTAGGCATTGCAAGATCACACAAAACACAACTGCGAGATCACACAAAACACACTCCATCACGTGTAACACTGAAGCGAGCGGGAGCGTATGGCGGAGGAATACGTACACACGCAACCATTGCGAATAGTGGAAATGGTTAAGAATAAGTTGATTGCAGATAAACGGGAATACCGAGGCTATGAATAATGGGGTTTGCCTGTACTGTACAGTATGGTCGGGATATATCATGAGATAGGGTCCAACGATGTTCGCTATATACTAAATCGCGATATATAATTACATGTAATCAATGGGAAAAATAGGATTAGGTTCTGGAGGCCGAAAAAAAGTGACTAAACTTGACTTAACGAGTTCATTTTCTTACTAACTAAAGCACCAATGAACACTAGACTCGAGAACAACAGGCTACAGTAAAGCCTCCGATAACAACAGTTCGACCAACAACTTTTCATATTTAAGACTCTAGTCAATTTTTAACCCAATTCAATTTCCGTCCTTATTTCATTCGTATTTACGACCAAAATATAATAAAAATAAAATAAAATTACATTTTCAAATACTGTAAATAATAACTAAATCCTGATGTGTATTATGAAAAAAAAATTACTGTAAAAAAATGAAGAGCGCCTTGTGCAAAGAAGCTACCTTGCTAATGAGAGGTAAACAACAGTCGGAGCTTGGCGGGCCTTTTGTTTTCACGCATCTGGAGCAGGAACGGGAGAAACACTTTAATTTCTTACAGAATTTTTGCATCTCTATTCAACATGAGCAAGAGAGCAAGTGATGGTGGTGTTGTTTCAAAAGCTAATAGAAAGTGTATAAGCTTAACCGAGAAACTAGATGTGTTAAAACGATATGAAAAGGTGAGAGGTCTCGGAATATTATATGCAGCAAGCAATGAACATATTTTCTGAAGAGGATCCATTAACAGAACAAAGCATTAAAATTTTAAAAAGTGCAAATGACCTCTACATAAAGATGTATACAGTAATACCCCGCTTAACACGGTTTCGCTTAGCGTGATTTCACGTATACGCGGTGCCTCGCCAGAGCTGAACTTTCACTTAACGCGGGTTTTTTCCACGTATACGCGCAGAGTGTCCGGCTCGAGAGCTATTTTTAGATTCGCCCCACCCCCCACCTGCCACCCTGCCTGATTGCCTGCCTGCCTGTTTTAGCTCATAAAATTCATACAAATTACCCGGCCAGAATATAATTAACATTGCTGGAATTCTTAAAATATGATGATCATTTTGAATATAAACATCATAGATTTTGCATTAGACATACAAATTTTAGATATAATGTTTACTCTGAGTAAATATGTTATTTTTTGTGCAAAATATATGACATTTGTATTCAAAATATTCCTGGTCTTACAAGGAATCCAGCAATGTCAATTATATTATCCTGACTTTAGTTTGAGGTATTATTTATTACTAAAAAGGTAAATATTCTGGTTTTCCCACACATCTAGTAGGGACGGTTGATGGGGGGTGGGGGGGAGGGAGGGACCGACCGACCATCTGTTACCGTGTGAAGAATATTTTTTTTTTTATTAACTGAAGATATTTGTTTTAGCTCATAAAATTCATACAAATTACCCGGTCAGAATATAATTTACATTGCTGTAATTCTTATAATTTGATGATCATTTTGAATATAAACATCATAGATTTTGCATTAGACATACAAATTCTAGATGTAATGTTTACTCTGAGTAAATATGTTATCTTTTGTGCAAAATATATGACATTTATATTCAAAATATTCCTGGTCTTACAAGGAATCCAGGAATGTCAATTATATTATCCTAACTTTAATCTGAGGTATTATTTAATACAAAATGTTCAAATTTAGTTTTTTCACCCAACATATCTTGAAGGGAGGATTGGTGGGGGGTGGGGGGGAGGGTTGGGACTGACCGCGCAGTTGGAAGAGGGGGGAGGCAAGGTGGGGTACTTTGATTGACAGATAGTGTCGTGAAGAATATTTTTTTTTTTATTAACTGAAGATATTTGTTTCAGCTCATAAAATTCATACAAATTACCCGGCCAGAATATAATTTACATGGCTGGAATTCTTACAGTTTGGTGATCATTTTGAATATAAACATCATAGATTTTGCATTAGACATACAAATTTTAGATATAATGTTTACTCTGAGTAAATATGTTATCTTTTGTGCAAAATATATGACATTTATATTCAAAATATTCCTTGTCTTACAAGGAATCCAGCAATGTCAATTGTATTATCCTAACTTTAGTTTGAGGTATTATTTATTAAAATTTAGTGGTTTTCCCCCCAAAATTTCTCAGAGAGGGAAGGGCCAGCAGTGTTGTGTGAGAAGAGGGGGTGAGAGTTGAGTCCATTATTTGAATGGACATTAACTTGGTGACTGTATTTCTCTATTTCTCTTAAGTATTAATTGTGTGCATGTACCATCATAAAATTAAGATGTTATTTTTACTAGAACATAGGTATTGTATCGGAAAAAGTGGAGTTTGGGGGTCGGGCCAGTTTCTATTGGAATTAATCCCATATGTTCTGTTGTTCACTTAGCTCGGTTTTCACTTAACATGGTGCCCTGTGGGTTTTATTGACCAAGTTAAGCGGGGTACTACTGTACTGAGAAAAGAAAGCAGCTGTGCAAGGTTCTTTCGACAGCTTTATTATTTGAAGGCCTAAACCATCAAATACAGCAATATAAACAGCTTCAACATCAACTTCAGGTTCAGTAACAGTTTCAGCAAGAGCTTTATGGAAAGCTTCAGCCAGAGTTGAACCTACAGCTTCAGCCAGAGTTGAAACGGATGACTTCGTCATCTGAGTAACAACTTGCACAATATTCATTGGCTGTCCTTATGTTTTAGACTTTACCACCATTGGTGAGTTGAATTTTTGTTTTATATTCGTAAATATTATTTAAAACATCTATGAACAGTAAATAAGTGTTGCTTTCATATTCATATGTTGAGAAATGCTGATAGGTTTTCACATGTACACACTTACTGTTCATACGTTGGCATTTCCAATCGTTTCGCTTTATTTCTTTACCATTAGTGGTTAGCTACTTCTAGTGTTCTATTTAATAACATTAAATAACATTACTTAAAACATACATACAGGTATTATTATTTTTTAATTATGTTCACTACAGCTACAACCTGGGCCTTATTTTCTTCAGTTTCTTATGTAGAACCATCGTAACTCACGAAAACAATGCCCATTGTCTTGTCTCCTCGTGTGTGTTTTAAAATTCTACTTATTATTAATGAAGTGCATTGTTCATTTCACATATATAAACATTAATTCAATCAAATACACATTCAGTAATAAACAATAGTCAACCCTCACTTTACGCGGTTAATGTAACCCACAGGGTACCACGGAAAGTGAGAAACGGGTAAAATGAATAACATAACATATGAGATTAATTGAAATAGAGACCGGGCTGACCCCCAAACTCCACTTTTTGACGACACACAACTATGTTGTAGTAAAAATATTATCTTAACTTTATGATGGTATGCACACACAATTAATAATTAAGAGAAATATCAATAATATTAGGTTTTTTAACACTTACATTAGTAGAAAAAATGGCTGGGCACACGGGGATGGGCGGTTGGTTCCGAGGCAGAGGGTAGATTATTGGCCCTCACCTGTATCACTTGCATCAATTGTATCACTATCCACCACAGAGGCTTGCAGGGCCTCTTTGTCAAACCCCCCAAAGTCCATATAAGTCCATATCCTCACCATAATTATCACTATCACTGACTTGGGCCGGCTGTGGTGGGTGGCGGGTGAAGAACTGGTAATGTTTTGATGACTGGGCGACCTTGTGCGCACCATGTTCGCGCCGCTTACACAACGTGGCGGATGGCGGGAGGTTTGGATCCAAAAATGGCACAGCTCGCCAGCCACTCTCCGCGTAAAGGGGTACACGCAAAGCGGAACGTGAGCATCCTGGGTTCCGGCAGGGCACCGCGTAAACGTGGAAACGCGGAATGTGGGACCGCGTAAAGTGAGGGTTGACTGCATTGAATCTTTTGTACGTATTCTTAATATAAATGACTATGTTTCCTTAAGTGTGCACGTATATACATTGGAGTTCCACTATCAGTCTCACTTTTTCTTTAATATCAGTGGTTAATTCTACTGTACTATTGTGCACAAAAGTCGTGTCCACTACCCAGCCACAGTGAGGTTTCGAATAACCTTGAGTTTGAAGTTTCGAAACAGCTGGGCGAAATGCTATGGTCGGCCAACCAATGTCGCCCACTGTAGTGTGTGTGTGTGGGGGAGGGGGGGGGGCGTGGAATAGAGGAGGTGGGGGCTGGATGAGAGGCAGGTTTATTTATTATTTATACCACCATAATTTCAAGCTGCCTTTTTAACTACGTTTTGTCTTACAGTTGTTTCTTTATGGTTATGCATTCATGGAACAGGTGCAGTGCCCTGGGTTCTTATTGCCACTCAGATCACAATGATACTTTAAAGAATGGAATATATTAAGGATAAAAGTGAAATATGCAAGGATCAGCTAGTTTTACTCAGCGACCACGTCACAATTTTGTTGTTATTCCGACAAAGATTATGGTAATATTTATTTATATTCCACCCATCCTTTGCTTAATAAATATTTGTGATAATATGCAATATTATATAATTATATACTTATGTTAAAAAGAGTGGAGTGAAAAAGTTATTAGTATTGTAAAATAGTATTCAGACTTAATCTAGTTCCAATTCTTCAAAGTTCCAGTGTTTAAACACCCCACCACAATATGCAAGCAAAATATACTTTGGAGTGTGCTCAGTAATCGTTAATATTGTGTGCTGAACATCATGAGCATTTCAATGATGGAAGCAATTGTAAATATATAATTATATTGTGTTTTAAGACAACACATTCCATGACGTGTCATACAGATCATTGTATACCACACAATACATAATTTGTGGCTGTTAAGTTACTTTGTTACGAATTTTCATGCGATATAATTTAAGACATCATTCAGGACATGGATTTAAGATAACACTGTAGGTGAGTTAAGATTTATTAATTGTATTTACAATCAATACTAAAATCCAAACAATACACCAATACACACATCTTAGTATTTGGTCCAGCCACCCATTGCATTCAGGACTTCATCAAGGCGATTAGGGATGGAGTCGAACAGCTTCAGGCACATTCCTGGTCGTCGACGTATACTCTCCCACACGTCATAAGCTTTGGCCTCTATTGCTGCACAGGTTCGCTGCTCCCCAATATCCCAATTACGTTTCATTATGGCCCAAATATGTTCAATCGGATTAATATCACATCCTAGTGTTGGCCAGTCAATGACCTCAATTTCAGGGTGATCCTGGAGGTAGTCCTTCACTATGTTGCTGGTATGAATGGGACTGTTGTCATGAACCAGCCTGATAGTGTGGGGGGCTGGAACTGCCTTAGCCCGGACTGTAGGAATTAGCACTTGCTCCAGGATGTCTACATACTCCTCACCAGTGAAATGGCTATTGATCTTGACCAGCTCACCTGGCCCATATGTCCACATCCATCCCCAGAATGACACTGACACCCTAACACTCACTGCGCGATGTTGAATGTGTTTCTCATGGTAGCGTGTGTTGGGGGGCCGCCAGCACTGCCTTGCTTCGGCTCCCACTAACATGAACACCGTTTCATCGGTAAATATAATGGTTCTCCAGTATTCTTCTCTATGTGGAAGGTGTTCCAATGCAAAGCCGAGTCGATACTCCTTGTTAGTAGGTGTTAGCCACCCTTTGTGAGCTGGAATATGGCAGTCGATCCCGGCTTCATGAAGTCGGCATCTCGTCGTCATGTGATGGCAGTTGAAGCCCAGATTTCTTGCATGCTCCACTGATGTTTGCATTGGATATGCCGTTGCAGCTGCTACGATCATGACGTCCATCCTTGCCGACGTTACTCGTGGCCTCCCGCTTCGAGGTTGAGTCTCCACTGAGCCCTCTTCCTCCCACCAGCGGATCCACCTCCTAATCGTTTTGGTGCTACTTCCCACTTCGACAGCATTCTTCGGCACAGTTGCCCCGGCTCTCCACATCCCGATGATTTGACCTCGCTCAGCAATCACTACCGACGAATTTGCTCGTTATGCAGGCATATTTGAAATGGCAGAGTAATATTATGTTGTGGTAACTGATGCAGGTTTTTATACACTAGAGTAAATTAATGGTATTAGTAACACCTAGGTTAAGTATTATTACTCTGACATAACATTTTGGTAAATCTTTTTGGATCATCTGCCCAAGAAACCCTTCCGATTTCATGTCTTCATAGTGAACTGCAAGTGGATCCATCCCCCCCCCCCCCCCCAACCTCCACCACCACCCCTGCGACTGTAGAGTGAACATTCGCCGATAATCATCATCATCATCAAGATTTAGTTTAACCAGACCACTGACACCCATTTGAGTCTCTCCTAAGGCTGGCCAGAGGGATTAGTTAACATATATTTGTGTTTCTATAATTTAGTGTTATATTGTTTGGAGGAGATTACAGTATTTCAAAAAGGTCAAAACTGAACTTAGCGAAAATTTTGGGATCTGCTAAAATATCTTACATTGTACGGTAAGTGAAGCACATTGTTCAATACCGATTATAAATAGGGCATTCAATGAGAATATGTTGGACTGTTATTTGTGTTCGGCAGTTGGAGCATATAGGTGGGGTTCCATTAGGGGAAGACATGAGTTGGCCATGCGTCAATCGCGTATGCCCAATTCTTAGACGCTTCAGAATAGTTTCGTGATGTCGAGAGGATTGTTTTGACGATGACCAAGGATAAACTGATAATTTGATCATTTTTAGCTTATGACTTGTTGGTTCATTTTCCCAGGACTTTTGCCAATCGTCAAATATTAATTGTTTATCGGTAGTTAGCCTCGCCGATAATCAAAATATATGGTTTTCCACTGCTTTACATATTTCTTTGACAATTTTCAGCTATGACATGTTCCTTAGGGTGTGTCAATTTAGGGGGTGAACTGGCTAAATTGAAAATCGAGTAATTTGGTAGCAATTTATTGTAGTCTTTAAGCATGCAAAACAATATTCTGGCATAAATTTTTTTTTATAATAAGTCCTACCTACATCAAATGGATTTTTAAATGTACATATTTGTGAATTTATAACATAACCAGCGTTTGCACACATGTTACTGTTTCAAGTTTCAAATTATTATATTATATTATCCGTAGTCTATTTGAAAGTAACCAATGCCTTCATACTCTCTTTGCTTTGGTTTCTTGTCATCAGTAGTCTGCTTGCTATTTGTGCTTTGATGTAACCTTCTCGCCTCTCGTGGCTGTAAACATGGCCCGCTGCTTCTGTGACCATTTTCACACATCTCTCCACACTTTGAGTGTGGGAAGGCCACTTCTGCACCTGCATTGGAGTCTCTTTAAGGTTTCTCAATTCTTGGCTAGTTAGACTTGTTGTCAATTGTGGCTCTAAGACTTCCAAACTCAAGTCAACCAATTCTGACAATTTGGTGGCATTGACGTTTATTGGGGGAACTTTTCTTGAATGAAACGAACAGTCTCCCAACTGGTCGTCATCTATTAGCGTTCCTCTAATCTTTAGAATGACTTCTCCAGCCTCGGTTCGGAGATTGGTACATTGACTGCAAAACATTGCTTGCAAAACTGCTTCTGATCGAGCATACCAAGCGGACCTTCTTGCCACAGGTAACACGATGTCCCTCACTACCTTCCTCTGTGTTCTTACTAGCTGCAATTGAAACAAAAGGTGATTGGGCCCATCCACCCACATAGGATTAAGTTTCACACTAAACCACTGGGGAAGATAAACTCCAATAATAAATTCAACAATTAACCTCAAATTCTTCAGCACTTTGCCCTTCAATTCGTGTTTGGAAATCCAAATCCTGCAGAAACGAAGAGCTGTAGTTAACCAACGGCTGTGACTGACAGGTCCAATCTTCAAGAGAGCCAATGACTGAGGCACTTCTCCTGATCTTATTGCTTGGGCAATACGATAAGCATAGGATTGATCTGTGCTGAGATCTTTGATGACTCCTTCAGACAACGCCGGAAGGGGAGGGCCAACTTCGACCTTTGGAAAGGTTGTATTTATTTCTAGTTGTGTTGCTTCATCCAGCATGATGCCAAGGGGACCTGACCACTTGTTGTTGCTCTTTGTAGGACCATCAAGTTCCTGGATGAGATGACGAAGAGGTAGCTCGCCTGTATGTAAATCACATACAATCCAAACAAGTCTTCTTCCTAGTTTTTTCTCTAAATGCGTCATTACACCCCCCTGCCATCCGGTGTTCACTGCAGTTGAATCTCCACCAACAGCCTGCAGTGAACTGCCAAGTCCTCTCTCCTGAACCCAACATAAAATATGATCAGCAATGACCTCTGCATGTTTCTTCCCTTCTACTTCAGTTTCGGGAGCAAAGTGAAACAAAAACCGACCACCAGGCTCAGAACAGACAGAGTAGTGTTCTTCTTTGATGAGACCTGGAAACTTTCTGTTCACTCCCTCTACTTCTAGCAAAACTTTTGTGTCATCTATTCTTCCATCAAACAAAAGACAGGAGAGCCCTCCCTCGCTTAAATCTTTTTCATGCTGATCAGATATTTCCTTCATTATTTTTTCTTGTGCTCTTCTAATTTTATTATGATCTATCACCAAAGATAGACTTACAATAATTAAAATGTAGAATTCGTCTGGTAGAGTAGGTGCAAGTGCAATGAGAGCAAACCACCGTCTATGATATCTAGAAGGAGAGTGAGCCGGGCGCCTTATCCTCACGCTTGGTACAAGTCAAAACAAGAATTAAACTGTCCCACACGGAGAGCCTGTTCATGTTCTGACATGCATATTGTACACAAGCTATAGAACCATAAAATACTCCATAATCCATATGCTTACATGAGATTAGTTAATATCAAGTGAATAATTCTAATCAAGTCTCATTAATTTGTTGAAATACTGATATTTGAAACTTTAAGGTATAATTGATGTAGGTGAGGGTTATTTCAATTCATTTTTGTTTGCTAATCTCAAGTTTAGACATAAAGAGGCACAATATTTTGACTACCAAATTTGATTTTTAACATGTTGACAAAATTGACACACCCTAATGTTCGTCCCAGATTACATAGTAACTGTAATAGGTTACATTACGTTAGGGTTAGTTACCGTATATACTCGTCTATAACCCCCCTTCGTATATAGGTCGACCCCGATTTTATGACCAAGAAATCGTTAATTTATGATATTCCTCGTTTATAGGTCGACCCAAGTTTTTGAGGGTAAAGGAACAACAAAACCTTCAGAAAAACACTACATCCTATAAACTTGTTTACCATTTATTATTTCGACACTTTACACTGAAACGCGGGTAGTTTCAACAAAAATATTGTATATTTCCATTCAAGTATTTATTCAAGTCAATTAGGAGGGAATATTATTGTAATACAACAGTTTTGTAACTAAACCATTCGAAAAGTGATTACGGGAACATCTTTTGAACGAAAGAAAGCGAATCATTGTTTTAGTCGCGATTTCATCCCACTTTCCACTGTAATACGTACGTCATTTCAGCAAAAAATATTACATTTCCGTGAATGTAGTATATCAAGCACAGTATGAATAGAATATCATTGTAATATACGTAACAGAATTTTAACGGAAAACTATTAAAAAAACGAATAACATCTCAAGAACATCGGAAGCTTAGGTAAAGTCTTTTGTTTTCGTCATGTATTTTATCCTATTTTACATTGAAATACATCATGTTTCAGCAAAACTACTATTTATTTCCGAGAATATTTTCATTCAGGCGCAGTTTAGGTAAAATATACGTGTGATGTAATAGTTTTTTAACTGAAAACGATTCGAAAAACACGTACCCTCTAGCCCTGTTCAAGGAGAAGACTGGGAGGAGCTGTTGAAGACGATGACAAGGAAAATGATTTTGATGGATTTTAATGAAAATATTCAGAAATATGGTATCGTAATATTTATCCAAGTCAAATAGGATATTATTGTAATACAATACAACAGTTTTTTAACTAAACCATTCGAAAAGTGATTACGGTAACATCTTTTGAACGAAACAAAGCGAAAGTCATTGTTTTCATCACAATTTTATCCCACTTTCCACTGTAATACGTATGTCATTTCAGCAAAAAATATTACATTTCCGTGAAGGTATTATATCAACCACAGTATGAATAGAATATCACTAATATAACAGTATTTTAACCGAAAACTATTAAAAATACGAGTAACATATCTTGAACATCGGAAGGTTAGGTAAAGTCTTTTGTTTTCTGCATGTAGTTTATCCTAATTTACATTGAAATACATCACGTTTCAGCAAAACTACTATTTATTTCTGAGAATATGGAAATGTAATATTTTTGCTGAAATGACGTACGTATTACAGTGGAAAATGACGAAAGCAATGACTCGCTTTCTTTCGTTCAAAAGATGTTACCGTAATCGCCTTTCGAATGGTTTCCAGTTAAAAACTGTTATATTACAATAATATTCTATCCTAATTCACTTGTGATGTAACAGTTTTTTAACTGAAAACGATTCGAAATACACGTGTACCGTCTAGCTGATACGGCAGAGCCCTGGTCGTGGAGGCTTTGTGTTTGCATCGGCCCTTCTTAAGCAGCTTTTAATTTTAGCGTACGTTGAAATTGTGTTTACCGGTGTATTCTTATTTTCTTGCTTCTTATTTTCCAGAAATATGACAAGTTTTTATATAATACAATGTTACGGTACTTTTAATTTACAAGTATTCATTTTTAAAAATACAGAAGACACCAAACAAATACTAGTACGGATATTTGCGTGACTCTCCCGCCAAAAAAAACCAAACAGCTGGTACTCTCTCCCTCAGCCCTACCAAAAATAGCCCAACATCTTTCTTGTTTATTCTCTTCCAATTTCTCACTTTAACTGGTATTTTTTACTTCATATTGCCTACATCAGATAAACTACAGTAATTGAGGTTAGATATTGTTATAAATTTGATTACCGGGTCCTGGCAGGTACCTTTAGAACCACCTGACCCTACCAACAGTGTTGCAAGTCAGACAGCATTTTTTTTTTTTACATTTTTGGTGTCTCCATTTGTTAATTTTTTTTCTGTGGGGTTTGCACAATAGTATACTGTTATACCTACAGTATTGTAAAACGATTTGGGAAAAGAAACACTCGGTAACTTAAAATTTTAAAAGGAAAATTTTGAAACTGGCAACTGTGTGTAGATGACCTGACTCACATCATATTGATGTTTCAAATTAAATTAACAAAAATTTATGTATCTATAAATAAACTTTTAAAAATGAATACTTTATGTTTTACATACTCCTGTGCATACCATACCATGCATTTGGCTACTTTGGGCTTGCTGTGATGACGCAAGAGATCTGCCCTAGCAACTGTACCGACACTCACAGCGGGTGGTGCGTTGGTGCGTCGTTTCCCTTGTTTACTGGTACAGTAAGTCCCCAAGTTACGTACATAATGGGGACCAAAAGGTTGTACTTAACTCGAAATGTACGTAACTCGATAATTTCCGCGAGTTTCTTTGGAAAATCCTGTGCTGTTTTCCAATCAGCACTCACCGCCTCACCAGTCACTCGAACATTATGCAGCTTATTTCGCACCTTGAATCGGTTAAACCACCCATTGCTAGCATTGAATGTCACAGTATCAGCAGGGTGATCTTTCTTTAGGTCGTTGAAAAGACTTAGGGCTTTCTCCTGAATCATACTGAGACACAGAGGCTTACGTTTTTGTGTGCAGTCCTCGATCCACAGCGCAAGATATTTTTCCATTTCTTCCAGAACCTTCCCTCTTCTTTTAGTTATAATCGTAGATTGCATTGGCACTGCAGATTTCACATGTTCCTTGATCTTTTCTTTGCCCTTATCAATTGTATTAACAGTTGACCGACTCAGGTTAAATTTGCGGGCAACATTGGTCAACATTTCAACACTTTCAAGCAGTTTTATTATGTCTATTTTTACCTCTAGTGAGATTGCTTGACGTTTCGTAGCACTCCCACTGGCTTCACCACTCTTACGCTTTACACCAGTCATTGCACACAGAGTAAAGTGTACAAAATAGGGCAGAAATTCACAGGAGAAGTACTGTATGCACAATGACCACACTTGTTGTTTTGGTGCGTCTAGCGTGTCGTCTGCATGGTCAGTGATAGTGGCGGCGCGGTGCGGCTGGCTCGCCCGCCAAATTTAAAAATTGCTCGCCCTTTTAAGACAATATTTTTGCAATTAAAGACTTCAGAAACGATGTACGTATCGGCCGTTTGTACGTAATTCGGATGTACGTAATTCGGGGACGAACTGTAGTTACTGGTCAATATTTTTCAACCTAACGAAACTATTACCCGTATAGAGGTCGACCCCCAACTTTTTGCCCAAAAATTTGGTCTTAAGAACTCGTGCTATGCACGGGTATATACGGTATATAAAAACGCTTTTCTTCATGTTCATTGAGTCGTTCTGAATTCCATTTCTGCTCAAAATACTACATTACCCAACCCAGACTTTTAGGAGGAGAGAAAGTGTATGGCCTTCTGCCCACTGCATGGTATTGGGTGGTAGGTTGGGGTGATTGGGGCGATGGGAAGGAGGAAAGGATATGGAGAAAAGAAGGCGAAAGGAAATGGAGGGCCCATCCCTATTTGGGTGGGGTGCAACCTCTGTTTGGGCCGGGTTTTGATACCAAACGATCTCACTTGCCTGAATGAGTGTAGAGTAGTCGCTGGTACCTTTGATGAAGCTGGTTGAGATAATAGGCACAGTAGTCTCATGGCGTGTCACCTTTGATACCGTCGTTGAATCGTTGAATCTTCCCAGCCCCCCTGGGTTACACTTGTAATTGTCTTAGCTTGTAAGTATACACAAGTGTACACAGGTTCTGTTATCTTCATTTGTGGTTCCTTGGTCTAATGTAAACACATGTGGTAATTTTCTAGTTATATTGGATGCTCTGGTAGTTACAGAATTGTTTGTTGACAGACTACTGAACATTAGCTATTAGCTTATAATTAGCTTATATAATTAGAGAGATATTCAGCCTGGAGGTATGCTCGCACATGTCTCTTTGGTACGGTGTCTGGCTGTGAACTGGTGAACTGTGTGAAACTGTGAACTAGGTGAACCTCTCTCTGTCTGCTTGTAAGGGGGTATGTAATCTATACGTCAACACAGAGATAAGAGGCTACACTCCACAGGCCTACTCCCACAGAGGCCTGGGGACATACAGTGGTCCCTCGGTTAACGAACGCCTCGGTTAGCGAAATTTAGGTTAACGAACTGCCTCCCATAAGATTCTTAAATTCGGTTAACAAACAAAAATTTGGTTAACAAATTTCTTACGAACCGACCTCAACATGTTTTCGCTTGCACTGGCTGGTCAACCAGCTTTAGTATTAGTCTGCCAACACATTAATCGGTTCTAGGGCTTAAATTCCTTACTATTTTAGTGAATATCAAGAAGTTTATACTATTCAATAATTTTAAAAGTTGAATATTCAATTTTTTATTCATTTTAACAATTATTGAACATAATTGAAGTTAAAGTGACTAGTTTAATGCGGGGCATCCAGCCTCTTAACACTGCAAACAGGCGTTAGTCTCTCTCTGTTTTCACTGGAGGTAACATCTTGCTTGAGACTCTCTTCAACTAAATGCTTTTTTCTGTGTTTCCAAGCAAATTATTGGTCATTTTGAAATATATTTTACATATTGACAATATATAATGCAGTGCAGTGTTGATTTAAAGAAAATAATCTTGAAATACACCAAGAGAACTAAAATTTTATGGGTGAAGTGGTGCCATGGGGTGACTTCTCTTCTACCCCAATGCCTTCTCTTCTTCCTTCTCCTCCACCCCCATTCTAATTCCCATCATCATCATCATCATCCAGGAGCCTTCTACATACACACCTCAAAGTAAGTGAACTTTTCTACCATTTTTGTTCAATTTAGGCAATTTTCGGTGAGCTGGAACCAATTACCCAAAAACCCATTGAAACAATGGTTTCGGTTAACGAATTTTTCGGTTAACGAACAACCTGCTGGAACGGATTGTGTTCGTTAACCGAGGGACCACTGTATATTTATGGGTTGTAACCTGAATCTGTGTCAAACTACAAATGCTTATGTGTGCTGTCCACCCTAGGAGGTGTGACAGAACAAATGCTTATATAGCTGTATGCTCAATAGTCTGGGTGATAGAATGTATATAATGAATATATGTCCTTAGCCCATATTTATATAATACGAATATTCCTATAACGAACGGTTTTACCTATAAAATTGAGAATGCTATAACGAACGCAACTCCTACAATGAACGTGGATAAATACGGGACTATTTCGCCTGGCGCATGAATATTGTTGTACCGCGACCCACAACAAGAGCGTCAGGCGCCATCTTTGTCTCATTGTGTAGCCAGTGCACCACTGTTATTGTTGAAATTTCGTCTTTTGATGTGGAAATAGAGTTATTTGTATAAATATTTTGTTATACAAGTGTACAATTGTGACATTGAATCGTCCAAAGCGAGTGAGAAAGCTCATAACTCTTGAAACTAAGAAAGAAATCATAAAGAAACGTGAGGATGGAACAAGCATTGCGAAACTTAGTGATGAGTATGGGATGGCTAAATCGACTATATGTACGATTTTAAAGAATAAAGAGGAGTTGAAAACAGTGCAAGTGGCTAAGGGAATCTGTAGACTTAGCAAAGCAAGGTGTAATGTGATTGAGGAGATGGAAAATTTACTCTTAATGTGGATAAAGGAGAAAGAAATGGCAGGTGATAGCATTAGTGAAGCTATAATTTGTGAGAAGGCCAGACAAATGTTTGAGGACCTTAAAGCCAAGACTCCCAATGCAAGTGATAGTGATGTTCCAGTGTTTAGGGGTACCAAGGGGTGGTTTACTGGTTTCAGAAGGAGAAATAAAATACATAGTGTTGTGAGACATGCTGATGCTGCTAGTGCAGATAAGGAAGCAGCTAAGGAACACCATGACATTTTTTTTGAATATTATTAAAGAGGGAGGCTTTGTTTCTCAGCAGGTATTCAACTGCGATGAAACTGGGCTTTTTTGGAAAAAAATGCCTCGCCGTACATACATTATCAAGGAGGAAACTTCTGTCCCTGGCCATAAGCCAATGAAAGACAGGTTTACCCTCCTTCTTTGTGCTAATGCTTCTGGTGATTGCAAAATGAAGCCACTCCTTGTGTAGCACACAGAAAACCCCAGAGCTTTCAAAAAAAATTAGGAAGACCCGCCTTGGTGTTATGTGGTGGTCAAACCCAAAGGCTTGGGTGACCAGGAATTTATTCTCTGAGTGGGTGATTGAGGTGTTTGGACCCAGTGTTCGGGAATACCTCAGGGAGAATAATCTTCCACTGAACGCTTTGTTGGTGATGGACAATGCAACAGCCCACCCTCCTAATTTGATGGTTGAATTGCCAGAGGAGTTCAACTTCATCTCTGTGCACTTCTTGCCACCCAACACAACACCTCTCATCCAGCCCATGGATCAACAGGTAATTTATAACTTTAAGAAGCTGTACACAAATGCACTGTTTAGAAAATGTTTTGCGTCCACTTCTTCCAGTGATGTTAGCTTGAAGGAATTTTGGAAGAGTCACTTCAATATAGCAGACGCTGTTTTTTTTAATTACCTCAGCCTGGAAAGAGGTTACTGTGAGGTGTCTTTGTGCTGCTTGGAGGTCATTGTGTCCTTCAAAGAGACTTTGAAGGCTTCGAAGAGTTAGAAGAAGAGGCTGTTGTTCATGAAATTGTGGCTCTGGGCAATTCCATAGGCCTGGAAGTGGATGATGATGATGTTGAGGAGTTGGTGGAAGAGCACAGTAAGGAATTGTCCACCGAGGAGCTGTTGAGCTTCACAAAGAGGAAAATGAGACATGAAGCGGAGCTTAACTTCTGAGGAGTCAGGGGAGGAGGAGGACAAGGAGGAAAGCCGCATCATTCCAGCCAAAGATCTCAAGGATGCGTTCTTTTGCTGGAGCAAACTGTCCAAACTTGCTGAGGATTATCATCCTGATGTTGGTTCTGTGCAAAAGGCCAGCAGTGTGTTCAATGACAATGTTATGAACTACTTTTGGAAGGTCCAGAAATCAAGGTTGAAGCAGCCAACCCTGGATTCCTTCTTTACAAAGGTAACAAAAGCACCTATAGACAAAGTGCCTGTGAGACAGTCACCAAAGAGGGATAGGAAGGATGACTCCTCTCCTTCCACCTCTTCTCCATGATTCTCTCCTCCCCCCTCCCCCTCTGCCTCCTGTCCTGCATGCTGAACAACACTAAGGTAAGATAAAGTACAGGTTGTACCTCTCTAGTCCGGCAACCTTGGGACCTGACCGGTGCCGGACCATGGAAATTGCCGGACCATGGAAATTCACCCTTTTCCTGGAAGCACTAGCACCACTTTCTCTGCATCATGGTCTCTTTGAAGACATATTGAAGGGTTAAATGTCGTATAGTAGCTTCTCAAATTTCGTGAGTTTTCAATTCTTAACGTATTTTATTGGAACACACAAAAAAATAAATAAATAAAAATTTTGACGGCGGAAACTTGAATTTCAACGGGTTTGAACGGCCTGCCAACGTGCAGACGACATGCATAATCGTGTAAACAGCGTCATTTCTCTTATGTACAAAAGATTCATTCTTGTTTATTACTGAATGTCTTTTTTATTGAATTAATGTTTATGTGTGCAAAATGACCAATACAATTCATTAATAATACGTAGAATATTAAAACACACGAGGAAATGACACAGCATTGTATTCGTTGATTACAAAACCAGTGACTGACTGGTTCTACATATAAAACTGAAGAAAATAAGACCTTGGTTGTAGCTGTAGTAAAATTAATATGGTTGTTTTAAGTAATGTTATTTAATGTTAATAAATGGAACAATAGAAGTAGCTAACGATAAATGTAAAGAAAAAAGAGGGATCGCATATGTAAGTGCGCATGCGCACACGTGAAAACATATCATTACTTTACATAAGAATATGAAAGCAACACTTATTTACTGTTCATATATATTTTAATTAATGTTTCTGAATTTGTTTTTATTGAATTAATGTACGTGTGTGCAAAATTAACAATACAATTTATTAATAATATGTGGAATATTAGAGGAGACGAGACGGCTGCCGGCATTGTTTATGTTAAAGCTTACGAAACCAGTGACTGATTGGTTCTACATATAAAACTGAAGAAAATAAGACCCTGAGTTTAGCTGTAGTAAAATTAATGTAAAAAAATGAATATGGTTGCTTGAAGTACCTGTAATGTTATTTAATGTTAATAAATGGAACAATATAAGTAGCTAACCATTAATGGTAAAAAAAAAAAGTGAGACTGCTCGTATGTACAGTAGGTGCACACATGTGAAAATATATCGTCATTACTCTAAATAAGAATATGAAAGCAACACTTATTTACTGCTCATATATATTGAAGGGTTAAATGTTATACTCTGTATAGACAAGCAGAGAGAGAGAGAGAGAGAGAGCAGCCGAACTGCCGGATGTAAACAAACCTTAATTTCCCGTGGCTTTTTTTTTTTTATTAAGGGGATTAGCCCACCCGGGAATAGGTCACTGACCCACATTAGGGCCTGAGGGGCAAAAATTTAATACTCCTGTAATAATAATAATAATTCAGATAAGTAAAAAAAAAAAAAAAAAAAAAAAAAAAAAAAAAAAAAAAAAGCTGCCTATCTACCTATTGGACAAACTAAAATCGTTCCGGACCACGGGAGTTTCCGGACCACAGAATGCCGGACTAGAGAGGTACAACCTGTACCGTATTTTTTACATTTTTCACAGAATTTTTTCAGTGTTAAGTGGTTGTATTTGGGGGCCTGGAACGGATTAATCCTATAACGAACGAATGCTATAACGAACGAGGTTCTGCAACCAATTAGATTCGTTATAGCAACCCCACTGTACTAATTGATAAGGGCTGGAACATCGCTCGGCTACCACCCACCGAGTTCCACGCGGTGTAAATCCACGCAGATTAGCTCTATGTGTACCTAACCTTGTTATAATGGTGTGTGTGCTTTTGCTAAGCTGAGATCTTCAACCTTATGTAAATGGTGGTTGAGATTCAATGAACTTGCCTACAGTGCCTTTTCTAAAATGTTTCTGCTTGAACAAAATACTCATACACTGAATAACATAAATGGTAAAGGTTGGTATCACAAGGCTTGATTTCACAAATCTTAAGATATTAAAAATGAATAATAATTGCTAAGTACACAAAAATGTTTCAATTATATAAGAAATTGTTTTTAATATTTTTTTTTATTTTATTAGAACTTATAATGAGTTTACTGAGCATTGACTATTGGTTTTATGTATTTATAAAATCATAAATTCAAATTCACATACGAAGGAAAAATGTTAATGGGTTGGCAACGTTTTTTAGGGAAATGGCTAGTAACTTGTTAATTGTCTGGCCTCATCTAGTAACCCTTAACTTGCTCTTATCCTGACACAGCAAAATTAATCTGTTCTGTGTAGGAAAAATTAAATTACAAAAATACTGAACATTATGAAGGCATGCATGGACACAGATCTAGGTGTGAAGAGATGATGAATGTGTATGCTGAGCATAATAGTATATGCTAGTGTCAATATGACGACCTACAGTACAGTGTATCAGCATTTCCTGATCATCTGCAGCTATTAAGATTAGTCATTCACTACTAGAAGAAGTTCAGTTTGTTTAACCAATGCCAAAATTGTCAGTTTATTTCATTAGGATAAGTCCCATATATCATGCATTAAACTTAGAAGTAGAAAACAATAGGATATGCATCCAAGAATAACATCATAGATTGGGGTAAATTACAGATCTCTCTTGGCTATCTGCAAAGCGTCAAGGAGATTAATAACAGCTTGTGTTATATAACATTCATATTTCTGAGCTTGTAGTATACTACAGACGTGCATCTATCTACGCTTAATCTGTACGTGCAGAACGTAGTTTCATGCGATACTCATTGGATACAGCTAGTGTATTTGTAGTGTCTACGACCTGCATAGGTATGTCTTGGGCGTTTTGTTTTTAATTTTGTGCAGACTTAGAGTCTACTGTAGGAAAGTCGTGTACAATGGTGGGAAGCAAGTCAGATCTCACCTTTTTTTAATCTATCCAAGTGTACTAGGTCGGTAATTTGAGTATCTGGTTTAAGTATTTTGAATTTGTTATCGTGCTCTTTGGCAATTATGAGGAAGGGTCCTGAAAATGTCGGCGAAAGTTTATAGATTCTTTCAGGTTCTCTTATCATGACAGCGTCGCCTATTTGAAGCGTGATAGGCTCAGCATGTTTATGTTGTGTGTAAATCATTTCAGTGCGCGATGCTGCTAATTGTTTACGCACTTTTCCATGGATGTCATTGAAGGTATTGATTTGCTTCATTGCATAATCATCCATGTTATATACAGGTTGTGTAGTTCTTGTAAGTATGTCATAGGGTAATCTTTTATTGGTCCCATTTTTGATACAGTAGGGTGCTTTGCCTGTAAAGCTATTTATTGACCCATTTATTGACTCTGCTACTTAAGGTAACCAATCCTCCCATGCTACCTGCGATTGGTCCGCTCAACTAGGCCATTTGATTGTGGGTGATAAGCTGCTGTGAAGCTTTTTTGAATGCAGTATTGTTTGCATATGTTTGCAAGAAGTTGATTCTTAAATTCTGATCCGTTGTCGGATAGAATAACCTTAGGCGTAGTGAACGGACATATGAGATGCGTCACTAAAGCGTGTGTCACAGTCTCCGCCGATTTATCCTCCAAGGGAACTAGAATCACAAATCTGGAGAAGTGATCAACACACACACAAGTATGTAGCTAGAGCCTTGATGGCTTTTGGCAGTTGCAATAAGTCGATTGCGACTGTGTCGAATGGACGTTCGGGTGTCGGGTATTCGAGAATTAGAGGAGGGTGCATTGTAGTTCCCTTGTGTTGAGCACAAGATAAACAATTAGCAATGTTTCGCTCAATGTCCCTTTTCATTGTACTCCAATATTAAGATTTTCTTATTTCTGCAAGGCATTTGTCACGCCCTGGATGGCATGCTTGAGGTGTATTGTGGTACAGAGTGAGTACCGTGTCTCGTAGGTTGTCAGGTACAACAATTTGTGTGACAGTATCCTACACTGTTTTTGTTGTACAGTGCAGTGTGTCTTGTTGCAGTTCAAACTGTTTGAACGGAAGAGGTAACTTTGGTAGATTGTCCTCCTCACCTGATTCTGGAGCATAAATTACTTTAGACAACATTGGATCTTGCCGTTGTTCATCTCTTAATTTTTGTGGAGTGAACAAGGGTATTGGGATAACTGGAGCTATGTGTCTAGACAGTGCATCGGCTACCACATTTGCGCGTCCCGGTAAGTGTTTAAAGACGGGTTCGAATTCTTGAATGGTCAAGTATCAACGTGCAAGTCTGCTGGAGAGGTTCTTTCCATGGAACAACTCCATTACTGTTGCATGATCCGTATAGACTGTTATTTGATAACCAAATATCACATCTTTGAACTTCTTTAATGACCAGACCATAGCTAACGCCTCTAGATGAGTTACTGAATTGTGTGTTTCTACATCATAAAGTTTATGGCTTGCATTAGCAATTACTCTATTTTTCCCTCTAGTGTCTAGCTGCATGAGAACAGCTCCTAGCCCTTGTCCGGAGGCGTCGGTGCACAGGGTGAAAGGTTGAGTGTAATCAGGGAATGCCAATACTGGTGCATTGGTCAATGCTTCCATTAATGCATTAAAGCTGTTTTCCTGTTCATTGCTTCAAACAAATGTTGCATCTTTTTTTAGTAATTTTGTCAGCGGGGCGGCTAACTTAGCATACCCGTGGATGAATGAGCGATAGTAGCCGGAAAGTCCGAGGAAACTACGCACTTTGTCTACATTTGTAGGACAGGGAAATTGTTCAACTGCTTTAACCTTGCAGTCCATAGTATGGATGCCGTTCCCATCAACTACGTGTCCAAGGAATTGAACTTTAGATTTGAGAAATTTGCTTTAGAGAGCTTAATTTTCAAACCTGCTTTATGAAGTTTTTTAAACACTTCACGTAATTTGACAAGATGACTGTTTACCGTATATCACGGCCTATAAGGCGGCGGGGTGCATAAGACGCCCCCCCCCAAATTTCCATTTAAAAAGTAGCTTTAGAGCTCTATTTGCTGTATAAGACCAGTACCCCAAATGTGACACTTACCCACTGACTCAGTAGTCCTTTACCAACCATCCTTGGTTTTTTAAAATAAGGCCAATTCACTTCAAGTAATGTCATCAAATTATACCCGCTGGTGTAGTGTAAACACTAGTGACGTCACTGAAGCGTCTGCTATTTACCGATAACTGGAACTAATGTCGGTATCGAGTAAAATTTTTCCATTTACTTGAAATGGATTTACCGATTTATTTGTTTATTTATTTATTTATTTATAATATACTGTAACATATTAAACACACTGCAAGTATTTTCTTTCATTTATACGCTTGCTTCACACGAGACGCTCGGTATTGGGAGTGTTCCCTCGTCTCGGTGGTGTGGCTGTGTTCCGACTATTTATACAACAGATGGTTCAACAGCAACCACAGTATTCTAATTGTGGTGTTTCATTAGGATTTGAGTGAAAAAGGTTACCGGTATGTACTTACTACATACATTTATTACACAAATATATATATATATATATATATATTTATATATATATATATATATATATATATATATATATATATATATATATATATGTGTGTGTATATATATATATATATATATATATATATATATATATATATATATATATATATATATATATATATATATATATATATATATATACAAAAAATGAATGTTCAATGAATTATTTATGGTGCATTTGGGTACTGGCCACTTCAGACGGGCTATAAATAGCCTTGTTATCTCCCCTCCATCTCACCCTGAGCCAGAGGGACGCGTCTTGGTAAATAACATGTTTGCTTATTTTCCATTTACTTGAAATAAATTTACCGAATTATTTGTTTATTTAGTTATTTATAATATACTGTAATATATATATATATATATATATATATATATATATATATATATATGTGTATATATATATATGTATATATATATATACTATGTACAAAAAATGAATGTTCAATGAATTATTTATGGTGCATTTGGGTACTGGCCACTTCAGACGGGCTATAAATAGCCTTGTTATCTCCCCTCCATCTCACCCTGAGCCAGAGGGACGCGTCTTGGTAAATAACATGTTTGCTTATTTTCCATTTACTTGAAATAAATTTACCGAATTATTTGTTTATTTAGTTATTTATAATATACTGTAATATATTAAACACACTGTAATTATTTTCTTTAATTTATAAAAATAGCCCATCTCCCCCTCTTACAGCTGCCAATGGGAAGCGTGTTGGTAATTAAATTTGCTGTTTATTTTCAGTTTGTCTAATTTATCATGTATCAAATTAATATTACTAGAAATTGTGTAGGTAGTAGGCAGCTACCAAACAGGGAGGTACTACCGCCTGGGAAGATATTGGAAGCATAATGTGTTGTCTAATGGTAGACCCTGCTGTCATATGGCATCACGAAAATTGTGACCAAGTCCCAGGTTGCTGACCTGACTTTCTGCCTCATTTACACAATTGCAGTTTCAATTGTTCCTCTTACTTTGACAACACAACATACATACAGTATATTATTTCTCAGTTTTGATCTTTTTTTTCAATTTTTGTATTTATTTATAGTTAGTTACTTAAAATAAGGCCAATTCACTTCAAGTAATGGCATCAAATGTTACCAGCTGGTGTAGTGTAAACACTAGTGACGTCACTTGAGCGTCTGTAATTAACCGTCGATAGTTTCAAGAATTAATGCACTCATTTACTGAATATTCTTTGTAAAAAAATAAAATTTAAATCAATTATTTATAGGAGATAAATATTATTATGAGTAAATATACCGATACCAGTATGCATTACTGACCACCTCCACGGCTAAAAATAGCCCAACTCGCGGTCACTTTCCCTTTCTTGTCTCCTCACTGGCAAATGGGGGCGTGGGGAGGGGTGTGTGATGATAGCTGTGTTTATTACAGGGGTATAAATCTCTTTTACGGTATGTTAGACAGGTTTATAATACATTTTTATTATTTTAATATACCGGTAATCTTAATTTGAATCCAGCTTGCCAAACGTAAGTTTCAGTATAAAATAATTAGTGGTAAGACCTTGTGAGTGGCTTACGATGTTTTCATCACCACTCTTGACACACTAAACCACAATATTTAAGAGGTAAGAATTTTAAACTTGGTGGTTTAGACGACCCACTAACTTTGGGCAGATTTTTTTAATGTTCAAATTTCGTCTTATAGGCCGTGATATACGGTACATCTTTGCTTACAATAATCAAATCATCTAGATGAGCATAAACTGTATTGCCAATCATTCCTGCAAACAATGTATTAAGCATTCGTTGAAATGTCAATGACGCATTTTGTAGTCCAAATGGCATTCTTAAAAATGTTGAGTACCTATTAGGACTGCAGGTATTATGATCCAATCTTTAGTAAGCTTGGGCTCGTGGACAACCTTCCTCATATCTGTTGAGTTAGTTACCACTTTCACATTTGTTCTGAGTAATGGATGTGAATTTTGCATAGTATGGTATGTAGTGCTATTAAATGTTATAGTATGCCGACTAGGTTGGACATCTATATTATTTTGTTTTAGTGTTTGAAGACCTAATAATCCATCAGCTGGCAGAGAAAAATCTTTTACTATATAAAACTCAGCTAGAAAGATTTCACTGGAATCATAAAAACCTATAGGTAATGTAATGACTCCCATAATATCTAAATGTTGGCCTGATACTCCGGAGAGATCGACATCAGTAGGTCTTAGTTGCCATTTATTGTCAGGAGAACGTCGATTCAATTCAGTAAATGACGTAAACGAGATAACATTAGCGCACGCTCCCGTATCTATGTCTAAAGAGAGCTTGGTGTTACCTACACTCACTGGTATTGTCAATACTTCTACTTTACTTAGTACAGCGATCAATGACACTGTCATGGAAGCATTGTTAGTGATATGTGATCTTATCCCTGGTCGTGTTGGACATGGCGCAAATCTTCCCCCGACGGATTTTGAATTTGCCTCCGTTGATTGCGCTCTAAATAATCCTGCCTGCATTGCTGCAGAGTTGCACAATCCTCTGAACTGTGTGATGTAGAATGATGTAGTAAACACCACTGGTCACTTTTGGGTTCAGAAGCATTGTAGGTCTTGCTTACTGCATTTGGATTTAACTTTTGATTTTGATTTTTGAAGTTGCTTTTCTTGGCTTTGTTAGACTGATAGGTATTACCGTCTCGTGGTGCATAGAAACAGTCTTCAGTCTTATGATTCTGTTTCTTGCAAATTTTACAAACAGTTTTTTGTTTAGGCTTGGTACCTGTTTCTTTTTTAACCTTAATTGGTGCGATTGCCACCGGTGCAATGGTACTATCACGAGGTATGTATGGGGTTCTTTATATTATCTTTTCTGCATAATCTGTGAGTTTCGCTGACTGGGGGTAATTTTCCATTTTAGCTTGCTTAAACTCCATTTCTTGAATAAGAAATATAAATTGGATATACTCGATAAGACGATACACATTTTCCTCCTTCATGGTACGGTTGTTTTCCCACCAATCAGAAGCAGGGAAGTGTATTTTTGCGTCGTCATAAGCTTGTCCCGCCATGGACTGTGTCATGAAGAGATCCTGTGTTTGGATTTGCGTTAATGTTCTGTTTACCATTCTAAAAAACTATGTAAGATGACTGTCATGGGTTGCATTGGGCCTCCTGCACAACCCATCCTAAATGTTTGTTTACGGTAGAGATAAGGCACCCGGCCAGCCATAACAGGGACATGTAGGGGGGGGGGGGGGGCAGGCAAGTGAGACAGTGATGTACTGTTCATCACTTCACGCCTCAAATAAAAAAAGCAAATTTAGCCAGTGGGCTTTAGACCTTGGGTTAGAGAAGACCTCCTGCTCCGCGGACTTAAGATCAGGGGCCATACAGTCCAACCAGTGCTACGGGTCTGTGTGTGCAAATCCCCGAGATTTTTTTGTCAAGTCCAGCGACAAGTTAACACGTCCTGTAAAGGAAGTGATCAATGGTGAGGGCCTGTTTGCTACAAGAGCACTCCAGGCTGGCCTAATAGATCTAAACGATTAATTTACCAGGTTGACAAACTCTCCCTTATGACTTACGGTACTGTGGCGTGAATGTGAGTGACTGACCTATCCATGCAAATTATAAGTCCAGTGTATGGAATTGTGCCAAATAAACGTAAGTGCAATCATCTGCCCATATCTGTGATCCCTCTATTATTATTATTACCAAGGGTAATGACTGATTGGTTATGACAAAGTATAACCAATAACTTAGATGGATGTTGGAAGTTAGTGGAATTCATTAAATCATCATTTATCAAGTACATAACGCATTGAATGCCGGAAGCAGAGCAAAATTCTACGTAGTGATACACCATAATCTCTTGGGTGAGTAACCAGTGTGAAGGTATCCGAGTTCTACGGTAAGAAAGCCACTTTCCTGCATTTAAAACGTAACAATTGGCGCCCGAACAGGGACGCAGACCGTGGATGATTGCACAATTGTATCGCCCACACCTACACCATGTCAGCTCGTGCAGCGACTTTTGAGGAAGCACGTGCCCTCGGGCTGGAGGGGGCTGAGGCGGTTACATACATGGAGAAGGCTGAGGAGAGAGAAGACAAGCGACGCGAGCACGAAGAACTCTTAGCCCAGCTAGACTTTCAGAAGGAAGAAAAGAAGCTGGAACTTGAAGAGAGACAAAGGGAACGGGCGTTCCAACTGGCCTTAGCGGAAAGGAACCAAAATTCTCCCACTCAAAACGTCACTTATAGGAAATTTCCTCAGATGCCCACCTTTAAGGAGGGCGAATCCATGGAAATGTACATTTCCCGGTTTGAGCATCTCGCAGAAGCCTACGAGCTTGATGACAGCATAAAGGAATTTGAGTTCCTGAGCCTATTTGATGGGAAGGATTTAGGGATTCTTCGACGACTAGAGCGTCCTGAAAATAAATTCCCCGACATGACGTCTGCACTGCTGCGGGCATATGGGCTGACTACTGAGCAGGCCAGGCATCAGTTCAACAGGGCAATGTTGGAAGAAAATGAAACGGTTGCACAGTTCCGGGATCGTTTAAGGGACTATGTGGCTCAGTGGATGAGTAAGGATGAAACCCCCAAGTCCATGGAAGGGGTTATAGACTTAATGGTGCGCACGCAGTTAGAAAGGTCTTGTCCCCCTGAACTTGTGGCTCAGATCAGGGCTAATGGAGTTAAGACGTCGAAGGAAATGGCAAGCAAATCAGACGCTCATTTCAGCGCTTTCGGGTACCACACTCGGAGGCGGTGGTCGAACAGGGAGTCGGCAGGTAACCAACAAAGTCAACAACCTCTACAGAAACAGCCACCAAACCCACCCAGGTAACAAGGAAATAACCAGCAACCACAACCGCAAAGACAGCAACAGAAACAGCACCAAGGCCCCCCGAAGTATCAGGACAGTTGGCGCCAGACCAACAATCCACGATGGAACCGGCGGCAGGAAGCCGCCGTGGCTCAATTCGTAAGCCAAGGTGCCAGCAATAATAATCCACAAAGAGACCAGCAGCAGGAAGCCTCCGGTGTTCAAACTGTGGGCGGGGAGTGGCCTGACCTTCCAGCAGGGCCGATCGTCATGCAACCTGAAGCAGGGGCTCATACCGAATCATGTCTACCCCAACACCCCTACTGACTAACTGCCGCCTCCAACCTCTCCTCGAGGGGTCACCCCACATTTCTTGTTAAACCTGGATACGTTGGAGGAGTTCCAGCGACTGTCATGCGAGACAGTGGGGCATCGGGCTGTATTGTCAGGAAGGAATTGGTGGGGCAACATCAATACACCAGAGCACAAGGTTGGGTCACTGCAGCAGTCATGAGGGAACCTATATACGATCTCATCATTGGGAATATCAAGGGAGCAAGAAACAGTTGTGCAGTGGATGCTGCAACCCAAACTGATGCTGCCGCTTTGACCCAAGTTAATGCTGCTGCAGTCACTCGGGGTATGGCCCAAACAAAACCTCGAGTCACCCCATTGGCTATTGGCACATCGTCTGATCTCATCAATAGTCAGGATGTCGTCCAAGAGCAAGAGGATGACAGCACGCTCACTTCGGTACACAAGAGTTTGATAGTTGGGACCATCAAGGAGACATTTGGGAATCGAACGAGGTTCGTAAAGAAGAGGAACCGTCTCTACCGAGAGACTGTGACGTCTCTGGGTGAAACACGACTGCAGTTCGTGGTTCCTTCCAAGTACCTCCTGGCTGTGTTCAAGCTAGGTCATTGCACTGCTCTTGGCGGTCATATGGGTAAAAAGAAGACCTTTGACCGCATCAGTGCAGCGTTCTTCTGGCCAAGGATGGGCCAGGAGATCACCAGGCTAGTCCGCTCTTGTGATGTGTGCCAGAAAACCAGTGATCGAGGGCAAGTTCCGCCTGCACCACTACGGCCCCTCCCACTGATCTCTGAACCCTTTGAGAGGGTGGCGGTGGACATTGTAGGGCCGATAAACCCAAGGGCGAGCGATGGGGCAAAGTATATTCTCACCTTGGTGGACTTTAGCACGAGGTGGCCCGAGGCTGTGCCCTTGAGGAACATTGAGGCCACGACTGTTGCAGAAGCCCAAGGTTAAAAATGCTTTGAAAACCTTTGATCTAGATGTATGATAGTTATTTTGTGGGTCCCTTATTTGTGACCTGACCTGACTAGTCACGTCACCCCCTTCTCTTAAGCTCCTCTACGTGTGTGATGGTGTTGGTGTGTGGATTAGTGGATGTCATCAATATGACCTGACCTCATGTTTTTAAGGTCACCCTGTATATTTAAGCCTCTCTCTGTCTATGTAATCCAGTTGCCTCTGAAGATGTCTTGAATAAAGACGAAAGCTAAGGTACTCCGTTGTTTCCATTCTCCCGTGTGATTTTATCAAGATATAATATATATATATATATATATATATATATATATATATATATATATAATATATATATATATATATATATATATATATATATACAGTCAACCCTCACTTTACGCGGTCCCACATTCCGCGTTTCCACGTTTACGCGGTACCCTGCCGAAACCAGGATGCTCACATTCCGTGGTGCGTGTACCTCTTTACGCGGAGAGTGTCTGGCTCGACACTATTTTTAGATTCGACCCTCCC
Source organism: Homarus gammarus (assembly GCA_958450375.1). Classification (NCBI taxonomy): domain Eukaryota; kingdom Metazoa; phylum Arthropoda; class Malacostraca; order Decapoda; family Nephropidae; genus Homarus; species Homarus gammarus. The sequence continues at coordinate 229,113 of CAUDMG010000378.1, read as the reverse complement.
GCCTACTCCCGCCTCCGCCTGGGCAAGCCGCCCGGTAAGATTGCGCAGTGCATGTTTCTGTTGCGTTATCAGTGACGTCATATGATGTGTCGGACTGTGATTGGCCATGCATCCCTACCTCCCTCCGCTGCTAGCTGTAATTAGTTTAAAGTAATATGACGTGTCCACCTGGGGGGAGGAGGGAGGGAGAAAAGACGACGCTTGACCTAGCCGCGGCAGTTTCATCCCTCCAGGCCACACCGTGTAATCGTGCATCCATTGTTCTGTAAAATGGCTTCCGCCGGACCACCGCCCCCAGAGAGGAACCTTTCCTTGCCTGGACCCAGCCGCCCTAAGCCAAAGAAGACACGACGCTCCTTAAGCTACGAGGTGAGGTACAAGATCATCCAAGAGTTGGAGAAAGGAACGAGACAGGTTGACTTGGTGCGCCAGCATGGTGTGCAGCCAAGATAAAGGAGCACATGAACATCACAAAGTCTACAGGTGCTTTTATGAACAAGTATTTCCACAACCAGGTGCTTCTCAAGACGGAAAAATTACTTGTGAGCTACTTGGTGCGTCAGGCACGACAGAACATGGCGGTGGACACCCGCTCTGTTAAGGAGTACGCACGTGAACTGTATGCTGCAGTGTCATGAAAGATGAGAATTACAGAGCCCAAACCCTTTAATGCTTCCTCTGGGTGGTTACAGAGGTTTAAGAAGAGGAACAAGATCACCAATATCAACATTGGTGGTGAAGAAGCTAGTGCTGACCGCGTTGCAACTAGGGAATTTCCTCCGTTTTTACGTGAGATTATGGAGGAAGGACAGTACACCGACGACCAGGTGTTTAACATGGACGAATCTGGTCTTTTTTGGAAAAAGCTACCTTCCAAGACCTTTGTTGTGAAGAATGCCAGCAAGATTCGGGGCCGGACGTTGCAGAAGGAGCGCATCACCGTCCTGTTTACCACCAATGCCTCCGGTACCTGTAAGCTCAAGTTATCAGTGATCCACACAGCACGCAAGCCGCACACCTACAAGAGCATGGACATGACCAAGTTAAATGTCCACTGGCTGACCGCACGTAAGGCGTGGATGTTCTCTACACTGTCCCTCTCCTGGTTTGATGACTGTTTCGTTCCCGGTGTGAAGAAATTCTGTGAGCAACAGAATGCGCAATTCAAGATTTTGTTGCTGCTGGACAACGCACCAGGACACTCGCCCCTACTGTTAGATCGTCACCCCAACGTAAAAGTGGTCTTCCTTCCTCCCAACACTACGTCTATATTACAGACCATAGACCAAGAGTTAATCTGTAATGTAAAAGCTGCATTCTATACGAAAAAATTCAAGCTCCTGAACGACTACACCAACACCAGGGAAGAGTTGCGTAACCTGAGTGACACCACCACCGATAGCAAGAGCGAAGACGACGAAGATCAACAGTTGGCAGAGCAATAAGTACTTTTAAAACAATTCTGGAGAAAATTCAACATCAAGAAAGCTGTGGACTTCTTGGTGGAGGCATGGGATCAGCTGTCTGTAGCAACTGTTTGTCACGCATGGAGACATGTATTGCAAGGCATTCCGGCCGTTAGGCAGAGTCAATCTGTGACTGGTGAGGTTCAGACTGTTGCAGTAGCAGTGGACCTAGCCAGAGAAGCTGCGCAGAGTGTTACAGCTGCAGGCTTCTCCGAGACCACCAACGACGACATCCTGGAGGTGATAAGGGATCCTGATGTGACTACCGACGAGATGGTAGATGATGATGACGTCTGTGAAGAGGCAGGTGGTGCGTCATCCCAAGAAGAACACCGCTAATCCCACAGTAATGTTAGGGGTGCCATCGAGTGTATCGAGAAAGTCAAGCTCCCCCTTTCCGTCGACCCTGACACAAACAGGTATGAAATCTTCACTACCCAGCTGTTGCAGACTATGGAGCCCTACTTCAAGGTTTATCACGACAACATAAACACCAGCCGTCAGCAAAGCATAACAGAGTTCTTCGCCCACAACCCACCACAGCCAGCCCAAGCCAGTGATAGTGACAGAGGTAGAGACAGTGATGATGACTTTGAGGGATTTGTCAGGGAGGCCCTGACAAGTGTGGATGACAGTGATGGTGACTCACCTGAGGGCCAGTAGCCTGCCCTCTGCCTCGGAACCAGCCTCCATCCCCGTATGCCGACCTATCTCTTCTACTGACGTAAGTGTTAAACCTAACTTTTAGTTTCCCTAACGTAACCTTTATTTTTCCTAACTTAACCTTTATTTTTCCTAACCTAACCTCTTCTATATTAATTGTATGTGCATACCATCATAAAGTTAAGATAAAATTTTTACTACAACATAGTTGTGTCGTTAAAAAGTGGAGTTTGGGGGTCGGCCCAGTCTCTATTTCAATTAATTCCATATGTTATGTTGTTCACTTTACGCGTTTCTCAATTTACGCGGTACCCTGTGGGTTGAATTAACCGCGTAAAGTGAGGGTTGACTGTATGTGTATATATATATATATATGTATGTATATGTATATATATATGTATGTATATATATATGTATAAATATATGTATGTATATATATACATACATACATACATATATATATTATGAAAATCCACAATGAAAACGTGGATAAGATAAATCTTGATAAAATCACACGGGAAAATGGAAACAACGGAGTACCTTAGCTTTCGTCTTTATTCAAGACATCTTCAGAGGCAACTGGATTACATGGACAGAGAGAGGCTTAAATATACAGGGTGTCCTAAAAAACATGAGGTCAGGTCAAAATGATGACATCCACTAATCCCCACACCAACACACACGTAGAGGAGCTTAAGAGAAGGGTGGTGACCCGACAAGTTAAAAATGTTATTAGCACATGATTATTACTAACGTCATCATGTATTAAAAACCTTCAAACTCCACATCATCAACATCTGACATCATAAGTTCTTCAAGTACATCCTGAGATACATTTATGGTTGCATCATCAAGAGGATCAAACTCCAAATCAGATGATATGGCTTCAGCTTCTGTTTCATCCTCGTCCTCCCACAACATATCATCCTCCAAACCATCCCTTGAATTAGATATTCCGCACTTTTTAAAAGACTTGATAACTGTTTCCACATTAATATCATTCCATGCCTTGATAACAAAATCACACAGTACATCCAGTTCAGGAGCACGCATATTCCCACCTTTCGTGTAAGACTTTTTGCCGCTGATCATCCACTTGTTCCATTGTTCACGAACGCGGTCCTTGAATGGTTTGTTTAGTCAAACATCAAGTGGTTGTACAACTGAAGCTAATCCACCAGGAATAACTGCAATGTCACTGTTGTTCCTCGCCATGCTGGTTTTTGTTTCCTGTGTTAAATGACTTGCGAACATATCCCATACTAAGAGGCTAGGCTGTTTTCGAAAGGCACCAGGTCGCCTACACCATATATGATCAATCCATAACTTTATTCCTTGTTCGTCCATCCGCCCTTTCTTGTTGACGTGAACAAAAACTCCAGCCGGGAACTTGATTTTGGGCATTGTTTTCCTCTTGAAAATTAGCATTAGGTTCAGCTTGGTTGCTTCTGCCATGCATGAAAGTACTACTGTAAACCGTGTCTTTTCATGTCCTATTGTTTTCACTAACACTGTTTTTGCACCCTTTGTATCAACAGTATCATTACCGGCCATGTCGAAGTTCATAGGTGTTTCATCCATGTTCCCGATGTTGCTTAATGGATAACAATGTTTCTTACGTTGTTGTATTATGTAGGGATGGAAATTAACAATTTTACAGTTAAGATCTGCTGGTAATTTTTGTGACGTCACTTAAGTGTCTGTATTTAACTGTCGGTAGTTTCAAGAATTAACGCAGTCATTTACTGAATATTCTTTGCAAAAAAATAAATTTTATATTAATTATTTATAGGAGATAAGTATTATTATCAGTAAATATACCGATATGCATTACTGACCACCTCAAAAGTTAAAAATAGCCCAATCTCACGGTCACTTTCCCTTTCTTGTCTCCTCACTGGCAAATGGGGGGGGGCGAGGGGAGGGGTGTGTGATGATAGTGTGTTTATTACAGGGGTATATTGTTCTTTTACGGTATGTTAGACAGGTTTATAATAAATTTTTATTATTTTAACACAATCAACCCTCGCTTTACGCGGTCCCACTTTCGCGTTTCCACGTTTACGCGGTACCCTGCCGAAACTGGAATGCTCACTTTCCGCGGTGTGTGTACCCCTTTATGCGGAGAGCGGCGCTAGCAGGGTGCGCACAAGGTCGCCCAGTCATCAAAACATTACCGAGTTCTTCATCCGCCACCCACCACTGCCGGCCCAAGTCAGTGATAGTAATAATGATAGTGAGGATATGGACTTATATGGACTTTGAGGGGTTTGACAAAGAGGCCCTGCAAGCCTCTGTGATGGATAGTGATACAATTGATACAAGTGATACAGGTGAGGGCCAATAATCTGCCCTCTGCCTCGGAACCAACCGCCCATCCCCGTGTGCTCAGCCATCTTTTCTACTAATGTAAGTGTTAAGAAACCTAATATTATTGATATTTCTCTTAATTATTAATTGTGTGTGCATACCATCATAAAATTAAGAAGTTATTTTTACTACAACGTAGGTATTGTGTCTGAAAAAGTGGAGTTTGGGGGTCGGCCCGGTCTCAATTTCAATTAATCCCATATGTTATGTTGTTCACTTTACGTGTTTCTCACTTTACGCGGGCCGCCGTGGGTTGAATTAACCGTGTAAAGTGAGGGTTCACTGTATACCGGTAATCTTAATTTGAATTCAGCTTGCCAAACGTAAGTTTCAGTATAAAATAATTAGTGGTAGGACCTTGTGAGTGGCTTACGATGTTTCCATCACCACTCTTGACACACTAAACCACAATATTTAAGAGGTAAGAATTTTATACCTGGTGATTAAGACGACCCCCTAACTTTGGGCAGATTTTTTTAATGCTCAAATTCCGTCTTATAAGCCGAGATATACAGTATCCCCTCTAGGTTGATAACTGAACCTAGCAGCTGGTCCTGTTCCCTTCAGCTTGTTTACAGTTGATTCACCAGGCAAGAAGATTACGGTAGCAATGCATGTGCTGGAGGGTGCGGTAGGGGGTTTTGAGAATTGCAATTAAATGCCAGGTAGCAACATGTCCTCCTAATACAGCTAGACCACGACTTACGACGGGGTTAGGGACCCAAATCCAGGTTGTAAGTCCGAATGATCGTAAGTCCGACATAGATATAAAAAAAAAAAAAAAAAAAATTAATAAAAAATCTACAATGAAATACAGTACAGTAAAAGTAATAAATAATGAGGAATGGATACAGTGTGACTGAGCACTTACCTTTAATGTAGTCAGCTGAATGAACATGGGGCCCCCATAATTTTCTAATTATACATGGAGACTACATTAACTGGAAACGTTTCGGTATAGCAAATGAGTGTGTCATTTGAAGAGAGAGAGAAAAAAAAATAAAAAAAAAAATAAATAAAAATTAAAAAAAAAAAATGGTCACAACTGCGGCGGTCGTAAGTCCCGACGGTCGTAAGTCGAAGCAGTCGTAAGTCGGGGTCTAGCTGTATTACGTATTTAAGTAATTATTAAATGTTTTAATTATCTGTATGTTGGCCTGGCGAGTTAATGCAAGACATATACATATGCAGATATAAAGCAAGACATCGCATTCTGGATTGAACAAAATTAATATTTGTTCCCCAAAAAATCCTACACTCAATCCCAGATGAGCTATTGCTCTGCAGTATATTTCAGGTCTCTTGTTTACTGGGTGGTAACAGCTAATAGTTCATGATATCCCTAATTGTCAGCACTCACCATCTCTCAACCACCGTTGTTGTTACTGCTCAAGATTCTGTTAAAGTTCTGATGGTAAACTTAATAATAAATTTTCAAAAATATATCCAGAGTGTCAGGTAGGGTTTGGGTGCTCTATTGAGGAAAAGTGGGGGATGGAAATGGTTTTGGCCAGTACCAATTGACCTTTTAACATGTAAACAAAGCTCATAACCACTACATCATAATAACTGCTGTAATATTTTAGTAATAAGTTATAAGATAGCTATTTGTTTGTTTTCTTTCTTAATTTCTTGCTTGCTTGTATGGGTGATATCTAAAGCATATTTGGAGCTAAGAAGTTGAAATTTGGATGCATATATGACCAAGTGCTTTTAGATAAATGCTTTTTTCTTTAGTTTTTGTTCATGGCATGAGAGGCAGTATACATGAACACACCACTGACTCAGTTCACACCTGAAAATTTCCTGAAACCCCCAGTAGGCCAGGAAATCAGATACTTCAAAATACAAATTGAATCACACATTATGAAAGTTGATTTTATCTCAACTTAGAGCAGATAATGTCAGTAGTTTAAACCAGCCCACCAAATAAACCAAAATTGGTGTGTAAATAAACATAACTTAATGCTTGAAAATAGTTTCCTCTGAATCTTACACTGAGGACTGTGACATAGCTAGAACACAACGAAATGTACTAACTACAGGTTGACAATCCCTTATCCGAAATCCTCGGGACCAGAGGCATTTCGGATTTCGGAATTTTTCGGTTTTCAGAATGGTTTTTTTTTTTTATTAGCCCATCCGGGCACAAGTCACTGACCCACATTGGGGCCGGGGGGGAACATAATAATAATTATAATGATAATAATAATAATAATACAGGTAATAATAATAATTCATAGGTCTAGGTCGTGTTTCTCACTTTTTATCTTTTTTCATTCTTGTATTTCTTTATTATTATTATTATTATTATTATTATTATTATTATTATTATTATTATTTTATTAATACAGTATTATTGTTACCATTATTATTTTATTTTGGTGTATTTTTTAATTAAAATTTTTATTTACTATGAATAATTATTATTATAATTTTTATTATTATTATTATTATAATTATTATTATTATTATTTTTATTATTATTATGATAATTAGTATTACCATTACATTTTCACCCCCCAGGCCCCAATGTGGGTCAGTGATCTATGCCTGGGTGGGCTAATCCCTGGGAAAAAAAAAAAAAAAATTATGCTCACAAAAAACTTTCGGTTTTCAGAGCTTTTCGGTATTCGGAATTTCGGATAAAGGATTGTCAACCTGTAATGGGATATGAAGCAGTTATCTTAAGAAACAGAGACTGAGCCACAGAAAGCTGACCCAAACAGAGGTTTAAGAAATTACTGAAACTTTGCTTCTTATATTAAATATTAATAAATAACATAATAACACTGTCTGTTAAACTGAAATAGGTATATAGTAGGGTACTAATCTGCTCCTTACCTGATCACATGACCCTCCAGTTGCTCCTTGCTCATAGTATTAATTGGAATGCCATCTATCAGAGTTTGTGCACGTCCACTGCCTGTCTTCTTGGATCCACGCTTTCCTTTAGCTTTATCTCCTTTCTTTTTTAGAGGCTGTCAAATCATCAATTACATTAGGTTATGTTCACATATGTTAAATCTGCTACTTAAAATTCACAGAAAGAACAAGAAGAGTTCATCAAATTATGGGTACGCTAGGCAAGGTTTGGAAGTCCCATACACTACCAATTCACACCAAAATGAACCTATACACAGTATATACAACATTGATGAGATCTGTGTTGATGTGTGGTGAAGAATCATGGTAAGACAACGAAACTATATCTAGATGATTTCGAGTTTCTGATAACAAGGCCCCAAGAAGAATTTGGGAATAAAGTGGTATGATTGCGTTAGGAATAAGACTACAGGGGGTCCCCGAGTAACGATCGCCTGCAGATACGAATGGGGATAAACTTAAAATTTATAGTATTTTATTTACCTGATTACTTATATCTTACCTTCATTTACTGCATTTTGTCATTCTATTTCTTCTTTCGTCCTAAATTAAGTTATTTTAAATGCATACAGTAAGATCTTGTATTTCACGAGTAATATAGACTGGAAAAATTGCGCCAAATTCAAATTCGCCAAATGAAAATACATAAACTAATGGGAAAAATAACAATACAGACTGACCACTCTACATCAACCTCTGAATTTCCCATTTATAACCTCCAAATTATACAAATTATGCCTTTATTGACTTGATTGTGCCTTCCGGAAACTAGTTTTAGGCCATCCTCAAGTGATTTAATCACATGCTGCTTATCCTCTAACGAGTACTTGGCAAACTTAACTCCCTTATGATAGTCCCGCTTCTCCTTTTCCTTATTTGGCCTCTTAGGTGGGTCTGTCCCACCCCCACCAGCACCAGTAGGGCCCCCAGGTGGTAGCACCACCCAAAAAAGCATACAGTAGTAGCCCGGGCGATCGCTAGGATGGCGCGAGCAACAACACGATAGTTGCGTTCTTGTAAACCTCTTTTACATTCACCACCGGCAATTCGATCACCAGAAAGCTTTTTGGAAACATTCTTCTTACCTTCTCTATCCGTATTAATCGCTAACACAAAAATTGGAGAAAATAGCGAAAATCACGGAGTAATTGACAGAAACCGCGCAATTCAACTGATCACGTCACGTAAACAGAGAGAGGGTGTAAACCATTATTAGTCCTCACTGTGAAACATTCTTTTTACTTATTCGTTTCATGCAGTATTTATGGGTAACAGCTCAATTTGCAAAAACAAAGACATTTATAGAATACCTCTCAAAAAACACTTGACAAACAAAAGACAAGAATCAATTGAAAATGTGATATCGAACGTGAACTGTAATTGCATAACCCCGCGCCACGCTGAAAACATTAAGGATGGAATCAAAACAATGAGGATGAAATCATGTTATAGCCAACATTCGTATGCAAAAGTTCGCGTTTTACAAACAGCATTCCCCTATTCATCAATTGCGTTGCAACCAATTCATGTTGACAAAACACGCATTGTAACAGAAATGAGTGTAACTGGTATGAGGGCTGTGACATCATTCAAGATAGTGGCCAGCATTAAGCTTGCTGGATCTCGTGTTCAGTTGACTGGCTCTCGCGAAATTCACGATATTTTACGCCAAATATAAGACTTGGTTACATTAGGTGGTGCTCGCGAAATTCAAAAACGCGAAATGAAATCGGGCGAAATATGAGATCTTACTGTACAAGGACTTAGGCTATGATATAGTGGGAATTTAAACATTGTTCTGTCAGTAAGGTATACACATTGCATGTGTTCCAACTTACGTATAAATCCAACTTAAGAATGTCCTCAGGAACAGATGCTGTTCGTAACCTGGGGACCTCCTGTACAGTGATCCCTCGGTTAACGAAATTTCGGTTAACGAATTACCTTCCATAAGATTCCATAAGAATATTCAATTTGGTTAACGAAAAAATTCGGTTAAAGAATTCCTTACGAATTATTTCCAACATGTTTTCGCCTGCTTTTGCCTGCTCACCAGCTGTAGTATTAGTCCGCCAATACAGTAATCAGTTTTAGGGCTTAAATTTGTTACCATTTGAGTAAATATCAAGAAGGTTGGACTATTCAATAATTTTCCAAGTTTTATATTCAATTTTTTAGTCATTTTAAAAATTATGTGACATAATTGAAGTACAGGGAACGAGTTTTTAGTGCGCCAAACAGCCACTTGACTCACCCAGAATGGTGTCAGTTTGTCTCTGCTCAGTGGAGGAAGCATCTTGCTTGAGACTATTTTTACATTTTTACAGTACAATTATTGGTCATTCTGAAATTTATTTTACATATTGACAACATATAATGCAGTGCAATGTTGATTTAAAGAAAATAATCTTGAATTACACCAAGCGAACTTAAAATTTTATGGGTGAAATGGCGGCATGAAGCATGGGGTGACTTCTCTTCCACCCCACTGACTTCTCTTCTCCCTTCTCCTCCACCCCCACTTCTAATTCCCACCATCATCATCATCCACCAGGAGCCTTCTACATGCACACCTCAAAGTAAGTGTACTTTAATGCATTTATTTTTAGTCTGTATGTCATTTTCGGTGAGCTGGAACCAATTACCCCAAATCCCATTGAAACAATGGTTTCGGTTAACTAAATTTTCGGTTAACGAACGACATTCTGGAAAGAATTGTGTTTGTTAACCGAGGGACCACTGTATATGCAAAATGGCAAATGTTCCGTATACAGCAAAGCCTCGGATAGCAATGGTTCGACCAACAACATTTCATTTTTAAAACCCTAGTTAATTTAGGACCCAATTCAGTTTACGTCCTTATTTCATTCGTATTTATGACCAAAATATAATAAAATAAAATTAAAATAAAATTACATTTTCATATAAATAATAACTAAATCCCGATATGTAATATAAAACAAAACAAAAAATTACTGTAAAAGAAAAAGAAGAGAGCCTTGTGCAAAAAAGCTGCCTGGCTAATGAGTGTTAATGCGCATCACCGGTAAACAACAGTCGGAGTGTGGCGGTCCCTTTGTTTTACGTATCTGAGCAGCAACAGGAGAAAAACTTGAGCAAGAGAGCAAGTGATAGTAGTGCTGGTTCAAAGGCTAAAAGAAAGTGTATAAGCTTAGCCGAGAAACTAGATGTGTTAAAACGATATGAAAAAGGTGAGAGGGGTGTGGATATTTTGCGTGCTTTGCTCACATGGAGCAAGGGATGAACATATTTTCTGAAGTGGATCCATTAACAGAACGAAGTTTTAAAATAAACAGGGATGTTAAAAATGCATATGACTTCTAAATAAAGATGTATAATGAGAATAAGAAAGCAGCTGTGCAAGGTTCTTTAGACAATTTTATTATTCAAAGGCCTAAACTAACAACTTCAGCTACACCATCTACATCAGCTCCACTGTCAACATCAGCTATACCATCAACTTCAGCTACAGTATCTTCAGCTACAGCAACAGCTACAGCTACAGCATCAGCTACAGCATCAGCTACAGCATCAAATTCAGCAACTACAGGTTCAGTAACAACTTCAGCAACAGTTCCATAAACGAACAAAACTTCGAATAACGACAGCCTTACGAGAAACACGCTTTGTTGTGTACATCAGCTGATCCACTAGTACACCAATACAGTTATTGATTCTATGTTTACATTCATTTCCAGTGGAGTAAATATCAAGAAAGTTGTGCTCTTGAATATTTTTGCATTTTTTATATTAAAATTATTTGTCATTCTGAAATTTAGTTAACATATTGATAATATGGACAGTACAAGGAACAGTTTTTGTGTGCCCATCAGCTGATTCAATTACCCAACAATGCTTCTCAGTTTAACTTTGTTTACAGTGGAGTGAACATCGATTTTGTTGGTCTCTTGAATATTTTTGCATTCTTACATCAAAATTATTGGTCATTCTGAAATTTAGTTAACATATTGATAATATACAGTAAAACCCCGCTTTACGTGGTTACGCGGTTTCACTTTACGCGTTTCCACGTTTACGCGGTACCCTGCCGAACACGGAATGCTCACTTTGCGCGGTGCGTGTACCCTTTTACACGGAGAGGAGCTGACGGTCCTCTTGCGCAGCGCCATTTTTGGATTCAAACCTCCAGCCATCTCTCCCACCCTCTCCCGCCATGTTGGGTAAGCTGCGCGAGTAGGGTGCGCAGTGTATGTCTTTGTCGCGTTATCGGTGACATCATATGACATATTGAACTGTGATTAGCCCAAGCATCCTTACCTCCCTCCCCCGCTAGCTGTAATTGGTTTAATGTAATATGACGGGCCACGCCACAGGAGCGTTTAAGCCCCTTGACCTACCCGCGTCAGTTACACCCCTCCCAGCTACACTGTGTATATCGGTATCCATTGCTCCATAAGAATGGCTTCCACCAGACCACCCCACCACAACAAAGAAATCTTGCATCACCTGGACCCAGCCGCCCTAAGCCAAAGAAGATACGAAGGTCCCTAAGCTACGAAATTAAATACAAGATCATCCAAGAGTTGGAGAAAGGAACAAGACAGGTTGATCTCGCGCGCCAGCATGGTGTTAACGAGTCTACGATCAGGACAATTAAGAAGAATGCAGCAAAGATAAAGGAGCACATGAACATCACAAAGTCTACAGGTGCTTCTATGATCAAGTATTGCCAAAACCAGGTGCTTCTCAAGACGGAGAAATTACTTGTGAGCTACTTGATTCGTCAACCACAATGGAACATGGCGGTGGACACGCGCTCAGTTAAGGAGTACGCACGTGAACTGTATGCTGCAGTGTCACGTATGATGGGAATTGCAGAGCCCAAACCCTTCAATGCTTCCTCTGGGTGGTTGCAGAGATTTAAGAAGACGAACAAGATCACCAACATTAACACTGGTGGTGAAGAAGCTAGTGCTGACCGTGTTGCGGCGAGGGAATTTCCTCCGTTTTTACGTGAGATTATGGAGGAAGGACAGTACACCGACGACCAGGTGTTTAACATGGACGAATCTGGTGTTTTTTGGAAAAAGCTACCTTCCATGACCTTCGTTGTGAAAAATGCCAGCAAGTGTCGGGGCCGGAAGTTGCAGAAGGAGCGCATCACCGTCCTGTTTACCACCAATGCCTCCGGTACCTGTAAGCTCAAGTTATCGGTGATCCACACAGCACGCAAGCCGCACGCCTACAAGAGCATGGACATGACCAAGCTAAATGTCCACTGGCTGACCACACGTAAGGCGTGGATGTTCTCTACTCTGTCCCTTTCCCGGTGTGATGACTGTTTCGTTCCTGAAGTTAAGAAATTCTGTGAGCAACACAATGTTCCATTCAAGATTTTGTTGCTACTTGACAACGCACCAGGACACTCGCCCCTACTGTTAGATCGTCACCCCAACGTAAATGTAGTCTTCCTTCCTCCCAACACTATGTCATTAATACAGCCCATGGACCACGAATTGATCTGCAATGTGAAAGCTGCATTCTCTGCAAAGAAATTTAAGCTCCTGAACGACTACACCAACACCAATGATGAGTTGCGTAACCTGGGTGACACCGATAGCAAGAGCGAAGACGACGAGGAACAACAGTTGGCAGAGCAAGAAGTACTTGTGAAACAATTTTGGAGAAAATTCAACGTCAAGAAAGCTGTGGACTTCTTGGTGGAGGCATGGGATCAGCTGTCTGTAGCAACGGTTTGTCACACATGGAGACATGTGTTGCAAGTTGTTCCAGGTGGGAGGCAGAGTAAATCTGTGACTGGTGAGGTTCAGACTGTTGCAGTAGCAGTGGACCTTGCCAGAGAAGCTGCGCAGAGTGTTACAGCTGCAGGCTTCTCCGAGACCACCAACGACGACATCCTGGAGGTGATAAGGGATCCTCATGTTGCTGCTGACGAGATGTTAGATGATGATGACGTCAGTGAAGAGGCAGGTGGTGCGTCATCCCAAGAAGAACGCAAGTTATCGCATAGTAATGTAAGGGGTGCCATCGAGTGTGTTGAGAAACTGAAGCTCCTCCTTTCCGACGACCCTGACGATAACCGGTATGAAGTCTTCACTACCCAGCTGTTGCAGACTATGGAGCCCTACATCAAGGTGTATCACGACAACATCAACACCAGCCGTCAGCAAAGCATAACCGAGTTCTTCGCCCGCAACCCACCACAGCCAGCCCAAGCCAGTGATAGTGACAGAGACAGTGATGGTGACTTTGAGGGATTTGTCAGGGAGGCACTAGTAAGTGTGGACGACAGTGATGAAGACTCACTTGAGGGCCAGTAGCCTGCCCTCTGCCTCGGAACCAGCCTCAATTCCTGTACGCTGACCCATCTCTTCTACTAACGTAAGTGTAAACCCTAACCTTGTTTTTTTCTAACCTAACCTACAGTATATTATTCTCTTATTGATTGTTCCCTTCTATATTATGTGTGTGTGAATACCATCATAAAGTTAAGATGTTATTTTGACTAAAACGTACGTATTGTGTCGGGAAAAAGTGGAGTTTGGGGGTCAGCCCGGTCTCTATTTCAATTAATCCCATATGTTATGTTGTTCACTTTACGCGTTTCTTGCTTTATGCGGGCTGCCGTGGGTTCAATTGACCGTGTAAAGTGAGGGTTCACTACAGTGAAGAAATCATTATGAAACATGAAGAAGGCATTAGAACCAATGCACTTTGTAAAGAATATGGCATGTCATCACTGACTGCCTCTACAATCAGCCTTGATATGTAAACAAAACTGCCGGGATTACGACATACACACCTCAAAGTTAGTTAAAATACAGTATTCTATTGTTTTTTATTTATTATTGTACAGTATACTGTACTGTACAGTACTGTATTTAGTTTATATTTAATGTTTTATAAATTCTATTGCCAGCATACAGTACTTTGCATGTACTTTTTCCGTGAGTTGGAACCAATTACCCAATATCCCATTGAAATAATAGATTCGGTTAACGAAATTTTCGATTAACAACCGACTCTGTGGAACGAATTGTGTTCGTTAATCGAGGGACCACTGTACCGTATATCTCGGCCTATAAGACAGAATTTAAACCTTAAAAGAATCAGCCCAAAATTAGGGGTCGTCTTAAATACCGGGTATAAAATTCTTACCTCTTACATATTGTGGTTTAGCGTGTCAAGAGTGGTGATGGAGAACATCGTAAAACACTACCACTAATTATTTTATACTGAAACTTACGTTTGGGAAGCTGGATTAAAATTAAGATTACTGGTATATTATAATAATAAAAATGTATTATAAACCTGGCTAACATACCGTAAAATAACAACATACCCCGGTAATAAACGCAGCTAGCATCACACACCGCCTGCCATTTGCCAGTGACGAGACAAAAAAGGGAAAGTGACCGCTGTAAGAGGGGGAGATAGGGCTATTTTTAGCCCGTCTTTGTGTCCGAAGTGGCCAGTAATGCATACCGGTATATTTACTGATCATAATACTTATCTCCCATAAATAATTAATTTAAAATTTATTTTTTTACAACGAGTATTCAGTAAATGACTGCAATTATTCTTGAAACTACCGACAGTGGTAGTTTTCTTCATGCTAAATTTAGGATGAGAATGAAGAAGCCGAAGTCACGTCATCTCATTCGGAGTTTGATCCTTAATGATGATGCAACCATAAATGTATCATGTAAATTTCATCTACCGGGTATAGCCTCCCTTTGTCCAAAAATATTCTTTAAATAATTATTTATCCATTTAGGGTCATTGTTGTCTACTCTGAGTTTTCTGTGTGGTATGTTCTGCCTTCGTGCATTAAGTGACTACCAGCAATTATTTAAATTGTTGTGAAAGTGACGTCACACTATGTGCGTACATTGTGTAAGGTAACCTCACGCCAGGTAATGTAATCCATCCCCAAACGTGATACCCCTTCTCTCAGCTGCCTTTTCAGCCTATCAAGTTACCACTCCATAAGCAATAGCACTCTCTCCAGGTGAACACTATATTAATATCCAGCTACCATAAAACCCCATCATGGCTCAAATTGTTAAACGCAGGAGATATGAAGCTTGTTTTAAGCTGAAAGTAATAGCACATGCCCAGTCACACAACAATTGTGCTGCTGCAAGAGAATGCTGTGTAACCGAGAAGATAATGCGAGATTGGAGATCAAAGGAAAACTTGCTAAGGAGTATGCCCAGGAATAAATGTGCAATGAGAAGAGGCACTGCACACTGGCCGATTCAAGAGAAGCACGCAGTAGTAGGGTGGGTCATACGGAGGCGAATTTTTTTTTTTTTGAGTTTGAAAAATCGGCCCATGGTATTAATGATGTAGTTCTATGTGCAGAATCATGTGATATCTTCAGATTTGAAAAGTTTTCATTTTTTGCTAGGTAAATTTTAACTTGAAATCTTATGAAAATTCAGTATTCCCACCCTTTTACCAACACCACTAAATAGCTTATTTAAAGTAAAGTAAATGTATCAGGTTAATTTATTGGGATGAAAATTGAGTTAGGAGATGGCCGGGACTGCTGTGTTGTAGCCAGATGAGTCCAGGCAGAGGCAGGTGTTGTTGAAGAAGGCGTTGCTGGAGACACAGGGTACACAGGGGGGTGTGGCCGGAAGACTGGGGGGGGGCGTTGTAGTAGACTTGGCTTTCGGGGAGGCTTTTCCCCTGGGACAGACGGGCAATTGGGGCATTGCCGTGAGTCAGCATTGTGCCGGCCGCCACAGTTACAACATCTGGGATTAATTACATAGCCCATCCCACCACTATTAAGGTGGTCTTTGATTTTCTGGGCACAGGCGGCGGAGTTGTGGTTACGTGAACAGAAGCGACATCTCGGCCGATCAGGACGACAGCAGGCAGTGAAGTTGTGACCCCAATGAGAACAGACAACACAAAATGCAGTGTACTCAACAACACCACTGAATGACTGTACACAACAACAGTACTGAGTGACTGTACACAACAACACTATTGAGTGACTGTACAAAACAACACTATTGAGTGACTGTACACAACAACACAACTGACTGTACACAACATCATTATTGAGTGACTGTACACAACAACACTATTGGGTGACTGTACACAACAACACAACTGACTGTACACAACAACACTACTGACTGTACACAACAACACTATTGAGTGACTGTACACAACCACACTACTGACTGTACACAACAACACTATTGGGTGACTGTACACAACAACACTATTGAGTGACTGTACACAACAACACTACTGAGTGACTGTACACAACACTACTGAGTGACTGTACACAACAACACTACTGAGTGACTGTACACAACAACACTATCGAGTGACTGTACACAACAACACTACTGAGTGACTGTACACAACACTACTGAGTGACTGTACATAACAACACTACTGACTGTACACAACAACACTACTGAGTGACTGTACACAACAACACTATCGAGTGACTGTACACAACAACACTACTGACTGTACACAACAACACTACTGAGTGACTGTACACAACAACACTATTGAGTGACTGTACACAACAACACTACTGACTGTACAGTGTACACAACACCACTACTGAGTGACTGTACACAACAACACTATTGAGTGACTGTACATAACACTACTGAGTGATTGTACACAACACTACTACTGAGTGACTGTACACAACAACAACAGACGGCCATTTTTTTTAAACACTCGGGGCAGCAATCCCGAATGTCGGGTTACCGTTTGGTAACCCAACAAATGGATTCGTCAAATTCGAATATCAATCCCGAACCTAGGGTTACTATTCAGTAACCCGAACGCCGCAACTCGAGAGGGTTGGTACGCCTTATCCAAGATAAATGTAAATAAACAGGTCATCCACACGCCAAAATCAAAGCAGAACATAAGCCGTGAGAAGATAAAAATAAAACAAAATCTAATATCTATTATCTATATTTTGCGGTAACTATTGTAAATTAGGTAAATTACTTTTGATAATAGTTTACAAGCTTGTTGCATTGCTATTACAGAGAATTTCTTTAAGAAAGTTGTCCATAGTGTACAGTGATCCCTCGGTTAACGAGATTTCGGTTAACGAATTACCTTCCATAAGATTCTTAACTTCTGTTAACGAGCAATCTCACGATTAACGAATTTCTTACGAGCGCCCCTCCACATGTTTTCGCTTGCATTTGGCGGTCCACCAGCTGTAGTATTAGTCCACCAATACAGCAATCGGTTCTAGGACTTAAATTCCTTACTATTTTAGTAAATATCAAGAAGTTTTTACTATTCAATAATTTTAAAAGTTTTATATTAAATTTTTTAGTCATTTTAACAATTATTGAACATAATTGAAGTATAGGAAGCTAGTTATTTGTGCGCCAAACAGCCTTCAACACACCATACAGGCATCAGTCTCTGTGTCTTTTCAGTGGAGGTAACATCTTGCTTCAGACTCTTTTCAACATAAACGCTTTTTTCTGTGTTTCCAAGCAAATTATTGGTCATTTTGAAATTTATTTTACATATTGACAATATATAATGCAGTGCAGTGTTGATTTAAAGAAAATAATCTTGAATTACACCAAGAGAACTAAAATTTTATGGGTGAAATGGCGCCATGGGGTGACTTGTCTTCCACCCCAATGCCTTGTCTTCTCCCTTCTCCTCCATCCCCATTCTAATTCCCATCATCATCATCATCATCCAGGAGCCTTCTACATACACACCCCAAAGTAAGTGTACTTTACTACTTTTTTGTTGACTTTAGGCAATTTTCGGTGAGCTGGAGACAATTACCCAAAAACCCATTGAAACAATGGTTTCGGTTAACAAGCAACCTTCTGGAACGAATTGTGCTTATTAACCGAGGGACCACTGTATTTAACTTTTGTTTATTGTTGTTCCTGTGATGTAAGATAAGACTGACACAATTTAAAGCGAGTGATTGAAAACATCATTAATAAATTTTGGCACTTTGTTATAACCCTGAGTTCGAAGATTTCTTCTAAAAAAAATATGTTACGTAACTTAATCTAAACTTACAAATATTGGTAGTACCTAAACACAACCGGAACAACAACCCAAACAGTAAAATATAGCAGGAGAATTTTTTTCCAGGGTAATTATCAGCGTGGGTCACAGATTACACTTGTTGTAAACCATTACCTCAGCATCTACCAAGTACATTTGGCTCATCATATATCTTCCCTATATAATATATTGGCGAATTGGAAATGGCATTACATCTAACTGTCACAAACAAAAATGCGTTACTTACCATACTTGAAGCTATAAGAGGATGATTGTAGGAATGCAATGCTTGATAAAATTGGAGAAAAGGGCGATGTGGAGACGAAAAATATTCGGAGTTGAAGATACGAAGTCACGGGGGCACATGACGGTCTCTTAAAAATATATACATTTCCATTGGAACCGGTTATTAGGACATTTAAATATTTGTTTTCTTTATTGTCTCATCTTAATTTACATATATTGTATTTCAGAGACGTTTTCTATTCATATATAACTAGTTTGAACATTCAGGATAAGTCTTTAGGGTGCCTACCCACACCCGAGGACTTATCCGAACTTTCCAATAATATTGTCGGGCAACCAAATGGTAACCAGATAAAATATGGTTTAAAAAAAATGGATTACGGCTCGGAGGGCGCTTTCGGGTTATTAATAATTAACCCGAATGTTTAAAAAAATGGCCGAGAGTGACTGTACACAACACTACTACTGAGTGACTGTACACAAGGCAAATTTACAGTAGTTCACACAACTCTGTTAGAAAGTCAAAACTATGTTTTTCTAGTGTAGTTTTGTGTTGTTTGATTGGTTCTGACCTTGATCTCTGTCGGAAATTGCCTGTTTTTAGTTATCGCCCACTTCTACCCCCAACGAAATAGGGAATCCTGTCGAGAACCAGGGTTTTGGGTGGGTCATTTTCTGACAAAAATCATGGCCAAGTGAATACAAAATACTGTACACCCCAAAAACACTAGAGAAACATAGAAACTTAACCTTATTTTGGATGACCTAACCTAACCTAACCTAACCTGACCTAACCTAACCTGACCTAACCTAACCTAACCTGACCTGACCTATCCTAGCCTGACCTGCCCTAGCCTGACCTGATCTGACCTAACCTAACTCTCATGGTGTTTTTATGTCACCAAACTTTCACCATATGAGGGAAATCACTATTATTTCTTCCCTTATTCTGAATTAGAATCTGAAATTCAAGAAGGCTTGGGAGGTGGAGAGCAGCATGAGATAAAAAAATGCTATTTGTTCGTTTTTTCCCCAAAAGGCACAATTAACTCCATATAATTGAAGTGACACCCATCACAGACTTCCATGGTCGGAAATGAATTTGAATTTCGAAGCATGAGAGGCCCAAAATCACAATCGAATCTGATTTGGCAAAAAATACACCGAATTCTAAAAGCAGAAACCACAATTCATTTTAATTGGTGCCAAAAAAATAAAAACTTTTGATTGGCCGCGTGACGTGTACAGGAACGCATGTGCATGACGATTTATGAAGGGAACACGCTTAGTGGGAGGTAAGCGATAATGTCTGCAGATTAATGGAATTAAACAGAGAAAGATTTGGCATGCGCTATCTCCGTTATTATACGTTTCCGACGGTAATGTAATAGAAGAAAATTATCTTAAAATTAGAAGTCTTTTTCGAATAAAGATAAAGGATTTGGGGTAGAAATGTTGTGTGAACTACTATAAAAATACCCACAACACCACTGAGTGACTGTACATGACAACATTACTGACTGTACACAACAACAACAGAGTGACTGTACACAGCAACACTACTGAGTGACTGTACACAACAACATTTCCGAGTCACTGTACTCAACAACACCACTGAGTGACTGTACACAACAACACTACTGAGTGACTGTACACAACACTACTGAATGACTGTACATGACAACACCACTGAGTTACTGTACACAACAACAGTACTGAATGAATGTACACAACACAACTGAGTGACTGTACACAACACTATTGAGAGACTATACACAACAACACCAGTGAGTGACTGAACACAACACTACTGAGTGGCTGTACACAACACCACTGAGTGTACACAACAACAGTACTGAATGACTGTACATAACAACACTACTGAGTGAATGTACACAACAATCACTACTGAGTGATTGTACACAACAACACTACTGAGTAACTGTACACAAAATAGCTTACCATGTTTGAACAATCTTTTCTCGGCTAGAGACAACAACAACACTACTGACTAAACTGTAGTAACTTGTAACTGTATAAAACGCGACTGTCCGTTGCCATGGATACTGCCGAGTGCTTATGTATACCAAGGAGTCTATAATAAAGAAGGATGACTCACTCAATTAGGCGAACACGTTCACTCACGAATGTAGCGAGGTCAAGTCAAACCCAAAGGCGTTTTACCGCTATGCAAAGTCGAAATTGAAAACGCGAGTAGGAGTATCAGACCTGAGGCTTGAAGATGGTAGTTACGCAGATTCTGACCAGGATAAAGCTGAGGCATTGAACAGCTTCTTTTCCCTCAGTGTTCACAAGAGAGGATGCAACTAACCTTCCTGCGTTTGAGGACAGACGGTTCGACACAGCACTGACCCACATTGTGTTCACAGAAGAGGGAATTAGAAATAAACTGTCCAGTCTAAAGGTCCATAAGAGTCCTGGACCTGACATGGTGCATCCTAGAGTGCTAAGGGAGCTGTGCAACGAGCTTGCAGAGCCCCTGAAGATTCTGTTTTGTAAATGCCTGGATGTACAAATGGTCCCCAGTGAATGGAAAGTGGCTTATGTGAGTCCTATCTTCAAGAAGGGCGATAGTCACTCCACGAACAACTATAGACCGGTGAGCCTGACCAGCATAATATGTAAAGTACTTGAGAGTATTATCAGAGATGCAGCGATAGAACATCTACTACGAAACAACCTTGTAAAAGATTGCCAACACGGTTTTATGCCGGGGAGCTCTTGCTTGACACAATTGCTCAAGGTATTGGATATTTGGACCCATATTCTAGAACGGGGTGGTAATATCGACAATATTTACCTAGATTTTGCCAAGGCTTTCGACAGTGTACCCCACGAAAGGCTGAAAATCAAAGTGGAAGGGTACGGAATTCGGGGAAATGTCCTAGCATGGATAGAAGACTTTCTACATGACCGCAAGCAATGTGTGGTGATTAATGGCACGAAATCGTCATCTGTACCTGTAACAAGTGGGGTACCGCAGGGTAGTGTATTGGGCCCGCTGTTGTTTGTTTGTTTCATAAATGATATGCCTGACGTTGTACACTCCTCCAACAAATGTTTGCTGATGATGACAAGTTATTTCGGGAAATTAAGAACCAAGCAGACTGTGAAGAGCTAGAGAAGGACCTCTGTGGGCTCCAGGAATGGTCGAAGGAATGGCTGCTGAGATTCAATGTCACGAAGTGTAAGAGGATGCACCTGGGGCGTACCAACGGTAAGGAGGCGTACCATATGTCCCAAGGGGATGAAGAAAATGTACTAGTTGAGACTGTGTGCGAGAAGGACCTAGGTGTGTATGTTGACAATGAGCTGAAGTTCTCGGGCCATTGTGAGAAGAAGGTAAATCAGGCAAATAAATTATTGGGTCTTATAAGAAGGTCGTTCAGATATCTAGACGGTCCGTCCCTCGTGACGATCTTCAGGAGTGAAGTGCTTCCCCATCTGGAGTACTGTCACCCCATCTGGTCCCCGAGATATGCTAGGGACTGTCAGTTGGTTGAAAATGTTCAAAGGAGGGCCACCAAACTGGTGCCTGCACTTCGGCACCTCAGCTACCCTGAGAGATTGGAGCGCCTGAACTTGCCTAGCATATACTACAGACGGGCAAGGGGGGACCTAGTTGAGGTTTATAAGCATCTCAGGGGGCACTACTCAGTTGAGTGTCCTTACTTGGAGCTGGCGGACGCTCGCCCCACAAGGGGTCACAGCTCAAGATTGAAGAAGCCGCAAGTCCAGAAAACCGTGAGGGCAAACTTTTTCGGAGTGAGGGTTGTAAACTCTTGGAACAATCTACCAGAGAGTGTTGTGACGGCACCGAGTGTGAGCTCTTTCAAGAGAAGACTTGACCAACACTGGAGCGGGTTCAGGTACATTCAGGAGCCGGTGCATGCCCAGTATTTGACAACAGTGCGTGACAGAGACGTGACCGATCGCCCGGGCGGCTAGCGAGCCGACCTTTTGGTGAAGAATATAAAGGAAAAGAGACGTGACCGATCGCCCAAGCGGCTAACAAGCCGATCAGTGGCGAAGAGGATAAAAGTAAAAAGTAAAAGTAAATAGAGATAGTGTTCGGCCAACCGGCACCACGTTGTTGCTCAGAGGATGTGAAGATTTCTCGGACTGCCGGTAAGACCGGGAGCCCAGAGGGTTTTATTCTTGTGAAAGGCGCCAAAATATTTGGCCTCATGGGCTAAAGGCATCCTCACCCGACATTGCAAAAGTGGATTGCTGCCGGGTCTGGGTGTGGCTTTGCCCCTGAAATCACCCCCGAAAGTGGATAAAAAGTGACATTTATTTAATGGAAGAGCGCCAAGGATAAAATCAGTGTCAAAACTTTCCTTGTGGTCCACTGAGTGTGAAATGACCAATGGCGGCAATTTTAGGTGTGGCTTTCCCCTCGCCAGCAACACTCAATTCTTGCACTCTCCCTTAATTTCAATGACCACTAATGACTAAAGAATAGGTCACCCATTAAAATTGTATAATTTTCTATGACTGTCTCCCCAATACATTTTCAGTGAACTTTTTTTTTAGTTTAACAAATTTATTGACAAAGCTTGGAGTACATTTTGCCTATTCTCAGTACAGTAATTCAGTCAGGTCTTGACTCTGAGGGTGGTTGCACTTCTCACTGCCCCGCAGGACAGAGGTTCATACACAAAGAAATACATCATATTCATTAACAGTATATATAGGTCAGATTCATGTGGGTGATGTCACTTTTCGCTGCCATGCAAGACAGTGGTTCATATACATTGGACGTCATATTCTAATTGAAGACTAATCAGTGTGGGCTAGCAAATTTGGGATAAACAGCAAGAATGTCCTCAAGCACCCCCGATTCAATGTAGTAATTACAAAGTTCATGATACAATAAACCAGGTGGCCTGAAGTCTTTGACAGTGTCACATTCAATAATATAGTGTTCAAGTGAATGCTTTAAAGGTATATCACAAAGTTTACATGCTGGGTGTTCCGGTGTGGGTACAGCGTTACTAACTTGCAAGATGTGTCTGTATCCTAGTCTAATTCTGGCCATGACTACATCACATTGTCTGGTTCTGTCCTTATGTTGGCCATATCGGTACCTCTCGTCACATAATTTGTCATATTTACTAATGCTACAACTGCCAGGTCTCTCTACAGTTCTCAGTTCTTCTAGATCAGAGTTCATGAATCTGACTTGAATGTTTTTAAGTACAGCATTGGACAGGCCAAGGTCACGGTCAACATTTTCTTTTCTACATGCCTCATTGGCCAGTCTATCAGTACGTTCATGATACCTAATTCCAACATGGGACGGAATCCACACAAATTCGATACGAGAGTTGTTCCCATTGGCAGTTATCACATTTCTTTTAATATGACATACAACTCTAGACATAGAACCTGACGGGATGTTCTTTGATATCAAAGCACTTGTAGTGGATACTCTCCCCTACAACTGCCACTGCTGTTAGTCGCTGATCAGCCAATCCCGCGGCTAGTTTCTCTGAAAAGCCTAGCGTCTGAGTGCGCGGGGTCTGCCAGCAGCGATGCTTATTTCCGGTGGACTCATATATAAGCCCACAGCTTCGCCGTGAAGTGGATTCTAC
This sequence comes from Homarus gammarus, assembly GCA_958450375.1. Taxonomy (NCBI): domain Eukaryota; kingdom Metazoa; phylum Arthropoda; class Malacostraca; order Decapoda; family Nephropidae; genus Homarus; species Homarus gammarus. The sequence goes on along the minus strand of CAUDMG010000378.1, from coordinate 204,812 downwards.
TCAGCGCTCTCAAACAGACAAGTCCTCCGCAAAACAAGCTCCTCAACACACAGCAACTCCCTAGCACTGCCGACAAAAGTCGCCACACAAGTTGCAGAAGTCATCACTAAGCCCCCCACATGACAACAAGCTCGCAGCTCTACGAGACGCTCTCAAGAGGCGATACCAGCGGCCTGACACCAGTCTCCTGCAAGACCTATCCGGTCTCTCTCACGGCAACTCAACGCCTGCATGCCTCTGAGACAAGATGCAGAGATTGAACTCCCGCCACACAGACAGGCTTCCTGACACTATCCTGCGCCAGCTTCACACTCAGAAGCTCCCTGCAGAAGCTCGCCTCGCCCTCTCTGCAGTGAACTACTCTACTACTTCGGTGACCTATGCAGCCATGGCAGACAGAGTATTCCACGAATACAATGCTGTGCACCAGGCTGCTGCGAACAATTCGGTGGCCACACCATCACTTAGCTCCGGTTTCGTCAACCAGATCAACGCTCCTCAGAGAAGTAGTATTCCACCAGACAAACAAGATATGAGGGACCAGCTGCAATCTCTACACCGCAGGATGGACACCCTCGAGCAGCTCTGCTCCTCCATGCTTGCTGCTGCACCTGTTTCTGCCCCACGCACTGTGTCCTACCGACCCTACAGCCCCGTCCTGCCTTAGACGCCGCTGCCAGCCCCCAGCACAGTGTACCTACCTTCTGTTGGTACCATCAACATTTTGGTGCTAACGCTAGGCGCTGTGAGGCTCCCTGCAACTACACGAGGAAGCGACGTCAACGGGAGGTTGATAAACGCCACTACCTCCGTCACATCAGGCGTCTCACCGCTGCATGTCACCGACCACATCCGTGGACTCAGTCACCCACGTGTACGGGCTACCCAGTACCTGACCTACCAGTACTCTAAGATACACCGACCCACACGGGCTCCCTTAGAAACCTTCCCTGTACCCAAAGGATGCTTCCAGGTAGTGCACCTCGACATCATGAGACCTCTTCCATCATCCTGCGGCAACACCTACATCTTCACCTGCATTGACCGTTTCACCAGGTGGACAGAAGCCATGCCTAATACTACAGCAGAGTCAGCTGTCCACGCCTTCCTGTCTGGTTGGGTCTCCCGTTTCGGTCCTCCCACGACTGTCATCGCTGACCGAGGAGTCCAGTTTGAGTCTCATCTCTGGCATAGTCTCCTGCAGTTCCTCGGCACTTCCAGACATCGCACTTCTTCTTACCATCTTCAATCCAATGGCATGGTAGAGCGGTTTCAACATCAGCTAAATGACGCCATCAAGGCACAGCACCACTCCTACAGCTGGACGGATGCTCTGCCTTTAGTGCTCCTTGGCATCCGCGCATCACACAAAGAAGAAATGGGCTGCAGCCTAGCGGATCTCACCCTAGGCAAACCCCTTCGCCTCCCCGGGACTTCTCACCTACTCCTAACCTCGACCACTTCACTCCTGCTGCCCGTCTCGACCTACTGCAAACACTACAACAAGCAGTTTCTGCATTCAAAGCCACTGCCCCACGCCAGCCTTTCCATCGCCCAGAACACATCCCTCCTGCACTACTCAACGCCGAGTATGTCTTCGTCAGGCGCGATGCTCACCGCAACCCACTTCAACACCCCTATGATGAACCCTTCCAGGTTTTTACTGGATCAGCGAAATTCTTGACGATCATTCGCAATGGGCCCCCAGCCCAGCATTACCCCTAACAAACCACGCCTGTACCAGTCTGCCCACAGTTGCCACTTGCAGCACCACCTCGCCCACAACATTTCTGCATACCCTCTTTTCATCCTCAGGTACCTACTGCTCCTGATACGAACCCTGCTCTTGACGTTGACTCTGCTCCTCATGAGGATCCTGCATCCATACCTATGGACCCAGACACCCCACCCGGCGCCCCTGAGGACTTTGCACCTACCATAACAGAAGCACCACATTCCTCGCCTGTTCAACCTTCTCTTATCCACAACTCTCCTTCTCCCTCTGCTTCTCCCACAGATCCCATGTCACTAGACGAAGTAGTCACCTGTAGCGGCCGAGTGGTTCACGCTCCCGCCCGTTATGTCTCACATGTGGAATACAACCTTGCCGACAAGTTTTCTGCAGTGCTCATAGGGGAGGGGGAGTATTGTAGTGGATACTCTCCCCTACAACTGCCACTGCCATTAGTCGCTGATCAGCCGATCCCTTAGCAAGTTTCTCTGACAAGCCTAGCGTCTGACTACTTTGGGTCGGCCAGCAGCGACGCTTACTTCCGGTGGTAGGTAGTAGGCAGCTACCAAACAGGCAGGTACTACCGCCTGTGAAGATATTGGAAGCGTAATGTGTTGTCTAATGGTAGACCCTGCTGCCGTATAGCATCACGAAAATTGTGACCAAGTCCCAGGTTACAGATATGTCTTTCTGCGTCATTTACACACAATTGTAGGGTCTCAATTGTTTTTCTAACATGACAACACAACATACATGCAGCGTTTTTCACTATTGACTTTTTTTCATTCTTGTAGTTTTTGTATTTATTATTATTATTATCAGAGTGTTGTTATTATTATTATCACAGTGTTATTATTATTATTATTACCATTAATATTTTATTTTACTTCTTATTATAAATTTTATTTACTATGAATTATTATTCTTATTACATTATCACCCCCCAGGCCCCGATGTGAGTCAGTGACCTGTGCCGGGGTGGGCTAATCCCAGTAAAAAAAAAAAAAAAAAAAAAAAAAAAAAAAAAAAATATATATATATATATATATGCTGATAACCACCAGGAAAGAAGAAAACACGAAGTTCCCAAGCGCTTTCGTGTAATTCACATCTTCAGGGGTGAGTACAGACTAGATAGAGTAATGCAGAACAAGATGAATATATACAGAGGAGGGTGAGACCAGGTCCACAATGGTCAGGTAATGACCCTACTAATCTTTAAATGGCACACAACGGTTGGTGGTTGGGTCAGATGGGACAGTGACCCGCCCTCTCACCTGATCACAAATCTTCTTAATTACAAAGTTGTCCAGCTTGTACAAGCCGTTACTCAAATTCATGTTGAATGCTTCGGTATGTTTAATAAGACTAGATTCTATGATGTTCCTACTATCAATTGAATTACATGGTAATATTGAGGAGGCATTATCCCAGTCAATGCAATGCTTGTTATCCCTCAAATGAACAAACAGAGCATTGGATTCCTGGCCTGTCCTGACACTGTATTTGTGTTGTTTAATTCTAGTTACAAGATCTTTACCTGTCTGGCCTAAGTAAAACATATTACATTCCTTGCAAGGAACTTTATAAATGCAACCAATTGTGTTGTTGGGGGAGTTCTTGATTAACATTTGTTTAACAGTGCATGAGTTTTTAAATGCCACATTGACGTTCCAAGATTTTAGCTGTGCCGGAATGTGTGAGAAATTTTTGTGAAATGGTAATATTAAGATATTCTTATGGTCATGGGTGGGCTTGGGATCAGTTCTATAAAAAGTTTTCTTAGTAATGTTTAAGCATTTGTCTATGAAAGATCTAGGGTATTTAAGGTTTGAGCCAATATTATATATATATTTGTATTCCTCATCGATGAATTCCGGACTGCAAATTCTCATTAAACATCTTACTTCAACGTCCCCTCCACTGCCTTACATGTACGGTTTAATCAAGACCCACAAGCCCAATAACCCAGCAAGACCCATCATTAGCTCTGTTGGGTCAATCTCTTATAAACTATCTAAATGGTTAGTTTCCTTACTAAACCCCCTAGTTGGCAACATTTCTAACTCCAATATCAAGAATAATATGGATCTGGTTGATAAACTCAATAACTTGCACATTAATCATGATTTTAAACTGGTCAGCTTTGATGTAACGTCACTTTTTACAAAGGTCCCAGTTGATGATTTACTAGAGTTCCTCATAGATTCCCTGGATAACATTTCACTGCCCGTCTCGAAAGATGACTTCATCGAACTCATCAAACTATGTATTAAGGATTGCAAATTCGAATTCAATGGGGAATATTATGCTCAAAAATTTGGTATGGCAATGGGTAATCCACTCTCACCTGTATTAAGCAACCTATATATGGAATTCTTTGAAAAGAAACTATTAAGTAATATTTTACCACCCTCAGCAGTCTGGTTTAGATATGTTGATGATGTATTATGTCTCTGGCCATGTAATGAGGACCTAAAAGTTTTCCTACCACAACTTAACAACTTAGCCCCCTCGATCAAATTCACTGTGGAATTAGAGCAAGACTGTAAATTGCCATTCCTAGACTGTCTGATACACAGAATGGGTAACACTTTCAAGTTCAGTATTTATAGAAAACCAACCAATGTGTGTTCATACATTCATTATTATTCTGCCCACCATAATAAAGTCAAACAGTCAGTATTTACAACAATGTTTTTACGTGCCTTGAGAATTTGCAGTCCGGAATTCATCGATGAGGAATACAAATATATATATAATATTGGCTCAAACCTTAAATACCCTAGATCTTTCATAGACAAATGCTTAAACATTACTAAGAAAACTTTTTATAGAACTGATCCCAAGCCCACCCATGACCATAAGAATATCTTAATATTACCATTTCACAAAAATTTCTCACACATTCCGGCACAGCTAAAATCTTGGAACGTCAATGTGGCATTTAAAAACTCATGCACTGTTAAACAAATGTTAATCAAGAACTCCCCCAACAACACAATTGGTTGCATTTATAAAGTTCCTTGCAAGGAATGTAATATGTTTTACTTAGGCCAGACAGGTAAAGATCTTGTAACTAGAATTAAACAACACAAATACAGTGTCAGGACAGGCCAGGAATCCAATGCTCTGTTTGTTCATTTGAGGGATAACAAGCATTGCATTGACTGGGATAATGCCTCCTCAATATTACCATGTAATTCAATTGATAGTAGGAACATCATAGAATCTAGTCTTATTAAACATACCGAAGCATTCAACATGAATTTGAGTAACGGCTTGTACAAGCTGGACAACTTTGTAATTAAGAAGATTTGTGATCAGGTGAGAGGGCGGGTCACTGTCCCATCTGACCCAACCACCAACCGTTGTGTGCCATTTAAAGATTAGTAGGGTCATTACCTGACCATTGTGGACCTGGTCTCACCCTCCTCTGTATATATTCATCTTGTTCTGCATTACTCTATCTAGTCTGTACTCACCCCTGAAGATGTGAATTACACGAAAGCGCTTGGGAACTTCGTGTTTTCTTCTTTCCTGGTGGTTATCAGCATATACCTAGATCACGCGCACCTACAGTGATTTACTTGCATATATATATATATATATGCTGATAACCACCAGGAAAGAAGAACTTCGTGTTTTCTTCTTTCCTGGTGGTTATCAGCATATACCTAGATCACGCGCACCTACAGTGATTTACTTGCATATATATATATATATATATATATATATATATATATATATATATATATATATATATATATATATATAATATACATATTTTATTATATATATATATACATATACATATATATATATTATATATATATATATATATATATATATATATATATATATATATATATATATATATATATATATATATATATATATATATATATATATATATATAAGCCCACAGCCTCGCCGTGAAGTGGATTCTACTCAGCGCTCTTAAACAGACAAGACCTCTACATAACAAGCTCCTCACCACACACCAACTCCCTAGCACTGCATTGTATATAATATATATATTTTGAAAACGCCATTGTGAGTTTCCCTTTTCACCTCCATCCTAGTGGGATCCTACATCACGTTAACCCCACACACTTTGAGTCACAGAATATCACCCCACCAGTGAGCACGTTTGTTAAGATGTATTGAGGCAGCACCATGTGTTGGTATTGTCATCAACAATTTTCATAAGTCATCGGTAAGGAATGCAATTTACTGTTTTTTTTTATTGTTGGATAAGTGCTTTGCATTCGTGTAGATACACAGCCAAACTCCCTATAATATACCTCTTTTTAACAAAATCCTTTACAGTCTATATAAAGGAAGGCCTATGCATTAATAAAAATAAAGGAAATACTCAATAAAGGCACACTCTGTCTCTTTGTCTGAATTGTTTAATAATATAGAGGTTTTGTGGGATTATGGGATGTTGGTTCACACTCAGAATGGAATGGAGAAAGGAAACTCACAAAGTGCTCTCTGTATACATATTGTATTGGATGTACAATGCAGCTTGGTGCTGAGGGGTGGCAGCGTGAGTCCAAGCACGATGTAGAGAGAGCTGGTTGGTTAGGGTGCTCACAGGAGGACAGGCAGCTTGTAGGGCGGCATAGTCGCCGGCGGGAGCGAGGGCCATCAGGCAGGAGCGGAGGAGGAGGAGGTGTTGCTTGCTGGTGGCTGTAGGTAGAAAGAGAGGCAGGTCACCACGAGATGAGGTCTTATATAGCGGAGGTAGGCGTGGCTTGATAGTTGACCTCAGTTATGTTAGGCGGCGCTGGTTGCCGACCTTGACCACGAGGTGCAGGCTGGGGAATTCGAGGGTCAGCTAGTCAGAGACAACGGCGGTTGTAGGAGAGGAATCCACTACAGTCTCAATGATTGGATTTGGGGCCATCCAAAATACAAGAAAAATATAAACAATAGACATACCTTTTACATATCTCTTTTATAACTCAGCTTGCGCCTGGGACATCTATGATATCAACACCTTCCTAGATTGCAAGAATCTAAGGGGGCTCGTTTTTACTTCACAATTTATTCAATTTATTCTTCAATACTTATATACTTGCTTCATATCTATATTTTCTATTAATCTTTTCTTGTGTATATACTAATAATTTTATTATCTAAGTCTTTTTGTCGAAAAGTATACAGTATATCTTATATTTCTTTAATTATATTTTCTAAGTTAATATTCTTTTCTATACATTATTTCTTCTGTCATATATATTATTGTATTTTGCAGTGATGGGTTGTCAGACCACAGCTTACATCTCAGAAATAGTCCAGACCTGACCTGACATTAGGGGGGTCAAGTGTAAGGGTAACCCTCGTGGCCGCTCAAGGAGGTACAAATCAACTAGTCCCCCTTCCCATGTCACACGGCCCCAACAAACATGTAAGAAACCACCTGCCGACTCTCTCCCAATATACACAACTACAGTACATCTCAGACAAGGCCCAGACCTATCCTCACATTAGCCAGGTAAAATGTAACCCTCGAGCCCAAGTCAAGGGGCCACAAATCAACCAGAGCCTCTCATGTCACACGGCCCCACCAACGATGTTAACAGGCAAGCATTCATCTGAAGATTTCTCCAGAATATACAACTTAAAGTCTCAGAAAAAGTCCAGACCTGACCCTACATTAGCGAGGGCAAATGTAAGGAGACCCTTCGCCGCCCCCCCCCCCCCCCCGATCAGCTCAACCTGACGGCTGTTCTTCCAATATATAGGACGTCCTAGTCCTCCCTCAGGAGAGTGTGTCTTGTAACCAAGAAGGGCCAGCAACTACGTCCCCAGTCCCGCTCGTAGCCCTCCCTCAGGGGAGCAGCGAGAGGGAGTCAGAGAGACAGAGTCGGGGAGAGAGAGACACATAGGGATCGGAGGAGGAGGTTCACCACAGCCCAGTCCCGCTCACCGGAGGAGAGTCACGCAAGAATTCCCCCCCCCCCCCCCCCCCGACTTCCCTCCGGTGCCCAGCTAAGCAATCTCCCATAGAGACAATCTAGGACCACCTGCTAGACCCTCCTCAGGTCACGTGAGTTTTTGTCAGAGATTTCCATGGGGTGAGTTACTTAAGTTGGAAGTGTATTCATTTCATGTTCGTGTCCGAGAATCAGTGTCTAGTAACGTAATATGATGTTCTAGTAACGTAATATGATGTCCTAGTAACGTAAATATAATGTCCTAGTAACTTCGATAGAAGGTGTTATTAATGTGTCCATGTCATTGTCGTAATTAGTAAACAGTTGTAATGAAGCGGTGTTTGAGAAGTCGTCCTTAAGAACGTAATAGATGTGTATTGACGTATAAGATAAGATAAGTGTAAGTTCAGTTCAAATAACTAACACGGCCACGCTACCAAAGTCTTCCTCTCTTTATACTCTCTTACTAAATAGTCTACCTATATATATACATATTCTTCATGCAAGATCTGTTCTGTTATAGGTGACACCGAACTATACATTAACCCACGCCCTCCTCGCCTCATTACAATGGTAACAGAGAACTATACGTTAATCCACTCACTCCTCACTTAGTTATTATAATGGTAGCAGTGAACTTAACGTAAACTCACGCCTTCCCTCGGTTAGCCATAACACCTGGCTCATCTCATCCTTCATTTAATTCAGTTTAAGTATTGTCTACAAGTGTGTAATAAGTAATTCCTGTGTCGTAGAGTGAAAAGTGTCTTAGTGTGTCATCTTTACAGCTCAAGTCTATGTCTCTCGTTGTGGTATACGCAAATTGTTACTAACAAAACACTCCCAGAGCATGTTCAGTGCTTAATATAATTTCCCAGTGTCCCCCACGTTCTGTGAAGTTCTCAGGATCCCAAGTGCATTTTAATTGTCGGTCAGTGTTAAATGTACCCATTGTGTTTTAGTGACAGAAGCTGCGTCTATACTAACTGTTATAACTTAACATGTCTTACAACCTACATCCTCCTCCCTGTCCTAATCCTCACCTCACCCTCCGTACCCGTCCGTTCCCGCCCCGCCCCGTTCCGTTCCGTTCCGCCCCGCCCCGCCCTGCCCCGCCTCGCTCCCCTCCGCCCCGGTTACGCCACGCTACACCTCACCCCACCAGGCGCGCAACATGCCTGCATATTTCTCGCCCCGCTCAGCCCCGCCCGTGTGACCACCAATCCCCCATATGTTTGTCCTGTGAGTTATGCTTCGAAATTGGTGGTTAGTGTCACTTGATATTGCGATAATTACAGAGCTTCACTCAGTGTGTTTTTATGCTAGTATGATTTGTAATGTACTCTTTGACGCGTAGTGATAAATAATATTCAATGTAGTGAGCAGAGCTTCACTCCCCGACCCAGCCTAATGAGGATATTGTCGTGACGGAAAATATAGTTGCCAAACATTGACGTAACGTATAAAGTAAATATATTTTTTTTTTACGGATACACTTCCAAATAATCCATCATCCCTTTCGGATTGTTCCTGTCAAATGTCACACACAGTACCGCCCTATGGCTAGCTGGAATCCAACCACAGCACATATAAGCAGAGAAGAAGCAGCGTGAGGAATGCAGCGTGATGAATGCAGCACCACACCCACCACACACTACTCCACTTCTTTCAAGTCCTACCTGGTCTAGGATTAGGAAGATATTATATTTTTCTACATTAGGAAATTAAGGAGTGTGGAATGCAGCCCACACATCAAAACCCTGGCAAGCCGAACCAGGGAGGGGTTTTCCCCTGTGGGGTCATGGGACAGGTAGTGGATAGGTGTAGCGGGTGCAGGCACTTAGTGTACAAGTAGTGGCAAGGTGTAGTGGGTGTAGGCACCTATTGTACAGGTAGTGGCTAGGTGTAAAGGGTGTAGGCACTTAGTGTACAGGTACTGGCTAGGTGCAGTGGGTGAAGGCACTAAGCGTACAGGTAGTGGCTAGGTGTAGTGGGTGTAGGCACCTAGTATACACGTAGTGGCTAGGTGTAGTGGGTGTATGCACTTAGTGTACAGGAAGTGGCTAGGTGTAGTGGGTGTAGGCTCTTAGTGTACAGGTAGTGGCTAGGTGTAGTGGGTGTAGGCACTTAGTGTACAGGTTGTGGCTAGGTGTAGTGGGTGTAGGCATTTAGTGTGCAGGTAATGGCGAGGTGTAGTGGGTGTAGGCATTTAGTGTACAGGTAGTGGCTAGTGGTAGTGGCTGTTGGCATTTAGTGTGCAGGTAATGGCGAGGTGTAGTGGGTGTAGGCACCTAGTGTACAAGTAGTGGCTAGGTGTAGTGGGTGCAGGTACTTAGTGTAGAGGTACTGGCTAGGTGTAGTGGGCGTAGGCACCTAGCGTACAGGTAGTGGCTAGGTGAAGCGGGTGTAGGCACCTGGTGTACAGGTAGTGGCTAGGTGAAGCGGGTGTAGGCACCTAGTGTACAGGTAGTGGCTAGGTGTAGTGGGTGTAGGCACCTAGTGTACAGGTAGTGGCTAGGTGTAGTGGGTGTAGGCACCTAGTCTACAGGTAGTGGATAGGTGTAGTGGATGTAGGCACCTAGTGTACAGGTAGTGGCTAGGTGAAGCGGGTGTAGGCACCTAGTGTACAGGTAGTGGCTAGGTGTAGTGGGTGTAGGCACCTAGTGTACAGGTAGTGGCTAGGTGTAGTGGGTGTAGGCACTTAGTGTACAGGTAGTGGCTAGGTGTAGCGGGTGCAGACACTTAGTGTATAGGTAATGACTAGGTGTAGTGGGTGTAGGCACTTAGTGTAAAGGTAGTGTCTAGGTGTAGTGGGCGTAGGCACTTAGTGTACAGGTAGTAGCTAGTGGTAGTGGCTGTTGGCACTTAGTGTGCAGGTAGTGGCTAGATGTAGTGGGTGTAGGCACCTAGTGTACAAGTAGTGGCTAGGTGTAGTGGGTGCAGGTACTTAGTGTAGAGGTAGTGGCTAGGTGTAGTGGGTGTAGGCACCTAGCGTACAGGTAGTGGCATAGGTGAAGCGGGTGTAGGCACCTAGTGTACAGGTAGTGGATAGGTGTAGTGGGTGTAGGCATTTAGTGTAGAGGTAGTGGCTAGGTGTATTGGGTGAAGGCACCTAGTATACCGGTAGTGGCTCGGTGTAGTGGGTGTAGGCATCTAGTGTACAGGTAGTGGCTAGGTGAAGCGGGTGTAGGCACCTAGTGTACAGGTAGTGGCTAGGTGTAGTGGGTGTAGGCACCTAGTGTACAGGTAGTGGCTAGGTGTAGTGGGTGTAGGCACCTAGTCTACAGGTAGTGGATAGGTGTAGTGGATGTAGGCACCTAGTGTACAGGTAGTGGCTAGGTGAAGCGGGTGTAGGCACCTAGTGTACAGGTAGTCTGCAAGGTGTAGTGGGTGTAGGCACCTAGTGTACAGGTAGTGGCTAGGTGTAGTGGGTGTAGGCACCTAGTGTACAGGTAGTGGCTTGGTGTAGTTGATGTAGGTACTTAGTGTACAAGTAGTGGCTAGGTGTAGTGGGTGTAGGCATTTAGTGTACAAGAACTGGTTAGGTGTAGTGGGTGTAGGCACTTAATTTAGAGATAGTGGCTAGGTGTAGTGGGTGTAGGCACCTAGTGTACAGGTAGTGGCTAGATGCAGTGGGTGTAGGCACCTAGTGTACAGTAGGGAGTGACAGTTTTGCAAAAGTTTTCAAAATCTAATTGCTTGGGTTGGATTATTTGTCTATCGGCCACGCTAATTCCGAATATGTTTGAGTTTTTTACATCATTGCATTAGAAGGTTTGTGGATACTTTTGGGTTTGGCATGAAAAACGCGAAAAAACTGTAAATAATAAAGGGACTGGCAATGTGGCACAACCTGTTAAAATCAAGTTATTGAATTGGATTATTCAACTACTGTGTACACTGGTTCATAATATGCTATTGTTTTACAACTCAATGCGTTACAAATTATGCCGATATTTTTGCTGCAAGTCACTACATACGTATATTTCGAAAACCAGGGCCCAATATTACCAACGGCGTGGATAGATTCCGTGGAATGAATTCAGGACATTCCCGCTCATGGAACATTACCAAACTCCGTATATGTGCCAATGGCAGGCCAATGGCAATATTTACAGAGTTTGTTGAGGCTCCCTGGACGGGAATGCCCTGAATTTATTCCACGGAATCTATTCACTATCTTGTTCTCATTGATCCTCTCATCTACCATGAGACTCTGACCTTGAATCCCCTGAACTTTTCTTTTTTCTGTTCTCGTGACCTCTTCCTGACTCTCTCCACTTTCTTCCAGTTAGTCACTTTAGACTTGTCCCCTTCAGTTATGATGTTGTCTGCAGCTCTGATGGTGTTTGCGATGTGAGCCACTGCATCATTGGATACCTTGAACCTGTCAGCAGTTTCTCCGATCCTGTCCTCGGCTTCTTTCTCCCTTTTCCTTTTCTCTGATCTTGCTCTCCTGTCGACCATAGCCTTGAACTCGTTGTCATTGACATCCTTATAATCACTATCTTCTTCCTGAGCACTGTCATCCACTGCCGACACTTTACACGACATCCTCTCCATCTCCTCCTTACTCTTTGACCTCATCTTCTCAGTTTTCCTCTCTTCCTCAGCCCTTTTCTTTGCCCTCTTCGCTTCCTTCTCCCTCTCTTCTTTCAGCTTGGCAGTCACAATTTTGTCAACGCCATCAAAGCAGCCCTCCCTTCCCGGTTTCCTCTGGGCTGCCAGGAAGCTTTTCTCTCGTTCGTGCACTTTGCTGTCGTCTGCCACATCAAACAACTTCTCAGCTATATCCTCGAACCTCATCTTCAGCTTCCCGTTCTTCGTTTTCTTCCTTTTCTGTTTCTGTCCATTTCCCTTCATCATCATCGTCTCCCTCCGCATCCTCCACAGGTCGTGGACTCTCATTTTCACCCTGATTTCAGAGATAGTGGGGACAGTGGCCTTCCTATACACATCCAGTACCTTCTCAGTCACCTTGTTGGTGGCATCCATATATTCAAAAGCATTTGTTCTTCTCCTTAACCTCTCGTTTTCTGCTTCATAAGCCAGGGCACTTCCAACTTCCTTGTTCAGAGGCAACTTGTTAGATGGCAGAGGCATCCGAACCCCGAACACCTTATCGTTACCCTGGCGCAGCTGAGTGTTGCTAATCTTAGGACGACCCATCTTGGTGGCGGCCCTTTGAACTAACTGCAAAACAACACAGAAAAAACAACTTTCAGCACTTCAATATCACCACCTATTGAACAATATTTTATTCAAAAGTACGGACTGAGATTTTGTCCTTAACTGTCCAAGTCAAGCTACTTGGGCTGAATTCGTTGATCAGTCCTGGGACGAATATTACCAACGGCGTGAATAGATTCCGTGGAATAAATTCAGGGCATTCCCGTCCAGGGAGCCTCAACAAACTCTGTAAATATTGCCATTGGCCTGCCATTGGCACATATACGGAGTTTGGTAATGTTCCATGAGCGGGAATGTCCTGAATTCATTCCACGGAATCTATCCACGCCGTTGGTAATATTGGGCCCTGGTTTTCGAAATATACGTATGTGGTGACTTGCAGCAAAAATATCGGCATAATTTGTAGCGCATTGAGTTGTAAAACAATAGCATATTATGAACCAGTGTACACAGTAGTCGAATAATCCAATTCAATAACTTGATTTTAACAGGTTGTGCCACATTGCCAGTCCCTTTATTATTTACAGTTTTTTCACGTTTTTCATGCCAAACCCAAAAGTATCCACAAACCTTCTAATGCAATGATGTAAAAAACTCAAACATATTCGGAATTAGCGTGGCCGATAGACAAATAATCCAACCCAAGCAATTAGATTTTGAAAACTTTTGCAAAACTGTCACTCCCTAGTGTACAGGTAGTGGCTAGGTGTAGCGGGTGCAGGCAATTAGTGTACAGGTAGTGGCTAGGTGTAGTTGGTGTAAACACTTAGTGTACAGGTAGTGGCTAGGTGTAGTGGGTGTAGGCACCTAGGCTACAGGTAGTGGATAGGTGTAGTGAGTGTAGGCACCTAGTGTACAGGTAGTGGTTAGGTGTAGTTGGTGTTGGCACCTAATGTACAGGTAGTGGCTAGGTGTAGTGGGTGTAGGCATTTAGTGTACAAGTACTGGTTAGGTGTAGTGGGTGTAGGCAGTTAGTTTAGAGGTAGTGGCTAGGTGTAGTGGGTGTAGGCACGTAGTGTACAGGTAGCGGCTAGGTGCAGTAGGTGTAGGCACTTACTGTATTGTATAGGTAGTGGCTAGGTGTAGTGGGTGTAGGCTCTTAGTGTACAGGTAGTGGCTAGGTGTAGTGGGTGTAGACACTTAGTGTACAGTTAGTGGCTAGGTGTAGTGGGTGTAGGCACCTAGTGCACAGGTAGTGGCTAGGTGTAGTGGATGTAGACAATTAGTGTACAGGTAGTGGCTAGGTGTAGTGGGTGTGGGCACTTAGTGTACAGGTAGTGGCTAGGTGTAGTGGGTGAAGGCACTTAGTGTAAAGGTAGTGGCTAGGTGTAGTGGGTGTAGGCACTTAGTGTACAGGTAGTGGCTAGGTGTAGTGGGTATAGGCACTTAGTGTACAGGTAGTGGCTAGGTGTAGTGGGTGTAGGCACCTAGTGTACAGTTAGTGTCTAGGTGTAGTGGGTGTAGGCCTTAGTGTACAGGTAGTGGCTAGGTGTAGTGGGTGTAGGCACTTAGTATACAAGTAGTGGCGAGGTGTAGTGGGTTTAGGCACCTAGTGTACCGGTAGTGGCTAGGTGTAGTGGGTGTAGGCACCTAGTGTACAGGTAGTGGTCAGGTGTAGTGGGTGTAAGCACATACTGTAGTGTATAGGTAGTGGCTAGGTGGAGTGGGTGTAGGCACCTAGTGTACAGGTAGTGGCTAGGTGTAGTGGGTGTAGGCACCTAGTGTAAAGCTAGTGGCTAGGTGTAATGGGTGTAGGCACTTAATGTATTGTATAGGTAGTGGCTAGGTGTAGTGGGTGTAGGCAATTAGTGTACAGGTAGTGGCTAGGTGTAGTGGATGAAGGCACTTACTGTACAGGTAGTGACTAGGTGTAGTGGGTGTAGGCACTTAGTGTACAGGTAGTGGCTAGGTGTAGCGGGTGACGGCACTTAGTGTTCAGGTAGTGGCTAGGTGTAGTGGGTGTAGGCACCTAGTGTACAGGTAGTGGCTAGGTGGAGTGGGTGTAGATACTTAGTGTACAGGTAGTGGCTAGGTGGAGTGGGTGTAGGCACTTAGTTTACAGGTAGTGGCTAGGTGTAGTGGGTGTAGGCACCTAGTGTACAGGTAGTGGCTAGGTGTAGTGGGTGTACATAAGAACAGAAGAACATTAAGAAATAAGGAACCTGCAATAGGCTGGTTGGCCTGTGCATGGCAGCTCCTGACGAGAGTTACTACCACTCTCTATCATCCATGAATCTATCTAGCATCCTTTTGAAACTTTCCAGCGTTCCAGCACTTACTACAAAGTTGCTAAGTTTGTTCCACTCGTCCACCACCCTATTTGTGAACCAGTTCCTTCCTATCTCCCTCCTAAACCTAAACATATCCAACTTAAATCCGTTGCTCCGAGTCCAATCCTGCTCGGAAATTATAAAAACTTTATCTATATCCCCTTTATTGATTCCTTTCTCCCTCTTAAGTACTTCTATCATTTCTCCCCGCACTCTTCGTTTTTCTAGGGAATGCAAGTTTAGTTTCTTTAACCTATCCTGATATGGAAGGTTTCTTAGTCCCGGAATCATTTTCGTCATTCTTTGCTGTATACTGCCAGATCTGGGGTTACTAAATCTAAGGAGATAACTTAACTCTAATCTTAATTCCTAAGGGTCGCTGCCACCAGACCCCCTCTGGACAGCATGTAGCTCGTTAGGTAGCGGGCAGAGTGGACTAGGCATTGGGTTAGGTTTTCCATTGACCAGATCGATAAGGGTAAAGAAGGGTGAAACCATAGCATGTCTTAATTGATTTATTCCTTATAAAACATACTGGTAAAAAACATATACATGAATTGGCCTTCCTCAGAAGAACAACGGAAATGTGGTTACCCAGCTGGGCCCCAGACTCTTACATTGATGGCGGGTCATCCACCTATTTATTGCATAACAATCGGTGAACACAGTACCTCGGTCGTTCCTTCTTACAATATCCCTTAACACATCAGACTGCTCCACCTGTGTGGACTATAGCACCGTCGGTTATCATACATAGTAGCACCATCTCAACACACCTGCTACACTCCATACCTGCAAGTATGTGACTCCTTGTGACTTTTAGGTATACACAACGGGCACCTCGTTCGCACACCGCCCTCCGTGGGTAAAGACGAGGGCTTCACCTATTTCTACGCCTGGTATTATAGGTCGCTCCAAGTGACGACCGCAGTTTCTCACGGTCTCCTTAGTTGTGACTATTCATGTGGAGTGGTGCGCTGGGAATCCACCGGTTCACAGTGGACTGGCATAGCGGGGAGTAAGCCTCACCTGTTGTGACGCTCAAGGGGACAATGGCGGCCGGGCGGCAAGGTGCTCCAACCACATGGTACCTGAGGTGACGGCAGAACGGGAAGGACTGAGAAATAATGCCTGACGGGCGGTTATCCCACCCCTTAACACATCCCTATCACACTTATATATCCGGCAAAGCTTTAAACTGTAGTAACTTCTATTTATCAACCTTAATTGTAGGGCGGGATATAGCCCGCTAGGACACTGACCTGAGGTGACGGCAGAACGGGAAGGACTGAGGCCGGGGTCCCGCCGCTCCGCGTCACATAGGCCTACAGTTTCCAATCCTCAATTTACACTTTTGTTTCTTATGGTTCTCACCTGAACACTTTTCGGTATATTGTCACTCATTTCTTATAAACACATATATTAATCCTAAATTACACACTAAGGCAAGGTCTTGGTTTGCTAGTGCTTGGGTAAATGCCTGGGATTATAATATCAACGGGGCATCTGAGGAGGGTACATGACGCGCCATGAAACAAAAGCCGAATGATCATGGCTGGGGTGTATCAACTTCACTTAAAAACTGTAATGAGGGATCCTCCTCTCACACATTGCACTATTTGAACACAGACATAAGATTCTCTGATCACTGTACCTGTCGTGGGTATATGTCACGTGAGGCTACGAGGTGTATTAAATTCATACCGAAGCATACACGATATTTCCTTTCCAGTATAGTTTCTAGATCACTGTCAACACCTCACATAGTTCTGATACATTTATCCTTTTTCCAGATCATTGTTCTCATGTATTTTCATATGATATCTGTTGGAGTTATGTTCGCTACACGCTCACAGACGCAAATAGTAGGACCTTCAAACCCTGATCCACACTTAGTCTTACAGTACACTAGTCCGGCTCAACTGGACTTTAACATTCATCTTATGCCTACCCTGAGTGATCCTTAATGCTATGAATACACACACTTGATATGATATAACTATACCTGGGTACAATACAACACATGGTCTAGGAACCTTGAGTAGGTGAGTTGTCCTTTCTCAATGTTTCCCGTTTTCTGAGGTTCTACAAGCGCGGTGCAGTTGAATGTTATGTAGCGTAATATGAATTAGATGGGATTTTTAGGGATGACAATGATGTGCGCAGTACAGCTGCACCGACTCTAGTGAATTGATATCCATTCTATAATAAGGGCACCAGAACTGAACCGCATAATCGAGGTGCGGCCTTACTAGCGCAAGATATAGTTGCAATAAGACCTCTGCCCTCTTATTACTTACACTTCTAGATATAAAACTCAATACTCTGTTTGCCTTATTTCGAACATTAACGCACTGTTTTCTAGGCCGTAGGTCCGGGCTTACAAGTACCCCTAGGTCTCTTTCACAAGTCGACTTCTCTTGGTCTATGTTGTTAAGGCTGTATACATTGACAGTTTTTGTTTTTCCAATATTAAGTACGCTGCACTTGCTGGTGTTGAATTTCATGTGCCATTTTTCAGACCACCCCTGCAGTTTATTTAGATCCTCCTGTAATGCATTTGCATCCTGCCTTGAATTAATATGCCGCCTTATTTTGGTGTCATCCGCAAACTTGCTTAAGTCACTGCTGATCCCAGTATCTAGATCGATTATGTAGATTATGAACAAGAGTGGGCCGAGTACTGACCCCTGGGGAACCCCACTGGTTACACGGCCCCACTCAGATTTAACACCATCTACGCTGACCCTCTGCGTTCTATCGGTGAGCCATGATTTTATCCAATTTAAAACTTTCTCCTCGATACCATGAGCCTGAATTTTTCTCAGAAGCCTCTGATACGATACTCTGTCAAATGCTTTGCTAAAGTCTAAGTAAACAACATTGAATTTTTGTCATTATCTACTACCTCGAAGACTTTCCTAAAAAACGTCAGCAGATTTGTTAGACAAGAGTTTCCCTTTGTAATCCCATGTTGAGAGTCGTAGATTAATTTGCTTTTCTCTAGATGCGATCGGGTGCTATCTACTATGTAATTGATTCAAGAAATTTCCCCACTACTGATGTCAAACTGATCGGCCAGTAATTTGACGCTGATGCTCTGTCTCCCTTTTTGAATATGGGTACTACATTTGCCTGTTTCCACAAGTCTGGCACAACTCCGGTGTCTAATGATTTTGTAAATAAATTTATGAGGGGTCTGCTAATCTGTTCCCTACACTCTTTCAATACTCGAGGGAAAATTTCATCCTGCCCTGGGGATTTTGTCTTCTTTAGTTTATTTATCATCTTAAGAACATCCTCTTTTCTGATAGTGATATTCTTTAATTTCTCTTCTTCCTTTCCCCTAAATATCAGTTCCACCTCTGGAATTTCCTTGCGAATTTTTTCTGTGAAAACTGATAAGAAGTAGCTGTTCAATGCATTGCTTATTTCTTCACTGCCATTTATCACTTCTCCCCTCCCTGACTTTAAAGGCCCAACTTTGTCCTTGACCTTTGTTTATATATCTGGAAAAATCCCTTGGGATTCGCCTTGGATTCTCTTGCTATTTTGATTTCATAGTCCCTCTTTGCTTTCCTTACATTTTTCTTAACATTCCTAGATAGTTCATTATACCTATTTCTGAGCTGCTCCTTCCCTCCCTTTAATTTCTTATAAATTCCTTTCTTTATTCCTATGTCATGTTTAAGTTTTCTGGTCATCCACCTTGGCTCATTCTTATTTGACCTAATTTTTCTGTATGGTATATTTTGTTTGTGTGCTTTATGTAGTATACTAGTGAATATATTATAGTCATGATCAATTGTTGTGTCATCTATGACCTCACCCCTTCCTACTGGGGACTGACGTGACTGTTCCCAGGTGACCTCACCTAGGCACCTTCTTAACCCCTGATAATCCGCCAACCGAAAGTTTGGGACTCTGACCATATTGTAATTGTTTTTCGTTTCCCAATTTAGGGTGAACCTGATTTCTCTGTGATCACTGTTACCTAGTTCTTCCCCTACTGTGATATCTCTGATAATATTTTCTTTATTTGTTAATACTAGGTCTAATATATTGTCACCTCTTGTAGGTTCTGTAATTAGTTGTTTAAAAAAATTGTCCTGTACTGCATCTAGGAAGTCTTCAGATTCATAGTCACCTACAATGTTGTCCCAGTCAATATTTCAGAAGTTGAAATCCCCCATAATGCACAGGTTGTTATATTTTGTTGCCCTACTCATTTCCTACCATATGGGCTGAGCTGCTTCTTTCCCAAGACTTGGGTGGCCTGTAAATCACTCCCATGATTAGTTTTTCTCTTCCTTCCGTGATTTCTACCCATACAGACTCAGTTCCTATTTCACTCTTTATTGAATTATTAATACAACATTTTAATGTATCCTTGACGAAGAGTGCGACCCCTCCACCCTTCCTACCTTCCATGCCCTTGTGAAAAAGGTTGTACCCTTCTATGTGGTACGCTGATAAAAAATTTTGCTCTCCAGATTCATCCAAGTTTCGGTGATTGCTATGACGTCTACATTCTCGATACATACAACCGCTCTCAGCAAGTCTATTTTATTTCTAACACTCCTACTGTTTGTATAGTATACATTTAAACCTACCCTTCCCTGGTCCTGTCTTACCCCTTGTCCTGAGTAACTAATTTTACTTCTCAGGACCCGCTTGTTTTTTTGACTCCCTCTTTCCCGGACCTCTCTCTACTGGCGAAACCCCCCTTTGGGGTGACAATTTCATGCTCCAGGGACGCAGACAACGTCTTTACCCCGCAGGAGACAAGTGTACAGTACTCCGTCACGACTGTTCAGGTAGTCGTTGCCATAGAATCATTGCCAGCTATCAATGAAAGCCCAACCATTGTTTGCACAATGTTTTTCTAGTAGGCAATTTATAGCAATTGCCCTGGACAGCCATTCACGACCAACCCCTCTTCTAGGCAAAACACCACATACTATCAAGATCCCTCCCCTAATTCTAATTTTCCCCAGCGCCTCCCTATACCTTTTGAAAAGTTCCTCACTCCTAACCTTTTCTCTCCCTGCACAACAATTTCCTGTCTCTTCTCTTCCCCGCCAGATTCCTCCAGCACCTGGTAGGGGTTACTACACTCCACACCATGGTCAGCTTTTCTGAGTCTGACCCTAGTCCCCTTGGAGACAACCACTCTCCACGCCTGCTCCTCCTTCGCAGGTGTCCTGCTAGGCAGGACACCGACCTGAAGGAGTTCAGTACTGAGGGCTTCATTTTCCCTCTTTAGAGTTTCAATCTCACTCCTCAACTGCCCCAGCTGCCTTAACAGAGTGGCCAGGAGGTCGCCATTCCCCACAATACTCTCCTCTTCCCTCAAGACACAACGATCCAAG
Source organism: Homarus gammarus (assembly GCA_958450375.1). Lineage (NCBI taxonomy): Eukaryota > Metazoa > Arthropoda > Malacostraca > Decapoda > Nephropidae > Homarus > Homarus gammarus. The sequence goes on along the minus strand of CAUDMG010000378.1, from coordinate 184,300 downwards.
GCGGCCTTTTTCCTTGGTCACTAACGGGAGCACTTGGGGGCACGTCCTTCCCCAAGCTGGGTCAGGTAGCAACTAGCCATTACCTAGTGTACAGGTAATGGCTAGGTGTAGTGGGTGTAGGCACCTACTGTAGTGTACAGGTAGTGGCTAGGTGTAGTAGGTTTAGGCACCTAGTGTACAGGTAGTGGCTAGGTGAAGAGGGTGTAGGCACTTAGTATACAGGTAGTGGCTAGGTGTAGTGGGTGTAGGCACCTAGTGTACAGGTAGTGGCTAGGTGTAGTGGGTGAAGGCGCTTAGTGTACAGGTAGTGGCTAGGTGCAGTGGGTGTAGGCACTTAGTGTACAGGTAGTGGCTAGGTGTAGTGGGTGAAGGCACTTAGTTTACAGGTAGTGGCCAGGTGTAGTGGGTGTAGGCACCTAGTGTACAGGTAGTGACTAGGTGTAGTGGGTGCAGGCACCTAGTGTACAGGTAGTGGCTAGGTGTAGTGGGTGTAGGCACCTGGTGTACAGGTAGTGGCTAGGTGTAGTGGGTGTAGGCACTTAGTGTACAGGTAGTGGCGAGGTGTAGCGGGTGTAGGCACTTAGTGTACAGGTAGTGGCTAGGTGTAATGGGTGAAGGCACCTGGTGTACAGGTAGTGGCTAGGTGGAGTGGGTGTAGGCACTTAGTGTACAGGTAGTGGCTAGGTGTAGTGGGTGAAGGCAGTTAGTGTACAAATAGTGGCGAGGCGTAGCGGTTGTAGGCACTTAGTGTACAGGTAGTGGCTAGGTGTAATGGATGAAGGCACTTAGTGTACAGGTAGTGGCTACGTGTAGTGGGTGTAGGCACTTAGTGTACAGGTAGTGGCTAGGTGTAGTGGGTGTAGGCACCTAGTGTACAGGTAGTGGCTAGGTGGAGTGGGTGTAGGCACCTAGTGTACAGGTAGTGGCTAGGTGTAGTGGGTGTAGTCACTTAGTGTACAGGTAGTGGCTAGGTGTAGTGGGTGTAGGCACCTAGTGTACAGGTAGTGGCTAGGTGGAGTGGGTGTAGGCACTTAGTGTACAGGTAGTGGCTAGGTGTAGTGGGTGTAGGCACCTAGTGTACAGGAAGTGGCTAGGTGTAGTGGGTGTAGGCACCTAGTGTACAGGTAGTGGCTAGGTGGAGTGGGTGTAGGCACTTAGTGTACAGGTAGTGGCTAGGTGTAGTGGGTGTAGTCACCTAGTGTACAGGTAGTGGCTAGGTGGAGTGGGTGTAGGCACTTAGTGTACAGGTAGTGGCTAGGTGTAGTGGGTGTAGGCACCTAGTGTACCGGTTGTGGCTAGGTGTAGTGGGTGTAGGCACATAGTGTACAGGTAGTGGCTAGGTATAGTGGCTGTAGGCACTTACTGTAGTGTACAGGTAGTGGGTAGGTGTAGTGGGTGTAGCCACTTAGTGTACATGTAGTGGTTAGGTGTAGTGGGTGTAGGGAGTTAGTGTACAGGTAGTGGCTAGGGGTAGTGGGTGTAGGCACTTAGTGTACAGGTAGTGGCTAGGTGTAGTGGGTGTAGGGACTTAGTGTACAGGTAGTGGGAAGGGAAGTGGGTGTAGGCACTTAGTGTACAGTGGCTAGGTGTGGTCCGACTAATAAACAGTATTGATCTGAGTCAGGTTGTGTACACTTCCTAGAACAGAATGACACAGGTTCTGTTGTCGTGGTAACGCAACATGTTCACTACACCACTGAGTCGAGATTCATACAAATTCGTAGGGTGAATATTTTCTTCGTAGCTGAAGATGAGACACTGTAGCTAACAAGGAACTATGGCACTGAGACTCTACCTTACACATCAAAATAGTGTTATTACGATGTTGAGTCACCAGGTGAAATAAGCTAAGTACTGTGTTAATCTTAACGTAATCTTTCTAATTTTGTTAGTTGTTAAGTGAACATGGAGTTGGGTGATATTCTGTGTGTGTGTGTTGTGTGTTTGTGTCTGTCTGCGCGCTTCTAGTGGGAAAAGACCGGAACGAGTAAACACCCAATGAGGTGTTTTTGCTCAGAACAGCATTCTTATCTGATTCCTGTTGAATAATTTCCACCAGTTATAGAGGAAGGTAGCTTTAGTAGTGTTAATAGAGAAAGGTAATCATAGAAGTAATTATAGAATTAGCAATAATTATAGCGTGAAAGCTTCCTGGGGCTGGCCATTGTACTGTACATACTATATGAACTAGATCAATGTGGAGCAGGGTTGCCCTCGCTCACCTGCAGTTCCCGTTCCGTGTCATGAGCTCAAGGTGGAATGTATAGAGACAGGTTAAAGCATCTTAATTTGCACTCCCTCGAGAGACGTAGAGCGAGGGGCGATCTGATAGAGGTGTTATGAGGGCCTGAGCTGCCACCATTTATGAGGGCCTGTGTGTCAGTAACAATTCCTTTTACTCTCATACTTATTACCATTGGTAGCGTGACGAAAGGAGGCTCGTGGGTAGATGTAATGATAGTATCAAGCAATAGGGAAGAAAGAACGGTAAATACTGTAGGTAAATAATAGACACAATATACAAATACGAAATTTATTTAAACATTAATATGAAATTAGGAGAAAGAATTTATATGTACCAACAGACGAAATCTAGTACTAGGCCCTCAAGCTCAACATACTCACACCACTACTGGGTGGACATACTCAATAATACTCCCAACCCTACTGGGTGGACATACTCAATAACACATAACTCTTATAGTCACTTAGCACCATAAAGACCAGGGCAACTGCCACTACAACACTCAGTCGTCAGGAGTGATACTCAAGCAACAGCCATGGGGTCCATCCACCATGGAATACTTTCAGACGAACTCTGAAGATCCCAGTGGATTAATCCCACCACACAAATAGCCCTACTGAGTTAGACACTCATCCACCAATGATGGGGGCTGGTAGTGGTGAGTGGCTTGGTGATCCGGGGTCACCTCGCAGGCCGAACGTTAGGGCCAGACGAGCCAGCTATGGGGGCTATAGGTAGTCTGAAGTGTCGGACGGCCAGGTCTCACGAAGGTAACTGATCCTACTGGACCTCGGACATCTCCCCAGACATTGTGGATACAACATCCACGCTACAGACACGGCCTAGGCTGCGTTAGGGACCTGTATGGATGAAGGGACGGGCACTTACTAACAGTGACAATGACATCACATTTCAGGGGACGTTAAAGACCTAAATATGACTTCACTCAGAGCATATCAACTACGTTACTGTAACACTTGCACAATCAACTACGTTACTATAATACTCGCACAATCAACTATTAATTGGGTCAAATCACTTAAAGAAGGGCGAATTATAACACAGAGTGGAATGGCATACCTGTATGGATGAAGGGACGGGCACTTACTAACGGTAGAAATGCCCACGGCACCTTCACTCAAAATAGGCCAGGGAGTCCACCTACTTCTATTTCGATGAATTAATTTACTGTACACTCTGATGTTGAAACAGACTATGAACTCAGTTTCATTCCCTACTATTATCTTCACTAACAATGCTCTGACTCAGCTATCAAAAGCAAAATTAAATTGATTACAAAGGGTTGGATGGCAACAGGTCCCAACACACAGTGTCTGCTACGAAATCAGCGGAATATATTCAAAGTTCCCTTAAGACAAAGACCGGGAACAGAGAAAACGGGGGACGTTTCCACTGGGGGACTCGGAAGGTTTTGTGGACATTTGAGCGTAATATGAATCCTTAAGGTTTTCAGGTTAGCCGTTATCACGATCATGACAAAGCTTCCCCCTTCCCCAATATTCATATTATGAGGTAACGTTCAGAAAACACGTAAGTAGTAACATACACCTTAAATTATAAATACAAAATATAAATCCCCATACAAAACATTGCACAAATTATATCAATAACAATAGAAAAATAATTCCCTGCCGGTGGTCAGAATTGGGCAAAAGAAATGGAAATCTGTTAACATACAACTAGAATGTGACACACCTTCATAAAAAAATATATTGGGATACATATAACATAATAGCACCAAAAATAATAGCACATGGGATTAGGTACATCATGTCATAATAATACTGAATGGGGTTAGATACATCATATCATATCATAATAATGAATGGTGTTACATACATAATATCATATCATAATAAATGGGGTTAGGTACATCATCATAGAATAATAATGAATTGGGTTAGATACCTCATATCATATAATAATAATAAATGGTGTTACATGTCACAAAATACACCCTCACATCGGTATATAAAGTGCACACTCAAAATTTCCTTACAGATCTCAAATTTCAATGTTCATAGGTCATGAAAGTTTCTTTTATGCGATTGGTCAAATGCTTACAGGACACACTGAGAATTAACATAGATTTCTCAAGCTAGGACATAGACGAACGGACCCCATCAAGTCGAAGGAATGATTTGTTTGCCCTTAGTCTAAAGAGTCATGTCGCACTCGCAAGAGGCAGCACCATTCAAGGGACTCCGAACGAGCGGGTATTCCCAAGAATTCAATGCTAACGAAACGGTCCTCATGAGAACACCACCAAACCTAAAACTGTCTGTACTTATGGCATTTGCCATGTAGAAGTAATAGCACCATATTTTTATGCCCGAATACTCCCTGAAAGTCACGAACTGTACACCTATATACCAACAACACCCAGCCTACGTAGGACTTACCAACCGGAACTTGAGAATTCACCACTGGTATCTTTACTCAAACTAGTAACAGATACCCTTCAGATGATTGCAAAACTGCCAATACATCTTCCAATCTCTGTCTTTTATTGCAAATTGACCATTCCTCGGCAAAATACTTTCAACCCCCCAAAAAACATCCTCCATTCTTTTCCTTTCTCTCCATTTTTTTTCTTCACTTCATCAATTACCAAAAGTTACCTACAACAGATTGTGCACTTCACTACCCATCAACAACCAAGGAGGTTCACTTATAAAGTCCACTGTTTCTTAATGATCCAGTCTAACCACTGGTTTTCTCCTCCTTTACCCATGGCTTTAGCGAGTTTAGCCAGAAGAGCTTGGGCTTCCGTTGCTAGCTCACCTGCGGTTTTGGCCGTCATGGTTCCCTAATTCGCGTTAGCATCTGCCATCGTGTTACAACAAATCAATACTACAGGTATACCCCACTGTACATACAATACATGCACAGTGCTCACTCAAGACCCAAGGACTGGTACTGATTTTCTGCAATACGACTAAACATTCCATGCATCAACTATTCAAAATACTGTTCAGCTTATTAATCTCCCAAAAGATAATATTATTGCATGAAAAATACACTGAGACAATTTGCTATTCACAAACTCAGTATGGTGCAACACTGCGTGAACACTTCACGAATTTCTGTACTCACAATTCTGGGTCCATACACTTGTATAACACTTTCCATATACCGTATCACCATAAGGTCCTCACATATATAATACTGTAATCTGAAAGTATACTGGCATTAGAGTTCACATAACATACGTTTCACCAAATAATGAACTGTTAGCACCTGATTAAAATAAACTTTAAAATTATAGCATGCACATAGAAATATTAATACAAGGAACTGTAAAACGCCCCGAGATATTAAGTAAATGGAATATACATCCTACCTAACACATGAACTAAAGAATATTACAAGTACAAAATTAGCATCCACTTAACCTTTGCATATAGTGCAATGCTTCTGTTAGCAACTCAGAATTAAAACACTGGGCACTCCCACGATGGAAACATTTCACAAACTAGTGCCACGGCCCAAACATGTACTCACTGTCTGTAAGTAATACTGAGTTAACAACGGAAAAAAAATTTGGGCAGATTGTTACACATCAAAATTCTTCCAATATTAATGAACCTTATTCACACTCTACACTCAAGTTATTGTTGCAGGTATCATTTACTTTAAGCAAGACTTTTTTCTAACCTAACTCCAAGGTATTTCTTTGAACTTATTTCACTTTCTCTGCAAACCACCACAAAAATCTGTACCTCGGAAAAATATGAAACAAAATCATTAGCAATCTGAAATACTCATTAGTTACAGTGGAATGGTTATTAAATACCCGTACAGAGAAATGGTTATAACTCAGTTAAAAAACTACAGTATCACAGTCATTCCTCCCAACTCGATACTATGTTCATTACATCCCACCGCTGCCACCATTTATGAGAGCCTGAGATGCCACCATTTATGAGGGCCTGAGATGCCACCATTTATGAGGGCCTGTGTGTCAGTAACAATTCCTGTTACTCTCATACTTATTACCATTGGCAGCTTGACGAAAGGAGGCTCGTGGGTAGATGTAATGATAGTATCAAGCAATAGGGAAGAAAGAACGGTAAATACTGTAGGTAAATAATAGACACAATATACAAATACAAAATTTATTTAAACATTAATATGAAATTAGGAGAAAGAATTTATATGTACCAACAGACGAAATCTAGTACTAGGCCCTCAGGCTCAACATACTCACACCACTACTGGGTGGACATACTCAATAATACTCCCAACCCTACTGGGTGGACATACTCAATAACACATAACTCTTATAGTCAATTCGCACCATAAAAATCAGGGCAACTGCCACTACAACACTCAGTCGTCAGGATTGATACTCAAGCAACAGCCATGGGGTCCAGCCACCATGGAGTACTTTCAGACGAACTCTGAAGATCCCAGTGGATTAATCCCACCACACATAAGAATGGAGGAAACTGCAGTGGGCCTATTGGCCCATACTGGGCAGTCTCGTTTACACCCAACCCCTATTGCTCATTTAAGCATCCAACCTATGTTTGAAACTATTCAGCGTATTCCAGTTAATGATGATATTTGGTAACTTGTTCCATTCATCCACTACTCTGTTTCCAAACCAGTGTTTACCTATTTCCCGCCTGAATCCAAATTTGTCTAATTTAAAACCATTGTTACGAGTTCGCTCCTGGTTGGATAGTTTGAGTACCTTTGTAATGTCCCCTTTGTTCAGCCCTGACTTCCACTTATACACCTCTATCAGGTCGCCCCTCGCTGTACGTCTCTCGAGGAAGTGCAAATTAAGGTGCTTTAACCTGTCTATATACTCAAGGTTCCTAATGCCCGGGATTTGTCTTGTCATTCTCCTCTGAATTCTTTCCAATGATTCTATATCCATTCTGTAATACAGTGACCAGAACTGAACTGCGTAATCCAGGTGTGGTCTCACAAGAGCAAGATACAGTTTTAGGATGACCTCGCTAGTCTTGTAACTAACACTCCTTTGTATGAACCCAAGTACTTTATTAGCCTTGTTACGAGCTAAAACACATTGTTTACTTGGCTTAAGGTTCCTACTTATCATTACTCCTAAATCTCTCTCGCAGTCGGATTTCTCTATGGCATTGATGTTCATCTGGTATCTGGTTTCCCTGTTTACATCTCCTATACTGAGTACTTTACATTTGTCCACGTTGAATTTCATCTGCCATTTTTCAGACCATTCGAAAAATTTGTTTAGATCCTCCTGTAGTTTTGCTGAGTCCTCGTCAGATTTAATAACATGTCCTATTTTAGTGTCATCAGCAAATTTACTTATGTTGCTGTGTATGCCGATATCTATGTCGTTTATGTATATAATAAATAATGGTCCAAGTAATGAGCCTTGGGGAACTCTACTTGTGACGTTGCTCCAATGAGACTTAGTGCCGTTAATGCTCACTCGCTGTTTCCTGTCCTGTAACTACGCCCTAATCCATTTAAGGATGTTACCTTTGATGACATGAGCTTCTACCTTTCTAATTAGTCTTTCGTGGGGGACTCTGTCGAAGGCTTTGCTAAAGTCGAGATATATCACATCATAATTGTGCCCCTCGTCCACCGATTCGAAAACTGATGAAAAGAATGTTAATAGATTAGTTAGACATGAACGCCCTCTTGTGAAGCCATGTTGGGAATCATTGATCAACTTGTGCTTCTCCAGGTGATTTTGAATAGAGTTTGAAATGATTGCTTCCAGTAATTTGCCTACTATTGATGTTAGACTGATTGGGCGGTAGTTAGAGGATAGTGATCTATCCCCCTTCTTGAAAATCGGTATTACATTCGCTATCCTCCAGGATTCTGGTACTACACCTGTTTTTAAGGACATGTTAAACAACTTAGCTAAGGGCATACTGAGCTCTTCCTTATATTCCTTTAATACTCTGGCAAATATCTCATCGGCACCAGGTGACTTATTAGGCTTTAGTTTGTCTATTTGCTTACTAACATCGTTACTAGTCACTACTATCTCGCTTAATTTGTTTTTTCACTATCTCTGAATAGAGTCGGTGCCTCGGGTATCATGTTTAAATTTTTGGTGGTGAAAACTGTTGAAAAATATTTATTCAAATTATTGCTCATTTCTCCGTCGTTATCAGTGAGCTCGCCGGTATCTGACCGTATTGGTCCAACCTTTTCTTGTGTTTTAGTTTGATACATTTGGTAGATTCCTTTGGGATTTGTCTTTGCCTCCCTTGCTATCCTTACCTCATTATTCCTTTTGGCTTTCCTTATCTCGGTTTTAACCCTACTCGCCAATATCTTAAAATAATCCTGGAGGTAAATTTTGCCACGCTTTATCCTTCTACCTATAGCCTTCCTTTGGCCAATGATGTTCTTAAAATAATTATTTATTCCATTTAGGGTCATTGTTGTCTGATCTGAGTTTTTTGCATGGTATGTTCTGCCTCTGTCCATTAAGTAACTCATTATTTAAATTGACGTGGAACTCGGCAGTCTCAGATGTCGTTATCAGGTCGGAGTCATCTGTCAGGTTCACGGACAAGCGCGACACCCCCTCTCTCAGCTGCCTCTTTAAGCTGTCAAAGTTTGCCCTTCTGAAATCTGGTACTTTAGTGGAATTTTCCTTACGTCGGCCCTGAAAATCTAACTGGAATCGAATTTCTTTGTGATCGCTGTTTGCAAGTTCGTTCCCTCCCTCGACATTGCTAATGAGGTTTTCTCTGTTCGACAGAACTAAATCGAGTATATTATTACCCCGTGTGGGTTCGATTATATGTTGACTTAGGAAACAGTCCTGGATCGTCTAGAGAAAATCCACTGATTCTGAGTTACCCGTAAGGTCAGTCCAATCTATTTGGCCAAGGTTAAAGTCGCCTACTATACTGACTTTGTTGTGTATGGAAGCCCTGCGCATTTCATCCCAGATAAGTCGCTCATTGACTATCAAGATTGGGAGGTCTATATATTATTCCTGTGATTAATTTTTCCCTACCGTCGCTTAATTCTATCCAAATTGTTTCTGTATTCCTCTCAGTTTTTATTTCCTTATTTACTTCACACTTCAGATTATCCCTAACATAGATTGCAACTCTGCCTCCTTTCCTGGTTTGCCTATCGGTGTGGAACAATTGGTAACCCGCAATTTGGTATTCGACGGGCAACTCGCGTGAGTCTAGGTTGATCCATGTTTCAGTGAATGCTATTATATCGATTTTTTCGGTACATACCAAGGCCCTAATATCATCCATTTTGTTTCTCATGCTTCTACTGTTCGCGTAGTAGACCTTTAAGTTAGTCGTGTTTTGAGTCCCCCCTTTACCGCATTTAGTTTTAAACTCCCTGTCTAATTTAGTTTTGTCATCATTCCTAACACTATTTCTCTGTAATCTTTTACTTTGTTTACTCGCTCCCACTGCAGTTTCCCCCACCCCCGTGCCCATATGTTCCCCTAGCAGTTTAAAGACTTCGATATCCTTTGAACTGCCCCCTCTAGAGACCCAGCCAGGGTTGCCACCCCATCCCGAGACAGGTGCACCCCATCCCTAGCATAAGGGTCCCTTCTGCCGTAGAAGTTGTCCCAGTTTTCAATGAATGGGACCGATATTGACTTGCAATATCTGTCAAGACGGGAAAAAGGGAAACAACGGAGCACCTTAGCTTTCGTCTTTATTCAAGACATCTTCAGAGGCAACTGGATTACATGGACAGAGACAGGCTTAAATATACAGGGTGACCTTATTAAATATGAAGGCAGGTCATAATGATGTCATCCACTAATCCCCACACCAACACCAACACACACGTAGAGGAGCTTAAGAGAAGGGGCGATGTGACTAGTCAGGTCAGGTAAAAAATAAGGGACCCACTAAATAACTATCCTACATCTAGATCCAATGTTTTCAAAGCATTTTTAACCTTGGGCCACTGAAAAATAAATTTGTGTAACATATTATCAGTTTTGAACTGACCATCACTAAGGTTTATTGATTTTAATTCCTTAATCAAACTAGCTTCAACCAGAAGTCTTTCTGTGACACAAGATGATTTGAATACTTCTAAGCTTTTTTCCCAAGCAATGGGATGAGTATTATTACTAACATGAACGAACAGGGCACTGCTTTCAGATGCTGTTCTGATATTGTACTAAGTTGTCTGATTCTGAGCTGCAATGTTTTTCCTGTCTGTCCTATATAATTACCATTACATTTGCTACATGGAATACAATAAACACTTCCATTTACATTTAAACTTGGGCTATTTTTATTAACATATTGGTAATGGTTGAGTCATACTTAAAAACAACATTAATGTTTAGTTTTGAGGGACCGAACTAACGAGGACAAATTCATTACGATAGGGCAGAGTCAAAATATTCTTAAGTGTAGGAATTTGCCTGGTTTGAGAGGAATGAAAGGATTTTTTAGCTCTTTTAAAACAACGATCAACAAACACAGAAGGGTTCCCAAGTTTATGTGCAATGGAAAGAATGTTTCAATTCATCATCAATAAATTCAGCGTCACAAATACGCAGACATCTTAAGAACATAGCAGAAAAAATTGACATTTTGGTAGACTCCAGGTGATTCGACAAATTGTGTATGAAACCGTCTACCTGTGTGGGCTTTCTGTATACCTTAAATTTGTAGTATTGTCCATTTCTCATGATAAGCATATCAAGGACAATATCATTAAGCTTGTCTAAAAATTCCAATGGGTCACTGTTTCTAGGCCAAAGACAAAGAACATCATCTAACTTAAATGTATATTACGCGAACAGTAGAAGTATGAGAAACAAAATGGATGATATTAGGGCCTTGGTATGTACCGAAGAAATCGATATAATTGCATTCACTGAAACATGGATCAACCTAGACACACGTGAATTACCAGTCGAATACCAAATTGCGGGTTACAAACTGTTCCATACCGATAGGCAGACCAGGAAAGGAGGCGGAGTAGCAATCTATGTTAGGGATAATCTGAAGTGTGAAATAAATAAGGAAATAAAAACTGAGAGGAATACAGAAACAATTTGGATAGAATTAAGCGACGGTCGGGAAAAATTAATCACAGGAGTAATATATAGACCCCCCAATCTTGACAGAGTCAATGAGCGACTTATCTGGGATGAAATGCGCAGGGCTTCCATACACAACAAAGTCTGTATAGTAGGCGACTTTAACCTTGGCCAAATAGATTGGACCGACCTTACGGGAAACTCAGAATCAGAGGATTTTCTCGAGACGATCCAGGACTGTTTCCTAAGTCAACATATAACCGAACCCACACGGGGTAATAATATATTGGATTTAGTTTTGTCAAACAGAGAAAACCTCATTAGCAATGTCGAGGTAGGGAACGAACTTGCAAACAGTGATCACAAAGAAATTCGATTCCAGTTAGATTTTCAGGGCAAACGTAAGGAAAATTCCACTAAAGTACCAGATTTCAGAAGGGCAAACTTTGACAGTTTAAAGAGGCAGCTGAGAGAGGGGGTGTCGCGCTTGGCCGTGAACCTGACAGATGACACCGACCTGATAACGAGATCTGAGATTGCCGAGTTCCACGACAATTTAAATAGTGAGTTACTTAATGCACAAAGGCAGAACATACCATACAAAAAACTCAGATCAAACAACAATGACCCTAAATGGATAAATAATTATTTAAAGAACATCATTGGCCAAAGGAAGGCTATAGGTAGAAGGATAAATCGTGGCGAAATTCACCTCCGGGACTATTATAGGGTATTGGCGAGTAGGGTTAAAACTGAGATAAGGAAAGCAAAGAGGAATAATGAGGTAAGGATAACAAGGGAGGCAAAGACAAACCCCAAAGGATTCTACCAAATGTACCAAACTAAAACACGAGAAAAGATTGGACCAATACGGTCAGACTCCGGCGAGCTCACTGATAACGACGGAGAAATGAGCAATAATTTGAATAAATATTTTTCAACAGTTTTCACCAGCGAAAATTTAAACATGATACCCGAGGCACCGACTCTATTCAGAGATAGTGAAAAAAACAAATTAAGTGAGATAGTAGTGACTAGTAACGATGTTAGTAAGCAAATAGACAAACTAAAGCCTAATAAGTCACCTGGTGCCGATGAGATATTTGCCAGAGTATTAAAGGAATGTAAGGAAGAGCTTAGTATGCCCTTAGCAAAGTTGTTTAACATGTCCTTAAAAACAGGTGTAGTACCAGAATCCTGGAGGATAGCGAATGTAATACCGATCTTCAAGAAGGGGGATAGATCACTATCCTCTAACTACCGCCCAATCAGTCTAACGTCAATAGTAGGCAAATTACTGGAAGCAATCATTTCAAACTCTATTCGAAATCACCTGGAGAAGCACAGATTGATCAATGATTCCCAGCATGGCTTCACAAGCGGACGTTCTTGCCTAACTAATCTATTAACATTCTTTTCATCAGTTTTCGAATCAGTGGACGAGGGGCACAATTATGATGTGGTATATCTCGACTTTAGCAAAGCCTTCGACAGAGTACCCCATGCTCATGGCATCAAAGGTGACATCCTTAAATGGATTAGGGCGTGGTTACATGACAGGAAACAGCGAGTGAGCATTAACGGCACTAAGTCCCAATGGAGCAACGTCACAAGTGGAGTTCCCCAAGGCTCAGTACTTGGACCATTATTGTTTATTATATACATAAACGACATAGATATCGGCATAGACAGCAACATAAGCAAATTTGCTGATGATACTAAAATAGGACGTGTTATCAAATCTGACGAGGACTCGGCAAAACTACAGGAGGATCTAAACAAATTTTTCGAATGGTCTGAAAAATGGCAGATGAAATTCAACATTGACAAATGTAAAGTACTCAGTATAGGAAATGTAAACAGGGAAACCAGATACCAGATGAACAACGATGCCATAGAGAAATCCGACTGCGAGAGAGATTTAGGAGTAATGATAAGTAGGAACCTTAAGCCAAGTAAACAATGTGTTTTTGCTCGTAACAAGGCTAATAAAGTACTTGGGTTCATACAAAGGTGTGTTAGTTACAAGACTAGCGAGGTCATCCTAAAACTGTATCTTGCTCTTGTGAGACCACACCTGGATTACGCAGTCCAGTTCTGGTCACCGTATTACAAAATGGATATAGAATCCTTGGAAAGAATTCAGAGGAGAATGACAAGACTTATCCCGGGTATCAGGAACCTTGAGTATAGAGACAGGTTAAAGCATCTTAATTTGCACTCCCTTGAGAGACGTAGAGCGAGGGGCGACCTGATAGAGGTGTATAAATGGAAGTCAGGGCTAAACAAAGTGGACATTACAAAGGTACTCAAATTATCCAACCAGGAGCGAACTCGTAACAATGGTTTTAAATTGGACAAATTTAGATTTAGGCGTGAAATAGGTAAACACTGGTTTGGAAACAGAGTAGTGGATGAATGGAACAAGTTACCAAATATCATCATTAACTCGAATACGCTGAATTGCTTCAAACATAGGTTGGATGCTCATATGAGCAATAGGGGTTGGGTGTAAACGGGACTGCCCAGTATGGGCCAATAGGCCCGCTGCAGTTTCCTCCATTCTTATGTTCTTATGTTCTTATCTATATATCTATACCATGGAGGGATAAAGTCCCCTATATTGGGTAGTAATCTAGCCTCAAAAAACTCCATATATATAGAGGCTAGAGGAGCAGAAAGACAATTACCCATGGTCATGCCAAGTATTTGCTTGTAAAACTTCCCATTTGCTCTGAACACATTGTCAGTTACGCACAACTCTATCAATTTGAGAAAAGTATCATGTTCAATAGTTAAATCTAACAGTTGTAATTTATCTTTAAGAAATGAAAGTAGGTCTTTCACAGGTACTCTAGTGAAAAGTGAATTTACATCAAAACTTATTAATTCACAAGGTTCATTGTGTTTCTTGAATTTATCAATTAAGTCACTGCTATTGTGTATATGTGAATTAGATATTTGGCTGTAAGAGGGGATAGCATCATAACCAGCCACTTAGATAATTTGTAAGTTACAGAACCCACAGAACTCACGATAGGGCGCAATGGATTGTTAAGCTTGTGAGTTTTGATCAATCCATACATATAAGGTAAACTGGGATTGATTTGAGAGAGCTGTTTAATTAGATCGGGTTTTTTTTCAATAACATCTTCATTTTGAAATAAGATAACTTATTAATATTTTCCAGGGGATCTTTTGTAAGCTCACAATACGTGCTCTCATCACTTAGTAATGAATTCATCTTATGTCCTGACCTCATATTTAATAAGGTCACCCTGTATATTTAAGCCTCTCTCTGTCCATGTAATCCAGTTGCCTCTGAAGATGTCTTGAATAAAGACGAAAGCTAAGGTACTCCGTTGTTTCCATTTTCCCGTGTGATTTTATCAAGATATATATATATATATATATATATATATATATATATATATATATATATATATATATAAATATATATATATATATATATATATATATATATATATATATATATATATATATATATATATATATATATGTAATATTAAGAAATTTCAGTGTAATTTCAAAAGCAGCGCCATTGGCGATACTGAGTTCGAGGTCGTCTGCGGGAAGAGAACTCTCCTGCACGTAGTGAGTTCTTTTTGGAACTAGGCCTGTACGTTACTAAATGTAGTTTACCGAATTAATAATGATGTGATTCATGAAGTTAAGGTACTATTATTGAATTTGAAATTATTATAGATCGGTTATCAGTATGAATAATGTTACGGGTGTCCCAAGAAAGTTATTAGTTAAACGGAGAATATGTCACATAGGCCTAGGCTACCACCTTGGGTAAGCACGAGCTTGGCTGGTCCTCATTCACGGGAAAGGGATCGGACAGACAGGATGTCTCTGCGCGTCCGTCCACAGAAATAGTCACGTGGTCTTGTCACCTGTGTTGCGCCATTGCAGTATAACAAGTAAGTCTCATTCGATCTCAGACAGGGGTTAGATAGGTCAGTGATAAAGTTAACAAGAGTTAACAGTGAGTTCATTTCAGGGTTTCCGTCAGAACCCACTTGACTGGGAGAGATTGACTGCCGCTTGAGACTGCCGTTGATGATTGATGATTGGCGATTGTCGCAGTTGGAACGATCAGTGCAGGCTTGTCACTGGTTAGCCGGGTTAGCAAAGGATCTCTTGAGTGAACGAGTGCTCCCGACAACTAAAACGACACGGGACCAGCATCAGCATTGGGTGATCAGTTCTTCCCACGTGGGTGCACAACACCAAGTGTCTTCGGTCAGCTAGAAGTATTACCTACTGGCGTTCTCTCTTCCCACCCATGGACGCACTGAGAGTAGGCTGAGGCTATCTGAGTAAATTAATGGTCACACACTGAGACCAGGAGCCTACGGGATACCTAGAGAAACATTCTATCTCCTTTATTATGGGTGTATGTTGAGTTGGGTGAAGTATGGTTCACGGGTATTGGTGGACCCAGTAACTTCTTAATAATAGTGATAATATTTTTGGGTGTAGTTAATACCATTTTTTCAGTTACTGAAATTATCTTGATGTGTGTAGTTTAATATTTCTTAAATAATTTTGATAACATAGTTTTTTAATGTTAGTGTCACTAATTGAAACCAGAGTGATACTGTGATTTAGTTCCTTTGATGCATTTAATATTTCTTTATAATTTCAATCTCAGGTTTAACCTTTGTTCCCCAGAGTAGTGTTTAAGTTAGGTTAGGAAGTGTGCATCTGTTGGGGTAATATAACTTTGTTGAGTGCCCTGAAGGCCTATTCAGGGTGGAATTAATAATTTCTTATTTTTTTATACCTTTTCCTCAGTGATTGATAATATTTTGTTGAAAACCCTTAAGGCCTGTTTCATGTGTGCAAGCAACACTTCTTAATAGTTTGAATTTATTGTTGTCTAATGAGGCATTGTCTGAGTTTCTAATAATTGCAATATCATGTATAACTTTTATTCCCCAGGTTAAGAGGTGCTCATATGTTGGTGTACCATTATTTGATTGTGTCTAAAGTGTTGGAGGGAATATAAGTGTCTAAATTTTACAGTGTGTCTCATTCATCCCAGTCACAGACTCTAGCCTTCCACCGGTCACGGACAATTCAGTTTGTTAGTAAATTTAAGTGTTCTTGTGCTGGTTCGGGATTTTTCTCCAAGGGGCGCTTCCACTGCAATTTCCATCTAGCAAGTGAGAAATTTAATGTCCAGCAATTTCCGACCGGTTACATATATATATATTTATATATATATATGTGTAATTCACATCTTCAGGGGTGAGTACAGACAAAAGAGAGATACAAACCAAGGTGTATATATACAGAGGAGAGTGAGACCAGGTCCACAATGGTCAGGTATTAGGTAATGACCCTACTAATCTTTAAATAGCACACAACGGTTGGTGGTCAGGTCAGATGGTAAGGTGACCCTTCCTTCTCACCTGGTTCCAAATCTTCTTAATTACAAAATTGTCCAGTTTGTACATGCCATTACTCAAATTCGTGTTGAATGCTTCAGTATGTTTAATAAGAATAGATTCTATGATGTTCCTACTATCAATTGAATTACAAGGTAATATTGAGGAGGCATTATCCCAGTCAATGCAATGCTTGTTATCCCTCAAATGAACAAACAGAGCATTGGATTCCTGGCCTGTCCTAACACTGTATTTGTGTTGTTTAATTCTAGTTGCAAGATCTTTACGTGTCTGGCCTAAGTAAAACATATTACATTCCTTGCAAGGAACTTTATAAATGCAACCAATTGTGTTGTTGGAGGAGTTCTTGATTAACATTTGTTTAACAGTGCATGAGTTTTTAAATGCCACATTGACGTTCAGGTTTTTAGTTGTGAAGGAATGTGTGAGAAATTTTTGTGAAATGGTAATATTAAGATATTCTTATGGTCATGGGTGGGCTTGGGATCAGTTCTATAAAAAGTTTTCTTAGTAATGTTTAGGCATTTGTCTATGAAAGATCTAGGGTATTTAAGGTTTAAGCCAATATTATATATATATTTGGGGAATGGGACAACTGGCCGCCGCCATCTGGCCGCCGAGGACTGGGGATAAACTGCAAACGCCTAATTTTGCGCTCTCAAGGCAGGTTAGGTTAGGTTAGGTTAGGTTAGGTTATGTTAAGTTAAGTTAGGTTAGGTTAGGTACTTCATGGGCTGGGGCCAGATGGCGGCGGCCAGTTGTCCTAGACCCATATATTTGTATTCCTCATCAATGAATTCCGGACTGCAAATTCTCAAAGCACGTAAAAATATTATTGAAAATACTGACTGTTTGACTTTATTATGGTGGGCAGAATAATAATGAATGTATGAACACACATTAGTTGGTTTTCTATAAATACTGAACTTAAATGTGTTACCTATTCTGTGGATCAGACAGTCTAGGAATGGCAATTTACAGTCTTACTCTAATTCCACAGTGAATTTGATCGAGGGGGCTAAGTTGTTGTTGTGGCAGGAAAGCTTTTAGGTCCTCATTACATGGCCAGAGACATAATACATCATCAACATATCTAAACCAGACTGCTGAAGGTGGTAAAATATTAAGTAATATATATATATATATATATATACACTTCATTTTTAGTCCATATAATCAACGACCTCACCAGCCAGGACTCGAACCCTCGACCTACTGGGTGGGACTAGGGAACACTACCGACCAACCCACAAGGACACTAAAAGCAGTCCTAGACTCTGTTATATTTCACACAAAGCCTGTTCATCGAGCTGATGGCATCGTGAGCCTCATTGGGAACTGCCCTAGTCCCACCCAGTAGGTCGAGGGTTCGAGTCCTGGCTGGTGAGGTCGTTGATTATATATATATATATATATATATATATATATATATATATATATATATATATATATAGTAGGAGATTTTAGAGAGAAGCTTCTAAGATGTTGGAGCCTTGCCGCAGACCACTTACAGCAGTCGCAGTCCAGTCCTCCTGTCATTCAGTTCACGTTCCTTTGAGTGACACCCTTCACCTGTCACTTATACTTTATTTTATTTCTAGGTTGTTCCTGTCGCCATCAATGTGGTATACCTATTCATGTCTCTTATGTATCCATCAGTGCTTGCTTAATTACATTTAAGTAATTCAGTGTTGTTTCACGATAGTTAATTTCAGTGTTAGTTATTTTATATGTTAATGCAGTGTTAACGTAATCCAGTGCTTTACTTTTATTCTATATGTTTAAGCAGTCCTTTTGATGTTTCGATGTTTTAGTATCGTTTGTGTCTTAAAAGTTTCGATAGTGAATCAATTTGTTGTGACAGCCTACGAGGCTCTTTATTGTGTTAGTATTTAATTTAATTAAATTCTTAAAGGTTTTACTTTATTTTTTTTTATTCCCTTTTGATTTACTTCACTTTTTTTTGTTTGGTTACGCCTAGAACCAGGATATTAAAGTAAATTAACAGACGGCGTAACAGTTTTGGCGACCTTGCCAGGATTCACTAATGACCTTTTGACACTTGTGATGTTCTTTTTGTGTTTTATTTATTTTTTTATTTCTTAACTAGCCATCATGGTTATCATTAGCCAAGATGATGTGGATGCATTTGCATCAAGTAATCCCTCCATTGAGGAAGTTTCAGTGTTAAATGCACATGAGTTAAGATTAATTTGCGAGTATTATGGTGTGGTAATTTCTAGCAGCGCCAGTAAAGTAAAGTTGTTTAACGCGGTAAGAAGTCAACTGTTTGGAGATAGTGTTGATGTTGGCTTAAGAGAAGACCACGGTGAAGCTAGTCAAGTTAACGTAGCTGAATCACGTTCAGTGAATGATGAATTACGCCTTCTCGAGTCGCAAATAAAATTGAAAGAAGCTGAAGCTAAAGCGAAAGAATCTATAGCGAAAGAAATTGAAATACGTCAGGCAGAAGCAGATTCAGAAAACTTGCGTCTGCATATACAGCTCGGTCAGAGTAACCCTTCTAGCACCGATGGCCTTACCCCCAGATCTAGTTTTCTCATTTTGATCCAACACGTGCTGCTAGGCTAATGCCCACGTTTTCAGAGGAAACAGTTGATGAGTTTTTCATTGCTTTCGAGAGACTTGCTACCACTTTAAAGTGGCCTATTAAGTTTTGGCCCATTTTGCTTCAACAAGCGTTTGCAGGTAAGGCTCTGTGTGTTTTTTGTCTCTTACAGACAGTGACGCTAATGATTATTTATGTGTTAAGGAGGAAGTTTTGAAGGCTTATGCCCTTGTTCCTGAAGCGTACAGACAACGCTTTCGTGACCTCCGTAAGAAGGCAGAGCAGACCCACCTTGAATTTGCTAAGAGTAAAAGAGAGGTATTCTCAAATTGGTTACACTCCAAGGAAGTGAGTGAGTTTGACTCCCTGCTTGAGTTAATGCTCACAGAGGAATTTTTAAGAACCATCAACGAAGAGATTAGTACATACTTGTTAGATAAGGAATTTAGTATTATTGAAGAGGCTGCTAAGTATGCTGATGGATTTGTTTGGAGACATGGTAGGACTAACAATGATGTTATGCCCCGACAGGTTCAAAGGACTTTTAATCCCTCTCTCCACAGTGCGAGACAAGGGAATACTAACAATAGTAATTTTGTGCGTGACAGGAGGAGCTGGACGCGTTCGCCACCTAATGGGGCGTCCAAATTTTCTACACACACTTGTAGTTTCTGTGGAAAGCCAGGTCATAAGGCAGAGTTTTGTTGGACAAGGCTGCAGCTAAATACGGGCAAACCAGCTATGATTGTTACTGCGGAAGCTAATATGTCACAAGTTGGAGTGATGGCTGGTTTGAGCAAGGCTGACAGCATGCCAATAGCGTTGGTTTCCACAAAAGGTGAAGCACGAGAGAGTGCAGTTTCGGTTCTCGCCTCACGAGACTTTGATCTTTTCCAGGAGAGTTTTGCGAAGGACCCAGACGTTGGTACCTTTCGTCCCATTTTGTCACAAGGCATTGTAGAAGTTGATGGTGTCGAAACACCAGTCACTATTTTGAGAGACTCGGGTTGTCTCCAAACTCTCATCAAAGAGGGTGTTGTTGCGGTGAGGAAGACTGACAAATACGTCGTTTTGGGATCCCTTTGGGGTCAAGGTGTAGCTCCTTTGGTTAAGTACGTGTCAAGTCTTCTTGTTTTTCAGAGATAGCTAACGTAGCCTGCGTGCACGAGCTGCCTGTTGCTGGAGTGGACCTCATACTCGGTAACAATTTGGCGGTAGGTCAAATGGGAACGTAACCCCACCTCCTGTGCTGCGGGAAAGACCAGAGTCTACCACAGAGCTGCTCTATTCTTGTTGTCCTTGGACAACCAAGCACAATCCTCATTGCTTCATTCTGAATAAGCTCTAATGGCCTGAGATTTTTTCCTGAGTAAGAAGCTAGAACTGGAGCTGAATAATCAATGATACTCCTAACTGTACTTAAGTACATAGATCTTAAAACTGGTATACCAACACCATTTCCTTTATTTGACAAAACTTTCAGAGGTTTTTGCCTCGCTGTACATATATTTTTTGACATAAGTAATTTGATCCTTAACATTATTATTTATACCCACAAACATTCCCAGATATTTGTAACTGGATACTTTCTGCAATTTTATTCCACTTAGCCAAAATTCTTTTCCATTTACTGCCCTTGACTGAAATTTGGTTTTATTTTCATTAATGGCCAGTCCCAAGGAGAGAGAAAGATACTGCAGCTGATCAATGACTCTAGACATATCTTCCTCATTCTTACATTGGATCAGAATGTCACCAGCATAAATGATTACTTGGGACTCGCCCTGGAATTTGTAACTTGCTATTCTGTCCATGAGAATATTAAAAAGCATGGGGCTAAGAACGCCACCTTGTGGGGTACCCAACCCAAGACTTTTTTCTTCCGATTCATGACCTTGAAACCAGACACTCGCTTTTCTGTTAGTTAAGTAATCTGTAATCCACATCAATAATTTCCCTTTTATACCTTTACTTACAAGACTTTCTAAGATCACTTCCTTATTTGCCTTATCAAAGGCACTTTTAAGGTCTACAAACAGTCTACAGTTGACATTTAATCACACAATCTGTAGTGCTTTTACCCTTTAAAAATCCAAGCAAATTACTAGAGAAGAGACCATCAATTTTATGCAATTATCTATTTAATACCATTCACTCCATCATTTTAGATAGACAAGATGTTATGGATATGGGACTATAATCATTATCGACCTTAGGCACAGGAACAATGAGTGCCATTTTCCATTTCACTGACAGTCTTCCATTTTCATATGACAAATTTAAGAGATCTGGAGTTGGGTTGTCCTCCATACTTATAAGATAATTGATAACATAATAAGTTAGACCATCCCTGCCAGGAGCACTAGACTTTCATTTCTTTACAGCATTCAGAATTTCATCCTTAATAAAAGGAACACAGGTTTCCTCACTTACAGTACTTTGGATATTCACCAACCTTCGCCTCATAGATCTTGAATTCCTCAAACAAATCTGAACATTGCTTGGGAGACACTCATAATTAGATGCATACGCCCACTTATTCATTAGTTCATTAACTTTGGCGTTTGGATTGGGATGAACATTAAATTTCTTCTTGACTCTTCTTACCCTATTCACACCATCCCAAACCTGATTCAAAGATTTTGATTGAGCAATCTCTCTCAAAAAAACCACTCCAATACATACTTCTGGGCTTTCTGATTTAACTCTGCCACTTCAATCAGAGTTTCCCGGTTTTTTCATTGCTAGGATCTTTACTTCACTTACTATGATATTTCCTCAGTAACTTATTCCACCCCTTTACAATCTAATCATTATAATACCTAGGCTTAGGTTTTGTGGTATATCCATACTGTCTCCTTGGCTTATTCAAAATGGAATCAATCACTCCTAACAAATCATCATAAAATATGTTTTCAACTTTAATTCCAAACTTTTTGTACTCTTTACACCACTCCCAACTTTTGCTACAAATTCGCTATGTTGGCCTACTGTTATTGTATACCTTTTTTTTCTATTGTTAACATAAAAGTTTTTAGACAAATGAAGCTTCACTTTAATTGCAAAGTGATCACTCAAAAGCGTATCCACAATATCCAACTGTGCATGCACATCTAACATATTAAATATAATTTCCTAACTAAACAGTTTTGAAAGGCCTGTTCACAATTCAGATAATTAGAGGTCTAATTTAATTACAGGTCTCCTAACTCTGTTTGATCTTCTAGGACTATTCCCTCCATCAAGTTTTACAGGGGTTTTACTTGCACTCTGTGCATTATCAGTGACAGACATATCATCACTACAATCAGTTGACACAGTGAGTGGATGCTGGGAAACATCATCTTTGACATCATCATCATCATGATCATCATCTGAAACTGTGTCAAGTTTATCATCATGTCCTGGTGCTACATTCATCTTGTCATGTGCCTGAATGATGTGATCCACATGAACATATCTCAAAGAGTTACCACATTTCACTAAATATGTCCTAGATCCACATACCTTGTCGATGACACCAGTTATCCACTTTGCATGTACAGTACCATAACCTTTAGCCATGTTCCTAACTCTCACCCTATCATTTACCTTGAACACTCTTTCACTGGAACTCTTATCATGATACATTTTTTGTTGAGCTTGTTTCCTCTCTACAACTTCAAACAGACTTGGCTTAACTAAACTTAATCTTGTTCTCAACTGTCTCTTCACCATTAACTCTGCAGGAGTACATCCTGTCACACTATGTGGCGTGGTTCTGTATCTGAGTAAGAAATTTGCTAGTCTGTGTTTCATTGATTTTCCTACAGTTCCTTGAATTACCTGCGTGGAAAGTGCTTCCTTTACAATTCTAACTGATCTCTCGGCTGCACCATTAGAGGCAGGGTGATAGGGTGGGGTCAGTACATGCTTTACACCGTTGAATCTCATGAAGTTTTTAAACTCTGATGATTGGAATGGAGGATCATTGTCAGAAACTACCTCTTCTGGTATTCCATGTTCGGCAAACATTAATCTTAATTGGTCAATGGTGCTACCAGCATTAGTACTGTACATGTGCTTAACATCAATCCACTTTGAATGACTATCAATTAATACAAGAAATTTGTCTGTTCCCTTATCACAGAAGTCAATGTGTACTCTTTGGAAGGGACGGGTAGGCCATTTCCAGGTTTTCAAAGGTGTGCTGGGTGGCATACTCCTAACATTCTGACAAACAGAGCACTCACGTACCATCATTTCTATTTCACCATCCAGTTTAGGCCACCACACAAAACTTCTGGCCAGTGCTTTCATAGCACATATACCTGGATGTTCAAAATGCAGTTCATTCAAAATTTGCCCTCTACAACACTGTGGAATTAACACCCTCATACCCCACAACACACATCCCTGTTCTACTGATAATTGACATCTCCTTAAATGATACGGTTGAAAGTCTAAGGATGGACAAATCTCTGGCCATCCATTTAGTGTATACTCCAGGACTCTTCCTAATACAACATCTTTCCTAGTTTCATGAGCAATCATTCCGGAGGTGACTGGAAAATCTTCTGCTATCATGGTTACAGCATAAACCTTAGGCTCTACTCCATCATTTGATCCACTACCTGGTAACCTTGACACAGCATCTGCATTGGAATGATCATCTGAACGTCTGTACTGTATCTCATAGTCATATGCCGACAATATCAAAGCCCATCTCTGCATTCTTGCTGCAGCAAGTGTAGGAACAGGTGATTTAGGACCCAAAATTGCCAAGAGAGGCTTGTGATCAGTTATCAAAACAAAATTCTTCCCATATAAATACTGGTGAAATTTCTTTACTCCAAATATGATAGACAAAGCCTCTTTCTCTATTTGTGCATAATTTTTCTCGCTTTGGGTAAGAGTTCTCGAGGCATATGCAATGGGTCTTTCTTCACCGTTATCCATTATGTGACTTATGACAGCACCTAATCCATAGCCCGATGCATCACAAGCAAGCTTTAGTGTTCTTCTGGTATCATAGTTGACCAAAACATCAGTACTAGACAGAGCAGCTTTACAATCTTGAAATGACTTCTGAGTTGCACTGTTCCATTTCCATGGTATCCCTTTCTTTAATAGTTCATGCAGAGGGGCTAAAACTGATGAAAGTCCACTCAAGAACCTTGAATAATACTGTATCATACCTAGGAAAGCTTTCAATTCACTGACATTTTTTGGAGCAGGTAAATTTACTATGGCTCCTACTTTATCTTCTACAGGTCTCAGCCCTTCTGCATTCACTTTGTAGCCAAGATAAGTTACTTCTTTAGCTAGGAATGAACATTTGCTCTTGTTGAGCCTGACATTGTGTGCCAATAATCTTTCGAATACTGTGGCTAGAGTTTTGACATGATATTGGATGTCACTGTCAACAATAAGGACATCAGCCTGAAAACATAACCACATTAGGAAGACCCACAAGAATTTTGTCCATGATGCACTGAAATAACTTTGGTGCACTTTTACCACCATAAGGCAACCTTTTGAACTTATACAATCCTTTATGAGTGTTGATGGTAAGGTACTGTTGACTTTCAGCATCAACAGAGACCTGAGCATATGCTTGGGACAAGTCTAACTTGGTGAAAATGGTTCCACCTGTTAGTGCAGCAAACAAATCTTGAGATGTGGGCAAGGGATATTGCTCATCCTCAACAGCTTGGTTAATGGTAACTTTATAATCACCACATAGTCTAACAGATTTATCAGCTTTAGGAACAATTACTATTGGAGCAGCCCAATTGCTCTTGGCGGTTTTCACAATAATTCCCTCACTCACAAGTCTATCTAATTCCTTCTCAACCTCACCTTTCAATGCATAAGGAACAGTTCTGGACTTAGCATATATGGGTGTAACATCTTTGTCAATGGTGATATGAGCTTCATAACCCTTTATACCACCTGCCCCTTTACAGATAAAATCTCGTATTTTTCAAGCAATTTCTCAAGACCTGGAATACTGTTACACATTCTAACACTAAATATATCCTTCCAGTCCATCTCAAGTTCACACAACCAGTTCTTACCTAACAAAGTTGGTCTATTCACATAACTAGCTATAATTAATGGCAACTTTAAATTCTGATTTTTGTACTTTACCTCACACTCTAATTTACCATCTGTGTTCAAAATCTCTCCAGTATAAGGTCTCAACTTGACACCTGAGTCTTCTAAAGGCACATACGCAAATAGTTTCTCATACATATCTTTACTCATTATGGAGAAATCAGCTGCAGTATCCATTTCCATGGTTACGGGTGTGTCATTAATACACAAGTCCACATTATACCTATGTTTAACTTTCTCTTCACGACTGGTGTATATAGTAAACACATGGGCACTCTCATCATTATCAGATCCAAAATTACTAACACTCTCATGAATACTGTTTTTCATTTTCTTCTCTCCACCTTCAACGGCATATACTCTACCTCTATCACTTCTACAGGCAGGAGCAATATGTCCAATACGTTGACAATTGTAACATTTTGAATTCTTGAACTTACACTGAAAGCTTTCATGTTTCCCTCGGCACCTCTTACATTTTAAATCAGCATGTGTTCCTTGTTTTGTGGCATACTTATTCCTTTTGGCTACAGTTACTTTACACACTGAGCCACTACTGCCAACTGTTTCACTACCAGCATTGGGAACATATTCTCTGGTGTTTTTCTCGGCCAATTCCATGCTTGTAGCTATCTGACATGCACTTTCAAAAGTTAAGTAAGTGGTGTTCATTAACTTATTCTGTATTTTTTCATAATTTAGGCCTATTACAAACCTGTCTCTTAGAGCTCGGCTCAAGAACTGTCCAAAGTTACAGTGAATGGATAACTTCTTCAAAGCTACTATATAATTACTTACTGATTCATCTTTACCTCTATCTCTGGTACCAAATCTGTAACTTTCAGTGATCTCAAGTGGAGCAGGATCAAAATGTTGCTTCAGAATCTTGGTAATCTGAATCAGTGAGGAGTCTTTGGGTTTGTCTGGAGTCAGCAGATTGACCAGAGTAGAATAAACATTAGCTCCTACCTCTGTCAAAAAGATTGCTTTCCTTTTCTTTTCAAGGACTTTTCTCTTCTCCGCATCCCCACCGTCGTCCATTAATTCATTTGCCAGAAAGAAGAAGTCCATTCTCTCACAATATGATGTGAAATCTTCCTTGTCTGCATCATACTCCCCCACTCGTCCGATGTATCCACTGACGCCAGCCATGGTTGCTCTCTTCACTTAAATTCTCCAGGTTCAGAGTAGCCTTCCCTTAAGTGGTCACTATCCTCTCTTCAAGGACTTCACCATCACTTTGAGAATCCCATCCTCGTCGCCAGTGTAGTATCTTCGGTTATTTAATGGGAGAATGAAGAGTCACATGGTCTGTCTGGCTGGCTGTTTATTCTCTGTTCTTGGTTACAACGTGGCTAACACATTTCGTAAGAAGTAGCATAATATATAATATATACATTCAATAAATGCAGCATATAAACATACATATATATAACAGCATCAATGCTACTAGAATGAACATATGCATGAAGATCCGTTAACCTTTTTTCAAATTAATAACATTCCAGGAAATTAAGCTGACAATATGATGCATTAGAATAAATTTCCCCCCTCATATTCTTCACCGAAATAAGAACATTCTTTTTGACGTCGACCCTTGGATTTTCCATAAATTCCAAAACAGAGTCAAGAATGTTCGTCAGGTCAACAAGCATTTCCTTGTTTACTACATTTTCTTTAGAATCCAAACCAACTTTACTTCCTAACTGACTATGATTACTATTTTGCTCTAGATTACTATCCACAATATTTGATTCCATCTCTACTAATGTTTCATTTTCTTTTTAACTATCTTTATTAACAAGAGCAACATCACTATATGGCACAAGATTCACCAAGCATTTCTTGATATCCAATACTGCTTGTTTGAGCTCATCAATCTCCTTACGGAGTTCTACTAGAATTTTAGGGGCTGTAAGGTTATTGCCCCCGTTACCTATGTCCTTCTGTGCTGCTGCATTACGTATTTCCATGCGCTTTTCCCACACATTTACAGCACTTGGTGTCCCTGCAACATCGCTCCTTACAGTGTCACCTTTATCCTCTTGATTAGTGGACTGAGCTCGTGATTGCAATTGCTGAACTTTCGGTTTTTTAGGACACACCCAGGAGCTGGCATTGTGAGCCCCCTCAGGATCACGCTAGGGAGTGAGGAGGAAAAATGGCAAGTTATTCGGCAGACAAAAAACTTAGCAAGGAGCGAGAAATTTCGGGATGTATTTATTCACCCAGACCGCACGGTAATGCAGAGGGAACAGCACAAGAAGCTCCTGCTGGACCTGAAGCAGAAGAGGGAGGAGTCGAGGAAGAACGGGGACAGGTGCGCGTGGGTTATACTCAGGGGGAGAGTAGTGGAAACAAGTGTGCCGACACAGGGCCAGGGGGCAGCAGTGCACCCTCCACCCACTCAACCCCCCACCCGGGAGGCGGCACCAGCTCAGCCTACCGGACAGGAGGGAACGAGCACCATGTAAACAATGACATTTTTAACCACACCCTGCAAAATACAGTGTACTTAGCAAATGCTGCAGCTTCTGAGAATGTGGGTGGAGCGGGTTTATTACTAAGAGCAGAGACGTTACCGAGAACAAATTCTGGCTTGAATGTCATGTACACTAATACTGACACGTTCCTTGATAAGAGAGAGGAGTTTGAAACACTACTAAGAGTACACCAACCAGATATTGTAGGAGTTGTAGAACTGTTGTACAAGAACAGGAGAATCGACCCAGAGGAATGTGAGTTCAGTATTGCTGGATATGACTCATTTACGAACCTAACTCAAGAATCCTGCAGGAGGGGTGTGGTTATCTACGCTAGGCAAGACCTTAGAGCCAGCCAGGCGAGGGTACAGGGAGAGGATGTTTTTGAAGAGTCCAGGTGGTGTAAAATTAAATTAAGGGGAGGGGACTTACTTATCGTCGGGTGTATCTACAGATCCCCGAACTGTGGCCCACTAAATCAAAGGAACTTAAGAACCTTAATAAACAATGCGGCGATGCTCAACCCCAGCCACCTCCTTATCATGGGGGACTTTAACTATGGCGACATCGACTGGAGAAACGAGTCCACCCCGAATGACTTGAATAATCCTGCTACTCTTTTTGTAGAAACTCTGAGAGATAATTTTCTGTTCCAACATGTTAGAGACCCGACACATTACAGAGGGGAGCAAACACCCAAGCCACTTGACCTCGTCATAACAAACGAGGAGGGAATGGTGGCCAAACTGGAACACCTTGCCCCAGTTGGCACCAGTCACCATTCAGTGTTGTCATTCAGATATAACTGTTACCTAGTTCAAGATAAGGCCAGGCCAAGGTGCAAATATTACAAGGGAAATTACAACGGGATGAGGGAAGAGATGAGGAGTATCCACTGGCCTGACTCATTAAGGCACAAGAACGCAGACACTACGCTGAATATCATAACTAGTAAAATGACCCATTTGATCGATAAATATATACCCAAGACCAAACCCAGTGCTTCTAGGCATATGAGGGGATCCCTACACATGAACCATGCGGCGGTCGACAAAATTAAGAAGAAAACCCAGAAATTCAAGACGTGGGTTGGGTCAAACGATGAGCAAGACAGGAGGATGTATGCAAGAGCCAGAAACCAAGCAAAGATAGAGTGTAGGAGGGCTGAAAAGGAGTTCCAAAGGCTGGTTGCACGCGAGGTCAAGTCAAACCCAAAGGCGTTTTACCGCTATGCAAAGTCGAAATTGAAAATGCGAGTAGGAGTATCAGACCTGAGGCTTGAAGATGGTAGTTACGCAGATTCTGACCAGGATAAAGCTGAGGCATTGAACAGCTTCTTTTCGTCAGTGTTCACAAGAGAGGATGCAACTAACCTTCCTGCGTTTGAGGACAGACGGTTCGACACAGCACTGACCCACATTGTGTTCACAGAAGAGGGTATTAGAAATAAACTGTCCAGGCTAAAGGTCCATAAGAGTCCCGGACCTGACATGGTGCATCCTAGAGTGCTAAGGGAGCTGTGCAACGAGCTTGCAGAGCCCCTGAAGATTCTGTTTTGTAAATGCCTGGATGAACAAATGGTCCCCAGTGAATGGAAAGTGGCTTATGTGAGTCCTATCTTCAAGAAGGGCGATAGGCACTCCACGAACAACTATAGACCGGTGAGCCTGACCAGCATAATATGTAAAGTACTTGAGAGTATTATCAGAGATGCAGCGATGGAACATCTACTACGAAACAACCTTGTAAAAGATTGCCAACACGGTTTTATGCCGGGGAGCTCTTGCTTGACACAATTGCTCAAGGTATTGGATATTTGGACCCATATTCTAGAACGGGGTGGTAATATCGACAATATTTACCTAGATTTTGCCAAGGCTTTCGACAGTGTACCCCACGAAAGGCTGAAAGTCAAACTGGAAGGGTACGGAATTCGGGGAAATGTCCTAGCGTGGATAGAAGACTTTCTACATGACCGCAAGCAATGTGTGGTGATTAATGGCACGAAATCGTCATCTGTACAGTACCTGTAACAAGTGGGGTACCGCAGGGTAGTGTATTGGGCCCGCTGTTGTTTGTTTGTTTCATAAATGATATGCCTGACGTTGTACACTCCTCCATACAAATGTTTGCCGATGACGCCAAATTATTTCGGGAAATTAAGAACCAAGCGGACTGTGAAGAGCTGCAGAAGGACCTCTGTGGGCTCCAGGAATGGTCGAAGGAATGGCTGCTGAGATTCAATGTCACGAAGTGTAAGAGGATGCACCTGGGGCGTACCAACGGTAAGGAGGCGTACCATATGTCCCAACGGGATGAAGAAAATGTACTAGTTGAGACTGTGTGTGAGAAGGACCTAGGTGTGTATGTTGACAATGAGCTGAAGTTCTCGGGCCATTGTGAGAAGAAGGTAAATCAGGCAAATAAATTATTGGGTCTTATAAGAAGGTCGTTCAGATATCAAGACGGTCCGTCCCTCGTGACGATCTTCAGGAGTGAAGTGCTTCCCCATCTGGAGTACTGTCACCCCATCTGGTCCCCGAGATATGCTAGGGACTGTCAGTTGGTTGAAAATGTTCAAAGGAGGGCCACCAAACTGGTGCCTGCACTTCGGCACCTCAGCTACCCTGAGAGATTGGAGCGCCTGAACTTGCCTAGCTTATACTACAGACGGGCAAGGGGGGACCTAGTTGAGGTTTATAAGCATCTCAGGGGGCACTACTCAGTTGAGTGTCCTTACTTGGAGCTGGCGGACGCTCGCCCCACAAGGGGTCACAGCTCAAGATTGAAGAAGCCGCAAGTCCAGAAAACCGTGAGGGCAAACTTTTTCGGAGTGAGGGTTGTAAACTCTTGGAACAATCTACCAGAGAGTGTTGTGACGGCACCGAGTGTGAGCTCTTTCAAGAGAAGACTTGACCAACACTGGAGCGGGTTCAGGTACATTCAGGAGCCGGTACATGCCCAATATTTGCCAACAGTGCGTGACAGAGACGTGACCGATCGCCCGGGCGGCTAGCGAGCCGACCTTTTGGTGAAGAATATAAAGGAAAAGAGACGTGACCGATCGCCCAAGCGGCTAACAAGCCGATCAGTGGCGAAGAGGATAAAAGTAAAAAAAAAAAGTAAAAAAAATTACAGCATTTTGGTGTAATTTTCTCCTTTGTTTTAATTTTATCTCCACATACCTTAGATTTATACATTTTTCCCCAGAATCTACACCGAAAATCATTATGGCATTTCCACGCCATGTGCCCCCACTTTCAGCAAGTTATAGCATATTACTGGAG
The DNA here is from genome assembly GCA_958450375.1 of Homarus gammarus. Lineage (NCBI taxonomy): Eukaryota > Metazoa > Arthropoda > Malacostraca > Decapoda > Nephropidae > Homarus > Homarus gammarus. Next base: position 153,142 of record CAUDMG010000378.1, on the reverse strand, counting down.
ATTCGTTGTAGACAGCAACCCGTTTATATCCCAAACATCTCACAAAGATCTTCTCTGGCGCTGGACCTTTGATTAGCGCAATTAGCTGCGGCTTAGGTACTAGTTCTCCATCAATTTTAATTACGTCTCTTGGCCCAAAAAAATCTATCGTCAGCCAACACATCCTCGAGGTCAAGGTAAACAGGATAATCAAAAAGAATGATCTTTGTACATTTCCCAATGGACTCCACAGGCTTTTCCATCACTACATTCTCAAAACCTTCTGTAGTTAGATCTCTAACTGCTTCCTCATCCTTCACAGTAATATAAGGAATATGTTTACCTTCTTTAAAGAGCACTTGATACCCTTGATGGCGCTTAGCGAGTCTAACTGACCACTTTGCCTCATCCTGAAAATCCATGCCATTATTCTTGGGGAAGTAAAGTCGTGGCCTCCTTGATGAGTTGCTGCCATCTAAACCATCAATGGGGCTTAAACTCGTTGTATTGATCATGGTTGAAGAATGACTCGCACCATCAATTTTCTTTCGCTTATCCATCAAGTGGGAATTATTATCTTCACTGCTTGTACCATCTCTATTCCTCCTTTTATTCTTCTTTTTCCTATTAACAACTTTAAACTGCTCTTGTTCTTCACATTCACTGCTGCTGGACAGCTCCAAATCCGACAACAGTCCTCCAGCAGTACCCTGGGCTACATTGTTGTGTCTGTTGTATCCACAACTCGATTCAGTCATTTTAGTAAGCGACCTGCTCGTTGAAGCTCTTCGGTCAGCCATGACAGTTAGTGTCCAGCCAGGGAAGTGTAGGACAGCGACCAGCACGTCCGACCAGAACGGCCAGCGTTCAGGAAGTGAACATTACCCATTGCCTTCACCTGTTACTAACGCTAGTGCTTTAACTAACACAACAAAAATGGCAACAGGTGGTTCTACTAATCCACAGACTGCATCGGACTGTCAAACAGTAAAGGTATTTCCAAATAACATTAAGGTACAAGAGTTTACTGCCGAGGATCCTGAATATACTAGTTTAGAATTTTTGCGTAAATGCGAAGATGTAATGAGCAATAACAATGTCACTAATGACGTAGAAAAAATTTCATGCGTCCGAAGACCTTATCAAAACCGATAGTCGGGCAGCTAGAAGTATCCATTCTTCAGCCATTGACGAAGAAACGAATGATTATCCAACATTAAGGCAGCAAGTTATTTCTTTTTTTGGATCGGGTTATGCCAAGTTAGCATCACCACTCACTAAACTCCTCAAAAAGGATGTGGCGCTTACATGGAATAAGGAACAAGAGGATAGTTTTAATGCCCTCAAGAGCGCCTTAACGAAAGTTCCAGTGTTAGCCTTTCCGGACTACACAAAACCATTTACCATGTGTACTGATGCCTCGGGCCTAGGCTCAGGGGCGGTGCTCATGCAAACTGATTATCGAGGAAAATGGCGGGTTGTAGCATACGCCAGTTGCACCCTCAACGATGCAGAAACACGTTACTCAGCTATGCATTTAGAAGCATTAGCTGTAGTGTGGGCTCTCAAGCATTTTCAGGATCTCATTTTGGGATATCCGATCACAGTCCACACAGATCATGTAGCCGTGACAGAGCTATTTAATGGGAAGAATTTATCAGGGCGTTTAGCGCGCTGGTACCTAACCATACGGGAGTTCGCACCCAACTTCAAGTATTTGCCGGGCCGTGCGAACGTGGTAGCTGATTCGCTATCTAGACACATAGCTCCTGTTACGCCACTACCTACATTCACCCTGTCACAATTAAAGACGGAACAGTTACAGGATCCATTATGGTCTAAGGTTATATTTGCCTTAGAATCGGGAGACGAGGTAAATTTGCCCAGATTACCTCTACCATTCTCACAGTTTGAGCTGCGGCATGACATATTATATCGCTCAGTGAAAACACAAGAGTCAATCTCTTAAATTGTTATTCCTACATCTTTAAAGGAAAACGTTCTTACCCTCTTTCATGATGCACCCCAAGCTGGGCATCCAGGGCGAGATAGATGTCGAAAAAAAAAAAGAAAAAAAAAAAAGAATATTATTGGAAATCTATGAGGATCGTCATCGAGCATCACATTGCTAAATGTTTATCTTGTGCAAAACACAAGGGAACAACGATGGATCCCGCTCGAATCTTAGAATACCCGACGCCAGAACGTCCATGGGATACAGTTGCGATCGATTTATTGCAACTACCAAAAAGCCATCAAGGGTCTAGTTACGTACTTGTCTGCGTTGACCATTTTTCCAGAATTGTGGTACTCGCATCATTGCCGAACAAGTCCGCCGAATCAGTGGCTCATGCACTTGTCACTCATCTAATCTGTCCTTTCTCTACAACGGTGATACTCTCGGATAACAGGGCAGAATTTAAGAATCAACTCTTAGCTGCTATATGTCAGCAATATGACATTACTTAAGCTTTCACAACCGCCTACCAACCATCTCCAAATGGGTTGGTCGAGCGTGCGAATAAAAAAATTCGTGAGATTCTCCTACATGTGGTGAATCCAATGCATAGTTGGTGGGAGGACTGGCTTTTCTGGATGTACCCTGTCCTCTGGCAAGTCAGCTTGGCGTTGGTGGGTAGGCTTCCAATTGCTTCTTCGACAAATTACACATGTACACTCGCAATAAAAGTATCGGTGCATGCTGTAGTGTGAACAATTTGAGACCAGTGACGATAGGTATTGGGAAAGGCGAGTTGTTCCAGCCGTATGCTGGCAGCCCTGATTCTCATCCATATGGCAACACCTAGTGGAGGAAGGGGGTTATGAGGATGCACTTACCAACCTTCCCGAGACATATCACAGTGTATACGTATCGTTTCGGAACTCGTCTACCTCACCCTGCACCGATACTTTTTGGTGCGAGTGTACGTAGTACTCGGTCGATCAACTTACGGTGCTTGGGTATCAAATTTGGGTATCCAATATGTTTCGCATAGCGCGGCTAGAGCGTGCTCGCATCCTAGATGGCCAGCCCTGGTCGAATGTACCTCTTGTACGATAAGTTCTGTGTTTTTTTGTCGCTGGGTAACAGTAAGGGGTTCTTTTGGTCTGGATGGAGAGCAGCACCCTTCAGTCGGCCGCCTACTCTGATCAGGCCGTCTGCACCCAGGTAAGGTTCCAGTCTGGTTACGTCACCGGTCCTGACGGAGTGTTCTCGTGTTCTCGTTCCAGTGCATCCATCTCGTAGGGAAAACTCTTCCTTTGTATCAGTCGCAAGGCAGCTAATCTTGCCTCACCCAACTCGCTGATCTTCAGTTGATCTTCTTGGTGACGTTCTTCCTTTGGATTGCTGAAGCGCCACTGTATGAACCTCCTGAGCCATGCCACACCTTTCAGTAGCTGATGCCATGAGGAGTACCTTTCCCATAGACCGTTTAGGGTACTCTCCCTCTGGCCAGTGCTCGTTGCCAGTACTGTTCCATCTCCTTTTACCTCCGGGTCACCATCTGTTAGGTTAGGAATCGACTTTGGGTTCTTTAGCCAATTGTTTTCTCCCAACAGGAGAATGGGGGGTCCCTGAATCCATCTGCAGTTCTTGTTCAATTATGCCCCATGGAGTCCACGGCTGGCATCATCAACTGGGTTTTGGTTGGAGCTCACATGTCGCCGCTCAGTGTTTCGTATGCAGTGAAGGGCGACCATGCCGTCTGTCCAGAACACTGATCGGTCGATCTGCAACTCTAGTTCTTCTCTCAGTTATTTGCTTGCTTTGGCCGCCAACATTGCCGCACATAGCTTGAGTTAAGGTATGGTTTGCTGTTTTAGAGGAGCTAGCTTGGCTCTACCACACACAGAAGAGGTAGAGTGGGTCTGAAGGTTCCAAGTGTTCCCTGAAGAATGCAGTGATGGGTAGGGAAACACCGGGTAACACTGAAGTCCGTTTATTAAAGGATAGGAGGAATACAAGTGGTGACTTGCGTGTGCCATGCACGGCCCACGAAGTCAGACTGAGACTGCCTTGCCATATGGCAGCCTCGGGGCAATGTTGCCACATAACACGTGCAGTGTTGCCACGTAATTATATACATAGATGCTACTCGGCACAGTAGCTTATATACCAGGTTGCTACTCGGCACAGTAGCATAGATACATAACCTACAGGCTCCATCTCCACTTGTGATCCTGAAGTAGGATACAGCCCCGTATGCTTGCTGGGAGGCGTCACAGAAGTGGAGCAGTTGTACCGTAGTTATTGGATTTGCGCATTCAGGGTGGTAACATCGAGGGATGCATACTTGAGACAAGTGAGGAAGTTCATTTGGCCACTGCCGCCAAGCAGCTATGTTGTGTTCGGTCATTTGCTCATCCCACCCGATGCCTCGCCTGCACTCGTCCTGGAATATGATTTTTGGCTCGTATGGTGCTTGGAGCGATGATTCCGAATGGGTCGTATATGGGGCTAACCATACTCAGGAGACCTCGCTTCGTTTGTGGCTTCGTTGGGATCTGGGTTCGGACTGCAAGTTCGTCCTTCTCTAGATCCCATATGATTCCCAATGCTCGCTCAGCTGGGAACCTGTCATCCTTCAATAGTATTTATTTCACTTCAATGTCTCTTTCCGTTTGTGGGAATGTTCTGAGGACCCCTTTGTGGTTGCAGATCCTGTTTGTAAGTCTGAACCCGCCTTTCTTTATCAATTGCCTCAGTTGGTGAGTGATTAACGCCGCCTTCCCTGGTGAGGCTACTGAAAGAAGTAGATCATTGACATAGAAGTTGCGACTTGCTTTCTTAATTTCTTCATGGAGCCTTTGCCCGTGGTCTTGAAATGTTCATCGTAGTGCATATCCAGCACATGATGGGCTCCACACTCCCCCGAAGAGATGTACCTTCATCCGGTAAGTGACCGGGTCTCCCGATAGTTGGTCGTCTGTCCACCACAGGAAGCGTGGGGCGTTACGATGCTCAGGCAGTACTCATACCTGGTGGAACATAGCCTCGATATCAGCCATGAGTGCCACCCTTTTTTGTCGGAACCTAATGAGGACTCCCACCAATTTGCTGTTGAGGTCTGGCCCTTGCATCACTTGGCTGTTCAGGGACACTGACTCATACGTTGCTGCACAGTCAAAGACTATTCTCAACTTCCAGGGCTTATTTTGATTTAATACTGGGTGATGTGGGAGATATCAGGTTTTCCCCAGCACAATAGTAAGCTCACGGTGTGGGACTCTCTCAGCATGTCCCTTGTTGACCAGGCGTTGCGTGTTCAGAAACCTAGGCCAGAATCCATCTCAATGGAGAGACAGAGCTTATATACACAGCAGCCCGAAGTAAATCCGTGGGAAGTCGCCGGTTTCTCGACTCCGTTGCTAGGGAAGACGTAGCAGGTGGCTGGTTGCTAGGATACTGTGGCATCTGGTGACGCCCCCCCCCCCCCTGGGTCGCTCGTTTGGTTGCTAGGATACTGTCCCATTGGAATGTGGATAAGCAGTTGTACTGGAGACGTCCACTACAATACTCCCCCTTCCCTCCAGGCGGTGTAGGAGACTTGTTGTCTGCAGAGTTGCTTCGCACATGTGAGGCAGAATGGGTGGTGCATGCCTCATGTGAGACAACGGCGATGGCGTGGATGAGCCTGTCGCTGGATACAACTGTCAATATACCCACTATCTGTGGGAGGAGAGAGGGAGAAAAAGGGTGTGTGGAGGCGATGAATGTTGTGCTTCCCTCATGACAGGTACAGAGTCGTCAGATGCGCCTGCTGGGGTGTGTGGGCCTGGGTCAGGAGCAGGAGCTGCGTCAGCAGAAGCCGATTAGGGCTCGTGACAGCAGCTAGGTCGCCGGCGGGAGCGAGGACCGCCAGGCAGGCGGAGGAGGAGGTGTTGCGTGTTCAGGAACCAAGGCCAGAATCCATCTTAATGGAGAGACAGAGCTTATATTCACAGCAGCCGGAAGTAAATCCATGGGAAGTCGCCGGTTTCTCGACTCCGTTGCTAGGGAAGACGTAGCAGGTGGCTGGTTGCTAGGATACTGTGGCATTTGGTGACACCCCCTCCCCCTGGGCCGCTCGTTTGGTTGCTAGGATACTGTCTCATTGGAATGCTGATACCCAGTTGTAGGGGAGACGTCCACTACAGTATCCTTGTGGTTTGATAAAACCTTAGTCCTGTATCTGCTGCTTCTTCGGGCATTGGGGGAGGGGGGTGGCAGTTGTTGTTGGGAAGTCGATTTCCATTTCATTTTCATTGTTCTTGGCCGCTGATTTCCTTTTCGCTCCCGTTCCTTGTGTCAGTCTTGGGTCTCTCGCCCTCTCAGTCAAATTTCCAGGTCGTTCCGCATTTTCCGGTATGTTATCCTGGTCTGTTGGTGTTGTGTCCTTGGGGGTGGTTAATCGTTGTCTGAAGTGTTTTGTAAGCTCTGGGGTGCTGGTGGCGTGAGACAAGTTTGCTGAATTTGGGTTTTCAGGAAAGTTCATTTGTGGCATGTTGTTTATTTCAAGCATCCTATTGAGTTCGTCAGCATATGATCCTGGGGCTATGATGTTATGAAGGTGAGCATGTAGCTTGCTCACCATTACCTTGAAATGATCAGTGTCACTTAATTTGATTATGGTGTCAGTAGTTGGCTTTGTTGCCCCTTTCACAGCCTTCTTTGCTATTTCAGCATATGTGCTTTGGTTTCTCACCCTTTCTCGTTGGTCTTCCTGCTCTTGCTTGAATTTGATGAGGGTCTTTTTGATGGGGCAGGACATGTCCATGATTGGGTGGGTGTGGCGCACGTCCCCGTTCCTTTTGCAGTTTATGCAGCCTTTGTTGGTGTTGTTGCACTGCGTGTAAACATGTCCTTCCTCTGCACAGTTGGAGCAAAATTTCTTTTCCTTTTCAGGGCACTCCCTTGTCGTATACTCTTCAAATTTATATCATGTGAAACATGTCAGGAGACTGGTGTATTTTTCCTTTTTTATTTGATGAGGGGATATGGACATTTTGCCCCCTAAAAAACCGCACTGGAGGACCTTGTCTGCCATAGCCGTTTCTTCGAAACAAATCTTCATTACGCGCATGTAGTCTTTTATCTTGATTATTTCTTCTACTTTAAGTCCTTCATTAATATTTTCAATGACTGCCTTCATAGAGACTGCCGTTTGTCCTCCTACTTGAGAATCTAGTTTCTTTACGAAAACAGATCTCCTGGCTCTTAGCTCGGGGGGCATGACCATAATTAATCCATTCTTAGCAAGGATTTGTTTCGTCTTAGTGGTTAGTAGTTTGTCTGCATCATTTTCATTTCCGCAAATGATTTTGAACCCTTCGTTCAGGTTGAATACCCTATTGAAGGGCACACCTAGTTCAACATATGCTAGGGTAATTAGCCTAGATTTATCGATAGGTTTGTTCTTATCTTTTACTTTTATTCTTATGTTTACTGCCATTGTACACTCAGAAACCATAATCTCTAGCCCACCTGGGTCGGTGCTGGAGGTTAGAACAGTGTCCTTTCTGGAAGGGGGGCCCACTCTAACTATCACGAGGCAACACAAGCACTAACACATAGTCATAGTACTGCTGTATAAATGACATTATGTATAAATATTGTATATGGCATTTTATACTCTGCATTATCTTCATTATATATCAACACGAAGAAAAAATACCATAAGTTGTAGTTACGAAATTATGAATGGAAATAAACCCTTCCAAACCACCCAGTGAATCCACACAACGTTTACAGCGCTTGTGTGTGTGTGTGTGCCAGACCACGATGCTTCCCATCATTCGCCTAACTATATGAAAAATCGTGTTTAATTCAACTACAGTATATCTCGGTCTATAAGGTGGAATTTGAACCTTAAAAAGATCAGCCCAAAATTAGGGGTCGTCTTAAGCACAGGGTATCAAATTCTTACCTCTTAAATATTGTGGTTTAGCGTGTCAAGAGTGGTGATGGAAAACATCTTAAATCACTCCCAAGGTCCTACCACTAATTATTTTACACTGAAACTTACGTTTGGGAAGCTGAATTATAAATAAGATTACCGGCATATTAAAATAATAAAAATGTATTTTTAACCTGTCCAATATACCGTAAAAGAACAATATACCCCGGTAATACCCCGGAGTTTGATTCTTAATGATCACCAAAAATGTATCAGCTCAACTTCACCTACCAGGTAAAATGGAAGCCTCCCTTTGTTGCTTAACAAGTTTATAAATTAAAGAAAATACTTGCAGTGTGTTTAATATATTACAGTATATTATAAATAAATAAATACACAAATAAATCGGTAAATCCATTTCAAGTAAATGGAAAAATTTTACTCGACACAGACATTACGACATTACCATAGTTCCAGTTAAATAACAGACGCTTAAGTGACATTACTAGTGTTTACACTACACCAGCCGGTAACATTTGATGACACTACTTGAAGTGAATTGGCCTTATTTTAAATAACCAACCAGATGTAGAATATTTAGTAAGAGAGTAAAAGAGAGGAAAAATTTGGTAGCGTGGCCGTGTTAGTTATTTCCTCTGTCAATACACTTATCTTATACGTCAACACACATCTATTACGTTCTTAAGGACGACTTCTCAAACACCGCTTCGTTACACCTGTTTATTTATTACGAACATGACATGGACACACGAATAACACCTTCTATCGAAGTTACTGGGACATTATATTTACGTTACTAGGACATCATATTACGTTATTAGACACTGGTTCTCAGACACAAACATGAAATGAATACACTTCCCACGTAAGTAACTCATCCCATGGATAGCTCTGACAAAAACTCACGTGACCTGAAGGAGGCCTAGCAGGTGATTCTGGGTTGTCTCTATGGGTCTTTGATGTACGGTGTTTTTTGCTTGTTATGCCCCATCATCTTGTTTATGGAAGTTCAAAATGTTTTGTGTCTCTTGTCTTGTCGGCCGCAATTATAATATCATTCCATTTTTTGTTGTTTGCTTCCTTACATGCGTCTCTTAGTTTTATCTGTAGTGCTGTCAGTGTCGTATATAGCCATCTGTTACTGCCGTGTCTTTCCATATACCTGTTTATTTCATTGTAATGGGTTTGGATTAATTTAACTTCTTCTGTTAAACTGTTGTTGGGTAATGTTCTGAATTGGGCCGGATTCAGGAGTGGGCAAAGTGGGCAGTAGGGAGTGACAGTTTTGCAAAAGTTTTCAAAATCTAATTGCTTGGGTTGGATTATTTGTCTATCGGCCACGCTAATTCCGAATATGTTTGAGTTTTTTACATCATTGCATTAGAAGGTTTGTGGATACTTTTGGGTTTGGCATGAAAAACGCGAAAAAACTGTAACTAATAAAGGGACTGGCAATGTGGCACAACCTGTTAAAATCAAGTTATTGAATTGGATTATTCGACTACTGTGTACACTGGTTCATAATATGCTATTGTTTTACAACTCAATGCGCTACAAATTATGCCGATATTTTTGCTGCAAGTCACCACATACGTATATTTCGAAAACCAGGGCCCAATATTACCAACGGCGTGGATAGATTCCGTGGAATGAATTCAGGACATTCCCGCTCATGGAACATTACCAAACTCCGTATATGTGCCAATGGCAGGCCAATGGCAATATTTACAGAGTTTGTTGAGGCTCCCTGGACGGGAATGCCCTGAATTTATTCCACGGAATCTATTCACGCCGTTGGTAATATTCGTCCCAGGACTGATCAACGAATTCAGCCCAAGTAGCTTGACTTGGACAGTTAGGGACAAAATCTCAGTCCGTACTTTTGAATAAAATATTGTTCAATAGGTGGTGATATTGAAGTGCTGAAAGTTGTTTTTTCTGTGTTGTTTTGCAGTTAGTTCAAAGGGCCGCCACCAAGATGGGTCGTCCTAAGATTAGCAACACTCAGCTGCGCCAGGGTAACGATAAGGTGTTCGGGGTTCGGATGCCTCTGCCATCTAACAAGTTGCCTCTGAACAAGGAAGTTGGAAGTGCCCTGGCTTATGAAGCAGAAAATGAGAGGTTAAGGAGAAGAACAAATGCTTTTGATTATATGGATGCCACCAACAAGGTGACTGAGAACTTCTCAGTCACCTTGTTGGTGGCATCCATATAATCAAAAGCATTTGTTCTTCTCCTTAACCTCTCGTTTTCTGCTTCATAAGCCAGGGCACTTCCAACTTCCTTGTTCAGAGGCAACTTGTTAGATGGCAGAGGCATCCGAACCCCGAACACCTTATCGTTACCCTGGCGCAGCTGAGTGTTGCTAATCTTAGGACGACCCATCTTGGTGGCGGCCCTTTGAACTAACTGCAAAACAACACAGAAAAAACAACTTTCAGCACTTCAATATCACCACCTATTGAACAATATTTTATTCAAAAGTACAGACTGAGATTTTGTCCCTAACTGTCCAAGTCAAGCTACTTGGGCTGAATTCGTTGATCAGTCCTGGGACGAATATTACCAACGGCGTGAATAGATTCCGTGGAATAAATTCAGGGCATTCCCGTCCAGGGAGCCTCAACAAACTCTGTAAATATTGCCATTGGCCTGCCATTGGCACATATACGGAGTTTGGTAATGTTCCATGAGCGGGAATGTCCTGAATTCATTCCACGGAATCTATCCACGCCGTTGGTAATATTGGGCCCTGGTTTTCGAAATATACGTATGTGGTGACTTGCAGCAAAAATATCGGCATAATTTGTAGCGCATTGAGTTGTAAAACAAAAGCATATTATGAACCAGTGTACACAGTAGTCGAATAATCCAATTCAATAACTTGATTTTAACAGGTTGTGCCACATTGCCAGTCCCTTTATTAGTTACAGTTTTTTCGCGTTTTTCATGCCAAACCCAAAAGTATCCACAAACCTTCTAATGCAATGATGTAAAAAACTCAAACATATTCGGAATTAGCGTGGCCGATAGACAAATAATCCAACCCAAGCAATTAGATTTTGAAAACTTTTGCAAAACTGTCACTCCCTACTGTGCAGGGGGCTGGCAGTGACATCTGAGGTAGGGCTGGGATGTCGGGGTCGGTAGGACACAGTGAGTGGGGCAAGGGCAGGAGCAGCAGCAGGCTTGGAGGAGTAGAGCTGCTCGAGGGTATCCATCCTGCGGTGTAGAGATTGTAGCAGATCCCTCATGTTCTGTTTGTCTGGTGGGAGGCTACTTCTCAGAGGAGTGTTGATCTGGTTGACGAGGCCGGAGCTAAATGATGGTGTGGCTACTGAGTTGTTTGCGGCAGCATGGTGCACACCAGTGTATTCGTTGAATACTCTGTCTGCCGTGGCTGCATAGGTCGCTGAGGTTGTAGAGTAGTCAAATGCCGAGAGGGCGAGACGAACTTCTACAGGGAGCTTCTGAGTACAAAGCTGGCGCAGGATAGTGTCAGGAAGCCTGTCTGTGTGGCGGGAAGTTCAGTCTCCGCATCTCGTCCCAGAGACGTGCAGGCGTGGAGTTGCCGAGGGAGAGACGGGATAGGACGATAGGTCTTGCAGGAGACTGGTGTCAGGCCGCTGGTATCGCCTCTTGAGAGCGTTTCGTAAAGCTGTGAATTTGTTGTCATCTCGGGGCTTAGTGAAGACTTCTGAGACTTGTGTGGCGACTTCTGTGGGCAAGGAACAGACCAGGGCGACGAACTTCTGTTTGTCTGTAGCTTTTGAGCCGATGAGAGCTGCCTCCACGTGGATTAACCAGTCTTCAATGTTGTGATTAAGATTGGAAGAGTGATCCGTTTCTCATCCATCCTGTGTGAGTGCGTTACTCTGGGGGTCACCATTTGTAGCGTAATGTATGTGGCCAGTTGTCTAATTTCTCCTTGTGTTTGTCTGTTTTCTCTTTGTTAGGCTTACATACATGCGTACATATATGAGATCTCGCACTGAGGATGGAGGTGAGAAAGGAAACTCAGAATATTCTAACTTTACATGTATTGTATGTAAAATGTAGTGATGGAGAGTTGCTGTGTGGTATGGAGCTTGTTGAGAGGAGGGCCTGTCCATTTGAGAGCATTGAGTAGAATCCTTCTTTGGCTTTGGAATCATGAGTTATGAGGTGAAAGAAGACTATTAGGGATTGAAGAACAGTGGTGAAACTGAAATACAGTAGCAGTAAAAAAATCTGGGCTCCGCCAGATCGCTTCATCTTTTCTATTGTTTTTTTTTCTTTGTTTTGCTCCCTTGGGTCGTCAGACCTTTGTATTAGTATTGGTTTATTTATATAGTGCTGCTTATTATACCTTTAACTATTTTTTTTATAATGTGATGGAGTTAGTGAGCCCTTCTAGGTCCTTGTGTGGCTGGGAGGGAAGTCACTTTTTTCTGCTTATGTGTTACTTAAATGTTAGTTGTGTTAGTCTAAAAATACACCGTATGGAGAGGCCTGCCAGGTTCTTAGTGAGGCTGATAGGTCACTCTCATTTTTTTTATTCTCTCTATTAATGTTTTATGTGTATATTGAGGCAGGAGATGGTTCGGTTACTTCCTTCCTGTCTGATTTAAACCAACTGTGTTCTTGGAATTCTTCATTATCTATATTATTTATCCAGTTTTGGTAAGTTTCTTTGTTGAGTTCAGTCACTTTGTTCCAAATATTTGCGTCTTTGTTGTGTATTTCTACATTGATTGCTAGGAGGTGTGCTATCTTGTGTAGCTGTTCATTATTGATGTGGTCTGTATATTTTATGTTATATATAAATCTGAGGGCTATATTTTGTACTGTTTGTAACCTTTTAATGCTCGTTTTACTAAGGGTGTTCAATGGGATGGGTGAGTAATCCATAATTGATTTGACAAGGGCTATACAAATCTTTCTTTTGTTATTTATGCTAAGGTTCTTAAAGCGTGCCATAAATTGGGTTGATTTTCCTGGGTATGATGCTATTTGAGTGATATCATGTAAATAGATAAGTAATTACCATTGCAATAAACATAATTGCCAACTAGACATAATCCTAACAGCTCTGTCCTCTTGTTCAACCTTATTACTGTACAACTCATGTTGTACTGCTCCCCCATTATACTTATGTTTTTCAATTCCACTTTAATTCATTTATATATAAATAATAAAAAAATAATAATAGATTGAAATGATAACCGTGGTAACATTACGAGATGTTCTTATTACCACCATGCTATTGTACTATTCCAGATAATACGAAATGTTACATAATACTTCCTTGAGATAAATGTATAGTATATATCAGGTGCCTAAAAGAGAGCTCAGGTTCTCATCTGGCTCAGCCATGTTAATAATGTTATTATTATCCATTCTGTATCTGTGTTTTTTCTGGCTAAATGAACTGTTTCAATTAAATTAAATTCAATTCAATCATCAGCAAGCACTACATATTCGCTAAAGGGGATTGGTTGAGGTGTGTTTGAGGTACAGGTTGACAATCCCTTATCCGAAATCCTTGGGGCGAGATGCATTTCGGTTTTTGGAATTTTTCGGTTTTCAGAATGGTTAATTTTTTTTATTTTTTTTTATTTTTTTCTTATTTTATTTTTATTTTTTTACAGGGATCAGCCCACCCGGGCACAGGTCACTGACCCACATTGGGGCCTGGGGGCTAAGATATAATAATAATAATAATAATAATAAATAATAATAATAATAACAATAATAATAATAATAATAATAATTCCTAGGTCTAGGTCGTGCTTCTCACTTTGATCTTTTTTTCATTCTTGCACTTCTTTATTATTATTATTATTATTATTATTATTATTTTATTATTACAGTATTATTGTTATTATTATTATTGTTATCATTCTTATTTTATTTTTGTGTATTTTTTATTACAATTTTTATTTACTATGAATAATTATTATTATTACTGTACTGTATTATCATTATTAATATAATTATTATTACTATTACATTTTCACCTCCCCCCCCCCCAGGCCCCGATGTGGGTCAGTGACCTGTGCCCGGGTGGGCTAATAACCAAAAAAAAAAAAAAAAACCGGTTGTCAGTGCTTCTCGGTTTTTGGAATTTCGGATAAAAGGGTTGTCAACCTGTATTTTATATTTTAAGCCCAAATGCCAAACTTTATCAAGAGCCTAAAAACGCCCCTTAAGATTATATTGATCTGGTCCCCCTTGCTTTTTTCTACTGCCATTATTTCCGTTATTATGGCTATTGCAGTCAGGGTATTTCTATTGGGCATAAATCCATGTTGTCTATTGTTTGTTTTCCCATGTTGTGTTAAAAAGGTTATCAGTCTTGAATTTAATTTTTTTCCAGTAGTTTCCCAGTAATTTCTAATAAAGATATTGGCCTGCAGTTTAATATTTCCTTATTGTCCTTACCCTCCTTGGGAATAAATATCATTTTTGCATATTTTAGTTTGTCTGGAAAGTAACCCGTCATTAAGCATGCGTTATAGATACTTAATAATGTTTTTAAGATGTTTTCAGGTAGATTCATGATCATATTTCGTGTAATACCTGTGAGCCCAGGGGCTTTTTCCTTAAACTTCCTCAGACAGTGCATCATTTCTCCCATGGTTATTATTTGATTATTAGGTAATAAGTTATAGTCTATATATTGCCTTGGGGTGATTCTATGTATATGTCTTCACATTTCATCTTCTATCCCTTCTTCGTGTTCACTATCAAAATCTTCATTTTCCTCATCGAATATTTTAAAAACTTTTACCCATTCCCTTATGAATGCCGACACTTGTTCATTTTCCTCGTACAGTTTTGTTCCATTATGGTCTTTAATGTATGGTGCTTTTTGCTTGTTATGTCCCATCATCTTGTTTATGGAATTCCAAAATGTTTTTGTGTCTCTGGTCTTGTCGGCCGCCATAATAATATCATTCCATTTTTATTGTTTGCTTCCTTACATGCGTCTCTTAATTTTATCTGTAGTGCTGTCTGCATCGTATATAGCCATCTGTTACTGCCGTGTCCTTCCATATACCTGTTTATTTCATTGTAGTGGGTTTCGATTAATTTAATTTCTTTTGTTAGCCTATTGTTGGGTAATGTTCTGAAGTGTGAAATAGGTGTGTGTTTGGTTATAGATGTTTGTATTGCTGAGTGCAGTCTGTCAATTTCTGAGTCTATGTCTTCTGTTGTTTTTCCTTATAGGTTAATTGAATGGTGATTACCTATGTCTTCTTTGTAGCTGTCCCAGTCTGTTTTGCTCATTTTCAGTCTCTTTTTTTTATTGGTATCTTTATGGGGCTTGTTGACAGTGTTAGTATAATTGGTCGCTGCCTGTGAGTGTGTCCTTGTTTTATATGGTAATTTTAAAAGGCTTTTTTGCTGGTAAAAATTTTGTCTGGTGTCGATTGTGCATTGTGATTTCTCCAGGTTGGAAAGTTAGGACCTAGATGATTGACTTTCACTAGGTTTATTAATTGATTAAGAGCATTTCCCACGGCGTTATTATTTGTATTGTCGAAAATCCTGTGTCTGGCGTTAAAGTCTCCTAAGATGTACATTGGGTGACTATTGTTAACCAATTTTAATAGGCCTTCTATAGGTAAATCCTTCACGGGGGGTGGGGGGGGGGGGGGTATTGGGGATTACTGGCCACTGCGCCGTTAGGCTATTTCGGCCGAAGCTGATTGGTTGTCGACTAATTTGATTTGGACTTCTTCCGTTTCTTGTTTCTTCTCTTACTTTTCACTTTCCATTCTTCTTCTTGGTCTTGCTCCAGAAGATTTTCGTACACTTCTATAAACGGTGTTAATTGTAGTCTTATAATATCGGATTCAATTTTGCCTTCTTTTTTCGCGGTCTTTTTGGGGCCTTGATATTTGGTTGTTGTGATCTTGATCTGGTCAGGCTTGGTCTTCTCTTCATTTTTCACTACAAGGAGGGCCTCCTTGTAGCTCAGTCTTTCCTTAGTCCGCAGCTTGGCCACCCTGCACTCCTCCCTCCACTTGGGACACTCCCGGTCGGAAGAGGAGTGAGGGCCACCACAAGCTGCGCACTTCCTGGCGGCCGCCGAGCAGTTGGTGTCCTGGTGCCCGGGTGTCCGGCAGTGGGAACACACCTCCCGAGCACGACACTTCCGCGCCAGATGGCAGTATCTCTGGCATTTGTAGCAACGAGTAGGTCTTCGCTGGTACGGTTTTACTGGGATCCTCTCCCATCCCAGCAAAACGGAGTTAGGAAGTTCCTTTGGGAAGCCAACCAGGGCAGCTGTGCTGGTCAGCTTCCGAACTACTGAGAGCTGGTCTCCGATCAGCTCGATCAGTTCTTCTTTTTCCAGATGTTCGATTTCTGTGTGGGAGATGACTCCCAAAACCAAGTTGTCCTGTAGGCAGGCTTCAACTTGGATCTGGATTCCATTGATTTGTCTTATGTTTTCTAATTGCTGGGCCTCTCCCCATTCCGCGAAGGTGACGATAAGGTCACCGCTGTCACTGCGGACTACCCCTGTCACCCCCGTGATTCCCGAGGAGTCAAAAAACTTCCTCAGGACAAGGAGGTTGAGTTCCTTGCGCGAAGGGCGCTTGACTGGATACAGTCTAACGACCTTCGCCTGGTTGCAGGTGAACATGGTCACGTGGTACCTCGGCAGCAGAGAGAACCTACCTCGCCGAGGTTCAGTTCTCGATGTCCTTCACGGCAAGGCTGGGGGTATTTATACGATTCTGCCGGATTAGGTTGAGAGATATGAAGTGACCGGCGCAGTCCGAAAGCGAGGCCAGGTCTGTGGAACTTGCGGTAACCGGATAAAACCCCAACGGACAAAACCCCAGTCTCACATATAAAATATAAAATAAAACACTTTTATGTTTAGGTTAGGTTAGGTTAGTGTTGATAAATGACAACCCCGTTGGGGTTTTGTCATGGAACCGGAACGTGCTGCTAGTTGGCTGGTAAGCTGACGGCAAGTGACCAATCAGCAGTTGTAGGGGAGAGTATCTACTACAAGTTAACGAAGGATGAAGAAAAAATAGTATAAAATGTGAGAGTTAAGATGGAATCATTTATTGTTATGATGTGTGCAGTACACACAATACAGACTTCATTTACATGAGCTCTTGACTAGCATACAAATATGAAACAGATGAAGCCTGATGCCCATCTTCTTGGATTCAATCCCATTTGTACCTGAGTGGAGTAGCACGAGTGAGAAACTCCCCTACACAAGAGGACACTACTGCTTGGGCATTAACAAGGGATCAGGAGCCCAAAATCAGTATTCCATATAACCACATTATCAATTAATTCCAAACAAAGACTTGTAACAAGTCTTTATGGTAATTATCAACCAGAGTAAGGACAAACCTATTTGGGGTGAATGAATTAACTCTTCTAAGAAACTTATCACTATAAGTATCTAAATTCGTAAAATTAATAATGAGGTTTTGTTGTCGTACATTGGTCATGGTGATGGTAGACAATGTTAGGTGTAATTACCTCAAGGTACAGTGTGTCAGTGTATTCAGTCGTTTGCTTTTCCAAGAATTAAATATAAACTGGGAAATGGAACATCATTCTGGGAACAGCAAATTCCAAGGCAAATACAGCACCAATATATTTGTACTGTTTTCTGTTGTATGTAATGACTTGAAGCAACTCTAGCACAAAGAACAAGTTAAGGCACACGATTAATATTACATGGCAAGGCAACACGTAGCTAGAAATGTTTTTTTATAACACAAAAATTCCGCATGCCATAAAAGACAGTAGGATTGTTAAATATCATATTATCTTCTATATTAAACCAGAAGTGCTCTCTCTCTCTCATATATATATATATATCTATATATATATATATATATATATATATATATATATATATATATATATATATATATATATATATATATATATATATATATATATATATATATATATATATATATTTCATGAAAACGTGGATAAGATAAATCTTGATAAAATCACACAGGAAAAAGGGAAACAATGGAACACCTTAGCTTTCATCTGTATTCAAGACATCTTCAGAGACAACTGAATTACAAGGACCGAGAGAGGCTTAAGTACACAGGGTGACCTTACTAAACATAAGGTCAGGTCATAAATACGACATCCACTAATCCCCACACCAACACTATCACACACGCAAAGGAGCTTAAAAGAAAAGGCGACGTAACTAGTCATGTTTCATAAGGGAATTAAATTCTATAAACCTTAGTGGTGGTCAGCACAAAACTGATATATTACACAAATTTATTTGTCAGTGGCCCAAGGTTAAAAATGATTAGAAAGCATTCGAGTTAGATGTAGGATAGAAGATTAATGGATCCTATAATTTTTACCTGATTTAACATGACTAGTTATGTCGCCCTTTTTTTTAAGCTAAAGATGTCTTGAATAAAGACGAAAGCTAAGGTGCTCCATTGTTTCCCTTTTTCCTGTGTGATTTTTATCAAAATAAATAATTTAATATATATATATATATATATATATATATATATATATATATATATATATATATATATATATATATATATATATACACACAGTAGTACCCCGCTTAGCGCGGTCAATAAAACCCACAGGGTACCATGTTAAGTGAAAACCGCGCTAAGTGAACAACAGAACATATGGGATTAATTCCAATAGAAACTGGCCCGACCCCCAAACTCACACTTTTTCCGACACAATACCTATGTTCTAGTAAAAATAACATCTTAATTTTATGATGGTACATGCACACAATAAATACTGAAGAGAAATAGAGAAATACAGTCGCCAAGTTAATGTCCATTCAAATAATAGACTCAACTCCCTCCCCCTCTTCTCACACTACACTGCTGGCTCTTCCCTCTCTGAGAAATTTTTGGGGGAAAACCACTAAATTTTAATAAATAATACCTCAAACTAAAGTTAGGATAATACAATTGACATTGCTGGATTCCTTGTAAGACCAGGAATATTTTGAATATAAATGTCATATTTTGCACAAAAGATAACATATTTACTCAGAGTAAACATTATATCTAAAATTTGTATGTCTAATGCAAAATCTATGATGTTTATATTCAAAATGATCATCATATTGTAAGAATTCCAGCAATGTAAATTATATTCTGGCCGGGTAATTTGTATGAATTTTATGAGCTAAAACAGGCAGTCAGGAAGGGTGGCAGGTGGGGGGTGGGGCGAATCTAAAAATAGCTCTTGAGCCGGACACTCACCGCATATAAGTGGAAAAAACCCGTGTTAAGTGAAAATTCGGCTCTGGCGAGGCATTATGTATACGGTAAAACGCGTGCTAAGCGAAACCGCTTAACGCCGGGTAATACTTTATATATATATATATATATATATATATTTCATTTTTAGTCCATTTAACACGCGGACTTTGAACATATAATCAACGACCTCACCAGCAAGGAATCGAACCCTCGACCTACTGGGTGTGACTAGGGGACGCTTACCGGCTAGGCCACAAGGACACTAAAAGCAGTTCTAGACTCTGTTATATTTCACACAAAGCCTGTTCATCGAGCTGATGGCGCCGTGAACCTCAATGGGAAACTGCCCGTGCCACTTATGTGGTGTCAGTAGCATTTTACCGAATCCAGCTGGTATGAAACGCGAGGTACATATATATACTTCATTTTTAGTCCATTTAACACGCGGACTTTGAACATATAATCAACGACCTCACCAGCAAGGAATCGAACCCTCGACCTACTGGGTGTGACTAGGGGACGCTTACCGGCTAGGCCACAAGGACACTAAAAGCAGTTCTAGACTCTGTTATATTTCACACAAAGCCTGTTCATCGAGCTGATGGCGCCGTGAACCTCAATGGGAAACTGCCCGTGCCACTTATGTGGTGTCAGTAGCATTTTACCGAATCCAGCTGGTATGAAACGCGAGGTACATATATATACTTCATTTTTAGTCCATTTAACACGCGGACTTTGAACATATAATCAACGACCTCACCAGCAAGGAATCGAACCCTCGACCTACTGGGTGTGACTAGGGGACGCTTACCGGCTAGGCCATGTTCAAAGTCCGCGTGTTAAATGGACTAAAAATGAAGTATATATATGTACCTCGCGTTTCATACCAGCTGGATTCGGTAAAATGCTACTGACACCACATAAGTGGCACGGGCAGTTTCCCATTGAGGTTCACGGCGCCATCAGCTCGATGAACAGGCTTTGTGTGAAATATAACAGAGTCTAGAACTGCTTTTAGTGTCCTTGTGGCCTAGCCGGTAAGCGTCCCCTAGTCACACCCAGTAGGTCGAGGGTTCGATTCCTTGCTGGTGAGGTCGTTGATTATATATATATATATATATATATATATATATACACAGTATATTACTTAAGCACTTACAGAAAGTACCATTATTTCCCTTCGGGTCTGGTCGTCAGCTTACATTATAAATATAACCCATTTTTCCCACAGGGGACTTAATATCCTTGTTCTTATACAAGTTTAAAGACATGTTGACTTCCTTGTTTTATCATCATTCTTCCCAAGGACAAATGTAGGACAAGTGCAGACACACCCTTGCATGCTATACCTCGCCTCAGTGTTTCTAACTCTCGTACTATTGTAAAGCAGTTCTCTTCATCTTTATCAATAGGTTAATAAAGGGTTAAGAGATGCATGAGAAGTTTGTTAACATGACTTTGCATTACTCTGCGGTCATGACACACTATACACTACAAGGTGATATGAGAGTTCCGTACATCAACACAAAATAATGGACAATATAACTCTGAATGATGGACAGCCTCACAACACAAAGCTATACACTCATCACTCCACCTGCTTCAATAAAACATGAGCCCCATCTGGCTTAGTGGATTCCACCCATGCCTACAGGGGTTGCCACGAACTTCACACAGCCAACTCGAATAGTTGATTAATTGCTACTTTTTCTCTCACAAAATAAGAGAGTGAAAGAATTGGGGGGTTTGCAAAATAGTGAAATTGCATTAAGTGAATGTGCACATAAGGTAAGGGCCATTTGCTATTTTCGGCAATATTCTCTGCTTCTCTTTCAAAAATTACCCTCCCAGAGATTGTCTAATATTTGTTCAACCTCCTCCAAAACTGTTTTGTCTAAAGATACTTGCATACGTGACTCAATGTCACTTAACAATCACAGATAAACTCAGCATAAAGCTTGTTTTAATAGACTTCGTTTTCCAATCTTAGTCATTATATTCCCAACGTTTATATAAACTTTGTAAATATTTGGAGTTAAAAAGTAAAACAACGATTCAAACAACCTATTCTTTCGATTACAGAATTATAATTAACTATGATACATTAATAGTTTTTACATATATTTCTCTCAAATAAAATTATCCTCACTTTTTACATGTTTTCCCATGGGATTATTAATTTCACTTTGCACTTTTCACTTACCACTTAACGGAGGAATACCCAAGCATATTTACCTCTGAATTAAATGAATATAGCCTATTAGTCATGAACTGGACTAATCAGTACCAGACCTCCAAAACGAGAAGCACCCAATTAAACTTATGAAGAAAGTCTACATAAATCTTCCTTAACTCATAATAGTAAACTTAATGGCTAAGAACATATCGGAAAAAATCTAGATTCCCCTTTATAAAAAAACCTACTCCACTGCGAGGCTAAATACCTTCTGATTTCCATAAATCCGTCAAAACAGCAGACACCAAAGCTACCACAGACTAGTTGTGTGAAGGTCTCAGAAACTTTGTCCAAAAAATCCTTAGAGGAGAGGCAGTCTTATTCAAACATTGGAGAATTAAAATTTTAAGAACGTAGGAAATTCTTGGCAGAAAGCGATATTGAGATCTTGAGCTACAGAGGGCAAACTTATGATAATGCTGCAATTATAAGTAACAAGTACCTTACAGTACAATGGGTTCAAGCCAAGTTTCAAGAAGTAAACCTTTTTGCTATCTATACGCTCCCATCACAGCCGATTCACTTAAATCATGTTGCGGTTGGCTCAGTAGAGTGCTGCTTAGAGGATCTTAACTACTTTTGCTTCCTCCAGAGTTATACAATTTTTTTTTTCTGAATAACAGCACTTGTTGTTAAAAGAATACAAGAAACTCATTGGTCAACAAGGTTTGATGTCAGTCTATCAAGTACAGAGCTACTTTGATATTATCAGTTTCTTAGCAAACTCATGCACGATGAAAATCTGCAGTCAGAAACATGGTCAACTGTTCAAACTCTTCTCGGAAAAATTTATCCCTAGAAAGTTATTTTATCTGAAATTTGAACCGAATTAAAGAAAGTCATGTCTTTGTGACTTGCTTTCACTTTCATTGGTTCAAATCTCCCAGAAGTTCTTCAAAAAGCTAACATTGTTTAACTGCAAGAATGTTAAAATCTGTGCACAGATTTATTGCTTATTTTAGAGATGACTTTGATGATTTCGAAGTGAAAGCCAAGGAAAGACAGATTTAGATTATAAAGGTACGTACCTAAATCCGGAAAAGAAAGAGCATGTCAGGTGAAAATTCAAATCAGACGGTTTTAACCGGAGGGGAAAAATTTGGAGACAGCAGATATTTAAACTGACATCAGCAGGCATGAGTAGCTTAGTATATTTACTTCTCTACAACACCCAAGTAATTTTTCTTGTACTTTATGTTTACTCAATCAGTCTAAAAAATATTCTACTCGTTCCTCTTACTTAAATAAAATTAAGAAAATATCTACATTTACTACACTAGATTTATTGTATAAAACCGCCATTACATTTTAAACAGAAATGGAGAAGAGGTTCTGGTTGTCATGGTGATAGCGCTATTTTTTTTTACATAAACTAACCGATCAGTTAATGAGAGACTAATCACAAGTAACGAGGTCTACAGCAGTGCAGAGACGGTAAACACAGCAGCCCTTTCCAATCTAACGTTGACCTCGAAAGCTTTATTCAGTTGTGGCCATGTCTACAATGAAAAATCACCAGTGGCCTTATTTGGAAGAGTTGGATGAAGAAGATTTATTTTCATCTGTGAAGATCTGAACCAGCCATGAGACCAGAGAGTTAAATGGGTACTTGGGATACATGTCAGCTAGAATGGTTGTTTTAAATGTTTTCGATCCATCTTGAAAGCATCTATCAAGGCAAACACCCCTTTGCCTGCTTCTGCAGCAAGCGAGCAGTTTAGTTCTGCTGGGATCTTATTCACACCACGAATAACAAATCGTTTAGACGACATCTTTAAAAAACAGCTGGTGCTAAAGCTAAGCAAGTGAGCTGTGTGACTTTTAATAATAATGAAGAGTTCACAGAAGTTTGTAATATAATTGTTATACTTTTGCTAACTACAGGGTACTTATGAATTGTATATAATACCAACTTTTACCTTTACTCAAGTATTCATCCATGAAAGGATATACTTACTTCAACTTGTGGAACAGTACTTTTATTCGAGTAAATATATATCACACATATCAGTACTTTACCCATCTTTGGATATTACTGAACAATTTGGAATGCTCAACAATACATCTCAACTTAAATCAGAAGAATCATGAACTACAGCAAAAAATCAGAGTGGACCTTACCCAAACGATTTTGGCAAAAGTTTTCTATAGAATTTTAGCATTTTGTATTGTATATCAAACAAAACTTATCTAACTTCCAGTCATTGGATGTACTATAGGTTATTCAGAAATGGGGGTTTTGATGGTGTCAAATTCCACTGGAGAGCGTTATTTTTCTTTATGCTGACCTAAAATATATTGCTGAGCGTTAATACTGAGCAAGTGACTGGAAAATTTACTGCGATGAAACCGTACAAAAAAATTGTGTCGATTACACAGTGGTATGGTGTACAATTTTGTGTTACCCATAAGTAGATTATTACTGATAATCGTGTAAATGGGTAATTTGGTTTGGTGTATTTGCATGAACTTGGCTTATGTGTATATATAAATATATATGTAATCAACATTTGTACATGGTTTTACTAATACTGTAAGCATGCATAAAAACGGTGTGTTTTGTTAGGGGTCCGAACAATATTGTGGCCCAGGAACTTAAAATCCTTAATATATCACTGCTCACGAAGATAAGGCCCACTTTTCACAAGGCAAAAACTACAACTGAAGTTTTAGTACAGTAATATAGTTGTCAGTTTATAAAATGAGTTACAGAGCCAATGGCTGAAAATTTCAGCATGCAGACTGCCTCTGTATGAGGAGAGATCAGTACACAATGACAATAAACCTTGTGAAATGGTAAACATGCAGCCTAATAATAGTCTTATTTAGGTGATAACACTAAGAAGTGCAGTAGTTTATATCAAAAATCTATTTATTTATCACAACAGGGTTGGCGCACTTAGATTTATGCAGTATAAAAGCTCTCACGAGGACAGCCAACCTGAAGATATCTATCTTTGATGGTGTATAGTTAAGAATTAAAAATGGCAGATTGATCCTGAACACGAAAACAGAACCTTAGATTGTTACAGTGTAAACTGATTGGTAAGACAAGGCTTCCTATGGAGCACTTGATCTCCATAATTTGGCTCAGGGGACATGAAGATGATTACTGAACACATTGAGTCCGTAAATCATCCCTGTATATTCTAGGGACATTTCACACCCATAATTGCATTATAATGGCCCGAATAACATATTAATAAAATTAAATATTTTTTTCACTATAATAAGTACAACTTGTCACACCTTTTCCTTAAACTAAATCTAAATATTTATGAATATTGCTTGTGTGAAAAGACAACAAAATCTTAAGAGTACCAATGAGAATACTAGCATAATTATTAATGTAGTAGAAGTTTTTCTGAAAAAAAGTTTGAAGTGTATTGATAAAATTTTTCATTATGTAAAATAACATATGTTAAATACTAGAAGGCAACCCTTTAATACTCAGTACGATACTGCCTATGGTGTCCACTTTTACCCTCCCTAGGTATGGTTATTAAGTAGCTACTTTGACACTACTCATACTTATACATAAATAAATACACACTGAAAATTGTCCTACATAATAATAATAATTTAAGAACAAGTATGTGCAAAAATTCATGCAGCAGATGCTATCACACTGTTAATCACACAATATAGTTATTAAGGCATGTATTAATGGAGCTGGCGAGTAAATCTCTTAAATTTCAAATTTCCATCGACAGGGAAATGGTCAAGACATGCGTGAAATCCTGGCTCCTTACACATACTCCACATCCCTGCTTCCTGTCCTGAACCATCATCCTTTTTTGTACTGCTTGAGTATCGCCAGTGAACTGCATGTTTCAAGTACTCATGACCATATTTGTTTCTTGCAACTAGTCCTGGGTTTACTTTGACGTTCGTCATCCTTCCATCGAACTCAATCTGAGTTGGGATTCCACGATACTCTGGTGGTAAGTAAATGGTGCGATTGTAACGACAAGTTATATCAACTACAGAAAATTTACATCTAGAAATCCAATAATTATTAATAATCAGCTTGGAGTCACAGCCTTTTCTTGACATACATGCTTGACCTTTGGTAAGCCACAGTTCTTGGTCTTTACAATCTGTTATAACATCAGTATCAAAGTCCCACGGTAATATGCCATCAGTCTTCACTGCACCTAGTAAACTTCCAGCCTGAAGTTCATAATACACACCAAGTTCTTCGGCACATTCCTGGACATATCCAAGTTCACGGCGTATATTACTTCTACAACAAGGTGGAAGAAGAAATGAAGATACATCAACCATAAGATGAAAACAAGTTATTTGAGCTTCTTCACATGAGAATTCCAATTCCTTTCCTTCATAAGGCTGGATATATTGCAGGGACCATTTCTTTGCAACTTTAAGCCAGTCATCACGTTCCATGTACGGATCTGCATCAACAAAAAACATGACATCGGGACAAGCCATAACCAAACTGCCACTAATTTGTATATTAAGGAACCAGTCACGGTACATAGTAGAGCCTTCCAAGCTCTCTGTTAGGGGAACTTTCTTAAGAAACTCTGTCCTTACCATAAATGGTCCTAGAACATCATCACAATACATACATTCATGCGAAGAATGTTCATAGCCACGAACATAAGCTAGTTGGTAATTTTCCATTCTCTGCTGCAGGCACCCATGATTCCAGTGACCCTTTAAATTTCTAAACGCTCCTGAGACAACATTAACATTCTCAAGGTCATCAAGAACTCGAATAAGGCGTTCCAGTGATGACTGATCAGAAAAATGTGTCACTGAATGTGCCACAAAAGTAAAAGGTGTGTTTATACTCAAAGTTACCGTATTTATAGCAAGTGATTCAAGTGTGCTGGGAGAAAATGACTTAATAAATGTACCCTCAATAGTCAATGGTGGAGGAGTACTAATATTGTAAGTCAGTACAAAAATATTAACATTATAGTGCTTCCTTATATTTTCTAAAACAAATTTTATTCTATCGTATTCCCATTTCTTTGTTGAGAGAACAATAGACAAGGCATTTTCTAATCTTGACATAGTGTTACACTCTACTTGTACAAAATTCTTCTGAAGCTGTTCATCCGCAGACCTTCCTAAATATTTTTCTGGGCACACATGACGTCCCTCTGGTATAGTAGTTGTTGATACCCCTGAAGGTTGTAGTTCATGAGATGAGTTTGTGTGGTCATTGTAGAAATCTGTGGTGATTCGAGGATCAAGCTCAGCAGCTATAGTGAGCAACTCCAGAGCCCAAACACTGTCAATCTTTCCTTCTTTACCTGCAAATATTCCACATTAGTTTTGTATATATATATATATATATATATATATATATATATATATATATATATATATATATATATATATATATATATATATATATATATATAGAGTTGAAGTTTTTGAAAGAATGCAGAGATAATAAAATTGTTCCTAAGTCCTGTCTTCCAAGAAGATTAAGAAATCTGGATAATTAAGCCTTCTCTGAGTTGGATAAAGTGCTGCTGGACTCCCTTATCAAGAGTTCAAGTGATAGTGTAAAATTGGCTTTTAAGCACAGTGCTCAGTGTAAAATACTAATGCAAAACAGTGCTTGTGTTCATAAGTGGCACACCATTCGTGATTTTGTATATCAACTTCTTAGTGAAAGTGACGAAGTCCAAAAAGAAAGTTAAATGCTAAATTAAATGCTCTGTTTGACGAAAGTTACTGGACTAAACTGAGCGATCCAAATTTGTTCATAAACTTATCATCTTATGATCTACAGACACATGAGAAACTTGTGCTTGGCTTTGGTAGGAAGTTTTCTATCACTCAACGGTGCGTTAATCCACTTACTAGGAATAAAGAAAGGAATATATAAGAAATTAAAAGGAGGGGAGGAGCAGCTCAGAAATAGGTATAATGAACTATCTAGGAATGTTAAGAAAAATGTAAGGAAAGTAAAGAGAGACTATAAAATCAAAATAACAAGAGAATCCAAGGCGAATCCCAAGGGATTTTTCCAGGTATATAGGACAAAGTTGGGCCTTTAAAGTCAGGGAGAGGAGAAGTTATAAATGGCAGTGAAGAAATAAGCAAAGCATTGAACAGCTACTTCTTATCAGTTTTCACAGAAGAAATTTGAGATGAAATTCCAGAGGTGGAACTGATATTTAAGGGAAAGGAAGAAGAGAAATTAAAGAATATCACTATCAGAAAAGAGGATGTTCTTAAGAAGATAAATAAACTGAAGAAAACAAAATCCCCAGGGCCGGAAGAAATTTTCCCTCGTGTCTTGAAAGAGTGTAGGGAACAGATTAGCGGACCCCTCGTAAATTTAGTTACAAAATCATTAGACACGGGAGTTGTGCCAGACTTGTGGAAACAGGCAAATGTAGTACCCATATTCAAAAAGGGAGACAGATCATCAGCGTCAAATTACCGGCCGATCAGTTTGATGTCAGTAGTGGGGAAATTTCTTGAATCAATTATAGCAGATAGCATCTGATCGCATTTCGAGAAAAGCAAATTAATCTACGACTCTCAACATGGGTTTACAAAGGGAAAATCTTGTCTAACAAATCTGTTGACGTTTTTTAGGAAAGTCATCGAGGTAGTAGACAATGACGAAAATTACGATGTTATTTACTTAGACTTTAGCAAAGCATTTGACAGAGTACCGCATCAGAGGCTTCTGAGAAAAGATAAGGCTCATGGTATCGAGGGGAAAATTTAAAATTGGATAAAATCATGGCTCACCGATAGAACGCAGAGGGTCAGCGTAGATGGTGTTAAATCTGAGTGGGGCTGTGTAACCAGTGGGGTTCCCCAGGGGTCAGTACTAGGGCCACTCTTGTTCATAATCTACATAAACGATCTAGATACTGGGATCAGCAGTGACATTAGCAAGTTTGCAGGTGACACCAAAATAGGGCGGCAGATTAATTCAGGGCAGGATGCAAATGCACTACAGGAGGATCTAAATAAACTGCAGGGATGGTCTGAAAAATGGCAAATGAAATTCAACGCCAGCAAGTGCAGAGTTTGGAAGAACAAATACTGTTAATGTATAGTCTTAACAACATCAACCCAGAGAAGTCGACTTGTGAAAGAGATCTAGGGGTACTTGTAAGCCCGGACCTTCGGCCTAGAAAACAGTGCGTTAATGTTCGAAATAAGGCAAACAGAGTATTGGGTTTTACATCTCGAAGTGTACGTAATAAGAGTGCAGAGATCTTATTGCAACTGTATCTTGCGCTAGTCAGGCCTCGATTTTGCGGTTCAGTTCTGGTGCCCTTATTATAGAATGGATATCAATTCACGAGAGTCGGTGCAGCGAAGAATGACGAAAATGATTCCGGGACTTAGAAACCTTCCATTTCAGGATAGGTTAAAGAAACAAAACTTGCAATCCTCAGAAAGACGAAGAGTGCGGGGAGATATGATAGAAGTATTTAAGTGGGAGAAAGGAATCAATAAAGGGGATATAGATAAAGTTCTTATAATATCGGAGCAGGATAGGACTCGGAGCAATGGATTTAAGTTAGAACTTTAGGTTTAGGAGGGAGATAGGAAGGAACTGGTTCACAAATAGGGTGGTGGACGAGTGGAACAAGCTTGGCAACTTTGTAGTAAGTGCTGGAATGCTGGAAAGTTTCAAAAGGAGGCTGGATAGATTCATGGATGATAGAGAGTGGGAGTAACTCTCGACAGGAGCTGCCATGCACAGGCCAACCGGCCTATTGCAGACTCCTTATTTTCTTATGTTCTTATGTTCTTATATTTGTGGTGTTGTCAATAGTAAGAGAAACAGTTGAGACCCTGCAATTGTGTGTAAATGAGGCAGAAAGATAGATCAGCAACCTGGGACTTGGTCACAATTTTCGTAATGCAGGGTCTACCATTAGAGAATACATTATGCATCCAATATCTTCCCAAGCGGTAGTACCTCCCTGTTTGGTAGCTGTCTACTACTTACTACCTGGCGTTTGATGGAAAAAATAAGATAAAATTAGTATGACCATATTTATTATTAGTTATATTCGTAATGGTAACCATAAATGTTGCTAACTTTGTATTATTTACAGTACACACAATATCTTTGTATATAAATTTACAGTTAAAAAATATAACAATGATTCAAACAATCTATTCTTTAGACTACACACATTGTCAGCAAAATTATTCAATCAGTAACCAGCTCAAGAAATGGAGCTCGATGTTTATCGGCCATCATGGTTTTTTTTTTCATACTTTTTTTCACCTTACACCGAGAAAACATTGTTGAGGTTCATATTGTACTCTGTTCTAGTGACTGTCAAGTGATTTTTGCTGTTTTTTTTGGGGGGGGCTGAAAGTGTTTTGCCTCTGTTGTGAACATTAGGTGAGCAGCAGCAGCCGGTATCCGATTTTTATTTTATCAGTTTTCCCCCTGAACTGATACAGGAAATTACAAAGTTTCAGTGTACTGTACTATACTGTACAGCTGCATGCATTGTACTCAGTTTAAGCGACTGTGAGATGTTTTCTCTTTAGTGACTGTGATCATCTTTTGTTCTGACTGTGAAGTGCCTTAGTGACTGTGAAGTGCCTTAGTGACTGTGAAGTGCTTTTTGCCTGTGAGATTCTTTTGCTCTGACATTGAAGTGCTTTAGTGACTGTGAAGCACTTTGGCAACTGTGAAGTGTTTTAGTGACCAAGATATTCTTTTGCTCTTACTGTGAAGTGCTCTAGAAACTGAGAAGTGCTTTCATGACTGTGTAGTGCTTTAGTGACTGTGAAGTGCATTAGCAACTGTGAAGTACTTTAGTGACTGTGAAGTGTTTCAGCAACTGTGAAGTGCTTTAGTGACTGTGGAGTGCTTTAGTGACTGTGAAGTGCTTTAGCAACTGTGAAGTGCTATAGTGACTGTGAAGTGCTTTAGTGACTGTGAAGTGCTTTAGTGACGGTGAAGTGCTTTAGTCACTGTGGAGTGCTCTAGTGACTGTAAAGTGCTTTAGTGACTGTGAAGTGCTTTAGTGATTGTGAAGTGTTTTAGTCACTGTGAAGTACTGTAGTGACTGTGAAGTGCTTTAGCAACTGTGAAGTGCTTTTGTGACTTTGAAGTGCTTTATTGAGTGTGAAGTGCTTTAGTGAGTGTGAAGTGCTTTAGCAACTGTGGGGTGCTTTAGTGAGTGTGAAGTGTTTTAGTGAGTGTGAAGTGCTTTAGTGAGTGTGAAGTGTTTTATTGAGTGTGAAGTGCTTTAGTGAGTGTGAAGTGTTTTATTGAGTGTGAAGTGTTTTATTGAGTGTGAAGTGTTTTAGTGAGTGTGAAGTGCTTTAGTGAGTGTGAAGTGCTTTAGTGAGTGTGAAGTGCTTTAGCAACTGTGAGGTGCTTTAGTGAGTGTGAAGTGTTTTAGTGAGTGTGAAGTGCTTTAGCAACTGTGAGGTGCTTTAGTGAGTGTGAAGTGCTTTAGCAACTGTGAAGTGCTTTAGTGAGTGTGAAGTGCATTAGCAACTGTGAAGTGCTTTAGTGAGTGTGAAGTGCTTTAGTGAGTGTGAAGTGCTTTAGCAACTGTGAAGTGCTTTAGTGAGTGTGAAGTGCTTTAGCAACTGTGAAGTGCTTTAGTGAGTGTGAAGTGCTTTAGCAACTGTGAGGTGCTTTATTGATTGAAATACTGTAGCAACTGTGAAGTACTTTAGTGACTGTGAAGTGCTTTAGTGACAGATGAAGTGCTTTAGTGAGTGTGAGGTGCTTTAGTGACTGTGAAGTGCTTTAGTGACTATGAAGTGCTTTAGTGACTATGAAGTGCTTTGATGATTGTGAAGTGCTTTAGCAACTGTGAAGTGCTTTAGTGACTGTGGAGTGCTTTAGTGACTGTGAAGTGCTTTAGCAACTGTGAAATGCTTTAGCAACTGTGAAGTGCTTTAGTGAGTGTGAAGTGCTTTAGCAACTGTGAGGTGTTTTATTGATTGAAATACTGTAGCAACTGTGAAGTGCTTTAGTGACAGATGAAGTGCTTTAGTGAGTGTGAGGTGCTTTAGTGACTGTGAAGCGCTTTAGTGACTATGAAGTGCTTTAGTGACTATGAAGTGCTTTGATGATTGTGAAGTACTTTAGCAACTGTGAAGTGCTTCAGTTACTGTGAAGTGCTTTAGTGACTGTGGAGTGCTTTAGTGACTGTGGAGTGCTTTAGCAACTGTGAAATGCTTTAGCAACTGTGAAGTGCTTTAGTGATTGTGAAGTGCTTTAGCAACTGTGAAGTGCTTTAGTGACTGTGGAGTGCTTTAGTGACTGTGGAGTGCTTTAGCAACTGTGAAATGCTTCAGCAACTGTGAAGTGCTTTAGTGATTGTGAAGTGCTTCAGTGACTGTGAAGTGCTTTAGTGACTGTGAAGTGCTTTGATGATTGTGAAGTGCTTTAGTGATTGTGAAGTGCTTCAGTTACTGTGAAGTGCTTTAGTGACTGTGGAGTGCTTTAGTGACTGTGGAGTGCTTTAGTGACTGTGAAGTGCTTTAGTGATTGTGAAGTGTTTTAGTGACTGTGAAGTGCTTTAGTGAAAGCGAAGTACTTTAGTGACTGTGAAGTGTTTTAGTGATTGTGAAGTGCTTTAGTGACTATGAAGTGCTTTAGCAAATGTGAAGTACTTTAGTGACTGTGAAGTGTTTTAGTGACTGTGAAGTGCTTTGGTGACTGTGGAGTGCTTTAGTGACTGTGGAGTGCTTTAGTGACTGTGGAGTGCTTTAGTGACTGTGAAGTGCTTTAGTGATTGTGAAGTGTTTTAGTGACTGTGAAGTGCTTTAGTGAAAGTGAAGTACTTTAGTGACTGTGAAGTGTTTTAGTGATTGTGAAGTGCTTTAGTGACTATGAAGTGCTTTAGCAAATGTGAAGTACTTTAGTGACTGTGAAGTGTTTTAGTGACTGTGAAGTGCTTTAGTCACTGTGGAGTGCTGTAGTGACTGTGAAGTGCTTTAGCAACTGTAAAGTGCTTTAGTGACTGTGAAGTGCTTTGATTGTAAAGTGTTTTAGTAACTGTGGAGTGCTGCAGTGACTGTGAAGTGCTTTAGCAACTGTGAAGTGCTTTAGTGACTGTGAAGTGCTTTAGTGACTGAGAAGTGCTTTAGTCACTGTGGAGTGCTCTAGTGACTGTGAAGTGCTTTAGCAACTGTGAAGTGCTTTAGTGACTGTGAAGTGCTTTAGTGATTGTGAAGTGTTTTAGTGACTGTGAAGTGCTTTAGTGAAAGTGAAGTGTTTTAGTGACTGTGAAGTGCTTTAGCAACTGTGAGGTGCTTTAGTGACTGTGAAGTGCTTTAGCAACTGTGAAGTGCTTTAGCAACTGTGAGGTGCTTTAGTGACTGTGAAGTGCTTTAGCAACTGTGAAGTGCTTTAGCAACTGTGAGGTGCTTTAGTGACTGTGAAGTGCTTTAGTGACAGATGAAGTGCTTTAGTGACTGTTAAGTACTTTAGTGACTGTGAAGCGCTTTAGTGACTGTGAAGTGCTTTAGTGACTGTGAAGTGCTTTAGTAACTGTGGAGTGCTTTAGTGACGGTGAAGTGCTTTGGTGACTGTGAAGTGCTTTAGTGACTGTGAAATGCTTTAGTAACTGTGAAGTGCTTTGGTGACTGTGAACTGCTTTAGCAACTGTGAAGTGCTTTAGTGACTGTGAAATACTTTAGCAACTTAGAAGAACTTTAGTGACTGTGAAGTGCTTTAACAACTGTGAAGTGCTTTAGTGACTGTGAAATACTTTAGCAACTGAGAAGTACTTTCGTGACTGTGAAGTGCTTTAGTGACTGGAGTGCTTTAGTGACTGTAATGTTTTTTAGCAACTATGAAGTGCTTTAGTGACTGGAGTGCTTTAGCGACTGTGAAGTGTTTTAGCAACTGTGAAGTGCTTTAGTGACTGGAGTGCTTAAGTGACTATGAAGTGCTTTAGTGACTGGAGTGCTTTAGTGACTGTGAAGTGTTTTAGCAACTGTGAAGTGATTTAGCAACTGTGAAGTGCTTTAGTGACTGTGAAGTGCTTTAGCAAATGTGAAGTACTTTAGTGACTGTGAAGTGCTTTGATGATTGTGTAATGCTTTAGTGACTGTGAAATGCTTTAGTCACTGTGGAGTGCTGTAGTGACTGTGAAGTGCTTTAGCAACTGTGAAGTGCTTTAGTGATTGTGAAGTGCTTCAGTGACTGTGAAGTGATTTAGTGACTGTGAAGTGCTTTAGTGACTGTGAGGTGCTTTGGTCACTGTGGAGTACTGTAGTAACTGTGAAGTGCTTTATTGACTGTGAAGTGCTTTAGTGATTGTGAAGTGCTTTAGTGACTGTGAAGTGCTTTATTGACTGTGAAGTGCTTTATTGACTGTGAAGTGCTTTAATGACTGTGAAATGCTTTAGAGTGCTTTAGTAACTGTGGAGTGCTTTAGTGACTGTGAAGTGTTTTAGTGACTGAAATGCTTTAGCAACTGTGAAGTGCTTTAGTGACTGTGAAGTGCTTTAACAACTGTGGAGTGCTTTAGTGACTGTGAAATACTCAAGCAACTGAGAAGTACTTTAGTGACTGTGAAGTGCTTTAGTGACTGGAGTGCTTTAGCGACTGTGAAGTGTTTTAGCAACTGTGAAGTGCTTTAGTGACTGGAGTGCTTAAGTGACTATGAAGTGCTTTAGTGACTGGAGTGCTTTAGTGACTGGAGTGCTTTAGTGACTGTGAAGTGTTTTAGCAACTGTGAAGTGATTTAGCAACTGTGAAGTGCTTTAGTGACTGTGAAGTGCTTTAGCAAATGTGAAGTACTTTAGTGACTGTGAAGTGCTTTGATGATTGTGTAATGCTTTAGTGACTGTGAAATGCTTTAGTCACTGTGGAGTGCTGTAGTGACTGTGAAGTGCTTTAGCAACTGTGAAGTGCTTTAGTGATTGTGAAGTGCTTCAGTGACTGTGAAGTGATTTAGTGACTGTGAAGTGCTTTAGTGACTGTGAGGTGCTTTGGTCACTGTGGAGTACTGTAGTAACTGTGAAGTGCTTTATTGACTGTGAAGTGCTTTAGTGACTGTGAAGTGCTTTAGTGACTGTGAAGTGCTTTAGTGACTGTGAAGTGCTTTATTGACTGTGAAGTGCTTTAGTGACTGTGAAGTGCTTTAATGACTGTGAAATGCTTTAGCAACTGTGAAGTGCTTTAGTAACTGTGGAGTGCTTTAGTGACTGTGAAGTGTTTTAGTGACTGAAATGCTTTAGCAACTGTGAAGTGCTTTAGTGACTGTGAAGTGCTTTAACAACTGTGGAGTGCTTTAGTGACTGTGAAATACTCAAGCAACTGAGAAGTACTTTAGTGACTGTGAAGTGCTTTAGTGACTGTGAAGTGCTTTAGTGACTATGAAATGCTTTAGCAACTGTGAAGTGCTTTAGCAACTGTGAAGTGCTTTAGTGAGTGTGAAGTGCTTTAGTGACTGAGAAGTGCTTTAGTGACTGTGAAGTGCTTTGGTGACTGTGAAGTGCTTTAGTAACTGTGAAGTGCTTCAGCAACTGTGAAGTACTTTAGTGACTGTGAAGTGCTTTAGCAACTGTGAAGTGCTTTGGTGACTGCGAAGTGCTTTAGTGACTGTGAAGTGCTTTAGTGACTGTGAAGTGCTTTAATGACTGTGAAATGCTTTCGGAACTGTGAAGTGCTTTAGCAAATGTGAAGTGCTTTAGCAATTATGAAGTGCTTTAGTGACTGTGAAGTGCTTTAGTGACTGTGAAGTGCTTTAGCAACTGTGAAGTGCTTTAGTGAGTGTGAAGTGCTTTTGTGACTGAGGAGTGCTTTAGTGACTGTGAAATGCTTTAGTGACTGTGACGTGCTTTGGCAACTGTGAAGTGCTTTAGTGACTGTGAAATGCTTTAGCAACTGTGAAGTGCTTTAGTGACTGAGAAGTGCTTTAGTGACTGAAGTGCTTTAGTGACTGTGAAGTGCTTTAGCAACTGTGAAGTGCTTTAGCAATGTGAAGTGCTTTAGTGACTGTGAAGTGCTTTAACAACTGTGGAGTGCTTTAGTGACTGTGAAATACTCAAGCAACTGAGAAGTACTTTAGTGACTGTGAAGTGCTTTAACAACTGTGAAGTGCTTTAGTGACTGTGAAATGCTTTAGCAACTGTGAAGTGCTTTAGTGAGTGTGAAGTGCTTTAGTGACTGAGAAGTGCTTTAGTGACTGTGAAGTGCTTTAGTGACTGTGAAGTGCTTTAGTAACTGTGAAGTGCTTCAGCAACTGTGAAGTGCTTTAGTGACTGTGAAGTGCTTTAGCAACTGTGAAGTGCTTTGGTGACTGCGAAGTGCTTTAGTGACTGTGAAGTGCTTTAATGACTGTGAAATGCTTTCGGAACTGTGAAGTGCTTTAGCAAATGTGAAGTGCTTTAGCAATTATGAAGTGCTTTAGTGACTGTGAAGTGCTTTAGCAACTGTGAAGTGCTTTAGTGACTGTGAAATGCTTTAGCAACTGTGAAGTGCTTTAGTGACTGAGAAGTGCTTTAGTGACTGTGAAGTGCTTTAGTGACTGTGAAGTGCTTTAGCAACTGTGAAGTGCTTTAGCAATGTGAAGTGCTTTAGTGACTGTGAAGTGTTTTGGTGACAGTGAAATACTGAAGCAACTGAGAAGTACTTTAGTGATTGTGAAATACTTTCGCAACTGTGAAGTGCTTTAGTGACTGTGAAGTGCTTTAGCAACTGTGAAGTGCTTTAGTGACTGTGAAGTACTTTAGTGACTGAAATACTTTAGCAACTGTGAAGTGCTTTAGTGACTGTGAAGTGCTTTAGTGACTGTGAAGTGCTTTAGTGACTGAGAAATACTTTAGCAACTGTGAAGTGTTTTAGCAACTGTGAAGTGCTCTAGTGACTGTGAAGTGCTTTAGTGACTGTGGAGTGCTTAGCAACTGTGAAGTGCTTTAGCAACTGTGAAGTGCTTTAGTGACTGTGAAGTGCTTTAGTGACTGTGAGATTATTTTGCTCTGACTGTGAAGTGCTTTAACAACTGTGAAGTGCTTTAGTGACTGTGAGATTCTTTTGCTTTGACTGTGAAGTGCTTTAGCAAATGCGAAGTGCTTTAGTGACTGTGAAGTGCTTTAGTGACTGAGATTCTGTTGCTCTGACTGTGAAATGCTTTAACAACTGTGAAGTGCTTTAGCAATTGCGAAGTGCTTTCGTGACTGTGAAGTGCTTTCGTGACTGTGAAGTGCTTTAGTGACAGGTTCTTTTGCTCTAACTGTGAAGTGTTTTAGTGACTGATATGTTTTAGTGACTGATTCTTTTGCTCTGGCTGTGAAGTGCTTTATTGACTGTGAAGTGCTTTAACAACTGAGATTCTTTTGCTCAGATGTAACAATATCATGAGTGTTTCCCGCTCGCCTGAGGGTTCGAGCCTTTAGGGTGAATGCCTTAGGACTTGAAACAATAAGAAAACCTGTTAGACGTGAAGTCATGAAAAGGTAGCGTCCCTCAGCTCCCATTGTGGCTGACGCAGTTTGAAAAAGTCTAGTCGGGTTTTAGAGAGAGTGAGGTGTGGGTGCGTGTGGGTGTCATCTCATAAGGCGGCATATAATGTGAGTACATTTTAGGTTTATCCATTTCACGAAATGTATTGCGAGTCATGTGAACCCTGGTTAGCTAGCTCTTCCGATATTATTTTGAAGTGTAACTGTTCAATTTGAGTAACTTAGTTAATAAACGAAGAACCATTATGATCAGTTCTCAATTCCATTGTGTTGACTAAAATATTGTCATACATGTCTTTGGTATTATGCAGTGAGCCATAAGAATTAACATAACCTACCGCCTGGTATTCCTGTTCCTCACTTATCACCGGTTATGCCATTATTCCCCAGTTATTCTCTCTCCCCTCATATCAGCTTTCCTCGGGTGTGAGGGCCTACATTTTACCCTCACCAGCCTACAGCAAACATAAACAAACCTCCGTCTCCCTCCAGCTTAATCACATCATCTCACAAGTATGACGAACACAAAAGAAAAGTGAATTAGATAATAAAGAAAGAGAATAAGAGAAATATAAGAAGTAAAGAAATAAATAGAAATAAAGAATAAAAAAGGAAAATGAAACTACTTTTTATTTATTATTTTTACACTGTCTGAAGTGCTTTATTGAATGTTAAGTGCTTTAAGAACTGTGAGGCATTCGGGCCTTCGTGTTGAGCAGCAGGAATTGGACAGTGATTACATAAGAACATCAAGATCGTCTTCGTGATGTGAAAGTGTAAATCGATGTAGGATTTTTAATGCTAGACGCGATTGTATTTTGGAAAACTCAATCTCCACCGAGTTGGAGGTACAGCCCAGGTCAAGAGGCCTATAACCATAAAATCATTGCCATATGACAAAACTTTTATTTAATTTTTTTTACGGAGTTGTGGTCACGGCTGTGATAAAGGCCAACCAGGGAGTGTAGTACTGTGCCTTTAGTTAAATTAGTTAGTGTCACCAGTGACCGCGGAAGAGGATGTAAATAACTTAAAAGTGAATACAAATTGGCAAGCAAGGCACCCACTGCTAGCAGAAACCAAGTCGTGTTACAGGTGCCACAGAGACTTCAAATTTTATTTTGTTTGTGTGCTTTCTCAAGGACTGAAACTGTGCCTACAATACACCATTCACAGGGAGATACAGTGTACACAGTGATAACACAAAGAGATATAGTCGTTGATGAGAAAGGGAAAAGAAAGTATAAGGAAATAATATAAAAAATAAAATAAAATCAACAAGGTTGGCTATCCTTAAAGGTATTCTATTACCGCCCCAAAGAAAGTTTTCTTTTATTTTTCTGTGTTTCTAAAGGACAGTGAGTGTATAAAATCCGTTACATAGCAAAATACAGTGTACATAGAGATAGCACATAAATACCGACAAACCGAAGAAGTGAACTAAAAAAAAAAAGAGAAGAAAACAGAAGATAACTCTAAAGGCAACAGGGGAGGTTAAAACCAGCAGAGGGCAGCTGAATACTAGGGTTTTTTGAGCTTTATTTTTAAATAGGCGTAGATCTATACAACAACAACAACCATGAAGAGTTTGATACGTGATTACTGCAGGAGGGCGGCGGATATAGATGGTACAGACCTGACCAATGCAGTGTTTAGGACGATGCAAGTTGCCGGAAAGCATGAAAGCTGTTGCTGGTATTGCCCTGACTGTATAGTCAGGGTGAAAGAGGCGATTGCAAGCCATAGGGGAACGAGTTCCCTAAGGACGAAAATAGATGAAGCTGGATCGTTTGCAGGTTACCAAACTAGAACCAGTTGGGAAAGAGATCCTTGCTAAGACTGAGGAAGTAGCCGATAGAATGGAGGTGGTTGCAAAGAGGAGTTATGCTGAGGCCTTAGCAGGGCCACGGAAGTTGGCGGAGAGTAATGCAGGATCAGAACAGGTTCTACAGCAGCTATGGACTCTTTAGAAGTGTGTCGAAGAAATGATAATTAGCGGACATACTGTTAGGGGAGAGGAGGAACAACGGGAACGTTTCCAGCGCAGGAACAATGTAATAATTTTGGGAATCCCTGAGAGCCAGGTAGAGGGAACTGAGAGTAGGATAACACACGATAAGATGCACTTTAAGAATATTTGTACGGAGGTTCTGAAGATTCCATCAACCCCCCAGGATGTGAGGAGGCTGAGACAAAAGCAGGGGGATAAGCCTCGCCCCCTCAGGATCACAATAGTGAGTGAGGAGAAGAAATGGGAGTTTATTCGGCAGGCAAAAAACTTAGCAAGGAGCGAGGCATCTCGGAGTGTATTCATTCACCCAGATCGCACGGTAATGCAGAGGGAACAGCACAAGAAGATCCTGCAAGGCTTGAAGCAAAGAAGGGAAGAGTCGAGGAGGAACGGGGATGGATGTACATGGGTTATATTCAGGGGAAGGGTAGTTGAAGCAAGTGTGCCGACACAGGGCCAAGGGGCAGCAGCGCACCCTCCACCCGCTTTACCCCCAACCCGGGAGGTGGCACCAGCTCCGCCTACCAGCCGGGAGGAGGCGAGCGCCGTGTAAACAGTGACATTTCTAACCACACCCTGCAAAAGAGAGTGTATTTAGATAATGCTGCAGCTTCTAAGAATGGAGGGGGGGGGGGGGAATAACTACTAAGAGCAGAGACGTTACCGAGAACAAATTCTGGCTTGAATGTCATGTACACTAATATTGACACGTTCCTTGATAAGAGGGAGGAGTTTGAAACACTACTGAAGGTACACCAACCAGATATTTTAGGAGTTGTAGATCTGCTGTACAAGAACAGGAGAATCGTCCCAGAGGAATGAGTTCAGTATTGCTGGATATGACTCATATACGAACCTTTCTCAAGAAACTTGCAAGAGGGGTGTGGTTATCTATGCTAGGCAAGAACCTTAGAGCCAGCCAGGCGAGGGTACAGGGAAACGATGTTTTTGAAGAGTCCAAGTGGTGTAAAATTAAATTAAAGGGAGGGGACTTACTTATTGTCGGGTGTATCTACAGATCCCCAAACTGTGGCCCACTAAATCAAAGGAACTTAAGAACCTTAATAGACAATACAGCGATGCTCAACCCTAGCCACCTCCTTATCATGGGGGACTTTTAACTATGGCGACATCGACTGGAGAAACGAGTTCACCCTAAATGACTTGAATAACCCTGCTACTCTTTTTGTAGAAACTCTGAAAGATAATTTTCTGTTCCAACATGTTAGAGACCCGACACATTACAGAGGGGAGCAAACACCCAAGCCACTTGACTTCACCATAACAAACGAGGAAGGTATGGTGGCCAAACTGGAACATCTTGCCCCAATTGGCACCAGTCACCATATAGCGTTGTCATTCAGATTTAACTGTTACCTAGTTCAAGATAAGGCCAGGCCAAGGTGCAAATATTACAAGGGAAATTACAACGGGATGAGGGAAGAGATGAGGAGTATCCACTGGCCTGACTCATTAAGGCACAAGAACGCAAACACTATGCTGAATATCATAACTAGTAAAGTGACCCATCTGATCGCTAAATATATACCCATGACCAAACCCAGTGCCTCTAGGAATACGAGGGGATCCCAACACATGAACCAAGCGGCGGTCGACAAAGTTAAGAAGAAAACCCTGAAATTCAAGACGTGGGTTGGGTCAAACGATGAGCAGGACAGGAGAATGTATGCAAGAGCCAGAAACCAAGCAAAGGTAGAGTGTAGAAGGGCTGAAAAGGAGTTCCAGAGGCTGGTTGCAACCGAGGTCATGTCAAACCCTTAGGCGTTTTACCGATATGCAAAGTCGAAATTAAAAAAGCGAGTAGGAGTATCAGATCTGAGGCTTGAAGATGGTAGTTACGAAGATTCTGACCAGGATAAAGCTGAGACATTGAACAGCTTCTTTTCCTCGGTGTTCACAAGAGAGGATGCGATTAACCTTCCTGCGTTTGAGGACAGACGGTTCGACAAGGTACAAGGAGTCTTCTGAACAAGGAACAAGGTGTCTTCTAAACAAGGAACAAGGGGTCTTCTAAACAAGGGGTCTTCTAAACAAGGAACAATGGGTCTTCTAAACAAGGAACAAGGGGTCTTCTAAACAAGGGGTCTTCTAAACAAGGAACAAGGGGTCTTCTAAACAGGGAACAAGGGGTCTTCTAAACAGGGAACAAGGGATCTTCTAAACAAGGAACAAGGGGTCTTCTAAACAAGGAACAAGGGGTCTTCTCAACAAGGAGTCTTTTAAACAAGGAACAAAGTGTTTTCTAAACAAGGTACAAGGGGTCTTCCAAACAGGGTACAAGGGGTCTTCTAAACAAGGTACAAGGGGTCTTCTAAACAAGGAGCAAGGGGTCTTCCAAACAAGAAACAATGTTTCTTCTAAACAAGGAACAAAGGGTCTTCTAAACAAGGAGCAAGAGGTCTTCTGAACAAGGAACAATGTTTCTTCTAAACAAGGAACAAGGGGTCTTCTAAACAAGGAGCAAGAGGTCTTCTGAACAAGGAACAATGTTTCTTCTAAACAAGGAACAAGGGGTCTTCTAAACAAGGAGCAAGGGGTCTTCTGAACAAGGAACAAGGGGTCTTCTGAACAAGGAACATGGTGTCTTCTAAACAAGGAACAAGGTGTCTTCTAAACAAGGAACAAGGGGTCTTCTGAACAAGGAACAAGGGGTCTTCTAAACAAGGTACAAGGGGTCTTCTAAACAAGGAGCAAGGGGTCTTCTAAACAAGGAACAAGGGGTCTTCTAAACAAGGAGCAAGGGGTCTTCGAAACAAGGAGCAAGGTGTCTTCGAAACAAGGAACAAGGGGTCTTCTAAACAAGGAACAAGGGGTCTTCGAAACAAGGAACAAGGGGTCTTCTAAACAAGGAGTCTTCTAAACAAGGAACAAGGGGTCTTCTAAACAAGGAACAAGGGGTCTTCTAAACAAGGAACAAGGGGTCTTCTAAACAGGGAACAAGGGGTCTTCTAAACAGGGAACAAGGGATCTTCTAAACAAGGAACAAGGGGTCTTCTAAACAAGGGGTCTTCTCAACAAGGAGTCTTTTAAACAAGGAACAAGGTGTTTTCTAAACAAGGTACAAGGGGTCTTCCAAACAGGGTACAAGGGGTCTTCTAAACAAGGTACAAGGGGTCTTCTAAACAAGGAGCAAGGGGTCTTCCAAACAAGGAACAAGGGGTCTTCTAAACAAGGAGCAAGGGGTCTTCGAAACAAGGAGCAAGGTGTCTTCGAAACAAGGAACAAGGGGTCTTCTAAACAAGGAACAAGGGGTCTTCGAAACAAGGAACAAGGTGTCTTCTAAACAAGGAACAAGGTGTCTTCTAAACAAGGAACAAGGGGTCTTCGAAACAAGGAGTCTTCGAAACAAGGAACAAGGTGTCTTCTAAACAAGGAACAAGGGGTCTTCTGAACAAGGAACAGGGTGTCTTCTAAACAAGGAACAAGGTGTCTTCTAAACAAGGAACAAGGGGTCTTCTGAACAAGGAACAAGGTGTCTTCTAAACAAGGAACAAGGGGTCTTCTAAACAAGGAACAAGGGGTCTTCTAAACAAGGAACAAGGGGTCTTCTAAACAAGGAACAAGGGGTCTTCTAAACAAGGAACAAGGGGTCTTCTAAACAAGGAACAAGGTGTCTTCTAAACAAGGAACAAGGGGTCTTCTAAACAAGGAACAAGGTGTCTTCTGAACAAGGAACAAGGGGTCTTCTAAACAAGGAACAAGGGGTCTTCTAAACAAGGAACAAGGGGTCTTCTAAACAAGGAACAAGGGGTCTTCTAAACAAGGAACAAGGTGTCTTCTAAACAAGGAACAAGGTGTCTTCTAAACAAGGAACAAGGGGTCTTCTAAACAAGGAGCAAGAGGTCTTCTGAACAAGGAACAATGTTTCTTCTAAACAAGGAACAAGGTGTCTTCTAAACAAGGAACAAGGGGTCTTCTAAACAAGGAACAAGGTGTCTTCTAAACAAGGAACAAGGGGTCTTCTAAACAAGGAACAAGGGGTCTTCTAAACAAGGAACAAGGGGTCTTCTAAACAAGGAACAAGGGGTCTTCTAAACAGGGAACAAGGGGTCTTCTAAACAGGGAACAAGGGATCTTC
The DNA here is from genome assembly GCA_958450375.1 of Homarus gammarus. Classification (NCBI taxonomy): domain Eukaryota; kingdom Metazoa; phylum Arthropoda; class Malacostraca; order Decapoda; family Nephropidae; genus Homarus; species Homarus gammarus. The sequence goes on along the minus strand of CAUDMG010000378.1, from coordinate 110,256 downwards.
TAAACAAGGAACAAGGGGTCTTCTAAACAAGGAACAAGGGGTCTTCTCAACAAGGAGTCTTTTAAACAAGGAACAAGGTGTTTTCTAAACAAGGTACAAGGGGTCTTCCAAACAGGGTACAAGGGGTCTTCTAAACAAGGTACAAGGGGTCTTCTAAACAAGGAGCAAGGGGTCTTCCAAACAAGGAACAAGGGGTCTTCTAAACAAGGAGCAAGGGGTCTTCGAAACAAGGAGCAAGGTGTCTTCGAAACAAGGAACAAGGGGTCTTCTAAACAAGGAACAAGGGGTCTTCGAAACAAGGAACAAGGTGTCTTCTAAACAAGGAACAAGGTGTCTTCTAAACAAGGAACAAGGGGTCTTCGAAACAAGGAACAATGTTTCTTCTAAACAAGGAACAAGGTGTCTTCTAAACAAGGAACAAGGGGTCTTCTGAACAAGGAACAGGGTGTCTTCTAAACAAGGAACAAGGTGTCTTCTAAACAAGGAACAAGGGGTCTTCTGAACAAGGAACAAGGTGTCTTCTAAACAAGGAACAAGGGGTCTTCTAAACAAGGAACAAGGGGTCTTCTAAACAAGGAACAAGGGGTCTTCTAAACAAGGAACAAGGGGTCTTCTAAACAAGGAACAAGGTGTCTTCTAAACAAGGAACAAGGGGTCTTCTAAACAAGGAACAAGGTGTCTTCTGAACAAGGAACAAGGGTCTTCTAAACAAGGAACAAGGGTCTTCTAAACAAGGAACAAGGGTCTTCTAACAAGGAACAAGGTGTCTTCTAAACAAGGAACAAGGTGTCTTCTAAACAAGGAACAAGGGGTCTTCTAACAAGAGCAGAGGTCTGAACAAGGAACATGTTCTTCTAAACAAGGAACAAGGTGTCTTCTAAACAAGGAACAAGGGTCTTCTAAACAAGGAACAAGGGGTCTTCTAAACAAGGAACAAGGGGTCTTCTAAACAAGGAACAAGGGGTCTTCTAAACAAGGAACAAGGGGTCTTCTAAACAAGGAACAAGGTGTCTTCGAAACAAGGAACAAGGGGTCTTCGAAACAAGGAACAAGGGGTCTTCTAAACAAGGAACAAGGGTTCTTCTAAACAAGGAACAAGGGGTCTTGTAAACAAGGAACAAGGGGTCTTCTAAACAAGGAACAAGGGGTCTTCTAAACAAGGAACAAGGGGTCTTCTAAACAAGGAGCAAGGTGTCTTCTAAACAAGGAGCAAGGTGTCTTCTAAACAAGGAACAAGGTGTCTTCGAAACAAGGCACAAGGGGTCTTCTAAACAAGGAACAAGTTGTCTTCGAAACAAGGAACAAGGGGTCTTCCAAACAGGGTACAAGGGGTCTTCTAAACAAGGGGTCTTCTAAACAAGGAGCAAGGTGTCTTCGAAACAAGGAACAAGGGGTCTTCTAAACAAGGAACAAGGGGTCCTCTAAACAAGGAACAAGGGGTCTTCTAAACAAAGTACAAGGGGTCTTCTAAACAAGATACAAGGGGTTTTCTCACAAGGATAAAGGGTTCTTCTACACTGGGAGTGGACCAGTTATTGACATATATCCAATATCCACCCAGATGCCCTTTCTATCCGACCAGATTACCGGATATTGACTAAAGGTGACTAAATAACATTTTGTCTCGTACTGGCAAATGCTTGGATGGGCAAAAGGTCCCCAATGACTGGAAAATGGCTTAATATTAGTCATACAGTATATTCAAGAAGGGCAGTCGTCACTCCACAAATAATTATAGACCAGTGAGCCTGACCAGCAGAGTGTATAAAGAACTAGAGAGCATCGTAAGAGGTGCTACGATGGAACATCTACTACGAAACAACCTTGTTAAGAACTGCCAACACGGTTTTATGCGAGATAAATGTAAACAAATGAGCTTGATTTGTGGCGCGAAATCTGAAGTTTAAAGTGCAAGTAGTGGTTGAAAAGCATCTTTTTCAAGAGAAAACAAAAGACAACTCTAAACGACATGATAATGAAGCACAAAACTGTACTGTACTGGACTGCTTTTTCCTCCTTATAGAGAATATAAAATCATAGAACTGTACTGTACTACATTATATTTTCTATATTTTTTCATGCTTTAACTGTTCCTTCAATTCTTGTAAAGACAATTAGATTATTATTTCAATCTATTTTGTGGAATAATCTCATATGTACTGTGATACTGCTCATTTATTGTATACGTACTCCTTCTTATGATAATTACAGCCCTTTGCTTGCCTTGAAATGCACCAGAAATATTCTAAGTGACGTCCATTTATAATTACAGGTACTTTATTTCTTGTCACCCATGGAAGTGAGGTGTGCAGTTAGCAACTACTGTAAATTAGTGCCTAACTACAAGAAAACCCCCAATCTATTCCTAAAACAAATAAAATCAGTTCGCAAACACAAAAGCCTATCCAGCTAATGTAAATTAGGACCCCCCCCCCTATCACATCAAGAAATGAATGAAATCTAAACTTAGTACATTACCTTAAGGTACCATGGGTTTTGTATAGTGAGAAAATGGTGTAAGAATAGAATATTTGTATTTGTGAATATTGGCAGAACGAACGCTCGTGTAGCGAGAGATACTTGAACTGCAAGTACAATATTAAGAATTAAGACAAAATTGGCAGTACAGTACAATAATGTAGAATTATTATGCTTGCCCCTTCTTTTATGAAATTATCAGTAATATTACCAGTTAATTATATTTCAGTACGTTATTTTAGCTTGCAAAATAAACAAAATTATTTTCAATTCAGAAAATTTTTGCAGTACTGTACAGTAAAATAATTTATTTATTGTTCAGTGTTTTACTATATGATCAGCTATCAATTTAATTATATTTCAGTTTGGCCGGGTTTAAAACTACCAAGTAATTCTTCCTATCAAAATTGTAATTCTTGGTCTTTTAAAATTAAATTCAAGTATAATTAATCATTTTGTCTTTATCTGCCTTATATTCAGTACTGTACTGTACCCTGAGGATAATGTGGTTGTAACCGCAGCAAGTGAAGTGGGGTCAACAGTGATGGTTGTCCTGAAGTGTAAGGTTAAAACAAAAAAAAGTACACCAAGGAGTTGCCAAGCAGTAAGCTGTATAATATAGTTGAATCAAAGTTCAGTTTTGTGATTAAATAGACTAAGATTGTAAATAACGAGAGCAATATTATTCACTCTTCGGCTAACAATATTGTGCATCATTGCCAGCGAGATGCGTGAATGAGTGACCATGAGTGTATGAGAGGTGGTGAATGGATATATTAGCCTTGTGATTTATTTTTGGGTGCAAGGCATCAATTGCATTAATTTTGTGGAGTTTCATTCTGTGTGTAGGATGCCAGTTATGTAATAAATCAGTGTACGTCTACCGGTTGTTATTCAACCCTTGCAGGAATTCTGTTGAATAGCAATTTTTCTCTGTTAGTGAGGTGAGGCGAGTCCTGGGATACTCTGCTTTTAATAGTGGGGCCATTTTACCTCATCACATATTGGTAGCAGAGTGTAGCTTGGACTGTGACCGTGGGTTTATTAATAAAGCACAGATTCCTGCTTGGGTCCAGTGTTCCAGCATGGAAAGTTATATGTACTCAATGGAGGGTGATGATGTACACTCTCGGGTGTCAATGGAACAGGACAAAGATGTGATCACAGGTTCTGAGAATATGAACTTTCTTCTAAATTGTTACTGTGGCAGATTTGGGGCAGCAAGTGTTCAAAGATATGGGGCCCAAGGATATTGTCCATACCCGCCCGACTCCTACTATCCAGAAATTTGCGGGGCAGCAGAAATATGTTGGGCAATTAGATGAGTGGGTTAAGGATGCTCAAGCGAATTTAGAACAGATGGGTCTAGGACTCTAGGGGGTAAGGAAGTAGTCACTTATTTATGTGGGTGTTTGGAGCAATCACCTTTAACTAGAGTATGTAATTGTAGGGTAGGAACGATAGAAGAATTGTTTGCTTGTTTGGAGAATGCTTTTGGTAAGAGATTAAGTTTTACAGAACCGGAAACACAAATTAGGGAGCAGATTCAGCATCCTCAGGAGGGTGTGTGGGATTTTGCAAACGCGTTGAAGGAGATAGAGGAAAAATGCAGGGCATACGGCCAAGGGGAAGGAAGAACGGATGTGGTTGTTGAGCACCTGGTTTTGTAGGAATCTGATAGATAGGAGAATTGGGGTAAAGATGCAGAAATGGTGGGAAAAGATTAAGAGGACTCATGGGGGGGATCTGATGCAGCAGGTGGACGACAGGGTGAGAATGATTGAGCAGAAACAGGAGGAGGAAAGTAAATTGAGGACACAGATGGTTAATAAAAGAGTAATGAGTAGTAAGCAAAGGACTGCTTCCATTCCTCCTTGCAAGTTGTGTGGGCAACATGGTCACCTGAGGTATCAGTGCAAAAGGTTCCAAGGGCTAGTGTCAAAGGGGCAGGGAAACGTTCATTTCTGAGTGATATGGGTCAATCACCAGAACAGTGAAATGGCCCAGGAAATAAACGAAGTGTACGGAATGTTATGATGGGGGCCCAGAGGACTAGTAATGGGTCGGGAGCCGGAAATGCTAAGTTGTTTGGGAAAACACCAAAGATTAATGTGTCAGTGCACGGTGTACTAGTCGGAGCTGACTCTGGAGCCGGGGTAAGCCTGTTGACAGAAGCTTGGTATAAACAGTGGCTTATGCCCAGTCAGGTGGTAATCCATATACAAATCACGGATGCAAAGGGGATTGAAATTCCATGTGTGGGGTATGATGTTAAGGTGGACTTAGAAGTGGAAGGGCAAATAATTAAGGATTGCGGTTTGCTTGTGAAGGAGGCCACTGGGAGTGAGGGAGTGGTGCAGGGGACCAATTTGCCTGTATTGTCGGGAATGAATGTTTTGGCGGAGTTGGTTAGAGGATGGCGGAGTACTTTTGGAAAGACCTTGCAGTCAGAGTTACAGGGAAGGTGGGGTAGGTGTGTCCGGGCCGTTGAGGCTAGATTAAGGTGGTGCAAAGGCCATCAGGGTGGGCTGTAGTGGAACAGGAGCAAAAGTTGGTCATACCGACAGCTACGAGATGGGTGTTAAGGGTGTTTGTGCAGAGTTTGACAGAAGTCGACACGGAGAGTGTTATTCTGGAACCTCTAGAGAGATAGAGAAGATGGTTAATGGGTGCCAGAGGGTGCCCGTGTCTTTCCAAGTTATACCAAAGTAGTCAGGGGCAAGGGGTGGGTGTCAGTGGCTAACTTGGGAAAAACAGATATAAAGTTCCGGCCGCAGTGTAAGGTTACTAAGGTGTCTTATGGGCGGGAAGTCAGACGAATAAGGGTTGGTAGTCACACGACTGAGGAGGCTGTATTTACTAAGGTAGCTCAGGAGTTTCGGCGGTTTATAGGGGTATAGGTAGATGAAGATAGTTGGATCTCAGCCGGATACAGCAGCTAGATCAGCTGCTGTAACGGTATAGGGGCGTGCTTGCAGATAATGAGCATGAGTTGGGATGTGATACTGGCATGGAGCGTGGGATTCATCTTACTAATGAGGTATCCATTAGGTTACACCCATAGGCATATTCCGCCAACCAGTATGACGGAGGTGAAAGCACATGTAATGGGACTACTAGAGCAGGGAGTAATAGAAGAAAGTGTGAGTCTGTAAGCGGTACCTATTGTGTTAGTGAGAAAAAAGGATGGATCCTTAAGGTTGTGTGTAGATTATAGGAAGTTAAATGAGGAAACGGTAAAGGATGCCTTCCCATTGCTGCGGATCCAGGACACATTAGAAGCTCTGGCTGGGGCGCAATATTTTTCATCCTCTGTTCTGGCTGCAGGGTATTCCAGATCAAGGTGTGGGCAGAGGATCGTCCTAAAATGACTTTTGTGATTCCGTTTGGACATTATCAGTATGCGAGGTGCCCCATGGGACTAACTAACAGTCCAGCTGCTTTCCATATATTCATGGAGCATGTGCTCAGCGATCACATTTTTATTACCGTGTTAGTGTATCTGGACGATTTGTTAGTTTTTGCTTGTAATAGGGACGAGCATCTGGAGAGGGTAGAGACTATGTTGAGGTTTTTGCAGAAACATGGCTTGAAATTAAAACCTTCAAAATGCTTATCTTAAAACCCCGAGTCAAATATTTTGGGTTTGTAATCTCCAATGAGAGAATCAGCACTGACCCAGAGGAAATTCAGGCCATTCAGGAGTGGCCTACTCCATGTACTGTGAACGAGGTTAGGGTGTTTGTGGACTTTTCTTTCTTTTATAGGCAATTTATTGCAGGCTTTGCCAAGGTAGCTGCCCCACTTCATGCTTTGACGAGCTGACAGTCTAAGCCGGATGTGACTAAAGACTAGGGTGTGGCCAAGACAACAGATTTTGAACGGTTGAAGGAGAAACTTATTCAGGCGCCGGTAGTGAAAAGTGCAGATTACACTGAACAGTTTGTAGTGGAAACAGATGCTAGCTTTGAGGGATTGGGTGATGTCTTATCTCAGGAACATGATGGGAAATTGCACCCGGTGGCATATGCAAGTAAAGGATTGAGAAAATCGGAGCGAAATATGAATAATTATAGCTAAAAAAACTGTAATTGTTAGCACTGAAGTGGGCAGTAACATATCAGTTCAAGAATTATTTGGCCGGGTAACAACCCACTAGCTCATCTGAAAACAGCGAAGTTAGGAGCGGTAGAGAGTAGGTGAGTGGGTGATCTGAATCGATTTGATATTGTGGTGAAGAATCGGCCAGGTAAAGAGAATGCAAAAAGAGGATGGCTTGTCTCGGAGGCCACACGAGGAGGAAATCGAGGATCTTGAAGAGGTGTGGGAGATGTGGGAAGGGACCCAGGGTGGCAAGTTAGGGGGCAGGTGGTTGTTATTAAGATATGGGGGAAATTGCACTTGGAGCAGATGAGAGAGGAACAGCGAGCCTGTCAAGTGGTAGGTAAATTAGGGGTGTACATGATTGGGAAGTTAAGCAGTGCGGATTTGAGAGCACAACTGCAGTCAGATGAGTTTAAGAAATTATGGAGAGTGAAGAGGTCCCTAATAATGAGGGATGGTGTAATTTATTGGAAAGGATTTCAGCACGACCGACGGAGGTGAAAGCCAGTATTACCCTTTGGAAACCGACAGGAAGCTCTTAAGAACTGCACATGACTATTGGGGTCATCAGGGAGTGGCTAGGATTACCGTCTTACTGCGTGATTGATTCTTTTGGCCAGGGCTACTATAAGGATATCAAGAAACACGTGTCCTATTACAAGAGCTTTGCTAGCGGTAAAGAGGAGGATTGCTGGCCAAGACTAAACTGGGGACAGTGGAAGCTAGTCCATGGCAGGTGGTGGCCATGGACTTTACAGTGCTAGATCAAGCATGGGATGGAAAAAGGAATGTGATAATCGTGACAGATGTGTTTAGTAAGTTTGCATTAGCGTTCCCCACTAAGAATCAGAAGGCTACTACGGAGGCTAAAATTCTAGTGGAAGAAATCTTTCTTCGGTATGGCTGTAAGGGCGGAAACGATCTTCCTGCTGGTTACCGCTGCTAACTCTCGTTTGCTGGTGCAGACGACACTTGGGGCGGTTTGGACAGAGGTGAGAACAGCAGCAACTATCTGGGTCACCGGCAGATTCAACCCAGCCGCCATACAATCACTATCTAGCTACCCGGCTGTCCGTCAAATTCTGGCTGTGATCTCATCATAGGTCCTGGACTCGTGAGCTGTGTTCCCAGACCTTTACTTATCGACTGTCAATTCTCTGGTCATCTACCACTACCGCTGCCATTTCAAGACGTCGCTCGAGTGTGGAGTAGAATGGACGCTTCCCTACCCTGAGTGTGCATCACAGTGTTCCAGAACCTTACCCCAGGGCCACTGCCGTAGGAAATATTTGTTCATTGTTTGATTCTATCAGTTGTTGACTCCCATTAATTGTTTGATATCTATTAATTGCTGACTCCCATTAATTGTTTGCTCCCTTTAATTGTTTGCTTCCATTAATTGTTTGACTCCATTAACTGTTGACTGCCTTAATTGTTATTTGATGTTTGTTGAGTGGTGTCAGAGTTTTGTGTTATATTTTTAAAGTAAAGAGATGTCAATCTCAAACGGTTGTTTGTTATTCCTCAGAAAACCATGGTCCTTGACTTTCCTTTATTAAGATCCTGATTAGCCTGGTAAGGGATTTCTATCCCTAAGTCCCAGGACTTTACAATGGCATTCCTGAGAGGTTACATAGTGATCAGGGGAGGAACTATGAGGGGCAGTTGGTGCAAGAGCTGTGTGAATACTATCGGGTGGATAAATCTAGGACTACACCATGTCACCCGAAGGGCAATGGTAACTGTGAAAGATTTAACCGTACATTGTAAGGGATGTTGGCCCACCATCGGCAGGGAGCAGTGGCCTAGTTATTTGCCCAGTCTTTGCCATAAATAGCAGTACTCCCCCCATCCGGTGACCTGGTTCTCCACCACATTTCTTAGTGCTTAGGGTAGAACCCCATTTAGCCTGGAGACCGAGGAGACTGCTAACAGCCACTACTAATGGATTAAGAAATTAAAAGAGACACAGCGGACTGCTTGGGAGTTAGCTAACCAGATCATGAGGCAAAATCAAAATGGTAATCGGCAAAAAAGTAAGAACAGGGAAAGGCGATACCTTTACAAGTAGGACAGCGGATGCTGCTTCGAGACCATCACATGTTGGGACGGAATAAAATTCAGCCTAAGTATGCCGAGGAGGCATGGGTGGAGGTGCTGGATGAAGTTAGTGGAGTGTACCAGGTAAAGCAGCAGGATGAACTGGGCCTAGCCAGAGTTCTTTATCATAGTAATCTGCACCCGTGGGGTGGGAGGAAGAGACCTGGTCGGAAAGATCAACAAGACAGGGAGGAGAAGCAGGATGGGGCACAGGAAGTTGTAGAGGACAAGGATTAAATGGAGATGCCTGATGTGGCTGAAGTTCTGAATACGCTTGGGGTTTCTTGGGAGAAAGGGGAAAGTAGAGAGGATTTGGTCAGTGAAAGGGATATGGTGTTGGAACCTCCGATGGCATTCAGGGATGAGAACAAAGCACAAGAATGGAATGTAGGGGCACCTGAAGTTGTGCCGGAAAGATTTGAGGAGTTAAGTGAACCAGAGGATGGGAGGGTGGAGCTGTTCCAGCCCAGGCACTCTCAGCAGATCGCTAATAGAACTGCCAGTGGGTTTTCAAAGTATATTGTGTGTGGTGAGTGTGTACGTGGGGGCACGCGCAAAGTTTTAGGGGGCGAGTGATACTGGGAAGGATTTGATAATATTTGAACTTGGCGGGTCGTGTGGTAATCCTGAAAATAGTGTGTGTCGCTGGGGTTGGTAGCTCTGAGCCTCTTGCCCGTCTGCACTCTACAGAGCGGGAAACACATTGTAAACACATGGTCGCTCATCCCCTGTAAGGGCGGAAACGATCTTCCTGCTGGTTACCGCTGCTAACTCTCGTTTACTGGTGCAGACGACACTTGGGGCGGTTTGGACAGAGGTGAGAACAGCAGCAACTATCTGGGTCACCGGCAGATTCAACCCAGCCGCCATACAATCACTATCTAGCTACCTCGCTGTCTGTCAAATTCTGGCTGTGATCTCATCATAGGTCCTGGACTCATGAGCTGTGTTCCCAGACCTTCACCTATCGACTGTCAATTCTCTGGTCATCTACCACTACAGCATACCACGACTGCCAGTTCATCTCATTCCTTCTGTGTCCCGGTGTTCTCCTGCCATTTCAAGACGTCGCTGGAGTGTGGAGTTGAATGGACGCTTCCCTACCCTGAGTGTGCATCACCGTGTTCCAGACCCTTACCCCAGGGCCACTGCCGTAGGAAATATTTGTTCATTATTTGATTCTTTCAGTTGTTGACTCCCATTAATTGTTTGATTCTATTAATTGCTGACTCCCATTAATTGTTTGCTCCCTTTAATTGTTTGCTTTCATTATTTGTTTGACTCCATTAACTGTTGACTTGACTTAATTGTTTGACTCCCGTAATTGTTATTTGATGTTGTTGAGTGGTGTCAGAGTTTTGTGTTATATTTTTAAAGTAAAGAGATGTCAATCTCAAACGGTTGTTTGTCATTCCTCAGAAAACCATGGTCCTTGACTTTCCTTTATTAAGATCCTGATGAGCCTGGTAAGGGATTTCTATCCCTAAGTCCCAGGACTTTACATCCCCCGACTTGCGAGGAATTAGTGCTGTAATATAAGCAGGTATGTGGTTGAGTTGCAGGTGGAAGGGTGAATATTATGTGTCAACAAGTGTAGATCACTGGGATAATGGCTGGGTGTATAAATAGTAAGGATATTGGCTAATTTTTGCAGGAATCTTGTGAGGCTGGTAGGCTGCGGTGGAGAATTTGGTGGGAAGCCATACGAGGGAATTTAGAGGACTATTAATCTGGTGACCTTGCTACCTCAAGAGCGGCGACAGAGAGGCCCAGCTGGTTCTGGAAGTGTGACACGACCCTGTGCATAGTGAGAACTCTCCAGTGTCTATCTAAAGTTGCTAATAAGAATTTGTGAGTGTGGTGGATTAGCCACATCGCCAAGTGGCAGCCCGGTGGAAGCATGCCGGTGGCATATACCAAGACAAGGAGAAACTTATGGGAGGTATTCACTGTCAACAGTGTTGTTACTGAGTGACACCTGGCAAGGTACCCACAGTAGTGTTAATAAAGGGATAGTCGAGTATCAGAGAGTAGTTCCTGTACGGGGAGAGTGAATGGATAATGTGGTTGTAACCGCAGTGAGTGTAGTGGGGGTCAACGCTGATGGTTGTCCTGAGAGCTGTGTATGGTTGACCAAAAAAGGGTACACCAAGGAGTTGACAAGCAGTAAGCTGTATTGTTGAATCAAAGTTCAGTTCTGTGATTAAACAGAATAAGATTGTAAAGAACGAGAGTAATATTATTCACTCTTCCACTTACAATATCGTGCATCATTGCCAACGTAAGATGGTGATGCGTGAATGAGTGACCATAGTGTATGAGAGGTGGTGAATGGATATATTAGCCTTCTGTTTTATATTTGGGTGCAAGGCATCAATTGCATTAATTTTGTGGAGTTTCATTCTGTGTGTAGGATGCCAGTTATGTAATAAATCAGTGTACGTCTACCGGTTGTTATTCAACCCTTGCAGGAATTTAGTTGACTAGCATAATTTTTCTCTGTTAATGAGATGAGGTGAGTCCTGGGATACCCTGCTTTTAATGGTGCGGCCATTTTACCTCGTGACAAAGATAGCGTGGGTCTTCTAATATGGATGGAGAGGGTCTTCTAAAGAGGATGGCGAGGGTCTTTTAAAGAGGATGGAGAGGGTCTTCTAAAGAGGATGGAGAGGGTCTTCTAAAGAGGATGGCGAGGGTCTTCTAATATGGATGGAGAGGGTCTTCTAATATGGATGGAGAGGGTCTTCTAATATGGATGGAGAGGGTCTTCTAAAGAGGATGGCGAGGGTCTTCAAATATGGATGGAGAGGGTCTTCTAATATGGATGGAGAGGGTCTTCTAATATGGATGGAGAGGGTCTTCAAATATGGATGGAGAGGGTCTTCTAATATGGATGGCGTGGGTCTTCTAATATGGATGGAGAGGGTCTTCTAATATGGATGGAGAGGGTCTTCTAAAGAGGATGGCGAGGGTCTTCTAAAGAGGATGGCGAGGGTCTTCAAATATGGATGGAGAGGGTCTTCTAATATGGATGGAGAGGGTCTTCTAATATGGATGGAGATGGTTTTCTAAAGAGGATGGAGAGGGTCTTCTAAAGAGGATGGAGAGGATCTTCTAATATGGATGGAGCTTTTTGGAGAGGGTCTTCTAATATGGATGGAGAGGGTCTTCTAATATGGATGGAGATGGTTTTCTAAAGAGGATGGAGAGGGTCTTCTAAAGAGGATTGATAGAGTCGTCTAAAGGGGATGGAGAGGGTCTTCTAATATGGATGGAGATGGTTTTCTAAAGAGGATGGATAGAGTCGTCTAAAGAGGATGGAGAGGGTCTTCTAATATGGATGGCGAGGGTCTTCAAATATGGATGGAGATGGTTTTCTAAAGAGGATGGAGAGGGTCTTCTAAAGAGGATTGATAGAGTCGTCTAAAGAGGATGGAGAGGGTCTTCTAATATGGATGGAGATGGTTTTCTAAAGAGGATGGATAGAGTCGTCTAAAGAGGATGGAGAGGGTCTTCTAATATGGATGGCGAGGGTCTTCAAATATGGATGGAGAGGGTCTTCTAAAGAGGATGGAGAGGGTCTTCTTAAGAGGATGGCGAGGGTCTTCTAATATGGATGGAGAAGGTCTTCTAAAGAGGATGGAGAGGGTCTTCTAATATGGATGGAGAGGGTCTTCTAAAGAGGATGGAGAGGGTCTTTTAAAGAGGATGGAGAGGGTCTTCTAATATGGATGGAGAGGGTCTTCTAATATGGATGGAGATTGTCTACTAAAGAGGATGGATAGAGTCGTCTAAAGAGGATGGAGAGGGTCTTTTAAAGAGGATGGAGAGGGTCTTCTAAAGAGGATGGAGAGGGTCTTCTAAAGAGGATGGAGAGGGTCTTCTAAAGAGGATGGAGAGGGTCTTCTAAAGAGGATGGAGAGGGTCTTCTAATATGGATGGAGAGGGTCGTCTAAAGAGGATGGAGAGGGTCTTCTAATATGGATGGAGAGGGTCTTCTAAAGAGGATGGAGAGGGTCTTCTAAAGAGGATGGAGAGGGTCTTCTAATATGGATGGAGATTGTCTACTAAAGAGGATGGAGAGGGTCTTCTAATATGGATGGAGAGGGCCTTCTAAAGAGGATGGCGAGGGTCTTCTAATATGGATGGAGAGGGTCTTCTAAAGAGGATGGAGAGGGTCTTCTAATATGGATGGAGAGGGTCTTCTAAAGAGGATGGAGAGGGTCTTCTAATATGGATGGAGCGGGCCTTCTAAAGAGGATGGCGAGGGTCTTCTAATATGGATGGAGAGGGTCTTCTAAAGAGGATGGAGAGGGTTTTCTAATATGGATGGAGAGGGTCTTCTAAAGAGGATGGAGAGGGTCTTCTAATATGGATGGCGAGGGTCTTCTAAAGAGGATGGAGAGGGTCTTCTAATATGGATGGAGAGGGTCTTCTAAAGAGGATGGAGAGGGTCTTCTAATATGGATGGAGAAAGTCGTCTAAAGAGGATGGAGAGGGTCTTCTAATATGGATGGAGAGGGTCTTCTAAAGAGGATGGCGAGGGTCTTCTAATATGGATGGAGAGGGTCTACTAAAGAGGATGGAGAGGGTATTCTAATATGGATGGAGAAAGTCGTCTAAAGAGGATGGAGAGGGTCTTCTAATATGGATGGAGAGGGCCTTCTAAAGAGGATGGAGAGGGTCTTCTAATATGGATGGAGAGGGTCTTCTAAAGAGGATGGAGAGGGTCTTCTAAAGAGGATGGAGAGGGTCTTCTAATATGGATGGAGAGGGTCTTCTAAAGAGGATGGAGAGGGTCTTCTAATATGGATGGAGAGGGTCTTCTAAAGAGGATGGAGAGGGTCTTCTAATATGGATGGAGAGGGCCTTCTGAAGAGGATGGAGAGGGTCTTCTAATATGGATGGAGCGGGCCTTCTAAAGAGGATGGCGAGGGTCTTCTAATATGGATGGAGAGGGTCTTCTAAAGAGGATGGAGAGGGTTTTCTAATATGGATGGAGAGGGTCTTCTAAAGAGGATGGAGAGGGTCTTCTAATATGGATGGCGAGGGTCTTCTAAAGAGGATGGAGAGGGTCTTCTAATATGGATGGAGAGGGTCTTCTAAAGAGGATGGAGAGGGTCTTCTAATATGGATGGAGAAAGTCGTCTAAAGAGGATGGAGAGGGTCTTCTAATATGGATGGAGAGGGTCTTCTAAAGAGGATGGCGAGGGTCTTCTAATATGGATGGAGAGGGTCTACTAAAGAGGATGGAGAGGGTATTCTAATATGGATGGAGAAAGTCGTCTAAAGAGGATGGAGAGGGTCTTCTAATATGGATGGAGAGGGCCTTCTAAAGAGGATGGAGAGGGTCTTCTAATATGGATGGAGAGGGTCTTCTAAAGAGGTTGGAGAGGGTCTTCTAAAGAGGATGGAGAGGGTCTTCTAATATGGATGGAGAGGGTCTTCTAAAGAGGATGGAGAGGGTCTTCTAATATGGATGGAGAGGGCCTTCTAAAGAGGATGGAGAGGGTCTTCTAATATGGATGGAGCGGGCCTTCTAAAGAGGATGGAGAGGGTCTTCTAATATGGATGGAGAGGGTCTTCTAAAGAGGATGGAGAGGGTTTTCTAATATGGATGGAGAGGGTCTTCTAAAGAGGATGGAGAGCGTCTTCTAAAGAGGATGGAGAGGGTCTTCTAATATGGATGGAGAGGGTCTTCTAAAGAGGATGGAGAGGGTTTTCTAATATGGATGGAGAGGGTCTTCTAAAGAGGATGGAGAGGGTCTTCTAATATGGATGGCGAGGGTCTTCTAAAGAGGATGGAGAGGGTCTTCTAATATGGATGGAGAGGGTCTTCTAAAGAGGATGGAGAGGGTCTTCTAATATGGATGGAGAAAGTCGTCTAAAGAGGATGGAGAGGGTCTTCTAATATGGATGGAGAGGGTCTTCTAAAGAGGATGGCGAGGGTCTTCTAATATGGATGGAGAGGGTCTACTAAAGAGGATGGAGAGGGTATTCTAATATGGATGGAGAAAGTCGTCTAAAGAGGATGGAGAGGGTCTTCTAATATGGATGGAGAGGGTCTTCTAAAGAGGATGGCGAGGGTCTTCTAATATGGATGGAGAGGGTCTACTAAAGAGGATGGAGAGGGTCTTCTAATATGGATGGAGAAAGTCGTCTAAAGAGGATGGAGAGGGTCTTCTAATATGGATGGAGAGGGCCTTCTAAAGAGGATGGAGAGGGTCTTCTAATATGGATGGAGAGGGTCTTCTAATATGGATGGAGATTGTCTACTAAAGAGGATGGATAGAGTCGTCTAAAGAGGATGGAAAGGGTCTTCTAATATGGATGGAAAGGGTCTTCTAAAGAGGATGGAGAGGGTCTTCTAAAGAGGATGGAGAGGGTCTTCTAATATGGATGGAGAGGGTCTTCTAATATGGATGGAGAGGGTTTTTTAATATGGATGGAGATTGTCTTCTTAAGAGGATGGATAGAGTCGTCTAAAGAGGATGGAAAGGGTCTTCTAATATGGATGGAAAGGGTCTTCTAAAGAGGATGGAGAGGGTCTTCTAATATGGATGGAGATTGTCTTCTTAAGAGGATGGATAGAGTCGTCTAAAGAGGATGGAGAGGGTCTTTTAATATGGATGGAGAGGGTCTTTTAATATGGATGGAGAGGGTCTTCTAAAGAGGATGGAGAGGGTCTTCTAATATGGATGGAGAGGGTCTTCTTAAGAGGATGGAGAGAGTCGTCTAAAGAGGATGGAAAGGGTCTTCAAAATATGGATGGAGATTGTCTACTAAAGAGGATGGAGAGGGTCTTCTTAAGAGGATGGAGAGGGTCTTCTTAAGAGGATGGAGATTGTCTACTAAAGAGGATGGGGAGGGTCTTCTAAAGAGGATGGAGAGGGTCTTCTAAAGAGGATGGAGATTGTCTACTAAAGAGGATGGGGAGGGTCTTCTAAAGAGGATGGATAGAGTCGTCTAAAGAGGATGGAGAGGGTCTTCTTAAGAGGATGGAGAGAGTCGTCTAAAGAGGATGGAGAGGGTCTTCTTAAGAGGATGGAGAGAGTCGTCTAAAGAGGATGGAAAGGGTCTTCAAAATATGGATGGAGATTGTCTACTAAAGAGGATGGAGAGGGTCTTCTAAAGAGGATGGAGATTGTCTACTAAAGAGGATGGGGAGGGTCTTCTAAAGAGGATGGATAGAGTCGTCTAAAGAGGATGGAGAGGGTCTTCTTAAGAGGATGGAGAGAGTCTACTACAAAGCATGAAGTGGGTCTTCTAAAACACGATGAAGATAGCTATATGGGCTGAATAAACACGTAGCACTATACAGTACGCATATTTTCAAAATGTTCTAATAAACGAAGACGAGGGCGGTTGTTGAACAAGGTGTTTGTAAGATATACTCACGATGGAAAAATTCAGGTTATTCTGAAGAACATATAATTAGTGAATGCATCCTGTTATGCACGTGTCAGCTGCAAGGCTATGATTAAAGCTAATATGATAATAGATTTCAACTAGCCATAGTGTGTAACTGCAAACAGGGTTGTTACTAAAGATGAATTAATATACACGGCCACTGCAGTATTATACTGTGAATTACCTGCCCAAAATTCTATCTTCCTCTGAACTCCTAGGATACGTTTAGCAAGAGCCCTCCTTGTAGGCACTGGGTCCATGTTGTAGTACTGCGACACTGCAACGAAGAACACAATAACAATAAATTTGGATCCACATTTCTTGTCAAATTAACATGTTAATAATAAAACACAAAGTAATTTTAAGTTAAATTAAACGTTATAGTGACCCTAACCTTTTCCATCAAATGTTGCACTTTAGATTTTTTTCTGGCCCTCAAAAACGTTAAGACAGTTTTAGCTGATAAAACACTTAGTAACTTTAAAATAAATCTTTAGACAGTTACGATTGATGGATACACTACAAGCACACACGCTCGCACGCACGCATGCACATATGTATTCAGTAAAATCATCACATAAGTTGACAATGAATTTGCATGTATAGATATGATCAAGGATGTGATTGGGTCTTGAAAAGGAAATCCTGAAAAAAAAAAATCTTGAGCCGGGGAAACACCTACCCAGGAATTTTTACCACATTTAACTTAATTTCTCACATTGTTACTCATTTCGTTAGCGCCTAATAGTTAAAATACACAGTGCCCCAAATAAAAAAATTGTGTTTATTGCAACAATATTTTTCGTGCATATAGTCTTAACAATTCTTTTACACATTATTTTGTCATTAAACTAGAATTCGTTTAATATCTTTAATTGTGCAGCATTAATGAGACAAGGTAAATCAAAAGGGAAGCTATTTTTGCACTGTATTGTGTGAGAATTCAAAATTCAATACTATCAAAGGGATTTATTTCTCATGCACAGGCAACTGGGGTTTCAATAGCATATGTAGTACTAAAATAAGAGAAATAAACTGTTCCATGATGGATACAAACAAAATATTTAGTTTTCTTTTCTATGTAATATTCACTCGTTTGGTTTGGTTTTATTCTTAGTTTTAATTGCATCAGCCAGACTTTTCAAGGAGAGTAAACGCTTCTGTTTTTGTTACTGGAAGGCCTCTCTGCTCTTCCTTGATTTTTGAGCCATTTCCTCACAACTATTTTATTTGATTCTAACTGTTTCTTTAACAAAAATATTCTCTTATTTTCTTCCTGCTGCAACCTCTTCTGCTTTAACATGCTTCTATAACTACTGCTGGAGAGTATTATGTTCCTACACATCATAGGGTCCCCCTCCTAGGGGACACACACACACATGCCCTACAGCACTGACTTCCTAGGGGACACACACATGCCATACAGCTCTGATTTCCTGGGGCACACACACATGCCCTACAGCCCTGACCTCCTGGGGGACACACACACATGCCCTACAGCCCTGACCTCCTGGGGTACACACACACACACATGCCCTACAGCCCTGACCTCCTGGGGGACACACACATGCCCTACAGCCCTGACCTCATGGGGTACACACACACACATGCCCTACAGCGCTGACCTCCTGGGGTACACACACACACACATGCCCTACAGCTTTGACCTCATGGGGTACACACACACACACATGCCCTACAGCCCTGACCTCCTGGGGTACACACACAAACATGCGCTACAGCTTTGACCTCATGGGGTACACACACACACATGCCCTACAGCCCTGACCTCCTGGGGTACACACACAAACATGCCCTACAGCTTTGACCTTATGGGGTACACACACATACATGCCCTACAGCCCTGACCTCCTGGGGTACACACACACACACATGCCCTACAGCCCTGACCTCCTGGGGTACACACACATGCCATACAGCTCTGACTTCCTGGGGCACACACATGCCCTACAGCCCTGACCTCCAGGGGTACACACACACATGCCCTACAGCCCTGACCTCCTGGAGGACACACACACATGCCCTACAGCCCTGACCTCCTGGGGGACACACACACATGCCCTACAGCCCTGACCTCCTGGAGGACACACACACATGCCCTACAGCCCTGACCTCCTGGGGCACACACACATGCCCTACAGCCCTGACCTCCTGGAGGACACACACACATGCCCTACAGCCCTGACCTCCTGGGGGACTAACACACATGCCCTACAGCCCTGACCTCCAAGGGTACACACACACACATGCCCTACAGCCCTGACCTCCTGGGGGACACACACATGCCCTACAGCCCTGACCCCCTGGGGTACCACACATGCCCTACAGCCCTGACCTCCTGGGGGACACACATGCCCTACAGCCCTGACCTCCAGGGGTACACACACACACATGCCCTACAGCCCTGACCTCCTGGGGTACACACACACACAAGCCATACAGCCCTGACCTCCTGGGGTACACACACACACACATGCCCAACAGCCCTGACCTCCTGGGGGACACACATATGCCCTACAGCCCTGACCTCCTGGGGGACACACATATGCCCTACAGCCCTGACCTCCTGGGGTACACAAACACACATACCCTACAGCTTTGACCTTATGGGGTACACACACACACATGCCCTACAGCCCTGACCTCCTGGAGGACACACACACATGCCCTACAGCCCTGACCTCCTGGGGGACACACACATGCCCTACAGCCCTGACCTCCAGGGGTACACACACACCTCATGCCCTACAGCCCTAACCTCCTGGGGGACACACACATGCCCTACAGCCCTGACCCCCTGGGGTACACACACATGCCCTACAGCCCTGACCTCCTGGAGGACACACACATGCCCTACAGCCCTGACCTCCAGGGGTACACACACACACATGCCCTACAGCCCTGACCTCCTGGGGTACACACGCACACATGCCCTACAGCCCTGACTTCCTGGGGGACACACACACACATGCCATACAGCCCTGACCTCCTGGGGGACACACATACACATATGCCCTACAGCGTGGACCTCCTGGGGCACACACACACATATGCCCTACAGCCCTGACCTCCTGGGGCACACAACACACATGCCCTACAGCTTCAACCTCATGGGGTACACACACACACATGCCCTACAGCCCTGACCTCCTGGGGTACACACACATGCCATACAGCCCTGACCTCCTGGGGTACACACACACACACATGCCCTACAGCCCTGATCTCCTGGGGTACACACACATGCCCTACAGCACTGACTTCCTAGGGGACACACACATGCCATACAGCTCTGACTTCCTGGGGCACACACACATGCCCTACAGCCCTGACCTCCTGGAGTACACACACACATGCCCTACAGCCCTGACCTCCTGGGTGACACACACACATGCCCTACAGCCCTGACCTCCTGGGGTACACACACACACACATGCCCTACAGCCCTGATCTCCTGGGGTACACAAACACACATGGCCTACAGCTTTGACCTTATGGGGCACACACACACACATGCCCTACAGCCCTGACCTCCTGGGGTACACACACACACATGCCCTACAGCCCTGACCTCCTGGGGTACACACACACACACATGCCCTACAGCCCTGACCTCCTGGAGGACACACACACGTGCCCTGCAGCCCTGACCTCCTGGGGGACACACACACATGCCCTACAGCCCTGACCTCCAGGGGTACACACACACACACATGTCCTACAGCCCTGACCTCCTGGGGGACACACACATGCCCTACAGCCCTGACCCCCTGGGGTACACACACATGCCCTACAGCCCTGACCTCCTGGGGGACACACACATGCCCTACAGCCCTGACTTACTGGGGGACACACACACACATGCCCTACAGCCCTGACCTCCTGGGGGACACACACACACATATGCCCTACAGCGTTGTCCTCTTGGGGCACACACACACATGCCCCACAGCCCTGACCTCCTGGGGGACACACACATCCCCGACAGACCTGACCTCCTGGGGTACACACACATGCCATACAGCCCTGGCTTTCTGGGGCACACACTCATGCCCTACAGCCCTGACCTCCTGGGGCACACAACACACATGCCCTACAGCTTTGACCTCCTAGGGGACACACACATGCCCTACAGCCCTGACCTCCTGGGGCACGCACACATGCCCTACAGCCCTGATCTCCTGGGGCACACACACACTTGCCCTACAGCCCTGACCTCCTGGGAGACACACACATGCCCTACAGCGTTGACCTCCTGGGGCACACACACACACACACACACACATGCCCTACAGCCCTGACTTCCTGGGGCACACACACACACATGTCCTACAGCCCTGACCTCCTGGGGCACACAACACGCATACCATACAGCCCTGACTTCCTGGGGCACACACACATGCCCTACAGCCTTGACCCCCGGGGTACACACACACATGCCCTACAGCCCTGTCCTCGTGGGGTACACACACACATGCCCTACAGCCTTGACCTCCTGGGGTACACACACATGCCATACAGCCCTGACCTCCTGGGACACACACACACACACACACACACACACACACACTACAGTCCTGACCTCCTGGGGGACACACACACACACACACACGCCTTCAAGCCCTGACCTCGTGGAGGACACACACACACATACACCCTACAGTCCTGACCTCCTGGGGGACACACTCACACTTGCCCTACAGCCCTGACCTCCTGGGGGACAAACACACACACACACGCACACACTTGCCCTACAGCCCTGACCTCCTGGTAGACACACATATGCCCTACAGCCCTGACCTCCTGGTGGACACACACATGCCTTACAGCCATGACCTCCTGGGGGTTCACACATGCCCTATAGCCCTGACCTCCTGGTCGGCACACATATGCCCTACAGCCCTGACCTCCTGGTCGGCACACATATGCCCTACAGCCCTGACCTCCTGGTCGGCACACATATGCCCTACAGCCCTGACCTCCTGGTGGACACACACATGCCCTACAGCCATGACCTCCTGGGGGTTCACACATGCCCTACAGTCCTGATGTCCAAGGGGAAACACAAATGCCCTACAGCCCTGACCTCCCAGGGGACACACACACATGCCCTAAAGCCCTGACCTCCTGGGGTACACACACATGCCCTACAGCCCTGATCTCCTGGAGTACACACACATGCCATACAGCTCTGACCTCCTGGGGGACACACACACACACCCTACAGTCCTGACCTCCTGGAGGACACACACACACACACACGCCTTCCAGCCCGGACCTCGTGGAGGACATACACACACACCCTACAGTCCTGACCTCCTGGGGGACACACACACACACACACGCCTTCCAACCCTGACCTCGTGGAGGACACACACACACACACACCCTACAGTCCTGACCTCCTGGGGGACACACACACACACACACCCTACAGTCCTGACCTCCTGGGGGACACACACACACACGCCTTCCAGCCCTGACCTCCTGGGGGACACACACACACACACACCCTACAGTCCTGACCTCCTGGGGGACACACACACACACACACACACGCCTTCCAGCCCTGACCTCCTGGGGGACACACACACACACACGCCTTCCAACCCTGACCTCGTGGAGGACACACACACACACACACACACACACACCCTACAGTCCTGACCTCCTGGGGGACACACACACACACACACCCTACAGTCCTGACCTCCTGGGGGACACACACACACACACACCCCCTACAGTCCTGACCTCCTGGGGGACACACACACACACACACGCCTTCCAACCCTGACCTCGTGGAGGACACACACACACACACACACACACACACACACACACACCCTACAGCCCTGACCTCCTGGGGGACACACACACACCCACTTGCCCTACAGCCCTGACCTCCTGGGGGACACACACACACACACTTGCCCTACAGCCCTGACCTCCTGGTCGGCACACATATGCCCTACAGCCATGACCTTCTGGGGGAAACACAAATGCCCTACAGCCCTGACCTTCCTGGGGACACACACACACATGCCCTACAGCCCTGACCTCTTTTGGGACACACACATGCCCTACAACCCTGATCCCCTGGAGGGGACACGCAACGTCCTACAGCCCTGACCCCCTGGGGGACACACACATGCCCTACAGCCTGTCTCTACTGTGGTCACCTACACCTACCATCTCACGACCGCCAGTTGTTACCAGAACTTACCGACCTACCCTTGACTCTGCCAGGAGGCGTTTTGGACAATTGGTGACCCGGTATCCCTAGACTGAAGTGATCACGTTAGACGATGTGCAGAACAAGTGGGATAATTACCTGGACACTATCACCAAAGCCTACCACCACTTCTTTCCAGCCAAGACACTGAGGATCCACCCCGATGATGTTCCGTGGATTACACCCCGTATCAAAAGACTAATTGGGCAGTGCAACAACGCATACTACACCAACAACCGCCTGTACAAGAGCCTACGTAACCAGGGCATCAGGGAAATCAAGTCAGCCAAGAAGTCTTATTATCCCAGGAAAGTGCACGGCCTCAAGGAGGTCGGCATGGGTCAGTGGTACTCGAAGGTAAAAGATCTCTGTGGTCTTAACCGTCAGTCTCCCACGCTTCCTTTCATCTCTCACCTAGTAAGGAAGCAGCTGAGATAATTAATAACCACTTTGCTACCATATGTCATACCCTACCCAGGCTTGACCTCACTCTCCTCCCAGCTTACTTACCTTCCCCCTCCCCCCTTTCCAGTGTTCAACCATTTGAGATTGCCAACAAACTCCTGAAATTTAAATCCAAACGCTCCACAACCCCACAACCCCAATTGACCTAATGAATGGAAAACCGCATTTGTCACACCTATCCCCAAGGTCCCCACCCCTCAGTCCTCTAATGACCTCAGGCCAGTTGCCATTACCCCCATACCCAGTTTACTCTGTGAAGACTTTGTTTTTGAATGGGCATTTGCTAGAATTTATCAGCCAATTGATCCACAGCAATTTGGCGATATGAGGACCTCCTCTACATCACACTGCTTAGTTAGTTTCCTGGATTTCCTGCACAAAAACCTGCAAAACCGTAAGACATCACTGGCCGTTGCCCTTGTTGATTTCAGGAAGGCTTTTGACCTTGTTGATCACTGCACTGTTATCAACAAGGCCATTGCACTAGGGCTACCCACCAACCTGGTCTCATGGCTCACTGATTTCCTGAGTGAGCGTCGTCAGGCAGTTAGGTACCAGGGTTCTGTCTCCACATTCCAATACCTCATCTGCGGTGTTACCCAGGGCACAAAGATGGGACCACTGTGCTTCCTAATCCTGATTAACGACGCTCTATCGGACACTCCTCACCGGTGGAAGTACGTGGATGACTGCACTATGGGGGTTACAGTGGACAACACCTCACCGGACTACTCATCCCTACGAAGCACCCTGGACAGGATACAGGCATGGACTCCGGAGAACAAGGTCACCATCAACCACACCAAAACCGTAGTCATGCACATCAATACCGCCACCACTCCTGTGCAAGCTTCAGCAGTCACAGTGGGTGCACATCCTCTCCAGTTAGTGCAGTCTGCCAAACTCCTGGGTGTTACCATAGACCACAAACTGGACTGGAGGCCCATGTAAACAACACAATCAAGGCAGCCTCGTACCGACTCTACATGCTACGACGACTCAGGTCACTTGGGGCACCCACGCCAGAGTTGATGACTATCTGCAACGCCTTTATTCTCCCCAAATTAACGTATTCGTCACCAGCCTGGTCGTCTTAACTCTACCCAACAACGTCAACTAGAGACGGTACAGAAAAGGGCCTGCAGACTCATGCTCGGCGCAGACTACTTCGACTACAACAACGCTCTCTCCACCCTGGAAATGCCATCCCTCAGTGACCTCCACCACCAAGCACTAGCAAGGTTTGGCAGTGGACAACTGCACCATCCTCGTCATCGTCATCTCCTGCCACCGGCAGACCCCCGCCCACCTCACGCAGTCCGCCACTACAACAAAATTCAGCCCATTAAAGCCCGCACTGACAGATATAAGAATAGCACCATCCCATCTATTGTTAAATAATAAGCAACTCCTGATTTATGTACTGCACAGCCCTGTAAATGTATTGATCGCGTATCATTATGTCTAAATCACATGTAAGTTTGTATATTTTCAGCCACCGGCTGCAACTCCATTAATAAACCGTTTATTATTATTATTATATATTATTTTTACAGCCCTGATTTCCTGAAGGACACACACATGCCCTACAGCCCTGACCCCCTGGGGTACACACACATGCTCTACAGCCCTAACTTCCTGAAGGATACAACACATACCCTGACACACACGTCCTACAGCCCTGACCCCCTGGGGTACACACACATGACCTACAGCCATGACTTCCTGAGGGACACACACATGTCATACAGCCCTGACCCCCTGAAGGACACACACACGTCCTACAGCCTTGACCTCCTGGGGGACACAAACACACCCTACTGAGGTGCCTACAGTATACTACTATGAAATATGGCATGGGTAATAGAATAAATTGCGATCAGAAAGTAAAATGATTATAGAAACTTTGTTTTATCGAAAAATACTTAGCCTCTCCCCCGCCAGCGGCGGCAGGGGAGGGTGGATCAAGTGGATAGGGTGGAGAGGCATATTATAATGCTTCTAATAGTGGCGTTGTATGACGTCATTGATCTTTGGTTAATGAAATACTAAAGAATCGATGAATGAATGAATGCAAAACAAGCAATACTCAGCCAATGAGAAACAGAGTATATGATGAAATGCATGAACATCAGTGCGACCACTGTACTCGGTATACTGGCTTATCGTCCTCGCGCGGCACCCCCATCGACCTTAGAGGGTCAGTTATTGTTATTTATTGTCAAACATTTCTCTCGTCATGGTCATACCACTGTATCAATGACGTGAGTGACGCCCGCATTATTAAACAACATTTTCCCTTGAAGACGGTCGTCGTGTTTCAACCAGAGTTTTAAACTGAATGAGTCCCGAGGGATACCGCAGTACAGTACTTAATGGGGTGGTGTGGCGGTAAAATTAATTAATTCCAATATTATACACTAATTTTATTGGAATTAGGTAATTTTACCGCCACACCACCCCGTTAAGTACGGTACTGCGGTGTACCTCGGGTTGAAACACGAGGAAGATGTTTAATATAATACGGGCGTGAGTATTTCCCGCCAAGCGTGAGGCAATTGCAGAGACCTGTGAGGGTGAATGCCTTAGGCCTTAACTAATAAGAGAACCTGTGAGCTGTCGCCTTTGTGGGGTGACGCCTGTGTTTGAAAAAGACGGTCTGGTTTGGAGGAGAGGGAAATGTGGTCGTGTGGTTCGTCTTCGCACATGGCGGGATTATATGTGAGTACCTTTCAGATTTTATCTTTCACGAAATGTATTGGGATTCATGTGACCCCTGGTTAGCTAGCTATGAAGATACCATATTGATTTGAAAGAGTAACTGCTCATTTTGAGTAACGTCGTTAATAAACGAAGAACCGTTATAATAAATTCTCAATTCCCTTGTGTATGGAGTAGAGAATGTCCTAACTGTCTTTGGTGTATGCAGTAATACAGTGAGTCCAACGTGAATATTACAAATGTTTCATGTTTCCCCTCTGTTTAAGTTGATGTATGCTTGTCCTATTCCCGTTATCAGCCTCTCCTTTACCTTTCCCCTAATATAAGATTATCCTCTGGTGGGGGAAGTGACCACAGGCGAACTCCCACCTTCCCTCAGTTGTACAAGAACAGGAGAATCGACCCAGAGGAATGTGAGTTCAGTATTGCTGGATATGACTCATTTACGAACCTTTCTCAAGAAACTTGCAAGAGGGGTGTGGTTATCTATGCTAGGCAAGACCTTAGAGCCAGTCAGGCGAGGGTACAGGGAGAGGATGTTTTTGAAGAGTTCAAATGGTGTAAAATTAAATTAAAGGGAGGGGACTTACTTATTCTCGGGTGTACCTACAGATCCCCAAACTGTGGCCCACTAAATCAAAGGAACTTAAGAGCCTTAATAGACAACGCGGCGATGCTCAACCCTAGCCACCTCCTTATCATGGGAGACTTTAACTATGGCGACATCGACTGGAGAAACGATTTCATCCCAAATGACTTGAATAACCCTGCTACTCTTTTTGTAGAAACTGAGAGATAATTTTCTGTTCCAACATGTTAGAAACCCGACACATTACAGAGGGGAGCAAACACCCAAGCCACTAGACCTCATCATAGCAAACGAGGAGGGTATGGTGGCCAAACTGGAAAGCCTTGCCCAAATTGGCACCAGTCACCATATAGTGTTGTCATTCAGATTTAACTGTTACCTAGTTCAAGATAAGGCCAGGCCAAGGTGCAAATACTACAATGGAAATTACAACGGGATGAGGGAAGAGATGAGGGGTATCCACTAGCCTGTCTCATTAAGGCATAATAACGTAGACACTACGCTGAATATCATAACTAGTAAAGTGACCCATTTGATCGATAAATACATACCCAAGTCCAAACCCAGTGCCTCTAGGAATACGAAGGGATCCCTACATATGAACCATGCTGCGGTCGACAAAGTTAAGAAGAAAACCCCGAAATTCAAGACGTGGGTTGGGTCAAACGATGAGCAGGACAGGAGGATGTATGCAAGAGCCAGAAACCAAGCAAAGGCATAGTGTAGAAGGGCTGAAAAGGAGTCCCAGAGGCTGGATGCAAGTGAGGTCAAGTCAAACCCAAAGGCGTTTTACCGCTATACAAAGTCAAAATTAAAAACGCGAGTCGGAGTATCAGACCTGAGGCTTGAAGATGGTAGTTACGCAGATTTTGACCAGGTTAAAGCTGAGGTATTAATTAGCTTCTTTTCCTCAGTGTTCACAAGAGAGGATGCGATTAACCGTCTTGCACTTGAGGACAGACGGTTCGACACAGCACTGACCCACATTGTGTTCACAGAAGAGGGTATTAGAAATAAACTGTCCAGGCTCAAGGTCCATAAGAGTCCCGGGCCTGACATGGTGCATCCTAGAGTGCTAAGAGAGCTGTGCAACGAGCTTGCAGAGCCCCTGAAGATTCTGTTTTGTATATGCCTGGATGAACAAATGGTCCCCAGTGAATGGAAAGTGGCTTATGTGAGTCCTATCTTCAAGAATGGCGATAGTCACTCCACGATCAACTATAGACTGGTGAGCCTGACCAGCATAATATGTAAAGTACTTGAGAGTATTATCAGAGATGCCGCTATGGAACATCTACTACGAAACAACCTTGTAAAAGATTGCCAACACGGTTTTATGCCGGGGCGCTCTTGCTTAACACAATTGCTCAAG
Organism: Homarus gammarus; assembly: GCA_958450375.1. Classification (NCBI taxonomy): domain Eukaryota; kingdom Metazoa; phylum Arthropoda; class Malacostraca; order Decapoda; family Nephropidae; genus Homarus; species Homarus gammarus. The sequence continues at coordinate 82,761 of CAUDMG010000378.1, read as the reverse complement.
GTACTGGCTATTTGGACCCATATCCTGGAACGGGGTATTAATATCGACAATATATACCTTGATTTTGCCAAGGCTTTCGACAGTGTACTCCACGAAAGGCTGAAAATCAAACTGGAAGGGTACGGAATTCGGGGCAATGTCCTTGCGTGGATAGAAGACTTTCTATATGACCGCGAGCAGTGTGTGGTGATTAATGGCACGAAATCATCATCTGTACCTGTCACAAGCGGGATACCACAGGGCAGTGTATTGGGCCCGCTGTTGGTTGTTTGTTTCATAAATGACATGCCTGACGTTGTACACTCCTCCATACAAATGTTTGCCGATGACGCCAAGTTATTTCGGGAAATCAAGAACCAAGCGGACTGTGCAGAGCTGCAGAAGGATCTCTGTGAGTTCCAAGAATGGTCGAAGAAAGGGCTGCCGAGATTCAATGTCACGAAGTGTAAGAGGATGCACCTGGGGCGTACCAACGGTAAGGAGACGTATCATATGTCCCAACGGAATGAAGAAACTGCACTATTTGATACTAAATGTGAGAAGGACCTCGGTGTGTATGTTGACAGTAAGCTGAAGTTCTCGGACCATTGCGAGAAGAAGGTAAATCAGGCAAATAAATTATTGGGTCTTATAGGAAGGTTGTTCAGATATCTAGACGGTCCGTCCCTCGTAACGATATTCAAGAGTGAAGTGCTTCCCCATCTGGAGAACTGTGACCCCGTCCGGTCCCCAAGATATGCTAGAGACTGTCAGTTGGTTGAAAATGTTCAAAGGAGGGCCACCAGACTGGTGTCTGCACTTCGGCACCTCAACTACCCAGAGAGATTGGAGCGCCTGAACTTGCCTAGCTTATACTCCAGAAGGGCAAGGGGCGACCTAATTGAGGTGTATAATCATCTCAAGGGGCACTACTGAATCGAGCGTCCTTACTTGGAGCTGGCGGACGCTCGCCCCACAAGGGGTCACAGCTCAAGATTGAAGAAGCCGCAAGTCCGGAAAATTGTGAGGGCAAACTTTTTCGGAGTGAGAGTTGTGAACTCTTGGAACAATCTACCAGAAAGTGTTGTGACGGCACCGAGTGTGAGTTCTTTCAAGACCAGACTTGACCAACACTGGAGGAGGTTCAGGTACATTCAAGAGCCGGTGCATGCCCAGTACCGGCCAACAGTGCGTAACAGAGAGCCAGTACATGCCTAGTACTTGCCAACAGTGCGTGACAAAGACGTGACCGATCGCCCAAGCGCCTAACGAGCTGATCAGTGGTGAAGAGAATAAAAGTAAATAAACAAGTCTCCCTCTCTCGCTTCCAGTCCGCTCACCTCTCACGAGTATACAGAGAATGAAATAGAGAGAATTAGACAATAATGAAAGAGTAAAAGTAAATAAAAGAAATAAAAATAAAAAAAAGTTATTGTTACCCCCCCCCCCCCCCCCCACAACAAAATAAAATAAATAAATAATAATAATTCTCAGCGGATCTACGCGATTCACGTGGGTCGCCTAAAACGATGGAAAAAAAAACGGAAAAAACGGAAAAATCACACCCGTTATGATGTAGGGAACATATACCGTGTATGTATACAAACGATGTACACTCGTAGACAAAAATAATTAATTATTCACCCCTCCTACTACTACAGTATGCCCGCGAACTTAAGACTATTCTACACAACAGGTCACACAAGGTGGGGGCATTGGTGTGGGTAGAGCTAGGGGTAACAGACCCCGGTAAAGTAAGATGGCTCAAGTCAAGGGCCACATACATAGTGAGAGTGTATGTGGTCTCAGAATTATCCAAAACACCTGAAGAAGGTGTTAAGGTTGGTGGATGTAGCTTGACGTTGATGGCCTTAATGACCCTGGCAGTTGAGGATGGGTGTCCGGGAAGGTGAAGGAGAACTCGTCATATGAACTTAAGTTTCCCTTGGTTATCTATGCCTTTACTCGAGATTCTGGGGAGGATTGCGAGTGAGCTTTTGACAGATTATGTGTCATTAGGGTTCATAAGGGAACTGGTTTCTGTGAGGGACAGCCCCCATTGTGACAACATAAGAGAGGAGGGGGCATGGCTTGCTCACAACTCGGCTGTTACTCGATTACTTTCACCTCTGGCCACTACCGTTCTTGAAAAAAAAACTATGAATTGAAAAAATAAGAATAAATTGTTCCTTGACCACTTCCACCTCTTTCCACTACATTTTTTTAATAAAAGGTTATTATTAATTGATAAAAAAAAATAATTATTGGCTAGAATGTGACTTGTCCATCTTGTAATATGTTTATTGGAGATGTGAAAATCAATGTGAGGTGATGAGGGGGGTACTGACAATGGTGCTTGGCCACTGCTCCACACCCCCCCCAGGACAAATGCTGAAGAACATTGACTGGTGAGTGGTGGACAAATTATCGGTTTCTGCGCGGCTGGGTACAACGTGTCAGAAATTGCAAAGGAGGTTGGGGTCACTGTGAGACGTTGGTTAACCCACTGGGAGAAGTCTGGGAAGTTGGGAAACCGGCAGCGGTGAGTATTTTTAAAGTTTGCTGTTATTTGATATATTAAAATCATTAACTTCGGGGATTTAATACATAAAAAAATATTGGAACTCTTAATTCATATGAATGATATAATTTCAGGCCGGGGAGATCACGACTGACAGGCGAGGAGGACACTGGATGGGGTATTGTATGACCTGTGTTGGTAAATATGAAAAATAAATGTAATTTTCACCCAAGTATTAAATTTTTCTACTTATATCAACGTTATTATAAATCTCTAATTACCAATGTTTAAAACCTGAACACCCTGAAAAAAACAAGGAAATGGATGGCACATTATAATAATCATAACGCTAAAAGGAAACTGTCCAGCATAAAAAAAAAATTACAATTAACACTAATGGGCACGTTATAATAATCATAAAATAAGAGTCCTAATCTGTATTACTCTTTCAAGCATGTAAACCTAAGACAATATAGTGAAAAAATTACAACCATTCTTCCCTTCCTTTTTTCATCCCTTCCTTCTTTCATGAGTTCCCCTGCTTTTCTGAATCCCCTCCCTCTCTGAAGAGCAATTTGCAACACATACCACACTCCCTTGTGTGACTCCACATTAAATTGACAAGGATGTCAAACCTCGAATAAATTGCCCCCAAAAGTTCATTTTTGGGGAGATGTCTTACACTAGTCAAAAGCCTGCAGTATTTTCACATAGTATATCATGATCCACTGTGTCTAAGGTCTTTTTTTATCTAACATTATCACTATCCCTGTGTAATTCCCATGAGCTGTAGTGAGATAGATCAAGCATGTGTCAGTTGACTGAGAGCACTTGATGGGTAACTATGCAGAATGTCATTAACTTCAAGATATACTTTTACCTGTATTATATACACTATTCTTATTAAAGTTTTGTACAATACCGTACACAAAATATCAACGGGCCTTTAATTAACTATATCAGACCAATTAGGTTTTTGTAAGTAAGTGTTACTCTGGCAGACAGGCAAATCTGGCAGTGTACAATGAGGGTAGGTAACATATTCATGACTGTTCATTAGGAGTGGATACAGCACACTATATAGGGAGACCACAGAAGTAGTATTGCACTCAGTCGTATTTTTTTTTCAATTTTAAAAGTTAAGTACAGTCTCACCCAAAAGTTCGCTAACTCTCCCAGCCAGCTACTGCTGCACTGCCTGCTTCAGATGTATGAACTTGAGTCTGTTAATTCGAACCTTTAGATTCATTCGTATCGGTTTCATGTTCTGGTTGGTACTGAGACAGTTTCAAACATCTGAAGCAGGCAGAGCAGCAATAGCTGGCTGGGTGAGTTAACGAGCTTTTGGGTTGGACTGTACTATCGTGCACCAAAGTCGTGTCCACTACCCAACCACAGTGAGGATTCGAATAGCCTTGAGTCTGAAGTTTCGAAACAACTGGGGGGAAATGCTATGGTCGGCCAACAGATGTCGCCCACTGTAGTGTGTGTGTGGGGGGGGAGGGGGGGGAATAGAGGAGGTGGGGGTTAGTCTAGTAACAGGCTGTGTGTAGGTGGAGCATAACATCGTGATTTCCGCAATCACTGATAACAATAAGAATGTCATGAAGATAGTTACTATATTAAGCATGGTAAGAGATGTGTAACGGGTAAATAAAAGCACTACAATGACCATATCTCTGCCGTTCATGGCTACGACGGTGAGACTGATGGGCACACCAGTAATTAATTCTCCGTGACTACCATTACTGGTAGTCACGGAGAATACACAAATTGTTACCAAGGTTGGCGCCACCCACACCAGGGGAAGGTGGTGATGTCGAAAACTGAAACATGCCGAGGTCTCATTCCTACCATAGTCGTCACCATCAGGTAAGTCACATTAATTTGTCAGCATAGCCCATGTCGTCCTTATACTATTGCAGGGTGTCCCATGAGTGACAGCAGATATTTGTAGAGGTGAAAGAATATGTGATATTGAGACACAACGTCTCTGTCTCCATCCGTTTCCCTCTATATATAATAAAACGTGTAACCCAACTCAGAAAAAATAATGAATGGGCCCTCCAAACAAATTGAAGATGAGGTGCACCCCACCCAAATAGGGATGGGCCCTCCATTTCCTTTCGCCTTCTTTTCACCACATCCTTTCCTCCGTCCCATCGCCCCTGTCACCCCAACCTACCACCCAATAACATGCAGTGGGCAGAAGGCCACACACTTTCTCTCCTAAAAGTCTGTTCCGTTTAACCCACATTCTGTCACTACTAAACATTCTTCCCCCTTTCCTATATTTCGCTATCCGTATCTCCCGCCTCGACTCCACCATTTGCAATGGTTGCCTTGCGTAATTTGTAAAATCCACCTCACGGCTAAACGTAAACCGAAAAATCCATGTATGTATAGAAGTTTTATACTCAGAATCACATTCTTTCACCTCTACAAATATCTGCTGTAATTAGTGGGACACCCTATTATAATTATATGGCAGTTGTTATATCAGCTCCTTAGTTAACTTAACCATAAAAATATGGTGTTTGATGTGCTATGCGTTTGGTGGTCATATGTGCCGCACGTTACCTTACTCGGTTATGTTACACCCCCAGTTCCAACCTGGGAGTTTGGGTTGGGTAATGTAGTATTTTGAGCAGAAATGGAATTCAGAACGACTCCATGAACATGAAGGAAAACGTTTTGATATAACGAACCCTAACGTAATGTAACCTATTACAGTTATGTGTAATCTGGGACGAACATGTCATAGCCGAAAATTGTCACAGAAATATGTAAAGCGGTGGAAAACCATATATTTTGATTATCGGCAAGGCTAACTACCGATAAACAATTAATATTTGACGATTGGCAAAAGTCCTGGGAAAATGAGCCAACAAGTCACAAGATAAAAATGATCAGTTTGTCCTTCGTCATCATCAAAACAATCCTCTCGACATCACGAAACTATTCTGAATCGTCTAAGAATTGGGCATACGCGATTGACGCATGGCCAACTCATGTCTTCCCCTGATGGAACCCCACCTATATGCTCCAACTGCAGAACACAAATAACAGTCCAACATTTTCTCATTGAATGCCCTATTTATAATCGGTATCGAACAATGTGCTTCACTAACCCTACAATGTAAGATATTTTAGCAGACCCCCCAAAATTTTCCCTAAGTTCAGTTTTGACCTTTTTGAAATACTGTTTTCTCCTCCAAACAATATAACACTAAATTATAGAAACACAAATATATGTTAACTAATCCCTCTGGCCAGCCCTAGGAGAGACTCATTTGAGAGTCAGTGATCTGGTTAAACTAAATCTTGATGATAATGATGATTATCGGCGAATGTTCTGGGGTGGTGGTGGAGGGTTTTTTTTTTTGGGGGGGGGGGAGAGGATTCACTTGCAGTTCATTATGAATACATGAAATAGGAAGGGTTTCTTGGGCAGTTGACCCAAAAACATTTACCAAAACGTTATGTCAGATTAATAATGCTTAACCTAGGTGTTACTAATACCATTAATTTGCTCTAGTATATAAAAGCCTGCATCAGCTTCCACAACGTATTACTCTGCCACTTGAGATATGCCTGCAGGACGAGCAAATTCGTCGGCAGTGATTGCCGAGCGAGGCCAAATCATCGGGATGTGGAGAGCCGGGGCAACTGTGCCGAACAATGCTGTCGAAGTGGGAAGGAGCATCAAGACGATTAGGAGGTGGATGCGCCGGTGGGAGGAAGAGGGCTCAGTGGAGACGAAACCTCGAAGCGGGAGGCCACGAGTAACGTCGGCAAGGATGGACGCCATGATCGTGGCAGCAGCAACGGCATTTCAATGCAAACATCAGTGGAGCAAACAAGAAATCTGGGCCTCAACTGCCATCACATGACGACGAGACGCCGACTTCATGAAGCCGGGACCGACTGCCATACTCCAGCTCACAAAGGGTGGCTAACACCTACTAACAAGGAGTGTCGACTCGGCTTTGCATTGGAACACCTTCCACATAGAGAAGAATACTGGAGAACCATTATATTTACCGATGAAACGGTGTTCAGATCAGTGGGAGCCGAAGCAAGGCAGTGCTGGCGGCCCCCCAACACACGCTACCATGAGAAACACATTCAACATCGCTCAGTGAGTGGTTGGGTGTTAGTGTCATTCTGGGGGTGGATGTGGGCACATGGGCCAGGTGAACTGGTCAAGATCAATGGCCGTTTCACTGGTGAGCAGTATGTAGACATCCTGGAGCAAGTGTTAATTCCTAAAGTCCGGGCTATGGCAGTTCCAGCCCCCCCACACTATCAGGCTGGTTCATGACAACAGTCCCATTCATACCAGCAACATAGTGAAGGACTACCCCCCCAGGATCACCCTGAAATTGAGGTCATCGACTGGCCAACACTAGGATGTGATATTAATCAGATTGAACATATTTGGGCCTTGATGAAAAGTGATTGGGATATTGGGGAGCAGCGAACCTGTGCAGCAATAGAGGCCAAAGCTTACTACGTGTGAGAGAGTATACGTCGACGACCAGGGGTGTGCCTGAAGCTGGTCGACTCCATCCCTAATCGCCTTGATGAAGTCCTGAATGCAATGGGTGGCTGGACCAAATACTAAGATGTGTGTATTGTTTGGATTTTAGTATTGTTTGTAAATACAATTAATATATATTAACTCACCTACAGTGTTATCTTAAATCCATGTCCTTAATGATGTCTTAAACTATATCGCATGAAAATTCATAACAAAGTGACTTAACAGCCACAAATTATGTAGTGTGTGGTATACAATGATCTGTATGACACGTCGTGGAATGTGTTGTCTTATAACACAATATAATTATATAGTTACAATTGCTACCATCATTGAAATGCTCATGATGTTCAGCACACAATGTTAACAGTAACTGAGCACACTCCAAAATATATGAAGCTTGCATATTGTGGTGGGGTGTTTAAACACTGCAGACCTAATGACGAGTTGTCTAACTCCTGGGTCTTCACTGTGGGTGTTCCAGTTATGGGTTGAGGAAAACCCATGCAAGACCATGAATAATGCTGCCATGGCCACCTCACGTTCCCTTACGAGAGGAGAGGTTGGCCAAAGCCTTATCCTTCTCTATCAGCAAGAGCTGAGAATGGGATGTATAGAATACGTCGAGGTGACGGTAACCCGAAACAAAGTTCACATGGATTCGATGTGGGTCACTGAGCGTTGCTGTAGTGGTGGTGGTGTAGTTGTGTTGTGACGAGCGGCCAGTCCCCGCACCTGCCCCCCCCCCCCCCACACACACACGGGCTTTCAAGGTCATGAGGGGCAGTAGTTGGAACTTGGAAGAATTGGAACAATCACCTACAGTAGATTAAGTCTGAATACTATTTTACAATACTGATAACTTTTTCACTCCACTCTTTTTAACTTAAGTATATAATTATATAATATTGCATATTATCACAAATATTTATTAAGCAAAGGATGGGTGGAATATAAATAAATATTACCATAATCTTTGTCGGAATAACAACAAAATTGTGATGTGGTCGCTGAGTAAAACTAGCTGACCAAGGCCCTTCACCCTGATCCTTGCATATTTCACTTTTATCCTTAATATATTCCATTCTTTAAAGTATCATTGTGACCTGAGCGGCAATAAGCACCCAGGGCACTGCACCTGTTCCATGAATTCGTAACCATAAAGAAACAGCTGTAAGACAAAACGTAGTTAAAAAGGCAGCTTGAAATTATGGTGGTATAAATAATAAATAGACCTGCCTCTCATCCAGCCCCCACATCCTCTAACCCCCCCCCCCCCCCCCCACACACACACACACTACAGTGGGCGACATCTGTTGGCCGACCATAGCATTTCCCCCAGCTGTTTCGAAACTTCAGACTCAAGGCTATTCGAATCCTCACTGTGGATGGGCAGTGGACACGACTTTGGTGCACGATAGTACATTTGTTCAAAAGTCGTGTCCAAGCAGTGAACCCTGTGAATCCTAAACCAATAAATCTGAAACAGATGGCTCTCAATAATGCGAGTTGTAGGGGTCGTAAGGGAGAGAGGGAGTGGGGGTATTGGAAGGACTTAAAAAGTAGTTAGAGCGAATTATTATTTTATATTGAGCATAAAAGTAATTTTAATGATTTATAAATCAATACCAACATGTCACACCAGGATGGTGGTTAACATGAGATTCTGCCAGTAGTCAGGGTTATTTAAAGCATATTCATAATTCAGAATATAAGCGTTAATAAGAAATGGTGCCCCCCCCCCCCCAAGTGACCCCTCTCCTCCTATTTGTCACGGGAAACAAGCACACAGGTGATGGAGACTTCAAACAGTGATAAAAAATATGTGTGAATTTACAATATTTACAGTCTTAATATTTTCCTCGTGGTTTCCTTCACACAATCCAAGATCTCTGGTCTTCATTATCGACAAAGCCCATTCCAGGGTCAGACAACCCCCCAGTCCTTCACCTTGGCTTGTCGGCTCTCGAAGGTGGAAGCATTGGCTGAAGGAGCACCTTCCTCAACTCAGAACTCGACAAGGGCATTTCAGACCACGGTGCAACTTCAGCCCTGGTGACTTAATCATTATAGCAGAAGCAAATAATCCACGTAACCAATGGCACCCTGACCGAGTGATGGAAGTCAAGGTTAGCGAGGATGGATTTGTACGACAAGCAGTGGTTAAGACGGCAACGTCCACGATGCTGCGACCTGTAACCATTTTATGCTTGTTGGAAGGACCAATGGAAAGGGCTGAAGGGGTCAGCCAGAAAAATGACTTGTGTACCCACACACGAAGACGGTGAGGTCCGAACATTAAAGGATCGATATCTCCTAAGGAAATGACAAGCACTACCGGCCTGAGGGCAGTGTAGTCACAAGAACGTGACAAAGTTTAGTATCAAATATCCCGAGGGCAGCTTGGTCACAAGAACGTGACAAAGTTAAATATCAAATATCCCGAGGGCAGCATAGTCACAGGAAAGTGACAAAACAGTAATGATTGGGATAACTCTGGTAGGATAAATTTAGAAGGATAACCCTTAAACAAACATTATGTTAAGTTTTAAGTCATGCCATGTTTAGTGGGCGTGCCTGCCCGTATATAGAGTAATTAATAGTGAAGTTATAGAGACAAGAAGTACTAATGGTATTGTGTAGCAGTAGGGAACGACTTGTTTGTCTATAAAATACCCGACACTGCAACATGCTAGCCAAGGCAGGGCATGATAAGAACTGCTCCAACACTCCAGCTCTTACCATCATAGGGTGAACACCAAACCTATTCATTTGAGACCCCAACACGTAAATTAAATTTGTACTTAAGTTTACTTAGGTAGACTGTGTCCATTGTATTGTTTAGCGTTGTGACATCATGGAAATGTAGCAATTAGACATTTATGTATGATTACCTACATATGATTTATTATTTGAAATACTAAGAATGAACTGTATTCAACAGGTTTGACCGAATTATAACGTTCGAGTTTAACGCGACTGATCTTATTACCCATAATCGCTCTAAAGGCGATATCAAGCACATTTCGAACGATTCTATGCTCTTTTGGTACCATCAGTCAGCCAAAAGTCATTTCTGACTGTCTTTAATATTACGAAATGTCTTTTCTAATCTCATTTTGTGATTTTATATTAGTTTGAGAATATTATGCCGACTACATGTCCTCATATTGTCTCTATTTTCAGCTGCAAATTAATTTATTTACGAGAGTGCAGTCATATATGTTGGACCGTTAATGTTTAAGGCTAATTGATATTGCACATATTGTATATTATTTGAGTATGATGAAGTGTCTTGCTACCATGAAAAATAACATAAAAATCCATGATGAAGTGGCAGTCAATCCACAGCAGCTGTTCAGTCATATTACATGTATGTACCATGAACTCTAATAAGGACCTTAAGCATTACATGAAAGTATGAGCTGGCACCACAGTATCCGTCCCTGTTTGACGAGACATCAATGAGAAAACCACAGAAAGCTTCATTAGCTAAATTGTTGTAAGATGTGGTACCAGGTGAAGATACTGCACCCGTCAATGCTGTCTTTGTGCTTGAGGTGGATATCTGCTCCATAAATTTGTCTGACCACGCCCATTAACGTACAGGGAAGTGTGTGCTGCATATACTCGCTTTGTCCTGCACCACTACTGTAACAAGGCAGCAGCAACAGTTGTATGTGATGGCTATTACACTTCATCGACAAAAGGTGCAGAACAAATGAGAAGGACAGGCAAGTTTTCATCAGCTGATATTATGTTCACTGCAAATATGTACACAACAACATCCCAGGGGAATTTTTTCTTGCAAACAAGAGCAATAAGTCCAGACTTATTGAAATGTTATCCACACACCTCGACAATGTTCAACAAGCCATCGCTGATGCTGACACACTCATTATATCTACTGTTCTAGACAAAGCAAATGGTGGACAGCTAATCGCTTTGGTCGGCAATGACACAGACCGTCTTGCGATGTTGGTGGCACGGGCAGATTCAGATGCACCTGTGTTCATGATTCAATCAGATACAGGTCGTAGGCAGGACAAAGTGTTCAATATTCAAGCAATCCATCAGGCTTTGGGAGAAGGAAAGAACAGTCTTTTGTTCATGCATGCAGTCACAGAGTGCGATACAACATCTGCACTATTTGGAAAAGGGAAGAAAACAGCATGCAAAAGTTTGATATCAGTTGCAAATTTAGCCTCAACCACAGCAGTATTCACAAATGCAGAAGCCACCAAAGCTGATGTATGTTGCGCATGAAAGAAGTTTCTCCTTTCCCTATGTGGTGGTGATCGATTCTCAAGTCTGGACGATTATAGGTATCATGCTTATAATAACGCCATCTGCAGCAAAAGTGTCGGTTCTTCATTTGATCTGGCTACACTTCCACCTACAAGTAGCGCAGCAGAGCAGCATTCTACCGGACCTACTTGCAGGTACCGCAGTGGTTGGGAAATGAACTTCAACCCACAGAATGGGGATGGAGATTGACCCACGACTCTTTAATAGCCGTGCCAACTGAGATACCACCTGCACCAGAGACGCTCCTGAAGATGATAAATTGCAACTGCAAGAAAGGCTGCAATCGACGATGCACGTGCATGCAAACACAGCTTTCATGTTCTCCCAATGCACCACCAGTAGATATAGCGGAGACAGGACGAGGAAAATATCTATGGGGATTTTGCAGATACCATGGGTATATTCATGGTGTGCTTCCTTGTTCTAATGAATTAACATGTTATATGACTTGCCGAGTTATTTTTGGTTATTACCTATTTTCACAGAACTATATGTAATAGAAATATCACTCATAGTTTTATACCACTCTGTTCATCATGGAGCCACAGTATGGCTCGGTAAACGTAAAGAGCAGAAAGAAACTCATAATGTTCTTTGGTTTTTCTTTTGTAAACTTATTAAATTTTGTGCAAAATATTACAAAAGCTGTGTGAACTATTATATCCCGATATTTCATGAGCATGATCTTCATCTATGACAATTTTTTTTTTTGAGTTTCAAAAATCGGCCCATGGTATTAATGATGTAGTTCTATGTGCAGAATCATGTGATATCTTCAGATTTGAAAAGTTTTCATTTTTTGCTAGGTAAATTTTAACTTGAAATCTTATGAAAATTCAGTATTCCCACCCTTTTACCAACACCACTAAATAGCTTATTTAAAGTAAAGTAAATGTATCAGGTTAATTTATTAGGATGAAAATGATCCAGAATAGTGAAACGAATGATCTTGACACATTTATTAAATTTAATATTCCTTTAGAAAACAAAATCATCAAATACAAAAACCGGTTTTACTACTACGACCCGATGTTGCTGCACACCATAGAGAACATGTCTTTCTTGCCTCTGTTTCTACTCATCACCTCCCTGCTGACCACCTGAGCTCGGATGTAGCCTTCCCTCCTCTCCTGGCTGTACACGTGACTGCTGGCCTCGCTCACTTGCTGTACACAACGCTCTATACTCTGGGTGTGCGAGGGCCAGGCAGGGACATGCATGGGGTTGTCCAGGAAAGCTCTGACTTGAACATTGGTGAGGCTGCAGGTAAGAGGGGGCTCACTGCCAGCCTGGATGTTATCCAGATCTATGAGATCAGTGAGGGTCTTGGCACCTAGATTGACTTCAGGAGTCTTCCTGACCCTGAAGGAATCGTCACCAACTGATTCGTCATGCCCAGATCCTCTCATAAGTCTCATATCCAAGATCTTTTTGACTGCCACTCTTTCCTCCTCATCCTTACTGCAGAGCATTGTCTGCAGAACTGCCTCGGGATGAGCATACCAGGAAGATCTCCTCACAGTCTGCTCCACAATCTGAACAACCTTCCTTGGTTGACTCCTCAGGAGCTCAAGCTGGAAGAGAACATGCCTCGGACCTTCGGAGAACGATGACTTGACCTTGGTGTTGAACCAATTTGGCAAGTAGACACTCACGATGAATTGGACAATTAGTCTCAGGTTGTGAAGCTGGTTCCCTTTCAGTTTATGATGAGCGACCCAAATTCTGCAGAACCTGAGAGCCGTTGTGAGCCACCTAGAATGTGAGACTGGACCTATCTGCAGGTAAGCAAGTCTATCAGGCATGACCCCAGTTTTGATGGCACTGCAAATCATGTAACCATAGTACTGGTCAGTACTCAGGTCGTCAATGACAGTATGTGCAAGCTCAACGAGTGGAGGGCCAACTGTGATTTTTTCAAAGCTCGGATTTATTTCTAACTCAGTGGCAGAGTCCAGCATCTTGCCAAGAGGACCAGACCATCTGTTGTTTGAAAGAGTCTTGCCATCCAGCTCCTGGATCAGATGTCTGAGTGGCAACTCGTTGGTGTGGAGGTCACAAACAATCCAGACCAGCTTCCTCCCAATCTTCCGCTCTATCCACTGTATGACCCCTCCTTGCCACCCTGTGTTCGTGTTGGTGCTGTCCCCTCCAATGGCCTGCAGGGTCTGGTCTACGTTCCTCTCTCTGAGTCAGTTCACAATGTTATCTGCCACTATCTCAGCTGGTTTCCTGATGTCATCTTTCTCTGGAGTGAAATGCCACAAATACTTCCCTCCTGGTTCACTGCAGCAGGAGTAGTGTTCCTCCTTCACCATGGCAGGGAACAACTTGTCAGAATCTCCAACTTTCATGAACACTTTAGTGTCATCCCTTCTCCCATCAAAGAACAAACAATTGATTCCATTTTCTCTTATCCCCTTATCAAACTCCTCTTCTAGGTTACTGACAAGTTTCTCCTGAGCTCTCCTTACTTTGTTATGATCTATCACCAGGTGAACATCATCAGGTGTTATTAAACCACCGTCAATCCAGGCAGCTGTTGCTATCTCTGCAGTTTCTCTGAGACCAGTGTGGTGTCGCATGTTGGCCAGAGCTATGCTCGGGATATCTTTCCTATTTCGAATCTTATGCCTGGAAGGTTTGGGATCATTATTTTCTGGGTTAGGGACAAAGTCACCATTCTCCTGGTCAGCACTCGGATCAGCCATGGGGAAGTCATTAAACTCTGAATCAGCTTGACTCCAATCATCGGCCTTTTTTACCTCACCCTGGGCCTTCTCAAGTCTCTTTTCCTCGGCAACTCTTCTCCTCTTCTGTCTCTCTGTGGCAGCCTCCTGTCTCTTGGACTCCGGAATATCTTGGCTAGAAATCATGAGAGCCCCTATACTGCCAATCTTCTCTCTCTGTGCTTTGACAAATGCCAGTTCGATCACAGGAATCTTCAGTTCACGCTTGCAAATACAGGAGATGTGGGCCTCGGATTTACAGTCACGATCGCATCCAAACTCAGGACAGAGAACAATTGGGCACTTGCAAGTAATTATGTCAAATAACTGGTCCAGTTGCTTGGCAAAGCTGTCCTTAACTGCAAGTTTTCCTCTCCAAAGAGATATCTCTTGCCTTTTCCCAACTGGCTAGCAGTCTCTCACTAATCTTCTTCTGACTTGTTATGACTGGAGGCTTGAACTGAGCGTTAGCCAGAGTGTACTGTGCCAAGACAGCTTTGGTCATATCACTGGCAATGTCTTTGTTTGTGTAAGTTCTTTGGTTCTTTTCACTGATTTGCCTGATTAAAACACCGTATCTCAAAGCATCTCTCAATGTAGGCAACTCCGACTTCAGGAGCTCTCTCCCAGACCCAAGATAGTGACTGAGATGGCTGGATTTTTGGTTCCTCGTCCTGACACAAGCAGCCATCGCAAATATTATCAACTTATAAATGCATCAGAATCTGAAACAGAAAAAAATATTGATAGTTGGGTTGTTAAAGAATGAAGTCAGAAAGCAATGTTCACTATTTAATTGTAATGCACTAATGCAGCTGTACGTTAGATTTTCGATAAATTTCACGCTAAAATTTACCTTGCAAAAGGTTGCAAAATATTGAAACTGAAATTATTTTCCGTTTATATACACTAAAATCTACCAAAAAAGTGATGGGCCATTAGTTTTAGCTGATCTTCCCTCCTGTGACACACCCTACTAGTCATGGACATCGGTCTCACTCACCAGGGTACTAGGTTTCTATGATGTTTTCACCATGAAGCAGCTGGACGAAAATGGGTGCACAATAAACTAGCTGCTGTAAATGACAAAATAAAAAATAAAATCAAGTCACCGCGGGGTTGTTTGGGCTGATGCACGTAGGTGGTGGTTGGGCCTGGCCGATTCACCAGTCTCAAGTATATTAACATATTAGAGGGCATTCTACTGGCGTCAGTGATGGCGTTGTTGTTGCCTGAGCCTTTGTACCTTATTCAAGACAGCAACCCCATCCACACCTATCACATCGTCAGAGTGGTTTTACCCATCACCCGGAAATAGCCCCAACCGCTACATCCACCACAATCCCCAGACCTTAACCTCATCGAAAACGTATGGTCTGCCATGACACAACGGATGCCAATGGACCACCCCAGGAGCAGTGCTACCGCAAATCCATGGAGGTACTGTATAAAGGGTGGGAGCGGCATCAGCCTGACAGATTGAAGCCAGCGACCTGACTGGAGGCCATCTTGCTGTAGGCTGCTTGTCACGGATTTATGTCTGGATGGATATAATATTATGTGTTTCTTAATTTCTTACCGTAGAGTTAAGACACTTTCACACTGGTTACTTACATACCCACTAATGAAATAGTGATTACGGAGTCACGGCTCGCCTGGTGTCTTAACTCCCGTAAAACAAACATTGGAGTTGGGTTACGTTGGGAGGCCCAACACAACCCAGGTCAGGTTAAGCTTGCTCTCCTCACGACCTACACACTTTCAACATGCTCAGTACTAACTCAGCAGTGAGTGTTAAAGGTTGTGGCTGCGGTATCAACACAGCAGTGATTTGGGTATTCTACAATGCCTACCAGTTGTTTTGCATTTGGGTGCAATGAAAGGGCTAACAAGAAGCCTGATCCGTCTATTACATTTCACCAGTAATAAATTTTTATTTTGTTTTTAGTTTGCTTCCCATAACGAATGCACTCGATAGTAAAAAGGAAGGTCTTTCTTATATACACACATGGGATGAAAGAGGAATAATATTACATCTCGATATTAATCTTTTTCACAGGCTACCGAAGCACCTGTGCAGAAGGAAAAAAATGGGTTTTGGCTATACAAACAGACAAGTGCACACCAGGCACACAAGCACGTCTCTGCTCTAAGCACTTTGCCCCTGAAGATTTGACAGGACTTCTTTGTCTTGCGTCAGACTACGAGGAAATGTTGTTCCTAGTATATTTGGGGCTTTCCCTGCTCACCTACAGAAAAGACAAATAATAAGAAGCCCCCGAAAACTCGGACTGCTTGTGAACCTTCTCCATCTGAAGCTGCAGCCTCCACTCTTACTGTAGTAGAAAATCACCTAGAAGCTAATTTAACAAATTCTCCATCGAAAGTGATGAGGAAATTAGAGGAAAAACTTGTGAAGTCTTGGAAAAAATGCAGCAAAAAACACGACAACTGAAAAAGAAAAATGCCGACTTCTGTTCTGTGATTAGTGTATTAAAAGAAAAAAGACCTAGTGAGTGAAGATAATTTGATTATTTTAGAATCCTGTGCTGGTGGAGTGACCGACCTTCTAAAAAGACAGATTGCTAAGAATAGAGGTTAGCCAGTACATGCTCAATATGCCCCTGCTTTGAGAAGTTTTGCTCTCACTTTGAACTTTTACTCTCCACAAGCATATAAATTCATGAAATATCCTTTGATACTTGTCTGCCTCATCCACGAACACTGGAAAAATGATACAATACAGAAGTGAAACCCGGATTTACCGAGGCATCATTCAGTGCACTCAAGCAGAAGGTCAAGAAATCCAGACGAAACTTCTGGTATTATTTTTTCTTTGGCGATGGATGAAATGGCTATGCGTCAACATGTCGAATGGGATGGCAAAAAAAATATCGCGGGTTTATCAACATGGGAACTGAACTAGATGATGATTGCTTGCCTGTAGCTAAAGAAGCTTTCACTTTTATGGTAGTGTCACACAAGCCTACTTTTAAGTTCCCAATTGGATATCTTTTGATTAATGGACTTTGCGGTAATGAACGCAGTAATTTAGCTTTGTAGGCGTTAAACAAACTTCATTCAGTTGGAATAGCTATTGTATCTTTAACTTTTGATGGTGCAGCTCCTAATTTAGCTATGATGAAATATCTTAGTTGCAGCTTGAATCCTGAAAATATAGTCAAGTTTTGATCATCTTGCTACATGGGAGCCAGTGTGCATTTTTCTTGATCCATGTCATATGTTCAAGTTGTTAAGAAATTCTCTTGGATATCTAGGAAAATATTTTGACGCAGAAGGGAATACAATTGAGTGACGATTCATTGTCAGTCTCCACCAGCTACAGGAAAAAGAAGGTCTGCATCTCAGAAACAAGTTAAGAGCTTCATATATTGAATACGTAAAGAGAAAAATGAATGTAAAATTGGCCATGCAGGTACTTAGTGACTCTGTTGCTGACTCCCTCCAGTTTGTTTGGATGAGAAGATACCCGGACTTCATGGTTGCCAGGGAACAATAAAATTCAAACGTACTCAATGCATTGTTTGACTTCATGAATTCTCGGAATTTGTGTAGTTACGGCTGGAAGCACCCTTTGGAAGCAGATAATATTTCAATGGTAATGAAGTTCATTGAAGGTGTGCAACAGTATCTGGTTTCCTTAACATTACTGCCTGATTAGTTGCCTATTGTTCAATCCAGAAGAAAAACAGGAATAATTGGATTCCTTGTTTGTGACAAAAGTCTGCAAAAAAATTAGCGAAATGCTAATTGTTACTTCAAAACCACTTTTGGATTACTTCGTAACTTACAAGGTGAATCAGGATCAAATAGAACTATTTTACGGCAAAATTAGAAGCATGGGAGGATGCAACAACAATCCCACGGCTCGGCAAGTCTCAGCAGCCTACAAGGTGGTGTTAACTCACAATGACATTGAAGAAGTGACTCGTGGAAATTGCTTAGCTTTAGAATCTATCCCAATTCTAACTGCCTCTAGTAATGATCTAAAAGATCTTAATGCCAATGCTCCATCGAGCAATTTAATTAAACCTTCCCTTGATAAAAGCAGGCTCTTTGAGCAAGATAACATTTATCAAAATGAGGAGTCTGGTGTGCTCTCAGAAGAGGGAAATGCTAACTTAGTTTCATCTAGGTGGTTTTGTTTCTGTGAAACTTAAGAAATCTTTGAAGCGTGAAGCATGTTGTAGTGTAATATTTACCCAAAATGTTGATGAAGCTCATGCATTAATCATTACGAAAACCAAAAGGAATCTATCATTTCCAACTAAAGATGTCATTGCTATATGTTGCTGATGTGAAAAGATATTCGGAGAAAAAATATTGCTTGCCAGTAAAATACACCCCTATGCAAAACTGTCAACATGTGATTGCCACAAAATTGTAATTTATATACCGTCAGTTCCAGAACAAAACTATATATTCCCAGGCTTGGCAATACACATGTGAGAAAGTGATCCTCTCAACAAACATCTTGTATTGCTAATCCAAGCAGTAGCCAAGACCTATCTACAGGGGAGATACACATATGAAGGCAAACAGTTCACAGCATGAAACGTATCTCTCAAAGCTGTCAAAATTAGAACTAGCACGAATAAGTTAATGTTGTTCAGCGGAATCTAATGATCAGTCTGCAAGGTAAAAATGCACAGAAATCCCCCTGTGCTCAGGGTAACAGGTTTGTGCCATGATAAGGATAATTGATGCTAATGATTAGTGTTGTTCATTGAAGTGTAGTTTTATTGTATATAGTATATAATTGTTTTATTGTACTGTATATAGTATATAATAAATGGTTGAAAATAAAATAGTTCACTTTATCACACAGGGATGCTATGGACGAGTGTTAACAGTGCAAACCAGTTTCAATAAGGGTCACTCAGCCTCCTGGCGTGCGACCAGCCTACACAAAGATGGCCGACGCGGGGAAGAATTGGCTTCACCTGACAGTACTGGGAGCGCTCGGCATGTCGCCTCCACCCTTTATCCCAGGGGTGCCAAACATGCGGCCCGTGGGTCACATGCGGCCCGCGGCCCATTTGCTGCTCCACCCTTACCTGGAGGAGCTAAAACTAAATAGTGAGTGTAACCCTCAGCTGAATAAAATAGTCTGCTGTTCCCTAGAACAAAATACTCAGTCAACATCACCAATAAAAGAACAATAAGACTAGAGAGAGTTTTAACGGTTAATTGTGGTTGTAAGCGTGCCACTGTACGAGTTGTGAGACGGCCGACTGACTACTGTTCATGTATACACTTCATACAGTACAGGTATTGGACATGAAAACTCTAACACAGCTCTCGCTTGGCCAATCATTCAAGTACTAGTCCTGCATAATCGCTCGAGGCACTTGGAAAGTTGCAAATATCCAAAGCAGCAGTGATCATTGTTTTTACTTTTGAGCCCATAATTATGTTTTCAAAGAAAATATCAATTAACGAAGAGCGTCGGGTGGTACAGGATAAGTGGAAAATCTTATACTTTTTTATTGAAATGAATGGAAAACCAACATGTTTGATTTCTAATCAACAAGTTGCTGTGGCTAAAGAAAACAACTGTTAAGGCCTGGAACACAGGGATAGAAATCCCTTGCCAGCCTAATCAGGATCTTATAAGAGGAAAGTCAAGATCCATGGTTTTCTGAAGGATAACAAACAACCATTCGAGATTGACATCTCTTTACTATGAAAATAACACAAAACTCTGACACCACTCACACAAATATCAAATAACAATTACGGGAGTCAAACAATGTTGAGAATCAAACAATTAATGGAGTCAACAATTAAGGGAATCAAATAATTACGAGAATCAAACAATTACGAGAATCAAACAATAAATAGAATATTTCCTATAGCGGTAGCCTGGGGGAAGGTTCCGTAGAGCGGGGATCCGCTCTCAAGGCGAAAGTCAAGGCAGCTTCCTCAATTGGCGTCGGCGTTGGCGGGCGAGGTCTTTCCACACAGAAGAGACGCCATGGTACAGACGGTGTGGATGAAGTGGCGATGACGTGGTAATAGCTGGGGTAGGTGTCCGGAGATTGACAGTCGATTTGTGAAGGTCTGGGGAAACAGCCCATGAGTCCAGAGCCTCAGACGAGAACACAACCAGAATTTGAACGAGCAGCGGGGAAGTGCAGCTGTGGTGCTGGCTGGCTAGTGTCTGATCTGTATGTCGAGGCAGCAGTGACGTTCTCACCTCAGTCTACACCCGCAAGTGGGGGAAGCGAACAAGCAAGCGGGCGGCGAACAACCATCCTGCTCATTACCGCCCTTACAACAACGTTCGAAGGCATTATGAAACTAACCATGTTATGAAGTACAATAAATATAGTGGAAAGTTACGTGAAGACAAAGTTAGAGTTGGAGCAATCACTAAAAAAGCAGCGGTCAGTATTTAAGAGTGTTTATCAAGTCAGTGATGCTGCAGTTAAGGCAAGTTACAGGATTGCTCATGAAATAGCTGTGTCATCGAAGCCGTTTTCTGAAGGGAACTTTATAAAGAAATGTATGTTGATGGCTTCAGAAGATATTTGCCCGGAAAAACGTCAAGCATTTGCACACATAAGCCTCTCAAGAAATACAGTTTCAGAAAGAATTGGTGAATTATCAGAGAATATTAACAGTCAACTCAAAGACAAAGTTAAGTCCTTTACTGCATTTTCGGTTGCAATTGATGAAAGTACCGATGTAAGTGATGTAGCACAACTTGCAATTTTTATACGTGGTGTGGATGAAAATACGCAGGTAACAGAAGAATTTGTGAAACTGGTACCAATGAAAGGAACAACAACAGGAGATAACATCTTTGTGGGTTTGGTAGGGGCACTGAATAAATTAGGTGTTGACTGGGCACAAACCGTGAGTCTGGCTACAGACGGAGCACCGCAAATGGTGGGTAGAAAAGCTGGCGTGGCAACAAAATTATTGGAAAAACTAATAGCTGTGAATCCGAACCATCAAATTTATAATGTGCATTGTATTTTACATGAAGAAGTGTTGAGTAGTAAAACATTAAATATGGATAATGTTATGGATGGCATTATAAAGACAGTGAACTTCATACGCATGCGAGGTCTAAACCACAGACAGTTCAACTGCTTATTGGAGGAAAATGAGAAGACACATGGACTGCCATATCACACTAGGGTGTGTCATAGGAAGAAATATCAGCTAAAACTAATGGCCCATCACTTTTTTGGTAGATTTTAGTGTATATAAACAGAAAATAATTTCAGTTTCAATATTTTGCAACCTTTTGCTAGGTAAATTTTAGCGTGAAATTTATCGAAAATCTAACGTACAGCTGCATTAGTGCATTACAATTAAATAGTGAACATTGCTTTCTGACTTCATTCTTTAACAACCCAACTTACAATATTTTTTTCTGTTTCAGATTCTGATGCATTTATAAGTTGATAATATTTGCGATGGCTGCTTGTGTCAGGACGATGAACCAAAAATCCAGCCATCTCAGTCACTATCTTGGGTCTGGGAGAGAGCTCCTGAAGTCGGAGTTGCCTACATTGAGAGATGCTTTGAGATACGGTGTTTTAATCAGGCAAATCAGTGAAAAGAACCAAAGAACTTACACAAACAAAGACATTGCCAGTGATATGACCAAAGCTGTCTTGGCACAGTACTCTGGCTAACGTTCAGTTCAAGCCTCCAGTCATAACAAGTCAGAAGAAGATTAGTGAGAGACTGCTAGCCAGTTGGGAAAAGGCAAGAGATATCTCTCTTGGGAGAGGAAAACTTGCAGTTAAGGACAGCTTTGCCAAGCAACTGGACCAGTTATTTGACATAATTACTTGCAAGTGCCCAATTGTTCTCTGTCCTGAGTTTGGATGCGATCGTGACTGTAAATCCGAGGCCCACATCTCCTGTATTTGCAAGCGTGAACTGAAGATTCCTGGGATCGAACTGGCATTTGTCAAAGCACAGAGAGAGAAGACTGGCAGTATAGGGGCTCTCATGATTTCTAGCCAAGATATTCCGGAGTCCAAGAGACAGGAGGCTGCCACAGAGAGACAGAAGAGGAGAAGAGTTGCAGAGGAAAAGAGACTTGAGAAGGCCCAGGGTGAGGTAAAAAAGGCCGATGATTGGAGTCAAGCTGATTCAGAGTTTAATGACTTCCCCATGGCTGATCCGAGTGCTGACCAGGAGAATGGTGACTTTGTCCCTAACCCAGAAAATAATGATCCCAAACCTTCCAGGCATAAGATTCGAAATAGGAAAGATATCCCGAGCATAGCTCTGGCCAGCATGCGACACCACACTAGTCTCAGAGAAACTGCAGAGATAGCAACAGCTGCCTGGATTGACGGTGGTTTGATAACACCTGATGATGTTCACCTGGTGATAGATCATAACAAAGTAAGGAGAGCTCAGGAGAAACTTGTCAGTAACCTAGAAGAGGAGTTTGATAAGGGGATAAGAGAAAATGGAATCAATTGTTTGTTCTTTGATGGGAGAAGGGATGACACTAAAGTGTTCATGAAAGTTGGAGATTCTGACAAGTTGTTCCCTGCCATGGTGAAGGAGGAACACTACTCCTGCTGCAGTGAACCAGGAGGGAAGTATTTGTGGCATTTCACTCCAGAGAAAGATGACATCAGGAAACCAGCTGAGATAGTGGCAGATAACATTGTGAACTGACTCAGAGAGAGGAACGTAGACCAGACCCTGCAGGCCATTGGAGGGGACAGCACCAACACGAACACAGGGTGGCAAGGAGGGGTCATACAGTGGATAGAGCGGAAGATTGGGAGGAAGCTGGTCTGGATTGTTTGTGACCTCCACACCAACGAGTTGCCACTCAGACATCTGATCCAGGAGCTGGATGGCAAGACTCTTTCAAACAACAGATGGTCTGGTCCTCTTGGCAAGATGCTGGACTCTGCCACTGAGTTAGAAATAAATCCGAGCTTTGAAAAAATCACAGTTGGCCCTCCACTCGTTGAGCTTGCACATACTGTCATTGACGACCTGAGTACTGACCAGTACTATGGTTACATGATTTGCAGTGCCATCAAAACTGGGGTCATGCCTGATAGACTTGCTTACCTGCAGATAGGTCCAGTCTCACATTCTAGGTGGCTCACAACGGCTCTCAGGTTCTGCAGAATTTGGGTCGCTCATCATAAACTGAAAGGGAACCAGCTTCACAACCTGAGACTTATTGTCCAATTCATCGTGAGTGTCTACTTGCCAAATTGATTCAACACCAAGGTCAAGTCATCGTTCTCCGAAGGTCCGAGGCATGTTCTCTTCCATCTTGAGCTCCTGAAGAGTCAGCCAAGGAAGGTTGTTCAGATTGTGGAGCAGACTGTGAGGAGATCTTCCTGGTATGCTCATCCCGAGGCAGTTCTGCAGACAATGCTCTGCAGTAAGGATGAGGCAGAGAAAAGAGTGGCAGTCAAAAAGATCTTGGATATGAGACTTATGAGAGGATCTGGGCGTGACGAATCAGTTGGTGACGATTCCTTCAGGGTCAGGAAGACTCCTGAAGTCAATCTAGGTGCCAAGACCCTCACTGATCTCATAGATCTGGATAACATCCAGGCTGGCAGTGAGCCCCCTCTTACCTGCAGCCTCACCAATGTTCAAGTCAGAGCTTTCCTGGACAACCCCATGCATGTCCCTGCCTGGCCCTCGCACACCCAGAGTATAGAGCGTTGTGTACAGCAAGTGAGCGAGGCCAGCAGTCACGTGTACAGCCAGGAGAGGAGGGAAGGCTACATACGAGCTCAGGTGGTCAGCAGGGAGGTGATGAGTAGAAACAGAAGCAAGAAAGACATGTTCTCTATGGTGTGCAGCAACACCGGGTCGTAGTAGTAAAACCGGTTTTTGTATTTGATGATTTTGTTTTCTAAAGGAATATTAAATTTAATAAATGTGTCAAGATCATTCGTTTCACTATTCTGGATCATTTTCATCCTAATAAATTAACCTGATACATTTACTTTACTTTAAATAAGCTATTTAGTGGTGTTGGTAAAAGGGTGGGAATACTGAATTTTCATAAGATTTCAAGTTAAAATTTACCTAGCAAAAAATGAAAACTTTTCAAATCTGAAGATATCACATGATTCTGCACATAGAACTACATCATTAATACCATGGGCCGATTTTTCAAACTCAAAAAAAAAAATTCGCCTCCGTATGACACACTCTAATATCACACTGATGTTCGCTGGTTAAGTCGGGTAGTCGTACTGAAGCGATTTTATGAATTGCGCAGTGATATACAGGTGTTTATGGAACAGACAGGAGGTGATTTGCATGAACTGAAAAATAATGAATGGGTTCAAGATCTAACTTTCATGGTGGATATCACAGAACAATTAAATTACGTGAATACAAAGATGCAAGGACGAAATAAATTGGTGACAGTTTTTTGACTGCATTCGTGCCTTTGAGATGAAACTTCAGCTTTTTGAACGGCAACTATCATGCCCTCATTGGGTTTCAAACAGTGTGCAACCACCTTGCTCGCACGCATATTCGCTTAATATTGTTAAGGATTTAACAGGTTGTATATGAAGACTATTTCTGTTTCCTTTTAATTAAATTCACCTTAGAAAAAACACACACTGCATCAGCATTGGATGTTGGAAGTGATAACAATTCCAATGCAAATTGTCCAAACCATTTACATTTTGCATCTCCCTCTTCATTTAAAACGCTAATGACATGTTCATAAAAGTGCTGAACATCAAACTTGGGGTTTTTCATTTCACCTGGTGCCGTGCAAAAGATCTCCAATGATCACCCAATGCCTGTGTTACCACAAGCAGTAATGAGTATACAGTATATAGAGTATTGAGATGGTGGAGATGGAGAGACCCAGAGGAGGTTGGGGTGTTGAGTGGTAGTAAGGGGAGCTTGTTTGCATATAAACGCCTGATGCAGCAAAGTCGGCCAGCCAGAGCTGGGCATGTGACGCCGGGCAGGGCACTGCCACTGAAGCTATCCCCATCATAGAGTCAACACCTAACCTGTTTCTCTTAAGACTTTCAAAACATAAGTTTAACTTGTACTTATTGTTGTGCATTTAGACTGTGTCCATTGCATCGGTTATCATTGTGAAAACATAGAAATATGGCAAATTAAGTACTCATTATAAGTATAATGAGACAAATCTCACAAGAAGAAGATTACATATAGGTAGAATATTGATAGTATAAGAGTATAAAGAGAGGAAGATTTTGGTAGCGTGGCCGTGATAGTTATTTACACTTATCGTATCTTATATGTCAATACACATCTATTACGTCTTAAAGGTGACTTCTCAAACACCGCTTCGTTACAACTCTTTATTAATTACGAACATGACATGGACACATTAATAACACCTTCTATTGAAGTTACTAGGACATTATATTTACGTTACTAGGACATCATATTACGTTACTAGACACTCTGATTCTCGGACACGAACATGAAATGAATACACTTCCCACGTAAGTAACTCATCCCATGGAAAGCTCTGACAAACACTCACGTGACCTAGGGGAGGCCTAGCAGGTAGTCCTGGGTTGTCTCTATGGGAGACTGCTTAGCTGGGCGCCGGAGGGAAGTCTCGGTCCTGACCGGAGACGACTGGAGGTGACCGGAGGCGGCTTGCCTCCGGCCCCTGACTTCTCTTGAGCAGGCCTGGTGGTGTAGTAGCTGGCCACCTTGTTACAAGTCAACTCTCTCTCTGCGAATCGTCCGAGGGAGGACTGGCTCTGTCTCCGGGTAGCTCTCTCTGCGAATTGTCTGAGGGAGACTAGGACGTCCTATATATTGGGATGCGAGCGGGGGGGGGGGGGGGGCGGGGGGGGGGGGGGCGGGGGGGGGGGGGGGGGGGGCGGGGGGGGGGGGGGCGGGGGGGGGGGGCGGGGGGGGGCCGGGGGGGGCCGGGGGGGGGGGCGGGGGGGGCCGGGGGGGGGTCTCCTTACATTTGACCTCGCTAATGTAGGGTCAGGTCTGGACTTTGTTCAGAGACTATAAGTTATATCTTCTGAAAAAGTCATCAGGTGGGGCCTTGTGACATGAGAGGCCCTGGTTGATTTGTGGCCCCTTGAGTTGGGCTCCGAGGGTTACATTTGACCTCGCTAATGTGAGGTCAGGTCTAGACTTTCTCTGGGATGTAGGTTATTGTATATTGGGAGAGAGTCGGCTGGTGTCTTCTTACATGTTTGTTGTGGTGACATGTCACATGGGAGGGGAGCTAGTTGATTTGTAAAACCCTTGAGCACCTGTGAGGGATACCCTTACACTTGACCCCCCTAATGTCGGGTCAAGTCTGGCTTTCCTTGCGATGTAAGCTGTGGTCTGACAACCCATCAATACACCTCCCGCCAAGACCAAAGCTTTCATGCTCAGAGAACTGATGATACATTTAAAGTAGACAGTAACATCATGTGCAGTATCTAATATAGTCCCTGAGGCGATAATGCATCCTTACATTTTACAAATTATAACCCTAGAGATGTATGTTTTTCTACTGGCATAGTTTGATCTGACAAAGCTTACTATACCTCCCGCCAAAATTAAAGCTTCTATGACAGGAGAAAAAAATAAAATACATACACAGTAAGTGAACATAGAGTGATCTAAAGATCCTTCATATCTAGCATAGTGTCCGAGGCAAACTTGCAAATCACATTCTACAAACAAAATCAGGTGTTACATTGCCTAACCAGGCCGTGTCAAAATAATAATTCATCTCAGTCAGTAAATGGCTACAACGCTGTGTTTCGTAGTGCAAAACATTGATCAAATGAACTCATAGAAAAAGTGACTAATCTTTTTAAAAAAACATTCTTTGTAATACATGTTAACAAAAATCAGAGAATCAAATACTTCATACAAAATGCTCCTACTTCACATGTTAGGGTGTTATATCTTTTTATTACACATCAGCAACATCAATAACATCAGTACATTTGTTGGGTTCAGCATGGCTCAAGTCCTCCATCCAGCTGGTATCTGAAAATAAGGAATGCCGACAGCACAACAACGGTAGTCGGTTGGTCCTTCTGATGATCCACCTTGTCATCGTCGACTTTCTTCTGATGTCAGCACAGGACGTCTTCTGTCTTCACATAGCACGTTTTCTTTCTTCAATACCGCACTTTGTAGGTCGTGTCACCACATCTGACTTCTTCTCACTTCCTCCTGGTTTCTATAATATTCCAGATGATTTTTCTGTTCACCTGCACTTCCTCTACGTTTAGAGCATTTTCATATTCCAGATGAATTTTCTGTTCATCTGCGTTTCTTTATACATCTTCATTTTCATATTCCAGACGATTTTTCTGCTCATCTGCGTTTCTTAATACATCTTCATTTTCATATTCCAGACGATTTTTCTGCTCATCTGCGTTTCTTTATACATCTTCGTTTTCCGTCATATTCCAGATGAATTTTTCTGCTCCATCTGTATTTCTTCTCTGCAACATCATCATTTTCAACATATTCCAGACGATTTTCTGTTCATCTGCCGTCGGCCCCCTCCGGCCGGGATGAAAGCCGGTCCACTGCTTGGGCTGTTGTCTCCTTAGATGACTGTAAGGCAGGTTCCGAGGACCAGGCCTCGCCCTCCGTACGTGAGTGTCGGCGAGACCAAAGACCGTCCTGTTTTACACCTTCCACAGTGGTGAATCCCTCCCTGGCTGGGCTCACCAGGGTTCGTTGTGTGGCATTTCATTCCACACTCCTTAACTTCCTAGTAGAAAAATATAAACTCTTCTTAATCCTAGACCAGGTAGGACTTGAAAGAAGTGGGGTGGTGCGTGGTGGGTGTGGTGCTGCATTCCTCACGCTGCTTCTTCTCTTCTTATATGTGCTGTGGACGGATTCCGGCTAGCCATGGGGCGGTACTGTGTGTGATATTTGCCAGAGAAACAATCCTAAAGGGATGATGGATTAGTTGGAAGTGCATTCGCAAAAAAAAAATTACTTTATCGGTTACGTCGATGTTTGGTAACTATTATTTCCGTCACGACAATTTTCTCATTAGGCTGGGTCGGGGAGTGAAGCTCTGCTCGCTACATTGAATATTATTTATCACTACGCGTCAAAGAGTACATTACAAATCATACTAGCATAAAAACACACTGAGTGAAGCTCTATAATTATCGCAATGTTAAGTAACACTAACCACCAATTTCGAAGCATAACTCACAGGACAAAACATTGGTGGTCACACGGGCGGGGCGAGAAACATTCGGGCATGATGCGTGCCTGGTGGGGTGAGGTGTAGAGTGGCGTAACCGGGACGGGGCGCGGGACGGGGCGCGGGACGGGACGGGGCGGGGCGGGGCGGGGCGGGGCGGGGCGGGGCGGGAACGGATGGGTACGGAGGGTGAGGTGAGGATTAGGACAGGGAGGAGGATGTAGGTTAAAAGACATGTTAAGTTACAACAGTTAGTACAGACACCGCTTTCATATCTGAAACAATTTCTACGTTCAACACTGACCAACACTCAAACTGCACTTGGGCTACTGAGAATGTCACAGATCGCGGGGGACACTGAGAAATCACGTTAAGCACTGAACATATTTCTAGAAAAAATTCGCGCATACCACGACGAGAGACATTTACTCGAGCTGTAACGGTGACACACTAGGACACTTTTCACGCTACGACACAGGAATTACTTATTACACAATTGTAGGCAATACTTAGACTGAATCAAATGAAGGATGAGACGAGCCAGGTGTTATGGCTAACCGAGGGCAGGCGTGAGTTTACGTTAAGTTAGCTGCAACCATTATAATAACTAAGCGAGGAAGGCGTGGATTAACGTATATAGTTCGCTGCCGCCATTGTAATGTTACGAATGCAACCACCCTTGTACTGCCTGCTTCGTCAAGATAGTTACGAGATTACTTCAAAAGATTCTAACTATCACTGTACTGAACACTAAAGTTAAGAGGCGTGAGTTTTTACTTTAAGTGGGCTACCACCAATATAATGGAACTATATCTTGCAAGAAGATGATATATATATATATATAGGAAGAATATTTATATATAGGTCATCATATTACGTTACTAGACACTCTGATTCTCGGACACGAACATGAAATGAATACACTTCCCACGTAAGTAACTCATCCCATGGAAAGCTCTGACAAACACTCACGTGACCTAGGGGAGGCCTAGCAGGTAGTCCTGGGTTGTCTCTATGGGAGACTACTTAGCTGGGCGCCGGAGGGAAGTCTCGGTCCTGACCGGAGGCGACTGGAGGTGACCGGAGGCAGCTTGCCTCCGGCCCCTGACTTCTCTCGAGCAGGTTTGGTGGTGTAGTAGCTGGCCACCTTGTTACAAGTCAACTCTCTCTCTGCGAATCGTCCGAGGGAGGACTGGCTCTGTCTCCGGGTATCTCTCTCTGCGAATTGTCTGAGGGAGGACTAGGACGTCCTATATATTGGGATGCGAGCCATGAGGTTGAGCTGGCCGGGGGGGTGGCGGCGAAGGGTCTCCTTACATTTGACCTCGCTAATGTAGGGTCAGGTCTGACCTCGCTAATGTAGGGTCAGGTCTGGACTTTGTTCAGAGACTATAAGTTATATCTTCTGAAAAAGTCATCAGGTGGGGCCTTGTGACATGAGAGGCCCTGGTTGATTTGTGGCCCCTTGAGTTGGGCTCCGAGGGTTACATTTGACCTGGCTAATGTGAGGTCAGGTCTAGACTTTCTCTGGGATGTAGGTTATTGTATATTGGGAGAGAGTCGGCTGGTGCCTTCTTACATGTTTGTTGTGGTGACATGTCACATGGGAGGGGAGCTAGTTGATTTGTAACACCCTTGAGCTCCTGTGAGGGATACCCTTACACTTGACCCCCCTAATGTCGGGTCAAGTCTGGCTTTCCTTGCGATGTAAGCTGTGGTCTGACAACCCATCACTACATAAGTGTTGAAATTAGACTAATTACATAGCTACGATTGTTATGTGAATATATATTGGATTAAACATTTATGTATGATTGCCTATGTAGAATCTATTTGAAATACTAAAATGAATTGTATTCAACAGGTTTGACCGAATTATAATGTTCGAGTTTAACGTGAAGAGTCTGATTAACCTTTAAACGCTCAGAAGGCGTTTAGAGTTAAACATGGATGGTCTTTGTGTGGCATGGTGTTAGGAGGGAGTCAACACGCGGCCAGCAGGGAGAAGGAGCTGCCAAGGTCAACCTTAGTGAGGCTTGCCAACACACCCCACTCGATGGATGGATGTGTGTGTGTGTGTGTGTGTGTGTCGGAGTACAGTGCAACGCCCGTAGATTTATCGTAGCGATAATATTTAAACCTTGTTAGTGAAGAAAATAATCTTGTTCGAGTGAGCTCAACACTCCCAGTGTAGTGCATATGAGAATGAAAACAAATGTCATTACTGTTGTCTGGCGTAAGTGCAGAACAAAATTAGCAATTAAATTAGACTAAAGTGATATCGCTTTGTAAATCACCCAAATATCAAAGTAAAGTTTGTAATGATATCAGGTGCGAGTGTTAGAGTGGGCAAAGTGAGTGCCAGGTCGACTGCAACGAAAGCAATAAGACAAACATGCCCTGATAAATGAGTAAAATACAAGGCACACAAACACGCCCTGAGAAATGAGTAAAATACAAGGCACACGAACGTGCCATGATAAATGAATAAAATACAAGGCACATGAACGTGCCCTGATAAATGAGTAAAATACAAGGCACACGAACGTGCCCTGATAAATGAATAAAATACAAGGCACACGAACGTGCCCTGATAAATGAGTAAAATACAAGGCACACGAACATGCCCTGATAAATGAGTAAAATACAAGGCACACGAACGTGCCATGATAAATGAATAAAATACAAGGCACACGAACGTGCCCTGATAAATGAGTAAAATACAAGGCACACGAACATGCCCTGATAAATGAGTAAAATACAAGGCACACGAACGTGCCATGATAAATGAATAAAATACAAGGCACACGAACGTGCCCTGATAAATGAGTAAAATACAAGGCACACGAACATGCCCTGATAAATGAGTAAAATACAAGGCACACGAACGTGCCCTGAGAAATGAGTAAAATACAAGGCACACGAACGTGCCATGATAAATGAATAAAATACAAGGCACACGAACATGCCCTGATAAATGAGTAAAATACAAGGCACACGAACGTGCCATGATAATTGAGTAAAATACAAGGCACACGAACATGCCCTGATAAATGAGTAAAATACAAGGCACACGAACGTGCCATGATAATTGAGTAAAATACAAGGCACACGAACATGCCCTGATAAATGAGTAAAATACAAGGCACACGAACGTGCCATGATAAATGAGTAAAATACAAGGCACACGAACATGCCCTGATAAATGAGTAAAATACAAGGCACACGAACATGCCCTGATAAATGAGTAAAATACATGACACACGAACGTGCCATGATAATTGAATAAAATACAAGGCACATGAACGTGCACTGATAAATGAGTAAAATACAAGGCACACTAACGTGCCTTGATAATTGAGTGAGACAAGGCACACTGGTGTGCCCTGATAATTGAGTGAGACAAGGCGCATGCACGTGCCCTGATAATTGAGTGAGACAAGGCACACGAACGTGCTCTGATAATTGAGTGAAACAAGGCACACGAACGTGCCCTGATAATTGAATGGGACAAGGCACACGAACGTGCCCTGATAGTTGAGTGAGGCAAGGCACACGAACGTGCCCTGATAATTCAGTGAGACAAGGCACATGCACGTGCCCCAGCAAATGAATGAAAGACAAGGCACATGCACATGCCCATCAGATGAACTCAAGCCTGGGGGCAGCGATAGTCAAAAGAAAGTGACAAAGTTAAATACCACCAGCCTGAGGCCACCATAGTCACAAGAACGTGACAAAGTTAAGCATCAAAGGCCTGATCTGGTTTTGAGCGTGAACGCAAACAGTAATGGAGAGACCCAGAGGAGGTTGGGGTGTTGGGTGGTGGTAAAGGGAGCTTGTTTGCCTTTAAACGCCTGACGCAGCAAAGTCGGCCAGCCAGGGCTGGGCATGTGATGCCGGGTAGGGCACTGCCACTGAAGATATCCCCATCATAGGGTCAACACCTAACCTGTTTCTCTCGAGACTTTCAACATGTAAGTTTAACTTGTAATTATTGTTTACACAGGTAGACTGTGTCTATTGCATCGGTTATCATTGTGACAACTAGAAATATGGCAAATTATGTACTCATTATAAGTGTTAAGATTAGACAAATTACATAGCTATGATTGTTATGTGAATATATATTGGATTAAACATTTATGTATGATTGCCTATGTATTATTAATTTGAAATACTAAAATGAATTGTATTCAACAGGTTTGACCGAATTATAACGTTCGAGTTTAACGTGAAGAGTCTGATTAACCTTTAAACGCTCAGAAGGCATTCAGAGCCTGCTTATCATAGTTGTTAATGCATGGGACTTTATTCACTAAATTACGTAATGACGGCATTTCTGCACGTACATTCTGATTAACGACTTTTTTGGGGTGTAAATATGCCGCCAGTCTCCACAACTTATTGCTTAGGTCGAATCTTTTCCGTATTTCCATGCACACTACTACTAGAAATTTTATGCAACGCATCTTTGTCCATGACCATGCTGATCTTATAATACTCTGGCCTTTGGAAGGTGGCAAATAATTGCAGTCCCAAATATATCCGATTGACTGGTACAGTAAATATAGGGAATCATCGGTTGGATCAATGTCATGCATTTGGAGTTTTGACACACTATGTGAATGGCAAAAGGAGTTTAGCAATAACCTTTTCAGTCGACATATGCTATCATGGATTAAATGCAAGGATGGGCTTTACACTGGAAATTCAAGTCTATGGTGTTGAGTTGTGGCAATATGTAATTAAAAAAATTCAAGTAGCAGGACACAGATGGATCATAAAGTTCATCAGACGCTACCTGACCTAGCTTGGAGAAGGACGTGCCCTTAAGTGCTCGGCGAGTGACCATAGGAAATGGCCACTGTGGATCGCTGTGTTGTGGGGTAAGAGGGACGGTGTATGAGGAAAGGTGACCCCCTGGCCATTCTGTTAAGTCAGCTGGAGCAGTTGAGGAGAGAAATAGACGTTTTAAAGGGGGAGAAAGACGCCCTCAGGACTGAACTCCTTTAGGTAGGTGTCCTGCCTAGCAAGACACCTGCGAAGGAGGGTCAGGAGGAGCAGGCGTAGAGAGTGGTTGTCTCCAAGAGGACGAGGGTCAGACTCAGGAAAACTGACCAGGGTGTGGAGTGCAGTAACCCCTACCAGTGTTGGAGGAAGCTGGCAAAGAAAAGAGAATGGCTGAGGAAGAGAAGAGGCAAGACGGTGTGATGCCAGAAGAAAAAGGGGCAGTTGTTCAAACCCTGCCCAGTGATAAGGTCGTGGTAGTTGGGGACAGCCAGGTAAGGATCTTAGATAGGACTTTTTGTGCAAGAGATAAGAAACGTAGGACTAGGGTGTGTTTTCCTGGGGCTGGTGTAATGGTCATGATAAGAGCTAACCTGAAAACCTTAAGGATTCATATTACGCTCAAACGTCCACAAAACCCTCTTGAGTCCCCCAGTGGAAACGTACTCCGTTTTCTCGGTTCCTTGGTGACGTCACCGAGAGCAGACGCTGTATGCTGGGACCTGTTGCCATCCAACACTTTGTAATCAATTTAATTTTGCTTTCGATAGCTGAGTCAGAGCATTGTTAGTGAAGATAATAGTAGAGAATGAAAATGAGTCCATAGTCTCAATTTCAACGTCAGAGTGTACAGTGAATTAATTCATCGGAATAGGAGTAGCTGGACTCCCTGGCCTGTTTTGAGTGAGGGCGCCGCGGGCATTTCAACCGTTAGTAAGTGCCCGTCCCTTCACCCATACAGGTAGGCCATCCACGCTGTGTTGTAATTTGCCCTTCTTTAAATGATTTGACCCAATTAATAGTTGCTTGTGCAAGTGTTACAGTAACGTAGTTGATATGCTCTGAGTAAAGTCATATTTACGTCTTTAACGTCCCCTGAAACGTGATGTTGTTGTCACCGTTAGTAAGTGCCCGTCCCTTCACCCATACAGGTCCCTAACGCAGCCTAGGCCGTGTCTGTAGGGTGGATGTTGTATCCACAATGTCTGGGGAGATGTCCGAGGTCCAGTAGGATCTTTTACCTTCGTGAGACCCGGCCGTCAGACACTCCAGACTACCTATAGCCCCCATAGCTGGCTCGTC
Organism: Homarus gammarus; assembly: GCA_958450375.1. NCBI lineage: Eukaryota > Metazoa > Arthropoda > Malacostraca > Decapoda > Nephropidae > Homarus > Homarus gammarus. The sequence continues at coordinate 48,400 of CAUDMG010000378.1, read as the reverse complement.
TGTCCCTAACGCTCGGCCCACGAGGTGACGCCGGGTCACCAAGCCACCCACCACTACCAGCCCCCATCATTGGTGGATGAGTATCTAACTCAGTAGGGTTATTTGTGTGGTGGAATTACTCCACTGGGATCTCCAGAGTCGTTGGAAAGTACTCCATGGTGGCTGGACCCCATGGCTGTTGCTTGAGTATCACACCTGACGACTGAGTATTGTAGTGGCAGTTGCCCTAGTATTTTTGGTGCTAAGTGACTACACTAGTTGTGTAGTGAGTATGTCCACCCAGTAGGGTTGGAAGTGTTATTATGTCCACCCAGTAATGGTGTGAGTATGTTGAGCCTGAGGGCCTAGTACTAGATTTCGTCTGTTAGTACAGATAAATCCTTTCTTTTAATTTCATATTCATGTTAAATAAACTTTGTATTTGTATAATTGTGTCTATTAATTACCTATAGTATTTACCGTTATTTCTTCCCTATTGCTCGATACTATCATTACACCTACCCACGAGCCTCCTATCGTCACGCTACCAATGATGATAAGTAAGAGTAAAAGGAATTGTTACTGGCTCACAGAAGCCCTCATAAATGGTGGGCAGTACCAGCCCTCATACTGGGATAGGGAATGTAGCTGAGAGGATAGATAGGGTTTTGTCAGGAAAGGGTACCAAGCCAGTAGTGCCTCTTAGTGTTGGAGGTAACGACATAGGAAAGGTCAGAAGTGAGGAACTTTTCAAGAAGTATTGGGAGGCGCTAGGGAAGGTTAGAGATAGGGGAGGGATCCCGATTGTATGTGGTGTCTTGCCTAAAAAAGGAGTTGGCGGTGAATGGCTGTCCAGGGCAATTGCTATAAATTGCCGACTGGAAAAACACTGTGCAAGCAATGGTTGGGCGTTCATTGATAACTGGCAACCATTCTATGGCAACGACTACCTGTACAGTCGTGACGGAGTACACTTGTCTCGCGAGGGGGTAAAAACGTTGTCTGCATCCCTGGAGCATGAAATTGTCACTTCAAAGGGGGGGGGGGGGGTTCGCCAGTAGAGACGCCAAGGTAAGTGGGAGTCAAAAAACAAGCAGGTCCTGAGGAGTAAAACTGGTTACCCAGGACAAGGGGTAAAACAGTAGGAGCGTTGGAATTAAAATAAACTTGCTGAGAGCGGTTGTATGTACCGAGAATGTAGATATCATAGCAATCACCGAAACTTGGATGAATCTGGCGAGCAAGAACTTTTTATCAGAGTACCACATATATAAGGGTACCACATATATAAGGATAGGGAAGGTAGGAAGGGGGAGATGGTTACACTCTTCGTCAAGGATACATGAAAATGTTGGATTAATAATTCAATAAAGGGTGAAATAGGAACCGAGTCTGTATGGGTAGAAGTTGTGGAAGGAAAAAAAACTAATTATGGGAGTGATTTACAGGCCCCCAAGTCTTGGCAAAGAAGCAGCTCAGCCCATATGGAAGAAAATGAGTAGGGCAGCAAAATATAACAACCTGTGCATTATGGGGGATTTCATTTCAGAAATATTTGACTGGGACAACATTGTAGGTGACTATGAATCTGAAGACTTCCTAGACGCAGTACAGGACAATTAAAAAAAAATAAATACAGAACCTACGAGAGGTGACACTATATTAGGCCTAGTATTAACAAATAAAGAAAATATTTTCAGAGATACAGGTATCACAATAGGGGATAGAGTGAGGGAACAGTGATCACAGAGAAATCAGGTTCACCCTAAATTGGGAAACGAAAAACAATGATAATATGGTCAGAGTCCCAGACTTTCGATCGGCAGATTTTGAGGGGTTAAGGAAGGTACCTAGGTGAGGTCGCCTGGGAACAGTCAGGTCAGTCCCTGGTAGGAACTAGTGAGGTCACCGGCGATACAACAATTGATCATGACTATAATATATACTATTGAAAGCACAGGAACAAAATATACCAATTCAGAGAAATTAAGTCAAATAAGAATCAACGAAGGTGGATGACCAAAAAACTTAAACATAACATACGGATATGGAAAGGAATTTATAAGAAATTAAAGGGAGGGGAGGAGCAGCTCAGAAACATGTATAATGAACTATCTAAGAATGTTAAGAAAAATGTAAGGAAGGCAAAGAGGGACTACGCAATCAGGATAGCAAGAGAATCCAAGGCGAATTCCAAGGGATTTTTCAAGGTATATAGGGCAAAGGTCAACAACAGAGTGGGATCTTTAAAGTCAGAGAGAGGGGAAGTGATCGATAATAGTGAGAAAATAAGCAAAGCATTAAACAGCTACTTATCTGTTTTCACAGAAGAAATTCACGAGGAAATGCCAGAGGTGGAACTGATATTTAGAGGAAATAAAGAAGAGAAATTAAACAATATCACTGTCAGAAAAAAGGATGTTCTTAAAAGATAAATAAATTAAAGAAGACAAAATCCCCAGGGCCGGATGAAATTTTCCCTCGAGTTTTGAAAGAGTGTAAGGAACAGATTAGCAGACCCCCTCGTAAATTTATTTACAAAATCATTAGACACGGGAGTTGTGCCAGACTTGTGGAAACAGGCAAATGTAGTACCCATATTCAAAAAGGGAGAGAGAGAGAGAGCGTCAAATTTACGGCCGATTAGTTTGACGTCAGTAGTGTGGAAATTTCTTGTATCAATAATAGCAAACAGCATCCGATCGCATTTAGAGAAAACAAATTAATCTACGACTCTCAACATTGATTTACAAAAGGAAAATCTTGTCTAACAAATCAGCTGACATTTTTTAGAAAGTCTTCAAGGGAGTAGATAATGACGAGAATTACGTAGTTATTTACTTAGACTTTAGCAAAGCGTTTGTCAGAGTACCGCATCAGAGGCTTCTGAGAAAAGTTAAGGCTCATGGTATCGAGGGGAAAGTTTTCAATTGGATAAAATCATGGCTCACCGATGTAGATGGTCTTAAATCTGAGTGGGGTTTCCCAGGGGTCAGTATTGGGCCCACTCTTGTTCATAATCTACATAAACGATCTTGATACTGGGAACATAAGAATGGAGGAAACTGCAGCGGGCCTATTGGCCCATACAAGGCAGTCCCATTTACACCCAACCCCTGTTGCTCATATAAGCATCCAACCTATGTTTGAAGCTATCCAGCGTATTCGAGTTAATGATGCTATTTCGTAACTTGTTCCATTCATCCACTACTCTGTTTCCAAACCAATGTTTACCTATTTCGTGTCTTACTATAAATTTGCCAAATTTAAAACCATTGTTACGAGTTCGCTCCTGGTTGGATAGTTTGAGTACCTTTGCAATGTCCCATTTGTTTAGCCATGACTTCCATTTATACACCTCTATCATGTCGCTCCTCGCTCTACGTCTCTCGAGGGAGTGCAAATCAAGATGCTTTAACCCGTCACTATACTCAAGGTTCCTAATGACTGGGATTAGTCTTGTCATTCTCCTCTAAATTCTTTCCAAGGATTCTCTATCCATTCTGTAATACGGTGACCAGAGTTGAAATGCGTAATCCAAGTGAGGTCGCGCAAGACATAGTCTTAAGAAGACCTTGCTAGACTTGTAACTAACACTCCTTTGTATGAACCCAAGTACTTTATTAGCCTTGTTACGAGCAAAAATACATTGTTTACTTGGCCTACGATTCCTACTTATCATTACTCCTAAATCTCTCTCGCAGTCGGATTTCGCAATGACATCATTGTTCATCTGGTATCTGGTTTCCCTGTTTACATCTCCTATACTAAGTGCTTTACATTTGTCCACATTGAATTTCATCTGCCATTTTTCAGACAATTCGAAAAATTTGTTTAGATCTTCCTGTAGTTCTGCGGAGTCCTCGTCAGATTTAATTACACGCTCTATTTTAGTATCATCAACAAATTCACTTTATGTTGTTGTCTACGCCGATATCGTGGGCCTTCGTGCCCGGTGGGAAGTCCGGTGATACAGTTTACCGAGGCGTGAAAGTTCGAATACTCATGCTTGGCTAGCGTGCAACCGCCGTACGTACAGCGACATCGTTTCCGAGATGGTCGAGGTTGTTATAATCACGGTCGTGGTTGTTATAATCATGGTCGTGGGTGTTATAATCATGGTCGTGGTTGTTATAATCATGGTCGTGGTTGTTATAATCATGGTCGTGGGTGTTATAATCATGGTCGTGGGTGTTATAATCATGGTCGTGGGTGTTATAATCATGGTCGTGGGTGTTATAATCATGGTCGTGGGTGTTATAATCATGGTCGTGGTTGTTATAATCATGGTCGTGGTTGTTATAATCATGGTCGCAGTTGTTATAATCATGGTCGTGGTTGTTATAATCATGGTCGTGAGACTTACAGTATCTAATATACTATAAGAAGGAATAGAATAAAGGTTAGAATAATTAATTAAAGAAATATTCGCCTTAAGGAGAGATTAAGATCATAAACAAAATAATTATTATGAATCACCGATGATCATTCTGAGATAAATTATGTTATGAAGAGAAGTGACCTTGATTCTGGTTATATTAGTCACCATCTGTATAAGTCATCACCTGTGTTAAGTCATTATAGTCATCATCTACGTTAGTCAGTTTTAGGCCCATCTCACATGACTGACCGACCATCAATGTTCTTTCCGAGCGTGGGTGTTAATTTTCAATGCGTCTTATTATTTACGCTGGTGGATGTAAGACCTCCTTCTCTCTCTCACTGACGCAGCTATGGTCAATTTGGTGTTATTTTTGTTTATAAATGCCTTCTAATTTGTCTCAAGTCTATCGTCCTGTCTATTGCCATCCTAACTATCTGTTTGTCTGCGTGGTGTTTGAATGTAAGCCCGTCTGTATTAATGTGAACCAGTTTGACAGCTGTCTGTCTGTCATGTTAGTTAACATATTGTCTATTTGTGCATGTATGAATCTGTCTATTTTTGTCAACCTCCTGTCTGTTTCGCTGTCTATATTCACCCTGTGTCTACTGTAGTCATCTTCTCCATGCATTCATGTTATTATATTTTTATCTCTTCTTTTCCATGAGCCACAGGAATAAGTACACACTGTAGCTGTAAGGTCTGGTAACGTTGAAACTGCGCATCCAGACTCATGATGAAACTCAGCTCCCCCCACCTGTTATCTCTAACTATTTTCTGTTTCCCCTCTTTATTTATTCTTCTATTTACTCATCTTCATTCCTTTACTAATCCAAACAACATTAAAAAAAAGTAGGCTAAAAAAAAAAGTGGGGGGAGGAGGAGGAGGGAGTATACGATAACTGCAATCGTGGACTGGATGCGCCAAGTCCGTAGACTTGCATCGTTTTCCAGCGTAAATAAAATGGTTATGTAATGGCTTCCTAAAAAACCATCGATATGGGAACAGTTTTGTTCCACTCTACGAATTTTTTGCGATTTTTCCACCAAGTTTGGTGAAAAACGATTGTGCCGTTTCGGCTGCCCAGAGCACGCGCGCACACACACACACACACCTAGTCCTATAGTATATCAGCTTACATGTCCTATTTTAGTGTCATCAGCAAATTTACTAATGTTGCTGTATATGCCGATATCTATGTCATTTATGTATATAATAAATAATAATGGTCCAAGTACGGAGCCTTGGGGAACTCCACTAGTGACGTTGCTCCAATGGGATTTAGTGCCGTTAATGCTCACTCGCTGCTTCCTGTCCTGCAACCATGCCCTAATCCATTTTAGAATATTACCATTAATACCATGAGCCTCTACCTTTCTTATTAGTCTTTCGTGGGGGACTCTGTCGAAGGCTTTGCTAAAGTCGAGATATACCACATCATAATTGTGCCCCTCGTCCACCGATTCGAAAACTGATGAAAAGAATGTTAATAGATTAGTTAGACATGAACGCCCGCTTGTGAAGCCATGCTGGGAATCATTGATCAACTTGTGCTTCTCCAGGTGATTTCGAATAGAGTTTGAAATGACTGCTTCCAATAATTTGCCTACAATTGATGTTAGACTGATTGGACGATAGTTAGAGGATAGTGATCTATCTCCCTTCTTGAAAATCGTTATTACATTCGCTATCCTCCAGGATTCTGGTACTACACCTGTTTTTAAGGACATGTTAAACAACTTTGCTAAGGGCATACTAAGCTCTTCCTTACATTCCTTTAATACTCTGCCAAATATCTCATCGGGACCAGGTAACATAAGCAAGTTTGTGGATGACATCAAAATAGGGCGGCAGATTAATTCAGGGCAGGATACAAATGCACTACAGGAGGATTTAAATAAACTACACGATTAGCCAGAAAAATGACAAATGATATTCACCACCAGCAAGCGCAGCGTACTTAATATTGGAAGAACAAATACTGTCAATGTATACAGGCTTAACATCAACCTAGAGAAGTCGACTTGTGAAAGAGACCTAGGGGTACTTGTAAGCCCGGACCTATGGCCTAGAATACAGCGTTAATGTTCGAAATAAGGCAAACAGAGTATTAGATTTTATATCTAGAAGTGTAAGTAATAAGAGAGCGGAGGTCATATTGCAACCATATCTTGCGCTAGTCAGGCTGTGACTCGATTATGCTGTTCAGTTCTGAAACTCTTATTATAGAAACTAAACTTGCATTTCCTAAAAAGGCGAAGAGTGCAATGAGATATGATAGAAGTATTTAAGTGGGTGAAAGGAATCAGTAAAGGAAATATAGATAAAGTTCTTATAATATCCGAGCAGGATAGGACTCGTAGCAACGGATTTAAGTTGATAAGTTTAGGTTAAGGAGGGAGATTGGAAGAAACTGGTTCACAAATAGGGTGGTAGACGAGTGAAGAAGCTTAGCAGCTTTGTAGTAAGTGCTGGAACGATGGAAAGTTTTAAAATGAGGCTAGATAGATTCATGGATGATAGAGTGGTAATAACTCTCGACAGGAGCTGCCATGCACAGGCCAACCAGCCTATTGCAGACTCCTTATTTTCTTATGTTCTTATGTTATCAGTTATGTTCTGCACAACCGCAAGTCTCTCCTCAATTACCCTGCTACGGAAATACAGTTTGAGGGGTTACCACTGTTCGAGTATTCTTGCAACAGCTTCATGGAGTGACAACCACCTCGTGGCACAGGCATGAAGTATTTTGTGTGGTTTGAGTTGACAAATAACCTGGAATTCCTTAAACTCACATTTTCTTTTGGCACTATGGGAAAAGTAACTGTACACATTTCTCAACAAATCTTCATAAGTACGTGGCAAGGTTTTTGCTGCTTCGCTGGCACAGAGATGTATACTATGTGCAACACATTTAAATGTGGTAATGCCAGGCATTTGAACTTTCATTCTGCTAGTTACACGGTTATATTTGCCCATAATGTTTGATGCTCCAACAGCAGCAAAGCCAATTAAGTTGTTCAATGATATCTTATGTGTAGTGAGGCACTGTAATAGCATGTTATGTATATTTTCACCAGTCGAACCCTGATTACCTTCAAATACGTCAATGAAATCCAACATCGCAGTTTTTGTCATTATCATCCGGATCAAAATATTTCACTATCACTGCACATGATTTACTTACTAACAGTCGGTACTTTCATCAATTATTACACTTCATTTATTTTTTTGTAGTTTCCGAACCAAGTTTTGAGTTGCACATTCCCCTAAGGCTTGCACGACGATCTTGCACTTGGTCTGATTCATTGCCATTTGAGCGGCTATCTTGGAGCCGGGAAACATTCGTTTATTGAGGTCGAAAAGGTGGTCACAAGCTAAAAGGAATATTATAATTATTAGGCCATAGATGCAATTGAAGATTAAGATCATATGTTACTAAACGGGTAAGTTTTTCTGACACCCTTATTTTGGGCAGATTAACACGATCGCTTATTGAGCAGTGCCATTACATTCTGAACTAAAATACAAGAGGAAACAAACATTAAATTTCCTGAATGGCAGATCATGTTCTGCCAAGAACACTGCGAATGGGATAGTCGCATACGCCACAGCGCTCAGCGTGTCCCCAGCGGGTGAGGACATGCCATCCTGGGTCGTCGTGCCAGGCTGCCCTCCATCCTGAGAAGACGTGCCAGGTTGATTAAAGGCGCCGCCGCCAGGATGACCACAATGAGCAAATGTACCACCAGGAGCAGAGGTGCTAGCTTTGGGGAGTTCTTCCATACCCACATGCTGTCTTGCGGTGCGATTGCGTTTCAATGATGATATCTCGGCCCTTAGGTATTTATGACAAACCTGACAATATGCCTTGGTCGAAGTAAATACACCAATTACCAAGACAGATTGAAGACTGCAGGAATCAAAGCCTCTTAATGCATAAGCAGCACCAAAGATGTTATTGGGCAGTAATTGCAGGTAGTAGGCAGCTACCAAACAGGGAGGTACTACTGCCTGGGAAGATATTGGAAGCATAATGTGTTGTCTAGTGGTAGACCCTGCTGCCATATGGCATCACGAAAATTGTGACTAAGTCCTAGGTTGCTGACGGTCTCAATTGTTTCAATTTCAATTTCAATTGTTTATTCCTTGATAGAGGAAGCGGGACCCTAGTGCTGTCACTAGGTACCCCTGTACAATGACACCAGAAGCATCTGGCAAGTGTGACAAGTATATACAGTATAAATATTATAAAGGGGCTACCTCAATTGTTTCCCTTACTACTGACAACACAACATACATATAGCATTTCTCACTCTTGATCTTGTTTTCATATTTGTATTTCTTCATGATTCTTTATTATTATTGTTAATATTATTATTATTATTATTATTATTATTATTATTTTATTTTTAAATGTGTATTTTTATTATAAATTATTTACAATATTATGAATTATCATTATTATTATTATCATTATTACATTTTCGCCCCCCAGGGCCCGATGTGGGTCAAAGGCCTGTGCCCGGGTGGGCTAATCCCCGTAAAAAAAAATCAATATATATTAAATAAATAAATAAATAAGTAAATAAATCGCAAAGGAAATCGCACTATGAGATTCTATACACAGACAATTTAGTCTGAGTTAATTCGTTATAGTTTGACATAACCGTATCCAGGGTCGCAAATACATGTGTGTATAAAGAAATATTAAGTAGATTATCTTGAATAATATCAGTTTCTGTTTTCTACATATGAAAGAGCACGAAACTGGTTCATGGGACACTTACCCAAAATTAGTAAATAAACTAAATAATCATAAATACAATTAGACCAAATGTGAGACAATACTCGCCGATATCATAAGGAGCCCTACATATTGGTTGCCCGACGAAAACCTTGGAAGTACTTATCAGTGTACAATCCTTCTGCTTTCTACAGGTTATTATGTTACTAACCTTAATGTAAAATAAGGAAAATTATCGAATGATATCTGAATTTCATGTCCTCTTTTGTTATTGCGAATTTGTACCCTTAAATTGGAAAAAAAAACAAATACCGAAAACTCCTCCGTATGTGACGTCACATCCGTTGTGTAGCAGACGAATTCCCCCCAAACAACAGCACTGCCCAGGAAGCGCGAAAGTTGTCGTCGTGAGTGCACTACCCCCTACAGGCGTGGGAAGAGTTGCGAAATCCCGCCGGACGAGTCCTCACACTACCGAGTTATTGGAATCCATGCCCAAGAGACTTAACAGCTTAATAGAGGCTGGGGGTGCTTATATCAATTATTAACGTAGCAAATGTAATACAAGTGGTTTCATAAATGCTTTACTTTCCAAGACACAAATATTGTGAACATACAAACTTATGAGAGAAATAACCGATATCCCAATTACTGCCATATTAGGAAAGCAGGGCTACCAATGTGAAACAGTCCTTTCCATGATATTTCGTCCAGTTTGTCATATTGTGTCATCGTTTGACGCTGTGAGGGTCCACGCACTTTTTTGGGGGGCGGGTATACAGTTGGGAGAACTTTTGCTGGCAACTGTACTGTACATTCATCATGGTATGGGTACACTCACAATGGAAGGGGTACACTCAGCATGGAAAGGGTACGAGCACCCCAAAAGGGATAGTAGTATAAAAGTTATTCTAATTTCAGTAGTGGTACTTAGTTGAAGGAATAGACTTATCATGGAAGGCGTAACTCACCGCGATACAGATTGCTGCAGTAGTTGGAGGCGAAGACGATATAGCCCAGCATCATTACTACCAGGAGCACCACCACCAGTGGCAACACCCGCTGCTTCCTCGCCCACAGCATCATGACTGCTAACAGTGGTGGTGGTAAAGATCGTAGTGTAAAGGTGGTGGAGGCGGCACTGATATTGTAAATTCAGTGCGGCGTTGAATATATCCTTCGCGTTGATCCTAAACCACTAAGGTGTCATAGACAACACGCACTTCACTTTTGGGATGTGGACGGCTGGGTTGAAGACCTCCGCCGAGTGACGTTTTTAGAACGTCAGGGGGAAGGGTGATGAGGGCTATAACCCAGGTGTTCTAGAGTATGGACGGCTGTTCTGTGATTCTTGGAACATAGCGTCACTGTTTCTGACTATCAGTACTGTGTCGATTACAGTGAACAAAGGCTGTAGAACGAATGGTAGATATGAACACTTGGACGGGCTCTCTCCGATCACTTGGACGTAGCTAGATATCACTGGTATGAGACAGGAGAACTTGCAACAAAGACTTCTCACTGTAAAATGAAGCTGATGGTACGAAATGCACACCTCCTCCTCTTCTTAACTCTGTTGCTACTTTTCTGTTGTCTCCTCCTCCACTTCTGTTATTGGACCTGTTGGCATTGGTGTGGCTGCTAACAGAAATACGGCTTCTTAAGGTCACATCTGTAGAGGAAAAAGAAAAGATTAAAGAAACTGTTTGTGTACGTTGACAACGAACTGAAGTTCTCAAACATGTGCCTATATATGCTCACTAACATTCATATCTGTTCCTTTACTGGACAAATCTTGGATCTCAAGGTTCTCCTGTCTCTCAAACCACCGATAAATTTTATGTATACAGTGTCTGTATTTTAGAAACTTCTCAGCTGGCCATAAACGGTCATAACCCACATACTAATAAATATTTCACATAAGACTTAATCTAATCTCGACTAATCTAACCTAACCTTACCTAATCTACTTTAAGTATAATTTGGCAATATTATGATGGTAAACGACGTCTTATATTAAATATGAAAAAATATATAATATGCGAATTAATTTTCATTAATTTATATCAATGAATAAAAATAATTATTCCTGTTCAGCAAAGACGTTATTGTTTTTTAAAAGCTTTATTTGACGATGTAGCAGGTCTAGTGTAACTCCCCCCTCCCTTATTATGGTAACCCTCGTAAAAACTCCTGAAACTTCCAGTGAGCTCCACCCGCCGCGCCAGTCTCGTCATATTCTGGAAGCATCGGTTAGCGCCATCAATTAACCAATCACATCTAAGAAACAAAAGTATGACGTAATCACTGAGGATATTAATGACCCTCCCACACCTCTCGTAGCTCGATTACCTGAACAGCCGATTCACGACGTGATCACAGACCGTACTTCGACCTCGCCAATCTGAACAACTTGTAGTGGACGTCTCCCCTACAACTGCGTAGCCACATTCCACCTGCTACGTCTTCCCTAGCAACCAAACGAGCGGCCCAGGGGGAGGGGCGTCACCAGATGCCACAGTATCCTAGCAACCAGCCACCAGCTGCTACCGTCTTCCCTAGCAACGGAGTCGAGAAACCGGCGAGTTCCCACGGCTGCTGTGTATATAAGCTCTGTCTCTCCATGGAGATTCATTCTGGCCTCTTTTCTTGAACACGCAACACCTCCTCCTCCTCCGCTGCCTGGCGGCCCTCGCTTCTCCTCCGCCTGCCTGGCGGTCCTCGCTCCCGCCGGCAAGCATGGCGACCCACCAGCTGTCCTTCTCTGAGCGTCCTCACCAACCAGCTCTCTTATTCTGCTCTCGGTTCCTGAACACGCAACACCTCCTCCAAGCAAGCTCTTCACTGTCCCGTTCTCATTCAACCTGGAGGCCAGCAACAGGCAACATCTTCTCTAACGAAGCTCCTACACATCTACCTCCTTCAACACGCTACTCACCGAACGTCTCTACTGAGCAGCTCCTCACCACACGGCATCTCCAGCACCAGACTGTCTACCATATAACTTATATTATATAAGAAAACCACCACCTTAGAGTTTCCATCCATCCTGAGTGCTAGACAACATAATATCACGAAACCCTACAAACTCTTAGAACCGGCTTAATTGAGTAAATGACCTCGACAGTCCCTGTATAACACCTTCACACAACTCAAGAATAGTGTAGACATCCTCACAAACACTCAGGATTGCCAATAGCAACTCTTCTCCCTACAGGTAGTGTGTGTGACCGAAATAGCCGAAAGGCGAAGTGGCCAGTATTCTCCAAACAAGCCGAGTGACCCACACTCCTGCTGGAGGGCAGCTGTTTCTTGGCCTTCTTCATGTGGTTGGAGGGCTTTTTCTCCACCCTAAGATTTCTTATTACTTACCCTGACCGAGGCACCTGCAAAATTTTTCATCTTATATTTTTTTCTTTTAAGCATTTGTGCCGGAGTCCCTCCAGTGGAGTACACCTCACAGCTGTGTGGGATTGTGTGTGGCCATTGGGGTTCGGGGAGAAACAAGCCGTGCCCATAGTGACGGCTATGATCGTGCAGTCACTCCACTGTGCGGGGGTTGTCTTTGGTAATAACAAAGAAGGGTTTCCAATACCCTTCTACGTGTAAAACGGCAGTTAACCTGAAAATAAAAGTAAAAGACAAAATAAACCTGTTGAGAGATCAAGTGTTGAGCTAGGTGTGCCCTTCAAGAGGGTGTTCAACCAGAACGAAGGATTTAAAGTCATTTGCCGAAATTAAAACGATGCAAACAAACTGCTTACCAAGAAGGTAAAACAATTCTTTGTCAGGAATGGACTTAGCGTGGTCGTGCCGACCACGCTTGAAGCCAGGAGATCAGTTTTCGAAAGGAAACTTGATTCTCAAATAGGTGGGGAAAAGGCAGAATTCTTGAAGACAGATGTAGAGCACAAAAATGAAGGACTTAAGATTGAAGAGGTAATAAGGTAATAGAGGTAAAAGACTACACTCAAGTACTAAAGATCTACCTAAAAAAAACGGTCATGGCAGACTGGGTTCTCCAAATGGCTTCACGTGTGACAAATTTGAAGAACATTCTACAAAGGATAAAAAATACTGCTTCAACTGTGCAGAGGAAGGGCACGCTTACACCCAGCACAATAACACCAAAAAGACTGTGCAAACTGCAAAAGGAACGAAGATGTATACCACACCTACCCAACCATGGCCATGTCTTGCCCTATTGAAAAGACCCTCATAAAATACAAACAAACAGGATGCAGAAGAGCAAAATGAAAAGAACAAAGATCAACATACATATGTAGAAATAGCATAGAGGGTGGTAAAGGAGGCAACAAAGCCAACCATCGACACGGTGGTAAACCTTAGCGAAACAGATCACTTCAAGGTAATGGTGAGCATGCTACATGCTCACCTCCTATGCCGATGAACTTAATGGAATGCAGGAAATAAACAACATGTCAAGAATGAACTTCTCATAAAACCCAAAATCAGCAAACCTCCTACACGTCATCAGCACTCCAGAGCATACTGAACACTTCAGGCAAAGAACAGACGTTCCCAAAGAAACAACACCACCACCAGCAACCCATGATACCGAACTTGAAAAGGCCACACAACCCGGAGAAATAAACGAGAAGCCAAGAGACCGAAGAATACACAAGACACGGGACAAACAGGGAAAACAATGACCAAGAAAAAGGAGGAAGCTCCATACGAAACAACACCTACCCCGTCAATACCTGAAGACGCAACAGATAAAGGACTTACGTTCTATCAAACGTGAACAATACCATTCTCAGCACACCTAAAACCTTCAGGAAAACTCATCGAGGATTTCGTAACATCAAATGATACTGTATGGCAGTACACCGATGAACGGTATGATCAAGGCATTGTTTGGAGAATGATTAGGTCAAAATAAAAATTTCGCACAAAAGATTCCACTGTAACCTCATCAGCAGAACTAAATAGGAAAACATCGGGACTTCGCGAAATGAGATCACCGCCTCAACTACAACCCTCAAAAAAATAGAAATAATGGATTACCTTCAATTGAATACACTCAGATCCTGCAGCACAATGCCAGTAACTGGAATACCTGTACATGCGAAACATCGCTTTGCAACATAAACAACGAAATCAGTCCGGACATTATACTAATAAGTGCACAGGGCGAACCTGAAAAAAAAATTATATATATATATATATATATATATATATATATAAATATATATATATATATATTCAACTATGACCATCGCCAACCGAACAAACGCGGACAAAAACACGATGGAGTGGCAGCAGCGGTGAATAAAAAAATCAAATATATACTAAGACAACTTTAACAGTGAAAATCATTGCCATGAAGCTACAGACAACTCAGGACGAAATAGTAAATGCAACAACTTACCTACCCCAAGACCATTCCTCCCTATCGAAGACCTCCTTAAACTAATAAACTTGAATACACCCAATGTACATCCTGGGAGATTTTAATGCTAAACATCGCATATTTAACAATGGCAACAATAATAACAGCACTAGGTACAACACTAGAAAGAATAACATACACCGGAAGACAACTACACCTGGGACTGTACTTCACCACATGGATGGGACCAAACAGCGTCTCAACACCCGACAAAAGCATATGTAACAAAAAAAAACATTCCTAAACTACCACAAAGACCAAGGCCCCATTACCTCAAGTGTCATATCCCGATAATATTCACAATCTCAACTAGCCCAAAACAAATACAAATACCACCAAAAATCCAGATGAGCAAAACAAACTGGATAAAATACAAGGAACTACTGGAAAACTACCCACTATGGAATGTAAAACAAGTAACACTTGAAGAAATCGATAAACAACTAAATAAGTTACACAACGCCATAAAGCAAACAATCGACTAAACAACCCCAGTTATGACATACAGAACCCTTCCAAGTAATAAACCCACTGAAGTATTAAAGAGGCTACAAGTACATTACAGTAATACAAGGAGATGTATCCAACAAGCAGGACCCACTAGAGCACAGTACTCCAAAACGCAGGGGAAATTCAGCATGACATCCAAGAAAAACATATAAAAATTAACAACGAAAAGTGGAACAGTTTAATCAAAAGCAGAGATACGACAAAAGACACAAAGACATTCTGGCAAAACATTAACAGATTACTTGGCACCAAAAAACAAACAGTAAACTACATAAAAGACCAAAACAGAGAAAAAACTTTATGCAGACCATAAAAAAGAAGAGGCCTTTTGTAGAGAATGGAAAAATATCTTCAGAATATCAGAAGGAAATGTCAATTTTGACAAAGAACACGAAGAAGTCATTGAGAGCGAAACAATAGACTGACGCCCATACAGGAATCCAGATAGACTAGGACCAGACACAGTCATAGGACACGACGAACTACTACACAGCTTACGCAAATTTTAGCAAAAGTCCGCTGGATTAAATGGCATAACTCGAAATATGTTATTAAACCTACCTAACAGACCAATTCAAGCACTCCTAAATATATACAATTCAGTCCTTATCAGCTGGTTACTTCCCCAATGCCCTTAAATGCACTAAAATGATCTACAAACCAAAAGAAGGCAAGGATCCAATACAAATATCCAAGAACAGACCAATACCTTTAATGGAAATAACTGGCAAACTCCTAAAAGCGCAGAATAAACAACAGGATTCAAAAATTCCTCGATACAAACAATAAACACAATCCAAGACAACATGGCTTCATGAGAAAGGAATAGCTATAATAACAGATATCATCGCCAAAGAGAAACAACATGTAAAGCAAGTACACTTTGTCCTGAAAAACGTGGCAAAAGCCTTTGATAAAGTGTGGCACACAGGCCTAAAGTACAAAATTTTATTACTACACCTGCCCGCCGAAAGCGAGAGAATCTTGTGTGACTACCTCCGAAACAAAAGAGCACAGATGCAAATTGGTACTTATCTCGGGACAACCCTAGGCCTCGAAAGTGGAGTGCCCTAGGGGAGCGTCCTGTCCCCAACATTATTCGTCAAAAAACAAGAAACCTACCAGCCTCTCTCTGTCCATGTAATCCAGTTGCCTATGAAGATGTCTTGAATAAAGACGAAAGCTAAGGTACTCCGTTGTTTCCATTTTCCCGTGTGATTTTATCAAGATTTATCATATCCACGTTTTCATTGTGGATTTACATGAAATATATATATATATATATATATATATATATATATATATATATATATATATATATATATATATATATATATATATATATATATATATATATATATATATACAGTATATATATGCAAGTAAATCACTGTAGGTGCGCGTGATCTAGGTACAGTATATGCTGATAACCACAAGGAAAGAAGAAAACACGAAGTTCCCAAGCGCTTTCGTGTAATTCACATCTTCAGGGGTGAGTACAGACTAAGGAGAAGTACAAAACAAGGTGTGTGTGTATATACAGAGGAGGGTGAGATCAGGTCCACAATGGTCAGGTATTAGGTAATGACCCTACTAATGAGACTAGATTCTATGATGTTCCTACTATCAATTGAATTACAAGGTAATATTGAGGAGGCATTATCCCAGTCAATGCAATGCTTGTTATCCCTCAAATGAATAAACAGAGCATTGGATTCCTGGCCTGTCCTAACACTATATTTATGTTGCTTAAGTCTAGTTACAAGATCTTTACCTGTCTGGCCTAAGTAAAACATATTACATTCCTTGCAAGGAACTTTATAAATGCAACCAATTGTGTTGTTGGGGGAGTTCTTGATTAACATTTGTTTAACAGTGCATGAGTTTTTAAATGCCACATTGACGTTCCTGGTTTTTAGTTGTAAAGGAATGTGTGAGAAATTTTTTTGAAATGGTAACATTAAGATATTCTTATGGTCATGGGTGGGCTTGGGATCAGTTCCATAAAAAGTTTTCTTAGTAATGTTTAGGCATTTATCTATGAAAGATCTAGGGTATTTAAGGTTTGAGCCAATATTATAGATATATTTATATTCCTCATCAATGAATTCCGGGCTGCAAATTCTCAAAGCACGTAAAAACATTGATGAAAATACTGACTGTTTGACTCTTATTATGGTGGGCAAAATAATAATGAATGCATGAACACACATTAGTAGGTTTTCTATAAATACTGAACTTAAAGGTGTTACCTATTCTGTGGATCAGACAGTCTAAGAATGGCAATTTACAGTCTTGCTCTAATTCCACAGTGAATTTGATAGAGGGGGCTAAGTTGTTGTTGTGGCAGGAAAGCTTTTAGGTCCTCATACATGGCCAGAGACATAATACATCATCAACATATCTAAACCAGACTGCTGAAGGTGGTAAAATATTACTTAATATTTTCTTTTCCAAGAATTCCATATATAGGTTGCTTAATACAGGTGAGAGTAGATTACCCATTGCCATACCAAATTTTTTAGCATAATATTCTCCACTGAATTCAAATTTACAATCCTTAATACATAGTTTGATGAGTTCGATGAAGTCATCTTTCGAGACGGGCATTCTATGAGGAAATCTAGTAAATCATCAACTGGGACCTTTGTAAAGAGCGATGTTACATCAAAACTGACCAGTTTAAAATCATAATTAATGTGTAAGTTATCGAGTTTATCAACCAAATCCATATTATTCTTGATATTAGAGTCAGAAATGTTGCCAACTAGGGGATTTAGTAAAGAAACTGAGGAAATGGTAATAAATATAAGAAATTAAATACTCAACAATGAATAGGCCTTAAGGGCACTCAACAAAATTATAGCACCCCAACAGATGCACACTTCCTAACCTAGCCTAACCACTACTCTGGGGAACAAGGTTATACCTGAGATCAGAATTATGAAGAACAATCAGAGGCATTAAAAGAATCAAATCACAGTATCACTCTGGTTCCACTTGATGGCACAAACATTCAAAACAATATTATCAAAATTATCTAAAAACTATTAAACTACACCCGTAATAAGGGAGGGAAAATGTTCCTCCAGGTATCTCCTAGAGACCTAGACTCACGGTCTCAGTGTGTGACCATTAGTCTACTCAGATAGCCTCAGTGTACTCCCAGTGCGTCCATAAAGCGGACGGGAGTGAGCCAATCAGACCTTGTACAGTTGAGAGAAGCTTTAGCTTCCCGTTAGCAAGAGGGTTTCACTAGCAGCTCGGGACATGTGGTGATGTGCCCGGAGTGGTAAGAACTGATCACCCACTGCTGGTCCCGTGTCGTTTAGTAGTCGGGAGCACTCGTTCACTCAAGAGATCCTT